>JACSVZ010000008.1:27689865-30089865 GCA_014706295.1 Lycocorax pyrrhopterus obiensis
CGCAGCGGCCGGCCGGCAGCAGCAGCAGCATGTTTGCAGCGGGCGGCGGGACGCGCCCTGACTAACGCCCTTGTCGATGGTAAGCGCTGCCGTGCGCGGCTCCCCGCGCCCCCGGCGTGCCCGGCTCCGCCGCCCCCGGGATGGGTGGGCAGGAACTTGCGGAGGGCTCTGACCTGTGGCTGCGGCGGGAGCGCGATGGGACGCTGCGTCTCCCTGACGGGCTCCTGCTTCGGTAGGAACTTGCCGCGCTATTTTAATTTGGAAAGGCGTGAAATTTGTGCGGGGGGTTTGTTTTGTCCTTCCCCCTCCACCCTCGACGTTAAACTAGAAGAGCAGTTTTCCCCTACCTTTTTTTTTTTTTTTCCTCCCCCCAGTGAGCAGAGGGGATACATACTTAATTTTTTTTTTATAAACTTTTTATAAAATGCCAAGACACGCGTTTTCCTCTCTCTTCCCCTGAACACCCAACTTTGTTTTAGCGCCCGTGGTCGCGGCTGTAGGAATGCGCGCAGGGAGCTGCAGCCCCGCTTGGTCTCTCCCTGCCCTCTGCGGTTGCAGTCTCATGGTAAGGAGGGCTCGGGGCGCGGAGGGCGCGGGGCAGGGGCTGCCTCCCCCAGGCCCCCCGCCCGCCTCCCGCCGCCCTCGGCCGCCCCACTCCGGGCTGCTCTTCCCTGACGGCCCCGGGGAAGCGGCCACGGCCGGGGGAGAGCTTGCATCCCGCAGGAGCTGGTTCTGGGGGGCATTTGGGTGGGCATGCGAATAGGGAGCTCCCGGAGCCTCTATCCCATGTGCTGCGCATCTCTCGGGAAGAGCCGGCAATCCCGAATTTCAAGTTGCCCGTCCCGTTGGCTGCACTTTTCCAAGTTATTGTTGGTAAATGGTGGGGAACTGTCCGTCAGCAGCCCCGGGAACCGCACGTGGGACAAAGGCAGCCGCTGGAGTGTGGTGGCTGCTGTGAATAGAGGGAGGGAAGGCAATTAGCTGCCGTGTTGTTGGGGCTTTTTACTTGTCAAACTGGAGCCTCGTTGCTTTTGTTATTGCCGTGTAAAGGGAAATCGTGGGGTTTTGTTTTGGTATTAAGGGCCTTAGAGGTTGCTGGCTGACACTGCACACGCGAAGGCCAGAGCAGTGCCGGGAGAGGACCAGGGACAGGGCTCCGGCGGACAGGGACTGCACAGATTTTCCCCCCGTGTACTTCTTCTGCTCCTCTTCTTTTTTTTTGCCCCGGGGCCTGGGTACCAGTTTGTGTTTCGTTGTCATTTGTTATATTTTGTTTAGCCCATGGCCCCTGCAGATTAAACTGATGCTTAAAAGGCAAACTTGGATGCACTCAACGTCTCCCTCCTTGAAACAGTTTTATTTTTACCCCTATATTTATTTGGTCCTGTTGTTTCACTCTTTGGGGGCGAGGGGGGAGAGAACTCGTTGATGTGATCACCCAGATGTGCGTGGGGAAGACAAGTGTTGCAACTGGTCTCCTCCAGCGCCTCATCTGCAGCAGCGTCTGTCCCACATGGCGATCACTCCCTGTGCATGCAGCATCCATCAGCGTTAACAAATTTGCTTAGAAAGTGAGGAGGGGAACAACGCAGCCACCTTTTCCTAATTGTTTCCTGCTAAACCCCCCTTTTTAGCTTTTGCCCTTGTTGCAGAGTAACTACTTTACAACTTTAGCGAGAAGGATAAAAAGGAGATGAGAGATTGACTCTTGGCGAACTCGGATGCCCGCGATAGCCAGCTCAGATTTAGGAAGCGGGTATCTTGCAATGCTCGTAGGCAAGAGCAAGGCGCAGGGCAGAAGGCTTTACCCGTGCTCTGTTCAGCAATGCTCTCAGGTGCCCCTGTTAATTCTCTTTTAGGAGCAGCTTGGGAAAATACAGTAACCAGGGCACCGTAACATTATCTATCTCAAAGTTCGTCTTGCATCCCTGTTGCAGTAGTTCAGCGTTTTACAGAAATATTAAATACTAAAGGAAAAGGGAGGAGGGGGAGAGAACAGAGCTAATGGTAAAGGTCTGCCAAATGTCACCTCAGTGTTACAATGACAAGAAAATACACTTTCCTTACAGCTCTCCCCCTAAGAAATTTGTTTTGAGGGATTTGACAATCTTGCAGATAAAGTGACTGCTTGCTACACTTAACTGATCATGCTCCCTCACGGCCGGCCGGCGTTTCCTCGCTGCACTTAGTAATACCTGCGCAACCTGGCTTGGAGTAGCATTGTCATTGATTTCCAAAGTAACTGCTTTTTAGCTCTTGTGAACAGACATACCTGCGTGGGGGGGGGGGGAGGAAAGTCTTTTCCCCACTCCCTGGAAGGGTGATGGTAAAGTGCTATATTGGAAAAGACAGGAGGCTTCTCTAAATTTTGATAACTGCAGCCGACAATTTAGAAATAAGACACTTCTCACAGCCAACATGACAGTGGATTTTGAGCATTCAGAAAACACCAGGCCAAAAAACTGGAGACATCTTGATCTTTTAAGACAGCTTTTCCAGTACTTTAAGTGAAGGGGGGGAGTGGGGAAAGGAAAAGAGAGAGAAAAGCTGCAAGGAAAATAATACAAAGCCAGCACAATTGGCATCTAGACAGTAAAGAAAAAAAGTTTTTGAGGTTAATAGAAGGAAAGACAAAGCTGTTATGTACCCGAGGGATGCAATTTTAGTGGGAATGGAAGATTTGAGTGGTAAAGGAGGAGCGCTTGCCTCTGGGTTCTCTCTCTTCCAGCAGTTCGGCTGCTGGCATCTCAATTTGAATTGCTGGGTGAGTAGCACTTTCTGCGTGCACGCTTTCCGTCTTGACCACTGAACTTCTGATGTGACTTCTCTCCCTCTCCTCCTCTCTCCCTCTCCTTCCCTTTCTTCCTGTGTGGAACAAAAAAAAAAAATGGGGGGGGGTGGGGGAGCGTGAGAAATCAAGCAAGCATCTCCAGCTGTGACCTTTGTTAGCGACGTTGTTTTTATTTATTTATTTTATGGTAATCGTCTTTTTTAGTAGGGGGAAGCGCGACTTTTCGATGCCACTTAATTTGACAGCAGTGGCGAGGAGCGAGCGGCAGAGCTGCTCTGTCGCGACACAGCGGTGCAGCGGGACAGTTGTTGCACTCCTCCTCTGTGCCCTTCCCTCCGCCCGGGTTTGGGGTTTGCTTGGGGGGCGGGAGGGGGGAAAGGAATTTTTTCCTCGTGCATCCAGGGTGGGATCGGGGTGTGTTGGCGGGGCGGTGTTTCAGAGCCCGGTGTGCAGCAGGTTTCGGGGGCTGATTCCTGGCTGCTGAACAATGGTTACCAGCGAGGGAGAAGTGTGTGCGCGTGTAGAGCTGTGTTACATCCGCAGTCAGGCAGTCACACAGTGACCATGACATCACTAGCTTTTCTTCTCTTTTTTTCCTTTGGGGCGGAGGGGGCCACTTCAAAGCTTTCTTCAGTTCAGTACGATATTTCCTAAACTCTGAAACCATGAAGGTAAAAATGTTTGGGTTTTGGGGTTTTTTTCTTAAAGGAAGAAAAGTTGGTTTGTAGCAGGGCACATGCGATACAGTTAAGGGGGTTTGGAGATGGAATGGTTTAGCTCTTGTCATACACAAAACGAGATATTTTGTTTTAATTATTAAAAATAGTACATAGTACTATTTATTGGGTGCTTCTGATCCTGTGTTTGGTTGGCAGTTAAATTTTCTTAATTCTTGAGAAAGCTCAGCTGTAATGTGAAAGGTGAAAATTTTAGGGACACTGCATAAGAATTTTTTTACCCAGTGATAAAGGAATATGAAAAATAAGAGTGAATGCTGATTAATATGAGATAACACATTTTAATACAGCTGGTTCTGTGTTTGCTGTCAGAGGTCCATGAGACTTTCTTTCTCCTATTATTATATGCTACAGAAAGTAAAGCTACCCCTCAGCCAGTTTTGTGTATTACCTGTACTTGTACACAGAAAATAGAAACTTATTGAAGAATTCTACAACGCATCACATTTTAACTGGTCGTTTTGTGGAAGTCTTGAGTTTTCTGCTGTTTCCTTTTCTAACTCTGCCAGACTTGCTTACAGAGTCACTTGATCCAGGAGGAGGATTTCTATCACTTCAGTGCTCTGTGGTACCTTTGCCTGAGTAGCTTAGTTGATTTATTTGCCTTTTCTTATATAAAACAAGGGATGAAATTCTGTAGAATTTGTCTAAAATTAATTAATCTAAAAGGATAAGTGTTTCTTCTTTCACTGCATGTTGTTGCATATGCAGGTTTTGCAGGACTGGTGGTGAGATGTCACAAACATTTTAGCTTTAGAGGAATTTTTTTGCTGGGACTTGGGGCAAAAGGCCTGACAGCACTGTGTAAATGTGCCTGTTACTTTCCTTCTGAAATACTTGCAAGGTGTTTCAGTGCTGATGTGCATTTAACATAACATTTTTAGGGGAACATTTTTGAATTTATTCAGGAAATAATTGATCTGGACTTATTAGTAATTTCATTGTTTAATTGTTTTGTGCGGCATGTAATGTTTTTAGCACATTAAAAAATGAAAACAGTTTTTAGAGCCTTGTTATTTGTTATGTGATTTAATATACATTTGCTACGTATATTGCATATCGGCGTTGAGCACAGTCCGCTATAATTCGTGAATGCTCCGTTTTAAAAAGCTGCACTGAAAACTTGTCAACATATCTTAAGGCATGTATGTGCATGATAGTTTTTTAATAATGGTGTTATTACTGAAATTGCCAAGTACAAGAGGGTATAGGCATACATGCTAATTTTCTTTCATTTCTTGCAGTTTTTTAACAGCTTCACATTCAAGTTCTTGCTATAGACAGAAATCACAGATACCCTAATAAAAATCAGGAGCTATTTGTACTACAGTATATGTCTGTCTAGTGTTGAAATAAGTGGTTTATAAGCAAGAATTAAAGCTGTTTATAATGAGGCATTTCAGAGATTGTTGGGCAGTGAGTCAAATTGCATGGCTAGGTATTCACACAAAAGCATGTAACAAGGTCTGTTGAGGCAATTATAAGGACTATTTTGCTTATATTCACTTTTTTCTCTGCTTCTCATCTTCTCTTAATTTTTATGCTTGTGTTGTTGCTCTGTGCCTCTCCCCTTCCTACGCTATTTGTGTTCAGGACCATTTCCCAAAGACCTGCTTTGGTTTCACCCATCTTTTTGCTGAGTGGTTGTGCATCCAGCACACCTTGTATTGGTATGGCTTAACAAAAAGGTATTTTTCAGTTTTAGTGTAGTATGTGCCAAGTGTTTCTGCTTTTTTTGCCTTGTTAGAATGAACGAGGGCTTGCCTGCTCTGCAGAGGTAGTATCTGTCTAGTAATTAAAATTAACTGCAGTATGCAAAGAAAGCACCGAGTGTTTGTCACATTGGGGAACAAACTGCCTCTCCTTTTTTAATGGAAGAAATAAATCTGGGCACTTTATTACCTGAAACTTGAGGGGACTGAGCACTACCCTGTCCTCTTGGTACGGGAAAATCCACCTGTTGATCAAATCATCTCTAATTTTGATACTCGGTGTAAGGCTTGCCTGGATACATGCAGGCCACAGTTCTGGGCTATAGACGATGTAATTGGTGTCTGAATTCATATGCCAAGGTCAGGCAGAGCAGGTGAGCAGAGTGCTTTCTCTTTATCAGTGAAGCCTTAAGAGAATAAGTAAGGTAAAATCTAACTGTCATGAATGTAATTTCAGTGTTGCTGAAGGATCTCAAAATACACCGTTGTGTAGCAGGTGCTTGTTCGGGTCTGACCTGACATTAGAGTAACACCACATTGTCCAAGACTGCAGCACTTAACTTGTGTTTAAAACCCCAAGTTTCTTTCTTTTACTTAAAAAAACACCCAAAAAAACCCCACTCCAAGTACCACAGCATTAAACTTACAGCCCTCAACAGCTTTGAAAGCAGAGTGTGAGCACATGTAATAATGTTTTACTGCTAGCGTGTTTTATCCTCCTGCATCGGAACTAACAGGCAGTAATTAGATGGCTAAACCCCAGTCCTTCCCCTTGTACACTAGAGGATTTGGCGTATGCTAATTGTCACCAGATCATTTCACATAATTGCCTTTTGGCGAAATTAAGTGGAAATTTCCTGAACATCTTAAATCCTCATTTCCCCACCCCCTCCCCTCAGTACCTTCGCTCCCTGACAGGAAGGATGTGGAAAAATGTCAAGCACGGTGGCTTAGCTCTCCAATATTCAGGGGACACTTCATCAGACTTAAAGGGGGAAAAAACCCAAAACTATTCTTTTCATGAATGAATTGCTGGACACTTAGAGCCAGGAAGCTGATTTTGTTGTTCTGTGTGAGAGACTGCCGATAGACCATGGGGTTTTGTTGGAAAGCCAGCAGTTCTTGCAGGAGCAGGTAGGCACTCACTGGCCTTGGGAAGTGGTCAAGGAGGGAAGGGGAAGAAACAGAAGGTTGCAAAAGTGTGTGTGTGTATGTCCTGGTTTTTAAGATTTTTTAAAATTTATTAATGGTAGGGCAGTGGGGGTTGTTGCAGGGATTTTTGGTTTTTTTTTTTTTTTTTTTAAGGCTCTGCCTTGGGAGGGTATTGTCCCAGCACATGGTTGTCAGTGCTCCTGTCATCGTTTGTGTGAAAGAAGAAAATGAGCCTTTTTTTAGAAGGGCAAGTTGTGATTATCAATGGAGGCCTTGTCTCCTGCTACAATGGGCAGTTAGCTTAGGGCAGGACCTTAGGCAGGAATCAGCTACGTTAAACTGAGAAAGGGCTCAGGCCACTGCATCAGCCATGAAGGAGCAAGGGGAAGTAGTTTTCAGGAATGCTTAGTCAGGTGTGAAAGCATCCTTAAAAAAATAAACTGTGACTCCACTAGCTAAACAGGGCTGGGTAAAATGAAATCTTCGGGTTTTTTCAGGAAATGCTTCATCACTGGTGTTGAATTTTTATGCTTGGGAAGGGATGAGTACCAAATTACATATCGCTGGTGGGTTTGGTTGGCTTTAGCTTCTCTGTTAACCTAAATGGTTTGCAGTTCTCTTGGTGTAGTTTGGGGTGCCACTCAGAGTTGCTACTGATGTGGGTGACCCCCAGGGCTGCAGTGGTGCTTACTGATGCTCTGCTTATTGATGCTCTGCTTTGGGTGGTGGTGACTGCTGGAAGTGGAAAAATATTTCAATATTTGTAGCAATATTTTGGGATTTGCTTTTACTTGCAGCTTAATTTCTTGATTTGTGTGGGGCATCAGGGTGGTGAGGGGGTGAGTGTGGTATATGGATGTTGCTCCTAGGCCGAATCAGGGAGAGATCAACCTTTAGAAAAAAAGAAACTCCTTTTATGAGCATCTTTGGAGCTGCAGAGCAGTTCAGGAGCATCTGTTAGCATTTCACTGGCCACAGTCAGCATAACTGCAATAGCATCATCTGGAAAATACAGAAAAACAATTTATAAACCTATTTTTTAATGTGAACTGGTATTGAATGGTGCTCCTTGCTAAGCCCAGGGAGCAACTCCAGGAGGGCCTGCTAATTCAAGACCACTGTCGACCTGCATCCACCCTGGAGGAGGGGAAAAGGCTGACAAACCCTCTTCTGTGCTGCTTTTGTTTTATTGTATTAGGCTCATAAAAGCACTTTCAGGGCCCATCTTTCTTCAGCAGAAAAGGGGAGCAGTGGGGAAGAGGAGGACATGGCAGAAAGACAGGCGGAGCTCTAGCTCCATTTGTTTTCAGTGTCTTTTGATTAATAGGTTTTCAGGAGGATGGCGAGCTCTCATTCCTCTGGTGGTGGAGGAAGGGGCCGGGGCTCTGGGCTCTGGGTGCAAGTACCTGCTCCGTCCCTCCCGTGCCGTGCTCCCGGTCGCGGGTGCGTGAGGGGTGCCCGGTGGGCTGCAGCACCTCCCTCCTCACAGGGCTTTAAGGACATTTAAAAGCCACCCAGGTCAGGGAAGGGGGTGCAGCTACAGGGGCTGTGCTGGCGGCTCCCGGAGTTTCGGGCTGGGTTGGTGCAGGAGCATCCCCCTGCCCTGCCCTCGGGATGCACTGGAAAGGAGTCACAGGCCGAAGGCTTTGGCCACTGCAATGCTGCCATGGCATGATGGCTTGTTTTCAGCCTGGGTGGCTTTTTTTGCAGACCTGCCTTTACTAACCCCACGTTTTCCTGGTGAGGGCATCCTCTGGCGTCTCTGGCATGTTTTTCTCTGGCTTTGAGTTGATACCATGTTTTTATTACCACAGCCAAACAAGCTATGAATTTGCAAACAGAAATTGCAGCAGTAAACTCTTCCTGTTTAGAGGTTGGTTTCTCTTTGTGTGCTCAACAATACATTGTTTCATCTTGTGCAAGTCTTATGTTGCTTTCAGAGACTTAGGAACTATTGATTTATACAGCATGTATTAACTTCTTCAATAAATGGGGAGTATTCATCAGTGGGGTGTATTAAATTGGGCTGTATACGTATAGAAGCACCTTTCATCCTGTTAATGAAATGTCCTTACCATGCAACAAAGACTAATACACAGCAATTTATACACACAATCCCCTGCAGTTTAAATCTGAAGTTCAGATAGGGTTTTTTTGTTCCCTAAAGGCACCTGTCAGAACTTAGTCTAAATGGATCTCAGTATTCCTCTCAAACATTTATCAGTCCAAAATTTGTTGTGGTTTTGGTGTGGGAATTTTTTTTTGTTCTAGAGCTCCATTATTGTTTAAACTGATCTGTGTTTAAGCTCTCCCGGAAGCATTTCAAATTCATATAGAGAGATTTAGTAGTAGAGCCCCTATGGGGACAATTTCCTCTGGTTTGCTTCAGGCAGCAGTTATCAAGAAAAGCAAACTTCTCTTGTTTTTTTGCAATTCTTTACTGTGCTCTCTAACCCAGCATATGAGACCTCAGCTTTCAGTGGAGAGGGGTGATTTATCAGCAGAGGGCTTGCTACTTTGTAGATGCTGGGATTTCTTTTTAGAAATCTCCACTCGTTCCTATCCTGTTGCCACACGCCCTGATGCTAATCTGTATGTACCAGTGCAGCTCCCCTTCCCATGCCTGACAGAGCCATAAATGGAGCTCTTCAACTTGCCAGAGAAATACCCTGCTTCTCACAATGGCTTTTAGCTTAAAACTGCCCTTGATAAAGTACTCACAAATGTATATTGGAGAATATTCCCTTTTGCAGGGGGATGTCTAAAGGCATCTAATAGGTGTCTCCTATTGATGGCTTCTGTGGTTTACCTTTCATTGCCAGTGGATGGGGTTAGGACCACACTTGTTACTCAGGCAGAGCTCCCATTGACTTCAAAGGAAGATGCATCTGCAGGATTAATCCTGCTCTTTCCCAGATAGTCCTTTATTTTTCTCTTTTCCAGGGAAGCTGAGTTAGCTTCAGGAACGGTACTTTTAAAGAGCAGCTTGTTTAGCATATTATGCATGATTAGCTTGGCTTGCAAATTGTGTGTGCTGTTCTGAGGGGAGTTATGGTCCCTTTCCCCAGTGTGTGCTAAACAGTGCAAAACAGAATGGAAACCTGTCCCTGAGTGGTGGTACAGATGCAGACTGATTCGCTGGGAAGTGGATCACACTCCTCTGTCCCAGACAGCATATTTTTGAGCAGGCACATGACAGTTTCTCCCTTTCCCCTGGTACATTCTCCCCCCACCTCTGCCCCAGCATCATCAGAGTGGCAAAAAAGTATCCTACCCTTGCACCGTTATATGAGTGGTCTGTTTGAGGTGCATGGTGTCACCCAAATAAAAATTACTTACTGGGGGAAAAATTTGCAGACTTGAGGTTCAAGCTTTTAGTTGTTGATTTTTATTTGTTTTTCCTTTTGCTTTTTATTTCTCTCTGAAACATATTAAGTAAAATGCATCATAATTTAGCAGTTGTTCTGTTTTGTGGAGATATTGCAGGCGGTCTTGATATACCAAAGCAACAAGTGGTGGTTTCCCACAGTTTACATGTAACCCCCTATGGTACATCTGGCTTTGGTGATGGAGCCATGTCAGTCCAGCTTTCCTCTCACGTGTTGTTTCGTGTTTGTCGGCTTAAGTCTGACCTTCTAATGTTATTCTGTCACTTACTTATTTTTTTAACTAGCCAGCTCCAGTTTCTATGAAAATAAGCTCTCTGTGGAAGACAGTCCTTAATGTCTGTCAGGGCCTGGGTGAGGTTTGCAATGATGTGAAGATAGACTTGGGAGAGCACAAAGCTACAGCATGTATTAACTTCTTCAGTAAATGGGGCCATGCTGTGGGTCACCTAACAGCAGGAGTTCACACAATTCTTGGCCAGAAGAAATAGCTCTTGTTGGAAATGATCATTCTTGTGAACCCCATCAACTGGTTATTTGGCTTATAATGTCATGTGTTGTTGAGTAGATGCCTGCTACTTTGTATGGTGTGAAATATGATTTGTTAGGTGAAGCCCTTGCCAAAGCTTTCAGTTACTTTTGGTTTGCTTAGGTTGGTTCACTTGAAAGAGAACAGTTTTGGGTTAGAGCATCTCCTCTGGCTTTTTGAACTTGGAGAGCCAAATCCTCATATCTCCTCTGATGTGAAACCGTGATGGATCTGTGTGGCCAAAAGTTGTCCATGGCTGTTGAGCTGGCAGAAGATCTGACCCACAACCCAGCCAACACACCGTGCTATAAATCATAGCATTGGCTGTTGTGACCCCGCTCTGTCCTGCGTGGTGGCCACTTGACCTGGGAATCCCCTGTGCCAAGTGCTTGGTGGTAGAGAGGCATCATCCCATGTAAGGGTGGCAGAAAGAGATGAACATGGTGAAGAACACAGGAGAAGTTGTGGGAAGCACAAGCTCAGCTGTTGGCTTGCTTCTTTTGGATGCACACTTTTTTCTGCAGGTTATCAAAGCAGTGAGCCCAAATAGCCGTGTATGGCAGGGGCTGGGGCTGGAGGAGCCAAAGGGGCTTCACGAGGCCAAAGCATTATGGAGGGACTTCTTGTTTATGCAGGGAAGACAGATGTTTCTTTTCCTCCTTGCTCCCAGTTTTTCTTCTCTCTTCCTTCCCCACAGTCTGGAATCTCATTCCCAAAGAATAACTGAATTATTTTTGAAATGCTCTTAAGGGAAGCTTGGGGCATTGGAAGCAAGATCAGATAATAGCAATAGCTTGTCTAAGGTGGCACAGTGAGGGTGTGTGCATGTGTTTGGGGGTGCTGGGGAGTGAGCAGTGGGCTTGGAGCCGTCCTGGAGCAGGAGGGTGAGCAGGAGGGTGAGCAGGAGAGTGCTGGCAGACCCTGAACAGCAGCGGCGCTATCACGGCCACTGTGGTATCACTACTTTATTTTAATGTGATTCCTTTTACTTGATGTTAATGCAAGTTGTTCCTTACTTAAAGTAATAAAAGGAAATGAAGACACATTCTAAAATGAAACCTGACTCTAATCCATTCATCATCTAATACCAGCCTCTTTATCTTTGCTGGTACCTAATCTGGTTAAATGTCCCTGTTGTAGGATTTTAGTGAAAATCCTCTATGGGGAATAGGGTTTTTTGCAATTGGATTACTCGCAGTAAATGGTCCAGCGGTTCGCTTGTTTCAGCTTAATTTTTTCTTTGTGATCTTGTAAGGGTAAGTTACAGTTCAGCCTGCCTTTTCTTTCATTCATTCACTCCTTTTTTAATTTTTTTTTTTATTGTTGTTGAGAAAAAGATTTTTTTTCCCCCCAGAGCTAGGAATGTGATGGGGAAAACCTCATGATATCTGCATGATTATTCCCCCTACAAGAGTGTTAATTTCAATGGCTTTATCTGAGGGGTTTTGCCATTATTTATATAGCTGAATATTTTAGTAGCCTAATTAATCAGTATCCAGTTTCCATTTATTAGCGCTCTCTGATGAATTGATAATTAATCAGCTCTTTTAAAATATATATATAAAATATGCAGGTGATCGCTTGTCAGCTTAATGCTTGCTGATGAAGGGAATACTCCAGCACTACAAAGGCTTTTTATCTGGAGTATTTGCAATGAGCAGTAAAATGCAGAATTGAGAGTGAGGACAGGAAGGGGAGAGGAAAAGACCTACAGGTCAGTGAGCATTTGGGTCTCCTGCTAATTAAATGGGGGACTCTCTCAGCCCCTCACTGAGGAGTCTGCCTGCATCCTGGAGGTGAAGCACAAGATTATGAAATAAAAAGAAAAAATTTTAAAGAATTGCTGTTGCTCCATACAGGAGCATGACAGGTCAAAAAGATTAAAGAACCTCAACAGCAGGGAAAGTGTGTGAGGAAGTTTTAAGCAAGAGGGTGGGAAAACTGCAAGGGTGATGCCAAGAAGGGGTCTGGAAAAGTCTGAGGATGGCGTTGAAATCCTGGCTACTCAGATTTTTGTACGTCGTACCTCGTGCTGCTGTGGGGGGGATGCCCAGCACTGCCCTAATGCCATCAACCTTTTTCTCTTGACAGTCTAACAAAGTGCCAGTTGTGCAGCACCCACACCATGTACACCCTCTTACGCCGCTTATCACATACAGCAATGAGCACTTCACACCAGGAAACCCTCCTCCACACTTACCAGCTGACGTAGATCCCAAAACAGGTAGGTGGGAAATATTTTGGGGTTTCTTTTGAGAGGGAGTGGGTGGATCTTTCCTTTCTGCACATTAGGGGAGAGGAGTGCGGGAGAACGGATTTCCCATGCTGGAGCACCAAAGGGGGCATGTAAAATGTCAAACCCAGGCAAAATACTTTCTTTTTAAGCCAATTAAGCTTCAGAAGGAAACCTACTGGGTGAATTTTCGTAGAGCTTCTGCAGTGACACCAGAGTTGCATGTGTGGGGTCTCTTGCGGGTGTGTTTCTTTGCAAGCGTGATACCCCACCTGGTAGTTCGATCTACCAGTGCTTGGTTTGCATGCACGACCCAGAGAATTAAACATGTACGTTCTGTGATCTGCACTTACAAAATTGCAGCTGGAATTTTAAAGGTGGTGGGTCATGACCGGTTTCAAAATGAATCTCTTTTAATTCCCCAAATCCCATTGTTTCTGTGTCAGGAGTTCAGCCATTTTTCTTCTATAATGTTGAATTTTCATCCACTGTAACTACTTAGCTCCAGCTTTACACTTGCAACTCTTTTCCCCAATGTAAGTCTACCCAACTCTAAGTTCAACCTGAAGGGCACTCTGCTTGAATATAGAGCACCATGTAAAACCCTGACTAGATTTATTGGTGTTACAGAGTAGAATTTACATGTTATTCTAACTTTTTAAGAGTCCCTTTTTAACCTGAGGTCCCAAAGAAGTCAAACAGTGTCAATCTTCTTTCTCCAGGCTGCATTGAGTTCCTAGTGGCAGTGGTTTTGGTTTTGTTAATCCAAACCCCATTTAGTTAATTGGGAAGTTCATCAGAAACAGAATTCATGTCAAAGGAATCACTCTGTGTCAGCCCTAACTTATGCAGATAATTTATCTGAACTCCAGCCCTTGAATGAGGCTGTGCATGAGCTGGTTTTCACTCGCTATGCTTCGACTGGGGCCCCCTTTTAATTGTGCTTAATGCCGACTTCACGTGGCTTGAAAGGAATCCATCTCGCCATCCCTGGGTATTGCAAGTGAATGGCATAGTCAACCTCTCATTTAAATAATGGTAGTACAGGGAATAGCTTTTAAATGGTTATCGTAAAACATATGATTAACGTCTGTAGACTGTTTACTTTTCTTCTGTGAACATTCTTTCAAGTGTGCAAATAGCTCACTGGATGGTTAAAGCCCAGTTAATCTGTTTGGGTTTTGTAATGGAGAAAAAGCAATGTCTGCACGAAAATGTCACACAAGGAGATTTAATTTAGAGATTAAAAGCTTCCCAAGTGACTTAAAAAAATAGTTTTTAGCCCTGAATACAGTACCCCTTCTTTTTAATGCTCTCTGTTTTAATTTCACTTCTGCTGTGTAATTGTGCCCTGGCTTGTTAATTGAAAGACCCAGCCTTGTAACCCTTACTCCTCTGAGTAATTCCTATTTGCTCTTAAGGTAAGGAGTGTTAATATTTAAGGCTTGTGTCTGGAGCTGGTTTCTGCTTTCCGAGTAGGAACTGCACCGGATCCAGAGAGGTTGGGTGGGCTCTCTGTCCTCCCCTGCACACCTTCAACATCTGCCCTTGGTTTCATCGAGCATTTCCAGGGGCTCTCACCTCCACTCATGGTTTCAGGAAAGGTTTCCTAGGTTTGCTCAAAAGCAAACATCATTTGCAATTTTAATGACTTTTAAACTTGTTCTGGAGATTACTTTGGAATAATGCCATGTTATTGAGTACCCAGTCAACACATGGGGTAGGGCCTGTGGTGTTTTGGCTGACTTTGAGACTAAAATGACCATGAAGTTTTTACAGGGTCCATCTTTCTGTTGAGCATTTAAGAGAGTATCTAGTACAGCATCACACCAAAATTGTGTCTGAGACTGCTAAATTCTAAGTAACAAAAATAATTATCTCTGACTGGAGAGGTGACTGAGGGAGTGAATAACATCATTTTTTCTTGTTTAAAAAATAAGAATGTGAAAAAGCCTTTGAAAACTCTAAGTGAAGACACAAAAACTGTAGTAAAAGTAAGTTGACAGAAATTCAGGAACCTATGTGTTTTTTCTTTATATTTTGTTTATTTCTGTGTCTCAATACTGATGCTGCTTTATGTTCCCCTTCTATAGGAATTCCAAGGCCTCCACATCCTCCAGATATATCTCCTTATTATCCATTATCACCAGGCACTGTAGGACAAATCCCCCATCCGCTAGGATGGTTAGTACCACAGTAAGGAGTTCCATTTTTTTAATTTCTTTTTTTCTTTTTCTGATGTGTAAAATTTGTGTAAAAATGTGTGTGTGTGTGTGTGTGTGTGCACGCGTTGGGATGAGTTCGTTTGCCAGCTGCCACTTCACTGAGTGTTACGGATTTGCCCACCTCATGAAAGTTAATTAAAACTTATGCCAGGTCATGTGGTCTTAAACAAACACGAGCAGTTGGATACAGCTCTGCATGTCATCCCAACCAGCTGACAGCTCGTGAAGCATGAATTTTTAAACCCTTCTGCAGAAATGTCCTTTCCTTGTTGTTGCCCTCACATTGCACCACATGGGCTTTTCTCAGATTTGGTTTTCTGGGGGCTCGGGGTGGTTCTCACAGACCCTTTTTTTTTTTTACCAGGCCCATCCTCACTACAAATTTGCAATTTTAAATTTCATTTGCCTTCTCTGTTGAAAACTCTTTTGTTTTTCTTGTGAAACAGTAGAGCTTTACATCGGCCAGTGAGCAGCATTCCTGGTTGAGATGTGGCTGGACAGTTGGCAATTGGCATCTGAGGAATGGAATTTTAAACAAGAAAGAGGAATTAGTTTACTTTAAAACTGGCTAAGAAAAAAGCAGTGGAAAGTTAGTTTGGGTTTTTGTTTTCTTTTCAGCTCCTCAGATCCCACTTGCAGAGCCTTGCTGGGTATGAGGCTCCCTGCAGTAATTGAGTCCTTATTTTCTTTTTTTTCTTATGTTGCCATCTCTCAATAGGTTTATAATACACTTAAGCACTGCCCAAGCCTTTTGTGTAGTATATTTGATTTAAATGCTTATAAAATCCATTAGTATTGCTGGATACAACAGTTCTCTGCACTGTAAATCAAGACTGTTACCCCGTTCTCATGTAACAGGCCTCCTCAATTTTGGGGTGATCATATTTCTTATAGAAATCAGTTGCCCAAAGCTCAAAATAGTTTGCTCCTGCTTGAGGTTGTTTGGCCAGCTGTGCTAAAATACCTCTCCACGAGGAACTGGAGCTGACACCCCATAGGAGAGCAGGGCAGAGCAAAGGGTCCCCGCATACCCTCAAGTTCTTGGGCAAGAAGAAGTGGTAGCATCAGAGGCTTTGGAGGCCTTTCTCAAGCACAAAGTGATGATGCAGGAGAGCTGGAGCTTCTGGCCATTTTGCAGGCTGCCATTCCTTGTGGGTGGTCATGCAGCTTGTTTGGGTAGAGGTTCTCCCACCCTGAGGGTGAAGTGTGTCCGTCAGCTCTCTGCTGAAGGTTGCTTCTCCAGAAGGGAACATCACGAGCAGAAGAAAAACCCAAAGCATTGCTCCCTGAAATCTGAAATTCCTCCTCTTTTGTGGTGATTTACCTTTTCCAAAGGACACCCTGAACTATTGTAGAATGCATGTCAGCTCCTTAGCTCAAGCTTGCACAGCAACAGCCTCAACATTTAAAACAAATACGCTCAGCTGGTGCCAAAAGTCAGTAACATGAAAGATGTGAGAGTGCAGGGAAGAAACTCCTCACTGTCTCTGACCTGTGCCTCATTGCTCATCTGTATTGTGCAGACACAGGTTTGTCCTCCTTGGACCTCATGCCGTGGCTACCAAAACACATGGATGATGCCACGCATGGCCAGTTTCACCAGACAGGTGCTAGTGGCCACCCCTGTCTCTGGAAGAGTCTGTCATCCCTGCTGCTTTAGAACAAGTCAACGCCATGGTGTGCTTGCTCTTACAGCTTCTCCCAGTGATTTTTGTTGAGGGGTGGCACCATCACACTGGCTTTTGCTCTAGGGGAGTAGCATGGCCAACTTCACAGAAGTAACCCAAGGTTTTCGTTTCCCCTCTCCTTGCCACATGCGCTTCACCATCAACTTCCCAACCCATACATCCTCCACTGGCCTGCATGTTTCTGGCATGGTACCCACCCCAAAAGCATCCTGCCCAGTCAGATGATGTATTTGAAGGACAGATGAAACGAACTAGCCAGCGTAGACAAACCTCCATCAGAAAAAGTTGTGTGTCTTTCATGAGGATGCTGTTTTGCATGTTGCTGTATTTTTTAATTATTGTAATGAGGTGTGATTGTCTATTGGTTACCCACAATACTTCTTGGGGACTCTCCCCCGGTAACTCTTGTCAACACTTGTTAATCTGACAAAAGGCTACAAATTAAGCTCTGTTAATTTAATGTTTTCTCACCGAGATCTAAATACCGAAAGAGGCCCAAAGCGCAACTGAAGTCCTTTGATTCACTGTACTTTATTTTGGTATAAATTTACATTCATTATTGTTTTCCTTTGGATGTGTAGCCCTCAATTAGTGTGATGGCTCCATTAAAGCAAGCGAGACTTCGCCTTTAATTATTACAACAAAACACCTAGTTTCAGCTTGGGGAGAGGGTCTCTATTGACATAAGCAGAGGTTATAAAATTTAATTAGCCATTCCTATCAGATTTATGGCATTCAAATTGTTCTGTGTTTCTTTCCTTTGATCCTTGCTGTACAATCCCCAAGATTTTTGTTCTGATCAAATGAGAATAAAGCTTACTGTGCAGAGAGAAGTTTTTTGTTGTTCTTTTTTTTTTAAAAACCCTTTTTTCCTTTCTCTCATTCTCTCTTTCCCTTCTTTTTTGCCAGGCAAGGTCAGCCAGTGTACCCAATCACGACAGGGGGTTTCCGCCACCCTTACCCAACAGCTCTGACCGTCAATGCTTCCATGTCAAGGTGAGTTCAGATACTGAGGTCCTAAATCAAGAGCAAATGTAGCTCCTCCTCCCACTCCCTGGAGGAGAGCATTTCATCTAGGCAGCAGGTTTCTGAAAGCACTTCAGTTAAACAGCCATCCTTAGCTTTTTGGTGGGGTGGAGCAGAGGGCGAGGGCTGCCTTCCCGTGTGCGGAGAAGGTGTTGTCCTAATGCTGTCACTGGGCCTCAAGAATTTGTTTTAGAGGGAGAGGTGGAGGAGTGAGAAGCCACCTTTAGAACCCAAACTAAATGAAAGAGCTGGGAGAACATAATGTTGAAAAAGCAAGGAGGAGAAGTCATGATGCCCTTTGCTTTCTCGGTGGCCTTCAGCCAGAGCAGCGCTGTGTGTGCGGGAGGGAAGTCTCAGGAGGGAGGAGGACTGCTCTTCAGCAGAGTTGGGAGGAAGGTTATTGTGCTGTGTTTTCCCCTCCCAAAGCTCCAAACACTGATAGTCAACATAAAAGGGCCTGCCTGACCCTCAAAATCTTTAGAAGTAGATATTTCTCCCCCTCCCTACCTCCAATTAATTCCATCTAATTTTCCAGGGGCTGCTAGTTTTATTTACAAACTGGTTGGCAGCACTATGTTTAAGTAATCACTAATTGCTCCTAATGATAGTTTTATTTTCTGTTCATCTGATTTTCAGCCTGGTTAATTAAATCGGTGGAAGTTTAGACTTTCCTGATGGGCTGAAACAGCTAATCCATTTTGATGATGGCACATAATTAAATTAGCATGCATTACATAGCAAGGTTCCACGTGTCTACCCTGCTCTGTCCCTTCCTCTCCGTCTCTGCAGTTTAATATGTGAACGTTGGTGCATAGATGATCTAAGGAGGACAAGATTGGTGAGGGCTGGGAGGAAGCACACCTCGTTGAGAAATGGAAATCTGTACCTAGGGCTCATGAATGAATGGGTGGGAAAATAGTGTGGTGTGTGCTTTAGAAAAGTAAAAAAAAGCTAAAAATTAAAATTAAAATGCTGGTCCAGCAAATAGAGAGACAACTGGAAAATCAACTTTAAAAAAAAAATTGTAGTTCCAGCACAGAAAAAAAATACTGGGCTGGGGAGAGAGCTGCAAATTTAAACAATAGTTCCCTCCCCCCATTTAATCTTTTTTAATATCTATAAAAGACTTGCAGGCATGGTGTGAGGCAAAGTAGAGCTTGATTTAGTTTAATTATTATTAGAGAGGCTAGTCATTTGAGGGAGGGGAGAGATGGGGGTGGGGGGGGGCTATATTCCCAAGATAGACTTTATGAAAGGTATCTAGTTAAAAAGAGTACACAGCAAATTAAATACATTATTGTGGTAATGGGACGACAGAAGTAGAGGTCTATTATACTTATGGCAGTTATAGGAAATGTAGGCTCCTTGCCCTGTTCTAGCACATCCTTTGATATTCATTCCATTCAGCAGCAGGGCCAGGACTTCTCAGAATTAAGTGATGGGTCATTATACTTTAAACACCATGGAGAAGCCTAGATTGGCAATTAAACAGCACTTGCTGACACTCGCTTGTGCCACCCTGTGACCCCCTTTAGATTGAGTTGTTGGAGCTCGGGGCCCTCAGCCTGCTAAATTGGTAGCAGGCACTTCTCCTGACGAGGGCTGGCTCTGAAATCTGCCGGCTTCAAAGGGAGCAAGATCATGTATAAACCATAATGTGGGTGCACCGTGGCTCAAAAAATAAGGCAGGAATAGATGAAATGTTACAAGTGCAAGGGGAAAATGAGAGAATAATGACAAATCTAATGCAACTCAAAGCAGAATTGTTGCACAGAAAAATGCATCCCACTGCTTGTGCATAAAATCAAGGCAGGCAGATGACATCCAGTTAACAGAAACATGTCAACAGTGAAGTAAAGTGAGAGTGAGTAAGAGAGAAGCCCCTGAGACAGCCAGGAACAAAAAATTAGTTGTCCTTAACAAGTTAAGACTCATCATTATATTCTGGCTTGGAGCCATAAAAGGAGACAGTGGTGTATAATGAGCTGCTTAGAATTTTTAGGGTGTTTATTGCAATTCATGGAATACTTGTCTAGAGAATAAAAATCTGGCGAATGTCTTAGGCGAAGGTGAGGGGTGTGCATATACACAGGGAGCCTTTCTTTTTGTCTCTGACAGAAGCCCGTACGCACGCACACGCTCAGGCACATGTGCAGGGGGATGAATAGATTTAAGATGTTTACCCTTTGTCTGAGCCCAGAAACTTCTCCCCTGCTTTCCCACAGATGGGAACACCCTCTGGGCAAGCTGTGCTCTCATACATGGTTTCATGTATGTTTTCCTGTGTCAGCCTGGGCTCAGCAGTGGGACAGCCCTTGTCCGAGTGTCCGGTGTGGTCGGGAGATGCCCGGCAGTGCCCACGCTGGCCTCCAGACATGCTGCTCATGGCTGGGCCTGGGCAACAGCCCTGCAGGGCCCTGCTACAAGCCCCTGCTGCAAACCTTGCCTTTGCTGTGCTGGCTCTGCCCCAACAGTGAAGCCAGGGCAGACCTCAAACCTCACCCCTCCATCCACAGTTTTCCAGAGCCTTCCTTTAAAAGTGGTTCCCATCTTTACCTGCATTATGGTGTAGATCTTTGGAGCCTGTAGTGCTTCCCAACCTTTGGTTCCCTAAGCTTAGTAATTACCGTTCATTGGTTAGGGTGTGCTTAGGAATAGTTTGTAAAAGGTTAATGGGTGACTAATAGTGATTTTTCATAAATGGTTTAGACTGTTAAGGTAGTGTCTTCAAGTTGTTTTAACCATTTACAGCTCTTTGTTATTGCTCGTAGCATCGCCACACTCCCGATGTATCCTTGCAGCATGCTTATAACATCTCTTGATCCTTCATTACCCCTCTGTAATATGCCTTTAAGGTAAAATGAGATAGGGCTAACTGAGTGATGGGCAAACAGTGGACCCACTATGAAAAAACAACTGCTGTGAGAGGAAATCAGGAAATAATTTAGCAGAATTACACCGGACAAACACTACACAGCAGTTAAGTGGTGGCAGTGGAAAATACCTTCTGTAATTGAAATTTCAGGGGAAATTCACTTTTGCTGAAGGTAATTACTGAAGTTGGAGTGTAGCCAGGAAGTTAAAAATTAACACTCTTCCCCTGCTCATATTGCCATGTGAGTGGCTGTCTACATGGAAATGAGCAGGAACTCAGACTTTGGGCTGAACCCTCACCCAGCCCACGGAAGTCCATGGGATTGTGAGAGCAACTTTGGGTTCTGGAGCATGTTTTTATAGCCCTGAACATAGGAAAGGGTGTGTAAGTCCAATAGGCAGCCTTGTGAATTGCAGAGATTCAGTATGAAAAGTGAATGGTCACTGGTAATGAACACAGCACTTCCTCATGGAAACTGCAACCCTGAAAATAACCACTGAGCTGCAGCTGCCTGTTGATAAAGGCTGCTGTCCCTGGAGTTTAGAGCCCAGTAAGTAAAATATCCCAGCTGAGGTCAGTGGAGGCTTTGCCATCCTTCAGGCTTTCACTCAACACATGCATGTTGTGCTCTGCACTCAGGTTTTCTCCTTGCTGGTGCATGCCCACGGCACTTCATGCTGAGCCCTCATGTCAGACCAGCACAGCTCTTCCTGCCTGCTCTTGGAAGGAAGACTTTTCATCTCCATCTTCATCCTTCATTGTCCCCTTGTCTCTGGCCTAGCCAGCCCCAGCATTATAGTCCTCTCTGGAGCACTGGGTCTTGCCTAGGACAGTCACTTGATAGGATGTGTCTCAACCTTTTATCACTGTGCTTAGACTGCTTTCAGCAAGGTCAGTTTTTTGCCATCAGTTTTATTTTTGCCCATGTTTTTAAGTTATTAAAAAAACCCCAAGTCATACTGTCAGTTTTTATTTGCATTGTACTGCGTCTGAAGGTCCCAGGCGCTGTGTGAACAAATTTTAGATATGTCCAATCAAAATACATACACATGGAAATAAAGAGAGAACAGGAAAAAAAATGATACAAAGGCCCAGTTTGTGTCTTGCTGATGGTGAACAGTTCTGTGGCAGAACTGGGACAAGGATGTCAGTCTCCTTTGCAGCCTCGGCATTGTCTTCTGTTCTGACCTACCATGAACCAAAATATATCCTCAAATGTGTGCTTCTCTCCCAGCTACTTTTGTCAGAGAGTGGGAAGGCACTTGGACAACCCACTTGGAGATTTGTGTCCGTGAGTCTTTAGCAGAAGTAGGAATGACCATTTTGCTGCCCATTCTCCTCTTCCCTTGCCATCCCACCTTCCTGCCTCCCTTCTCTCCATGCCTTTGTTCGTGAAGAACTGCAAATCTCTACAACTTGAACAATTTCACATTCTCCCTGTCAGTCCTTGCTCTTCCCACTGCCTTCAAAGACAAAATACTTCGGTCTAATCACCCTGAGTACTACCAGCTGATAGACAAAGATCCTCAGAGCTTGTAGTGGACAGTGCTCTTGTTCGTGAAAGTACTTCTGTGTCATCTTGTGAATGTAGGGAATGTCTAGGCAGTCACAGGGGGTGGGATTGTTAAGCTCAGTATTGGAATTTATGAGAGGGGAAAGAAAATGATAACTCCACCATATTTCTGATGCATATACACGGTGATATCCGTGGTATATCACCCCATTTTAAATCCTGTTGGATAGAAAAAAATCATTGTATATTCATGATAGAAGAAATAATTATTTAACCCATTGCATGTTCAGTTATCTTGGGTTATTTTACTTGGATCAGATGGTTCAAAATCTGGGATGAGAGTGAGGATTTGCAGTGAGAAAAGCCCTTGCCAGATCGCTTTAATTTTGGCATTTTGAGGAAAGTTACTTCTGAAACATAATTTTAGGCTAGAATCCATTCCCTGGAAACCTGTTGACTTCAGTGGGAGTTTTCTAACAGGAAGGCAGTCAGTCATGTCATGCTTTCCTTATTCACTGCAAAACCTTTCTGAGGCTGTTGAGAAACAATGATATAAGTCAATCCTGCTTTTGAGAAGTTTGTTCATTTCTCTTAAAGTGTAAAAAGTCTGAATGATTGTGCCATGTTTGTGCTGTGATCCCGACCAAGCAATTAGATTCATGCACAAGGATTGCATATCCCACTGAATCCACTTGCAGGACCGGGATCTGTCCATGTATATGACCATAAACCATAAAGCTGACAACATTTTTTTCTCTTTAGAAAGGCTAGATAGTTACAGCCTTTCTAGGTTACTTTAATGGATCAAAAATTCCACAATCTTCCACATTCTGTTAAAGCAATGTGGCTCAGAGATTTATTAGACACAAATAAATATTTTCTTCTGCTCTATCAACAAAATGTAGCTAATGAGGCGTCTATAAGTATTATCAAAAATGCATCTAGAATGTGTTGGCATTAATATTTTATTTTGCTGTCAATATAGAAAAAAAGATGTCATCCTAAATTCACAACATGATTCAGAACTATAAAAATTGATTCCTTGGTTGCCACACATAATTTCTTAGCTAAGAAATGTGCTGGTAGATTTTGTTTCAGGTAGCTAAAATTCCACCTTCATACAGGTTCAGCCAGTTGAATTCACCTTTTGTTAAAGATGTTAAAAATCATGATGTCTCGTGTCAGTAATGATAATGAAGGGGAAGATTGGCTTTAATGACATTAGAAGAGTCATTATGTTTAATTTATTGCTAATTAATGCTGCCAGCTTTCATATGCTTTGTCTAGCTGTCATGTGCTTGTTATATGCCAGTTTTTTGTTGTTTTTTTTTTTAATGTGTGTACACATCCCTCCCCATTCATTCATTTTTATTCTGACGATTTACACAGCTTTCTCTCCTCTAGGTTTCCTCCACACATGGTCCCGCCACACCATAGTTTACATACAACTGGAATCCCTCATCCGGCCATAGTCACACCAACAGTCAAACAGGAATCTTCCCAGAGCGACGTCGGCTCACTCCACAGCTCGTAAGTTGTTGTTTCCCCTGTCTTCTCTTTAGAATACTCAAAGCATCACCTGTGCATGTGTGGCTTGTAAAACGGCTTGGGTCTGTGACTTTTTTGCTGTGACATTTTTTTTCTCTCTTTTTTTGTTGTAATTGATTTGAATGTGGTTTAGCTGCCAAAGTGTGTCAGAATGATGGTAGCAGTCTTTGAGTCATTCTATGACATAGGCAAGTAGTTATTCATTTCACCTGTTTTAACGAGGAAGTGGAATTTTCTTGGTCAAGATTCAAGTTTCTTGACCAGTTTCTCTATTACTCAGTGCTCAGTTTGAAGCCTTGAGATAACAGATGCACCACAGGAGACAGAAAACTAGAGCATGAATGGCTTCTTCAAAGCTGCAGAGAGCTGGTATCAAGTTTAGGTTTGAACTGATGAGACCCCATTGATGATGGGGTGTAATTATTTCCTCTGCTGTTATGCTCAACCTATCCCTGTAAGCCCATTTTTCTGGATGCCCATGTCCTTCCAAGGTTCTTGTGGGGGCTCAGAGGGTACTCGATGACGTTGCATAAACATGAGGTGAGTTTTCTTGTAATGCTCTTAAGACTGTTCCCATACAGAAGCCATGGTGAAGGCTCTAGAGAACCTTCTGGTCCTCTTCCTAGAGATTTCTGAGGATTGATGCTAGAGAGATTGAGGGGATTAATTTAATAAACTCACAAGGGGTTCTCACTGTGAGGTCTCTGTCTGTTGTATCTTTACTCTTCAGAAAACATCAGGACTCCAAAAAAGAAGAAGAGAAAAAGAAGCCACACATAAAGAAACCTCTTAATGCATTTATGTTGTATATGAAGGAAATGAGAGCAAAAGTTGTAGCAGAATGCACATTGAAAGAGAGCGCAGCCATCAACCAAATCCTCGGTCGAAGGGTAGGTAACAGGGGACAAGCACAATCAGGGCCTGAAACTCGGTAGGATTCACACCTTCTGAATCCCTGTGTTTTTCTGCTATTGTGGAAATGGATAGAGAAATTACTAGACCAAAGGCCTTGGTTTGGTTTTTAGTTTTCGCGGGCAGTTCTTGCCAGTGGGGTCATTCACGGGGGAGAGGAGGAGTTAATTAATGGCAGAGTTATTTCAGTGTTATTTCCATGACCAGTTGATGAAAAAATCTTAGATTTTTATTTTGGCCTAAGATAGGCAGAAAAGTAAATGGGAAATGAAAAACATTTGAGTACAGTACCAGTATCAGCACCTGTGAGAGCTAGAAGAGGGGAGGGAGTGCTGGTGGGGGAGACCACCTCCAAAGCTGTAAGTGAGTTCTGGCTCAGGACAAGTGGTTCAGCTTCTGGACCATCTCCCCTGCTGCCTGTTTTTGTTTAGATTTCTTAATTCTCCTCTCTCAACAGGAGACAAAGGGGTTGAGTGCATGTAAATGATTAGTTGTGGTTCAGTTGATTTAGCTGCAGTTATAATCTGGAGTTGTAAATAAAATACGAATGTCAGCATGCCAGATCATCTGTTTTTATCTCTTTTTTATGAAAATCTATTCTAACTGTATTTATATATATATAAATAATACACTTTGCTGTGAACATGCTTTAAAAAAAACCCAACCACTAGTGCTTTTTATTTTGTCTTTTTGTCTTTTCTTCACCCCAGTGGCACGCGTTATCCAGAGAAGAACAAGCGAAATACTATGAACTAGCAAGAAAGGAGCGACAGCTTCACATGCAGCTGTACCCGGGCTGGTCTGCACGGGATAACTATGTAGGTTCCTATGCAGGTGGAAACGTTTTTAGCAGTAGAGCTTGTAGGAATGTCTGTGTGACCTACTGAACTACGACCACACATTGCACACAATCACTACGTGGAAAAACCCCGGGACCCCGATCTGGTAACGACAACGGGTGCTTCCCTCGATGATACCGAGACTACTGGGGGTAATTCCCAACCCTCCACTTGGAAGAGGTTTCCTGGCTGGGACTAGTAAGGGGTTAGAATTGGGGGGATAACAGTAGAGCTCTGTGAAAAAAGTCTTCCCTTCACTTTTACCAGCATCTGTAAATGGTGTTTGGCTTGCTGGTCATTTCGAATTTCATTTTTTAAAGCAAAATTAAAAATCCCCTTAGTATGGCTCCTCTCCTTTCCACCAAAAGAGACAAATAGTAAGTGTCTTGTGCTTATCTGTGTGAGAGTATAGTGGAAAGTGGAAGAATGACTTATCCTAGCTTCAGAGAAGGACTGGCAAAACCAAAAGCATATGTTTGAAAGTCTTACTCTCAAGTGGGGTTAAATGAATTATTCCACGCTTTACAGTTGTATATTTTGTTTATGTTTTCTTTTTCATGCCCGTATTACCTTTTTCCCCCCTACCCTTCTCATTTTTTAAAAAGTATATTAAAATTTGTGATCAATTCATGGATTGTTTTTAAGATTGATTTCTCCCTCCACTTTCCAGAAAGCGTGTTTTTGAGCAACAAGTGGTAGAATTTTTTGTCTATTAAAAAGCATAAGGGCAGCTTTATAACCCCTAGTACTATATAGCTCCTTCCATGAAGGGTAAGCGGTGCAGATGGTAATAAGTGTTTGCAAGCCTAAGCCCATAAATTCTTGACAGATTTGTGGATTGGTGAGAGCTCTAAACCCTTTTTAATAGGATTATAGCATCATCTTGATTTTTTTTTTTAAGTTAAATAAAAATCACCTAAAACTTTCAAGGTCTCTAACTCTGTAATAAACCCTGCTCCCTGCCTTCTAGTCAGACTTCCCTGCAGGTTTGGGGACCAATAGCTCTAAGATTGATGTCAGTTTTGTGTAGAGTTACACATTATGGCTTTGTTGAAATCTGTCTCTTCCATCCCCATCATCATCACTGCCTGTTTTACCATAAATATCCTATTTTGCCATATATGACAATACTTGCCTCTGTGAATCTGCATTTTTACATGTGTAGTTGTGAAGAAGCCAGTTCAGAGACTGCAGTGAAGCCAGGAGCAGCAGCAGCAGCTCTCTACACTCTTCTGCCGTGCCAGTGGTGGAGAATACGCATGCTCACTTATTTGGCAATATGTACTTAAGGACATTTTTTCAAATCCTTCTGTTTTCTTGATCATCTTTTCTTTCCACTGGGCTCAGCTCTCCCTCCTTGGTCGTTGCAGGTATAGCTGTGCATGCTCGATTGTCCTTCCAGCACAGAATATTCTTGATTCTGTGCTCCTCAGAGGAGACCTTTTTAAGCCTGATGAGGCACAGCTCCTGCTTAGCACATTTTCCTTCCCTTTTCAGCACAGTCTGGCCTGAGGCTGTCAGACCATAGGCTCGAGGTAGTTCCTCGGCACTGTGCAGTATCATCGTCTTGGGTGTTCAAAAGGGAGTGCAGGCTTGACTGAGGTTTCGGGAATGCTCATTCTGCGCAGTGACTGTGCCACCGACAGATGGGCATGTACAAAGCCTCAGTGTTTAGGACCTTTTACTTTTGTCCTCACTGTGTGAACACTGAGAAACCCTTTCTTCTCAAGCTAAAAAGGACAGGATGAGAAAGCCGGTGCTTTCCCAGCGGCTTGATGCTGTACCCCCAAGTGACCTTCAGGGGGAACCTTCCTGCCTGAGGAGAGCGTGGTACCTTTGCATCATCCGCAGGATTTATTTATGCCTCCTCTCCTGGTCCATTCACAGCTCTCCTGAGTGCCCCTCCTCCCTCAGCCGTTTGTAGGGTCTCAAGCCTTTCACACATCTAGCAGGGGAGCGACTTTGGGCTGCTTGAAGAGGTTAAATTGTTAAGCACCTCACATCAGGCTCAAGGATAAGGCCAGCTATAGCCCAGGTCGTCAGAGACAGGAGCAGTGCATTCAGGAAATGCAGCTTTCAGCCTCGTGGCTTGTTGGTGTCACAAGGCACATTGGCTCTTCCTGAGATCTAATATATGTTTAGCAGTGCTGAGTGCTGGACTCAGAAGTATGTAAGGGTCCAGTCACCTCACCCACTGCTTGTCTAGAAAATTAGTACCAAAGAGCTCTGCAGTCCTATCAAAACCCATGTTGGTTTGGCTCTGGAGAGAGAGCTGCCAAAATGGGTAGCAGGTGTTTACATCCGTATTTACTTGCAGCATAAAAATTTGTATAATATGATGACAGAAAATGTTACAAACTGCTCAAGTCTTGGAAGGGCAATCTGAGGCAAAGACAAAATGGTGTCTTCTGCAGAGCACTTGAAAAACTGCTGCCACAGTTCTTTCCTTAAGTCCATATATTAATTTTGCTACATAGTCAAATGTCCTCTTCTAGCGCAGAAATTGAACAAGCAAACCAGATGATTCTTCTCTCTGTTTCCTTTGAAAAGGGTATAAAGAAGTTGATGGTACCTCTGTCCGTTCTTTATTAGGAACAGTTTGAAAAACTTGTGTTGAAAAAGAATGAGAGATTCCTGGTCCCTGGCTGACATTCCTGTAAATCAGCTGTTTTTAGCAGATTGCTCCCTAAGGCATTACAGCACTTTAATACCTGGTTTGAAGAGCTTGTGAAAGGCAGGTGACTCCTGGCTTTTGTTTTGGCTGACCCTCGAGTGAAGAAGTTATAAGGTCTCAGATTGAAATAGTCCTTGAATTCCCAAATGTGCTGCAAAAATTAAGCAGATTTGCCACAGGTGCAGTCTGTTAATTATGCAAGTGGCCTCCTTGAGATTAAATAAAAGTCAGGCTTATGATCTTGAGGCAGTTGTCTGGTTTTGGTTACATTGCTGAAAGCTGGAAAAAATTCACTGATTTTCGCAGAGTTATTGTCAATGTAGATCAATATAGATGGAGCAGTCTGAGCCTCTTGCATCTTTATGTGATACGTGGATTTCAAGATACCGTGGTTTTCTCTATTCTATTCTCAAGGAGGTTTAGGAGCAATGCTTGTCTGCCTTGTCTGCCTGTCATGTTAGACTGATGGCTGCTCTAGCAATTGACAACTTCCATATCCCAAAATATTACCTCAGAGGTGTCGGAGATGATTTGTCGTCAACATCCAGGCTACAGGATTATGTGCATGTTGTTTAACGTTCCTTTGAGATGGACAGTGCACACAGCTTTTTCCATCTCCAGAAGGATCTCACAATCTTGGAACAGCCTGGACAGCAGGATGGCAGTTAACAACCCTGAGCAAGCAAGGGGTGATGAGTACAGAAGCCCCATACAAGGCCAGCTTTGTGGAGGAAAATCAGGACAATGATGAATCAATATCCTGTATTCATGTTGGGGGAATGTTTTACTATACCTTCCTGGAAACCTATCATAGGGAGCCTCCCAAATGTGGATGTGCCATGCTGAAGCCTGTATTGACCATGTATCTGGGATCCATCTACTCAGAAAGATGCCCACTGTGTGGGAGAACCTCTTGGCTTTCCCAGATACGTCCAGCCCTTCTAAAGTGCTGTGAGATTCCTCCTTCCCTTGAGGGACTGCTGCTCTGTCTTTTCACCAGCTGCTCTTACTACCATGTCTTCAAAAGCCGGGATCTCTTGTGCTGTTCATGGCTGACATTGCTTGCTCAAAAGTTGTTGCTTTTAGCATCTGGGGAGCTGTGAAAAGGAAATTACTCTGTTGCCTACACTGGGCTTGTTGTACTGCTCTGCAGACTCTGTACCTCATTGTTAGAAAAGTTTTCTTAGGAAAATGGTTTTTCTCTTTTGAGCTATGCTTATTACTTTACATTTTTTCTGTTGGAAAGCAATTACTTTGTTTCCACAGAAGTTGGGCTCCCAGTTGTCCTTTCCCACACTGTTGGAGGGAAACAGAAAGAGCTTTTCTCCCTCCAGTCAAAAACTGTAACAAATTTTATCATCTTGTGGTACAGTGTTTGGGAAAGGGATAGAGTTTGGCAAAATATTACTGGTTTCTTCTTTATGATAGAGCAAAATGTGGGAAGGGTCTTGGCTATGTTTGGATTTTTTTTTCTTGTCCTGGCATTGCTTTTTAAGTTGCCAGTGGAACTACAAAACTGCAGGTTAGGATTTGCTCATTACTGTGGCTTCCTTGTCTGCTTGAATGCTTGGGTTTTGGTGCTGAGGAACTCCAAGGGCTCAGTCTGACCTCACTCTCCCCACTCCAAACTCCCTCTCCTTCCTTTCCCTGCCCCACCAATACATGACCACAAATGATTCTTGACACTTCTGCATGCAGGAGCATACGCATGTCAAATGTTTTTGGCTTCATGATGATCTTAGCTCAAAAGTAGCATCTTGCAAGTTCTTCTGCCCCTGCCTCAGCTGCCCATGGCCTTGGTGGGCGTTAGCACTGGAGGGCTGCAGTGAGGCTGTCTGAAAAGTCACAGAGGGGGCAGGCAGAGTCAATCCCAGCGTGCAGCATCTCCCTGGGGCCCCCCAAACTTCCCTGCACTGAGGGTGAGCCAGTGTCACACTTTAGTGTCCCCCCTTGGGAGCTTCCTACTCCAGCCTCATTGCTCGGTGCCCTTTTGCAAGGATACTTGTTTGGGGTTTTGTTTTAATCCTTCTCGTTTGTGTATGTTTTCTGCAGGGAAAGAAGAAGAAGAGGAAAAGGGATAAGCAGCCAGGAGAGACCAATGGTAAGTAAAAATAAGTCTAAACCTCTTGCGTAGCGGAAGCGTGGCAATCCCGGCGTGACCCTTGTAGGTACGGGGGAGGTGGGCACAGGTCTCCTGGCCTCAGGGGAGCCAGTCCCTATGCTAGACAGCTTTTTTTTTTTTTTTTTAAATGCACTCCAATTATTCACGCATTACCGCCCTTCTAAAACTAGTAACCCAGCCATTGCATGCCAGAGCCTCCTCGCGTGGCACTAGCTGAGTTTGTCCGTGGTAGCTGCCGAGCCTGTAACCGCAGAGCCGTAGCTGTAATGCCTGTGCCATCGTTTATCCAGTCGTCCGCTTCCTCCGCGCATCCGTGTGTGTGTGTGCGTGGCTGTGTGCGTGTGGTATTAATTTGGGCTGTCCCTGGATGTCCTGATGCATGCCTTACAGTGGTAAATCGCACCCATTTTAAATTAAGGAGGTTTGCCATTCTATATAGGAAATTAGAAATACTGCATAGGCAATCTCATAGTCGATCTTGAAGAAGCCCTAACTTAGTTTTTTTGAAGCCTTTGTATAATTTGTTCTTTTTTTTCAGAACACAGCGAATGTTTCCTAAATCCTTGCCTTTCACTTCCTCCGATTACAGGTGCTAATGTCATTTTGAGTCATTTAAAATAGTTTATAAACTGCTTTTTAATTTTTTTTCCTGCCATTATAGATTTTAACATTAAACACTTATGACATTAAGAAAAAAATACCATCCACACGTTTTGATAGTATTTATTATCTATATATCTTTATATCTATTATGTTTGATAGTATTTTTAATTTTGTTTTTTGTTTTTGTAACAATTGCTATTAAAACAGTAATACAGTAAAAATAACGCAAGAGTTGTACTAACTGTGCAAATTGAATATGCAGTATTTCTTTAAAGAGACTGATAAAGAATGGAAGCAAGTCAGTAATGAACCTCCTTAATCTAATGGCATTTTTCATGGCTCCCACTAAGTCTTCTCACATTAGCATGCATACGCATTTTTTTATTATTATTTTAGTTTTGGATCTTTTTTTTTTTCCTTTCTGCTCAAGCCTATTCATTGCAATTCACTAGCTGTACTAACTCAGCACCTTGCCATGCTTTACATTTTATTTTCTGGCTGATACTAGCATACTCATTCCGCAATCTGCTTATTCTTATCCATTCTTTTAAATACAAATTAATGAAAACAAGTAAATTGAATGTTATTCCAAAAGCTGCATTATCCCAGGAAATATAATTTCCTTTTTTTTTTCTTTCTGTTTTTTTTTCTCTTATTTTGTATCTGAGTTGAAGAAAAAAGCATGTTCAGGATCTAACTTCCATACTCAGCTTCTTTTCTTCCTTTTTTTCCCCCCTCTTAAAAAAAAAAAAAAGAGAATAAAAAACCCAGCCCAAAGCAATCTTGCCTGAAATATCCTGCTAGACCAACCACAATGACTTTCCTCTACCTGCTCTCTTAAAAGGGAAAGAAACAGTCCTTTATAAAGGGATACTGCAGCTTTAATTGCAACAGCTAATCTCAAGAGTTGAATAAAAATGTAATTATCACTTTTTTTTTAACTTTTAAATCAAAAGTCAATATTTGCAATTAATAACGAGGACATTGATTTTTATTCCCTTTTTTATTTTTATTTTTTCCTTATTTTTACCTTTCTCTTTTTTCTCCCCTTTTCTCTCTTCCTCTCTCTCTCTCACTCCCCCCTCTCCCCTTTTCTTTTTTTCCTCTCTCCCTTTTCTGCTCGCTTTTCTTGAACTCATTCAGACCTGAGCGCTCCTAAGAAATGCCGAGCGCGCTTTGGCCTTGATCAACAGAATAACTGGTGCGGCCCCTGCAGGTGTGTATAGTTTTCCCAGACTCGCTATGGCTGATTTGCAGCTGGTTTATTTGGTACTTTCCCCTTTTTTTTCCTGCCTTGTTGCTTTGTAGCTCTGTGTTGTGATCTAGAAGACACAAGGGAGTGGGACACTGCCATCAGTTATCGTCTCTCCGAAAGGGTTTTGCTTATTTTTTTTTTCTTTGTTGGTTGGTTGGTTTGTTGGTTTTTTTTTTTTTGCCTTCCTCTTTGCTGCTGCTAGCCAAAAACCCACTGTAAAACAGCATCAACCTTAAGCCCATCTGATCCGTGGCTCAACCACGCTCCTGCCTTCCAAGCCTCCACCCAAGGAAAGTTGCTCCCAAAGCCCTTGATAGCACGGCACTGAGTGCGGTACTGACACCACACAGGCTCGTGGCTGTGTCGGAGATTTTTTTTTTTTTGGTTCTCCTTTGGCTCATTGTGAAAGTCCTGTTTTCCTTCCTGCCCTTGGTACGAGGGGGAGATTACCAAATAAAACAGAGGTGATTGAAAGCTGAACGTAACTGTAGCTAAGATGACGCAGACCAAATGAGCTCTATCCACCATTGTGTTGTATTTTTTGTGTTTACCTTATGCTAACAGATGCAAATACTCCAAAGAAGTGTCGGGCATTGTTCGGGCTTGACCGACAGAGTTTATGGTGCAAACCATGCAGGTATAAAACTACCCATTAGGCCTTTGGGGAAATAAAAGCAATCTGTCCTCTTAGTGCATTTGTGTGATTTTATTTTTTTAATCTTTTTTCCCCACTCCCCACCTTTCTCTCTCCCACGGCATCAAATGCTAATAATCTTTGATCTTTGGAATTTCTTGCTAATTTAATGCCATTTTCTCTCTTTCTGTACCAATAACCTCTCCCTGGTGGTAGAACTGGGAACAAGAAAACTCAAAGTCCTTAAAGCTGGCAATTTTTTGGCTTTTTTTTTGGTTATTTTTTCCAGATTGTCAGCAAAATTAATGTTTAGCTGGACATTTATATTTTGTCTTTCATTTGGGTCTATGTCCCCTGCCTGCTAAGGCTTTTTAAAAAGGTTCTGGGACCTGCAGCACTAGTGTTTTTCTCATGATTAGAGATGTAAAAGCCAGTGTTTACAGCTTATATTGTATTCATTCTTTTGGTATAATCTGAAAAATTAAATAGCTACCTGTTGGCTTCTATGCCTCAGTAAGGTTTATGTAGATATAATTTTTTTAAATGATCTGAAGTCTTTTTTTTTAATTTTGAAAATACATTTTTTCGTAAATTTTATCCCAACAAGTGAGCTGTAAACGTCTGAGCTCTAGACAAAACTAATTACAACTTTAGTAGCACAGTTTCCAGCACTAAAAGGAGATGAAAGACATCAGAGAGCCCAAATTCCGGCAGCCCATGTTCTACTGGAGTTTAATTCCATGTGTAACTCAGTACGTACTTCTTTCTTGGTGGAGGGATACCGAGTAGTTCTTTTCTCATTCCTTTTTCCTTATATGATCGCATTTGGTTAAATTTGTTGTTTCTTTATTCTGATACAAGCAGTCTTTGAATTTGGAATATTATGATGGTAGGTATTTCAACCCAAACCACACTCTGTGTGTAGTGATTCCTCTCCCACATTTTCCCCTCTTACTCATGCCAGTCCCATGTGCTCCATCTCATTTAGAATGTAGCTCAGACGTCCATCGTATTTTGTGTATGCACGCAGTCTTGTCTGTACTTAGTGTCGAGGAAAACACGGATTGAGGGTGGTGGTGTGTGTCACTGTACCAGAGGAGGCACCAAAAATGCCTTCTGCAGGTTGTGTATTGTCCCATTTGAGGCCTGGTAGGTACGGGGCGTTGGGGTTTAGGTGTCAGTACCAGGACATGTGTTAAGCAGCATTTCTTAGTGCTTAAAGGGAGAAGAGTTCAGTCCAGAAGAGCTGAGTAGCTACCTTCACTGTGTCAGGAGCCTCGAGCCTCGTGCTAGCCAAGGACTCCAGTGCTGTGTTTAGTTAGGCTCTATTCTGTGGTTAGTTTGCTGCACACTATCAGCAGATACTTGTGTAGTCTAGAGATAGAGTATGTGAGGCATGTCAGGCTCTGCATGCCGAGTACCAGAACTGGGGGCACATCATGTTTGTGTTGCTTTATCTTTTCCTGGCTGCTTAAGTAAGCAACATACTTTTAAAACTACGTTTTATCAGCAAGGAAACTTTTTATTTGGTCTGTACAGTGCTTAGGTTACATGTGAAGCATAAACCCTGTCTTAACTTACACCAGATTTTGGTCAGTGCATCAGGGACAACTTCAGTGGTGTAGCTGATAGTTTTAGACTTACTGATTCAGAATCAGCTGCTTTTCTTTTTGTTTTTGTTTGGTTTCTTGTTTTGTTTTGTTTTTTAATGCATGGAGGCATTTTACCACTAGGTATTAGAGCATTTCTCTCCTAGTTCTGGTCCTAACCGTTATAACATTGCATTTACTAGCATGGTAGTATTTTGTAGCACACCTTATGTAGGTGCTAAAGATGTGCAGTTTGCTACTGTGGTGAAAACTGAGACATCTTTGCCCACAGCAACTGAATAAACCCTTGCCATCTTCTGTGGCTTTCACTCCTGGCAATTGCAGCATTACAGGTTTCCTGGTGCTGTCCCAGGGCTAGTTTCAGGGGCAGCACAAGTGGGGTCAGGTCTGTTGGTGTTTGCCCTACTGATGTAGCAAGTTAACACTTTCAGAGCGAAGTACAAGCGAATAATCCTCATTAGTGCTTCTCAGGGGGGATATGTAGTCTTTTTGTTCCAGCCTTTAGGAGAGCAAAACTGAGGCACAAGTAGTTCCTTAGATTTTCACTTATTTCCCTTCACCAGAGCTGCCTGGTGAAGCATGTCTGGTAAAATTAGGCTTGCATGGTTTGGGGCGTTGCCCTCTGGGCCTTTTGTCCCACCTAACCCTGACAGGTACATGACCACAGTAGCACGTGGTGTGATTGGTACACTGTGGAAATGTCTCCCCCCTTGAGCCATCATGATATAAGTAAACAGCTTTTCAGACTAAAAGTGGCCACACTATTAAAGAGTTTAGCAGAGGAAGCAATGTGCTCCCTTAATCCTAGTCAAAGGAAAATTACTTCAGGTAGCAGAGCAATGGGTTTGGTTTTAAAAAGGTTGTTAACTCTGCAGTGTCAGAAAGTCAGGTAGACCTGGTTTAAGGTTGCTTTGCCATGGAGCTCTTTCTGTCAGGCCACAGAACTTAAATAATATTTTAAAAAAAGTTTGAAATGCTGGCATACTAAATTCAAACTGCCTCCAGTTAAATAATTCGCTGCCCTGTAGGTTCAGAGCAGTCCAGTGAAATGAATTCTGGACCCCCATCAATGAGTCAGGCAGAGCCTGGGTCTCTGCTTGCAAGTAATTTTAATTTGGGGAGGGAGAGTCCTGCAGTCTCCATAAGAACCCATCTTTCCACACGAGTAATATTGATGAGCTTTGTGAAGCTTAACTGTCCTGCTTTGCCACTGGAGCTGTACAGAAGGCCCAAACAGGAACTGTGGCCCTGGTAGTGCTGCACAGCTGAAGTAGGAAGTGGTGAGAGAGGAGAGGGGAGAAAGAGCAGCAGAACTGTCCTTAGCCAAGAGACAGAGACCCCCAGTGTTGTTTGTTAATGGTAGAAGAATTAACAAGGTCTGTTTGGAGCCCACCAAATTAATTTTTTTTTTCTGTCTTTTAACGTTGCTCTAATAAAGCATGGTTTACAGCCTTCACTTGCTGTCTTCTATCTTTCTTTCTTTCTTTTTAACATTTAAGTTGCATGGTTGTCTTTAGTTTTTAGCATGTATTGATCTGCAGGCTAACGTGGTTAAAACTCTAATAGCCCTAACCCCTTACCTTGCCACGTGGCACATGGAGCAGAATCTGAGAGCAGACCTGAGTCTCTGGAGGAAGGGATGTCACAGCACTGGTCCCTCACTGAAGCTGGTGAAAGATGGGGTGCTGGGATTGTTGTTCCCTTCCTGGCTATGGGAGATAATCGTTTTAACTCCAGGATCAAGCTGGTTTGATCTCCTTTGCACATGAGAAGCATCTGTCCCCACTGCCTGGAGGGCAGAGCTTGGTTTAACCCAGCCAAACGCAGTTGCGATACAGAGGGGAGAACACTGGAGACCAGCAGGGGAACTGGGACACCTACTGGAGTGGGGAATGTCCCCCAGTGACACTCAGCTGCTGTGCCATGCTCAGGCGCTCCCTCTGATGGAGTTGCTGAGTTGGGATGAGGTATCCACTGGAGAGAGAAAGCAACCTCCTCCTTCGTGTTGGTGGCTTTGTGCAGCTTAGCTGAGCATCCAAAGTTCTTGTGGCAGAGCTGCTCTAGACAGACTTTGTCCTATGCCTTGGGCTGTGTGACAGCACTTCAGCACTTCCCATGGGAAGTGTGCTTGTGAATAGGAGGGCTGGAGAGCCAGCATGCTTAGGGTAAAGGTGGCCACTGAACATCGTTCTGCCAGATGCTGTGGTTGTTTGCCTCATTATTTCTGTCCTGCTGCTAGAATTGTCTTGCATATACTTGGCAAGAGAGATGGTGTGAAACTGTCATCTGTTTTCATTGCTCCTTCACATTATCCAGTGGACAGAGGGAGGAGAAAAGATCTCTGTCGGGTCACTTATTTACTTGAAGATGAGCGGCTCTTGCGAGACTCTCATATTCCCTGGTGTGAAATAAGATCCATGTTGCTCCTCACCTTTGTACCTGTCGTCGTGCTCTTCACCTACTGAAATTGGGTCCCACTCTGGAGTTACATGGATGGCCTCTCAGAGGAAAATTCCCCAAAATGCAGACAAGCAGCTTCCCAAATCTACCACTCTCCCCTAAAATCAAAATTAAAACTGAGTCGATTTAAAGCCACAACCTGCAGGCCATACAACCAGTTATTCTTGTTATTTTGGATCATACTCTGTTTTTCCTGTTCTTTTCCTGTTTTTTTCTTCTGTTTGCTTTGTTTGTTCGTTTTGTTTTTATTTCCCCTCTCTCTCGTTCTCTCTGTTATATATCCCTCCTGTCTGACTGGCATTTCTGGATTTGGTGTGGTTCTTAACAGAGGAGAAAGCAATGAGCAGTAGTTTGCAGCCGTTCTTGCCTCCCAAGGGCAGGGCATCGTGAGAGACCACAGGTGACGCAGGTGTAGTGATAGCCCCGTTGAGTTGGACAGCGTTATGGGACATCTTGAGATGCCATCAGCTATACAGGGTTTTTATTTTAGGAGGATTAAATTACATTTTTTTTTTTTTCCCCATGGAGGAAAGTTTGTAGATTAGAACAGTGGGCTCCAAAACCCATTTATCTGGTTTTCTGATTATTAAAATAAGGAAAGGAGGCGGCCTGAAGAGGAGAGGGATGAAGAGACAATTAATTGGTGAATTCTTTCCAAATCTGTTAGCCGAGGGGAGGTTCCCGAGTGGGCTCGGTGCCGAGGACACCCTGCCAGACCCCCAGGACGGCGCGTGGGGCCAGGGTGCCACCCGTGCAGAGCCCAGAGTAGCTGATTGACGGCTCTTTGCTGTAGATGACTGTCTCCATCAGCGTCTCTGCCCTTTATTCACAGATAACTCTCTCCCTGTTTCTAGGAGAAAAAAAAAGTGCGTTCGCTACATACAAGGTGAAGGCAGCTGCGTCAGCCCACCCTCTTCAGATGGAAGCTTACTAGACTCTCCTCCGTCCTCCCCTGCCATGCTCGCCTCCCCCTCCAGAGACTCGAAACCACAGACTGAACAAACGCAACCCCTCTCGCTCTCATTGAAGCCCGACCCGCTGGCGCACCTGGTGATGATGCCGCCGCCATCCTCGCTCGTGCTCGCTGAGAGCGCCGCGAGCAAGCCCGGCGCCCTGCCCGCCGCCAGCTGCCCCAACGGGGCCCTGGACCATCCGCCGGCCGCCCTCCCGCCGGCCGCCGCCGCATCCCTCGCACAGCCCTCGACGTCCTCCTTGCATTCCCACAGCTCGCTGGCGGGGACACAGCCCCAGCCGCTCTCCCTTGTAACGAAGTCCTTAGAATAGCTTTAGCCTCGTTAGCCCTTTCGGTTTCCTTTCGGGGAGATTGAATTCTGTTGGTATTTGGGGTTTTGGTTTTTTTCCTTTTCTTTATTTTTTTCTTCTCCTCCTCGTTGTCGTCCACTGTTCGTCGTCGTTTCTCGGTTTCATTTTTAATTTGTGCCATGTGGCTACATTAGTTGATGTTTTATCGAGTTCATTGGTCAATATTTGACCCATTCTTATTTCAATTTCTCCTTTTTAAATATGTAGATGAGAAAAGCCTCATGATTCTGCCAAAATTTTTATCAACAGCTGTTTAAAGTCTTTGTAGCGTTTAAAAAATATATATATATACATAATTGTTATGTAGTTCCAATAGCTTAGTTTTAAAGACTGATTTTAAAAATTAAAAAAAAAAAAGAAGCAATTTTGAAGCAGCCCTTGCCGGAGGCATTGGTTCTTTATTATTTGTATTAAATACGAGCTTGCGAACCAATCATTTTACATCTGGTTTTTAAACCTTTAAGGGCACAACGAATGCGGTGCCGCTACTACTTCTTTTTTTTTTTCTTCCTTGTGTGAAACAACCTTTATTGTGATGTTACTTGTTATTGTTTAAATGTACAGAAACAAAGGGTTAAAAAAATGTGTTAATATACCTTGTTCCATGGTGTTGTTCTTTTGGGGGAGGGGACGCTACTCAACAATTAAAAGTATCACAACGCTATTGGACCAGTAGTATTTATTGCTTTAGAAATTGCTTGTTGTATCTGTATGTTGTCCCTTTTTAAATGTTTTTTTTCTTCTTTTGTTTTTTCTTGAAACATTGTATAAAGAGTTTTTTTTCCTTTAGTGTAAGCATCTTATATATAACAACTCATTTGTACAAGGTTTTTAAGTTTATATATAAATGTGTATATATATATTTTTTCCGGGATTTTGTTTTTGATTTCTTTTCATGATTTTTTTTTTTTTTTTTTTTTTGCTATATGAAATATGGTTGCCACCAAATGGACATTCGCAGGTGCATTTTTTCAAGGATCAATAGTGTAAAGAATAAAATTGCTTTAAAAGCCATTACACACGAAAAGACTTGAAAATTTAGCAAGGGAATTTTTAGCAATGCTGTTTGAAAAATAGCAAGGTCCAAGTGTCTCCCGTTCAGAACTGCAGCTGAATCCCCTGCGACATTAGGACTGTAGGCTGTGTGCAAAATTTTTATGTGCCAAAATTCTCAGTGACTTTTAACTTTCTCCCGACAACTTTATTATTTTTTTTAATGCTGTAATTTTTTTGTTCATCATGTTTTGCTGTGATGTTACATAGGTAGATATGTATGTAGTTTTAATGTCACCTATAACAGACGTGTTTGGTAGCAGATTGTCCGGAAAGCATTTAAAATGAAGAGGTATAAACCCTTAAGGGCCAAATTCTGTATATTAGATTCTTCATAAAAGGAAAATCAGACTGCCACTTTTATGTACACTTACTACATACAGGTAGGTAGCAAACTTAAAACAAAAAAAAAAACCTAGGCATGTTGATGTTGCAAAAAACGCTGTATAAAGCTGAAAAATTGTTCATCTGTTCATTCAGTGCCATTGTAGTTGACATGAAGCGATTGTAAAACTGTCTCAGATTTTTCTCTGGTTTATTAAGATGCTAACTATAACATTTTTTGTGAATACTTTGAATGTTTCCTAACAGTTGTGATGTTACTGTTCCGTTTTATGCTCTTATTCCGATTTTCATTTTTAATGGTTTGGAAGCCATTTTTTGTAATGAATAAATGTTCATGCTGTACAGTATCTGTAGCATGCAGTTCTGGATTAATAAAAGCAACTTAGTATGTGCAGAGAATGACTTGTCAACTCATTTATGCGTTGACTGCATTTTGTCTGGCTGGAAAGATTTACAGGCCAACTGGAAAACTTCCTCAAAAAAAATGTGTGAAAATTGTGGCAAATTGCAGCCAGCTCTAGTTGTGAGAAATCCCGTTTCCTTTGGGTTCCCATGGAACGCACTTGCACTGGCCCTCTCCCTACGCAGCGCACTTTCACGTGAGTAGCAGCGGTTAAAAATCCTTTTTATTCAAAGCAAATGGCACATGATTTGGCAGAAGACAGCGTGTGAGCTGAGGGAATGTTCTTCCATGTGAAATGAACCTGACTGGGGGACAGGAGACCAGAGCTGGTGATACCTTCAATTTTAATATATTTCTGTTCAAGCTGGTGGTCTCAAAACATAGGGCTGGTGCACTATAAAGATCATATAGGAGAGTCCAGATAGCTTTAATTAGTAAAGTCTTTATGCTGGCCTTAGGCTTTATCTCCTGGACAGCTTTGAGTCCAGTTTTGCATATATTTGAGGGTTTTTTAAATGCAATGAGCCCTTGCAGCACAGCCTGCTCTCAGGTCCAAGAATCCAGCATCCACCTGACAGCAATGCCTGCGGATGCTGCAGGATGGGACTGAATTTACGTGCAAAGATTCTTATTATGTTGTTGATTTGTTTGGGTTTTTTTTAAATAAGTGGAGATTTAAACTTCATAATTTCCAGGAATCTGTCACAATTGGATGTCACCATAGGCCCAATCATCTTGGAAAACGTCAGCTAAAGTAATTCCTACAATGGCACTTGAGGAGAATGGAGTGTGAAGGTCTTGAAGGAGGTTTGTTCCCTGCCATTGTGCAGGTGCATTGCTCAGGTACTGCACTTCTGTTTGGTTGGTCTTGGCAGGCTCTGCAGGAAGGGTGAGTGTTCTGCAGAGGTCTGGGAACAGGCTGTTCTGGTAAGCCCAGCACTGGGATGGTGCTGTCCCTTCCTGTGGGGTCCAATAAAACTTGCCAAAATGTTCATTGGCTGCAGAAGGAATTTCCTTTGTGAGGGGCTGGGAGGCACAGAGTGAAGTACTAAACAATGTGTAAGCAATATACAGTACTTTAAATTGCTAATACATAATTACTAGTTTCCAAAACAAGCCCTTTCTTTTTTTTTTGTTCAAACATGTTAATAAAGGGCAATATACATGAGTATTGCTTCCTATGTCTTATTAGAAGGATTAAGTCATGGTGAATTTTTTGCCAAGCTCCATTTATCTCTCTTGATCCAAGGCCTGATGGTGTTTTTGTTGTGGTCTGACACGATGCTGCCCTTGACCTCAGAGGAACATGTTCCATCACCCACGACAGGCACGTGGGCAGCGTGGGTGGGACAGGGCTCTGCAGTGGGGAAAAGGACATTGCTGCAAAGCCTTTGTGGAAGATGCCAAATTTTCCTGTTGTTGGTAGCCAGTAAATTGAATGCAATGCTTAAATTACTCTCCGGCTAGTTAAGGTTTCTAGGGAATTTTTTTTCTTCTTTTTCCTAAGTGTTTTGACTCTTGCTAGAGCATAGCCATCCATCAGCCAGACACATGTGCTGCATCTCTGCTGGGGATAGCTGCTCTCTTCTAAAGTAAGGCATAGTGCTCCAGGGAGATCTTTGAATGCCATGATTCAAAGTAGACACCATCAAGGTATGATTCATATATTCAGGAAAATACTGTGTTCTTTGCTCTCTGCTTTATTAGGCAAACTTCGGAAAGCAGAGTTCTGAAACACCGTTCCCGTGCAAATTAGTTTTCCTTCTGTGTGTGTGGTGAGAGAGGCATGTGTTCCAAGAGCACGTTGAACAGAGCTTGTGAGTGGTGGATAACTTGTGCTGGGAACTTTGTTTGCTGTGGAAAACAATAGTATATTCCTGGGAAAGCAACTGCTTGTGTTTCCTGTAGGTTATGCCTTAGCTGTGTCCCTTAGAGGCATTATGCCTTCAGATTTGCCTCCAAATTTCCCTTGCTTAGAGGAACTGGGCTGGGTCAAGGCTCCTGGGAAAAAATTACCGTTATTTATATGTATTCCCTTTGTGCCCAGGAGTCCAGGTACCCTGGAAACATGGTGGGAAGACAGCCCTTTCTATATACACTGTAGGAGTACGATAGGGTGAGGAACAGGCTGATCACCCCCAGATCCACACCAGTGAGGGCAACCATTAGAGTAGGGTGGTGACAAACTGGCACAGTCTGTCCTCATCCGGGGCTGCCACAAGACAGCATGGGGCCCTACATACAGTAGGTAATTCACTGTATCTATTGCTTCCATCTGTTTTTATGGACTAAGGCAAGGAAGCAAGTCAATGTATTCCATGTTCGGGAGACATTTATTTTCCATCAGTTTTGTAAATCTCATTTTTCACTTAGTGTATGGAATTTTAAAAAGTTTAAGCAATTGCTGACTCAAAGCAGTGCCACATGGTTTTATGCTTTTCTCAAAAGAAAAAGTGGAAAGGCAGGAAAAAAAGAGCAATCTTTAGAGTCCTGTTCATTTCATTAGACTATACAAAAGATGTAAAGAGAATTTACAGTAAAATAGTTGCATAGGTCATTGCAACAATAATGAAAGCTAATAATATTAGTGTTATTATTATTAATAACAACAACAATAATAGTAACAAACAACAATGTGTACAACACTGCTGCCCAGGTATGTCTGGCATACGCATAGGAGCACTTTACCACCAAAGACTCTGGATGAAAGTTTTGGATGCTGTTTTGGGAGAGGTGCTCCAGCTGAAAACAAAATTCAGTACAGGACCAAGACTGATCTCAGGTGATCTTTTTTGGACAGGACGTCTAAAGCTTTTGGAGCCTTAAAACTATGAATATTCAAATTTGCTGAGAGATTGTAGCAATTGCTATGTTATAAAAAAAGGGCAGACAGTTACTTTGGCATTCATTTTAAGGTGTCCTTGGAAAACATCTTGAGACTCTTGAGGCAGATCAGCTACAAGTGATTTCATTCCAAGAACCCATCATTGTCAATAATGTCACCAAGCCGTTTAAGGACCCTTTGAGGACTGTAGTCTTCCAACCCCTGGACTGATTTTCTTCTGGGATCAATCAAAAATATTAACTTGTGACTTTCATCCATGTTCTAGGAGTTGCTCTTTTTCTGAGGTTGGAAATGCGTTTAAATTTGGGGTGCGGGGCTGTTAGTCTGGACCTCTAAGGCAGTGGAGAACATGAAGTCATGCTTTCTATCCATCTGCTTGACCCTCTGCTGATAATTCTTGAATACTCTGGCATTTTGAACCAGATTTGACAGCGGCAGTCAAACTCTCAGAGATGATAAAGTCCCTCTGAGTTCCAGGGAAATCTCTGCCGGCACTGAGAAGAGAGGCTTTCCAGATCCACTGCTGAAGAAAAGGCAGGGAGAGCTCAGCTGTTATCCATTCTCTCTGGCAGCATCCAGATGGCCAATTATCACACGTCTACTTCTGGACCAGCATCTGCACTCCCCTGCCCAGCTGGCAGGCCAAGAAGATTAGGTAGGAGACATGGACAGCATTGGGATGTTGGAGGGAACAAGGGAACGAGTTAAGGGTATAGGGAAAACTGGAAATACTGCAGCTGCAATATGTAATATTATGTAAGATTGCAGTGGGGAAGCAAGGGGAGGGGAAGGACAATGGGGAGGTAGGAGACACATCTGCAGGACACCAGGCCCTGCTAATGCTCCTGCTCACAGGGCAGAGCTGCTCTGGAAAAGTCAATGCTGTGGGGCTACCAGCACCTTGTCTCATTCCTTCGGCTGAGCAGCTGGCACCAGTTCACCGACAGGAAGCACAGCCCCATTTGGGAGGTACCTGCTGGCAGGGCCTGTGATGCCCTGGCCTGAACCCCAGCAGAACAGTCTCCAGGGTGGGAAAGTCTCAGGGTGTTTCCACAGCTCTCTAGCATGGGGAAGACTGGAGCTGGGCATGCAAGGCAAGAAGGGTGGGTTTTATTCAAGAAAGAGAGAAAAGGGATTAATATCTTATTTGTAAACAAGCCCATTTGTAGTAGCTGGTTCCCAGGCATTAGCAAACACCCTGGTTTTAATCTCCATCAGAAATTGTCTCCTTTGTTCCCTTATTTTGTGTTCCCTTTTAAATAAGCTGCTGGGGTATTTTTGGATCTAACTATATCTTTTTAATCTGTTCCACCCACCCCTCCTCAGCCCCCGCTGCCTCCCTGCCTGCTCCTTCTTCAAACTTATATAATGGCACATTATACAAAATAGCTAAGCAGGTGGTATTTTTAAAGACAGTGAGTGAGCATTTTTTTGGCCTAAATTTGGAACGAAACAGATGGATTTTAAGACTCTGCTTTTTCTATGAATAGTAACCGTTGTTCTCCACTGCCTTAAACACCAGTTTCAAGACCACCTCCAGCAACCAATCAGCACACTGTTATTTAATTATAACAGAATTCTTAGCTCTGTCTGCTGCTGCATGGGCAAGTGGGGGGCACTGGATCAACTTCTGGAGCCAGGCAGACTTGCCAACAATAATTTTCCTTTTCCCAGAGGGCCGAGGGGGCCTGGAGCAGGTTCCAAGTTCCTCCTAAACTGGCTGTTCAGTTTGGGCTCCTTGACAGAGTGCTTGAAAAGGGTTATAGAAAGGCAGATAAATGCACTTCTTGTTGCAAGCTTCCCTGACAAGCCAGGCCTCCAGAACAGTGATCTCATTCCTGCCTTATTATTGGTGGTGCCAGATTTTTTCCATTAACAGGTAATTGAGTCGAAACTAAAACAAGCAAAGTTTGTTTTATCCAATGCGTTTTCTTGCTTGCTTGTGAAAGAAAAACACTTTAGCGAGGGGTTTGCTTTTAATGTTCATGGAAATGTATTTACATCTCACAGATTGCTCCCTGCTCTAGTGTAATTAACCTGACTGGTCTTTTTGTTATTGTTGTTTTGATTTTTAAAGCAAAGATATTGGTGAGGCTTAATTCATTTTTCTAACGGTTTGAATTCCCTGGGAGCAGCAGAGTTGAAGTCGCCCATTCTGTGCACGGCCACAAGTGCTATCCAGCTCCCTTGTGTGTGCACTCACACTGTGGCCTTGGCTCCACCCATGGCCCCAGAGGGGAAGCAGGGACAGGATTCCAACAGGATGGTTCTGTACAGCATTTCCAGGCTCACAACGAGCCTTCCCTTCCAGAGAGGCCGTGCGGACGCTGCCAGGACCAGCCAGTGTCCTCTCCTGACCAAGCAGGGATACGAAGAGGCTGCCCACAAAACACTCAAGGTCTTGCTGAAGATCGTTCTTTTTTTTCTCATTCATGTGTTTATGAGGGCCAGGAGTTGGACTTGACAATCCTTGTGGGTCCCTTCCAACTCAGCATATTCTGTGATTCTGGAATTCCTCAGCCAGCAGCTTCAGGCGTCTCTGTGTTGCCAGCAGGCCACCTCTCCCCCTCCTCACCTGCAGGAGAGCCAGCCCTGCCCTGGGTGAAAGGCAACAGTTTAACAGGAAGCAATAAGCAATGCTGAAGAACATTGAACTGAAAAGCTACATGTTTGTGGCTTTACTGTTTTGCTTCTGTTTTCAGCTGTCCAGGGTTAGGCTCCTGCCTGCTTTGCCCTTGTGAGGGAGGCCATGATCTCCAGCGCCACGGGGACCTGGGCGCTTTGCCCACTCACAGCCTTGTGGCAGCCATATCTCCCTGAGAACCCTTCTCCAGCCTTGTGCAGAGGAGTAAAGGGACGGGAAGGGTCAGTAGAGGTGGGGGGGTTGAGGAAGGAAGGTGCTGAGCTCAGGCTGTGGGATGGGGACAGTGGCATGTCCCGCTGCAGCAAAGACCTCGCAGCCAGGCAGGGGCAGCGAGTGGCGGCAGAAGTGCTGAGCATGGCAGCGGTGTCGCCTGCCAAGCTGCCTCAGCCTCACATCCCCTGGGCTCTGTGAGGCCAATTACCGATTCATAGAGTCTGTTTCAGCACAAACAGGACCTTCAAAGAGTTGGGAGCCTTCCTGTTTTGTTTTTTTTTATGCCCTCCTAAAAAATAAAAGCAGAAAGACCCGTACTTAAAAGTCAAGTAGATAATTGTTTCTAACACGAATTTCAAACATTGTCTCTTCCTCTGGGCAGGTATTGCCGGGTCAATTACCCTGACTGCCAGATAGCAAACTGAGACACAATAACTCCCATTTGAACTTGAACACATCCTCTCTAAAGTAACATTTAAAGAGGGTTTGTTTTATTTTGTTTAATCTAACAAATTTTGGGGGTTTTCTTGTTGGAGACCTTATCCAGATTTCATCTTTGATGCTGAGACTTGCCTGGCAGTGTGGCTGTAGGAGAAATCAGGTGGGTGACGAGAGAGCTGTGGTCCTGCAATAGCCCTTGTCTGGCTGGGGTAAAGGGTCCATGTGGGGAAGGTGTACTGTGTATGAGGGAGCAAACCAGAAAATGCCTGTTAATGTCTGAAATGAAACAAGATTCACAAATTGCATTCTTAGCAGTCTGGGATATGCATTAACCGAGTCACTCAGTTCACCTGTCTCTAAAATGTTAAAAAACATGCGGTCACAAGGCACACTGGCACAGCTCATATTATCTGCAAAAAGCATGTTCAGAACCGCCACAGCAGAATCAGTGTTGCCACACTGGCAGGAGATGAAATTCCTTCTCCGGTCAGTCATCCCAAAATGTGTGTTTCTTACTGGATTTTCTGGGGTACTTCTTGTTGCACCAACAGTGTAGTTTAGTTCCCTGTTTACTGCATGAATTTTGCTAAAGCAGTCAAGTGTCTTGCTTTTATGAGCTTTTCCTGTTCTGCATCATGAGGTATGATGAAGAACTTGTACTAGTGAAAAAACACTGAACAAAGTGGCTTCACCTCAAATTATTCAATTTTAAGAGATGATCTTTTTCTTTCCCCCACCTTCTTTAAATTTTTAAGTGAATTTAAATTAATATGCGTCTTTCAGGTGTAGGCAATACACGGGTTGGAAAGATTTGCCATCCACAAATCTGCTCACTCATTAAAGCCTTCTGTTTAGCTACAAAACATCTCCAGCATGGACAACAACAGTACAGACCCCTCTGGACTGTCCTTTCTTCAGGCTATTCTGACCTGGGTAAATGAACTGAGTGATGCAGCCGACTCTCTGCCTCCTTCTGCCTTCAAATCCTTTCTGTCCCATTCACACTGTCACCTCAGGTTTCTTCCAATCAGCTCTTCCAAGTTTTTCCATTGTCCTGCATTCCATGGGGATGGCATAGTAGCATCATCTCCATTTCACATGTTTGTAACCTGACCCAAAAGACCCTTTTTGGGTTGAGTTGCACCTATGTGGAATATTTGATATGGTTTTCATCAAAATGGTCTATTAGCAGTGAATATAATACCGAGACCAACTTCTTCAAGGCAGCTGTGTCCAGCAGCAAGGTCTGGCCTAGAGCGGACCCAGTAACATGGAAGACGACACAAGGACTGGTTGTACAACATCAATGACTTTAATACCCTCATACATTCAGTCCCTTTTACTTGAGTTTTGGCGTCTTTGAACTTTGTACTAACTTATACCTCTTCTCTTTTCTGGAATTAAATGTCCAAGATTTCCAATGGCACCTCATGGCCTCGGGTGTCCCATTTGAAGAGGAAAGCTGTTTCACAGCAAGAATTCATTCCACGTGGACAGGAATCTTTGTAAAAGGTCTCAACTTCAACTCTAAAACCAAAGCCAAAAGAATTGGTAGCTACTACTGAAAAATGTACAGTGATCTTATTTTAATTTAATCCATGAGGCACATTTAGAACAATTTTGGTACTTCATAAAATAACAATTTTTTGTGTGTGTGTTAGAGAAGGCAAAAGGAAGAGAAATATAAATACTTCTATATGTTAGTTGTATTTAAATATTGAAAGTTTCACTATTTCATGTAATCCTTTGGATTTGGTCCAACCTAAAACTCATATTTACCCAAACTTAAATATTTTGGGGGGATTTTTTTTTTCCTGAATATACCTGTCTATTTTTAGTGGTGATGTTGTTCTGGCTAGTTTTCTTTACCCTAACAGAGGTGACTCTGCAGCACATTTCTTTTGACAAAAACACACAAAACCAACACGAATCAGTTAACACAGATGACATCTTTAAACTTGAATACATTTTTTCACTATAAACGCCACCAGTCAACTTTCGTGTAGGTAGGTTTCCATTGTTAGTTGTCAAAGTCTTCTTGAGTGGATTTCCCACTGTGTCACTTTTGTGTGAGTCAAATCAAGATTATAGGTAACAGAGAAGAAAAAGAAAAAGAAGAGAAGGTTAGACCCTCATTTTAGAGTTTAAGAAAAATCTACCAGCAGGTTGCAGTTCGAGTTGGTAATATACATGAAAGGGGGAGTCCAAGCCGTGTCACAGGTATCACTATATTAGGCTTTCAGGAAAAAGCATACAAAACACATATTGTAGTGGTCACACACAGAGACATAAATTTAGGAACAAGATCTGCCTTAGCTTGAACATAGTCAGCTCTGATAATAAGGAACAATGGACCGAAGCTATTATGAAACGAAACCCAGGTGCCAGAATGGAGGGAGCTTTTAGTTGAGTTCTCCTGGAATAAAAAAGTCTAACTTTTTTTTCAGACATGTGTTGTCCTAATTTTTTATGTTCTCACTTTAGAAGACAGCTGATTTTATTTGGGGTTTGATTAATGAGCACGATTAAGATGTTCCATGCTGAAATTTTCTGGAGTAACCTTTACATGATTTTTTTTTCATCTTTTCTGTCTTAAATAATTTTTTTTCATTGGGATTGAGGAAAATATGCTAAATTATGCCCTTTATCATATATACACAGTGTCTGGGGTGGATTTCAGATCCTTTGTAGTAGTTTGGGCAATTTCTAGTCTTACATAGTATCATACAATATGCTGAGTTGGAAGGGACCCACAAGAATCATCAAAGTCCAGCTCCCAGGACCACCCCAAGGATCACACCATGTGCCTCAGAGCATTGTCCTAACACTTCTTGAACTCTGTGGGGATTGGTGCTGTGACCACTACCCTGGGGAACCTGTTCCAGTGCCCAACCACCTTGCGGGTGAAGAACCTTTTGCAGATATCCAACCTAAGCCTCCCCTGACTCAGCTTCAAGCCATTCCCTTGGGTCCTGTCACTGGTCACCACAGAGAAGAGATGCCTGCCCCTCCTCTCCCCCTCATGAAGAAGTTGTAGAATCCTATGAGGTCCCACCTCAGTCTCCTGCAGCTGAAAAAACCAAGTGCCCTCAGCCACACCTCATGCGTCTTTCCCTCCAGACCCTTCAACATCCTCATAGCCCTTCTTTGGATGCTTCCTAATAGCTTTATATCTTTCTTATATTGCAGTGCCATGACTGGTGCAAAAATAGCTCTAGAAGCATGATATTCATTTATTCATGAGAAGCATGAGAATGAGAAGCTTGATTTATGTCAAAAAGCACTTGTTTGACACTTTGTCCTGACCTGTGTGGGAGGTCAACAGGCTGCTGACATGTGTCTAAAAGCTGCAGGACTGGCAGAGCAGATACCTTCAGTGGAATCTGAAGAGTCACACATATGAGACAGATGGAGGCAAAGTCCACGTTGTCTGAGGTATCCAATGATGTCACACCTCCAGCTGTGGAATTTACAGGTAAGTTTGACTTTCCTCTCACTCTAGGTTTGAGAGATACCTAGGTCCTTGGTCATACTGAAGGCCTTTTTGCTAAGGTGGTTATCTCACATGACATCCAATGAATAAACCAGATTAATATGAGAAATTTTCATTTACTTTCATCTTAACCAGAGACCAAGAGCTTCCAGTGGAAACCAGAGCACCTGCTCCTCTTGAAATAAGCATAGTGTGTCCATACCATGAAGCACTGCACTTCCCAGAGTTTTGTCTAGGGGCCTGGATATTTTGGGAACCCACCTCAGGGATTCAGTAGTGCGAAGTAATGTTCTTTTGACTTGAAGGAGCAGTCAGAATATCTGAGGGAAAAACAAGACTGAGCTAGACTTGTATTCAGGTCAAAGAGGTCTTCTCTCCCCTGCAGAATCCATGGCAGTTACTAGATTTGCATCAAAGTTTTAGTCAGCAAAAGGTTAATAGTAGTGAGTATGAATATTTTGGCCTATTGTGCAGAACATACAAATATTCAAGGGTGTTTGTACTGAGGCTTTTGGCTGGACTTCTATAAAGATACAAGCAAGAAGCCAAACATATGTTCTGGTGTTCCAGGCTTTGATTCTTAATCATGTTCTGTGCTTGCATTCAGAGGTTTGCTTTGGGACCATCTCCAGTGTGAGAAAATATGACAGAGAATCAAACACAGAGGTTATGCATAGCGGTGCGGTGTTCCTACGTGAAGGGGAGCTTTTGTAAGCACTAACATTATTCTTCTTTTGACAGCAGCCACACATTTTCCCTTCGTTTATCTTAACTGGGAATAACCCCTAAGACAGGATGTCTCTGGGCACTTCAGAGAAGTGCTTTTTGAAGGCAAAGGAAATACTGTTACAGGGGTGAGCCTCACATCTCTTTGGCAGTTAACAATCCTATAAATACCACTGCCGAGTGCGGTGTGTGTCCATGGCTGGTCCCAAGCGTAGCTGCAGTGCCTGGCTTGTGGCACAGGAATCCCTCTTCATCTAGGAGCATGCTCCCCAGCCTTGCTAACACTTGGCTCCCAGAAACAGACTAAACCAGCTTAGACAGGCCATATAGAAAGCACTGGCTGGGCACGTAGACCGGGTAATATGTCACAGCATGGGAAAAACTGGGTATCAGCTGTGACAAAGAGTGACATATGAAAGCTTCCCAGAAACAGAAAAAATACGGAAATTAAGGTTTTGGGATGGGTTTGGATTTGATTTAACCTGACATTATGCTCTTCCACACCTAAGAAATTTCTCAGGAATGGCTTTCACATTTTTTCAAGGTATCACCCTTTTACCCATTCTATTTACCAGGAAAGAGTGCTTACTTGTAAGGTGGACTTCCCTTTTTTCTTCCTCTTTTCTATCCAGAAATGTTCCTCCTCCTTAATTTTTAATTTTCTTCTTAACAATTTAAGATACTCAAATAAAAAGTCAATCAGTGTATGGAGAAATGTAAAAATTCACCAAACCCCATTGTCTAATTCTAAAATGCATTTCATCTCCTTTGTAACTTTTTGTGCTTTGGTAGTTCAGTAATTACAAGCGAATGTACTTCACTGGATAGATCTCCTATCTGATATATCTGCAGAGGAAAAGCCGTGAAGTCAATGGAAATATCTCAGTAACCTGAGGTCAAGCTGTAATTTCCTGAGAAAACAGAAACATGGTTTCTTTTCTTTCAATCAGTCTTGTCATCTCTTCTTCGTCACGTGTGCAACTTCATTTTCCAATGCACATTTCTGTCTTACGACTGCTTGAGGCACATGGCAGGTGTGAAAATCTGGTCTATCGGCTGTTGAAGCCAATGGATTTTGATCACAGCTTGCTTTGCATTGGAACCTAAGTTGCTCTTCCTGCTGAAAATGTCATGAAATATTGGTCAGGAAGTTGTAAGAGGAAAATGGAACTGAATTCACGCAACACCCTGCACCAACTGAGAACACTGAGAGCAAAAGAGAAGCAGCAGGAATAACATCATCCACGGGCCAAACTGCAAGATAATTAAACCAGAAATAGTGTGGGGCAAGAAAGAGGCCAATTAATTCCATCAGAAGGATGTCATCTAGCAGTTCAAGACAAGAAGGAGACACTGTATGAAGTGGAGATGAATGTGGCAGTCTGCCAATCTATCACAATCTTCTTTTATTAAAGATGCTTATTAGTATCTTATATTTCAAATTAAATATTTATAGTTCTGTTAATAGAATGAGGAAAGGAGGCCTGTTCCAGAGATTCGTCTGTACAAGAAGTTGTCCACTGATGTAAATTAGATCAGTGAAGTTTGGGATTTTCATGTTTTCCGTCCTGTTGTCATTTGTATTTCGGGGCTGCAGGTTGGAGTGGCAGCTGAGCTACCTGTAGGCACATTGCTCTCCTCCCCGTGAACGTGTGAACCTCTTACTTTCCTGCAGAGTGTTTTCTTCCCTGCATCAACTGTTTTGGACTTCAACAATTCTCTTAAGGGATTCTGTGTTGTAGCCTCCATGGCTGGCAGGCCAGTGCTGCTATTCCCGTTCTCCCACATGGAGACTCCTGCAGCTTTTAAAGGACATGCAGAGAAGCAGTGCCAGCTTTGTGAATATATAGCCCCACCATTCTTATTAGATTCCATGAAAGATGAGAATAGGCCCTTTGATGCTTTCAGTGAGTGCTGAAGCCTTTACCAATGTTGTGAAAGGTCATTAGAGAAGAGCTGAGGGAAGCAGATTCAACTGGTACTCATGGGAATGGTCCTTGGGATGCGGAATTAGTCTGGAAGAAAATGTGAAAACAGGAGTGATTTATATTGAAATGAGGGTTATGAAGAAAGCAGTGACCACTGAAACATACACAACAATAACTCAGAACAACCTCTCTGGCACACTCTGCTGTGCCATCTTTTTAACCCTGGAGGAGGTGACTGGGAAGAGAGATTTAGAGCAGATCTGTAGGACTCATGTGAGTGAACAGATCTGACTTCTATCTAGGTGCTCCTGGGTTCTCATCAGCCCCTTTCAAGGTGTGAGGGAAACCATCTTGGTCCTCTGTGATCTGCTCCCTGGGATACAGATAGCAGGACAAAGCAGTCATTCTCTTTTTCTCCCATGGTAAGTGGTCTCTGCCCTTTTGATATTAAATATATGGGGTCTTTCCAGACGGGTAGTGTGAAATGTCAAAGAGATAATGTATTTAAGCATTCATCTAGTTTGCAACCATTTTATGCCCACCACACAAAGACATAGAAGGCTTCTCACTCATTTCTCTGCACTCATCATGCTGCCATTGTGGGACCAGAAGATAATGAGATGAATAGGAAGCATTTCCACAGCATGAGCGATGTAGGAACATCATTATTAATGTTCGTACAAAATATCCCATCTCTACATGATGTCTACATATCTGAGATACAGCCCTCTGCCAGATATAAAAAACCATGCCCATCCAACAGTGATCTGTTACTTAATGGAAAGTCTGCTCAAATTTCAGTTTAAATTGCATTTATTATTTATGTCTCAGGTACAGATTATGTATACTGAATATATCTTCCCCTTATAGTGTTAAGGGATTAGTAGTTTCCATTTAAACAGGCAGATATTGGCCCAGAAGGATGTTGAACATGTCCATATTCAATATTTAAAAATTGCAAAAGTCCTTTGAAATCAGTGCAAAGAAATTATAACGAAGTAGCCTGCTCTGTACATTCTGAGGTGCTCATTTTCATGCGGCTGGGGTCAGCACCTGCAGCTCTGCTCCCAGTCACCAGTGCTTTTCCCTCTGGCTCCTGGTGGGTTAAGGGAGCGCTCCTCCTGGGTGAGCATGCCAGCCTGAGGGCAGAAGCTGTAAGGATGGGGTTCAAAGGGATGTACAGGGCTGGACAGACACATGGTGGTGTTGGAGATGATGCACACAAGGATGGCATTACCTGCAGGTAAACGTTACACTGGATAATAATATTCTGATTTTGGTAATCTTTTTCTCTTTGTGGCTTGCCTGCTTAGCAGAGAGAGTTTTCAAATAGAATATTGAGGTGACATTTTTAGACATTTTTTAAAATCTGACCTGTGATTTGATCACAAACAACTCACTGCACAAGTTCAGTGCTCAGCAACCCACATGTGACATCTCTTGTCCTTGCCTGGGTGGGTCACCCTTTGCACTCCAGATCTCACTGGCACAGTGAATCCAGGTGTTTGAATAATTCATTGCCAAGACATCTGGGCCTAGCTGACAAACTTTGTGTTTCAGGTTGCTTTTTCCTAAAGCCTTGGAACAATGCAGTTTGTCTTCTCACACGAATTCATTCATATTCATATTTTCTACAGTAGACAGTTTGAATGCTTTAGTTAAAGCTGTACCCAGAAGTACACGCTGGAACAGATGGGAGAAAGAGCTAGGAATTTTCATGATATTTTACGGGTTGGACAACAACCACAACCTGATCCAACAAATTTTCTTGTTCTCAAACATTTTACTGTCAATACACTCCTCAGGAATGTACTCAAGAGTTGTTCAGGGACATGGAAAAATATTTACCTCAGCCTTCCACAATTTATTACTTATTGTTTGAAAAAGTTGCCTCTTTTCTGTGCCAACATTTATCATCTTGGGAACATACTGGAATATAGCAGTGATATTAAACAATAATGTGCTCTTTGCTGGGATAAAATAATATTGCTGAGCCACTGCAGAGAAAGCCAAAAACCACATGTGAAATAGTTCTTTTGGGAGGGCAAAAAGTCTCAGCGTTTGTTAGCAAATAACTTAGCTAGTGGTGCAGACATCAAATGGCTTCGGCAGCACTTGCAAAGCTATTCTGAGTATGCATCTTCCCGGGAGTGCTGGGGCACAAAGCCACTGTAATGAAGGTTAGAAACATAAGAATTCTTCACCAGTAAAATATAATAATAAAAAAACCCCAAACCAACAACTTGCAGAAGATTTAGGGGAAGAAAGGACGGACTGTGAATCTTTCAGCAATTCAAACTGATTTAAAATCTATTTGCATGGCCCTGAATGAGGCACTGCCTTAGAGTCTGGGTGGGGGGGCTGCTCAAAATTCTTTTTTCCTTCTTCACCCTGGCTGGAGAGGGAGGAATTGCCATCCCTCTCCTCCAGTTGTTCAGCTGCTTTATTAGCTGAGCATTTCTTGCACAGCCATACATTTTCCTCCCCCCACCGCCCAAAGTAGTCTAATACTTTCTCTTGTGCAGTGCCTTATATGTGGTGAAGGTTTCCCATGCAAAAAAAGCACAGCTGCAAATGCAGCATTCTTTAAATATTTCCTTAAAATGCCTCTTTGCTGAGTTGCTGATGAAATACTTGCTGAGAGCTAAATAGTCCTGTGTGATTAGTAAAATTCATGTCCTCAAGGACTTCCTCACTGTCTAGTTGTGCCTGCCTATAACCTTCTGTAGGATACCCAGTAAGTGGAGGGGAGGGGAGACCATCTTTACTGTAGTGTCTCCATGCAGCCTGCTACAGAAAGCCCTTAAAGCTTCCTCCATAACCCATAAACCCCATGAATGAATCATAGATTCATTTAGGTTGGAAAAGACCTCTAAGATCATCAAGTCCAATTGTTAACCCAGCTCTGCCATGTCCACCACTAAACCATGCCCTCAAGTGCCACATCTACACATCTTTAAATAATACCTCCAGGGATGGTGACTCCACCACTTTCCTGGGCACCCTGTTCCACAGATTGACAACCATTGCAGCAAGGAAATTCTTCCTGTTAACCAATCTAAATCTCCACTGGTGTGACTTGAGGCCATTTCCTCTCATCCTGTTGCTTACTACCTGGGAGAAGAAACCGACCCCCACCTCACTACAGCCTCTTTGCGAGTGGTTGTAGGGAGTGATAAGGTCATGCCAGAGCCTCCTTTTCTCCAGGCTAAACACCGCCAGCTCCTTCAGCTGCTCCTCCTCAGACTTGTGCTCCAGGCCCTTCACCAGCTCTGTTGCCCTTCTCTGGACACACTCAGATGGATGCAATACAACAATTAATGTAAGATGTATCTTGAATCACCCTTCTCCTCTGAGTGGACTTCAGCTTGCTCACCTGGGTTCCAGGAGTTCTGTGTCCATCAGCAGCTGAACCTGCACCTCTCAAAAGGGGCATCCCTGGCTGGAACCTCTGTGGGTCCCTCTGTGCTGCCCCAGGGGCACGAGGGTGTGCAGCGACCTCAGCATGGAAGGGGCTGGGATTTTACTGGGAGTTAGTGGGCTGCAATTGCCCCATTTCAGCCAATGGCTCTGAGTTGTGCACATATTTTGGCACTACACCGGTGTGTTATTTAACCTTCTAAAGACTCACCTGTCCTGTGGGTGCCCCTGCATGCACCAAAGAACAAATCCAAACTTTTATTCCCTTTTGATGATTGCAAAGGGGTAAGAGGGGCGAAAGTATCCGTGCTGTGCCTGGAGGGAGAAGAAACAGCATTAGAAGGGATGGGTAAGCTGAAAGAGACAGAGCAGTTCTCAAAAAAATATTAATAACTACTAATAAAGGCACATTTGAATACTGAGTTTAGGTTGTGATGGATCCAAAGAGCCCTGCATGCACTGGAATTGTCCTGGCCCACCTCTGAAGTGCTCCCACCTGAAGGGCAGGGTGCCCCAGTTTCTTAAAAGTGCGCTCTGGACTCGACACAAGGTGTGAAACAAATCTTTGAACCCTGGGTGCTTTGCCCAACTCCTGTTCCTTTATTAGAAACCCAGAAGCCAGCATGGAATAAGCAGGGTAACAGTACAGCGCGGCACATTTTTATAGCAAGGCCAAATCTTTATTATGCTTCTTGGCCCAGTTTAGTGGAGAACACTGCTGGGCCTGATTTCAGTTTTGATATCATACACCGAGGCTGCAGACCCTTAAGAGTACAAGCTGGAGAAAAGAACATAGAAAATGTTAGGAATGAGAAAAGGCCATTCAACACATTGATGCTTGTCTCTTGTAATACAGCGTTTCCCCCAGGATAGCATCTAATTGCTTCTTGAACGAGCCCACTGTCTTTGCCTCAACAACCTTGCCCAGTAGGCCATTCCAAACATTTATTATTCTTTGAGTGACAAAGCACTTCCTTATGTCTCCTCTGAATTTGTTTTTTGAACTTCCATTTATGCCCCCGATCCTGTCATCTGTGCAGTATCAAAAGTAGTAACATGCATTGATATTATCCATTCAGCTAAGATTTTTGTATACTTCTGTTAGACCCCCCTTAAATGTCTTTTTTTTTTTTTTTTTAAGTTGAATAGATTGAGGGTTTTTTTCACCTTTCAGTAACTTCTACAATTTTATCCTGGAACCAAGTTGAGCAAAAATATTTGTTAAAGCCTGACTTACATTAGATCCCACTGAATGGATGGATGTATAAAGTCTACTGTAGAAACACATTTCGGTAAGTTTTTTTTCTCCCACTCTTTTGGAGACTAAACTATCATTTAGTTTCCCTGATGCTTGCATCCGGTTATTTTGACAAAAGTTAACTAGGAAGATGGCAAGAATAAAAAGCTTGGTATGAAATTTGGAAAAAGCTGATTTCTAATTTTTTTTCCTTTATCCTGTGGGCTTCCTCCGCAGTTCTGTATCTCCAAGTAGTGGTTTGTTTTTTTAAAGAGAATTGCTTTTCATATGGGATTTTCCATGTGATAGTGCTTTGCAGAATCTGTATGAAGAAATGTCAGAATACATCTGTGATCTCCCCAAAAGCTACAGAACCAAGCAGTCGCAGGTTCAGCCCTCATTCACTTCCACAGCCGAGGTGAATAGTTCATTACCTTTTTGGATGACATTCTAGGGCATGTGTTATGTAGGAGGCCAGAACTGATGATCTAATGGTCCCTCCTGACCTTAAAAAATATCTACAAATAATGATTATAGATGAAATATATATGTCCTGCACAAAGTAAAAACCAGCAGGCTTTGGGTGGGAATAAGAAATTAAGGAGAAGAATTTTGCCGTAGCCCTTTCCCAGAGGCTGGACAAATAGTATTAGCCTGATGGCAGCTGTGTCTACTTACTCATTGTCTCTTAATTATTTTCATCATATTAACAATGTGGGGTTTGTTTTTTAGGCCATCTATAAATCTTCTGGTTTTCTCTGAATTCCTTCCCAATGCGTTTCTAGGAATGTGAGATCTGAGCAAGATCTGCTGGTTGTCCCTACAATGCCTGGCTGAGCTGGAATTATTTCCTCATGGGTTCTCCACAGAGGTAAATGCTTTCCAACAGCATCACTGAGTTTAGGATCAGGTAAATTAGTATTGACACTAATTAGCTTAAACAAAGGACAAGTGTAATTTATACTTTGGAGATGAGTTTGTTTGGTCTCATCCTGTGTGTTTTTCATGTAGGTTCACTCTGTGGCATCTTGGCATGCTGCTGGACCACCACAGCCCAGCGAGTCACTCTTCTTTCCCCTGGCTGGGACCGTGGCTGTCAGTAAGCCCTGCATCAACACTGTGTAGGGCTGTGCTGGATCATCTGTGGGTAATGAGCAAGCCAGCCCCATAGGTCTCAGGAAATTATTTTTGCTATTATGCTACCAGGGAGAGAAAACTGATGTATGAGACTGTAATTATTGGGATCATGCTTCAGTTCTTCTGTGAAAAATCTGAACAATGTTTGCTTTGCTCCAGGCCCTGGGAATCTCCCATGATTTGTCAAAAAATAATTGTTGGTGGTACAATAAATTTGTTGTTCAATTCCCTAAGTGTTCTGGGCTTTATGCAATGTGGAAGGCTGATTTGTTTATATTCGTATTTTCTCTATATTCCCTTACCCATTCTTTGTCATTATCTTTATTTCTACAGGTTTATTTCTCTCCAGCGTTTTCTAGTTGTTCAAACTTTGTGTTTGTATATTTATTTAAAGGCAGATTTCAAAAGAGTTCAGTCTCTCAGTTTACTGAAGGATTCAGCTCCTTGCTAGTACTTCATCTCCCCTGGTATTTTTGTGAGCGCTCTTGTTCTCCTTACCCATCTATCTAGCGCTAACCCCTTTGGTCTCTTTGCTACTCACGTCTGTTGCTCACAAACCTCAGAGTCCTGGTTTTGAACTACGATCCCCTTATACTCAGCAAGTCTTTGGACATTATCTGCTCCTTGTTCTACACCTTTTTTTTTTTTTTTTTGTAGAGGAATTCTGAGGCTTCTGACATGCTTTTAGAAGTCTGAAATATTTTTCTGCACAGATTTCCATTTTCCTCCTAAGAGGGCTTCATTCCTATCCAACGTAATGCAGCTGTGGCAGCTGAGGGGCTGGAGCCCAGCACTGGTCAACAGCAGGAGAGATGATATAGGGGTAGGGTACCAGCCTGGGGCATGGATGAGCCTGGACCAAACCTTTCTTCTGTCACAGGCTTCCCCTGAGGTTCCCCTGAGGGAAGCCATTTATTCTTTCTGCTTCAGCACAACTGTACAAATGCTGATATAAACCCATCTTTAACATGAGGCTACAAAGAGACTTTTAGAAGTGACCGAAGATGTCAGGCCCTGTGCGGAGGGTTTGCTATGTGAGGTGACTGTGACCCAGCATGAAAGCATTGTGCTTCTGCTCCCCATGAAGTTCTTCCTCACTCCTCATGCAGTGTGTGAATCTCCCATCAGACAAACCTGCAATGCAAAGGACATCTGTCATTTCCCTAGGATCAGTGCTGCCTGGAGGGAAGAACATCTTTGGGAGGACCAAGACCATGATAGCTCCATGTCCTGGCAGAGGCGACTCAAAAAGGGCTGTGAGGTTTTTGTTATCTTTGGCAAGTTGGTCCTTCCATTCTGTCCAGTGTTTCAGATTGTTAGGACTGCTTGTCCTGTCAGAACTACCAAATATAACTAGACCATTCACTGAATTTAAACATTTTCAAGTGTTTACAGCCACATCTCCTCCCCAGGGGGATCTCTGAACTGTGCTGCTTGCTGTATTGTCTTTGGCGAGGTCTATAGAGTTCCTGAATTTATGTGCTTAAAAATCAATGAGCCTTGGTTAGACAAGAACCCAAACACTGTGACTCCACTGCTAGGATTTCACAGGGATTATGAGACATATAAATAAACCTTGGTTTTATTGGTAGCCTTTGGAGTCTCTATTAAAAACTTTTAAGTCAATTTAAAATTACGGGCCAGGTACGCCATGTGAATCACACTTGAAAACATAGGTCATCTTCGTGTGGTAAGGTGTGAGAAGATATTTAATTAAATGGATTGTAATCTAGGCTTCTGCAGCCTCTGCTAGCCAATGAGAGAAAGTGACAGAGCAGCCTGGTTGTATAAATATTATCATTCAGATCTGGGCTCTTCAGTGCCATGCAGAGCTCATGTCCAGCTTGCTCCCCAGGGCAGCTGGGTGGCAAACACAGGCATGCAGATATGTCCACAGCCAAGCCTGTCCTCTCCACACAGCTGTCAGCATGAATGCCAGCTTTCTCCTCCCGTGGACTTCAGAGCTCCCCAAAGACCCGTTCAGGCTCTTTGAAAGTGAAATGAGCAGAGTTTGGCCTTATGCTTAAAATACAGCCCAGCCATACCAAAAGGAGCACCCTGGGACCCCCTCATTTGGTGTGGGCCACGTGGACAAAGTCCTCGTCACAGGCTCTCTTTGATGCAGTATTTTGTGTCAGGCTGAAGCAAGCAGGATTCTTCCTTGTCCTTTGAAAGAGCCATAAAAGAGGCATGGAGAGATGGAAGAAACAACCAGGGGAATCCAGAGAGACAAAAAGACAAGAGAGAGAAAGAAAGAAACTGAGAGGGAGAAAGGTGAAAGAAAGAGCTGTCTCAACAGTCAAGGGAACAGGTGGTGTGTCATCTCCCTCTCAGTATAAAGAGGTTGTGTGGGAAGGGGGATGTGACAGATAATATATCAAAGGAAATGAATTGCAGGATTAAGATCCTGACTGCTTTGTCAAATTTGCAGGTGATTATTGTATAACTCTCTGCAGCTCCTCTCAGTGATGGAAATGCTCTTCAGATCCTCACGACATAGAATCACTGGTAAAAGCAACAGCTCTTCAGAGGGATGCTTACTTAAAGTAGCCAAAGGCTTCCTAAGTCTCCTTCAGGCTTCTTCCAACACTCTTACACATTCTGTGTAATCTCTATGTTCTTGAGATGTATTTTCCTCGTGACAAAATATACCTTGAGACATATTTTCCAGACTGACAGTAAAATTTGAGCTCGAAAGATACATTGGGAATCTCTGAAGTAAAATTTAGTTAAAATTTATAATTTTCAATTTGGTGTTGTAGTAAACACACTTTAGAACAATTTTTTAGATATCAAGAACCCAGGATAAATCCCAGGCACAAAAAGTGCATAAGACCTGCATAGACAAGGATTTGTACTCAGAAAGTTCTTCACTTTTTTTTTTTTTTTTAATAGGACAGCTGGTCAAATGAAGATACAACTTCTGTCCTACAGATCAAGTAGCTTTGATGTTCTTATTCTGGAATAGATACAGTATCCTTTGAGGCATTCTCAGACTTTCAGCTCACAAAAACCTGAGCTTTCCCCTGGGAAACAAAATAAATTCACAAAACCCATTAGAGGATTGTGTCCGGTAAGACCACCCCCTGTCCAGGGCTAGCTGTGGGAGTCTGGAGGGAAAAGTAGGTTTTGCTAACCTGTCTGAAATGGTTCCCAAACGCTGAAACACAAAATAGTAAAGGAAATTTATAACTACATCTCCCTCTCCCTCTTGGCCTTTCCCCAGCCCTTAATGCTCGTCATTCACGGCTTTAGCATGGTAAAAGAAAGAGTTGTAAACGGAGGCAAAATCAAACCAAAACAAACCTCTTAAAAACAAACTCACATCCAAGAGACCACTCTTGCCCTCCAAATCAGGGAAATTCACACCTCATTGCCACCAACGGGGATTCCAGACAAGGCATATCCAAATGGGAACAAAGTTATTTGAATGAAAAATTCAGCCATCCTCCTTCCTCTGCCTTCCTCCATCAGCTCCCTGAAGTGACAAGCAGCAAGCAACCTTTTCGGCCTTGCAACGTTTGAAGTGAAACTTTTTGGGAAATACTGAAAGTCACTCACAGTCCCAGGGGAATGGTGATCCATTTTTTCCACCCTCTCTTCTTTGTAGTTTGCTTTCCCCTATATACTTTTTTTTTTCTCTGACTGCAGCTTTTCTGATCACGGTATCACAGTGACTTTATCGCCGTCACCTCCTCATTGTGAACCAGCCCATCCCTTGGAGGCAGAGAGCTATTGTGGAGGTGGTAAGTAATTTGTTTTGTTCAATGGATTCCTTGTTATGCATGCATGCAAAGCCACTTTTATCTCACATTTAAATTTGTGTTTTCCCTCTTATGATTGGTTTTGTGACATCAAAAAGCTTTCAGCTTCTTCAAAAAATCAAGAAGAACAAACTCTTAGAAAAATAAAATAAAAAGAAATCCTTCCTAATACACCCAGCATTTCAGTGCAGCTTTAGAAAAGAAGAGATTCACATGGGATACTGGCTACTAACGACTATGGAAATAAGCCTGATTTTTTGATCTCTAGGCCCAAACATTATTCATTTTTTTTCCTTAGCCTCAAACAATGTCTTCAGATAGCCCAGGTAAAAGCAAGCCAGAAACAAAACAACATCATAGAGGAATTGCTTTATGCAGATACTTTCAGCTACACTACACAACTCGCATTGTCTTTGAACCCAGTGTGATGAGAGAATGATTTGAGACTCCAGGGACAACTCCTGGATATGTTTTTACTTCAGCACACTGTAGTGAGACAGAAATCTTTGGCTTAAGAAATGTGTTCAACAACCTTCTGCATTTGGGGGGTGTTTATTTCTGTCTCTCTAGTAACTCTTTGGACAACGTTGAGAGCTGAGGTCAAGGAGCAGACACACTGTACATATGAGGTTATGGAGAGTCTCTTTAACCTTTAAGAAAATATTTTATCCATGCTTACTGGGTGGCTGAGAGCAGGAGTGGGAAAGTCCAAGACAAATCCTCCTCATAATCAGGATAAGTGGCTATAATTGTAAGGCTTCTTTTCAGGGAAGAAGCTGCATATAGCCTTTGATTTTCAGTCACTTGCCTACTTTTCTAAGAACACTTTTATCAATTTACTTCTTGGGAATTGGTTAAAATTTGCCTGAATATTACAATGAATTGAAATATTGAACCTCAATACAAGTGAATTGCACATAGCCCGTGGACTCTGATATGCAGGACCCAGATTTTTAGATTCAAATAACTCAAGGAGAGAACACAGTCCCTAGAATGGCTTTCAGAGGTTTTCTGAGAAATTGCATCGTAAACTGTTTGGAACATTTATCTACAGTTCGATTTGTTTCTGTAAAATTCAGACTCTTTCTAGAAGCAACTGAACAGCAAAGATTTTTTAAAATTTGATCCTCTATGACATTTCCCATTCAACACATTCTTTGATGAAGAAGTGTGGACCATAGGGCGAGGGATCTTCTCTGAAGCAGCAAGGCAATGCACACAGCAGAGGCCCTGCTGCCTCCCAGGCATCCTGGCTCTCCAAGTCATGGTGAATAAGTGATGCTGGCTGGGACATGTATGCTTTTAATAAAATGCTCTTTAGTGTGGAAAAAACCCAGAGCCCTGTCTTGCTGCAGTTTTTACAGTTATAAAGCTGGAGTCACTTTACTGACCAAAACAAAGCCCTTAGCAAAAAAAAAAACGGGCAGGTCAAATTTAAGCATGAGCATGATCTTACATCTCACACTGTAGGAAAGACCTGGGATGCAGAAACAGCTATCCTGCACTTTCAGTACAATCTTTCATCCTAGATTTTTCCTGGAGCAGGGGATTTTCCTTGCCCCAAGGTCGGAAATACTGCATTCCCGAAACTGTGGCTGGAGCAGGGGACTCAGGTTCACAGCTGTGAACCCAAACACACATAGGGAACATATCTGTCAGCATTTGGCCCAACACATGTCTGTGCTGGGGCTCAAAAAATGTGCAAGAAGCATCACACAATGCAAGAGACATGTGACCTAAATTCTGTGTCGTGCACCAGCCATCCCCCTTTTCTAAATTGCTCACCATATCCAAGGCAGCCACAGAAAAGAGAAATCTCTGCAATAAACAAAAAATTAATTGAGAGTTAATTCCACTGCAAGGGTATTTGTATTGAAGTGACGTGTAGGCTTTGTCTAACCTGTGAGTGCCACTGGGACCCCGGACCCAGAGCCACAGAGGTATTTAGGTGCCTAATTCTGGCCAGCTTGTCCCTTTCTTTCCCAATGAAATCAGCTCTTCTGTTCTCAGCTCCTTTGTGAATGTGGACCAAAGGTATTAGTCATCCTGAGGAAGGGATTTTGGGTACTGTGGGAGCCTTTCCACTGCCTTGAATGGGAGCAGGACTGAGCCCTCATTGCCTGATTAGGAAGGTAATTTGAGGCCATTACCAGCAAAGGCAGGAGGAAGGAAGTTTTCTAGCAGGGCCTGAAACCTTCCCCCTCCAGCCCCATGTTCACTGCTGCCCTTGGATTTTAGGGGCCTTTCTTTCTGGCAAATATATTTTATGAACCTGATGTACACTTAGCTAGAACAATCCCACACTGGGATCCAATTTCAGACTTACAAAGGTTGATTTATCCTTTTTCAGGCTATGTACTCATTTGAACTAAAATTACCCTGCTGCCAGCCTTCTTGATAGCAATTACATCTAAAGAGAGAGAACCACTGAACTTCATGTATTGGTAATGGTCTTTCCATCTATATTTTTCCTTGGGGATAAAGTTGTATGGGAAAATTAGACACATTAGCCCAGGAAAAATAGTGAACAAAAATACTTATTTTATACTTTTTAAAAGTATCCTCATGCTACCAATTAGAAACATTATTTAATGCAGGTATTTTAGCATTATAGTGCCAGTCTGTATATAAAACAGAACAAAACCATTTTTGATAGTTATTTAAGGGCATCCTAAATACACTCAAGAATAGTGCATTTTAATTTTCAATAATGCCAGCAGACTCAAGCATTCAGATTTTAGCATAACCAGCAGGAAAACTGTTTGATGTTTTAATTATGTCCCAGAAAATGCTGAATGTGTTATAAAAGAAATCTGAAGAGGGGAGGGGGAAAAAAAAGGTTTTTATTACTGCTCAAGAGGAAGGACGTTTTACAACATAGCATTAAAAATGTAAAATGGAATAAAAAAGAACTCAGATAGTCAAAACTTTGTCTGCAACAAAGTAGGCCAGAGAAGCACAATAATATGTCTGTTAGAAGCAGTCAGCAGTGAGAAGTGAGGGAGAACATTTACATAGACACAGGGCTGAAGGAAAGGAAAAGCCTTAAAATAATCCCAAAGTCTTTTAAATTATGTTTAAGACTAGCCAGAACCCGGTAACCATTCCCAACAAGGTGTCTCGGAGGATTTCAGAGTTCCTGATTAATGTGGTGACCTACTGCTCTCTGATGCAATGCATTTAAAACCCAGCTGGGTATTCACAGTCGGGATGAGGCTGTTGGGACTTCCTGGGGCTCTATCCTGCTGGCACCGGGGTCAGGCTCTGCAGCAAGACTCAGGAAAGGTGTCCCCAAGGGAGGGGAAAAACGAGAACCTGAATTGTTGGGAATGAATTGAACCAGATGTACAAAGCCCCAGCAATTCAAGCAGCGATAGGAAGTAGTGTGTGTGTGTGTGTGGGGGGGGGGAACAATTGCCGAGGTTTAACTCTTCCTGCCCTTGGCAGGTGGAGGAGGAGGATGAGGGGGGACAGCACTGCCATGTCCCATGTCCCCAGTGCAGGGTGGCAGAGCCCCTGTGGGATGGGGCTGCTTGAGGGGTGTGGGCAGCCAAAGCCTCTCCTCTGCTCGTTGCACCTCTGGCAAGCACAGGACATGTTGTCAGTCCTTGCACACCCCTATATCCACAAATTCACTCATTTCTGGCGCCCAACTGTTTTGCCTTCCTACTACCGTGAGCTCCTTTAAGAAAGCAACATCTTCCATTTGGTTCAGATATATAATTTACGTGGTTTCGATACATTTTGATACCAAGAAAGGTTTAATTCATATTTTTTAAAAACATCAATACAGTGCATTTGTGTATGTATATTTATCCTCACATACATATACAACCCATATGAAAGGCAGGTCTGTGATTGTACTAGATAGATACATCTCAGTGCCATTGATGCTTTTAAAAAGCCAGCACAAAGCTTTCTGAGGCTATGGCTTGTTAGAAAAAAATAACCCTTTATTGATAAAATCATAAATTATGTATCTAAACAAAACAAACACAAAAAAGTCTCTTTCATTATGTAGCAGATGATGTCAAAATGATGAAAGATTTTGGAGTCAGATGTCAATGAAACAGTGCTGTGAAACCTCCTTCAGCAGAATGGTATTTCAAAATGTCCAGTGTCATGCCTGGGTATTATGATATACGTTTCTTATTTACCATCTCAGTTCTTAGAGCTTCTGTGCTTTTGATATCTTGACTGTTTGCTTAAACTCCGTATGCAAATACAAAGCTGGAGTATTAAGATTAAAGAAGAACTAAGATTCCAAGATTAAAAAGTGAGATGAATGTCTCTTGTAAATGTGTGTTGTTAGTCTGATTTTAGAGGCTTTTTGGCAAAGATTAAAAAAAAAAAAATCAGCATAGTAAAAGAAATAGTCCAAAACACTTTAAAAAGCATGCATAGTAGAAAAGTCTTCCTCCAGCCGTAAATGAGCCACACTCTGATGACCATGACAAAAGTTATTGTTGGAGGGAGCAGCCAAGCCCCAAATGATGCAGTTTGAATGCTTTTCTCTTATTGCACCCTATTCTCTTACGTTCTTTCTGTTTGATTATAGCCTGAACCAGCCACGGAGGGTTCGCGTTCCCGGTAGCAATTCAGACAGCGGAAGCACGAGGAAGGTGGATGCTCTTCCCCAAGGCCAGGAAGATGCTCCGTGCTCAGGTGCAGTCTCCCAGTCCCTCTCACGACTCGGAGGTGTTTCCCAGGCCACCCGACATCCAGGCTGCCGCTTTCTCCTCCCCACCTTCTCATCCCTCCCCCATCAGAAGTGGAACTTGTTACCAAGAGAGCAGCTGGCGTTGTTATTCGATGCTGTAAACTTTCACCTTTTGAATAGTATTTCTGTGTCTGTGTCAAGGCTGGGAGTCTGCGAGTTCAGGGAGACAAAAACTTGCTTGACAAGCAAAGGTTTTCTTTAGAAGAGAAGAGAGGGAAAACATGCTTCAGACTCACGGGAACAGGTGAAAGTGACAGAGGCTTGAGACAAAGATCAGAAGTGATCCCGAACGGTCTGTCGTTGGAGGATGCTGGGAGAGGGATCGGCATCCTTCGGGCCCCCTGCTCCCCCAGAGCGGAGGCACTGGAACACCTGTCCGCTGGTTTGGTACGAGGCGTCAGCCAGGGAGCCGGGAGAGGACGGAGCGCTTTAGATTCAATTGCTTCCTACGGCCTTTTTTTTCGCTTATTGCCATTGCTTGCACTTACTTTTGGTCACGGCCGGAGAGGAGGCGATGCTCCCCCTGCGGACCGGCTCCTCGGGCAGCCGGGGGCTCCTTGCCTTCCTTTACAAATGATGCTGAACAACCCCCAGCCGCCACACACGGAAAGCGACCGTAAATCACCGGTCACTTACGGGCTGTTTCTCACTTTCTCTTTCTGTGTGTTTCACCTTTTTTGACTTGTGAACCATGAAGTGTTTTCCAGAGGAGTATGTCCCTTTTGAAATGCACATTCTTAAAGTGCTGTACAGCATAAATGGACTTGTTTTTCTTAGCCACCTCTCACAGACATCTTAGAAGTAGACCACAGAGCTCCCCAGAGGTCTGCAGACCCCCGGGTTGAAAACTAGCACTCTAATGTTAATCCTTTCAGCTGCCCAGTCCAGGAAATGTGATTATTTTGCAACTGAAAGAACTGACACAAAGAAAGGTGATGCCAGAAAACAGGAATTTAAAAAGCGCTGCTCCCATCTAGGAGCACAGCCGCGGCTGGAAGTGAGGGATGGTTTTCCTACACGTCTTTCAGATGCTATTGAAATGGCTCACAAAATGTTCCCGTTTCATTAGTTGTCTAAATTCACATCCATAGGTGCTAAGTGCTGACAAATCCCTCTGACCTCAGAGCCGTGTGTGCCCGCCCACCCGCCATGAAAACCAGACCGGTTTAGTCCTTTCTGAAGCAGTGGCCGTAGCTGGTCCGTGAAAGGAAACAGTGCCAGGTTTGGATGAGATACTGAGATTTTAGACGTAGTTGATGTTCACAAACACTGGGAGCACGTCTCCACCTACTCTCCTGGGATTCCTCTCCCTTAAAGTGGAGCACAGTTTGAACACTTTGATTCCTGCAAGTATATTCAAATTACATTTGGCATTCACAGATTTGTAGATTTTTGAGGCCAGGAGTGCATCCTTTTTTCACCCGTTTTTCCCTGCATTCAACCCGGTAACTTGCATCTGACTAGAGCATAGCTTTTGTTTGATTAAAGCACAGCTGCCAGAAAAGTGTTCAGACCTGATTTGAAGACATCAGGAGAGAGGGACTCCATCTCTTCCCTTGGTGGTTCATTCTAGTGGCTAATCACCCTCAATGTTAAATATTTGTGCCATTCTTGCTAGATTAAAGAGCATTTCAGTACGTGGCATTCCTATGAGATAATGCTTGCAATGAAGTAACCTTTTAATCTTCTTTTTGATAAATTAAACAGTGTGAGATCTTTAGGTTTCGTACTGTCAAACATTATCTACAGTCAGTAAATAATTTCTGTGGCTCTTTTCTGAGCCTCCTCCAATTCCATAATGCCCTTTTTTAACATGACAACTGGATCCCACAGTCTATCATACGCTTGCCTGTGGTGTGTTCTATAACCTGCTTATTCTTTTCTTTGCCAAGAGGGTGAGAGTCATCCAGCCTAAGTTTAGCCAAACTAGAAGTTCTTGTATCTAAAAATCAGCAAAATTTCAGCTCAACTGCCAGAATGCCTGTGTAGTCATCAGAGACAGACGGGTACTTCTGAAGGGCAGGCTTTCCCATTTTTGTAAATTTGCTTCAGGGTGTATCAGAACACCTTCTCTTAGAATTCTTCCCACCTTGCCAAGAGACTTGTGTGTTGCAAGTGCCACCCCCACATCATCAGCATCCTCTTTGGTCCCCCTGTCAGGCTCTCTGTTCTCCCATACCTGTAATCAGCAAAGACTTTGAGAGAGCAGGTCAGAAATGTTTTCAAAGAGAGGAAAATTTTCAAAAACAATTTGCAGAGATGTTCTAATGTGGACATAATTTTTACTGAGCCTGATTCATATGCATGAGGCTATTGATGTTTACTGAATCCACTCAAGAAAACATCAGCTGGTTGCAGACAGAGCAGTACTAGTCATTGCAGAAATTTGTTAAGGAGAAAACACATTCAGTGATGACTCTGTGTTGACAAGTGTATTTTGGAGATCTGCCAAGTAGCCAGCTCTTCACCCATTCATCCTGTGCCTTATCAGTATTGCAAATACCAATATTTCAATTGAAACAGTATGTGAATTAAACTTAACAGCAAATCCATAATTATCTTGCTTAAGAAATTCATTATAAAGTACCTCTAATCTTAATTTGCATTTTTCAGTCTTTTTTCTTATTCCTTTCAATTTATTTTGATTAATTGGCTCTTTTGAGCCAACTGCATATGTTCCTTGCTTGGACTCTCCTGTTTGTATCATTGGTGCAACTCTAGGTGTCTAGTGGCCACCGTCTTTCATGGCTGTAACTAATTAAATCCTGGCAGTCAGGAATGATGCACTGAACCTGTACATTTCTCATAAAAGGAATTATCCTTTATAATTCTTTTTCTCTCTCTGTCATATTCTCTCGAGAAATCCAAGTAATGCTTTATTTACCAGCTACATGAGACCTCTAGCATATGCCTCCCAAATTGAGGAACCCCTAACAGTGCAATTGTTCCCCTTGCTGTGTTCCAGAGACATCTTAAGGAGGAACATGTCCTGTTTTTTGGTTTGATTTAGTGGTCTACAAAGTCTCCTACCACTACCACCTCCCGAGCTTTCTGAGTCAGCTAGGTGATTGAAGAGGCACTTGGAGTCCTGGTGTTCACTCTGGGCTCTTGATAGCTAGAAAACCAGATAATGGTGCTTTTACTCTTCATATTTCACCTCTTTTACCCTTTCAGTTTTTCCTGAACAGGATGAAATGGCTCCAGGAAACAGCACCGCAAAGTCAACAGCCGAAATGGATGATGATGTGGTAACATTTCCTGAAAGTCTTCTGCTTCTGGTATTTCTTGAAGGGTCTTGACAGTGTGATGGCATCCCACAGCTCCTTGTGCATCTTCAGGTAAGCGCACAGTGTACCCACAGGCCAGCCAAATCACAGGATCAGAGGAGATAAAGGCAGGAAAGGCCTGTTAGATCACAGAGCACATGCCCCTGCCAGTGAGCGCTGTCATTCCTGCTCCAGAACATGTCAGATCTCAAACTGAGACCACAGCTGATCTCAGCTGAAGGGCCAAAGGCAGCTGGATGTACTTTTTTTCATTTCATTTTGTTTTGGTTTTGAAACCTGGTATTCTCAACAGTTCAGAAAGACTTTCTGCTGTGTGCGAGTGGATGGAAAGCTGAGCTCAACACCTGAGTCTGGTTGCTGTGCTGCCCTGACTGGTGGTGAATTTGGGTCAAAGCAACTCACTTTTTCCACCTTTCCCTGAGAGTGAGTCATGATGGACACTAATAAAGTGAGCCTTCTTTCTTCATCCAGACAAGTTTTTTTTTTTTCTGAGAGCCTTTATAGAGTGCAGGCAGAAATCAATCCCCAACACAAACTAGAGAAAAGAACCCAGTAACACCCAGGACTGTGAAACCTGTGGCACAAAATTCACAGTGATCAAAGTCAAGTACTTTAATAGCTTTAGGCAAAAGAACTTCCCAAACCGTGTTGTCTTTTTTTGACATCTCCTCTGCTGGTGCCTGGGACACAGTAGAGGAATGGGAAGGCAGCCATGCTGAAGAACACCACAATGACACGGATGAGCCTCTGAGGGAACAGCATTTGGGCCCAGAACTAAACAAGAAGGGTAGGAAAGGAGCAGAAGTTGGAAGGCTTAGCTGATGTGAGAAGAGTGGATTAGAGAGTGAGCAGTGCTGTGGGCAAGACATGGGAGCTGGGAGAAGGAGTTAATTGCAGGAGAAGGAGTGGGAGCCAGGGAGAGTGGCTATGGCTGTAACTGGAGAAAGCACTTGAGGAAGGTTGGTGGAGAAGGATCAGATGGAGCGAGGCAGGTGTTGTATGTGCAGTGAGTGGGTAGGAGCAGAGCAGAGGGGCTGGCAGGGTGAAGGTGAGTAGGGGGACTGGAAAGTTGGAGTCAGATGTGTGTGAGCTGTGTAAACCGCAGCTCACCTGTGTATCCTTCCCACTACAGCCCATCTGGGGAGAGCATAGCCCTTCACAGAGCTGTACTGGGAGTGTTGCTCAAAGACTCATTTGTCTGGGCTAGGTGAAGACAAGGCTGTGCTGACTCTGTGCCCTCTGACATCTCCAGCCTGCCGAGCCCTGGTGTCAGCAACCTGCCAGTTGTGCAGCAGAACTGCTGTCGTGTGTCCTGTGATTCTAACACAGCAGGAAGTGTGCATTCAACTCCAGACACAGCACAGCAACCCAGCCTTGAAAGTCGCTCAGTTTCCTGCCTCTCTTTGCAACTTTTTGTGACACAAGCTTAATTCAGCAGGATGTTTGCAGCTAGTGATTTTTACTCTCCTTTCCTGGAGTTCATTTAGTGCCTTACCTCTGCCTGCTTAGTAGGTCCTTATCTCCCACTGAACTGGAGAAACTTCAGGTGAGACAGGTATCTTGAAGAGTAAAATTCACTTCACATGGCTGCAGAAGATCCCTAGGAAATTTGGTCCATTCATTTGTGGACCAGAAGAAACACTTTGTGACCATGGCTACCAGTCAGGGAGCCAGACTTCTCTGTCCCAGCTTGCAGGGCTCCTGCTATGATCCATTAGGAGTGTACCATTCCTTGGGAATGAAGACAGCTGTGTTGCAACAAGCAGTTTTGGGAAACTAGCAAATCAGAAAAAAAAAAAGGTAATAAAAAGTCAGGGCTTAAGGTACATTACAGTTGTGGCTCTCTGACTTCCATGGGGGAAATTTGGAAGCCCTTCTACTCAAACATGAAGTACATTGAGCTGAATGGTAATCACTGCAAATTATGAAGATTCAAGCAAGCTTCTCTGTATTTGTGTGAGGCCTGATTGTTTCTTCCTCTTGCCCCATATTATTTACTGCACAAATCCATTAGCATTGCTTTTTCTTGCAGCATCCAAGATACTGCAGTCTATCACTTGAGCTATTCACATTACATTTTATCCTTTCTTTGGAAGACAATCTTGTCTTCAATCAAAGACCTCTTGACAAAAGGAAATAGGAACAAGAACTTGAGATGGCATAATGCAGCAAAGTGCTTTCTGTACACCTGCATAATACAATTCAGTCTGCCTTTACTTTCAAAATCATGCTGAACGATTTCTGTTGTTTACATTTGTTTGTGTGTGCCCCAACCCATTGCTCATTTAACCTTGAGGTTCCCTTCATTCCTCCTTCCCCCACCGCTTCCCTCGTCTCTACCTCCAGCAGTCATTATTTTCTTTGTTGGTAGCAATTTCTGTAATTGTGTTGCTGCAGCCAACACACAAGCATTTCTTTAGTCTTTTTTCATACCAAGGAGGCTGAGTGCAACAGTCAGGTGGGTGTAAGTATTTTAGATGATTTGTCAAACAGAATCTAGTGTCTCATTTTTAGAACATCCTCTTTAGGGCCGGTGATGAAGGGCTTTAGATTGGTTCAGGATTTTTTTCTGTAATGAAAGGATATATTTGAGGGAAAAAGTACTGAAAAATCAAAGGTATGATGGGAATGACTGTGCAGAACTGGAGTTTCAGCAAGGTCTGCAGCTGATTTTGCTTGAATAGTGTTGTCCTTTGACAGTATGCTGGACGAGTTTCCTATGGGAAGCAAGGGAGACAGGAATTATTGCCTTCCTATGAAAAGGTAGCCCTTACAGCTCCTGCAGGGCAGGTGGAAATCATGCTGTGTTATGGACACCCACCTCCTTAGGCTGTTCCTGCTACAGATCTTGCTTTGGGTTTCACAGAGGAACACACTGAGGATACATTTGCCATGTCCCTGCCCTCTCCTCTTCTTTTCCAGACTCTTCTGGGCCCTTTATTTGTTTCCCAATGTGGCTGGTATGACTGTGGTCACTTCTTCCCTTCTCAAATCGCTTTTTGACAATTGATTTGCCATCTCATGTGTAAACTTAAAATCCTAGGGCTGGTCCAAAACATGTTGACTTTGTTGGAGTCTGAGCTGTGATGAGGTAGGGTTTTGTAGGCTGGTTTCCTAGATCACCTGAGAGGCAAAATGTGGGGAGGAAGTCTGAGGGCAACTCCAGCAGCAAGGACGTGTTTCCTTGCAGAAAGGTCCCTTAAATCCTCTAATCTCCACTTCCCAATCACATAAATGTGCATCCACAGAACTTTGTTCATTCTGGTGTATTTGTTTGAGACAGGCAGAAGCATCTATAGCTGATATTTTCTGCTAACAGAGTAATACTGAAGGATCACCTTTTTGATAGAACACACAACACTCAAATGTGGTTTCCAAATATTTTTTGGCCAGAATGTAGTTCTAAGCAAGTAGCTCTAAATGACCTGGTGTTCATTGCTGCCCCTGTGATGGCATCCTGAGACTGCTGAAGCCACATATGACTGGTCTGGAGTAACACTGGTGATGGATCCCATGTTTTAGGATGGAAACCTCAAATGATCTACAATTTGCAGTATCCCTAATGGTGAAACTTGTTCCCACCCACACAGTTGTCAGGGTCAAGCCTGTTCAGTCATGGTCATTGGGAATGCTGTAGATGATTCTTGAGCCCTGCTCACCCCCTTGATAACTGTCATAGTCTGTGCTCCATATTTAATCTCAGATGGCAATTTGTGCCAGGAATCATTACTTCCACAGACAGAAAAGAAAGCATGACAAGTTACAGTAATTGTGTCCACTAAAAATTCCAAGTGACTTACGATTTATGGGACAGTTTATTTATTGTGCACCGCTTGTGTGTATTTTCCTGTACAATAACCTGTGATTTTACAGGCACCCTTTCCACCACAGAGAGGTTTGCCTTTTGATAGTGAAACCAATCACTGGTACAAACACACCATTTCTAATACTGCATAGTCCCCTACAGTCTGTAATAGCTGCTACATAAGTGAATCACTAATGATGATATCCTTATTTGAAGCAAAATCTGGCTGCTGACATCTCTGTGTTACTCGTCTCTGTGAGTCTGTGCTCTGTAAATTCACTGGGGCTGTATTGTTTTCTGCCAGTGACAGACCTGACTCTTTACTATAGTGATGAGGTACAAGCCATTCAAATCTTCTGAGTTAACGATCCTGGACCTTTATCCCTCCTTTCTTTCCTCTCACTTTTTCCACTGGCAATGCCACCTATTACTTTTACATTTCTCTGTGATCTACTGACTCCCTGACTCCACATGGGATGAAATAGCTGTATGCATCCCTGTACCAACCAGCTTGACACAGAAACTTGTGGGAGGCAGGGGACTGTTGGGAGTTTATGCCTCTCATCAGAGGCTTTTACTGTGGGTGCAATTGCAGAAGCACCTGTGAATATACCTCACTGGTACTGTTTCACCATGGATGAGACTATAGATCCTTTGGAGAGACAGTTTGTAGCATAACCAGGAAATAATAGAAATTATTTTCTTTTTTCCATCCTTTCCATCCTTAGCTAATTGTTTTTCTCTCTTTAAATTTATCTATAGGTTTATAATCTCACCTCAGACTTGGGAGCCAGCATAAAAAGCACTTACCCACCAGGTGGCATTTTCTCACATGTCCAGCCTTAATTCTAACCTGAATGCTTTGTACATATAATTATAAAACTGAGGGCCAATAAAGTGCATCTGTAGAGCAGAAACTTGACTGTTCTCAATTCTGTTCTAATTATCAAGCCTTAGAGCAAAAACTAGGTTTCAAAGAAAACTTTCTGTACAGGCCTCAATAGAGTTAAAGGAGAAACATTTTAAGTTGATGAGCTGACACTTGTAGAAGCAAATATATTAAATAAATCATGATTCGTTTTGGGGCTAAATCTGACTTACATCAACTCTGGAAAAACTAGATCCTAATGAGTGACAGTTTGGTGTTTTCTGTCACTTCCTACAGTAATGGCCCCAAGCTGACACTGCTCTGTGGGAGTCTAATACTTCTGAACAAAAGTTTTTTTGGAGTGAGATAGACAAGGTAGAAATCCCAAGGTGACTGGAAGGAATGTCTAATGACTGGAAAGACATATTTACTGGCAGACTGTATGTAAGCTGTGACAGTTGACAGGGCTTGATTGTAATAAATATAGTTGATGAAGAGAAGGCTGACAGGTGAGGACAGAGAGAGAAAAGGAGTCAAAAGATCTGCATTGGCTGAACCCTATTAACGGTAAGTTGGTAACAAAGCCCAGAGTCATAAAAGAAAACAGGTATCGCAAACTGATGTCTAAACAGTGAAATGTGTAGGACTTGCAGGTTGCTGTAACAAGCTCAGATTTGTTGACCTTTCTTCTAGATATTTTGTAAGTGGTGTTTTCAGTTGATATTTCAGCAGGCAGGCACCTGATATTTTTAAACGCTGTGTATGATTAATCATGTAACAGAACAAACCCTGATCAAGGTCATAATTATTGCTTCAATCTCTAACTTTTGTTGCTTTGATCAGAGGATTTGATGTTAGAAAATGTGCCTCCACGTGCTGTGAAAGAGGAAATCTTGCTGGAAATCTGTTCTGCTGGAAACAGAAAGGATTCTTGTAAAGGAAATTAAGCAATATAAAACCTGAAAGTATTTCTTTAAATGCAGAGATTCAACACACACGCACACACACGCACACACGCACACACGCGCACACACACACACACACACAGAGTGATTGACCCTGAAAATGGAAACAACTCTGGCATATTAAATCATGACACTTTATAACTGACTGGTCAGAGTTTCAACAATAGGATTTCCAATGAGCTCTGCACTTTCTTCCCCCAGGCAAATGTCACACACTGAAACTAAACAGGATCTTTTTTTTTTCTTGTTCATCCCCACGTGCTGTTTTCTGTGCCCAAGATACAAATCTGTATTTGAAAACGCCTTAACCCTTTGGAAGGGCAACCCTCCCTCTTCATGCCCCAGGAGAAGGGAGGTTTGTGTCAGCTGTGGGACGTGGGGACATTTTGCCTGCTTTGGCACCAGGGTCAGTCTGCGTGTTTATTGCACTCCCACTTCAAAAGGGAAGAAAGGGAGAAAAACAGTCGTAAGGGAATATCTATTTGGAGGAAAGCACTCAGGAATTGCACAAACTTAATGTAAAGGTTAATAACAAGGAACATCTCTTGTTGGGAATATCAAGTGAGAGTCCTTCTAAACTCTGGAAATGGGCCCACTTAACAGCAGTGTCACTGTTTGCTTGCTTTCATCACACATGGACAGAGGTGAAAATCCCCTCACCTTCTCACTTGTATGAAACACAAAAGCATTTGTGAAACATTTAGACAACTCAAATATTGAGAGAACTTTTCTTTTTAAATTTTTCTATTATTTTAAGTGGATCCTCTCCTTCCCTCCCCACCAGGTGCCACAGTCTCTTTAAGTGGTGCTGCAACTAAATGAATTGTGGGGAGTGCCAAGGAAAGTAAAAAGAGACCATAAAGTCGCACTACAAAGACTCCCAGGGTAGCACAGTGCTTACGTGTCAATCACAGCAATGTTCCCTCTTTGCCTGTCTCCCACACGGCACCGGATCCAGCCACTCTGCTTCTCTCTGCTACCTGTTTGGAATTGCAGGATTCAGAGCCATGACTTGTCAGCATGGGAGTTGTCAGCCTAATTGGCACGTCCACACACACTTTATACACTCCTCTGGTTGTCAGTGCCTGCTTACACCTCTGCGCACACGCTGTAGGTGGGCATGAGAGTGTCCTGTCAGGTAGAAAACTCTCCACACAAGCACACAGGTGCTTTCTGGATTGATATTGAGTTAGTAGTTGGACCTGATGACCTTTATAATAATTTCTGACCTTAATGATTTTATGATATCCACAGACACTTTTTATCTGTCCTTTGTACACTGGTGTATTGCATTCCAGGACATACACCTACACCTCATCAGCTGTCCACTGGCTGTGATATCAAAGTGAATCATTTACTTCAGTGACCATCCTTTGATACTCAGGCAAAAGATGGGGCATCATTGTATTTAAATAGAACAAATAGACTTAATTTTATATATGTAAATACACAAACACACACAGAGTTTCTGCTCTGAAACCAGGCCTTGTGAAGCCTGAACTCCATGTCAACAAATTTCACATGTAGTGAAGGCCTTGAGCCAGGCAGCTGGAAGCACAAGACAAAGAAAGTAATACGTAAGATATGCTGTAATGCTTGATTTTGTTTGTTTCTAATACACGTTTATGTATTTCTGTACATACTTCACCTGGCTTTTTTGGTTTGGCCTTCTGCAGAGACTTTACAGCTTTAAGCTGTGAGAACATGGAAACTTTATTCACTCAAAAAGCAGTGTGTTGTAGCCAGTGTAAGTGGCTGTAGATGCCTTGCTGTGAATGCTGAAAGCCTGGGTGCAGAGAGATTTCTCAGTTTTATACAGTGTCTGTGTGAAAGCCTTGCTTTCTCGTGGACGCTATGGGAAAACAGTTGAGAGATTTTGTAAACTATGGCATTTTTATGATACCAAGGAGAAAATATCTGAAGTAAGCATTGTTGGGTTCAGCCAACCCCTCTGGGGGGTGGTTGGTCAAGGAGCCAATAACCTTATGTCAGTCCAGCGTGCTAAGGTATATAAGCGAATTTGTAAATTAATAAAGCGTCGGTTTCATTTCACCCTAAACTGTCCATGTCGCTTTCTTCTCTGGTCTCTGCTCACTAGTGACACCTTGCCTTTGGTTTGTCATTTCTTTTAGGCTCCAGGACACATTCAAGGTCAGTTCCTTATCAGAAGATGTAGTAAAAAAAGCAGAAATTAAAGTCTTCATGGAGTGTGTCTTCTTTCACATGGAAACCTCATTAAAGTCAACATGACTATGACCATTTTCTGCATCAGGGTCAGCCTTTCATTTTAACGCTGAAAATTTTAAGAACTGTGTTTTTCAAGTGAATATAGCATTAGCACAGGACACATTTTTTTAGTGTTTCATGGCCTAATCAAAATACCATTGAAAGTAAAAACTGAATCCAAATATCAGGGAAATTTTTCTGAGGCTAAATTCACAAGGAAAGAGAATACACTCCTTCTGGAAACTGGGGATACTCTATAGAGTGAATTGATATTGCTGAGACAGGGTTAATTCTGCATATCTAGGGCTTTTTAATGGAAGTTGTACAACTGTTCTACGACATATTTTGCACCTTTGAATTTAGACTGATTTTGGATAGCTTCTGAGAGCCATGTTTCCCCAGAAGGGAATAATCAGCAGTCCGTTGTATATGGTACAAGATGTATTGTAAGGAACTTAATAATGGTTCTGAAGGCTGTGAATCTCACTTGAGACAAAACTTGTCTGAGCCTACACTTGAGAAAAGAGTTTCGGAAAGAGCAGAACCAAACTGATCTTGTGATTCCTGGAGTAGGCCAGGTCCTGCATACCAGTAAGAATGGTTTTTACAGGTCTGTTCATGCAGCTGGGACAGGGATGAAGATTGTTGATAACCCTTCTATGTAACTTCTGTTCTGAATTCTGGTTCCCAATGAGGATAAGCACGTCACTAAAAAGGTTTATATCTTTCTGGGTTTTGCATGAGTTTTTCCCTGCAGAAATTTTTTAGTGTGTTCAGATCTCTTCCTTCAGTTTAGACTCTCTCTAAAAATATTTTACAAGTTGGAAAAAAAAAAAAACAACCAAAAAAAAATCCCTTTTGTATCATAACTATAGAATTCATAATAATCCAAACTAAAGCTTCAGCTAGAATCACAGTTATGTGTGGCACCAAACACAACATGAGGGATGAGTCAGTAGCACTGGCACAAGGTTTGCAATTGTATTTAAGTTTTTAAGAGAAAAAAAGTGTTTTTGTTGCCACAGTAGGTGCAGGATAATGCCCAGGACTTCAGCTGCAAAACTCCTGTTTTGTCTTTTCTATTTGTTCATAAAAGCTTGCCAAGTGCATGGACCCTCATTAAATGCCTTGCTGTTGTAATAACGGCATGAGAACACCCAGCAAGTTTTTTGTGCCGGGGGAAACTTCTATGAGAAAAAGAAGCAAGTACATGATGCTGTGCTTTCAACAGACACCATTGAGAGCTGTATTTGGGGACTGATGTGTCAGCTGCTTATCAATACAGCCATGGAGTTGAATACATCAAGGAAGCTTTAAGAAGAATGGGAGAAATAGAAAAAGAATGTAAGAATAATGGGACAAAATTATTTCCAGTGTTAAATGCGCTGAATCAAATGTAGTCTCATCCAGGAGAAGTTTGCACTGTTATGTTCCAGGCTTCTTGTTCGGGTTGATTACATGGCTACATGGAATTGATTTCTTGAGCTTAGGACGGTTGGTAAGCTTGACTAGACTTAAAATGAAACTCTTTGATTCTGTCTACAAAATTACAGCAGATTTGATAAAGTAAAGATGTATCCTTTGAAGTATTCCCTATCAACATAAGTGCTAAGAACACTTGAGCGAAGGAATTTTAACAGTTTTGAAAGCAGTCGCAAAAGAACATCAATGAGGATTGCAGCTAAGGGCATGCCCACAAGGCACTATACTAACTGCATCTATCCTGCAGGCAATAAGCAATTGCTAAAGATTCCAGACTTTGTAAAGTTCATAGTTCATCTCATAAAAACTTTGCTTGCAACTTATGATAGATTTTTGGTGTCTGGGTTTGTCTTTCAGTAGACAGCTCCAAGAGGAGGCCTTACCAAGTAGATCTGCGTAAGGACATGAAGAAACTTTCTCTTTTTTGTGTGTCATTTGGTGATTGCAAGGTGCGAAGTGTGATCATGTCCTGTTGTACCCTGTCTTAAGAGCATGGAAGCTATAATTCTTCCAGGCACTTCAACACCAGAAAAGCATCAGTCCAAATGCTTTGTGGATTCAAGCCCACATCACAGAAGAGAAAGGCTGTCCTTCACGTTGCAAATTTCTCACGAGTGCTGGATCTGAGCTGCTCATGTTGCTGCAAGATGTTTTTTCCTTCAGTAGGAAACAATATGAAGGACAACTAATGATCCAGTGGTAGTTTCAGTCAGGCCTGATATCTGCTTTGCAGCTCTGATTCTGCTGGCCCATCAGTGCCAATGCTCTTACTGCTGTGGATAGTGCTTGTGTTGGGCAACTCGCTGTGCTTTGCAAATTTAGCATTAGCAAGGATGAACACAAGGAATAAACAACAGAAGGATCTGGACAGAAACAAGACGAAAACAAAAGCTGGTTTTAAACAGCAAATAAGAACTGAGTTGCTGGCACTTGGAAATGAGTTATTGAGCAACTCGGATATTTAATTTGGGCAGAAGAGGAGATGTAAGTAAAAAGCTTTTACTTTTTAATGAAGATTTCATACTGGTGATACTTGGTAGATTTCAGTGCAACCACAGCAAATTAGTGATAGCCACAGTTATGACAATTAGGGTTCTTAAAACATGATCATGTTACTGTGGCTTAATGAACCACTCTATGTCAGCTGAGCTGTGGGAAGTGGCACATGTATGCCCTTAGCCCAGACACGAGGTAGTGAGTCAGTGTAAACCTCTTCCAGCGAGTTTTAAGCCAACACCACACAGCAATGGACAAATAACATATGCAGTTGCTGGTGTTCAGCTGCTGAGTAGACTGCAGTAATTGAAAGTATCTGACTTCTCAGAGAAAAACCAGGAGAATCAGGTATGTTTTGTTTTAGATCACCTAGCATGCTTCCCTAAAACATGTGGTTCCCAAATTCCCTTAACAGTTGTACTTCCGCAGATTTGATGAAGGCATTATTTCCACAACGGAGCTGTAAGAAAAAGAATTAAAAGTGATTGTGAGAGAGCAGCTGAAATGGATTCAAGATTAGCAAGGTGTGAACAACTGTTTTCACCATGAGCCTGACCCAAAGATGGTGGACTTACCAAGGCAGTTTTCTGTTGACTTCAAGAAGTTTGATGTCAAACCCAGCTTCTACAGTTTAGTTAAGAAAATGTAAGCCAGGAAAACTTTATTTGTTCTGATGTACATTTTTCCTGGATGTCATGACAGTAGCTGCCTTATAAATGCTCACCATAATAATTAATAATGGAAGCATACAAGGGGTAATGTCTTTAAACTGAAAGAGAGTAGACTTAGATTAGATATTAGGAAGAAATTCTTCCCTGTGAGGGTGGTGAGGCACTGGCACAGGTTGCCCAGAGAAGTTGTGGGTGTTCCATCCTGGAAGTGTTCAAGGACAGGTTGGATAGGACTTTGAACAACTTAGTCTAGTAGAAGGTGTAGGTCTAGTAGAAGAGGTACCTGTCCACAGCAGGGGAACAGGAACCAGATGAACTTAAAAGTCCCTTCCAACCCAAATTATTCTATGGTTCTATGAAATTAATACTTTTTTTGACCTTCGTGCTTTTCCTACATGAAACATTACCTTGCTCAATACTGAAGTTTTACTACTGATTAGGTATCACTTTATTCATTCACTGAAAGCTAATAAAAATTGGCTGATTAGACAACCCCAGGCAGCACATCTTAAATAGTCATTAAACAATCATTACAGATAGAAACAGCTACAACTGGCTTCTGTTAAAATGCTGCTGATTATTACATAATCCTTTTTCAAGCCAAAATGAATGCATAATCAAAGCACAAAGCAAACAGTTTGAAAGTTCTGAGCTGGCTGTGCAAAGCTATAATGTATCAACAAACCTCTAAATTAATGCCCAATTCAGTAGATGAGCATTGATGTACAGCAGCAGAGGTAATTGAGGAAAAAGTATGGAACCATGAGCATCGGTGGAGTAACCGTCTTCTGAAATAACTTCATCTAGAGCCCTGCAGTAAACCCTTGCAGCTCTGACCCGAAGACACGTGTCTGGTGTCAAGGAGTAAAGGTGAGTACACAGTTCTGGTGTTTCTTATTGTTATTACTGATACTGTAATTTACAAAGAGCCACGTTAAACTTTGCGGCTGAAGACACACAAACATTGAGATAAATCCAGTACAGAGCCAAAACACTGTGAAATGACCCTTACCCAATAACATTCCTGCTTTTGACAGACTCCTTAATGAAATTTAATAAGGAAACCCTCAGATAAATAAGGATACCTTCTGATCCTTGTTATACTGGTATAAATTTGGAGCAACTTCAATGAAAACTAGTGGAATTGTTCTGCATTTACTAACAGTGCAAATGAGCACAGAATGAAAACCAGAGACTTTGGGAAGCCTTAAGCCAATAATTCATCTTTCTGAATTGCAAAGATCACTTATTAAGGTTATAGTACAAAAACGTCTATCTTCCTCCTTCTCTGTAATAACATTTTTCTTAATAGTCCTTGCTTACTCTTTACATATTCTGCATTAAATAAATGGTCAGGATGTTTAAGTTTCCCCTCTGTAGCACCTGCAAGTTACAGGCCAGACCCATTTGCTTGATTGAGGCAAGCAAGGGTCATTACCACATAGGGCAGCTGATCTTCCCCCGCTTAAACATCTGCAAATGCAGGTCATCTGGGAGTTTGAACCTATTAAGGTTCTTATAATTGAGACAAGAGCAAAATAGTTTGTAAAATGGTACATGAACAGAAAGATGAGAGAGAGGGAAAGAGAAGGAGAAAGACACTCTGGTTGGATGACAGGAAATCATATAACAATATTTGCAAGTGAGCTTTGGGAGCATGGTCTTTGTAATGGGGTTAGCTAATCCAGATAGTAATAAGGATAGGAAAGTCAGCAATCATAATCACATTTAATGGATTCCAGATGGAGAAATATAATTGTTCTCATTATCATTGTGAAAACTCCAAGGAAATATAATCCCAAGATACTTTACCTTGACAGGCAACCAGGAACAATATCCACATCAAGTCATGGGGTTTGTAGGTAGAGTTGTCAGTTATTTCCTTTTTGTAGCATTCCCTTCTAATGTAATGGTTTGATTAACCTAAGACATTCTGATGTGAGTATAAAAGCAATGTTAATGAAATGCCTGCTTAATTGACTGTGCATCTCTACACCATATGATGTGGTGGCTTACTAAATACGTTGTGGAATTAAAAAGAAAACCCAAAAGCCTTGTATATCATGAGACTTTTCCTTTGTAATGTGGTTAAAATGAAATATGACTGTAAGCACAGGCCTTTTTGGGTGCAGCTGTTCTTTTTGTTTGGGTTGATAATTGGAACCAGTCCCATGGGCCTATTTGATGTTATCTCTTGTTTAAAACTAAACTGTCAAAGCTTATCCCCCCTGTGTACTCAACAGGGAGTAGTTCTGGGGAAACTTTCTTCTTAAGTATTTTTAACCCCTCCTCCCTGCACGCATTCTCTAAACTGAACCAGGGCAGTCATGAAATGATGTCTTCACAGGAACACTTGTACAGCAAAATACTTCTTTGTGGAAAATTGAGCCTTTTCATGTTATATGTCTTTGTAACAGAGGCCTAAAAGAAAAGATCCCACAGCAGAAGTCAGATGATCAGGATGTGATCTCTCAGCTTTATAACAACTCGTCTCTGTACAAAGGGAGTCCTGCGCAGCGTCCCCACGGCATGAGAGGAGCTCAGGGTGTAGGGGCAGATGTCTCCCACAATATGAACCAATATTTGCTCCAGGAGCACCACAAGTGTGCCTTTGACCTGCCCGATCCCAAGCTAACACATTCAGGCAGTAGTGCACTGTGGAGACTTCCCAGTTGGGCTGGTGGTACCTTGGGATTTTCTGTGAGGGTCATTGTAATATTTAGATGCAACCTCAGAATGATTAGATTTGCCCAAATTCAGGAGAAGTTGCACCCTGTGTTTTGATTGGTTTCTTGAGTGGCAGGTGGCAGGTGGCAGGGAGCACACCCGTGGCACTCCAGTGAGGAGGCATTTTGGGTTTGCTTCACACCTTTCATTTTCCTTTGCAGTTACTGGAAGTCTTTGGAGTTATAGTATTGAGACAAGTCAATGGTGTGATCTCAAATTAACAGCACTAAAAAAGGCAATATTCTTTTGGCCCTCAGACCATTGGGTCCTTTTCTTAGTTGGCTCCATTTCAGATATAATTTTGTCAAAACCTGTCAGGCCTTCTGCTAGATATTTCTGTTTGTACTGACAATTTTGTCAGGCCTTTACACACATAATATTATGGTACCTGTGGAGCCAAATTTAATTGAGTAGGAAGAAGGAGAGATAAGAATCACTGATAAATGTTGCTATCATCTCCACTATCTTGGGCAAATGAAAGAGGGACAAAAGCTACAGGCTTGATCGTTGCATCGTGTTCTGTGTCATGCACTGCTCCTCTTGAACGGCCCATGTGCAGGACAAGAGAACCTTTCACAAACCCCATAGAGCGTTTATGCACACTATTCACAGTCACACTACCTTTTAAAAAGTATGCCCAAGCAATACACTGGTTTCTCCTCCTGCTGGCATATGCACACCTTGGAGGTGTTGCAGCGGCCTGCAGGGGTTGGAAGCCGTGTGCTGGTAGCATGTTCAACTTTTATCACACAGCATTTCTGATAAGGTACAAACATCCAGTGCAGCCTGGGATCTACTCTCTTGGCCTTTGTTGCATTAGATCTTGCCTTTGTCTTAGCATTCATTGTCACTGTTTCCTTCTAGTCTTTAAGACCAAATGCAGCAGTGTATCCTCACCTTCCCCAAATCCATTTGTTTCTCCGCTACAGACTCATGGCAGGACATCTGGAAGAGCCCTTCTGAGTGAAATCAGAAGCAAAAGCAGCTGATAGCTGTAAAAACAGCAAATGAACTTCCTATCTTATGCAGCACTCAACATGTCTTGAGACGCTTTTGACAAGCAACCGCTTTGCAGTCCCCTTTAGAGAGCAACTGAGTGGAATGTCTAAGCACAGGCTGTAGGTTGCAGGCTGATTTTGTGCCCCAAGAGAGCAAAGATGCTTGTGATGCCCATTCGTAGAAGAGCAATGCTCAAGCTATAGGTCTCTCTCACCATCACAAACCAATCTCTATAGACCTGTCATGTGTGTGAGATGGGGAATGATTCTTAGGTCCCTCGGGGGATGCCAGGACTTAGTACATTGTAGATAAATATAAGTTTCTATTTAAAACCAGTACTACTGGGACTAGATGTAAGAGGGGCTGGAAAAAACCATTTCTAAAAATACAGGAAATAGCTATATGGTTACAGAAGTGAATTTCCAGCTGTGGGTAATCATATAACTCACATATTAACAATGAGAATCCACTGTGTAAGGGGGAAAAACAACAATCCACATAAGCTTGAAAGACAATAGGCCAATTCCTGATCAGGCTGTGCAAAAAGAAGGAGCAGAGAGAATATATGGAGGGCAGAAAAAGTAGGGAGTTGGTGCTTTCTTACAGAAGAGCCCATGGAGAAGGCAATTCTAGAAACTTCAGTAAGAGCAAAGGAAAACATTGGTTTACATTTAGGAGGTACTGCTTGCAAAAGTGGGGTTAAGAGTATGGACCTGAAACCATGTCAGGAGGTTACTTTGCTGGACTGCCCCATCTGTTCATAGATTCATCTCTGGAAGCAGCAGCCCCAGAAATAAGTCCAGCACAATCCACTGAACACTTGGCATACAAGGCTCTCAGAGAAACTTGGAACAATATCTAATACTGGACTGCCTCACTGTTGACAGAGGACTGATCAGGCCTCATGTGTTACAGGTGGGAAAAGGGAGACATTCACTTTGTCAGTTATTGAAAGAGTAGAAACAGAACTCATCAATTTTAGCTTAATTTTTATCAATTTCAATTAGTCATGCGGACTTCCATTTCCTATCAGGGCTTTTAGTTGCAAAGACCCTATCTTACAGGGTTTCCCTGGCGTGTTCTGGAAAAGTTCATCTTGTCTTTTTCGGTGTTTTTTGTCCTCATCCTGTTGTTGAGAATCTGAGTCTTTCCTTTTTCTTCCTGTGGGCCTCTCCAGTGCCTATTTCTTTTAACACCCCTTCCTAGCAATTTTGGCTGTTATTCTAAGCAATAGTAGATGGTTTTGATCTGTGGAGTTATGTAAAAACTGTGTTCTCAACCTGTCTCTCTGTTTTTATTCTTCAGTGTTAGAGCTTCATTCTCATGGGTTTGACCAGAACAGTTTCTTTTGTGTAGTGGGACTAATTTTAACCAGTCACCCAATTGTCAAGGGGTTTTTCCACTCATTTCAAGGCAGCTTCTTTATAGTATTCTCTTTGGTTCTCCTCTACTTTACAGCAGAGGTTTTGCAAGAACACTACAGAATAGCTGTTGCTGGAAGGCTTTTTCAGATCTAGCATGGTTTCCTCCCCAGAGGAGGGGGACATACTTGTCTTAATAGAATCATTGTGGCTCATTTTGGTGGTGCAGGCTGCTCCTAGGTCCTCCTGCTGCAAATTAGGATTTGCTTATGGCTTATGCTTCTCTACTCTTCCATGGCAAGCAGAATCACTCACTCAACTTATCTGCAAGCTTGAGTAAATCAGGAAAGTTTTAGCCACTGACAAAGGATCTGATCCAAATTCACAGGAAGTCAATGGAAACACCTCACAAGTTTATGTGAACAATAGTCCCCCCGAAGAACAGGACTGACAGAACTGGACAGTTATGTCTGCAATTAATGGCTCCTCCACTTCACTTTTCACCTCTCTGTTATTACAGAGCATAGCAAAATCTGTTGTCCATTTCTCCTCCCCTCCCCTCCTCTCCCCTCCCCTCCCCGTGGTATTTGTGCTCAGACAGGGTAAAATCCTTTATGCTATGAAGCATCTCCAGAGATGCCCATCTGATTGCATCTTCTGTCCTGCTGGGGCTGCCTGCATATAGGAGTCATCATACTTACAGAATTACTTGATTCTCAGCAGAGTTAAAATATTGATATTGTGCAAAGTTAAAACAAAGCAAAAATATATATATTTTAAAAATTATTTATTTATTTTACCTATAGGCAGTAGTTCTACTCCAGCCTATTCCTCTTCAGCACTGCGGCAAGATCCTGAAATGTAATTGCAATCTTCATGTAAAAAAAATCAGTGTGTTTTACAATTAAAGAAAGAAAATGACAAACTAATTTTTCTTTCCATTGTTTCTGTAATATCTGTGTCTCCTTGATGGCATGCAAGATTTTCTCCTTCTCATGAAACAGCAATGTCTGCTGTTCTTTATGTTTATCCATTGCTTTTGGAGCTGCAGAAATGGATCAACCCTTATTTTCAGGGTTTTCCATACCGTCCCAGAGACTGAAGGCGTAGTCAGACCAAAAGCTGAGCTCAGGGGATTGCAGGCTTTCAGGGACAAAAGAAGCACACCCAGGACCCAGCAGAAATCCGGAGAGTTGGCAGCACTGGCCGGCGGTGGGAATGTGTTCATGTATTCAAAGCCGGCAAACTGTGACACCTTGATGTGGAATTTAGCTTGGAAAACATAGTATCTGCATTCATTTCATAATAAAATTGTTTATTTGTTTTAGAGGAGTAGCATTTAAAGACCTGGTCAGAGATGGTAGGCAATACACGCTCCAAAAGAACAGAATTGAGAAACAGACTGTGTCAGTACAAAAACCACCAAACTGAGCAGCTCATTTGCCAGGTTTCTTTGGCTTTGCCAGCTCATTTTCCAGTTTTTACAAGTATTTCTTTCTCCTGGGTCGCTGTATGAAAGAGCTGCACAGAGCAGAGGGGAGCTGCCTGGAGGAGCACACAGCCAGCAACCCGTGGAAGTGCCAGGTCCCCTCCTTCAGACCCTACCCGCGTGCGTGTTCGTGTTCCCAAACCTGGGTGCTACTTGCAGGAAGAAGCCACTGAACAAAGAAAGACACACTGAGGTGGAAGTGGTGATGTTTAACTCAGCCCTGTGCTTTGGTAGCAGGGCTGGAGCTCTGTCTGGGCTTGGTTTCACCCGGAGCCCAGGGAAGGTGGAGGTGGCCGTGATGCAAACACCATTTGTTTCCACAGTCAGCAGCAGGGCTTGGGGCTGTGTGGAGCCTGGCTGTTGCACACAGCCTCATGTGCAGCTTCCTTACAATGCTGGTCAGAGATGTTTTAATGCCTTTTAATGTATTTATCCAGTGCATTAGAGGCATGTTTGTTGGCGCTGTTGAGGCGTACTGATAAAATCAGTGCTTAGGGACTTTTAAAAAATGTGTTTTGACCCAACAGACCATAACCAGCCTCATGGTTGTGTTTAGAGAGGCAAATGAGTATTCAGGGATTCATAAATGTGCATATTATGTAGCTACCATGAATGCATGTGAGGGCTCTGGTTGCACCTCAGAATTCCAGAGAGGGGCACACCAAGTGCCACCGCCGGGTACGGTTGTCACTGCTGGCAGGGAGGTGTTGCAGCCTTGCTCAGTGTACCAGACACGTACTGGCCCAGCACCCTTCCCTGTGGCTGTGTGTTGGGACAGCCATGCAGCAGAGCACACCCTGGGATGCCACCCCAAGCCATGGTGCACCCCTGACCCTGCTGATGGCACAGGAGGAGCTGGAGGTTGAGTTTTCCAAGGGGGTATGTTCCTTGCCATGGGAGGATCCACACGTGGATGGCGTTGCCTCCATGCCCTCCAGACCTGGCTTTGAACAAACTGAAGGCTGAGAGGGATATTAGTCTGAAGGTTTTTTATTTTGTTTTTGTTTGTTTTTATTTTAGGTTCAATTATTACCCATAGCAAGCACTCGGAAGCCAGTTCAAGAGCCATACTTCAGCTGCAGCTTGGCCTTTCTTTACTGTATGCTCTGGTTCATCTTTACAGAGTAAACTGGGGGTTAAAGCAGATTAAATACAGCATTTGCTTGCACTGTTGTTTTTCTTCCTTTTCAAAAAAATTTCTTTATTTGTTTTTTCATTACTGTTTGCTGGAACTGACCAAGTGCAGGGAATAACTGTAAAGTTAAAATGAAAGGGAAATCATCCAGGAAGCAAAAATGCTTGCAAAATCTGCTAAAACCAAATGAATACCCCTCAAAGGAGTCGAAAGCATGCAAGATAATGCAGGAAACATTAACATAATATTATCTTAACCTTGTAGATAAGATTATCTGATGCGTGAAAATGGTCATCTTTTGTATTGATTCCACCGTGCCATGCAGCAGTTCTTAGGAAAATGAATAGGTCATTAAATGTTCATTACTTGATAGGCTCTAAAGCAGAAAAGATGTATTAGCAAATGAATTAACTGCTTTGTTACAGTTTGAATATATCATTAATGTGTATGTTTTCTTCATGCAAGAAGTGAATTGTATGCATCTGCAGGGCAGCAAGGTCTACAAGCTGCTGGGAAGCAATATTTGCTTAATACTTGAGGGATATTTACACTTCTGGAAAATTCAGGTAAGCACTCATCATTTTTCTGCTAACTGGGAATGGAGAATTTGGTTGTTTATCCATTTATAAAAGCTGTCATAGGAGAGTTGTGCCTTGTGGGATGCCCTATTTGAGAGTAGGAGTGATGCACTGGCTGCAGGAGTGCTGCCCCAGCCCTGCCTGCCCCTGTGGGCAGCAGCACTGCTCCTCAGGGACACCCAGTGGGAACAGGGGGAGATGCCCATGGAAACAGCAGATAAAACATTTTGCACTGCCCAGGCTGTGGGAGGGCTCAGCATCAGTGGCCACGTCAGTGCTTCCAGGGGGCTCTGCCCTCAGATAGTGTCCAGTTTCCACAGCCCACGGCTGTCCCTCACAGGGGCCATGGGGAAGAAGGTGTTTCCAGCAGCAGAGCTTGTGGGAAACCTGGCATCACATCACCTAACCTTGCTGAGGGCTGCCCAGAGGAGAAAATGCTCGTTACACACTTCTTGAAACAATGACCTGGTGCTGTGGTAAAAATGCCAAAGGCCCTTCTTGCCCTATCTACAGGATCATTCCCACCTGTGCCAGACACAGAAGGGGGGATTTTTTCTCTCTTTCTTTTAAAAGCTAATAAGGCTTATAATTGCATTTGAAGCTGTTTTTCAAAGCCATTTGTGTCCACACCCGCTATGACTTTAAGCGGTATTATAAGCGTATTAACCAATTAAGTGACATATTACCCAGAGGGACAGTCAAGAGCATGATTTCGGCTCACACAATTGTTAGAGAAATCCCAGGCTGCAAAGCTGGATAACAAAACCATACCAGGAAAGCTGTGCCGACAGTTCTGAACGCAGCACAGCTGCGAGAGCGAGCGCTGCTCAAGCTGCGGCTCAGACGGGGCCTCGGAGACTGATAGCAGCGTTTGGAGCCAGGCATTGTGCAGTCAAGAGCTGAGCAAAACTCTGCTCTGTAGCTCACTCCTAACCTGCAACACCACCTGCTGTTACAATGCACGGTGTCTCCTCAGCAGTACAGATTGCTGGGATACGCTGAGAGCAGCAACACCGCGTGGTCCTCCAACCCCTGGCATCCAGATGTGAGCCCTGCTTGGGAAATGTCAGTAAGGGTGTTAACTGGAAAGTCATCAGGGCTGAGAAACAAACATGGAAAAATACGTATAAAATCCTTTCCCCATACCCTTCTTTTTTCCTCCCCTGCTCCAGGTTTGTTAAGTGCTAAACCAAAACCTAAGGGCTCCCGCTGGCTACCTAGGGGGAGGCTTTAACCGTATTATCCTTCATCTCTGGGGTAAGGTGAGGTGGCAGCCGCCCTTTTTAAGCTCTTTCTTGTGGAAGTTCTTCTACCCTCCTAAATCACCCAGCTCCTGACTTTTCCCTCCCTCAGTTCCCGCTGCTCCTTCAGCAGATGCCATGCTGCTGCAAGCCCTCAATTTGTCTGGAGAAGGTAGATGCTGAGCTGAGGGAGCTTTGGCTCTGTCCCTTTGGTTTTCATCACATGGTTAAACAGACAAGAGAGGGGTAGACTGAGGTGGCATTTTCATCTTCCTCTGCTCCAGAAGTCAGGGACTGTCCCTTTGTGGGCCATCAGAAAGTCAGCAGGGACCTCTGTCTCAGATGAGCATCCCCATGACTCAATGCCTTCACCGTTTCTCTCCTGGGGTGATACCATTTATGGACTTTTCTCAGGACAGGGTTTAATGTCTCAGCCAAGTGCTAAATCAGTGACAGAAAGATGATTTCATTCTTCTGTTTAATTTAAGTTTCACAATCTGCAAGAGTATCACCCTGAGCCTTCTCCCCTCAGTTCCCAAACTGATTTTTATTGCTCTCCTATCAGAAGTTAGGCTATGATCCTGCAGGAATAAAAGAGCTCTGCACCCATGCAAAGGCCATTTTCTTGGCACAATCAGGAACTAAGCTGTTTGTCCACATTCAGCATCAGATTTACATGGAACAAGAGGAGCTGTGTTCTACAAAACAATGTTTTCAGCAGAAGTCTGAGGAGTTTCCAACTTTGGGCTTTATTTGTATTTTAAATTTAGCATTTGCAGATGTTTTATAGGCATCCAACTATTTCAACAAAATGATCACTTGACAATATTATATTGCTGAGCCTTGAACTGTGGCCAGATTGCTTTGTTTACATAAGACCACCTGCAGCCATGGTATATTTTGTGACCTTCTATGGAGAAACAAAACTGTGAGTAGGGGAGCATTACTCAGGTCTTTTTCGGTTCATGAATGAAGCCCACTACAACATGTACAGTGGAGGTATGAGAGAGAGATGAATTAATCATGACACACTACAGAAAACGAAGTGCTTGCCATTCATTTAGCAGTCAATCAAGTATCTGGGAAACTATAGGGCCCTTTGTGGTACAGGAGCACACGGCTCCATCCCAGTTCTACCAGCAGTGACTCAGTGGTGGGAGGCATAATGTCATGGGTTATTCCTGTTCATTTGGCCTGTTGCAAATTTCCATGAAACACCAATGGGGAAAAAAAAAAAAAAAAGAAGGAAAAAAAAAAAGAAAAGGCCACTCCTGGGATGAGCAATGTGTCTTGCCAAACACTACGTGTAACGTCGATGCTCAAGTACATCTGCCCACCTCATGTTCCTCTACCTTCACATGCAAATCAAGCACTGTCAAACAGGCAAGGCACTGGGGAACAAAAAAGACAAGGCAGAAAGGTTTATTAGAGCTTCGAAGGACACATCCTCTCCTTCTGCAGAGGTACCAACCAAACTACCTTGTAATGTAAGAACAAGGTGGAATTTTAAACACTGGTACCTCTTAGTCAACAATGTCTGATCTTGTTTCTGAGCAGCTGAGCTATGGGTAGAGTCCAAGTGTCTCTCTGCAAGAGGTGATTGCACTCACAACCAGCCAAAAATATTAAAACACATTGAACTTCATATTGCAAAATTTATTGCCATCTGGCCAGTGCAACCAGTTAACTTCTATTAAAGCTTATGAGGAGCAAAGGAAGAAGCTCTTTTTTAGAGATGGCTCACAATAAGAATTTATTCAACAGCTCCAGTTTTGTATTTTTATTTTTGTGGTTCAGATAAAGATTTTTCCAATCTATATTATTTTCAAATTTTGCTTTGTTTAACCAGTTCATAATCATTAAGAAAAACTAAATCCCATTCTGTTTAGCACATTTTTGTGTGAGGCAATGCTGAAGCCATTTATCAGAATTTCTACTCATATTTAGGGGGACGCTTGATAGGCCTGTAAACTCAATCCACGTTTGTTTTTTTTTTTTTGTAAAAACACAATATGTCATCCTTACTGCATCCACTGCTTCAGCACAGACTTGGCCCTGATCCTGAAACCCTTATTTATATGACTAGTTTTGCCAAAGGCATCCAAATCTGTGGGACCAAGAGGACTATTCCCCACGACCTGTTTGCTGTGAAAAGTGGTGATAATAGCCTTTGCTCTTGCTTTTGTCTCTGCAGAGGACTTGCTGCTATCCATAGATAACCACAAGGTTTAAGTCAGGTTGGGGAGACATTTCCCCTGGTCTTTCCGTCCAGCCGTCCACACTCCCGCAGCAGTGTGAAACCTGAGTACTCCATGCTCTTTCCAACCATTTTGTGTGCCAGGGAGTTTAGATGAAGATTTAGAAAGCATACTGGGAGATGAAATGTATCTCCAGGCCTTGAGGGTGTTTTAATTCTAAGCCTTGGCTGCAGGAATGCCTTGGGTACCACACGACGAGTCCAGACTGAGTTAATTGGGTGAACGTATTCGGGCTGCTGGGCATCACTCAGCAGACATGGCACGGGCCAGTGCCACCTTGCCTTTCTCAGGAAAATCATTTCTCCCCAGCCCACTGGCCTGTCTCCTCTGAGATGATTGTTTCTTTGATTCCTGATTTCAGTTTACTGAAACCCTGCTCCTTTTACAAATATCTTTCTTACGCCCCCTTCATTTCCTTTGCCATCCTAGCCTGGAAATGGGCCTTGATTGTTTCAGCTCACATACTCTGAGCAGAGATGAGCTGCAGCCAAATCTCCTGTCTTGGGCTAATTAATGACACAGTAGCACAGTTTCCCTGAACAAAAGTCTGTCACATTCCCTGAGTTCACATGTTAGCCTTTGTATGATCTGAGACGTGACAAAGCACTGCCCCAAACCTGTCTCTCCATTGCTTGTATTTCCCATTTAATCTGTTTCTCCTTCCTCTCTAAACTCTTTTCTCGGTCTTTCAGCAAGTGTGAAACAATTTCCTCTTTTCACAGGGGCCTAGTGGCAAGCAGATTAATGAACCCTTAACACAACACGGAATGCTGCTGCCAAAAAATGTATGAAATGCATTCAGCAGTCCCCACAGTGCACTGTGTGGGGGACAATTACAGAAAACAAAAGCTGCGGAGCAGTTCACTTAGGTTTCCAGAAGTCTGAAGGGTTTGGATCAGACATAGAGAGCTACAAAAACGCCCCTGATGGTTTTTTTTTTAATTTTTATTGGTCAGCACCAGCTATCTTTTATGACTTTAAATGTAGCACAAAGCGGGTCAAGTGATAGGAACCTGCAGCCTCCTTCATTCCTGGCGTAACTGCTCTACAGTTGGTTTGACATCAGGGATAAATTTGACTTGCACTATCCCCTGACATTAATGTGCTTCTGCTTGAGGTCTCTGTATTGTTCTGAACTGGAACTTAACATTTTATATTTCAGGGGGGTTTAGAGGAGAGATCCTTTGATTTCTCACTGGCCTTGCCAGCTCCAGGCTAACCCTGCCCCGTGGCTCTGTATAAAATATTTGGAAAATCGCTTGCTTTCTATCTTCCCTTCCTTTTTCTTTTTCCTCTTTCCCCTTGCCCCCCTCCACTCCCCCTTCTTTAATGAGCCTTTGTTGGTCCAGCTTGCTCTCTCAGTCTCTTAACACACTTGTGTGTGGAACACTAACTCCTTGAAATGCGAAACAGATGGATGAAGTGTGGGACTCGCAGATATTTGTTTTGGAACAGCACTGCACATCAGTGTCTGTGGAAGAATTTCCAGCAGCTGGGTAAGCCCGCTGAGACTTCCCCAGTTTCAGTACAAAAGAGAGTTCCCCAAAGAACTTTTGGCGGTCCCCAGATCTCCCCCAGGGAGTTTTTGCAGCTCATGAAAAGCAGACTTTGCACTCCCAGGATGACATATGGTACTTCCAAGTTCAAGTGCTAAAGGTGAAGATATTTTATTTTGGGGAGCTTCAGGCACTTTGTTTGCTTGTTTGCAAAATGCTCAAGAAGCGATGTGATTTAAAAAGCTGGATTAACGATGCTTTAGATTTCAACAGCAGCTTCCACCCTGAGAAATAAAATCATGCTTTGTAGCCACTAATGACTACAGCCTCCCAGCACTCTGGTGAAGAAAGCAGCCTGGTTAATCACATTTTGTAGGTGGGAACACAGAAGGTGAAACCCAGGTCCCAGCTGAAGTCAAAGGGAAATTTCCCTTGATTTTGTTAGAACTAGGATTCCACTGACTGTGATTAGGAGCCTGAGTCTGCAAATCCTTACTCAGAGTCTGGCCATTACACAGACAAGCAGTCCATTGTAGCTGTGCACTCACATAAACAAGACTTAGTGGGAATGGGTTCCCAGACCTACATTTTTATTTTCAAAAGTGGTCACTGATTTGGGATGCCTGGCTTGAGACACCTGAAAAGGCTTTTTCACTGTCAGGGAGTGTTTGTGCCCGAAATCTGTCAGAGCTGGGCCTAAGGCAACACCTCAGAAGAAGTCAATTTCGGTTTAGCAATCACGCTTGTAAAAATTTGGCTTTCCTTTAGGTCACTGTGAAAGCCAAGAACAGCAGACTCAGGACTTGGGGTTCCACATCCTTTGGACTGTATCTAAATTCTTTACATTTATCATTTCATTTGGGGATATTGGGAACACATCTTGGCAGGGGTATCCTTATCTGCCATGTGTTGGAATGTTCCTCCACCAAGGCTGGTAGCTGGATGACTAAACTGGAATATGCCCACAGAAACAAATGGGAAATCCAAGAGGGATTCTCAGCTCTGCAATCAAAATTGTACCATGCAGCTGCAATTCTCAGGCACTGCTGTCCCCACATGGCTCCCAGAGGGACAATGGCAGGTTGTAACAGGGACCTGGAGAGGCAAAGCTGGGTGGAGGTGAGGACATGAGCAGGGAAAGAGACTTTAAAGGTTCATAATACTGCACAGTGAGCTGGACAGCGGTTGTGGAGAGCAGATTTGCTTTTCTTTCACATCAACTCCCCCTTGCCCTACACCACAGCACATCTGAGCTCAGCCTGACCTGGCGGTTTCATTCCACAATGTGCTCTGCCTTCTGATGGGCTTTGTTCTGCATGGAAACCTGAGCCCAGAGCTGGTCTTGCTGCCTTTATCCCCTTCATGCCCAGCAGCTGTCTATTGCTACAGCGAGCTGTGATATATGGTGCAAGATCACAGCGCATCAGCCGGTCTGTGGTGACTTGTGCTTGCACGTGGCCCTGTGAGGTGGCTGTGGTAAGTCATTGCATTAAATATGAAGTAGCTTAACTGACAAAGAGCACGGGCTGGGCTGCCTTGCATCCATCAGGGCTTGCAAGCTCACACAGTTACTGTGGAGCAGCTGATGGGCTGCAAATTTGCACCTCAGCATTTCTGCAGAGAGCAGTTCATGTGACTCAGCCACTGGAGAAAGCAAGTGAGATAAAGCTGGGCTATTGAAATTCAGTAGGGCAGCAGCTCACTCACACTCACTCACTCACACACATGCATATATATATACACACACACACACACACACACACACACACGCTTCTGAATGTGTTGACGTCCCCTTGCCATCTGTGTGGGGAGCCAGAGCTCTAAAGGAAGAAGGAAGCTATGATGCATCAGCCATCTAGAGCCGCCTTTTCTTTTGGCACTTCCATACCTAAGACGCCTTTCTAAAGGAGACGTGCCCAATCTTATGCAGCCCTCCAGCAGCAGTGCCCTGAGAGGCAAAGCCTGGTGCCCAGCACACTGTCTTTCATGGCTGTCTCATGGAATCAGGGCAGTTATATTTTCACAGCCTACTTTGGGCTCATGGAGGTGAGCCACATTTCACAGATGTGGTACGTCTTTTTGCCAGCTTCAAACTGGCTGTTATTTATGATGTTAGTCTGCTAACATAAGCTTATTTATAAGGCCAAAGAATGTGAATATTTTAAGGGAGATGGTAAAGGTCCTTGGATTAGAATCTGTTTGGGTTTGCTGTTTCTTTCTTTCTCTCTCTCTTTTAATAAGAAAAGATAAGAAAAATCATCCAGTAATTAATTGCACTTCGAGGCAAGACAGAGATATTGGAGAGCTCAGAGAATGACACTGAGTGCTTTTGGGAAGCCCTCTGAGGATAATGAATTCAAAGCACTTCTCTGAGCCCAGCACTCCCACTTTAGGTTTTTTTAAAATGTTTTTGGTTTCCATGCATTTGTTAAAATAGCGGACTTGGTGTTCACAGTACGTTCATCTCCAATATCTCTGAAATGTCAGGCCCAGTCTAGTGGAATCTGTATATGCCCATGGCAGAGGGGTGGGAACGAGATGGTCTTTAAGGTCTCTTCCAATCCAAACCATTCTATGATTCTATGAAATTCAAGTCCTCTTGTAATTTCATCATGCAGTTTTCTAGCATTTTGCCAAAGCTAAACTCTCTGAAGCAGAGCTTTTCTGAAAGATCATCTTCCTATCCAACAAGCATGGCTTCATACTATGAAATATTTTGCAGGAATGTGTCAACTCTTACGATGTTTTCCAAGATAAGAAGTTGAAACAACTGTGACACTCTAATTTTATTTTAGTAATCCTGAAACATTTTGTTACAGCAAAATAAAATCTTTCCTTCCTTCAAAGACAAAAAGGTCACTGGCATTTCAATTAATTTTACTTAGACTCTTAGGTCATATTGACAACTGTTAATACTATGCTAGTGTTTCTACATGCAATACTTAACAGACCTATGTTTGGTGTCATTCAGATTAAACAACTTAATAGTGCTCATTATTTTTTAAAAAAAAAATTCCTTTCTGTGAGAAAAATATGTGCTTTTGATTCCAGAAGAGAAAATAATTACAACATCAGGATTTCCCAAAGGATGGAAATTCTGGTCCATCACTATCATCAATATCATCACAGGAGGGACCCTCACTCATGACTAGGACTTATGGACTGGTTCCAAGTGCAATACAGGCTCCAAAAGTCCCAAATCGCCAAAAGCTCCAAACCCTCAAGAGCTTGCAATGACAGTAGAAGGCAAGGGTCACCAGATGGACAGAGCCAGATGGAGAACTGCAAAGAAACCAGGAGACAAAACAGCTCAGCTTGATGGCAGCAGTCTCAGTGGTTTCCTCCTCAACTCAAACTCAGAACTTGCAGACCCATCTTCATTATGTTTTCCTTAACACTTTCATGTCTGGCCATGGCCAAAAAAGCTCTTGTCTGACCTTTCACCCAGGTGCACCTTTCACCCAGATCTTCCCATAGTCCTGAACAGGATTTTACTATCACCTCTGAGAAGGCCAGAAATGGTTGGTAAGAGATACAAGGCCCCATGTACAATTTCCCCCCTCTCAAGTGGCTTTTCTATGAGATGTCAGAGGTTATGTCAGAAAAAATATTACATACGTACAGTAATTAGTAGTAGTTATTTGAAAAAAGCCAGAGCAATGAACATTTTTTTAAAGGGGAAAGTTTGAACTAAAGATCTGTGTTTTGTATAGACGTAGCATGCATGGCTGGCTAATATCTAACCCATGACCGAAAATTTTGGGCTCTCAAAGATGATTGAGCATGTGGCATTGGTCAATACCATTAAACACTTTCATTTTCCTATGACAAATGACCACAGGGAGCTAGAGATTGTGTTGCCTTACAAGACACAAAGGTAATTTTTATGCTTGTAAACTTCTTTCCCTTGAAGGGATTATTATCAACATTATTTGGCCAACAGTGAACAAAAAAGCTTAGGGTGGAGGAAAAAAAAATGTGCTTTACAGTTGTGAAAGGCTCTATGGAGAGTAAGAGAGTCGATGCTGGCAGCATTGCTGGCAGCATCAGACACTTAAACAGCAGGAAAATGTGAACTTTCTTACTGTGTGGAGGAGCCATGTGAGAAACCAGTAGAGACTCTCAGAAGCAGAGAATATTCACTGGTGATGTGTGTGTCTGGTTGGAGAGTATTTCTGTAGGTAACAATAGATTTCTTTCCTGAAATGGTGTGCTACAGGAACAGATCCTGTAGCATCCCATCTAGTGTTCATTCCCAGGAGTGATCTTCTGATGGGTGTCCTGTGGAAATGAGAGATGAAAACTCTGAACTTCATTGCATTTGGCTTTGCTTCTGTGAGCAGCTTTCCCCTACAAACTGATTTACGGCTGATGAAGTGGCAACACCAAACTGGATGAATTTCTTTGGTGTCTCCTAAGCCTCAGCCTAACATGAATTCAGTGGGCCTGTGTATGAGAGGGCTTGAGTATCATAATCCAAACCATGGTAAAATCAGTTCAGGGGTTAGCCGTGTTACTGGGTTAACCATGGGTATTGTCTATTGTGTATAGAGACAAAGGGAAATTAATCCATCCACAAACTGCTGCATTCCAAATGCCAGCAGAAACTGCTGTTTGAGTGTTTTACTGAGATTAAATGTTAAGAATAAATTAAAGATTGTTTCACTTTAAATCTACAACAGCAACTTGGCAGGTTGAAAAAAAATCAATTTGTCACTGGAGATTTTCGTTAAGTCAGTTATGATGAGAAAAAGAGGACTTCTGCCTCTTCAGATCAACAAAAGGAATAAATTATTGCAATAGCTGGAGTTTAGAGTGCTTAGCCCTTGCAGTGCTTTTTAGTGGGACAATAATATGTAGCCATCAGCTGACTTGAAAGTGCATTTTCACAAAGAAACCCCAAAATCAGTTGAAGCTAATCTTGGCAATAAGGATTTAGTCTGTTTTATTGTACATTGCTGCTTGGCTTGCATGCCATATCGCTCGATCAGGAAAAGCTAGATGAGTTATGTAATTACATGCAAATGTTCCTCAGGATTGATGTTTCAGTCTGTCAGACTGAAAAAAAAGATGTCTTGTTCTTCAGAAACTTTCACTAGAGAAATAGCAACTTCTTATTTTTTTAAGGATTTGTTTTAGGGAACTCCGTTCTCTGAAAACCAAAATCAGCCCCAGAGATTTGCACATTTTCCTTGAATGAATGCCTCCTCCAAGGAACTCCTACATCCTGGCATTTGAAAGCAATTAGCAGAGACATTTTAAGAGGAAATCAGGGACATGGTGTGGAAATGGAGGGAGATATTTCTCATTCCTCTTTGCATCTTGGGTTGTGTTGCATGGACAGATCTCACACAGAACAAAATTCACCCCTGTGCAGAAAGTCAGCACGAGGCAAATAGGTTTCACTTAAGCCTGAGGGCTTAGATGAGAATTAAGTGGTGAGCAGGTCCAATGTCAGCCCTCAGCACCAGTGTGAATTCTATTAATCAAAGAGGTTTCACTGCTCTGAACTAGCACTATCCCACTAACACATCCAACACAGCACCCAGACCTGTTGACTGTGTACAAGCTTTGAAAGCCAGGAGGCTTAGAAGGGGACATCATGTCTCTTGCTATAAGGTTTGGTTTTGGAGAAGATTCAGGTTTGGGATTTTCTCGAGCTGGGGTTAGGCGAATTGAAGTTCTGAGCTGAGATTTTGATTGCATGGTATTATTAAAAGCTACTTCAGTTCCTACTTCTCACAGGAGGTGTTCCTGCTCTTGGCCATATTTTTTGTTGTTTTTCATTCAAAACAGGCTCTTCTCAGTCAAGATATATTCTCGAGAGATATAAGAGGAAGAAAATGAAATTCTGCTCTTTTTATTAAAGAATTATTTATAGAGGTCCATGCCCTTTTCACTGCCTTAAAAGGAAAAATGTGGGGTTTCACTTTTCTTTATTTCTTTTTCTTATTTCTTACTTCTTATTTCTTTTATTTCTTGTTTTATTTCTTCTTATTATTTGTTACAGACACAAAATCATGGAGATATGGGTACCAGAATACAGTTAAATATAATAATAATAATTGCATTTGCAACCAATGCCTGTTGCCTTGAAGGTTGTTAGATGAAACTACCTGGTAAGACTTCTTCAAGTTTGTTATTTTAATGAGCAATATTAGAATGTGGTAGGCTCTGAAGTTGAAGGTAGCTATAAAGACTTCCTCTGTCTTTAGATTTACCAAGAAACTCTGTAAGGCAGAGGGACAAGCATCAGCCCTTCTTTGGGAGAAGATAAAGGGAGATAAAGCAACTACAGAAGATGCAGCTCCAAGCCCCGTTGGCACACCAGGACTCAGCCTTTCAACTTGCAGCTGTCTTGGTCAGACACTTTCCACCAGCTGCACTGGAGACTGCTGATGTTGCAACCCTTGTAATGAAAGTGCTCCCAAACAGCCCCTCTGGGATCTAGATGTGACGGGGAGAAAGTCACAGCAGCGTTCAAATCTGCCACGTGGGACAGAAACCTTCCAGCCCCCAGACTTCGCAGGCAGCCCCATCCTTGCTGGCTCTGCAATCCCGCGATGCAGAAGCTCCAGCACAGCAAGTGGAAACCTCGGCTGGTACAGGGAACCTGAGCTGGCTCCTGTCAAAAATGTCGTGCCACCATGTCCCTGCCAGGACCACCTGGTCACCAGTGCCACCAGCAGCTGGCTTCCCATGCCATGAATAAATTAGGGAGCCAGGCAGAGTCTCCATGGCTGGGGCCCGTGGCTGCCATCACTGGGGAAGCCCTGCCAGCATAAAGAGTGATGGCAGACTTTTGATACTTGAGGTAAGTCCTAAAAAAGAGGCAATGTTCATGGATAAGAAAGCTTCAAAAGGAGTACCTCATAGCTTCGGCTGCATCTTGCCCAAGCAGTTTGGTCCACTTCAGAGGCAACCAACCACGTGGGGAATCATGGGTTTGTGAGTGCTTTGATCTGCTCCCATCATGTTGATACACCTCCTCTCAGTCATCCCAGTCTGGGCTGACAGGGCCAAATGTGGTCTAGATGGTATTATTTTTAAAGTATCTCCATGTGAAAGAAGAAATCAGTTTCCCATGTGTGCTGGTTTCAGCTGAGGTAGAGTTAGTTTTCTACACAGTGGCTGGTATGAGGCTGTGTTTTGGATTTGTGCTGAACACAGGGTTGATAATACAGAGAAGTTCTTGTTATTGCTGAGCAGGCCTTGCACAGAGCCAAGGCCTTTTGGTGAGGAAGCTGGGGGTACATGGGAGGGTGGGAGGAGACACAGCCAGGACAGGTGACCCAAAGTGACCGAAGGGGTATTCCAGGTCATATAACATCATGCTCAGTATATAAAGCGGGAGGAAGAAGGAGGAAGGGGGGATATTTGGAGTGATGGCATTTGTCTTCCCAAGTCCCTGTTACTGTGACGGGGCCCTGCTCTCCCGGGGATGGCTGAACGCCTGCCCGCCCATGGGGAGTGGTAAATTCATTCCTTGTTTTGCTTTGCTTGTGTGCTCGGCTTTTGCCTTCCCTATTAGACTGTCTGCATCTCAACCCACAAGTTTACCAGGTTTTACTTTTCCAGTTCTCTCCCTGATCCTGCAGGGGTGGGGGGGTGAGCAGACAGCTGCTGGCTGGGGTTAAACCCTGACACCATGGGGGAGCACAGAGTTTTTCTGGGAAGTCAGAGTGAGGAGGAAATAACCTCACTGAACCTAAGATAACAGGCATTTCAGTCTAGAGCACTTCCACTTGCTTTGTTAATTTGTCTTCTTATCCAGTAAAGAAATGGATAATTCAGTAAAGAATCATTATTAGGCATAACAAAGCAAAATGAATTTACGGGCAATATTTAGGCAGTTAACAGTCATTTGGAATACTGTTCTCCCAGCAGATCTTCTATGTGTGTAATTTGTGGAAATTCCAGTAGAAAAAGAAGTTTAAAAAATAAAAGTATTTGTGAGGCAAAAAATCCTCTGTAGGAAGACTGGACATCTTCATTGTATTAGCATTGTTACTTTTTTCAATTGGCTTGTCCAGGTTTATGTGCTGCTTTTAAGGCTGAACTTGCTAAAAGGCTGAACTGTGTACCTTTAAGGTAAACCACAGGGAATTAGTACCTAATCAAGTAATTGATTGTCCAAGCACTGTTTGTCCATGCATTACACAGACAACATGTAACCTCTCAAGACATTTAGGGGCTTTTTTTTTACCCTTTAAAAGATTGTGATTTCTTTCAGTAGTCAAGCCCAAACATTTCATGTGATCAAATTAAGAAAATGTGAGATTTTGTGCAACGGGGAGGAATAAAGAAGAATTGCTACACAGACAAATTGTTTTAAAGCATTCTAGGGACTACACAATAGCTCTGGGATCCCTTGGGTAAAAATGAAATAGCTACACCTTAGGAATATAATGGAAAGATATTATCAACCGTGGTTTACAGGGGATAGAAAGAGGATCCAGCCTGACTTCCCACAGAATATGTGAATAATCTATGAGAAAGACTGAGCCCATTAAGGGTAACTACACACTGTATGCTAAACCTTGATAGACGTTACACCCTATTGGAAGTCATCTACTTTTCTTTTTGGATAGCCTTTTAATTTATGCTTTAATATAATCTTTTAAAAATAATTCTGACTGTACTGGCACTTCTGACACACAGACCATCATTTCAAATCCTTTTATCAGCACATGTATCATTTTGTCTCATACTAGTAATAGGATGGGAGTCAAGGAATATCTATAGTTTCACCTCATGCCTCTTAGCAATAATGGAGTTATGTGTTGCAATGAAATACTGTATAACTTGCTATTCATCAAATGAGGCCAGGGTACTGAAGAAATTTGCTCGATGACTGTTTCATGCAAAGAACATCAACGGATTTGGGGTCAAGCCAAGGGCTCCCATGGCTCGCTGAGATCCCAAATCCGTTGGTTGCGGTTTTGTCCCCTCTGGTGTTTTCCACCGGCCCCCATGCACAGAGAATCTCTGTGGCTGGAGTTGGAGCCCTGCCCTCACGGGGAGCGTGCGTTCCTGATGCTGCAGGGTGCAGAGGAAACCCATCTGGGGTGTGCCAGCTCTTGTCCGGGCTCTTCCATCGCTGACTGTGGCTGCAGATTGCGTGGGAGGTGGCACTGCAGCTGTCACTGCTGCAACGAGCTGTGCTCAGTCCTCTGAGCGCCTCCAGGGAAGGAGTCTGCAGTGCTGGGTGCTGGGAGCGGGGCATGTAGGGTGGGAATGTTTCCCTTGTTTTCCCTGTTAAACCAACTCACACTGGGGATACCGTAAGCACTTCTTGGCTCAATGTGCTGGCAGCGCTGTCGCACGTTCCCATAGTCCCATGTCTCTTTAGGCACTGGACAGGGCTTGAAGGGCACAAGAGAGGTTTTGACCCAAGAACCTCTCCTGGATTTAGTATTAATTTAACCAAGCTGCTTTGTCTGTGTGGTTTCATTGCTACTTTCTGGCAGATGACAGAAGCTAAGGGCTCCTATTGCCTATGATGTCCTCCCAAACACCCACTCATCCACCTTTCCTCCTTTTCATGCACTCCTTTGAATTTGTACCTGCTTTTCTAAACTTGACCTTCCCTATACAACCTCCCAGGACCCTCTACCAGCATTTCTACTGCTTCAGCCCAGCAGGGCAAATCCTCTTCTGTTCTTTGATTTTCCAGTACTCCTCATCAATTCCAATGCTAAACATTTCCTAGGACAGAGGAAAGGTGGCCACAGAGTCCAGATGGGAAAACACTTCATTATTCTGTAGGACAGCATCTGTATAACCTGGTCAGGATGGGAGGACTGAGGTGAGGAGGAAACCACGTGGTGCAGTGGAATTGTTGAGAACCAACTCCAGCATCTAACGAGTCTCCATGCGAAATTCTGGAGGTGGTAACTTTTCAAAGACCCTCAATACAGTCAGATTTGGGTATGTTTCCATCTGCAATGGAAAAAAGTAAACTTACCCAGTTTTCACCAGTAAGAAAATGAACAGGGTTATGAGTTCATATCCCCACCTGAGTGCATCTGTTCCTAGGGAGCATCCTGGCACTCCGCTGAGCATACTGGAGGAGAAGTATCCAGAAAGCCACTTACTACAATGGAAAAAGAAATACAGATCCTCCTAAGCCCATTCAGGGAATTGGTTAGGTCATTTTAACTGAACTTTTGCACAAGAAAAATCAGCATGAGATGGACATTTGTCACACATAATCTGTCACAAACAGCTACATTTAGGGGAATCTACAACCTAGAAAAATCAAGGATTTACAATGAGAAGCTCAGCAAAGTTTATTTATTTGCTACACCAACTGTACCAGCAGCATTGTATCTCAGTTTTCACAGATTTTATTAAAAATCTTTCTCTAGAAAGTCTTATATCCCGCTGATCAATCTTACTAACCACCCCTCCCCCAAAAACCTCACATCTGTGCAAGTATATTCTTGGTAGGAGTTAAAAGCCAAGGGCTTGTGTCCAGTTCCAGGATTTGGTCTCTTTTAATAGAATTTGATCAAAGCTGATTTTCTAATCTGGTGCTTGAGAAGGAGCCTTTGCCCCATGATGATGCTGAGGTACCTGCAAGGAAACACACTGGTCATGTAATCTTAGCTTGTCCTCATTTCCAACTGACAAAATGTATTGGAAGTCACCAAAAATATGTGTCACAGTTCCTCAAGACCTTGTTTCTTGGAGCTGATTGCTGTGGTTTCTGCAGGCCTGTTACATGGCTATGAATGAAGCCTAAGGGTTTCTTATTTAATGAAATGTGGGCCACGTCTGCAGAAATAAGCTAAAGGTGGTTAGGTAGGAAACACAAGGATTTATTCTTTCAAAACTGATGCACGAGACCCACCAGATGTGAACATTGGGGCAGAAACTCACACCATGGGATGCAACAGCATTGCAAACAGAAGTCTCTAACGCAGTCGGTTGACGGACAGCGTTTTCTGGAGCTATGTGCGACCTTTAAAACAGGTGCCAGCAAAAAGAAAGGAAAAGCCAGAATCCAGCTGACAAAGGCAACGGCACTGGGCAAAGAGACTACTGGTAACCTGCAGGAAGAAAGGCAAAGGACAGTAGGAAAATATTGATTTATTAGTGTGGAGTGAAAAGTACACAGGCCAGGTCAGAACCACTTGCTTTCCTGAGGAAGTTTTAATTTGATTAGTCCATTATTTGCAGTGGAAGTAAGCGTTTTAATGCAGTGGATGAAAATACAGAGCCACTGGTTCCAATTTTTAAGAGTGCTTGCAAAGCATTCATTTTTTACTTTCATTTCGTGTCACCTGGATAAGAGAGATTGTGGCCTTTCAGATTTGAGGAAAACCAAATAAAATGTGCTGCTGCGTGTTAGGACAAAATTTGTTGAAGCCATGTGTAATGCATACTCCTTTGGGGAAGGGAGGTGCTTAGCAGAAAGAAGGCAGCACCAAGGAATAGTTTCCTAGAGACAGAAACTGGTATCTCCCAGTCAAGTAAGGACTAAACCAATCAAAAAGTGTGAACCACAGATACCAGTGTATAATTCCAATCTTTGTACAGTAATAAGATTTCATGATTACTGCTTTGAAGGCTGCACTCTGGTCAAGCAAGATAAGTACTGGCAATTTCCCTGAGCCTGAATTCAGTAAGATATCACATGTCACTTTCAACGATGTTGTCTCTGTGCTATGTTGAGATCAAAACCTGGACTAGAGTGTATCACACAGATCACATCACTTGTTAGGTGACGGTGCAGTTAGGATGGCACAGCCTATTTTAATATCAGGAATATTCAGGATTTGGATTTTTTTGTGTCTGCAGCTATAATTGCAGTGAGGTTTTGAAGAAGTTGCAAAGAGCAGATTTTTGCTTGGTGTAAATTTCCACAGGGTGGTGAGGATTCCTTTTACTTATATATGGCAGAAAGGTTTAAGGTGCAGCAGGAAACTGCCTTTGCAATATCAGTAAATAAATAAGTCAAGTCCATGTGGGTGCTGCCCTCTGCTCATCTTCCTGAATGGTGCCTGACTGCCAGTGAGATTGAGGACAGTCTTCTTGTCATTTTCCATGGGAACATGATGCATAGCTGGATTTGGGATCAGACATGTCTGAATGCTCAAAGTTGTGTTTGAATGGCAACACGGGAGTAGGCATTTCAAATATAATCTGCTTACTCAATTCTGTGTTAAATCTCTGGACCATGACAGAAATCAGCCAGCACTGCACACTTGTGATCCAAGCCTATTATCAGCAACAAGTTTAAAAGCATCCTACTGTTAAAGGAGAGTCTCCTGTAGTCAAAACTCTGTAAAAGTATGCTCAGCTCCAGGTTTTGCCACAGCCTTACAAGTAAAATGGGAAAAGTTTCTTCAACTTTTTGTGTTGTGTGGGTGAAACTGGGGTCTTACATCTTCCATTGTTTGTTGCTTCGGAGGATGGAAGAAGTTTGTCTTATAACACTGAGGAAAAGGGAATGATCTGGATTGAGACTGCTACTTGGCACAATGATACAGATAATAAGTACTCAAGCCTTATGAAAATGCTGCTGAGTTCAGTTGCAATAAATTAGCACTAGTTATTGAAATATTAGGAACGCTTTTCTTTGCACTACAGTGATTAAAGCAGATAAATAAGAAGCTGGACAATTTTGTGTGTGTGGTTACTGTGTCTTAGGGCTGCCTCTAATAGCCCCAGTGATCTTTCCATCGTTGTTAATGGGTATTTAATTGGGATTTATTTCCATGGAATTTTTGTACCTTCAGATCATTACAGCACTGAGGGAATTTTATAGCCATGGGGATCAACATGGTCTCTCTAGAGGTTCTGTTTGATGAATGGAGTTGGAAAGAGTTGACATATAGTTAGAGACCATTACCATTTAGAAACACAGGACTGAGAGGAATCCCTTTCAAAAGGATCCTCTTTGTCCTATGCTGTCTGTCAGTCATCTCTTAAAAACAGTATGATTAATTCATCCACTCTTTTCTTCTGTTTTTAATTGATCTTTCCTCAAAATTCTATATGACTTTTTATTTTTTTTTTCGGAGCAGTGAAACTGAATGGAACCACCATCTATGGAGGAGACAGCTATTGCATTTTATCTCTATCTTTCCACAGCTTATAAGAGAAAACACTGATCACAGATAGAGAGAAAGAATAGCTGGGAAATGGCAGCACTGGTATGTGACTCAAGAGAGGTGAAAGCAATTCCTCTCTCTGCCACATACTTCTTGTGTGACTCTGGAAAGTTACCCGTTTTTCCGTGGAGAAGAGAAAGAAGAGTGGTGTTTTTCCACTTGGCTAGGTAGAGGATCAACTCAATATTTAAGACTTTGAGTGAGAGGTGTGTGCCATAAAATGACTAAGACACAATAAATACAGCTTTTCTTCTGTGGCTTCTGTAAAAGGATTACCCCAAATAATCAGTGTGTTTCACCCAAATTCCAATACAAGAATGGAGTATTGCCACATATGTACAAGATTGGTGTCTTACATGTTTTTTAAAAATTGAAATGAATAATTCAGCCTTTATTACAAATCTATATATTGAAAATCCCATGTTTCCCACCTTGTTTAGCCTTTAGCTATCCCTTGTTAAGAGAGCTGAGCCAGCTTGGCTGGGTCAACTTCTTGTCTCTTGAATCCTTTCCATCTTCAGAGGACTTTCTGTCTGTCTTCTCTAGTGGCTCCTGTCTTGTTCATGCCCTGGCTTGGGCATGTGCAAAGCCTACAGGAAGGACCTTATCATGAGCAGCCACTTCGAAGCATCCTCTGCTCCTCAGCACAACTCTGCTTGACATGTGATTAAACACCAACTTGCACTTGGCAACAGTGCTCTTTTTCTTTTTGTTGGCCCTGGGAGTGAGCACTCCCAGCAGATTTCCTTTCTCTTAATTGCTTCCAACTTCTGGCTTGCACCACTCGCTGCATTTGGGCCTGAGGAAGGGTATTCAATGCAGCAATCTTCAGGTCTTTAAAATTATCAATTCTTAAAATTGTTTTATATTACTGTTTATATTATTATTTTTTATATTATTCCTTGGGTTCTCTGCACTGGGACTGTTGCCTAGCCCCACTTTTCTCTTATCTCCTTAGATTAGGGCTTTTGGGAGACTTTTCTGGGCTCCTTTTCCACAGCATGGTCCTGCTTGGCCTGAGATCCAGCTGTGCAGATGATGCTGTTTCTCAGATGCACCAATCTCTGATCTGGGGAGGGTGCTGGTGCTGATCAGAAAGGATGCAGAAAACCCTGTAGTCAGGTGAATGAAAAACATAAGCTGTACAGGCAGGGATAGAAGGAAGAAAGGTTTAAGTGGTTCTTTCCTAAAAATTATGTTCTCATGTGTGGGATAAAATGGATTTTTAAAGTATCTGTTTACAATTGGATGAATTATATAATCATCCATTATGTAATTGAATAATAGCATAATCTTCCATAATGACAGGCAGAAGCCTTCTAATGTTTGGGACAGGACTTATTTCCTTCTTACTTGGATATCTTTCAGATCCATTGTTATGCAGTTCTTTACATGATGTTTTCTTTCTTCCTTCTTTGAAATTCATCCATGTTAACTGGCTGTATTTACTGTATTATTATGCTTCCTTGAACATGTCTTTTCTTTATTACTTTTGTCTTGATAGCATTCCAAGCATACCGAGCTGTGATGCTCTTTTATCTTGCTGTTATTGCAAGTTTGAGCCTCTGGATCCAGATCTTGTGCCTCTACACCTGTTAGAGCTCACTCCAAAAACAGGGTAAAACTATCTCCATGCAAGGTGGAACAAAGGTCTCTGAAGGACAAAGAAGATCCTCAGTGAGGCTGGTTACAGGCTGACCAGGGATTCTTCCCTTCAGTGGTTTGAAAGGATGAGAAAGGCAACTCTCATGAGCAAGCACTTGTGAGTTCAGTTCCTGAGTCAGGTATCCACTGGCTGTTGAGCACACTTTGCTGTGAAACTGGTTATATTTGTCTTTTAAACGTGCTGTGGACGGAAAATTTTTGTGCTAATGTGGTATTTTTTTTATTTTTTATTTTTTTTCCCCTTGGCATTGTAGCATAATGTCCAGATTAAAAATAAAAACAAACAAAAAAACCCCAACAAACTATCTTTCACTGAGCTAGTAATAAGTTTAACACTGATGGCATTTTTCATCTTCCTTTCAAACATTGGTATACAGAGTTCATCTGTAGAAGGGCACTCTTGGGGCTGGATTTATGGGGGGGATGCATCTCTTTTCAAAATTATGAAAAACATCTCATTTTATGAAAAACCCACAAATCCCTTAGGATGCACAGAGGCTTTCATTTCAAAACTGAACTGCTTCTGTCCACTTTTCTTGGAAAATCTTCAAGGAGCCTCCAGATTTTCAGTGTTGATGTTTGCAGTCTCCACTAAAAGAAAATGCCCATGCCTTTATTTTTCTTAAACACTGAATTATATACATATTTGAATATTCACATTTTGGTGAATTGCTGACCACAATGACTTTTCGGTGCCCTGGAAGAAATTATGAGCCTTTTCTTTTTCCCCAGCTTCTGGTTCGCAAAGCTGAGTAAAACATTTTCTCACAGCATTTGTTAATAACATAAGCAGGTTTATTCCACGTTTGGGGATTTGTTTAGCCATGGGCTAAATTAGATTGGCCACATGTGGTGTTCAGAGTGCCACAGTGGGGTCCCTGCAACACCCTCCACGAGTAGCAGTGTTGCACTGCTGAAAAACGGGGGAGAGGGATGAGGGATGGTTTAGAAGAGCCAATAATTTCCCGGTTTATCTGGGTTTCTGGTGGCTGTGGTGGTTGTTGTTTTTGTTGCTGCTGTTTGGAGTTGTGCGTACGACGTTTGAAGAGAAAGCCAGGACTGGTTGGAGCCTTAATAAGAAATAAAAAAATTGGAGGTGAAAGGGCTCACTGATAAAAGAGCTGCTTTCATTTACTGCTCCAGGCATCTGCTGTAAAGGAGCCAAAGCGAATGTGCAAGCATCAGAGACAGTCGCAGGAGGGAGGAGGCAACAGTCAGAGCTGTGAGTAACTGTACATAAACATAATTTAAATCAAAACAGCTGAATAACAATTTAGGACATAAAAGGAAAGAGAAAAGGTGGAATGAAGTAAAGAAAAACAAACCCCACAAATCGACCACAGTCAAACGAGAGAGGAACACAGAGGAGCAGCAAACAGAAGACAAAAAATCAAGCAAGGCCATCGGGGTCCAGTGGTTCATTCCTGTGGTACCCTGCGGTTCCCAGCTCAATTACTCAATAAGGTCTTGTGCTTTCCAGGCCAAGAGGAGCCCTGAAGTACCAAATCTCTCCTTCAGGCTTCTTCTCTTCAAACACAAGGCTCTTCTCAGCTCAGCTTCCCTGTACTCCCCTCTTTCTGCTGCTTTCTGTGCCAGCTCCCAGGCCCTCTGCTCTGTCAGTGATGCACTCTGCTCACTCCTACTGCTGCCATCATTCCCTCTTGCCTGGAGCCAGTTGCACCCTTTCCAGACAGGTTCTCCTTTCCCCCAGAACAGCTCCTTTAAACATTGCTTGCTGCTGCTCAGCCCTTGCTATCACCAGCTGGAGGAGCCCAGTCTCAGTGCATCACCCATTGTCATCTCACGCTCTCAGGTCACTCCTGCTGCTCTTTCCATGTTCACACAGCTCCTTTTGCAAACGGGTTTGCATCCACAATTAGGGTTCCTAAATCCTAACACAACAGCTATTGCCGCTTTACACGCACCAAGGCCTTTGTGCCTCCTGCCTTTTCTCAGTCTCATCCAGTGTCACTGCCTGGTGTCCTTACAAAAAAATAAATAGAAATTTGGATTTTTTTAATCCTCTTAAATAATTGGCCTTGGTGGTACCATGTGGCAATGAGTGTCACTGATGACTCGGCTGGAGATGTGTTTTCCTGACATTCTTATTACGTGGGGAGAGCAAGCAGGACATTGCCAGGGCGATGCGGTTGATGGAGAATGCTGTTGATGGGTTCACAAAGACTAATTGCCCACTCCTTCAAATCCAAGAGACATAGTTGTGATGGGACAAAGACCCATCTTTGTTCAGTGGCTGGAGAAGAATGGCAAGAGAAGAAGAAAACAGCAGGATAAGAGTGTCTCAAGCAGAGGCTGTTACCCCATACTTCCGAGGATGTTATTCAAGGCTCTGCAGAAGACCTTTAGCAAAATGTCTCCCTGACCCCAGTGCTGAAGCCTCCTTTGTGCCCGAAAGAATGAGGACTTAAACCCTTTCCAAAATTCTTGGGGTTTTGCTTTCTCATTAGTGCAAGCTTAGCTTTGCTTGCATCTTGGGCATGTTTAATTTCTCAGGTTTGTGATATGAGGAAAATCTAAGAAACAAAAAATCCTCTCTCCTTTATGAGAGACACAGTACTATTTCCCTTCCTGATCTGTATATCCAATTAGTCCATAAAAGTTACTCTCTGCTAATTTGATGTCCCATTTTCCAGCTTTACCAACATCTGAGCCATCTGATGTGTTTGTGAATGTACAGTGGGATGAGGACGTGTGACAATATTTTTTCCACAGCAGAAATGTGTATATTTTTTCATGCATACATAATTAAAAATGGTTGAAAGTGACTTTGATTAAGCTTTCTCAAGAATTCAATCTAATGTTAATCATATTTCAGGAGAGATCATGCAATAACATTTTCAGCCACAAAAAGAAGACTGCCTAGGGAAAGCCACCACGTTAGGAAAAAATAAATACCAGCTTGTGACTGGAAATATTTTTCTTTCCTTTCTTTAGCCTATATGAACAAGTGACCACTGTCAAGCAGTTACTAGGATAAATAATACATACTAGCAGGGCTAGGGAGAAATGAGGAGTCATAGACAAGGGAGATGAATATTGTTTCATCTCAGAATTGAAATGAATAGAGGCCAAAACCAGCAGGGTGGGAAGTCTGTTCCAGATGGCAGGAGCTGCAGAAGCTATTTCACCAACAGTAGCCAGCTTGTAGGAAGAGGCAGAGGGAAATTATTGGGTTGACAACAAGGTATCAGGTAGTGTAAGAGGGAGACTAACCAGAGCCAAAGCTCTGATGGAGGCTTCCTTAAGGGGATGCTCCTGCAGGAATTGGGAGGGTCAGTGCGACTCAGAACCGTGCGAGCTGGGGGAGGCAAGGGGGTTAACACTTTTTCCTTAGATGCAGCACTGAGTCATAAACCCTTTTTTTCTTCTTCTTCTTTTTTTTTTTCTTTTTGTCTTTTAAGTAAAAATGATCTGGCATGTTCTCTTTCCAGAAGATTTTGAAGAGGACATTTTCAAGAGACATTTCACAGAAACCAGCAGAAGACGGTCCCAGGCCAGCTGGGATCTGCGTCCTTAGGCAGCTCCTCCTCTCCCTGGACAGGCTCCCAGCAGCCTTGCTGTCTTGCTGTGGGACACCATGGTCCTGCCTGCACACCAACAGGACTGAAGTAAAACCATTTGCTCCAGCAAACCACTGAGCAGGAGTCACTCTTGGGACCCACAAGTAAAAGCATAAAAACTGTAAAGAAAATTAGAAGTAATTTTTTCAGACTACGAAAATATTGCTTTAGGTGAGTACCTGCCCTCTTGTGTCCTCTGTTCTTAAAAAGAAGATACCAAATATAATAAGGAAGCCCCCACACATCACACTGGCTTCAACCACGTGGAGAACAACTTCTCATGGCCCCTGATACAGGGGTTAAGAAATGCATCAAAACTGGGGTTTCCCAAGGTCCATACTCTCAGACAGGGTCCTGCAAGCAGTGCCGGCTGCTCAGACTCTGAACCCAGCCTGACTTTTTATAGAGATGATCATCAACCAGCAGTGTGAAAGTAAGGCTGATGCAGGGAGACCTTTCTCAAAATTTGCCTCATGTTGAGGACCCAGTTGGTCTTAAGATTCTTTTCTGAGATTGAATTAGGATAAGATTTCTGCTCGGAGTTGGTAATCTGAGTCACTGTTGAAGGATTTCAACTGCAAGATGTCAAAAACTCCTGTGTTCAGAAAGCCCCATGCCAGTATTTTGCCATGTTTCTGCCTCAGAAACCAGTTTGAACTTTGGAACCACCCAGTTAAGTCATTTGGGACCTGGTGATTTGACTTCGACTGCAAGCACTAGTTTTAAAGATGTCAGACCTAACAGTTGGTTTAAAAACTGAACAATAAACATGCTTAATAACTTGCCACACAAGACACACACACTGAATCTGCATTGGTTATTCGGCAGCATCATGAACACTCCCCTCACGCTGATTTGATGACTAAACACTCTTTAGAATAGTAACCGATCCTGCTGAGGAAAATCTAATTTTTAGGGCTAACTGTTTCTTGCTGTTCACATTCCTTCTTGAAATTCTGTTCAGCTTTTGGTCTAAATCCTTCATGGCAAAACCCACTAAATCAAAAATGCATTTTGGGTTGATGCCAATGTATTACAAAGTTATGCTCAGGGGTTTTTTCCCTGTTGCAGTTTTTTTTTAATCTAAAAATTTTTCTTGTTTTTAATTACAAACTCAAATCACCTGATCCAAAATGTAAGTTTTCTCCAATTCGCACAGCAACAAACCGTTCAAGATTAATATATTCAACTATTTGGTCAACTGAAGGTATAAATTGACTTGATGGCCAACAGGAAGCATTGGAACAAAGGTTCAAAATGTTCAATGAGCTGAAAAATCTGTTTTGTACCAGTTCTGTTGATCAGCCTTTAAAACCAGTCTCACCCCATTAAACTGAATAGCACACTGTCTCCTTTAAAGGCCAGCACTTTTCCAAGCAGATTTTTTGTGTGTCACCCCCAATTTAGAAAGCAAGCTAACGTGGAGCTGACACCAGCTTTTGACCAAGGCATCTGTAGGGAAGAAGCAGAAACCTTGCTGCTCTTGATCACACACATTTTCAAGGCCACAGTGTGTTTTTCAATAGCACTCTTGAGTTTAGTGCTGCCATCTCAGGGAAATCTGAGAGGAACAAGGTTATTTAAAAAAAATATTAGAAACAGCAAACACTATTTTTTTGGCAAAATGTGACGATAAACAGAAAACGTCAGAAGATAAATCAGAGTTGCTGAAGGGACCTCCAAGACTTTACAAGTTTTTGTGCTTGCCATTAACCTCCTCAGTTCTGACTGCTTTTGCCAAAAATTATACTTTACTGATTTAGTTTTTTACTGTTCTGGGCAGGAGGTCTATAAATCGATCTTTACAAGTCCTGGTAGAATATCTCTATTATACCTTGTAGGTATTTCTAGGTTTGTGTATAATACCCGTGGGGTCCACCCTGGCAAACAAACACCCCTGAAACCCACAGGTGATGCCACTGGACTTCTAACTGAATGAGTGACAAATCTTAGAAGACAAATAGGACTGATGACACCAGGTGACACACTGAAAAGGGCTTCTAAGCAGAGCCCTGCACACACAGGCTGGGTGCATTTGCTCCTCTTTTTTAAAAATCATTAACTGGTTTGAACAACAGTGTTTCAGGCTAACTGAAAGAAACATTTATCCTTCCCATAGCCCCAAAATGAACCAAAAAAAAAAATCAAACCTTATGAGGAAGTAATTTCAGGTTGGGAAAAAAATTTATTCCTTTTCGGCTGTTATTGCTGTTTTCCATCCCCTTGTAAGGGGAATTTAATTCAATTTCCAAATTACATTTTCTTTCAAAATGAAATATCCAAGCATTTGCTTCAGAAATGTCAAAGGGAAATGCATTAAAGCTTCATTTATAAGTTGGTTTAGGATGATGTGTTGAACTTAGACTTGATCCACGAGTACCTTTGCTTGACTTGGAAAGGAGCTCTTTTCATCCCGTTACGCAGAGCACTCCTCCTGGAGCTGCTCCAGCGTGGGGAAAGGCGGTGGGGATGCTGAAATGTCAGGTTGTCTCAGCTGACACTCAGTGCCATCTCCCACAGGTGGCGACTGACGGCATGTGCCAGCTGTCAGGGGGCAAAACCATCCAGTGACAAGCAGGTGGCCAGGCCGTTTTGCGGTCATGGCAGCCCCAGAGCATTCCTTTGCAGCCACCAACCGCAGCACCTGTTGTGATGTTCCCCTCTCGGCCCCTGATGTCCCTCCTAGGCCCACAGTGTCCCTCCTTGGCTCTCCTTCACCCCTTATGTTGTTGACAACATCCTGCTGGACCCCAGGAGCTCCAGTTTTATAGGACAATGATGATGTCAGGGCAGCACAAGATCCCTCCACTGGCTGAATTATCCCCTCCTCCTGCAGGATAGCTCTCCTCGTCTGCTCATGGGTCACTTTTGAGAGAGGGCTTCTGATATTTGTCCCATAGAAAACATGACAAGAACTGCCCAAGAAGAACAGATTTTGCCCTGGCCAACTCTTCCAGGATGAAACTCGAGGCAAAGAGGTGCCTCTCTCTGCCCGTCAGCCTACACCCCCTGCCACACACTTTTTACTGTTGACTCTTCTGTTTTTTGTCATGCTCTCTGCTTGTTGTCTGAGACGAGATGAAAGATTTTTAATAGTGATGGCATACAGCTCTAGAGACAAAAGGGTCTATTCCTTTCTTATCTTGGATGTGTTAAAAACACTCTACCTTCATCCCGCTACGTTCAAAAGGAGACAAAAGTGAAACGATGAACAATTTTTCAGCACCATTAATAAAACAACCCCAAATGATATAAAATAGCCTTGTTTCACATGACAAACACTGTACCCACGAGCTTTGGCTTCTCTCATGAAGAGAGAGAGAGAAAACCTTCAGAACTTTTTCTGGGCTCTCAAACTTCCAGCACGGTTCGTAGGGGCTGTAATTTAGCCCCAGGCATTTGAGAATCTACTTTGTGTGTTTTGGCAATGACATGAAAATGCAGAGAGAACTGTACATCTTGCAGTTGTACGCTGAGCTAGGCGATCTGAGGGGCCTGTCTATAATAGAGGAATCATCTTTTCTTCAATGAAGTGCTACTATTGTTGTGATCTTCAATAAAGGATATAATGGATGCATTCATGTGGTGGCTGTTGTTTGTGTGTGATTCTTTCAGCACACGGCTAAGCGCACAAGAGTCTTTTAAACTCTTCTCTACTCACATCCAGTAGTGCTAGCATTTTGTGCCAAACTAGGTTGGTTTTCCCCCTGCAAGCTTCTTTTCCTATTATTTTTGGATAAAGCCAATTGACCATGAAATACCTCTTTATTGCAAAATGATATCTCCAAGACCTCACTGTGGGATCATGGGTTAAAACACCACTGTAATGCACATTTGCGTGGAGGTGTTGTTGGTTTAAACATTCACCTTTCTAAAATTAGTCACTTTGGCCCGTTGTAGGCATGTTAAGAAAGTGATATTCTTCAGGGGTCAGAAGTGATACATGAGGATGCATCTGCTTCTGGGTACCATAATGATATCAATTGCCCACTTTCATGTAACTCCAAACTGAAGCTATGTCTTTCATGTGAGTAAACAGCATTCTCAGGCCTTCATGAGGTGACCTGAATAAAATAATTTCCTTCTGTTTGATTACAGCATAGGGCAGAGGAGAGATTTTCAAAGACAAAAGGCGAAGGTTGTGCCTGGAAAAGCAAAAATTTGCATAAACCCACAAAGTAATGGCACAAGCAAAAAAACATTTTAGCATGCAGCGTGCATATGTGCTTAACATATCACAGATGCAATCACTAACGTGTGGCCTCTGAAGGAGGGAAGGGTGCTGAGCAAGGCTGCAGCCAACAGCTGGAAGTGCACAGGATGGGCCATGAGAGGATGCTCATTTTTCAACCATACAACTACAACAACTACAACAACAACAACAACAACAACACTTTTAGAAAAAGGGTAGGGGAGGAAATGTTACCTTGAATCTGCTCTAAAGAACTGACTTCAATCAATAGACCTACATTTAAATAAGTTTAGATGTAATTATCCGTTACAAATCTGGTTTTCTGCCTTGTTAGTCAGAGATCCTAGGCACTTTTATTTAAGATTTGTACTAATCTCAACCTCATTTAACTATACAATGTGAACAGTTTAGGGAAAGAGGGATAAAAAAAAAAAACATAAAACCTTCCAACATCTTTTCTTTTCAGGCAAGTTGAAAAGGATGAGCACCTAGCAAGGTTTTTTCTCAAGTCACTTTTTAAAGATTGTTATTATCTTTTCATATTAAAGTTAACATTACCATATGCTGTTGAGCTTTTGTTGATGGCAATGCTTAAACTGGGATGTTGTTTCCTTTGGAGATTCTTACTGCCAGTCATTAATTTACATTTTTTTGAAATCGTACAGCAAGTGCTTTGTTGATGCCTGTTTTCATTTTGTTTCTCTCTCTTTTCAGGTCACACATGAGGAGTTTTTTCAAACAGTGAGTTAAGGCGATGGAATGAAATCAGTGACATCTGCCACTCATGCTCGCTTCCTCCATCCTGTTTGCCCATAGCCCCCCTTTTCTCCTTTTCTTTTTGTAATGCTCATGGTTTTCATCCCATTCAAAGGCCACCCCCAATTCTGCCCCCCACCCCCAGTTTCTCCAGTAATTACACTGGGGAATGCATTTGAAGCTGAATCTCTTTCTCTCCTTCATTCTTTGGCCCTTTATGGCTGTTGGTTTGGGGATGTCTTAATGTTCCCATTTGAGCAGAGCTATCTCCCTTCATAAACTTCAGCCATGTCCGTTTTTATTTCGTCTCTGAGGAAATCAAACAATGTGTCATGGAAATGAAGTGCCCAGCACTTAACATGATCCCATGCTGATTGTTACAGGCTTCTAGGAATTGTCCTACTCTCTGCTTTTGGTCCCCTATTGTGGTTGACCATCTCCATACCAATCTAAATAAATGAAATCTAATTAAAAAGAAAAAAGGACTCAACTGCCTCCCAACTCCCTCTTTAAAAGCTGAATGAATAACATTGAATCATCTCCAGTAGGAAATTTATGAGGCTGAGAGTTAGGGTCCTGATCCTGAACTCTTTACTCATGCACTAATCCTCACACATTTGATTTATCCTTTCAGCTTCAGTTCACACAATGACTCATAAAAATAAGTGATGTAGGATTGGGCCCTTCAGAATCTTGCAATGATGCAGTTTTCCCCAGCGTTTTCTTTCATTAATGTGATTTTTAACTACTGACTATTCAGGCAGAGAAAATATACTCAGAACAGAGGTTTTTTTTAAATCCTTACTCCAGCATATAAAGAAGGTAGTAACTTGTCAGAGAAGGATTTGTTCCAACAAACATACAGGTATGCATTTCAGGTTTCTTCACTAATAGATTTGTCTCTCCTCTGTGTCAGATTAGGACCATTGCCAAAAGGGATCATTCTATTGTATTAGAACATGGATGCTCCCTATTACGATGCTCTAAAGTATCTATTTAGGACAAGCTTCTTAAAAAAAAAAAAAAAAAAAAAAGAAGGAAAAGAAAAAGAAAAAAAGAAAAAGAAAAAGAAAAAGAAAAAGAAAAAGAAAAAGAAAAAGAAAAAGAAAAAGAAAAAGAAAAAGAAAAAGAAAAAAGAAATCCAGATGCTTCTTTGCTAGTATTGCAAACTGTAACACAGATCACCACCAAAAAGGAAACAAAGGAAACTCTAGACTACAGTAAAACCTGATCTGTTTAGTATATGCCCTTAAAACTTAATGTGCACGGTTAGGATCCAGTTAAGAGCTCTGTCGCTGAAACTTGGATTGGAGCAGCCCTGCTGTAAAGTTTCTTTCCTGATGTCATTTTAAAGTGAGAAGAGGCAAGAAGAGAAACAAATTGACACGTACTGTGATAAATTCCTGTAATGGATTAGAAACAGAGCATTGCTGTCGCTGAAGTCAGAAGAACAGAACCGTTTGGGAAATGGTTCAGAGATGCTGGGTCTGGTTATTTCTTCCAGTGGAGGAATAAGAATGCTGGAAACTTGCCTTGTGTGTGTGTGATCTGGACTCAAGTCCCTCTGGAAATGCATTAAAAAAAAGGGAGGTCTTGTTGCTAAAGGGTATTGTTTGGAAAAATATACAAAACAACAACCAGCAAAAGAAACTGCTTTTGTAGATGATGGGAAATATCAGGAATGGATAAAGTTATTCATACTAGGCTGAATTCTAATGCCTGTCTTCCTACCTGAGAGTGAATAAGAAGTAAACGTAGGATTTCTTCTGTTCCTGCCTCTTCAGGTACTCAACTCAGGAGGTCCCATTAGGATTTTAAAAAGGCCAGTTTTGCAGACCACTGGAGAGGCAGAAGGCTGCTTGCTGACTGGTTGGAATCCCGTTTATTTTGTTTGCTTCTTCTGTTTTGGGAGAGTACATTTTGGTATATTTAGGAGGTTACCCTCCAACATCTGGAAGTAATTTTCACACCAAATGATGGGAAGACAACCCTCGCTTACACCACTGATTCCTACCCCACTGCTGAAAACAGCACATCTCCATGTGTGCTCCCCACCTACCTCCTGACTGGGCACAACCACCCGAGGGGCTCCCCTCCTTCGAGTCCCCTTCTGCCAGGGTGGCTCTTCCTCAGGGCTGGAAGTCCACGGGAAGGAACCCAACTTCCCCCCTTCTCCGCCCCTGAGCAGCTTCTGTTCTACAGGAAAATGCACTTTTCTGACCCCTTCCTGTTCCCCCTGACTTGAGAGGAGGTTTTGGGGTCCCACCACTGCTGATGTCCCACTGCTTCCTTATTCCCCCCGCTGTGTATCACACCCCCCTCTACGAGGGGGATTAGAAAGTTCTGATGGGTTTTTTTTGGATTAAAATACAGACATTTTGCCCCAAACTAACAACATATTTCAAAATGTGAGCAACAGGAAGGAGAAAGAGAGGGCTTTTTCAGAGCAAAGTCTACCTGGATGGTTTTAATGGAGCTGTGGAGCTATCAAGTGTGAAATATTATTATTCTTGACGAACCAACATGCACTCTCACTGCTTGAGATATCATTTTACTGGCACATGCAAAGTGATGCAATTCTTTGGCTTCCTTCCCTGCTGCAAGTGTCCCCACATCTTGAATGGGACGTCTGAGGACCCATTTCCAATAACTGGGTCTCAGACCAAATTGCATAATGACAGATCAGAGGTCTGCTTTGAACAGGGGCAGCATGCAAAGCAGTCTTCCTGGTGAGGGATTTTTAGGGTGATTTATAATCATGGAGAGTTGTAGAAAACACAGGTGATGATGCTGGAGCATGATGGAGCACTAAGATATCATCAGTGGAAAAAGCAATACGTATTTTCATATGTGTAACATAACCAATGACAAAAGCTCTCCTTTAAAATTATCCTCTGAGCAATTTTTACCTCTGCAAACGTGCACCTCCATATAACCCCCGAACCTGGGGCAGAGAGAAGGGAAAAGACCCAAGGCCAGCAGCCAGCACAAAATGAAACTATTGAGACTCAGAATAGGACAATATCAGAGCAAAAGCAGGACTGTGGGGAGGGGCCCTATGGAGCTGGGAAAAGGGCAATACCAGGGTAAAGCGACTCTGGGCTAACCTGGCTTCTGCATCACCTGAGTGCAAGTACTACCCATACTGCTGCTGAACCCCGGGAAGCTGGAGCTCTCTGACAAGCCATGTGCTGCTCATGGGGATTTCCAGCTGGCAGCAGACATTCCAGCTGTAGAAGGCGGCATTGCAAAGCTCGTGGCACCAGATCTCAGGCAGAGACAGCCAAGGGGCTGAGCAGCAGTTGACTTCCACCTATGGCCACATGTCCTGGCTTCTGTGAATTAGAAGGGGCCATCTGCTCCCTGTAGACCTGAGAATGGCTTCCCTTAATTTTGGTGTCTTCAGCAGCAATGACTTAAGCACTTTTAGTGGAGGAACTGCTCTGGTGATCCCTACTTTCCCATTTTGGCAGTATAGAGGAGCTGTCATCAGGATTCATCTGACCTACTATTGTTCATCCCCTTTTCCTTCAAACTAGTAAAATTTCCTGCTGCTTTCCTGTGAGTTAAATACCAGGGATTTAGGATGAGCAGAGCAGCAAATCATCTGTTGGCTCTTGCTTCCCCTCTCTCCCTCTCAGTCTCTCTCTGCAAGCAGCACTTCCTCCAGCACTGATTTATATTTGGTTACACAGGAAGAGAAGCCACCGGGGAGGTTTCAGCCTTTGACACCATAGTCACCAGGGACCTGAAGCTGAGCACATGGCTTGCAAGAGCAGCTGCATGAATGCCCAAAGAAACCCAGCCTACCTCCCTGTCCTCGCTCCCTCCCTGGTTCTTGAGGGTTTTGGTGTTTTGGATGGTTGTGATGGATGGGAAGTAAAGCTGTGATTGTCACCAGGAGGTTCCCCTAGCCTGTTGTGGCCAGCAACCCCTGTTGTGGGTGAGTGCCCAAGGCAGTGCTAAAATACAATGGTGCCTACAGTGGTGTAAAGCTCTAAAAAAAATCCCTTTACCTCTGGCTGCCGTGGGTGAATGAAGAGCTTGGGAGCTCTGAGTTTCCGCCTTCACCTTAAACACAGATCATACCAAGGTGTCTCTTGTGCTGAGCTTCCTAACTGACCTGTGCTGTGTGAAACATCCTTCAAGATCTCCAAACAGAAGGTATTGAAGAATATCAGCTTGGTCTTAATTGAATGTGGCCTCCTGAATAGAACACAGGTGAGCTCAGACTGCACCCCCTGTTCTTAAGAGAATCCGTGGGCATTTGGAAGGAGATTGCTGCTTTTTCCAACAGTGCTGAATAACGATCTTGCCACCAAAGGAGCAGTTTTGATTTGTCCATCCAGGCAGATAACCACAGAGCTACGTGTGTTGATCATGCCCTTTAATGAGGTGATGCCGATGGCCAGCTGGCAGCCAGCTCGCACTGCTGCCCGAGGTTTGGGTGGGGCAGGTACCACAGGGGTGGCCCAGCTGCAGGGCTTGATCTTCGTGCAGGGCTTGCCTGGCTCCCACCCGAGGCTGTCGCAGATGACCTGCAAGGGGCTCTGCTTCCCAGGGGATGAGCAGCTTTCAGAAGTGAAGCAGCTGCTGCCGGCCCTGGCTGCTCTGCAATACTCTCTGGGAGTCCTGCCATCGCCTGCCTTTGGGGTCATCTTCCACCCCTGAAGCATCATCCACCCTGGCATGTGCCCCACTGGCTTGGCTGTACAGCATGGGATTGCTGAGTAAACAGCTCAAACTGGCTTTTGTTCATCTTTTTGTGGCTCTCCCCTACATGTCACACTGGTCAGGAGCAGAATCCATCGATTAGCTCAGCCTGGAAGCTGAAAACCTTCAAGCTTTTGACTCGCTAGTTCTCAGCCAAATATTTCAGCTATCAGAGCTCTGTGTAGGGTACGTGGATACTTCTGCTTGTCTGCTCCAACAGGTGGTCTTGAAAACACAGGTTTCCTAGCTGATCTTTTATTCTGACATTAAAAAAAAAAAAAGTCAGTCAACTTGACTCTCCTAGGGTCTGTTTTATTTCAATAGGGAAACAACTTACTAATTAGGGTACGACTCTTTAAGAAAATATGTTTTCTATTCCACTGATAGTCAGTTACAAGCGATAACACTGTTAAATGTAGTGCCTAATAAATCTAGAAAAACTACCCAATAAATGTAAGTAATAACAATGATTAACAATAAATTAAATGCAGAGAACTAGGAATGTACCACATTATTTTTAACTAGTCTGGTCCATCGGGTTCTTATTATTCAGTTTGTCCTCCACACCTGGAGTTTATTAGAGTTTAATACAAACTAAACAGTCCCTCAGAGAGGCCATTGGAAGGGCTTAGTATAAAACAATATACAAGTTTAATAGTTGTAACTGACCTTTTTTTCTTTTGCAAAAATGTATCTTGGTAACTTGATGCTTAAGTAGACAAAATGCTCTTATACATAATCCTAATAGGTAATTTTCTTTTTGGTTTAATGTAGATTATTTTTATTCACAAGACAGCAAGACCTATGATCAAGTCCATGATCTCCTATTCTTCCAGACATAGAATAGTTACTCGAGAGTATTTTTCTTTCTTCACCCATTTAAAGATCAAGCAAGCAAAAGGGTTAACGCTGCAGGCTCTACAAATGATGAAAGTGTACAGTTAGGAATGACTAAACTTCACCAGAGTCATGCCTGGCTAAAGGTTTTAAGCAGCTTAAAGTTCAGGGTTGTTCAGACTCAGGTGGCTTTTTTTTGGCACAGCGCAGAGATAAGGTTCATTTGCTGCAATATGAATCCAGACCTGACCTTTAAACACTTCTAAAGTTGGACTAGGGGCGTTGGCTGAAAAAAGTTTATTTTATTAATACATGTCCATGAGTAACAACCAAATATTCATAATGACAAATGTTGTTTATAGGTGGAATTTTGAGTTAGTTTTCCTTCAGATTTTAATTTTAAAATGTTGGAAAATTATAATCGTCTTTTTTTTTCTCTCTTCCTCTTTCCCCCTCCCTTTCACTTTTGAAACCACAAGCTATGGGCGATAGTAAATCCACAAGACAAAAGATTCTTTTCTGATTTGTTTCCCTGAATTTCCATTGTTACACTTATGCCATCTAATGGACTACAGTGTTTTTCTGTCCTATTTCCTCTTTTTCAAATGAAACACACTTTAATGCCTCTGAGGTTTTTAAATGCTTTTAAAATTTAAAAATAGTGGTAGGAAAGAGGCACTTTCCTCACACAATGACCTGTAATATTCTGTGCTCTGTCTTTCCAGTATTGCACGACTTCTCCACACATACCAAACCCATACGTTGTTTCAGACTAAAATCCCTTTGTTTAGATGCCTTTACATGCTCCAAACCAGAACTGCTGACATTGACACTGCAAATTAGCCCATAAACCCACAGAAAACCAGCTCAGAAACAATTAAGAGAGAATGTTAAATTCAGAGCTGTTCAGAGGTGCAAATAAGTCAGCTAACATATGGAATTTGAAGCAGGGAACAGAAATATTTCTTTATAGTCTACATTATCTTCAGACCTACTCATCTTGCAGGATTGGCTCCAATTCTTACTCACTCAAATAGTGTTGCCAAAAACCACATACAGCTTGCTCACTGTAAGCCTTCATTTTATAATCAAAACCATTTTTATTTTGATTCATTCCCCCTTCATTTTAAGGGATGAGAAACTCTTCCTTGTTTCTGCAAATATCATCTTTGCTTCAAACACAGACTTCACTTGCTTGATAAAATAACCAGACAAACACTACAAAAATAACTTATTTTGAAACAAATAAAGGACAAGTACAATTGCCAAAGATTTTTCAGGTGTGTTGGTTTGGCTTGTTTTTTATTTTCTAAGTGTCTCTGGCAGGGGTAAAAGCCTCAGAAGGAATAATATATCTGGGTAATTTTGTAAAAGCAGCCAGGAAAAATGGAATTTGCTGTTGCACCAAGAGGATTTATCTTAATGGCTTATAAAGCTATTGGCCAATGAAGTTGGAAGCGTGGCTCCAGTTCTTTAAACGTGATATGGTCCATATTCCTAAAAAGTTAGAGTTTGAAAATTAAAAAGCACTACAGATCCTGTGGTGGAAAGACAAATGTACGATGCTGTCACATGGGTAATAAACACTCAGGTTGTGTCGGGGCAGCAAGCTCTAAGACAGGACTGTCCCTGCCCTCCCAAAAAGGTGTTGATTGCCAGCAGGTTTTCCCAGCCAGTCACTGAATCACAGAATGGGTCAGGTTGGAAGGGATAACAGGGGTCATCTGTTACAAACTCCTGCTCAAGCAGGGTCATCCTTGAGCACATGGCACAGGGTTGTGTCCAGATGGTTCTTGAGCACCATCCTCTCCAGTGAGGGAGACTCCGTAGCCTCTCTGGGCAGCCTGTGCCAGGGTTCAGTCACCCACGCAGTAAAGAAAAGGTGATGTGCTGCTCTGTTTCTGCCTTTCCACCATACCAAGTGTTGGATTCACAGAGTTTGAGGCTGTCTTGGCCACAGGGGAGCAGGGCCTCTCCACAATGCTTCTGGTGCTCATTGCTTTTTGTGGGGTAGGAGGAAATACGTGGCTGCAGCTGCCTCTTGCCAAAATGATCCAACCCACCAGTGTCCTTAAGGGGAGTGCTGCTTCAGCCACTGTGGGCCCCACTGACATTAATGAAAAATTCACCAAAACCAGGAGAAACTTGAAGGGTCCTTGTTGCTTTTGCTGTCACTTCTCCTACCAATGGGGAAAACATGCCGGGTTTCTAGTACATGGATCTGCTCTCATTTACACTGATGTACCTTTATTCAAAGAGGAAATCCTGGGTTACTCTGACTAAAGCTCTGCCCCTGGGAGCCGTCCCGAGTTGTTTTAACAAAGCTGTGTTCTCCACGCTATCATTTACATAACTGGATGTCTGTCCTGCTTGATCCATGCCCTCATCAATATGCTTAGTGCGAGTGTTATTTGATTTGATTTATTCTGCTTTTTTCCGAATCATAGATTGATTCCACATAAAAATTCCTGGGGAAATCAGGCAGTTTCTGTGTAGCACTTGATTTTCTCTACACTGCAGCCCCCCTGAAAACCATAGTCTGAGAAGGAAAGGTACAGAGGCTGAGAATCAAAGCAGAAGGCTTCTGCAGTAAGCTGAGACTCAAATAAAAATGCACAGACATAGGTAATGATGGCTTGGAGAGGAACAGTTCTTTCGCAATTGAATGTATCGAGCATCCAAACAAACAGTAGATTGTTTCTTGGGTTTCTTTTTTCTTTTTTTTTTTACATAACGTATCTTTTGGGAGTCAAAGCTCTATGCATAATTAAGGAAGTTCCTTTTTTAACCAGATGCATTGGGATGTGTGCTCTCTAAACAAAATAAATAACCATTACAATATGAGAACCGCTGGGTCATTTTATCCCTCCCCCTCTCCCTCCGCTTTGAATTTTCTCTGTGGAAAATCAGACACCATCCCTGCTGCCTCCTAGGAGCAGCACTGTGATCTTGCAGACTCCTGCATCATGGGACCCCCTGTGCTGGCAATCAGACAGCAGTGTAGACCATCTCTGGGAGGAACAAAGAGTGCACAGAGGTGGGAGGGTGGGCTGGGAACGAGGAAGCCAGAGCATCCCTGGGTGCCCTCCTTCCCAGGCCTTGTATTGGCATGGAAATGATTTCTCCTTATTGATTCCTGCCCTTGTTCACATGCATGTCCCATGAGGGTGTTTTTTGCTCTGCTTGTGCTTATGTTTTCATTTGTACAGGGCTTAGGTGCCTTCTGGAGAAAAGTGATACCCAGGAATGAAATGTCATTATGGTGTGCCTGGATTGGCATTTAAGAGGCACATGCATGATAGGACTTGCCTCGGAGGCAAAATCCTGCCCAGATCAAGGACTGCTTGTGCCCTGAGTGCTCCTAGAACCCACTGGCCCTCAGAAAGTATTTTAATGGTGCAAGCAAGAGGCTCTAATACAGACAGAGGGTAGCAGGACACATGACAATAAGGAGAAAAACAAGTGCTGCTACGGCCTGAGTGAGCTCAGGAGCGAGTCTTGGCATGCCTGTGAGAACACTGGTTACCTGGGAATTTCTCCAGCACAATCAGTAGGTTTGACAAATTAATAAGACATTTTAAAGAAAGGTGAGAAATCTGGAGACAAATTACTGTTGATGCAAATGAATGAAAAACCTACATGGGCTGCATGGGGACTGCCCAGAGGCAGAGTACTTCTGAAAACCAAGCTCGTTGTTCAGTTGTTTTGGTAAATCCTGCTGTCCTTCACATCTTGCAGGCTGGGATTCTCTTCTCTGCACAGGCAATGTTGACATGTATGGGTTTTGGTGGTTTTTGGTGGTTTGTTTTGTTTCCTTTTGTTTTCTTTTTCCTGAGGTATTTGCATGGAGAGCTCCTACCCTATGTTTAAAGAAGAAAAATCCACGGAAGTTAAAATTCACATGGGGAAAAGACTCTGCTCTTGGACTTGACAGACGTCTGGCTCCAGTCCAGATAGTCTGACTTCCAGTTTGGGCTTTTGGGAAAGAAAGCAGCCCTTGGCACTAAGCAGGTAGGAGGGCTCCTTGCAGTGTCTCCCACAGGGTAAGGGGCGAGGGGATTGGACAGATGATTTGTGGGCTGGGTTCAGGCTGACTGACCTGTTCTCCTGACAGCTGGGCTGGGTTGTTCCAGTGAGGCACTTCTGGAGGGACTCAGCATGGCCAGAAACCTGCAGAGCATGTGGATGTCATGCCTTCCAGTTGGGGTGGCTGGTGGACACCAGGGCACAGTCCATAGAATGGAGAGAGGAAGGTCAGCTCTTCTTCCACGGCCTTGGTTTTTCAAGATGGATTTTTCATGTCAAGAGTGTTCCTCACTCACCAAGAAGGATGTCTGTGTCCCACCATGCTGACCTAACATTTTCATCCTTCTGTTGGGCTCCAAACAGCAGGACACTCAGCAGCAATTAGACAAATCGTGGAGAAGTCCCCACTGTTCCACAGACACAGAACCAGGAAAGACTGGTGGTGGTAGGACTGCAGCACTTCCCATCCCCGAGGTGGTCCCTTGGCAGCCACAGGCTGGTAGCCTCAGGTGTCTTAGTGAGCTCCAGAGCCTGTGGAGTTGTAACAGACTTAATAACCATGTCCTTCATCCTTTTTTCTGAAACATACTATTTCAGGGCTTGGGTCTCTGTCTCTCTCTGGAAGCTGTGACCAGTGCCATGGGACTGGCATGATCTGCCAATAAACACCTTGAACCATTTCAGTGTTGGACCAATGGTGGGAGTGAAGGCTCATCCTTTCCAACCCTTTTCCCATGTTTTTTCATAAATATGTCAGGGTGACCTCAGGGCTAGCCTAAGTCAACCTGCTCGTTCCCACAAGCCAGAAGATTCTCAGATTTAATTTACCAACTTGGAGGCTTTCTGAGGGAGTGAGATATCTTCAGACGAAACACTATGTTTCAAGATGATTATTGTTATAGTTAATGGGAAAGCAGTTTATATGAAACACTCTGTTCTCTCTGTGTCCCACACTTCTACAGGACATTCTGGATAACTGGTGCCATAAAAGTGTGCTTTTGGCAGGATTCATATAGCAATAAAGTTAAGCACTTTAGATTACAGCTAGGAGAGAGAAGGGGGAGAAAGGAAATTCCTTTGAAAATTATAATTTCAACATGATAAAGTTGGCTGAAGAAGTGCAGCAACAGATAAAAATCAGTCTTGGTAAAGGGCTGTGACCATTCAATAAAACAGTGGAACATTGAAATGTGCAGAAAGTGTTTTACCATGAATTAAAAGCGCAGAAAGTTCATCAGTGAGCAGCAGTTAGCTAATGAGAAAAGCAGATCCATGCATTTAGGAAATGTAAAGAAAACTTAAACCTTGTAAAATTTTATGTATTGCCCTTGCAGCAAAATATGAAAACCAGGTTAAAAGAAAACAAAAAAAATCCAAAACACTCCCCCAAACAAAAAAAAACCCCACAACAAACCCAAACCAATCCCCCTATGTCCATAAAAGAATTAGGTGACCTAGTCAAAAGAGAAACAAAAAACCAATTTAGAAAAAAGCCCCTATTGACATATTGAGAACAGAAATACTGAGACATAGAAAAATACTCATTTTTAATTCTCTTGAACATAGTTTTTACTCCCCAGTTATAAACCAGATTTTTTTTTTCCAGCTCCTTTTGGCAAGCCCAATCTGCTGGAAATATTGAATAATGGATATGTTCTATAGGTACATCCTCAGAAGGACACCTAGACATGACAAAGACAATTTTATCAACTGTCTACTAAAGTCTACAGGTAAATGATTGCCCTAGAGTCAACCAGAAATCCAGAGCAGTCTCTGGAAGAGAAAAACATCTAGGATCTTAGATTTTCATAGCGTGTTTATAATTTAAAAAAATATCCCCTGGAAGGTACCATACTGGAAAATCCAATCTACAAATATGCCTTCAGGATAGACAAGAGAGTGCTTTTAAAACTAAGGCAACAGTTGGATAAACTGATTTAAATGCACGTGTGTTGTGCAGAGGCAATGCTAATGCATTCCAACTTGTGAATCTATTGGTCTGAGACGTAAATTTTCAGGATATTACGCTCTTTTAAAATCTATCAAATACTTTCTTTTTTAAAATTTTTCTCTCTTAATCATTAGCACCATTGACATCCTTTATACATAAAGAAGCAGTCTCTTTGACTGATGAACTTTTAGAGGACTGTAGTTGGTTTCAAGTAGCCATCCTTCCTTTCTCCAGGCAAGACCCTCCCTGAGGCTGGCTGCCCTCCAGTGTGCTTGGTAGAGGATGAAGCACCATCCAGCTTCAGGCTCTGGCTTGAGCACTGCTGCCTGCAATGTCCTTAAACCTTTGACTGGTTGAAATGATCCGAAACACGCAAGGCCAAACTAAGTGTTGGCACCTTGCTAACAAGATCTCCCAGGTATTAAAGCACATTCATCTCTGAGGAGATCAGGATTGGCATGAGGGAACTGCAGACTGGCTGCCTGACTCCCTGTTTTGCTGGCCATGCAGAGTGCCTTCAAACAGTCCCTGCTCTGTAAAGCCACCATGTAGGATCACAGGATAACTCAGGTTAGAAACAGTGTCAGCATGTCTCTAGTCCAAACTTCTCCTCAAAGAATGTTCAGCAATGAGGTTGGAGTAGGTTGATCATGGCTTTATCCAGTTGTATTCCCAAAACTTCCAAGGATGGAGATAGCTCTGTCCCCCTGGACATCCCACAGTTTGATTGTTTCCATGGCGAAAAAGTTTCTTCTTTCAAATAATGTCAGTTGTCTCCGGTCATCCTGCAGTGGCTCTTGCTGCTGTAAGGTCTCTGGATCTCTGATTTTGTCTTATCAATATCAGCTTCTTAGATACTAGAAGAGGCTAAACAGCCCTGGAGGATGTAGATTGATTCCACACATATGTACATGGTTGGGGTAACTGAAAAACTAATCAAAGTCTACTGGGAACCTCTGCAAATGCCTTAAAGCAAACCTGTCCTCCCCAAAAGTGCGGCAAGTTTTTCTTTCTGCTTCCCACACAGATCCTTTTTGTGGTCAAGCTGGAGTGCCCACTGCCGTGCCCCAGCCAGATTCCTACGGATCTTTCCACAGTTGAAAAGGGCATTGCATGTTCTGCAAGAGTCCCTGCAGAGGTGCCTGGCTGGGTCTGTCTAAGGTAACCACAGCTGCCAGCCCTTGCTGACTGCCCTGCAGGTGCTGGGGAGGGCTGTCTGATCAGATCACTGGGAGTGGGGTTGGTTTCCTGGTCATTTTTCAGGGACCACTTACTAGTCCCAGGATTGCAGAGATCTCAACTTAAAAAACAGGGACCTACCATGATGAAAATCTCCTTAAATTTGAAGCAGGCATTTGTAAATCGCGTAATCCTATAGATGTCAAATCTGGCCTAGAGGACATGCATCCACCTCCCTTCCTACATAATATACAGTAGCAGTTAACTGTAATGAGTGGTAATATAACTCGAGTGCCAAAGGGATTAGACATAGAGGGTTCAGCATAAAACACGATACTCAGGGTTTATTCTTTTTTTTTCCCCTTTAATTTTAATGTGGTGGGCTGGGGCATTTGTATTTAATCTCATTGTTGCGTATACATTGCGTTATTTTCAGTCTATAAAATTTATATTCCTCTTCAATTAGATTACAGCTGAACCAAGAAAGAGGGGATTCTGCTCTGTGAATGCCATTCCAGTTCTTACAGAGCACAGGCAATTGTCACCTCTTTCCTCCCCTCTCCCCTCATCCCCCCCATCTTGCTTCTTTCCTTAACTCAGCTGTGCTGCAGCACTTGATCAATTGCAACAGCACTAGAAAAAAAAAGTTAGTCATACATGATCAGCAAAATGGCCCAAATGATGTCATCCATCAAGATGGACATCGCAATTTGCCAACTATTTTCTCATAAATCAAATCATAGTCCCACAAGGAAGAAGAGCAGCTCATGAAGAGCCAACATGGCAGCAGTTATCGGCAGACTGAGAGAAATGCTCCCTCAAGTATACAGTAATTATTTTTACTCGATGGGAAATAAAGAGGGGAGAGATGGTAGTGTAGAACTGGAGAGTGTCTGCCTCACTTCATTACTATTCCCTAGGCAAGGGGCGCAACATATGCTTTTCATTGTGAAGCCAATAATTTTGAATCTTGGGACAGGTGAAAACTTAAATGACATTTGCAAACCTTGATTTATTTCCCTGCTTAACTCTGGAACATGCCTTAGATTTAGCTCTATAAGTTTGAATAGATTAGTGGCCAGTGTCACTGAATTTGCAGTGACCTTTAGCAAGTCTTTCCCTTTTTGGATCAGTTAATTAAATATTTTGTATACTAATAATGCCTTACTGAAACCATCCCTGCTTTCTTTTTGCGTACACATATGAAACAACAGGGGGATAGCACGAACATTTTAATTTTTTATTGAGATTGTCTCTTGCATTTTTTCCCCTCTCTTTCCCTTGCTTTCTCTGTTTTTCCCCTCCCATGTGCAATTTTACTTGCTGGAAATCTCATTAAAAGTTATTTATGAGCTGCTAGTGATCCCGTAAGGATTACACCTAATTCAGTCTGTAAAGCTTTTGAGTTACATTGCTTCCCAGGAATAGTCCCTACAGCAAGAAGGACCACCTTTCCCATTGTTTGACTTTCGTTATCATTAGTATAAATACTTCATGAGAGGTGCCTTACAAATGCAGAGCGTCTCATTGACAGGATTTAGGCACCAAGTGCCATTTGGTATGTTAAGATTTCGCTTCCTGATTCTTTCGTTCATGCCATTTTGCATGTGGGGAAACTAATGATTCATAAAGGTGACATAACTTGTGCAAAACTCACAGAATGTGACAAGAAAAGTCTGTTTCCCTGAAAACAGCCAAAGGTTAATAATATTATGGTCCAGAGTTGTATTTGCTAATCAAATTACACCTGCTAGGGAAACTTCAGAGGGGTTAGGGATTCAAGGCAAACATTCTTTATCTGTCTAGAAGTGGAGAATTTGCTTCTTTCTTAGCCTCTAATTTTATTGTCAGGCTGCATTTTTAGAAGTCTTTCAGAGTGACAGTGAAATGTACCTAATATGTTCAGACTATCACATACAGTATTAGATATCCTGATTTTTCTGAAAGACTTGAGACTTTGTGCTCTTCTATCTTTGTTCAGTTTACCATTTGGGGCAGCTGTCATTATAAGAATAATAATAAGGCAATGAATATAGGTTTCTTATTTTTCTCCAGTATTGAGATAAGCTTAGGAACACAGAGCAGTTAAATCATCTGTCAAGGGTTGTGGTTAGGAAATATGGATCAGGGAAATTAGTGAGAATTGGTATCATTTTTTGCTAGGCCAGGCAGCCGCCTCATTGTTCTGTGATGTTGGGAAGGCAACAGGTAACAGTCAGTGCAGAAGAGGTTCCCCAGGCACCAGACCACAGACCACAGACACATCAGAATATTTGGGCATCTGATTCACTTAACTGTGAATAAGCATCTGATAAACTTTAGCATTTTCAACTCTCAAGCCAAATCAGGCCAGTTTATAGTGCTAGAGAATGTAAGCACAGCAAGAGATGATCTCTGCTCCAACAGAGAAAGGAAGCAGGAGTAAAAGAGGAGCGTGATCCTCTTCCTTTGCTGGCATGGAGAGGCTATAAATATGCTCACCAAGGTGAGTGAAGTCTGCCAGAGGGCTGAGAACAGAACCCCAGTCTCAAATCCCAGCCTCGACCTGTAGCCACATAAAGCCTGTCCTTCCTCCTACCCCTGCTAATTGGTTTACCCAGCCCACCTGGTGGACATCAAAAACCCTCCCAGGTCAGCTCTCAGTACAGGGAGAAATTTCAAGGGGGGAAAAATAGCTCACTTGGGATGAAGCAGGCTTTGTTTCATCATCTGTCAGGAAGAACTCCTGCTTTTGTTTGAAGGAGGAATGAAGACAGGAAGAAAGTGAGATGAAATCCGTGTTATTTTCTAACCGGTCAGAGAGAAGCAGGAGGTGGACAGAGTCTGAGATGACCTGGTTTGTCCACTTTGCTTTTGAGGGTAGCCCTTCACTGATCTCAGCTGTGCAGTTCTGGAGCTCCTCTCTTGCTCGTCCTGACCCAGGCTGATGTCCAGGAAGTCACTGTGGAGTGCAGAGAACAGTATGTAACATCTTACCAAAAAATACAGCACAGAAAACTCTTGCTTTCCTAAAAGCAGTAAAGGACACGAGGAGGGGTGAAGACAGAAAGTATAACCTAATTGGGGATTTGCAGCCCAGAGTACAGAAAAAATGAAACTATGTTATACCAAGACACTCTAGAGAATCACTGATAAAAGAATAAACGATCATAAATGTTTTGTCCTTAATTAATTGTATAGCTCAATAACAAAGACCACATTTCCTCAGAGTTCTCAGTTTTCCCTCTCATGTAGTACAAAATCAGCACCAGGATTCGCAGTTCACTCATACTGGAATTCCACTTGGTGCCATTCCACTTGCAACTGGATTCCCAACTTTTCAATCTTAAAAAAATTAATGGCTATTTTCCTCCAGGCTAACAGGAGCTAATACAAACAGAATATTTCCCTTGTTCACTGCAAATTACATAAAAATTACACATATTTTTTTAAGCAAACAAGAAAAAACTGACTGTGTCTTCTCAAAACCACTGAGTGTTACCCACAACAGGCTGAAGGGCAGCAAAATTCTGTTTGTTCTTTTCAGGAGAGAGGCTGTGTTGGCTAATGGCTGAGGCAGGACTCTGGGAATCCACCTTCCCAAGTTCCCCATAACTCTTGCCTTTGATTTGTGATGGGAAGGCCACTTTGGCTCCGACTTTGCAAAACCTTAAGCAAGGCAGCGAGAAGAGACTCAGGTGGATCAGGCATGGATAATGCAAAGCTGAGGTGGCTGGGGCAGCCCCTGTGTCTCTCAATCAGGATTTATACAAGGGGCCGCACTCGATTGATGCTGGCGCCCATGGTGGTCCACACTATCCTTATTGCTAAGGTTTCATATTATATTTTTGTTAAAGGGAATTACTGTATTAGCAGCAGTACTAAGAACTCATAATTGAACCCAGAGAGAGAGAGAGAGAGAGGGAGAGAAAGTTCCTGCTGCAAAATGTCAGTTTACAGGATCCCACCTACCTCAGAAGCCATTGTTCCAGCTGGGTCTGATGGCTCCCAGAAGTCAGGCAGAAGCCCAAAATGTTCAAATTACGGCCAGATACAATTACCAGCTGGAAAAAGAGAACATGCCAAGAATATATAGGTGTGTGGAAGCTACTAAAACAGGGGGAAAGGATCAAAAGAGGAAAAAGTTCTCTTTCTGAAAAAAAACCCCAACAGAACAGGTAAGAGGTTTTCTTTTGAAAAGTTCCAGCTTGTTCTCTGTGACGTGAACATCTCTCCCTGCTTCCTGAGAGCACTGCACGTAGCCTGGAGCAGACTTGCTGGTTCTGGTCCAGCCAAGCTCCTAATAAGTCAGGCTGAAATCTGCTTGAAACTTTCCTTTTCTCATTTCCTATGACTCCACAAGAGTCTACTCTCCAGAAAGAAGAGGGTCTTAATTCCAGTCTCTCCTTTCTAGTATACCCCCAACATGCTCTGCTCAAATTGATGTGAATATTGGGGCAGGCAGGAAGAGAAGAGAATTTCCTTCAATATCTGTAGTCCATCTCCTTTTAGCCAAGAGAAATACAAATAGTAATCCCTTACACTTCATTTAGAAAATGGGTTTCCACAGCTATGGAAAGCTTAAGTTGCTATTGTCGTTGCTTTTCATCTTATTTCCACTAGGTCTGCAGGCTCTCCCTGCCAACATGACACCCTAAAATAAATGTGTAATGTGGCTGTGATCAGGCTAGTCATGGATTAGAACTTCTTCACAGTGAGATGATTTCCTCACATTTATCTTTCCAATGTCTATTTGCCAATTTTTTATTCAGTACCATGTTCTGTGGCAACAATTCTTCGTTTTCTGCCTATTATCACTCCTAGACTTCTTTTATCTCTCTTGGCTTCATCTTTCCATTAAATATTACTAGCACTGGAATATTTTTTCTCTCAGATCTTGCATTTCCTCTACTTGAATCTAATTTTGTTGTGGTTTTAATATTTGGCTTGACAGAGAGACAATTTCCTCTGTTCACAGGATGAAATTGGTTTTGTTTTATTGATAACTCTGTTCATTTCTGCTATCAAATAACCATTACACATTTTCATTTGGTACAACTGCTCAGCCACTTTGCATTGGCAATAACTAACAATGAAAACGTACTGGTAAAAAAGTGGAAAAATACTGCTGAAAAAGTCCTTTTTTTCAAGCGATTAAAAGAAAGTTTCAATCTGAGCTTCACATTAATTAAGATGAGCTAAAGGGGAAGCTCAAATATGTGTTGTTTTTGTTAGTTTAGCATTTAAAAACCTGAGCTTTTAATACAAATGGTTCCAGCCTCAAACCATAATTTTGGTCAAAATCGTGAAGTTTTCATAGGCCAAAAGAAAGAACTGAGTTACAAACACAGTTTTCTGTGCACAAGTGTACACCTATACATACACACGTGTATTTATTCTGTGGATAGTTTTTTGAGTGTCTGTTATAGTGTGGCAGAGCCATTTACATTTCATTTCTGCCTGGGAGGAGACAATCTGCACTCTGCATGTTTTTCCAGTGGCTGTGCCAGTTAACATGCAGGATTACTCTGCCTTTCTCCTACCTCTGTTTGGTTTTTATCAAGCTGAACAACAATTGTGTTCAGCTGCTATTTTGCGTGTAAAATAATCTTTGCACGGATGGCTGCAGGTCAGGCTTTTCCTTTCTCTGTGATTTTAATCTGACATGGTAAGTGTGCATTTCACCACCCCAGCCTCTTCTGCTCTCTGGAACACTTCCCATTCACCCAGGGCAGAGGAGAGGAGCCTTGCTGCCAGTTTAGAATGTCATTGATGTCTTTCTCTGCGACCAGTTTCTGGTTTTGGGGGCTGGGCTTGGATAGATCCTGCTGGACCTGCTGTAGCCATTCTCTGATGAAGATGGGCACTCCTGTTCAGGCAGGAGAAGTTCAGATGTTGGGATGCAGCAGCTGTAGACATCACCCCAGCCTGGAGGCTGTGTCCAGTCTCACAAGCACTGGCAAGGAACTCACAGATGTAGACATTTCAGGATAGGTGGTGAGAACACAGCGATTTGCATTTTTAGGAGAATATGGGGAATGTTTGGGACAGTAGTAAACCTGCAGGATGCATAGACAGATATGGTGGCTTGATATGGTGGAGACCTAGCTATGTAGCTATGACCTGGGAATTGGAAATTTATGCATATCCTGGATTTCTGTCATGGTTATAACTGGGAAAACACAGGCTGGAAGATCTTCACAGCCATGTACACCCGAAGGACTGCACGAGGGGACAGCTCATGTTCCCTCCTGTGCACTGGTAGGGCTTGCCAGAGTGAAGTGGCTCCTGAGCACGAGCACAGCTGGATCACACCAGCTGCAGAGCAGGGCAGATGAATTTCACTGTCCATTTGTCATCTCTTCCTTCACAGTCTTGCTCTGCTCCTCCTCCTTCTGCCACGGGGAAAAGCTCAGTGCCCTGGTGCAGCAGCAAGCTGCTCTCTCACATGGCTCACACTCTGGGTCCTCAGGGCACCTGGGGATCTCTAGGTACTATTATAAAATCAATGAAAAAGCAGATGCTTCTGGTTAGTCCAAAATCTATTCTAAAGAGACAAACAAAACCCTGTGCAATGCAGCAAAGAAAAATGGGCATTTTCAGGTGGGAAAACATTTCTCAATGGTTTCTGTGCCCACAGCATCTCTGGTGATGACTGAGGGAAACTTGGAGTTTGCCATTGCCACCTCTGCTTATTTTGGAGGATCACTGAACCTGGAATCCAGGCCTAAGGTTGGAGCATATCATGTGCCAGGGCTCTGCCTGCTCCACAGCAGAGGAGTAGCCAACAGTGAAGCAGGAGAACTCAAGTGTGGGAAGAAAAGCAAAGTTCTGTGGAAAATGTGTAGGGCAGTGGAAACCTCTCAATTCCTTTATTTGCATGACTAATCAGCTGGGCTTTCTGCTGGCTCCCCACAAAGCTAAGATTATACTATTTATTTTTCACATCACTGCATTTAAATTCAAGTGCAGGAGAGGGGAGTATGGGTACTTTCATTTGTTCAGCATATTTATAAAAGGCCCAGAAATGAACATGTGGCATCAGATGAACACCTGGCAATCAAAGCAGGGAGAGCCAGCTGTTGCCTTTGTAATTGGAATTACAAATTCACACCATCCGTCCTCTCTCTACCCATACCCACACCACTCATGAAAGCAGAGGAGTTAGCTCTGGGTGCATATGCTTGAGAAGCAGCAGCCAAAGACAATGTTTGGGCTATCTGCTAAAAAAAGGAACTCTCCTTGCCTTTTCGCATAAGAAGCGATAGTTTTTGAGGCAGCTGTGCCTGCAACTCCCATTTGCTACAGAATTCTGTCTGTGTCTTTTCTGCAGGGCATGCAACTTTCAACAACTTTGCAGTTTGCAAGTTGAACCCACTTCATTCCTGACTTCCCTCCAGCTGATCCGCACAGTATCCTTCATGCTTGAGTTCAGAGGTCTCTCTTCTCCTCTGGCTGGTTTAGCTGCTGAGTTATTGAAGACCATGGGTAATGAAAGACGCCTGTGTTACCCTCCCTTGCACGGTCTGTACTTCAAGGCTTCGGTCAGGAATCCTATACGTTAAAAAAACAGGGAAGCAAAGAACCAAAGGCATCTTGAACATACACACTGTAACTAAAGGAAAAGAAAGAGTCAGAGCCACCACTTGAGAACATGTGAGTCAATAAAGTTTTATAAAAGAAGCCCATAAAGCTGCCATGGAAACTTAACCATTGCATGCATCTAGGGTGAGAGCAATTCATTGGTGCTGGAGTAGGACCTTGAGTAGTGCTTCTCTTATCTCCCATGCTGGGATCCTCTATTTAAAACATATGGAGGAGGCTAAAGTTCGTTACGAGTGACTGAAGTGAAAATAAAAATTTTAAAGAAATGCTCACGTGCACGCACACACGTACATACCCAAACAGATGGGAAGAAATTAAGATGGATTTGCAGAGGAGGTTGTGCTCACAGTAAAGCACATCTCCAGCGGTGCAGGGCGGAGGGGACTGGCTTCTCTGGTGGCAGCTGATAGACACGAGCACTTGAGCAGTTCACAGCCTCTCTGTTGTCCCCGTCAGAAGATTCGTAGGTGGCTCTCCGCCAGCCACCAGGCTGATGGGTCAGGGGTCGTGACCTGTTGATTTACCAAAGTATGATCAACTCACACAAATTATCGGCGTCAGAGAGCCCTGACAACTTCAATATGATGAGCGATGAGAGCAATTGTTTGTGACATGTGAAAGCAGCGGGAGAGAGCCGTTCTGCCCCTCGGCGCGGCGGGAGCGCGGCTGCCGGCGGGGCTGCGGCAGCGGGGGCAGCCCTGGCCCCTCGCCCACCCAGAGCACTGTCTCCCCTGGCTGGGGCCAAACCAAACCTCCAGGCCCCACGGGGAAAAAGCGTCTTCTCGGACAGAGGCAGAAAGAAGCAAGAGGGATTAGAAACTGTTTCAAGGCATGGCTTGGTTGTTTCTATTTCTCACTGCTGTTGCACTCAGTGCGAAGAGATGTTGAGGGATGGGGGCTTTAAATCCGATGGGAAGTACTAGGGGATTCAGATCTAGGAAAACCCTGGAGCTGGTGCTGTCTGTGAGGTTTAATCAAATGGATGTACCAGCTTCTTCGAGTTATCTTTGGGGGCTGTTGTCAAAATCCTTTTTTTATTTTTTCTCCTTTTTTCCCAGCTTCATTCACATAGGAAAAATTTTGCCTGGGGTGGGATGGGAAAATTATAGCTGCTGGGCATTTTGCCTTGATCCATCAATTCCTCTTAATCGACTGTGCTATTCAGATGGGGGCAGAGGATAGCAGAGGTAGTTGAAAGGAGGCAGGGAGTGCCGAGGGGTTAGGGCAAGGCAGCAGGAGTGTGTGTGTGTGTGTGCATCTGCATGCTTGTGCAAGGAAGAGGAAGAAAGCCCACGGTCCAGGAGAAGGATTGGTCTCTGAAGAAACTGGGTTTTTTTAAAAAAACTATGGTATTCTTGCAGAAAATGCCCCTGCAGTGACCGTGCCACGGATGCGCAGGTACCAGAGAGCCTCTGTCAGGCACGTGGGTGGCCCAAGGCTGGCTCCCATCCCACCCTCTCCTACTGCTCTGCCCGGTCCCATGCCAGTGGCTTCACCTCACATTTAACAGAAATAAACAAATTAGAGCTATTACAACTTCTGCCTATGTTTTATTCACAGTGGGCATGTTGCACTCTGTCCATTTCTGTGTTTGTTTAAATCCATTTGTTTACTTTGTGAAAGGAGATGCATAAAATAAGTATAATGATCTATTAAGCTATAAATTTTTAATTTCCAATGAAAAATCTACAGCACAAAATAGATTTTTGGAGCCAGCAGAATGGCCACAGCATATGAGGTGGCAGAGATAAAAAGTCAAAGTTTTTCAGCTATCTTTACCATAATGACCTTTTAAATATTTATTATATATATATAAAAAGGCAGAGGAAGACAATACTTGGAAATATATATGCTTAACCTTGGGTTTAAACCAAACAAAATAGCATTTAAAGAAATACTGAATAAATTATTTATTAGCTGGGTCAATGGTTGCAGAAACACAATTTATATAAAAACATTACAATTCCGGCCATTCTAAGTACTGGCTTTAGAAAAAATCCAAGCCTCTTAATGCAATTTTAATAAACCTAAAAAAAGTCATGCTCTTGTTTCAAGCTGAATAGTTTGCTGTTTCTGAATAATAATCATTCAAGACCTAAATCTAACCACAAGAGTGTAGTGCACAGATGAAATATACTCGCTGGAAAACCCTTAAGAAATAGCTGTTTGATTCAGGATCTGAGTCAGTAAAACAAGATATGATGGTTTAGTGGGATTGATGTCAAATAATAGAAAATGAGGACAACTAATATAGAAAGAAGACTTTTGAGGAGGATTAATTAATAAATTGATAGATGTGTGCATGGATGGAGTACAAACAAGTCAACAACAGTTCATTATTCCCTTAAACAAATACGATGAGCAGATCCTTCCAAGAGGAATTTGAACTATTTGTGCTTGAGTAAAGATCATGTGTGAGTGGATGAATGGATGAATGAATGGATGGATGGGTCAAGAGATAATTTATATACGAGGTGCACACGGACAAACCCACGTGCCCACACTCATGCACATACATTTATACAAAGTGTATTTTTCAAGTGCATATTTTATTGCACTCTGAGGGTCAGACTGGAATACTCTAGCATTTAATCATAGTTTAGCCTTGCATGAAATTTTGTTGTGTTTTAGTGGGTGACAGATTAGGTTATATTACATCAGGAACAAATAAAGATCACCCTTTTTCCACATCACATTTTTATTGCTAGAGATAGTCATGACTTTTTCTAAAAAAAACCCCACAAAACAAGCCTTTTGTCAGAAAATGCTGATTTCTTGGCATCAAGGCTTTCTATGGAAAATGTTTATGTTTTTGCATTTTTAATTAAATAGGTTTTTTTAATTGTTGGAACATAAGTTCCAAAACAAAAAAATTCCAGATTTTCAGTTCAAAACAAGATTGTTTGAAATGTACGTTAATTAGCATACAAAAATAACAATCCCAGTACTAAAATGAAATGTCTCAGAATGATCAAAACACAAACAGGTTTCTACAGCCCTGAAGTGATATAGTTTTTTCTCTTTGCAGAAGTTTTCAGGCTTTTCATTGTTTGTCAAAATGAGCAAAAAATACATTTTTTTAAATACACGAGAGATTAGGAGAACAGTATTTTGCCCAGTTTGAGAGTACTGCTCAGGCTAAGCAGCAATATCAGAGGCTGGACAGAATAAATGAATAAATACATTAAAAATAATAGATCAAAGCAATCTGGTTTTGAGCAAGAAAGCGCTTCCAATTTAAGGGTCAGCAGTTTTGACAGAGATATACAAATATTCATGTGTGTATTAAAATAAAACCAGTGGGATATATAGATCTATACAGGCACGCACATCCACCCTCTCTAATCACTTTATTTGATTTTTGCAGTTTGGCTTTTTCTTTTCCGTGGTGATGTGCTGCACAAATTTCATGTAGGAACTTCATAGCTAAAACAATCACCACAAAAACCTGGGTTAATGATTAACTCTGAATGAAGAGTTATAAGCACTCATCAAGGTAATACATGATACAACTTAGCCATTTCCTTTCTCTTTTCAGTTTTTCAAAAGGGGCAAGGGAGCATGAAGAATAAAGCCAGGCATCCTTATTTGGTTGAAATAATAGCCAGTATACCAGAACTTCAGACAAATCCTTCTTGCTTTCTTTCAGTGGCCTCAACCATTTTGATCTCATTTCATCATTGAATGGACCCCTTAACAGAGAGTGACCCCATATTTTAGGACTGAAAACATACACCTTGTTAGTGTGAGTTTATTTTTTTGTTGTTTGAAAAGTGGGCAAATGTAGTCAAAGCTCTCACAAAACATCACAAGAGGCTCTTTCTTCTTTCATGGCACATTGAACATGTAAAGTAATCATTGTTTACAATACAGAGGCAGATAGCAAAGACGTGTTTGTTGTCTCATGCTGTATCTAATTATGCATTAGATTTTGATTTCAGTTGCTTTGCCTTTCCATGTTATTTTAATTTTGAATGATGATCACTGAAAGGAAAAAAAAAGGGAACAGAAAAGACGGGATGTGTCAGCAAGACCATGGTCCCCTCATGCGGAGCACGTGTAGGCGGGACCTGGAGCACCGTGCTCGGCACTGGGCACCTCATTACCACAGGCAAATTGGAGGAGCCAGGGATGGCTGAGAGCACAATGAGGAGGCCACTAGGACTGGCTTGAGGAGAAAGATGAAAAGACTGAAATAAGTATAGACAGGGCAAGTGACGGGGCAGCCCTGCTCCCCACGCACCAGAGGGAAGGGAGTCCTTTCCAGGAAGCCTGAGGGATTCTGCTGTGGAGAGATGGGGTGATAAAGAGCAGAGGGAAGACAAAAGTGAAACCTCAGGAGCTTCTGAGTTTGGCTGTGAAAGAACAGTGAGCCCTGGAACAGCCTCCTCAAAGAAGCAGCAGAAAATCCTCTGTTCGGGATGTTTAAGTGGAGCTGAACTGAGCGTGATGAAATTCCCAGAGGGAGAAATCCTGGCAAAGCCCTGGGTGCATCAGCAAGTCATTCACACTCCTGTCTTTTGTTTCTCTCCCCCTCTTAGTTGGCTTTTTGCTTGTTTACTCAGAGCGTTCACATAACTTAAAGTTCTTAATACTGAAATTCAAATGCCTTTTATGCGCTCTGAAGGACCTTTACACCCAGCCAGGGAGCTCTCACCCCCCAACCCACATCAATTCTGCTCTCAATGTCATGAGAGACACGGCAGCAGCCTGAGACAAATGTGAAGAAGTTCAGCATGGGGTGATGAGAGCAGCATGGACTTCTTGCCTTTTATCTCCCCCAGAGGATCTAATTGAAGCAGGGATGGAGTTTCTAAGGGGGTTCCCATGCTTGACTCCAACACTGACTTTTGTTTGACCAATAGACAAGACCATGCTACGGGTTCTCCTGGAACTGCATCCCTCAAAGTGCTGCCAGGCACAGGCGGCGCCGACCAGGATGTGTTTAAATACTTTCAGTCATGTGGGCAATATTAGGATATATCCTGAGACTGAAAATGTCTTGTGCTGGGCAGAAGAAAGATAACTATGGAAGATTTGGAGTAAAAAATTGCCTGAAAGGACTTCGAGTGTTACTGATGCTTTTTTTCTCTAAAAAAAATTCCAAGTTTTTTCAACCATCTCTAGTGAGCATATTAAATGAAGAGGATTAGCATAAGAAATATGCTCAATGCAAAACTTGTAAATATTGAACAAAAACTGACAATTAGCCAGGAATGAAAAGGCAAAATATAGCTACAAAGGAAAAAGCGGTTAAAAATTAATTGAAATTACCCCCAAATTAAAGACATTCACTGATGTAAAACCCAAATGTTTGGAGATAGGGGTAAGGAGAGACCAGACATATGCATACAGACGTTGGTAAACAGATAGAAAAATACATGAGAGCTGTGTGTGAGTGATCCAGGAGTCTTGCTTCCAAAAATGACAAAGGAAAGACTCTTATAGATGTCAGCAGGCTGTGGATCAGGCCCCAAGCCTTAAGTGGACAATCCAGAATATTACAAAGCACCCTTGGGATCAAGTTGCATCGGTGTCATCTAATTACAGATAAAACTACAGAGTATTTAACATCTCGTTAATTTAAATACCTGGAGCCATATTATGGCATCAATTTTTAAGTAGATGTCCCCATTGATATCAAAGACGAGTTCACACAGTGAGGCCCACGTAGCTGAACCTTGAGGGACGAAGCAGACAAAGGGAGGTGGAGAGGGAGATGCTAGAAAATATTCCCCTTTCTTCCACTCCCTGTTTCAATCTCCTTCCTTTCTCTATTATTGGCTCAGCTGCCTGCACATTTTGTTAGCTGGTCCCCGGGTGTGATTTCTATAAGCACCATTCTACAGGGGTGATGCTGAGCTATGTTCACAAGATGAGGATCCTCAAGTTCAGTTTCAAGCTCCCTTACCAAAATGAGGTATTCAGTAGTGAGAGGGGTATCACATTTCTCTTTCAAGCTGTCAGAGGTTGTCAGAAAGATTACAGATTTGAACATTTGTTCTGTTTTGTTTGGTTTTGTTTCTGATCCTGACTAGAAAAATGAGAGAAAACACAGATACCGACATTAGATATGTCAGAGAATACTTCACAATTTTTCTGACAAAAACTGGGTTCTTTTAAAAAACATTTTTTTAAAATTAGGCTTTAAATATTTCTAATATTCTATTTTTAATTTTTTTTCCCCAGAAAAGTTGTCGCAAGTGAAATGCAATAGAAATAACACTGCTTTTGTTTCTTGAGAGTCAGAGTATTTCAAACACCTGGGATTTTGATTTTTGCTACTTTTCTTATGTTTTCTTTTTTTGCTTACTACCAACAAGTACAGATTTACGCTATCATTGCTGTGGTAGTGGTTATTGTCTCCCCAGCACCCCCCATTTTCCTTTGAATTTTTTTTTTCTGGTGTTTACCTGGCAGAGAAATCTCTTTTAAACATTAAAAAAGTGTTAAGAGGAAGAAAACAGAATGACTGAATGGTTGAGGTTGGAAGGGACCTCTGAGGGTCATCTTTTCAACTCTGAAACAAGATATGACAAAACAGGGCTTTTGGACATTTAACATTTTTCTTCCAAACCAAGCTCCGAGGAATACGAACAGTGCCAACAGATTTTGGAGGATGAAATATTTTTACATTTTTTGTCCAGCTACTCTTAGTAACTTTGTGATAGCAACAGGACAGGTGTGCAAATCTCATAAACCTGTTACTTTTGACTTCAGTGAACCTGTTCACTCCTGTACCGGTGAAAGGCCTGTTCTTATTTAGTGTAACAGCAATACTGACTACTGTGCCTGAGCCTATGTTTCAAAATAAGTTGAGGTGTTTGCCCTTTACTTTGGCCTTAAAAATGCTCATGAACACACATCAGATTGTGGCCATGAGTTCCCCTGCTCAGTCCAGTGACTGTTCACAGACATAAAATTAAACCCAGGTTGAAGTACCTGGTTAATCAAACCTTGAAATCAATATAACCACACAGACTTGATTCAACTTCCACTTTGGCTGGAATCAGATACTAAAATGTGCTCAGATTTTTATAAAAGAAGGAATTTGGTCTTTGTCAAGAAATAGAAACCCCCTTTTTGTTATTTAGTCCTACACTTTAGAAGAACAAAATAGAGAAAGCTCTGTGAGGTGTACCACATCCTAATCTTGAAGAATCTTTACCTAAGAGCTTGAGGAGGTTACAATACCTTATGCTGAAACACCTTTTCTCTCCAAATGGAATTTATTCCAGGGCCTTCATTAAAGTTGAAGGACCCAGCTCTTATCAGGTAATAATACAGGTGTCACTAACAAAGTAGTTAACGGAATAAATGGTGGCAGAAAGGCCACACTGCAAGAATATGACATTTCCTTTGACTCTTTGGTCTTCTGCTTTGCAAGTAAAATTTCCACAGTAACTCAGATGCCACATTCTTTTTTCTTTTTTTTGATATTAAGAATATTTCACTACTACTATGACAAAACTCACTGCCTCTATTGGGCAGTTAAAATTTTCTCTGGCTATCTTAGGAGAGCTTCATGTTCTTTAACTTCTGTGTTTCATTGATTTTGGACTTCTACTTTCTGCAAAGACCAAAATGTCGAATTTGAATCAAAGCCTCTCCAAGGGGTAACCAGAACTGCTGGGCTGCAAGGAGGTGTCAAGTGACTTTGTCACCCCAGACTGAAATTTTTTGGACTTTCTCAAATGTTTCTGAAGCTGTTTTGAAAACTTTAATCGTGAGAAAATTTTTTGCTTTCCTTACATCTCCATTAATTTTGAACTAAAAAACAAAATGCATTAGTGTAAAGATTCAAAACCAATTAGTGATTTGGGTCCTTTCAGTTTAGGGCATGAAGATATTCATTCAGCATATGTTGAGAGTGCTTGGCCTTTGCAAGCATCTTACACCTTTCAGAAGTCACTAGGGATGGTTCCAAATAAGTGCATGATGTCATTAAATGTGGAGGAGAAAATACCCAATGGCAGAAACCTTCCAAACCTAGTCTGTTTTGCAGGACAAAAATACTTGCATCCGAGGTTAAATTCTTGGCTAACAACCCCATTCTATTTTTAGTTCCAATTTTAATTTTGATCCTAAAAGATTCCCCTCCTTTTTTTTCCCCCCTCCTTTTCATAATTCTCCAAGGTTGTGAGAGCAGAGTCACAAATATTTTGCAATGTGAAAACCATGGTTTATAAATAGCAACAGTGCCCATGAGCACAAGAGAGAATCAGAAAGTTGCGCAAATCAGACCCCGTCTTTGGAGGCTGATGGAGTCTTTCCATTGACTTCATCACGTTTGGAGGTTTTTACTTTTATTGGACATTTAGGGCTTATTTTGGAACGTGTCAGTAAGAGGTAGGATGGAATTAATTTGAACAGAAAACAAACTCGAGACAGCCCAGTAGAGAAACAGAAGCATTTAAAGAAATGGGCTGAAGGATGAGGCCAAGATTACAGCAAGGACAGAGACCACGAGGAGAGGCTGCTGAAGTAAATACCTGAACAATAGAGAAAAAACTCTTAAGTGATGATACAGGTAGCGCAAGATCCACAGAAATGGAAAAAAGTGCAGAGAGAACATTAAGTGAAAAACTCAGGAAATGGAACAAAGGAAGAAAGGCAGACATTCAAAGGTCACCTAAGAAAGTTTCTGAGTTGTCTGTATACAGATGCAACAAGACTAACAAAAGAACCAGGGAAACAGAGAGACCAAGAGACAACTCAAATGGGATTCGATTGATCACTCCTTCCATGAACCTTTCTAGGTATTTATTGTATGACACTTTGGTGCACGAGTAGCTGCAGACACATAAAACAGTATCAAGTGTTCCAAAATTACATTCAGATTTGCATCATCTGCTGGATGTCCCTCTGACCCTGCCTGCAGTGACACAGGAGTGGAAAAGGGTGGTTGAGTACCTGAAACTGGGAAAACCCACACGACATAGGGATATGTGCAAAGGATCAATCTCTGCTCCAGTGACCTCCCTCTGGGACCTCCAGCACCTCAGGTAGTACAGCACTGTCAGTGGAAACACACTTCTTCCTACCCACTTTCCCCTAAAATAACTATTTTCCAAGTAGACACACTCCCAGGCTCCCTGCTCTGTTCTGAGTGGAGAAATCAAAGTCCAGCCATCAGGAACTCTCCTTCAAAGTCTTCACTACTCCTTTCTCCCTACATGTATTAACTATGAAAATGAGGTAATTAGTCACAGCTTGGCTGGATACAGCTGTAGGGGATTGCAGGGGGCCCTGTGGCTCCTGTGTATAGAGAGTGGTAGTCACTTGTTGGGACTGTGGTACCACGAAGTTTGCAGCCCTTTGAGGAGGATTATCTCTCAAATCTGTTTAATTGAGATACTGGCAAATGAAAAGCCTTGAAAGATGGGCAATGGTGCACCACATTTCAGTGTGCCCTCTTCCAGCAGAAATCATGTGGCTTGTACCCAAAAATAGGGTTGCAATCGAAGGGAAAGTTTGTTGCTTAATCTTCTTGCAGTGTAACCGTGAGCACTTGTGCAGTAATTTCTATTCATCTATGTGTTGACAGCTGTATTTGAATTTGAATGCCCTTTGACTTCCCTCTTCCAAAGTGAAATGTTTATTTTAGGGGTACTGCTGGAAAGGGTACCTGTGCATATGGCACTGTGTCCGCTCTCTGTATTTCAAGAAAGGCTGTATTTTAAGCTCATGGTACCACATTAGTTAAGCATGGCATTCCCGAAAAACAACAGTCATTTCTTAGTTACAACAGTTTCTTTTTTACAAACAGTGGGGATGTGAGGTCTTACAGGGCTCAGTTTTCCACTATGATTTCCTGTTTTACCACCATGAGAGGGGCAGCAATGGGGAGCTGCTGCTGCAACTGTTGTAGCATCACTGCAGCCTTGCTTCCAGGCATGGCACTGTCCGATCGCAGGGCTCTATGGAAAGGACACTTTCTCATGTGGCTCTTCAGTCCATGCTGTGACTAGACAAGCTCACCCAGCTACAGGAAGATCCCAGGGTGGTCTGTGATACGTGATGGAAAACTACCCAAAGTGCTCGGCTTTCCACAGTGTATTGCAGATATCAACCTCTCCAGTACAGCCAGCTTTCCTGGAAATTCAGCCTACATTTTTGCATCTGTATTAAACACTTTTAACCTTTGTGTCTAGTTCTCAGGATGCCAAAACAAAATCCCTAGTTCCTGAAGCACTGGGAGCTCTTAGCACTGTTGATTTGAATTCCAGATTCCTTCACCCTGTCTAGAAAGCAACAAACTTCCTACTGAAGGAAATCTTTCAGCTTTTACCAAGCTTTCCTGGCTTTTTAAATCCAAGAAACAGAAGCATGTTACTTAAAGGAGCCAGTCAGCATCTAGTAACTGCACCTCCCTTTCTTGGCTGGAGATAATATACTTATGTTAATGTTTACCTTTTTTGTTTCCTAAAGAGTTGGTCCACACATGCCCTAACTTAGTGATTGTCAATAATTTTGGGGTAAGATTTGTTGCTGACCTACAGGCTGCTCTTTCTGAGTATGGCACTCACCTCTAGTTTAAAAAAAACTCCTCCACATCTAATGCCTTTAGTCCTGACTATCTGTGGTTCACAAAAAGTAATTGGATCCAAGCAACTGGCTATTTTTGTTCTACCTTTTTCGGGCTTGAACACTGAAGAGTTTTTTTTTAAACGCTGTATTTTTAAAATTTCTCAGAGCATCTGGAACTTGGGATAGATTTTTTAAGTATATGTTGAATATGCAACTATAGAATTAGATTCCTTATTTACTCTTAAATATTTTTTTGAACAGAGGAAGCGAGAGGCAGTGCTGACACAGATATGCATATGTGACCTCCCTCCACCAACATAATTAAAACTTCTTAGTAAATGTGTTGCATACAGTAATTCAATTTTCAATAAACACATTTAAAAGACACTGTGCACTTCCTGTACAAAATCTTTTTGAGAGCAACAATGCATGTATTTGGAGATAGAAGTTTGGCAGTAGTCCACATTGATCTGTGGAATATCATCCCCTGAATTTTTTCTAACAGGTCCTGCAAGCAAGAAAGTAAAATTTCTTAATTGAGTTAAATATGAGAGAAGCAAGGCTCACCCAGCAGCCCATCCTGTGGAAAAAACCACATCAGAATAACTGAGGTGAGGTGATTCTGACCCCTTGATTTTGGGATATTAACTATTGACAGGCTCATCTAGCACCTAAGGCATTTGAAACAGAACATGGGGGCTGTTCAAGTTGATGGTGATTCAGATCAATGGACTCTGACCACATTCACTGAATGCAGAAACCCCCCAGCCATCAGCTGACAAGGACCATAACACGTCCTGTGCCTTGCCTGCAAGAAGCTGTATCACCAAGCAAGGGAGTTCCTGATACTTTAATGAGTCTGGCTAAACACATATGCTCAAGAGAAGAGTGTGAGCTAAAAGGATCCTGTTGATCCAAGTGTTTTCCAAAAACACTTTTTGGCAAGGGAATCTTTCTAGAAGAGGAATGAGAAAGCAAAGTTATTGTGTCTGCTCCCTTAAAAAGAGGTAGACTGGGGAGTGGAGGCTGCAAGGGGAGTGAGAGATGGGGTAGAGACAGAGCCAGGAGAAGTTGGCTTTGGAGCAGAAACTATAAACTGAAGAATCATGATATTATATTTCCTTGTGTGGAAAGGGGAGGAATCATCACCTTGATGGCCTGGTAAGATGTTTCATGCCTGCAAGTGTTGAGTTTCTTCTTGACAGCTGGTGAACTGTGACTGCTAGCAGAGCAGTGTACCCCATAGGCGAAATCCCATGGCCTTCTCCATACCCAGCACTGGAGATGGTGCTCCTCTGTGCATTTCCCACAGGAAAATGTCACCAATCTCTTGCTTCCCATAGGATGATGTCCTGTACCTCCAACTAGTTGTGAACACTTCAACTGTCCTTCTTCTAAAGCTGTCTTAACTAAATTGGGAGGGATTTTGTTTTTATACTTCTTGATGTGTGTGTTGCAGGTAGAGCTTGGGAGACGTCCCAGGAAACAATGGATTTAACTGAGCTGGAGTTAATTTTCTTCATAGTAGCTGGTAGGGGGCTGAGTCCTGGATTTGTCCTGGAAGCAGTGTTGATAACACAGAGATGTTGTTACACCTGAGCAGTGCCTATGCAAAGCCAAGGCCTTTTCTGCTCCTCATCCCACCCCACCAATGTGCCTGAGGGTGAAAAAGGAGCTGGAGGGGACACAGCCAGGGCAGCTGACCCCAGCTGACCACAGGGATAGTCCAGACCATGCGGTGTCATGTTCAGCATGTAAAACTGGGGGAAGAAGAAGGAAGAGGGGGATGCTGGGAGTGATGAAGTTTGTCTTCCTAAGTAACGTTTCAGTGTGATGGAGCCCTGCTTTCCTGAGCATGGCTGAATGCCTGACCACAGGAAATACGAAACAAATTCCTTGTTATGCTTCATTTGTGTATGTGGCTTTTGCTTTCTCTATTAAACTTCTTTATCTCCACCCACAAGTTTTCTAACTTTTACTTTTCTGTCTCTCCCCCCCATCCCACTCGGAGAGGAGTGATTGGTTGCATGGGGCTGAGTTGCTGTCTGGGGTTAAAGCACAGCATCTTCTTAATAAAGCAGCTCATTTGACCTGTTGATAATTCACATTCACATTTATCAATCCTAGAAGAGTTTTCTGGTGGCAATGGCACCACTTCCCAGAGATACAGCTCAGCCTGGGGGTGCTCCATTGCCTCCTGAACAAGACAGACAGGGCCTGTGTGTGCCCACCACAGACTGGCACGGCTCCTTTACATCCCATGCAAGTGCAGTTATATTTCGCAGCCTACCATTTTTTTTGTATAAAATTATCACATAGTCCTGAAACTTGCTCTTTTCATACTCTTATAAGAGTTTGATGGGGTACTAGATTTCAGTGAAAGTTCATTTGCCTTTGTTTTTTTGCTTTTGTGTTTGTTTCAAAAATCCCTTTGTCATCATTTTCACATTCTGTTTCCATTCAAACAAAGACCAGCTTTACACGGGGAAAGAAAAGGTCAGAGGTTACTTAGAGCATGCCAAAGAAAATAAAAGGGTAGCACATACACAAATGTTTTCATCATTCTGGCTTGATTTTGCAATCTGGGACTATGCTCAGCTTTCACTAACATCACAATTTAGGGCATGCATCCCACTTGCAATTGTTTTCAATAGAAGGCAAAGGCAGATAGTTCCTTGAGATACTCAATCCTTTACAGATGCTTTATAGGACCACAGTAACCACAGAAAGTCCACAACCAAAGTCCATGCTATTTTCTCTCACAGTTTGGAGCAGATTTGTTACTGATTTCAACAAGAACTGTGCAAACTATCTGAGGGAGTATTTAATTCTACATAACATAACATAACATAACACAACATAACACAACATAACACAACATAGCACAACATAACACAACATAACATAACAGCGTGTTGCCATGAAACTCCTTACTGGGGCAGAACCCCACTCCCACAAGCTGAACCAGAGATCTGCAGTTGCACACTTCACCCCTGAATAACTGGGGGAGTTTCCCAGATGTTCAGCACCGTGTACCAGTATAAATTGTGCCACTGCTGCTAAACTTAAGAACTCTATTTTCAAGGACCAATGATTTTCACAAGCAATAAAGCTGAATGTGTTTAAACAACATCTACATACAAGGTCAAACACATTCAATATCCCCTTTGGCAGTGAGTGAGCAGCATTTGTCTGTGTTTAGGGACTGGAAAAGTCCTCTGGAAAGACTTGGAGAAGTTCCTGTATTTTAGGAAAAAGGCAAAATATTTTCTTCATGAAGCTGATATTTTCAGCCCTCTTATCTCTGCATGCTGAGGTTTTATTTTCTTTCATTTTTCAAAGTGGAACTGCCTATAGAGGTGCAGGATCACAGCAGGATGCTGGGAAACGCTTGCTCTTTCTCTCAGACCCGGGGATATTCCCAGTTCACAAGTTGACCCAGCAAAGATCCTGTTTAGGAAGTTGTCAAATTAGTTCACCTGAACCCCATGGCTCCATGTGCTCATTTAAAATGCTTTTTTACTAGATACTGCAGTATTAAATTCAAGACCCAGAACAAAGGACTCTTACGTAAGTCGTAAGAAATTACTTTCCTGAAAGCTGTGCGTGGTCCTAGGTCTGTATTAAATTCCTCCTAAAGATTACCATCCAGTCCTCATGAAATCCAATCTCAAAAAGTTCACGCATTCTGGAAGTGGGTCCCATACATAATCACTCACGGTGAATTACTCACCGTGCAAATGTATGCAAATGCATTCCCACCACTTAATCCAGGACCACAGATAGAGCTGAAAGTGTGCCTTGCTGAACAAGGAATATAAAGGGGTGGTGGCTGTCTTGCTTAGATTAACTGTACATGCCAGGCACAGTTTGGTTATTGGATTAATATCATTCTGTGAGAAAAAAAAAAGACTGGGTTGTGGAGCATCCATGATGCCTCCTTTATTTATTTATTTTCCAAGGTCCCATAGTTTCTCCTTCTTTCATTTGCTGGTATTTTTCGTGTGCTCAGGAATTATTTGGTAAGATATTCAAGATTTCTAGTGGGATTTCTTGATAATGGACAGATTCTTTCTCTTCATAATGATAGCTGAGTTTCTTGAGAGCAAAGAGACACTTTGTTCTTTGTTCTCAAGGAGACAAACTGTTATTTCTTTCCCTGAAGAAGCTTCGAATATGATGGGTGAAATATCAGGAATAATTAGACCAAATGGTGATGTAAATCCCACTAGAAATAGTGCATCAGTTATTTCATTTTATGCCTATCGCTCCAGTTTCTGCCTGATTTAAGTCCATGTGAAGAAAGCTGTGGGTATTCCCTTTATAAGAACTACAATAAATTTCTTCATTGAATATTTACTAGTCCTGAGTTGCTCTTTTTTGTTGGACCATCATTACACAATTAAAAAATAAGAAGGTAATTTAGCCGTTTCAAGGGCTGGTATTGCTTAATTTCAAGGGAGGGGGGCTGACAGTTGAAAGGTTAATGTATTTCGCTGATTGGGCCCCTGGGGTTCATTTTCTGAAAAAAAAGCTCTCTCAGTTTTTATTAAGAAACCCGTGCAATGAAAAGGGGAAAAGCATCTCTCATTTGGCGCACGCGAGGCAGCGGCTGCGGAAGCCCAGGTTTCTCTCCCTGGCTCAACACGCAGCCACCGCCTGGATCAGGGGCAGCAAGGACGCACGCTGGCGTGGGCTTTGCTGTGTCCTGACCCATCAGCACAGTGTCCCTGTGGAGGGACAAGTCCTGCTGGGGGTGACATGGGGACAGTGTGTTGTCCTTGTGGTAGCTCTAGGGGTGAGAAGAGGAGAGAGGGGTCCTGAATGCTGTATGAGCCGTGAAAGTCCCCCGAGCAAAGCTGGTTATAGGTGCCCACCTTGTTGGGCTGTGTGCCACGGACACCCTATGAGCCCAGTGGGGTTCATTGGCACAAAAGTCCCCCTCTTTTTGCCCCAGCAGAGCACACTGGCACCACAACCCAGGCAGGCTGCAATGTCGTCTTGGTGACCAGGAGGAGCTCCTTCTTTCCACCCATGGCTCAAAGGCTTGTTTGGCCTCCAACAACTTAAAATGAGTAGAGAGCTTTGGGGAATGAGAAACTAAACCACAAGAAAACAGTCCCAGCATTTTTCGGGAGTTTTACAGTTGAACCTACCCCCAGACACTTTCCCACAACACTCCTCTCTTGTGCTTCTGCTCCCTGTTTGTTCCCAGTAAGAACTTGTGTGACAATTGACAAGCAAAGCTGTTTCTCGGAGGTTTAAGCAAATGCTGGGAAATACCCTCTTCACACAATTAAATGCATTCATGCTAAGGCAGCCCTGTGATTCACGCACTCGCTGGAAAGCTGATAGCTCCGCGGTGTTTTGCGAGATAACAATGCTTCGTGCCACCTTGGCACACATGTGGCTAGCTATTAGTAGAGAGAACAGATATTGGCCATATAAATTGCTCAGGGCTGGTTATTTCTCACTGCAGTTAGCAAGAGAAGTTCTTGAGCCGAGATCTTTACAGTGCAAGTGCACTGAGTCTTTCCCATTAGGTAAGTTAGCATGCAAGTGACATTGCTTGACATAATTTAACTTGCTTGATTTTAATGTCTGCATCAGAAGATTTTAATCCACTATTTGCAAAACTTCCACAGTGCTGATGTCTCTGGCTGATATTTTTATTATTATGAAATCCCTGAAAGTCAACATTTGCAGGCACAATGAGGCAGTAAAAATATAACATAGAAATAAAATTGTTTGCTTGGGCTGGAAAATTCTGAACATTGGAGAAAAGCTTAACAAAATAGAACAAAAATGTCTCTGTCTTCAAGCATCTAGAAGAATTGCAAGAATGTCCCTTTTATTGTCTTTTTTAGTACCCCTTATAAAAATTGTTTCCCTGTCAGCCCTTAATGAGATGTTTTTAGGAGTGTTTTTCTATCCCAAATTACCATGTGAGACAGGCATTGGAAGAAATGTGGTTTTAGCTTGGGGAGTTGTGCTGGGGCTGGAGCCTGTGCGTGCACTGGGGAGCGAGGCAGGGTCGGAGCGCTGCCTTTGCTGCCGGGGACCGTCTCTCTGCTGGCTTTTGCTCTGCTTATTGATACACATTATACATTGAAATGGCTCCAGAACCACAGCCAGGAAAAGTTCTGCCTCTCACCGCTGTGGAGGATTTGTATTCTTTTATTTTAACGAAATTAAACTGCTCAGAAATGAATGAGAAAAATGATATTTTATTAAAGAGAGCGAGAGAAAAAAAAAAAACCTGATGAGTTAAATAAACATAATACTTACCAAGAAAAGAGAAGAAAGGGCATTTCTACATATCCAGTTGAAAATCGCTTTCAAAATTCATGCAGATACTTTGAAGTAAAATACCTTTCTGATTCCTAGTTTGGCTGTAGTAGATTAGTGAAAATATAATGCCTTTGTTTTCTGTAGCCTGAGCTTCAGAAAAGAATTGCAGTTACAAGGAGAAATTCCAAATTCTACTTACAATAGATGTGATGGGCTTCTAAAAATAAATACATAAAACTCAACATATCCATAATCCTGGAAAAACTGATTGTAACTAACAGATAATGATCACTTGGTTAATTATTGGAATAAACACAGGACCAAGATAAAGCTGTGGTAAATTCTGGTAATGAGCCACTTTTAAAGAAACCAGATGCCTATATGCATCTTGTAATACAAATGAGTGTTTTTTATATCGTTGTTGGTGTTAATTTTAGAAACTGTTAAACACCCTGAATCGGATGACTGAAGAAATGTTCGTTCCAAATGGTTACCAGCCGTCCCCAGCTCCCATCTCCATATCCAGTGATCAGAACATAGGAACAAACTCAATAATAAAATCCAGTCGAAGATACTCCACATCCTCCTGCAGCTCTCCACTCACTGTCTCAGTGCAGCAGGATTCTTGAACAGCTGTAGAAAAGCTTGTTATTCAAGATATCACAAACCCAATTTTCTTAAACAGAAATAGTTTGGTGGGTTTTGAGTAAAAAAAAAAAAAAAAAGAAAAAGGAAAGAAGGAAGCACTCCAGCTCCAAGATTTCAAAATGAATGTACAGGAAAAATATAGCTTTCATTTGTATTTTTAAATACAGTCTAAATAATGTCTGAAGAAGTAGTTGCTACAGCTTTAAATATTGGCTGCCAAATAGTAATTATATTGCTTAATTTTAAATCATATGATAGTTATACCATCTGACACTGCAAGCGTTACACACAAACACGTTTCGTTATCATGAGGGAATGTTGTCTGAAAATGCAAAAAGTATCTTTGAAAGCAAAGGAAAAAAAAAGCTCTTTTTATTATGAATATGAACTTCTCCTATCTCCTTTTCTGCAAGTTACAGAGCTCTGAATTGCGTTGCCAACTCGTAGTGGTGAATAACCCCTAAATTTAGCCTTATATTATAAAAAACATTTATATAAACGTTTTGCTGTATTGATATAAAACTAAAAATATTCTTATGGGTATTAGAGTTAAATCAACTATCTCTTCTCAGGACCTTCTTGTGGGAGAGGAGCTTCACAAGTAACGATCTGCTGTAAATCTGCAAAAACAGCAATTAGGTAAGACAGCAAAATTGCTTAAGAATGGTAAACATTAGCTTAAAATAAAATGAAAATCCCCAATAATCTAACAGGCTGGCATGTTAATAGCGCTTGAAATAGTTTATGATCTGAAACGTAGCTATGCATTATTCTGCCCTTCCCTCCTGGTTATGGAGCTGTTGTTTACGGAGTGCCAAGGGCATTTCTGTCTCATTATCAAATACATAAATAGAAGAATATGCATTTAGCGGGAGATCTATTTTATTGTCAGTCTTCCCTTCCCCCCCCCTCCACCGCACACACATTTCTTGATGTTTTCCCCTCCCTTCTGCAGCCTGTATATTTCCACAAAACTGCGTAAAAAAGCCTAAAACAAATAACATCCTCAGCCAAAAGGGTGCAATTTCTAAAGCAGAATCAACTTATTTTAAGCTTCGGAGAAACACTCACACTTAAGACCTTCCTCTTGTTTTTTTTTTTCCCCACTGTATGAAGCATTTTTATGTAAGCTTATAATTTCCCTTAAAAAGCTATGTTTAATACTTTCCCTTTTTATTTTTAAATGTTCTGGGGGATATCTTTAATGCTAAGCTGTGCCGTATATTTTCCAGAAACTGGGATCCAGCTCCTGGGTGACTCAGTGTGGAGGCTCCTGAGGCAGGTCAGGGAAGCTGGGAATGTTCACTCCAGCACTGGCCCCAGTGGCAGCAGTGGTCCCAAGTCAGAGCCTGTCCCCTTTTCCCAGGCCATGGATGCTGCAAAGGAAATCACCGTGTCTCTGATGGAGCCTTGTCTGAGCAGGCAGTGCAGAACCCACCTTGTAACGCTCAGCTGGACTCAGGGACCCCCCAGTTCAGTGGGCTCAGTGCTCAAGGGATGCTGGCTCTGACCCCAGCTACCCTGTCCCTGAAATACTCCACCTGGTAAATGCCTCAGACACAGAAAAAAAAAATCAAAATATGCTGAAGAATGGTATTTCTCTGAGGAAAGACTAATGGGATCAGGCCCTAAATTATTATCCTCATGATATCTCATACATCAAACAATGGAAAATGTGGGAAAATAATTATAAAATAGATATATGTTTTTAAGTTTAGAAAGTTAATGCCCCTCGGGGTTTTTTTTAAAGCTATTTTTGTGACTATTGAATGCTGTAAACCAAACACAAAGCAAAAGCCAGACTTCATTTGCTCTGTTTTTGGTGAAGGGTAAGGATTTTTTTGAACACTGGAGTTATTTCTGTTTTAGGAAGTTGAAAACTAATGAAAATCATTCTTTTCTAGTGGGTCGTGTATTCAATTGGCTCTCAGCGGGAAGTAAACGGAGTCAAGAGTGTTTTTCTTCATTATCCTGAATGTCCACTGTCCCTTATTTGTGAAAGAAAAGATAAGGATGCTGTAAAAAAGTATTTGGGGGAAAACGTAGAATAACGTTTGAAAATAAAGACAAATCTGAAAGGAATATATCAATATGAATGTAGCCTATGGGAAATCTTTACTCCTATTTTTAAAACAATTTTTTTATGATAGTTGTTCAGAAAAAATACTGTATGCATAGAGATATGTGAGTGGCTGTGACAATACGTTGTAATTCTTAGATTTTCTGCTCCCCTCGACGAAAGGTTTCATGTTTGTTTAGGTTTTGTGTATGTGCGTAAACCAGACCAGATCTCTATTTGTATTTCTTGCTCTTGTTTTCTTAAATGATTCTCCTGCTTTCCCCTTAATTTTAGCTTGATCTGCGCATTTAAAAAAAAAAAACGAAAAAACACACAAGCAAAAAAACCCAACAAAAAGAAAAAAAACCCACCAACAAAACAAAACAAAAAACCCAAACCCAAAGAGGCTGGGTTTTTTGTTTTTTGGTTTTTTTTATGGTTAAACTTGTTAGCCCTGTACCTCGGGAACGATAAACAAACGATGAGCGCGGCGCTTTACGGAGGCAGGCGCACCCGGCTCTCGTTATGCTGCACTGCCACCTTCCGTCCCCCGGCCCCGGCCGCCGCCGCCCGGCCCCGCCGCTCCCGCCGGCTCCGGCACCCGTGGATTCACAGGTCTTCACCGGCTTTCATTTCCATAATTCTGCTTCTGACAGGTCCTTTCTATGCAATTTGTTAGCAGAATCTTTGCATTAGCTGTATCATGGGTTTTGGCTTGTTGTTTTTTTTTTTTTTTGCGGTTTTTTGTGGTTTTTAAATTATTGTTACTGTTATTAATATTTTAACGTAATTCTTATTTTCAGAGTTTTAAAAACATTTGGCCCTGAAGCTATTTATTCCTCTTAGACAGGGATACAGAAAGTATGATTGCTGCTATTTATATTCTGAAAGAATTAATGTGTTTCGGGCTGTTCCCTTTCACTGCAGCCCAATCCCAAGCTGAAGGAGAAGCATCTGGCACAATGGAAATTGTCACAACACAAGGCTGCAACTTCGACTGGTGAGAGAAGGCTCCCCTTGGATGTGCAGATCACAGAGAGGAGACTATTTAAAAGGACACTGCGGCTACGAGGCGCAGGCACAGCCATGCTCTTGTGGGCAATGAGGAGCCTCGGTCTGCGGGATCCAAAGGCAAAGAGAAACACACACCCCTGGTGCCAAACTCATTATGTGCGTGGCCAGAGCAACCTTTGCTTATTATATTTTGAGAGGAAATCCCTTAAACACACTCGCCCCTCAAGTCCAAGGCTTGTGCTTGTGGGGGCTCCCCAGGTGATGTCTCATGATGAGGAGGTGCTCAGCACAGAGGGGTGCTGGACCAGGAGGTGGCTCCTTGTGGGCTGCTGTCGTGGCTCCTGGCTGATACTTCCGACAGCCTCGCTCCAGGTGCTCAGCAAAAACACGTTCCCCCTCTCCACAGCCTTTCCTATTTACTTATTGACTCCCCTTGCCAGTGGCTCTTTGCTTTAGGGAGGCTGAGCAGAAGGAGAAGGAGAGGAAGGCTGGGGAGGAATGGGAACTCTTCAGCACAGGAGGTGGATCGTGTTTCTTTTATCTTTACCAAAGGGGAAGTAAAAAGCCTCAGGAGGGTATTCCCAGGGAGGAAGTAATTCCCTTTTCTTCCACCCAGCAGGAGATTGCGTCCTGCCTTCAGCTCTCTGCTCCCTGGCTTCCCAGGCCAGCGGGGTTATGTGCTGCTGGTTCTGCCCACACCACCACAGAGTGCCTCCGTGCTGGGTGGGTTTAAAGGTCCTCACAGCCCCTTTGGGGCTTTGACAAGGCTCATCACCCACTGCAGACTCTCTGGGGTGGGCTGGGGATGAGAACATGCCTGCTTTGGGTGCTTGGGACCCTGCCCAGTGTCATCATCCTCACTTTCTGAGCAGGAAAAGAAAGCATCAATGTCCCTGTGCCCAAAGGTGGCAAAGCCTGGCACAAAGCCCTTTTTCTTCATACCAGGGGTTGGTTTCAGCATCAGAGGCCTGGGGGGTGGAGGGGATAAACTGGGGGTATCCTGAACCCTTCTCTTCTAGCACAGAGCCTCTGCCCGCAGCAGTAGCAGTAGCAGTGTCAGCTGCAAGTTCACCTCCCACATGAAGGTATTGCTCTGCTGCTTACACAAACATTATTGTTATATTCTAATTTAGCATGAAAAAATTCCTGCCTGGACAGGCCTTTCTACCAGCGCTGGAAGAACCTTTTAAAGCAAAACAAAATAAAAAATCAGAGATGGCTTCCTTACCTGTTCGATGTCTACAACGTTGCTTTGGCTACTGCTGTTGGGAACCCAGGATTTTTTTAGCACCCAATTAAATTAGTGTAATTGGGATAGAGTTGCAATTTCTTTGCCTCCAGCTGTGAGTCATAATCTGTTTAGCACCTGAGTGCTATTTCACTTTATTTTTAGTACTTAGTCCATAATTTGGAAGGGGAGAAAGCAAACCTACATGTCCGTCAGGATTTTTTGAAGGTGTAGATTACTTATCGTTAATTTAAATGTGGCATTTAAATGACCATTCACAGGTGGTTTTAATGCTTTTATTAACTTCTTTTTTGGCCCTTGTAAGGGATACATTTGAAAAAAGAAATGTCAAAGACCTTGAACTACAGGCCATGCCAATAATACATTTCTGCTACTATACCACGGGAAAAACTGTAAAACAGGAGAAGAGCTTCCAGTGAGGGGAAAAACAGAACTTTATTACAATAAAGAATAATAAAAATGGCAGAAAAATATTATCAATACCTAGTCTTGTTTGAGCTACCAGTTCAGCCTACAGTACATTTTGAAATGATGAATCGGCTGGAGAGAAAAACATATTCCAGATGTTTTCTGTGTCTCCGGTATTTACTCCATCATGCCTTATCCAGAGGGGTTATTCAACGGAAATAAATGATAAACCAAGTATGATCAGTGAGGAAAATTATTGATTGTGCAAGTATAAAAGACAAACTAGCACTGGGGAAATAGCTCAGGATAAAACACAAGCCAGCCAGAAATTTTGTCTGCAGTTCAGATCCTTGGTTATGACTCAAACCAACCAGCCTTAGAAAAATCGTTCTGAATCACGGTTGATAAAAACTGTAGACACAAATAGTTTTGATGGATTGGGAAACCAAGACCCCAGCAGTGGGAATCCCCCCAGCCAGAGCGGGGCAGTGAAACTCCCGCTTGAACCCGCTGTGTCCTGTCGTCCTGTGACCTATGTCCTCCCTGGAGAGGGACATCAGCCTCATCTTTGCTGGGGTCGGTGTGCTTGGAGCCCAGTGCTGGAAAGCTGGGGAAGGCCAGGAGTCAACAATACTGGGCTGGCTCCAAGGCCATTGGAGAGGGATCCCTCCTGGCATGGCTAAACTGCTGTTGCGCAAGAGAGCTGAGTGCCAGGTCCTCTGATTCATCCCCAACCTAAAGAGGTTTCGGCTGAAATGGTAAAAGATTTACAGGCATCAGAGATGGACTAAGTCACTAAGATAGCCATAGCACGTTGACTAATAGGACGTGTCTAGTAGTGTCCCCACAACTGAACTGGGAATGACAGCAGGTCCGTGACCCTCCAGATCATCTGTCTTACACACAAAAAAAAATTTCAAGGCTCCTCAGGCAACTTATCTAAAGGGATGTTTATTTTGCGAAGCAAGACTGAACGTCTTAGAAAAAGAGCCCACCTCATCCATCTATCTACACTCTCCAGGGTGAGGTTTTCTTTAAAAACAAAGTAGCCAAAAGCTAATTGCATGTAAGTTTAGACTTAAGATATTTTAGTGACATTTAGAAGGTGGGGAGTAAAACCCCCAACACTAAGCTGATGTCTCTAAAACGTCTGCCAAAACAGCTCTTTAAAAAGATATTTGCACCTTTATTTAGTTCCTTCTTGTGTGGAATGTTTACTGCAGTCCGTAGATGTGGTTATGTCATGTTTCCACTGTGTTTTCATTCAGTGTTGCTCTGTATTTGTGGTTTTCTCATTTGTGACAGTCTAGTAACTGGAGCCATTTGTACCTGAGCAAATAATATCAAATCTGAATACTTTATAAATATTTACAATATTTGGTGTGTCTCCCACTCACATCAAATGCAAAGTATAAAAAGCAAAAACAAGCAGAAACAAACAGAACCTGTGTTACGTTATAATAAATATTTACTGTATGTACTATTGACTAAAGAGTCCCATACAGCTATTTAGGAGGCATTGTTTCTGTCAGGCTGTTCTATATTAAAACACTCTAAATGAAGCTGTTTGAGAATAAAAATGTGCATGTTAGGGAGTGATTGATGCCTATGACTTATTTAATTTTTTTGGCAAGGGGAAGTAGTTCGGTTTTTTTCTCCCTGCACATGTGGGTAGTGAATTAGGCAGGAGCCTGGGACTCTCTGGCACAGCTGCAGAATTCATTGGAGTGAGGTCCCAGTGCAAGACTTGAGGGGAACATGACCCTTCGGGCCCACCGGTTTTAAGCAGAGATCCCAACTGCAAACAATCTGCACTGAAGGCAGGGCAGGCAGTGGCAGAGCAGCCGTGCTTCTTGTGTAGCAAAGTCAGCCTGGAAACAGGGAGGAGAGAATTGTAAGGTTCAGAGAATCATAGAATCGTTTAGGTGGTGAAGGACCTTTAACACAATTGAGTCCATTAATCCAGCACTACTAAACCACGTCCCTGAGTGCCACATCCACATGCCTTTTGAGCACTGCCAGGGCGGTGACTCCATCACTTTCCTGGGCAGCCCATTCCAATGTGTGACAACCCTTTCAGTGAGGAGGAAATGGTTCCTAATATCCAGTCTAAACCCCCACCTAGCTACAAGCTCCTTTCAGGTAGCTGTAGAGAGCAATAAGGTCCTCCTGAGCCTCTTTTTCTCCAGGCTAAACAGCCCCAGTTCCCTCAAGCCATTCTTCATAAGGCTTGTTCTCCAGACCCTTCCCCAGCTCCATTGCCCTTCTCTGGACATGCTCCACCACCTTAATGTCTCTCCTGTAGTGAAGGACCTAAAACTACACATGATTCAAGGTATGGCCTGCTTAGGGCCGAGTATGGACGGACAGTCACTCCCCTGGTCCTGCTGGCCACACGGTTGCTGATCCAGGCCAGGTGCCATTGACCTTCTTGCCCACCTGGGCACACCTGGCTCATGTTCAGCCACTGCCAACCCAGGTCCTTTTCTGGTGAGCCACCTTCCAGCCACTCTGCCCCCAGCCTGTAGCGCTTCATTGCTGTGTCCCAAGTGCAGGACACACTTGGCCGTGTTGAACCCCGTACAAGTGGCTTCAGCCCTTCTTGTTGAGCCCCATACAAGTGGCCCCATCCCATTGATCCAGCCTGTCCATATCTCTCTGCAGAGCTTTCCTGTCCTCCAACAGATCAACACTCCCACCCAGCTAGGTGTCATCTTTGAACTTGCTGAGGGGACACACCATCCCCTCATCCAGATCATCAATAAAGATGTTCATATGGACAGATAAATGCTGCAGAGCAGGGAGAAGGAAGCGGTTCAAGACATTAGGTTTCTTTGCTTTTGAGGAATAGCTTTACCAAGTCCTGGACAAAGGGATCCCTAATGAGCAAGCAAAGACTTTTTAGACTATCATCAGATCCTGCACCAGGAGGAAGACTAGATTTGTACCTGCAGGCTCCATGTCATGAGGGACCTCCAAAGTTTTATGAATCGGTTAATGGAAGACCTCCCTCCCCCTTACTCTTTACTCCTCTTGTCTGCAGTCAATTTTCTCCTTTTGTTCCTCTACTGCACAGGAACTTTTATCTTTTCTTCTATGCTCGTATTATTTTTGTAAGTCACCTATCCCCAAGCACCTCTATTTCTTTGACATATTTATTCTTACAAGACTACTATATCTCACTTTTACCCAGACTGAAGCATCACAGATCACTTTAAGCCTGGGATGGAGTTTAGGAGATGTGGGATAAATTGTAGCTCGGCAGTGCCCTAGCCACCAGCATGGCTTCCTTTTGCTGTGTCCATTCCTTGTTTGTCACAAACAAATTGGCTCATATTCTTAGCCACCCATCTGCCAAGGCTTACTGGCTTGCCTAACTTTAAAGAAGTTTATTGAACTTACATCATAAGCAAAGTTCAGTAATTGTCTATAATTTTCAACACATATTTTGCCTCAATTCGTCTCCAAGGCCAGTGTTCTCTCACTGATTCTGCAGAGAGGCTCTGAGAAGGTGTGGTGTTCTGCAGTGTTTGTGTCTCTCCTGAGATGGCAGGAATAGGCAATGTTCAGAGGGGTCTTCTCTCTGCTCCACCCCAGTTAGATCCCTGCAATGCAGCCCTGAGAGTCCCTGGGATTTGGGATGGAAAGGTCTTTGGGAGGTGTGCAACAGGGTGGGGTACACAAGCATCTGCTGTAGGGTGTGGTGAGGTGAGATGAGTTGGAAAAGGGGATGAGATTAAGACATTTTAGGAAAGGATCCAATGCCTAGACATGCCACAATCAGTGACTTCTGGAAAAGACTAGAGAGGAAGGATAGGGGAAATGATGGGAGAAATCCTGCCCTGTTACTCTCATGCTTTCCCAGGCTATGAGACTTCTTGTTAGACACAGTGCTGGACTTTTAGTCTGGTTGCTCTTACATAAATGAAAGTAAAATTTGGCTGTGTTGCACATAACTGCAGGTGCACTTAAAAATTTTCCTCAAGAACGATTTTCCAGGACTATTCCTTTACCCAGCTCCTCCATCTCTTCAAGTTGATTGAAATCTAAAATCCTGCAGCATGGGTTGTTACTGGGTGCCCTCTGTGGCAGTGCATTGAAATCCATGTTTGAGTAAAAAACCAGTACTTTAGAAAAATAGTTTTGGTCTGAGTAAAAACTTGTAAAAATACCAAGATTTGGTTTGGCTTATTTGTAAAATACACGGCAGATCCTCTGCCTGAGAAGAACTTAAATTGTCAATATAGAAGTTAGAAAGCTCGTTTCAATTGGAAATTCCAGCTAAATTGTTCCCAGTTAGCACCAGAAAGGAATGCTTTAGACTAAGACAAAACAGATGCAGTCTGTTAGGTCCCCATTGTGTGAGCAGCCTTCCCTTGCAGGGAGGTAGGTAGCTGTGCACAAAAGTCTCCCTCGACTTGTAAACAGAGATAGAGCCAGCTGCCTCCACACCAGCAGTTTTGTTTCTTCCTGGGGCTCTTCCAAAGCACACGGGGCAGGAGAGGAATGAAACCAGTCACCCAAGCACCAATATCCAGGAGCAGATAAACCCAGCATGCTTCAAACACTAGGAAAAAACTCTCCCTTTAACAACTGGCTTGTTCCTGGCTTTGGTGGCCATTTCAAAGGATGTGCCTCCAGCCACCACTCGCCTGGAGAGTCAGAGGCAGCTCTTGGTTACTCTGGAGCCCTCCCTGGAGCACTCCAGCAGTGGAAAGCGGCCCTTGAGCAAGCTTCTTGCAAAGGCTGCCCTTCAACCTCCCCACTCACTGCAGGGTTTTCCCTGCAAGACCCCCATGTTAACCCTCCTCCTCCTTGTTCCCAGACTGCCAGGCAGTGTGGTTTGTCCTTTTTGCAGAGCACATCGGGAGCTGGAGGAAACAGCTGTGGTTAAAGCTCCCTTTCACTTGCGTGAAGGATGGGATAGGGCTGCTGCAGGACACAGAGAGGAGGAGAAAAAGGAATTACAGATACTTCATAGTCTCTTCTCCCCTCTCCCCCATATTTGTCCCAGTCTTGGAAACGGGAGTTGTCTACACATGACATCATTCCAGATTAACTACTGATGGATTAATTCCTTGTGTGTGTGCTCTTATATCCCAAAATAAGACTGTGTTTGTTTTTCCAAATCTCCTACCCTAGATAGCGCAGTCTTAGAGTAAAGGGTTTTAAAGTCAGTGGTAAGAGGCATAGTGGTAATCCTTTATTGTAGGATTGGGCAATATGTGTTTAATCTGGTTTAAACTATTTGGCATAATGCACTTTGTCTCTCACTCACTCCTGGTACGGATGCTGTCATGCCTGCATGGAGTATAGCCAGGAGAAGCCTTAGATGGACACCAGGGCCCAAGGGAGATATTGCCCCAATCATTATAATATAAAATAATTCTTAAACCAAGAAGGTAATCTGCATGATATTACCCCAACCAAACCTAGTCCTTGAAAAGGAACTGAGCACGGAAGAGCAGTGCCAAGGCCTTTTGGGAATGGGGAATGGAGTCTGCACCTGATGCATTCACATTGTATTGATAGGCACCAGTGTAAATAACTTAAGACAGTAGAAAATATAAATCCTAACTAGCTGCAATGCAAGGCATTTTAATACATTTTGGGATACACAGTGTTGAAAGATTGGGGTTCTGTAAACACCTGTTAAAAGAAAAGGCCCGTTGTTTGAAAAATGTCTTAGAACTGCCCCCTCCTGCTCCTTCACCTCATTGTTTTTGCAACAGAAGTGTTTCCAGAAGCTATAAAAATGTGTTGCTTTTGTTAAATGGATTACTTCCCTTCTTGTGGCACGAAAACTGGCTGACCCCACTGACAGGCAAAACACATTTACAGTGGTAATGAGTGACTGGGCCAAACAGGTAGCCAGCAAAAGCTGGGCTAGGTCACAGCTGGTGTTGGGACAAGAGTCAGTCCTGATCCATGGTACTTTGGGCAGGTGGAAGTCTTGTTTGCAAAAGCATTTAGGCAAATTTGTACTTTATAAATGCATCTTTAAAGACCGGCACTGTGGGTCACATTTACAGGGTGTCCCACAAGCCCGGAGGGTGAGCCACACACCCTTCAGAGAAAGCAGGCAGCAGGGGCAGAGAGGAACCTCCCCCCTACTGCAGGCTCCAATCCTGCCCCCATGGCAGGACTGGAAAGAGTTTGGGATGCCCTAGCCCCTGTGTGCACAGCAACTCTTCTGCAAATCTCAGCTGCTGTTTCCAAATGCTTCTGTAATTCCCTAACAGACTGTGGTCACTATGCATTTTTGTTCGGCTTCCTTAAAACACCCTAGGTAGAAAAAGCCAGTTTTAATGAGCATTGTGGGTTTATTTGACCTAGAGAAAGGACAAGTAATAAAGCACTCATTTGCTTTACAAGCAGAAAATTAACTGTGCATGTGTGTGTGTAAATTCTTCTGGTGCTGCCTTTGTCTAGTGATTCTGAAAAGTTTGTCTTTAGAGCATATGTGAGTTGTATATTGTTGCTGCAGCAGAGAAGTGTGAGGAAAATCCTGTATCTGGATCCACTTCCATAGCACATCCTGAATGCCATATATAAACCTGTATTCCTGTACGGGCATATGCTTTTTAAGACATACTTAAAGAGGTAATAAAATACCTAAAAATCTTTTAATATGTTCTAAGTGATACACAGTTTAAAAGACTGAGGGTCCCTAAAACCAAAAGTCTTTTTGAAATAGAAAGTTAGTTGTTTGAAAAAATATCCTCGGATTGGTGTCTCCATTTTTAACCTGTTCTTCAACCACACTGATTTTTGCAAAAGAAATGATTCCAGAAGACATCAGAGGATACTCAATAATACATAAATGGTAGTGGGCAGGGTGGGAGCAGGATGAAAATCCCCCATTTGCCATTGCAACCAGGAGAACAGAGAACTACTTTTCACCCAGGGTGCAGATTCAGGGGTAAACAGCCTTCAGAGGTTCTGCAAGTATTTTCACTTCCTTTCAGACACGACCACTTGTTCAGAACAAACATACATTTGTCTGTATGCCTATTAATCAATTAAGACATTAATCCCATCTCTAAGTAAACAACCATTTAACTGTCCAAATTTACATGACTTTTGTTATGGAGCCCTGCCACTGAAAGGCCTCTCATCAGATGGTGGCTGGAAGAAGGACCATTTCTCATCCTAGTGATGAACTGATTCACAAGTGGCTTGTTTTAGAGTTCCTCCTAAGGCACTGTGCCCTGGATTTTAACCCTCTGTATCTCTCCTGGCCTTCCATGTTGGCCCATATAGGTATGGAAGACTAAAGCAGGGACAACGGCCTGTGGGCAGCATCTTTAATCAGTTTGCAGCGCTTGGGAGGTCCCTTCCTGCAAGGTGTCATCTCTGGTACCTAAGATCAGCCCAGGACTTGGGCTGCTGATACCTGTCCAACTTGGCTTTCTGCCTGGGCCCTTTCCTTTGTCTCTTCTCAATAGATTCAGGATGCTGAAGGTGTTTTGTCATGCATTCCCCTTGCCAGCTCAGAGCAGAGAGTAACCAAAACGAACAGCTATGCTGCACATGTCTCTCTCACTGCTTAACAGCTCTTTTCTCTCTCTCTGTCTTTTCCACAGAACTGCATTTCCCAACCCTTTTTCCCTTGAGACATCCAGCTGAGCTCCCCCTATAAGTGTTTAAATCCCCTGCTGTCAGCTTGAGCTCTGCTGATTATCTGGGTCGAGGAGAGCCTGCAAAAACTCAGCACTGAAAGTCTCTTTCCCTTTGCACCTTCCCTTCCCTCCTTCCCGTTTTCCACTGCATCTTGCCCCTTTTTCCTCCATTTAAACCACATCTGGCTCATGCAGAGCATTGCTGGTGCACTACACTTGCAGGGTGTGCAAGGGGTGTTTCTCCAAGGATTTGTTGTATTGCTTGGCTGTGATGCACCGACCCTCAGCCAAAAAGATTCATCATGCCTTGCCTTGCCTTCCTCCCATCTTCCATCTCCCATCCCCATCTTTTTCTCCATTTTCTCTCTCTTTCCTCTTCTCCTTTCCACCCCGAGGTGGGTCCTGCCCGCCGAGCTGTGCGTGTGAAGCCCAGCTGTGTCCCTGACGTGCTTTCACGCAGCATCCGACAGCGTGCGAGAGGTTAACTCGCAGTGGCATGTGCAGTATGTGGCCCAGATGTTCCTGCCACCCCCTGCACGTTCTCATGCAATTCGTTCCGTGGCTGATAAAGGTCATGGACTTGAGATATGGGGGAGGCGAGGTAATGGATGGGAGGTGAAAGGAAGGCTATCCCTGAACCTCCTGAGCTCATCTTATGCTCCTGAGTGTTCTGTTTGAGAATTGGGGATCGGCGAGGGGAGGTGTTGTGTCTGGAGGTGGATACACTCCATATCTGAGGAGCATTTCTTTGAGTGAAACCTGCAGTTTCTTCCCAAAGCACCTCTCCAGCTCTTCTTTGTCACTGTCCTTGCCAGGGCAGCAGAAAGAGCAACTTTGTGCTTCCCAGCCCTCTGTTTTAATGTGCAGGAACACCTCAGGCAATATATTTATAGGTAAAATCCTGTGCAACCTCTGAGATACCCTTTGCCAATCTCCAGCATGTCTGGAGAGATTACTCTTTTTTAGTAAGCTCCCAGTTTGACCCAAGTATAATAGGGAGGAAGAGAGGGTTAACAATAATATCTCTAGAATAGAAACCTTCCCTACAAATACCAAAGCAATGAGGTAAAAAAAGATTTTTTCAATAAAATCTTTGTAAGATTTAACAGGGGTAAAAATAATGTATTTTCCTGTAAACTCACTCTGAAAAAAAGACCAGTCTGTCTTGGCAGAAATTTCCAATATATATTCTTCCTGAAGCAACTATTCTGCATGGAAAAAAAATCAGTCCAAACTGTTAAAGCCTGACCAAGTAGGTTATAAGCAACCAAACCCGGTCTTGTGTGGGAAAATCTCCTGCAAGATTAGCAATAGGTGTTGTTAACAGTGCCAGCTACAATACACACACACAGAGTTCAGCATGCATCTCCGGGAAGGTTTTTATGACTGATCAAATATACTTTCCTTGAGAAGTTCCCTTCCAACTCATGTGCTATTGCTGTGCAAGGCATAGAAATCTCCCCCAGCCTCGCTGCATTCAGCAAGTCAGGGCTAACAATGGGAACCGTGTTCGTCCCGAGGAGGCCGCGGCGTTCGCAGGGAAGCTGGGCTTGCTGTACAATGTCAGACACATTTTATGGGCTACATTTTTCAAAACACTGCAGGCGGAAAGAGGGAGCATTATCTGCTAAATACTCCAGGGAGGGCCTTTATGGATTTCTCAAGGGGGCTCAGAACCACTGATCTGAAAAGATGCTAAAGTTCCATTGTGCGCTCTGCTTTGCCTGATTTGCATGGCTGAAAGAGGGGGTAAGAAAATGGACTCTGTGTCAGAACCTGAGACAATAGACAGTGGTCGGAAACAGCCTGAAGTTTGTAGGAAAAAATTCTTTCCTCCATTTTATCTTTGTCAGGACAGAGTTTGGCCTGGGGACTGTAGGATTATGCCTGAGGGTCAAGCCAAGAGGTTTCCACCTCTGCTCTTCTGGGTGACACCAGTGCTTCGAGAACACACTGCAGGGAGGAGGAAAACTCATTTCAACCTCACTGGATTCCTGGAATGTGCAAATGTCCCGACAAAGTCTTTTAGTCATTTATTCTCCTAATTCTTCTACAGATGACATAGTAGTAACTTTGTTTGCATTTGCACTACCTAAAGCTAAGAAAAGCCAGTATTTTTTAGTTTGCATTTTGGATGTTACTGTGTGCTGGTTCAGGGAAATAAACTGGGCTTGCCAGAAACACTGAGTGCCAAGAACTGTGAAGAAGGATGTTCCTTATGCAACTCAGTATCCTGATTTAGAGGGACTGCTGGAGGAAGGATCAGCACACCTCTTCCCCAGGCCTGCATCACCTGTGGCTTGCAGAGTGCATGATTAGTTAGGAAGGTTTTTTAAGAGAGTTTTGTCCAAGTGTGAATGAGCATTTAGTAGCCAGCATTGGATCCCTCCAACATCACGTGGACTTCCTCTTCCAAAGACCCTCCTCCCCCTGTACAATAGACAGTAAAGCCTTGCCTGTTTCTGTTTAACCTAATCCTGAGCAAACAGGTACAGAAGTTTTGGAAATGCATTCCCTGGTGGGAAATTAGGGAAGAGGAGCTGCAGTGACAAATCTCCTTGATAAGCAGATGGCAAGAGTTGTCAGCGATGGGAAATCAATGGGCAGAAGAATTGAGCAGAAATCAGGACTGGGGTGCAGAAAAAGTGGATCTCTACTTCTTGTGTCTCTGCTCTGCTTCCTTGCATGAAAAATAATGCTGATAACCTTAGTGAGCAGAGTGCTTTGAGACCATGCATGCAACAACCCCATGCCTGGGGTTAGAGCTGTAGGTTGGCTTCGCTAAGTCAGCACAACCCAGAGGAGTCCCCACACTGGAATCCGGCCCCTGGGAGTCTGGAGGTTGGCCAAGCATGTAGAACACCTCCTTGCTTCATGATGGGCAGTTCAGAGCATCCAAACTTCATGTGGCTCCCTGCACTGAGCCCAGACACCAGCCTTTGCAAGGTTTGCACTTTGCTGATTTAAACCTGCCCACCTGCTGATGCTCTGAACCTCCTTCTGTAAAGAGGAATGAAAGGTACTGTTTCACTTAAGTCTGCTACCATGAAGGCAAAATGGAAATTGTTTCATCTTCAGGGTTTCATTAAGTCTCATAAGAATTACATAAAACTCCCTCTCGCTGACTTTCCAAGGAGAAATCCTTTGCCTTTGTGTATTTATACTTGCAATGGATGCAGCCCTAAAAATGAGCTTGGATTTATTATTCATTATGTTTATAATGGCACAGATGTGTGCAGAACTGAGCAATGGGGAGCAGTAAATCAACCAAAACTCTTCTCATTCTTGCTCTTTCTACAACATTTTCTACCTCATTGGGGAATTTTAGCTGTTACAGAGTTTCTGCCCAAGAACTGGCAGACCAGAGAAACAAGAAGCAAAGTTAGGTTGTGAGATGTCTATGTAGGTCATTTTCTTCTTTGAGAGAAATGCTGGAACAAGACATTTCAGAATTTAAATTACATTTGACTATTATATGATCCGTAGTTTGTACCAGAACCCTCACCTTAGTTTGGTGTCTGGACTTGTAGCCAAAATATTTAAGTATACATCTTCTCTTTTTCTTCCAGAACAAAAAGACGAGAAATATGACTTTTTATTCAACTTTATTGTACAATATTCTGTGTTTCCACCATGTTTGTTAATAATTGCTTCAAATTTTCAATATCCCCATGAATCTTCAGCTGTGAGAGTGCAGTACATTGTGACCAACACTTCATTTTTAAACAGAAAATCCAGATATGTTAAAACTCTTCTTCCTCCCTGGGAGCCAAGAACATGCCTTGACTGTGGAGAAGGAGATATTTTATTTTGGCAATTCTTAAATGGAGAAACACCCAATTGATTCAGTAGCAGAAGTGTGAAATCATTTACACAGAGAACAGCCAACTGAGGCCATAATGCCGCTGCTCCTGGAGTGTCCATGCCTGAAAACAAGCCCAGCTTGTCATTTATAATCATTTTCTACCCTCTCAATAGGCAAACAACGCATTTGTCAAAATCTTATGCTGATGCTTTCAGATTTAGTTCATTAGCCCTCATTGTGTCGGTGGGGATGGATCACTGCGAACCAACACCAAACAGCCTCCTTATTTTATATTAATTGTGTGTCAGCAGCAATTGGGAAACTGTATCTTTTTCTCTCATTTCATTATGTAGTTTCAGGGTATTTTGTCAGTTCCAGGGACCAGAAGTAAACCCTCTTTCCTGACCCTTTGTACTGGGATCCAGGCTATTTGTTTGGTTTAAAGTTCCCGCTTCTGTTTCTAAACCCTTTGCTCTGGCTTATTGCTAGAAAAGGCAGAAATCCTTTACCTTAGGGGCTGATTTGCCCTAGACACCACCAATGCAGCTGCCCCTTGAGAAGAAGTATCCTGAATTTCTTGGCAACCTCCTCCCCTTACGAAGAATCTTCTATTGTCTCAGAACTTGTCCACACTGGAATTCAATGCGGAGTTTAGCTGTAAACCTCAGTGTAAGTACAATTTCACTCACCCCACCATGCTTCCAGCAACACTGCCAGCTTTGGAAGCGGGGAGGACAGGCATATTCCCAGCCTGTGCTGATCCTTATAGGGTGAGCTGCAGCCTTGGTAGAACGGTGTGCTCTTAAGAGGCACTAAAGGAGTCTTTAAGCCAAGGCATGAGTGGGGAAGGAGGCAGTGGCATTCATCCAAAAGACAGAAAGGACTGCATTTTCCTCAGTCTTTCAATTGTTCCAGCTGCTGGCAAACTCCTACCTCTCTGAATTTTCTTGTCCTTTCCTAGGTTTAGTTTCCCTAATTAAGCTGGCACCTTCCATCCTTTGCCCCATCTCCCTTCATGGCTGCAGTTACAATTGCAGGTGATGTGTTTGGGAGTTCCCACTGCCACACAGAGGAGGGCTGTGGAGAGGACATCCTCTTGGAAGGCCTGGTATTATTGAAAATAAATGTGTAGGGAATATCTACAGGAAAAAATTAGCCCACTTTGCTAAGCCCTAGAAAGACAGAAGAAAAAAAAAGACTCGCTCTAGTGATAGATAGCTTGAGGTCTCTGAAGCTAACATGTTTAACAAGGTCTATTAAAAAATCACTTAGCATATCAACTATCATACTTCTAATGCATGCACTGCTAAAGGCAATATTAGCTCTTGTGACATGTTGTTGTAACAAAGTGCTGTTCAAGGATGTATCATCTCTTCTGCACGCTCAGTAAGGACGATGAATTTTTTGTCAAAGATCTATCCGGAGGTCTTAGGTCTGACTGAGGGAACCCCTGTGGTCAGCACATGCAGCAATCCTCCCTTGCCATGCCCAATTATCTTCCAGGGAATGGCTTACAAATATGTTGGAATCAAGGCGTTTGGCAAAAGCAAGATTCTGACTTTTGAGAACAGATAAGAGTATTCTGGGCACTTACCAAAGACACAATTACTGCTATTTTGTCTGCCACCATGTTCAATCCATGCTCTACTCTTGTGGGAGGAGGATGTTTCATAGCTTAGAAAAGATGCATGAAAGTTGAGAGGGGTATTCCGTGATTAAAAAAACATTGTTGCTAATCCAGCAAGCCTGAAACACCTGAATTGCCCTGTTGACAATTTTGTCGTGTGTTTACATGTTAAGAATTCACGGCTTGTATTTGTACAGAGTGTATTTTCTTCTATCTCCTGTACAGGGAGCAGAAGTTTCCACTTAACTTCGTGCAGTGATGCCCTGGTCAACTTCCAAAGTGGTCACACTTAATTTAGAAACCAGCCATGTGCATGAGGAGCTGGAATGATGCCTCCCACTGTGCCTGGCACTGCATTCACCAGTACTGAAACTCCACATGACTTTACATGGAGTAACAGGAAATCTAACTAGATGAGGAAATAATTGATATTATCACTAGATGGGTCACACTTCAGAACATTTTCTGCAGAATGTAACCACCACCACTCCACTCACAAAGCTGAAAAAAGTCACTTGTGGACCAGTGGTAACAACAGGAATTCAGCCAAAATCCGGGATTTTTTGCTGCTGCACAGGTATTTGAATCAGGGGGGTGAAAACTTCACTGACAACTCCTTAGCGGAGAGGAGCATGTCTGCATTGGAGAACAAGAATCAGGAAGAAACCCAGCAGTGCCAAGAGCTTCACCTACTCACAACACAAATATCAAGAGTTTTCAGGTCAGATGCTGATAGAAAGGGCTTGCTTTTGAATTAATGAGCTACCATTTGTTCTTTTAATACCCCTTCTGTTTAGAGGACTGGATTTTAAAATGCTTCTTCAAACTTTGTTGGTTCTTCTTCCTTCTAAAGTAGACACCACTGGGAATTTTTCCTGGCCATTCAGTTCAGAAGCAACAAAAAGCACATGCTGATGGTGAGATCTATACACATTCCTACAGATAACATCTGCAATGAGGTTTTACCCAGGATGGCCACCCCTGTATCTGATATCGCAGTTCTCACATAAACCAAGATGCCATTGGCTTTCATTTGTTTTCTTGCTAAATTTTTTGCTTCAGTGGTAATTATTCTTGGGAAAAGACACATACAGTAAGTCCTTGAAAGTTAGAGGAAATCCCATGGATTCTGTTTTATAGTTTGTGTTTAATGTTACCACAGAAAACGTGAGAAAATTCTCTCCTATAGCCTATCAGTGTATAGATAGGATCCTCAGACTACAGTCCTGAAAGATTTATGATTAGGCAAAAGCAACATTTTCTTCATGGAAATGAGCTAAAGCAATAAACAAATAAAAAGAGCTTTTATTAGAGAAGGATACATCTAGCCGGAAGTCTGGGAAATCCTGATTTAATCTACTGCTCTGGAGGGACTGTGCCAAGTCTTGGATGGAGTGAAATTCATGCTGTTTTAATTCTCTGTTCAAAAATGTACATGCAGTAGCAGGAATAGAGCACTTATCCCATCAAACCAGGAGCCAGGCTTAGCTGAAAGAACGCTTTAGAATTGTCAGTTTATCCAGCCAATGGCTGAATTCATGGTGAGCATAACAGAAAGTGGAACTGAATACACACATACCTATTAAAAATGCTTTTTTTTTTTTTTTGCTTGAAATCTCACAAAACCAGTCTTTTCTTTTGAGATTTGATCTGCTTCCTGCTTCAGACTAAGTCAGCAAGATGATAGAGAACCCTTGTGTTTGGGCTGTAGTGGTGTTTCTGATCTCCAGAGGTGCTTGAAGTGTTTTGCCCATCATGACAAGTGTCCACAACTTTTGTGTGTTGAGCACACCGTAGCAGCTTTATAGTACAGAACGATAATTTTTTTTTTTTCCAAAACAGGGAGAAAAACCAATTGCGGGAACAGCAGGTGATTGAGGTGTTCAGGTGCTGGGAAACACAAACTCCAAGCCCTGCAACAGCATCATTCATTTACAATCTTGCTACAATTTCACTTCTACAGTCTGAAATCTTTACATACCCCAAAAAGAAACCATGGCTTGCTCAAAATACAACTCATTGTCATGGATGGGAGAAGTCACTACTTCTGACCTCACTGATTGGAAATGACCACATTGGTAGAGATATAGAGCTCAAATGTTGAGGGAAAGACTTGTGACTGAAGAAAACTGCAGGCTTTCTCTGGCTGAAACTTCACGTAATTCATGGCCAGGAACTAGCCAGATCCATTATGAGTTGGTGCCAAGTTGAGTGACAGCCAGGCAGGCTCACGGGCTGCCTTTTTATAATGTATAATCTTAGCACAAGGCTGTTGTGTCCCATGACTGAAGCTCCTGGGTGCTGTTAATGTGCATGTACTGGTAAGAATTTAAATGCTGAAGCAACGAAATTAATTGGAAAACAGCACAGATCAATTCTCCACGCAATTCTTCTGTATGTATGTCCCAAACTAATTGATTGCTATCAACTCTAGCAATATCAGACTCTTACATTCACCATGTGATATTGATCTGAGAAATGGCTGGAATTGTTAAGTTTTAGCAATATTTAAATATTTGAAATGCAGGGAAAAATGTCAATGAAATTTATTGGTGTTTTCCCTTTAGTTTTCAGCCAGCAAAAAAAGTGCTAGGCATTTCTGGACAGAGGAGGGGAAATATTTTGTTTTCCTTTCTTCCATGTCCTGTTAACCTAGTTCCAGAGGATAGATTTTGTTCAGAGCGGAACAGAAAACTGGTTGCCTTTTATATTGGTTTTAAGACAATAATTTTTTATTTATTTCAGAAAGGAAGAAAGCATTTAGCAATAATCAACCTAGAAGAGTTCACTGTTCAGTGTTCTTCACTTGAGCACTGTTCTCTGTTCTTCACAGAACCAGCTCCCATTGCAAATAGAACACATCCACTAGAAAATGTCTGACTTATGTTTAGAAATTGTTACTGACAAAAAATGAAGCAGAAACTTTGCTGAGTTTTCCCAATACTGACAGATAAAAATGTATACCTGGCTTTAATCTGAAATTATTTAACCCTGAACACTATCCTTTCTTGCAGCACATCCCCCAGCCTAGAAGTCTCAAGTTCACCTGCAGGAGCAGCAAGGAAGGGGAGCTCTTAAAAATCTAGTTACAGGTGCCTTAAAATGCAGATTAACCTGGACTTGAGGTGTTCTTTCTCTTTTTAAAACCAATCACCATCACATTCCCACAGTTATCCAAACAGCAGCCCATTATATAGTGAGCACTCAATGGTCCTTATGAGAGCTACACAAAAGGCTGATCTTTTCTAAGGCTTGTAAGAATTTATCATCACTGTCATCCTTAAATTTACTCTTCTATTGGAATTTCCTCCTTGTTTGACAACTGCTTTTTCCTTCCATCTATCACAATTTAGAGTGACTAATCAGGTTAGTCACAAACCCTTCAGAAATTTACCCTCCAGGGCACTTTTTATTTCAGCTTGGGGAGGAAAACATTTCAATTTACAACACTTAACAGGCGCCTCTCTGCAGCAGCCGTGAGGGTTTCTCTTTAGTTCAGATTTACATATGCAAATTATCCAAACAGTAGTTCAGTTATACAAAAGGATGAGATTTAAAGAAATTGATCTGGAGATTGGAGGATGAGAAGGCAGTTCAGAAGATCTGTGTTCAGAAGATCTGCTCTGCTACAGCGTCATTCTGTGACCTGCAGCACTATAAAGTGGATGTAATCAGCTGGACATTGATAGTCACCAATTAACTCATCTATAAGGCAGATAAAACAGTTATTACCAAGCTTTTAAAAAAGTATAGTGCACTTCAGAGCTTCTGTTCAGTGAAGGGAACCAGTGAAACCGCAAACATTTGTTTCACTTCTGAGACATCACAAATGATGCAGTTATAGTACCTGGGATTTTTGGGATCGCTGAATTGTAGAAGAGCAGATGGGCAGGAATCCCTGACCCAGTTCCTGACAAAAGTTTCTCTAACCCATGGATTCCTAAAGCGCAGCCCACAGATTCTTGCTTTTCTGCAGAGCATTTCTAGGAGGAGGTGTGTGTGGGGGTGTGTCTCAGGCAAACCAAAACGTGAGAAATCCCATTAACACTGGGCTGTATGTGAAGCCCCATGAGGTACAATCTTAGAAGTTCACAGACTGCAAAAGGCTACAAATTAATTGTGTAACCTCTGCTTAAAGACTGCCTATGATATGAAATTTAGCAAGCTCCCAAGATAATGCATTCCTGGCCTTTTCCCTTTTAACAGGTAAAATACTTTCCCTAATGTCTAACCTTTGCTTGAAGATCATTATTTCTTGTCCTGCCCTTGGTGGCTGTGAGGAATAGCATGTTCCCTTTCTCTTTGCAGAGATCTTTTACATATATGAAGAGTGAGTACCAAGAAATTGTTCTACAAATACATTTATCGTAAGATGAAAAGAGAAAGGTATCGCCAGATGATACCAAGGGGGTGAAGTGTTTAAAGCCTTTTTTTGTATCAGTGTTCATTTAAAAGATCAGTTGAGAGCAGGAGGCTAACAGGATTGGAAAATGAATTGAAAAAGGATGGGAGTTCAGCACAGAATAATGAAAGAAGTGAGAAAATTAGATAAGCTTCATGTTTTATAATTGGCTGAACCTGATGATCTTCATCCTAGAATATTTTGAAAGTGGACTGAAAAGATCTTAGATACCTGTGGTTATCTTTGAGAAGCCAGGAAAAGCTAAGTAAGATACCAGAAAACTGGAAAAGGGCAAACCTATCTTCATACAGAGGAAGGGAAAACAGAGGAACATGGGAATTACAGACCAGCTCGTCTATATTTTCAGCTCCAGCAAATATCAAGCAATTTAGTTTTTTGGACGCATCTGGGAAAAGAAGAATAACAGACAGTGTGGGTTTGTCAAGAAAAAATCATGTAATCTTATTTCCTTTTACACAGGAGTGGTGAACAGAAATGAAAGTTTGATTTTGTTTAGGAATTGACAATAGCTGATAAAACGATAGGCCTTAAACTGAAGAAAGAATGATTCAGAATGAGCTGATAAGAAAATACTTTAGTAGTGTCACTCATGAAGCAGTAAACCAGGCTGTCTTGGGAGCTTGTAGACTGTGCACCACTGGAGATCTCTATGAACAGGTCAAAGCAATGCCTATCAGCAGTGATTTAGATATTGCTGAGACTGTTTCAGGAGAGAGGAATGGATTGGATGACCTCCAAAGATCCCCCTTAGCCTTATTTTTCTGTGGTTGTCTCCTGTAAACTTCCTGTTCCCTAGACAGAAAAAGCTTCATTCTTTCTGTCTCCACATATCTTCTGTTGCCCAGGTCTCTGATCACTCCTGTTTATCTCTCCTAAATGCTTTACAGTTGCCACACTCCCTTCTTGCAGTGTGACATTAAGAATTATCAGGTAGATGCTCTCAAATCCCAGGCATGTGCCAGAGTGAGGAGGAGGATGGAGGCTCCTCTGCACAGCCCCTTGTGCCAGAAAAACACCCAAACTTATCCTTAGAGCAAAACCTACCACAATTAATAAAAAGTGGATTTTTTTCCATATCTCTGTGTTAGTTCACGTAAAACCACTCCTGCATTTCCTGCCTAAGTGCTGAGATGCTTGAATACTCCAGTAGTTTTGGAGATCTCCCATTCTCAGAAATTTCATATTTTGACATAACATCAGCATTCTTCTCTGCCCCAGTTGCCTGCTTTTTCAGCCTGAAGTGAAAGGAGTCCCAGCAATAATAAAACTGAAAAATAAAGGCAGCATGAATTACTATATTCTTCTCATGGTACAATAATGGAGAAAGGTCCCATGTTAGGCGGGGGGAATGCATGTCACTGTTTCAATACTTAAGAATCAGAAGTGATTCAGTGCACAGAGCAAAATAGCAGCTGTGTTCAGATCTCAGCCATTCACTGGAGAGAAAGAATAGTTTTCACTCATAAAAATGAGTATGTGTCTTTATTCTGTCATGGGATAATGAGGCACCTTGGGCTTGATCCAAAGCTCCCTGAAATCCAGAGAAAGACTCACGTTGGCCTCTGTTCACCCTAAACCAAAGAGGAGAATCTTTTGGAGCTGGAAGAGCTTCCCCTTGCTCTTCTTTTCTCTCCACACTCGAGTCCCACACCACTGCTAGCCTGCCCTATAAATGAAGACCACCAACAAATAAAACCTCTCAGGCTGACAAAAGGATGTTTAAAGACACGTCAGCAGTTTAAGCCGCAAATCTCGGTGCTCGCAGACACAATCTGCAGTGTAGATGTCCAAGGTGCAGTTCTCTTCCGTGTCATCCCACAGCAGGTGACAAATCCCCTGGGCAGGCCACGGCCTCAGGGCCACCCACCTGCAGCAGCTCCACACGCACAACTCCATGGGGGAAAACACAACACTGTCCTGCACCTTGTGATCCATCAGAAAACAGTAATTTCTCATGGAGGATTGGTTTTCATTTACTAGCATCAGATCATTCTTGAGGAAAACAGCAGGAGCAAGAGCAGGATTGCCTCTTTTAGTGGCAGACTGCCCTGGATTGACCTAAAATCAGTCCTAAGGCTGCAGCTGTAACCTGTGTTGAGAGTAAAATCGAATCACCTGAATTGCCTTGAAAATACCTAACCATAAAAACAGAAACCTGTGTTATTTATTATGACAGAACTGTCACTGGGAGACCAAGGGCCTGTGGCAGACCTTGTTTGTGATATGTTGCCAGAAACATCCTTCTCAGATTTTTTTTTTTTTAATTGTTGCTTAGACAATTTCATTAAGAGATTAGTTAATCCTTTTCTATAGGGAGGGAAAAACCCTGTTGCACCAAAACTCTTTGAAGATTCATAGAGGTAGTTTCAGCTGCATTCCAAAGTGGCCTGGAAGAGGAAGACCTCCAGAAAGTTTTAGAGCAGGAATCCCATGACTGCATTACAGCATGCTCTCGCTTTTTGTTTTGGAGCCGTATTTTGTTTCTTTCTTTTTTTTCCCCCATAGCTATTCCTCTTGTAGAAAAGTCACAGAAAAGGAAAGAAAAGAAGAAGCTTTAACAGCAGCCTTGCCTGCCCCAACCCCACAGACAGCCCTCTCACCAGACAAAGCGCAGTCCTGGAAGGATTCTCTGCTCTTCTGCCAGAAGCATTTGAAAAAAACATTCGGGCTCCTGCAGAACAGGGCACCATTTTTGCAAAGGTCTCTGCACTGAGAAAGACAATTGATTTTCTTCTTTTGGCCTCTTCCCCATGCAGCAGTGTTTTATAAAGGCAGAGAAACAGAGAAAAGGATCCGAAAGGGAGCGTTAAATATTTCACTTTCCTGTTAGCTGGAAAAATCAAACATGACACGTCTCACCATCCAGAAGGTTGCTTCTGGCTCTCTCTTCTTCTATTGGGTTTTGGGTTACATCTCATGTTAAAAGGTTTGGGGCAAGGAGTGGGTGAAATTAGAGGAAAATTCAATCTGGAGGCAAACTTTAACAAATACTGAGAAGGGAGTTTGGTCTTATAGCTGGGATATAATGCTTAGTTTGCACTAGTGCTTTTTCAGGTGGTGCGCTCCTCGCTGAATTCTGGGATCCCAAAGTAGAAGGTACTCAAAGATATTCCAAGGTGCTGGGGAGTCACACAGAGCTGTTAAAAAAATGAGAGGTTGTCAGTGCCCTTTAAATCTGCCTCTTTCTTTCCAGCTCTGTGTGTGTGTGAAAGTGCCTGCAGGGAAGGTGGGAAGCAGGTACAACGTGGAGGTGTTTTCTGCCCTTGACATGTTGCCAGCCCATTTCTTGTGAGGACTTTGGCAAATGTTGCTGCAGACCCAGTACTGTGAGAACAGGCTCTGCTTCCTCTTTGCTTTATGCCAGCAATGGCTTCTTGTTTGGATGCAGCTAGAATTGCTATTACTGGTAATTACTGGATGGAGAAGTTGGAGAAGTAAGAAAGATGAAAACATGGGCTCCTGCTGCCAGCCTGCATTTGTCTGTTGTGAGAGGCCTGAGCAAAGGGAGTTGGCTAATTTGGATTTAAGAATCTGTTGATCCTGGTTTATGTATCCTTGGGCCTATACATCAAAACTTATGTTAAGTCATCTGCACACTCCTATAACTAATATAAATATAAATACATTTTAAATATATCCCTGCTCACCTAGATGTACCTGACTCCAGTTCTCAGTCTGAAATCCAGACATAACCATGTCTTAAGTATTCAATTTCAGTACAAGACTTCCACAATGGTTTGACAAGATCATACAGCAATACTCTAGAAGAACCCTAGAAGGTCAGTGAGTAGGACTTACTTTATGTATACATATTTTTTAATTGATACATTAGGTGTTTTTCTTTTTGTCACTGCATAGAAAGGTAACAAGGTTTTATTCCTTCAAGGGGAGATTTGCAATTCGCTGTTTTGCTCTCACAGTGCTGCAAATACCTCATCTTTCTATATGATGGGACATGTATGTTCACAGCTGCAAATGCCCACTGGATGTTTTTCAGGTCTCTGTGAAGATGTTGCCCTGCTGTTCATGTCTTTGCCACTGTTTATTATGGCAGGAAGTTTAAAACACAAAATCTGGGCCTTCATTTACTCTTTTTACCATGTGGATCCATGTGTATGTGTGTCTGTGGGGATGAGAGCTGCCTCTGCACAGAGCAGACAGAGGAGTTTTTGCTGGAATCACAAGGTTGTGAAATGCTCGATGCCTTGACCTGTAACATGCGACTGTAAATTCCTCTGCTCTTGTTATGTTTTCCAGGGGTCACGGTCTTTAACAGTTTACTTAGTGGAGGAGGAGGAAAGAAGCCTTTTGTATTGTTGAGCAGCGGACGAGAGTTTGCCTTGTCCTGGCAGCTGGCGCTGACACAGGGCTGTTCTTCACGTGTTGCTTTGATGGACAGTGCCCCCGACGCCCACGGAGCAGCAGGGGTGGTGGCAGCCTCCACTTACCTGGCTTTGGTTAAAGAAGAACCTGTGGAGTCTGCCCAAGTGGGACCCAGCGCTGCCTTTCCGGTATTCTCATTGCATTTCAGACGGAGGCTGGGCTTTGCTCCACACTAATTGCCTGCAGCAGCCTGCTGAAGTGAACTTCGGCTGTGATGCAGTGCATGCACAACCAGGCACTTGCGGTGACAGGTTTGCATTAGTGGGAAATCCACCAGCAGATTCAGCGAGGCTGGAGTCCCGGGGCTGCAACCTTTAGCATCTCTGGAGTGGGGAGGAGCAGACGCTGCTTTATCATGCTGTGAACTGTCTCTGTACAGCCAAGCAACCTGACACTGTGTGGTCTCAGTGAGTCACAGCCCCCCGTCTCTGCCTGGGGTGTTCCTGCATCCGTGGTTATTTTGGTACTCAGGGACACCACAGTGCTGAGATAGGTACTTTGAGTCACATTCCCAAAGGTGTTGCCAGCTCTTCTTTGGCTGGTGCCAGTGCAAGCCTGAACTCAGTGTTCCTAGTACCAGTAAAAATAGCACTAGGATGCACCAAGTGTCCCTGGCACAGCCAGAACTGGAAGCTCCTGGGCTGGTCAGAGCTCCATCTGTGACAGAGAGCAGCCCACACCCAGTTTGCACTCTGCAGCACTGTGGCCAGAAGGAGAAGAGGGTTCAGACTTGCAGTGCTGAAAACTCCAGGGCTTTTCACGCAAACAATTCACTCTGTTGCCTCAAAAAATACTGTGTCTTCTGGCAACAGCTTTGAAATTAGAAGGAGCTATAGCAGAGCCCAAAGTGACTGCTGGCAGCACTTGCTGTTTTGTGACACCTGGGCTAGGAAACACATTGTGTGAAACTGAATTCCATTCAGATGCGAGGAAGTGGGAGAGTATCCTGAGCGTAGCCAGATGTGACCCCCAACCCCGCTCGTGCAGTAATCCACATACACACATCTCACATTTGCTGTCAGGTCCTGATCCTGAAGAGAAGTCAGTCAGTGTACTGCTGTAGGTTTGAGACATAAAGGACTTCAGCTCTTTGATTTTTTTTTGTTTTGTTTTGTTTGTTTGTTTTTACCTATTTGGTTTTTAACTATTTTTTCCCCAGAAAAGCATAGTCCTGCTGTGTTAGCCTTTCACCAGAAAGTTAGGGTCAAACATGCTGCCTGGTGGGCTCTGACACCACTTGTACTGAGAACTTGCCAAAAGGGCTAACCCAGGCAGCATCAAAAGTTTAACAGAAAAAAGTAGGAAGACGAAGATATAAAATATCCTCTCTGTGCCTGTATTATGGAAAACAATGTGACACAAAAAACATACAGGTAGAACGGGGATGAAGGTAAATGACTAGACTTCTCCAAGGCTCAAAATACAGATAAGATGAAGGTTTTGCGTGCTTACAATTCACATGCAGAGTTGAAGTAAAAAAAGAAAGTTTCTCATGCAGACATAGAAAACCACTCCTCCATTCCCATATCTTTTTCTGTGTCTTTAACTGCACATCTTTCCACCTTTTTAATTTTAAAACGCATGTGTGTTAAGCCTAGAATTTCCTGTGGCTACAAGGAATGGGGTCTGATTGATCGTAATAAGGGACAGTCTAAATGAAGTGCTTGGACTTGCCCCGGGCACTTCTATCTGCAGGTGCTGGGAGCCCTTGCCAATGCGAATGACTTTTTGGAACACAAGTGATTATTTACTGCTGAAAAGCCTTATAGCCTTTGGCTTGCTTCTCCTTGCAGCTCACAGCCCTTGGCCTCCAACAGGAAATGTATTTAGTTTTCAAATCCCTCTCTGACCAAAAAAGAAATTCCAGAAAAACAGCAATAAACATTCAGAGAGTCTCCTCTTCTGTAGGAAAAAAACTTACAAGCTTGGGTTTAAAATGAAATATCCTGTGATTATTCTATTCTAGGATCGGGCTGGGGTTGGCTTGTTGCATGTGGGAGTCAGCAAGATGACCTGGCAGAAGGTTGCCACACCCTATTTGCCACCCACCCCACATTTAGAAACTCCGAGTATCAACATGATGTTTTCAAACAAGGATTGCAAAAGGGTTCGCGGTTTGATCCTCCTCTTCTCAGTTTGTCATTGATTTCCCCCATCAAAATAGTTTGTGCAACGAATCCCAGCTGTATTGCTGGCACTTTACTAGCCAGCAAATACAATCCAAATGTTAATTCTTTGGAGCCGAGAGCTCCGTGCCAAGAAATGAATAATCTGTGCAAGGCTAAACAAACATTTTATTGACGGGGTGGGGTGGGGTGCAGGTGGGGGGTGGCTGGGCTCAGAAGCAGGCGAGCCCAAACAGAAGGACATCAAAGCTGCTTCTGTCAGAAGACTCAGTCACATGTGATTTGTTTTCTCTCGCTGCTAATTCAGTTACGTGTTGAACTACCAATATTCCCAGGCAAGAGTGCGAGAGCTTTCCAGCCCAAACACGGCAGGCGGGTGGAGCAGATGTTTGCACCCTGCTCATCCCAGCTTGCCCTCTTTGTCTTTTTGGGGTGTAGGAGTGTGATGGGCACACTCAGGTCCAGAGCTCCAGCAGCCAGAAGCTTGCTGCATTTGCCTCTGCTTTATAAATGGAGCATGAGGAAATCTGGAAGTTAACGGTGGCATTTCTCTGGCAGCTGATGGGAGTGTAGCAGGGCTATTCTAATGAGATTTAAACCAATAGATTTCAATTACCTTGTTAAGTCTTTGCACCTTTCTCTCCCACATTATCCAGGAGGTCAAGACCAGAAGTAGAGTTAAAGCCTAAATCCCCTGAGTCCCAAGCCAGCAACAGTGCAGAACACTCATTGCAAACGCTGCTGGATCCTGACCCCAGCTATGTGTTGTAGCAATCCACTTTGGAAATTTTGGGCCGAAGCCAGGGCAGGATCCCGGGGATGCTGCCCAGCCATGTCTCTTCCAACCTGCTGCAATGTTACAGCGTGCTTTCTGGAGTTTCTGGTGGGGGGAGAGAAGGACTGGACTGCACTTGAAACCCAAACCCAGTAAAATACACAGGCAGAAATTTGAGTCTTAATTTTTTAAATAAAAGATCCACTCAAATTTACGAGAGTCACATGCTGGGGAAATTATAGGAACAGGTCTCAGGTTCTTATTCCACTTCTCAGATGCACTGACAGAGCAGGTATCTCCACTTTTCCATTCCTCCCCATGGCAAAGAGGGTCCTTTCTACGTCGGGGTTTGCCTACACTGGCAATGTCCTTGCTGGAGACAGTCATCTTGCAGACAGACCTGACCGGTCTGCAGTTCGGAGGACATGGAGGGATTCCCTGGCCACCCTCAACACCTGTCAACACCCAGACAGGAGAGGTGAGGGCCTGCAGCATGATGGTTTAATGAGTAAAAGGCAGGAAAAGTCACAAGTGAGGGTGTTGTGATGACAGGCTATGGAGTCGCACGCACAAGCAGTTAAGCCTGCCGGGGGTTAACCTAACTCAGGTACTGATGCGGGCATTTAGATAGTGGATAACTCATGCTGTCATTAACCTGTCAGCATTGCAGCAGGAAGATTATATCTTCACAAGTATATATTGATCTGGAAAGGGACGTGTTAGGCATGACCAAGCTTTTTTTGTACTGTCTTTTACTGCCTGCTTTTCCCCTGATCAAAGATGCTTAACGTGTGTGGTCAGTGCAAAGACAGACATGTTTTCCTCTAGGCTGGAGAGATGTTTCTCTTTGTCCTCTTCCCATTATCTTGGGTGCAATCTGAATATCTGGTTACTTACACAGCCCCTTCCTTTCCATGCTGATGGAGCAGTGAAGCTGAGATTGGTGTCTCTGTAGGTCGACCACTGCATTTTGCAGAGAAATTTGCACTCGCTGTGTGTGTGCTATGGGCAGCTCAGGTGCAGGACAGCTCTGAACTGGAAGCTGAGTGTGTCACACAGGACTTTTCTGGAGCTGGTGAGTCTGTTCTCATCAGGTGACTTACTGGCTCAAGGATTGCTGTGTGATGAAGTAAATCCCCAGCTTTTGGAACAAAATTGGTTCCTCCAGGCATTCAGGCCTTGGGAAGAGTTTGCCAAGGTGTGCTGCCTCGAGATGCATTCCAACGTCTGGTTCCTTCCACAGCACACCAGAAAACGAAAGTTTATGGCCTTCATTTGGGAGAGGCTGGGCAACAGCGTGCGTGACACAAGGCGAGGACAAGGGTTACAGCTGTAAATATATATTCTTATATATATATATATATATATTCATAAATATGTATTCAAATTCACCAAAAAGATAATATTAGGACCATTGCACTGGCAATTCCACCTAGGGTAAATGGTCTTTTTACAGGCAACAGCATTCTTCTGATGACATAGCATATCCATGCCCAACAGTCTCCAAACCGGGGCAGGTGGGCTACAGATGGGCTCCAAAACCATGGCACAGTCATGTGTGCAGTTCTTTCAGGTGACTACTCAAGTACAGGACCATGTGGTGGTCTATAGGAAAGTTGGGTAGTTGGCAGACGTGCAAGGACTAAAAGTGTAGGAATGAGCCACACTTACCAGCAGGATAGCATGTCCCATTACTGAGTGGCATCACAATTTCTCACACCATAGTGGAATCAGCTAAAATTAGGAATTTTTCCCTGCCTTACATCATCTGGATTGGCAAACATCCCGAAGAAAAGTTTTGCAGTATGAAATCAACAAAATTCCATTGAACTGGCTTAAAAATGCTGATATTGGCATTTCTTACACTGGGTACAAAACTGCATTTCTATGAGCTGTGCTGATGAACCTTTGAAAGGCAGGTAAGCTCTTCTTTCATTCTCCTGGTTCCCGTGCTTTGGGGATGGAGACAAGAAGCTAGTTGAGCTCAGATGGATGTTCTTTGTTCATTGCTTGTGTGAGAAAACAAAGGTAACTGAGAGTGGAGATAGTCTCTGGAGGCTCTGCATGGGCTGTTGACCTCCAGACCTGCTCCTGGCAGGGACAAGTCATGGAAAGGCAGAGGAAGCAGTCGTGCTTCCTTTCCCTGTGCTCACCCCAAAGCCCTGCATGAGATGTGAGCAGCATTAAAACACTTTCCTCTTTCATTTTTCTGCAAGGGTCCACTCGGCATAACTGTGTGCTTCCAGGGTCTGAACTGGACTTACCTGGGGAAACATGAGAAGCCAAAAAGTCTCCCAAGAACCTTTTAATTTGGCATCAAAATGTTGACAGTGTTTAGACAAATCCTTGCTCAAAGCCTCCTGAGCAGGATTTGTTTTCAACACTGGTAGAAACTGGCAGCTCTTGGATAAGAGGCAGGTGGAAGTTCAGTGGACGTGTGTGCCTGGTCCTAAAGTCTCCTGCCTCAGACGGGAAGTCTCTACCATCTGTTGGCAGCCAGGTTCCTGAGAGCTGATGGGCATTGAGCGCACAGTCTCATGGGTGCACGGGCTGTTCAAGTGCTCATAAAAGGTGCCTGTATTTTATTTATTCAAGCTGAACCACAGTGCTGGGCAGATGACAAAATGGCTCTTCCTCTCCCCTTAAACCCAACCACAAATTGTGGCTTAACATTAAAAATAGAGCAAAAAGTTCACTGACCCGTGTGTCTGTACATGACATCCCCGGAGAAACCTCCCCAAGCTCCCAGCTCACCCAGCCCTTTGCAAGGAGGCAGCACTGCCTTCCTGGGGGCTGTAAAGTCAAGGCTGTTCCTTGTGCACTGGCCACACAATGATATAACACAAAAAAAAAAAAAAAACCGTAAGTGGGGAGAGGAAGAGAAACGAGCATTCTTAACAAAAATATAATAATATGCTAAGGCAAGGCTCTTTGTGATGTGCTGTTTGAAAGCAGGCGGGCATTGAGCTGTCGTTACCAGCCTCCATCATTTGAGGGCACCCTAGCCTTTGATGTTGGCTGCAATTAGCCGCGGGAGAGGTGCAGCACCATCCCTGGTCCTGGCAAGGCTGCCTTTCACTGAAATGCTCTCTTCCCTCCAACCTTCCAGGTCAATGCTGCTGGGACTTGGTTCTTTACTGATGGCAGGAGCTCATGCTGGGCTCGCAGATCACCAGCCTTATTGGTGTGTTGGGGATTGGAGGTGAATTGCCTAAAGGAGGGATGCACAGGCATGCCAACACTGCTATTGATTAATGCTAATTATCATTTAATTTAACCACCAATTAGTTTTAATCAATTGTCACATTCTCCCTGAGTATGATTGCGAGGGTGATGTACAGTGAGGAGGATAATTGTCTTGAGCTTTTCCTTGCTTGCCAGATGGCTATTTTCTATCCCTTTCTTTTGCTTTTAATGGAGCTGGGTGAATAATTTATTTGCCAAATTTAGTTGCTGCTGCTGCTGCTGCTGCTTGTGCCTTGGAACGATCATAGTTTGAGTCCGATGCTTGGTCCAGAGTTTCTCATCACAGAGCATTGGTTCTTGGTCTGTGCAATGCATTACAGCCATTTGATCCTGAAAAATCAAGCAGGGTGGTTTCACTTTAATCAGGCATGCAGTGGAGTCTCATGGCCCCGGCCCCACTGCTGCTGTCAGTCATAACTCTGGGGATCCAGTTTTGCATGAATTTTCTATAACTATGTCTTTAAAAAGTGGTCACAGTCATGTTTCTGTCACCCAGAGTGTTTCCCTTCAAAGGGGGAAAGCAGGGAGAAAGAGCAGTTACATCTGTTCATCTGGATCATCATCTCCAGGGCTTGAACACAGGCTCCAGCAATAAATGAATGCCAACTCAACTTCTTCTCCCAAGGGGCCAGCTCCTCTCTGTTACAGCACCAGCCCTCTTAACACTCTCCTATGTGGTCTTCCCACTGAAGCTGGAGAGACTGGTTTTGTCTGAATGACAAAATGCCATGACAGCCTGGCTTTTCCCCATTGCATTTGAATGGATGGTCAGAGAATATAATCAGAGGTACTTGTCCAGTGCTAATAATAGCTCTGTCTGTCCAAGAGAATTACAAAAAAAGCATCAATTCATTAATCACCCCCACTGTTTTTGTGTACATTACTGATGAAACATCAGGCAGTGTTCCCTGAAGGTCAATAAACTGGGGCAGTTATCCAAAATTACCTTCTGAGATCTCTCTGAAAGCTAAGGGAAAAGTGAGCAGAGCACAGTCCCATCTATTCTTGCCGAGGATCAAAAGCAGCTCAACAATACCTCAGGGCATCAAAGACAGCTGATAGATCTAACAATAACATCTTGGAGCCCTGATATTCATCTGTAACCTGGACTGCCCGTGCAGTGCAGTCTCTGTGCTCTACTCCGTGTGTACCCAGACCGACACGGGTCAAGAAAGGCTGAAACAGTCAGGCACTCAGGGAATTTGCTTCCCTTCACAACTTTCTCATTAACCATGCCCACACTTGAAGAACAGAAACAGCACAGCCCCATCACCAGCATCCAGCAATAGCTTGTTTGGGCACCTTCTCTGCACTTCCCAGAGATATCTTCCACCCGCCCTGTCATGGTTTCAGGTCAGGCAGCTTCTTCCCTCAGCCCTGCCACCAAGTATCTGCAACGCTGATCAAAAGCTGTGGTGGACAATGCAAGTTCATTTCAGCTGGTGGGCAGGTCACATCCCTGCCACCAGTGCCACTGCTCGTCTTTGAGCCTCTGCCATGACCTGAAACGAGGCAGTGGCGGTGTGGGAAGGTGGATGTGGCCATGGCCCCTCTGCTGTCTGCTGGCAAGGCTCTCCACATGGGCACTTGGCCTCCAGGGCATTTCCTCCCTTGCCTTCCCTGCAGAAGACAGGAAGAATCTCATTGCTGGAGTACTCAGAACCTCCCTTGCAATAGAAATCAGAAGGAACTTGAGTGCTTTGCAGGAAACACACAGTTCATCCCAGGATTATGGTCTGACTTGTTAATTATTTTTTTAGTTTTATTTTAGAAAATAAAAGGTAAGCTGAGCTCTTCTTCCTCCTACCCAGCCCGTTCTGTCCCCAGTGGATCAAGTTATGTGGGCTCACATGTCCCAGGCAGATAGTTATGTCTTGGTTCAATGTTATTTTATTATAACCATTTAAGTTACAGGAGAACCTTAGTGAAAAATAAAACTATGGTAAAGCAAATCCATTGCTCCATCGAAATGAAAGCTGACCCCTCGCTTGCCTTTGTGCATGGGCTGGATAACAAACCCATTGTAAGATTAAAACGAAAAAAGAAGGAAAGCCAAAGCTTGTTTTGTTCTTATAAACATGGGACTTTCGATTTACTTTTCACAGAGCTTTGACTGGGCAACAGAAGAAATGTGAGCTATCTCACAATGTTCCCTTGGCATAACACGGTGCTTTCAGTCTCATTATTATTGCATTATATGTAGCACATCTGTTACTGGTCAGGAGCCAAACTATTTAATTCTATTAGATACATCTATACAGCTAAGTGATAATCTACACCAGGTTTATGGAACAAGCACTTAATTCTTGGCAGGGAGCAGCTCAAGACTTGATACAAGAGCAACAGAATATATGCAGTGTAGTTGTAGATCAGTGTCAGAAACTGGCCAGAAATCATTTCTGCATTCTTCAGCATGCAGGCATTCCAGTGTGGGAAACTATTCATTCAATTTATTGTTCTAACATCTGTAAGTTATTGGGAAAGGGGGAGGGGAGAGGGAGAAGAGGAAAATGCTCGGAGGGAAAAACATTTACCTAACAAAATACTAACTCTTTCAGGGGGTTTCATGTCAGCACTCTGTAAATAATGGGAGCCTTTTAATGCACATATGGTAGTATTTACTTTGTGGAGAGGTACACAGAATCCTGTCTTGCTCAGAAAGTTTTGTGCCCCGATGCTGCTCAAGCATATAGTTTTTGCTGAACAAATTTTGTCTTAATCCATCTTTTATCTTGCTGAACACAACTACCAAAAGCAAAGTCACGTTGCATTGCCTCTGCTCACAAGCACCCCTAGAGCAGGCTGAACATCAGGATGTGGGGTTGAAAGAAAGAGCTCAGCTCCTCAGATCTGCTTCACTTGCTGGGCACAAGGCAGCTCCAACATTTGCTGGCTATCAGTTTGGATCCTGGTGCTTTTTCCCTCCCCTCTCTGCAAGACCCTTCCAAACTTTGAGAGGAAGAAGCCCCAAGCCATGTGTCCTTCCCAGAACCAAGTAAACATGGTTTTAAGCCATTTTGGAGGGGAGGAGGAAGGGCACTGGGAGGTGATGCCTTGCTCAGGGCTGCACAGGATGTCTGCAGCAGAGTGGAACAGGGGCCAGCTCTGAACTGTCAACAGTTCCTCTACCTTTATCCACCAGACCATCCTTCCTTCCTCTCTGCTGAAGAGTTGAAACAATTCTGAAAAGGAAAAAAAAAAAAGGAAAGAAAAAGAAAGAAGAAAATGAAAGAGAGAGTCTCCACCTGCAGACATTTCTGACCGTCCACTGACAGGGCTTTTCTTTTCTTTTCCTTTCCTCCTTCTCCCCATCCATTTTCTTGATCTCTCAGTGGAATTAATTGGCTCTATTTCTCAAGGAAGTGATGTCAGGAGACCTGGGTGTTCCAGGAATAGTTATTTCTATATGATTTGAGCAGGTTCTTACATACTGTGACGTGTATATTGTAATTTAAACAGATCTGGTTTTTCAGACTGAAGGCCATTTATAAGAGTCTCCAGCTGGAGAGGAATTCGTTTACTCATGGCCTTTGGGGAGCAGCAGCATCCTTAACTCTCTGCTGTCTCCTCCAACACCTGGTGTCTGAAATTTCCCCGAACTGTCTTATCCAGAGCCTGACCCTACCCAGTTAAGAACACCTATTGATTTCAGAGGTCCTGCTCTGCTGTGGGTGAATGTGGCTGAGCTCCACTGCACATTGCAGGATGCAGGCTGGTAATACCAGCAAAGTCATTCCTGGACATCACTGGTGGTACTTGAGTTCTTATAAGAAAAACCCAGTCCTTGCACCTGGATTTGCAAGCTGAATCCAGAGGATAAAAATAAGGCTCTGAATGAAGGCAAAAGGCTGTAATGCTGAACTATATTTAGGCTGTGAGCTTTGGGGACAAGTGCTGCATTTATTTTTCCCATGGACTTGTACAGCATCTCATACAGCCAGGTTCTGGTTCAGGACAGATGTCTGACATAAAACTATAGTGCCAAAATAGTATCATTAAATACCAGTAATAACATCATGAGGTAACAAATAGTAATAAAACCTTGGAGGGAGGCCAAGTAGAAGGATCTTCAAGGGCTGTGCTGCCCCCTGCTATTCTTGATCCTGAACTGTACATGGTCTTCAACCCTAAGTGAAGTGGAGAGGTGTCAAAGAAACAAGGCTGTTGCTTAGTGTGTGGTCGCAGCACCTGGGGATGGGATGAGGAGGGAGAAAGGTCTGTGCCTTGCTGCGCCCCTACACCTTCCCCTCCTGCCCAGTACAATGTCCTTCGGACCATCCAGAGCAGTGCCAGGTCTCGTCACCGGTTTCAGGGCTTTCAGTGATTGTTTTAAAATCATCTCATGATTTAGCATTATGCTTGGACTTCCCAAGTGCTGCTCAAAGATGTCAAAAGGAAAGCCAGTGATTGGCTGAGGCCTATTAGGTCTCAAACACAGCCCTGCCCTGTCTTTTCCCTTTAGCTGAAGGCCTTAGGCAAGTCCACTCAGGAGGAACTGGTCGCTGCTGACAACAGCAATTCGTACTGCATTTGTCAACACATCGACTTGTAAAAGTTAATTTCCCAGCACAGGGGTTTCTGTCCATTAAACAAATAACTCACACCCCACCCCCGGCCTGGACACACCCTTCAGGGGGCTGACTGAAGGAAGGAGTCACTGCTGGCGGAACCTCTGACTTCCAGCCAGGTTCTTCCAGGTGAGCTTTGCTCTCCGTGGAGCAGAACAAACTCATCCTTGGTATAGACCAGCCTGCTCCCATCACTGATTCTGAGTCATTGTGGGGAAGGGTTTATAAGGACTCCAGACACTTTCTTGAAAATGGGGAAACCAAAAAGACCAAATTCAAATGGTAAGAAAAGTCACGTGTTTTTTACTGTTTATTTGCCATTAGCTTTGATAATTGCTCCAAAGTGGTGTGCCTTGTGACAGCATCCCCTGGAGTCACTGCTGCCCATGCTGAACATATATGCTGATATCCAGAGGTTTAGGGCAGCAGCTCTGGCATCACACAAACTAGCAGCAGTACCAAAACTCATATTCAAAATGTTGAAGTCATTGCCAGTTACCCCACCAGAATCACTCTGTGCTTTTCACAGCACCATTTCTCTCCTTCCTGCTCACAGCTCTCCAACAAACCAATGAAGCACCTTGGTAGTGTGCTGCAAGCTGGGTTTTTGCAGTTAATAACTTTAAACTTTTCAAAATGAAGGATTATTCTGGAGTTGGTTTGTGGGTTTTTTCCTGGTTTTTGAGTTAGGTTGGTTTGGTTTGGTTTTTGTCCCTTTCATGAAACCTGGTGAGATGTTGGTAGCACAGGCATTGCTTACTAAAGTGGGATGATTTCTGCAGGCTGGGAAAATCTTACATTTCTTATAAAAATAATATCCACTATGCCCTTGAAGCCTGTTCAGTATTTTAAAACTACTGATGTGATGATACCGATTCCTGATGCTGGGTATCAGAGAAAGAATTCTCACCCACCCTTCTGTGCAATCTTCCTTTTGCATGTTATTTGCATATACACTTGATAGGCAACTGTCATCCCTACAAAGTGCTGGTGCAAAAAATATTTTGTATACTATTTTCTTGCCATGGTCCAGAGCAGAGGACTTGGGACATGATCTCAGAACACCATTGCAAAAAGATGAGTAAAAGGCATTTAATTTCAAGGACTGCTCATTAGGTATTTTTTCTTGCTCTCTTCCCATGAGAGAGAAAATTATGTAAATGGGAAACCTCATTGGGAGTAGTTTGCTGTGATTTAGATTATGCCTGGAAAATGGATGGGGGTTCTAAGGTAGGGGTATTTCACCTACCAGAGCACACCATGTTCCTGGAGCCATAGCTGGAGGAAGCCTTGGCTTTGGTGCCATCACAAATCCGCCTGTGGAGAAGTGAGGTGTCTCTGTCATACCCTCTTGTCAGTTACAATCCACTGGGACCATTTGTAGGAGTACAGCCAGCCCCTGTAAGAAGCATTCATCTGTCCGTCTATGGATAACAGGATTCAATTCCCCTTTTACAAAATCAGCATGAGACTGTAGGAAGCATCAGGACAGGAAAAGCCCAGCAGAACAGCCCCTGGGGCTAGTGCAGGTCTGCTGACACTTCATACTGCTTGCTGCTAGTGATAGCTCGTTGGTCATGCTGTTGGGCAAGGGTTTCAGAGGTCCGCGTTCGTTTCCCAGTTTACCATAATATTTCTATGCCCTAATTCCCCACTTCTGAAAGCAAAGTTGGTGGGGGAATGCACACCCTTTTTGAATGTTGTGAGCAGTATGGCCCTATAAATCCCACATAGTTATAGACTCAGTCACACTGCACTGTTTTTAGAGCCTACAAGTTCTCCACATGCAGTATAAAACAACCATTAAATCATCTGTACTGAAGCCAACTTAACTGTAAGTCTATCAGGCGTGGATTGAGGACATGTAACTAACAGAACTGGTTAGAAAATGTGGGAAACTTTTCAAGGGAGAATTAAAAATAACCTTTAAATTTATTTTTTTCCAAATTTACTTGTTTGCTTTTAGTTAAGTGAACTTTTCCCTCTTCTTTGAGCAGCCTTAATTCTGTCCTTCTTTTCTCTTTCTCATTTTTTCATTAGAAAGAGTGAAGAAGGGGATGAAAATCAATAGGGAAGAGTGAAAACCTGAAAATCTTCAAACTTTTGGGTTTAATCATTGGGATGGGGTTTTTTTTGTTTGTTTCAAAAATGAATAGTAAGGTAAATGCCAGAAGTTTCTGTTTCATTAAGTGGGTTGTTTGTCACTGGAAAGTATGGCTGAACTGAAGAGGCCAAGGCCTTGTCTTCTTCATCGCAGCTGGGAAAACTGAAATGAAACACTGGAGCGATGACCCTGAGGCCACATGGTGGAGGTCAGTGTCAGAAAAGATATTTAGACCAGAGGAATCCCTGGCTCCTCTCCCAGGCCTGGACCATTGCTGCTCACAAGGCAGCTATGTGAGGTTTTCTACTGCAAAACAACCACGCTGTGCACAAGGAAAGCCTAGAGGGCTTCCCTCTCCCCCTCCTCACAAAAAAATGCCCCTACATCTCAAGATTACTGTTCAGAGCCCCTTCTGCAGCAGCGTGGTGAGGGAGCACCCCAGCACGGGCCTTGGTGATGGGTGTAGGAGGCAGGATGCTGCTGCTGGGGACAGGTGGCGGGTGGGGGGACAGGGGACTGGTGTGGGGCACAGCCAGGAACGTGGCGAAGCACTGTGCGCACAGATCTGCAGATGCCTGAATTAATTGCCTGCTGTTTACAGCTTGGGTTTATTGCTCAGCTTTTAATTAACTGTTTCCGGATTTAATCTCACAAATGTTCTGTCTTCGTCCTTGTTTAATCCGGCAGTCTAATGGCACGCTGATTTATGCAGATCAATACTGTTTACAAACATGAAAGCTGCCGGTCGGTGTTTGAACTCTAGGCGTGATGGCATTGGTTATCAATAGCTGGAGCAGCCTCAGCAGGTGGCGTGTCAATATGCAGCCAGTCAATATGTGTGGAGCAGCCAAGATTAAAACTTTTTTTAGCAGGAGTGGGAGGGAGCTGCCTAAACTCCTCATCGTATTCATATATGGGGGATTTACTACCCGCTCCCGCCCCTGCTTTCTTTTATTCGTTTGCAGCCATCCGAATGCAATGCTAATGAGAATAATCAGGTTATTTGAGAATGTAGGTGGTGGTGGGGAAATAACTGTTCCCACAATCTGCTTCAGACTCACTCTACCTGAAGCAGCTCACCTGCAAAGGTGTTTCCCCTCTATTAAACTATTTTAAGTAGCAGCAAGGGAGACCTGTCTTGGTCTCTGCACCCGGTTTACCATTGATTTAAATGGAAATTATGGAAGGTATTGCATTATTTTCAACTTACTCTATTGACTTCAGTAGGCATGGAAGAACTATTCAGCAAATGCTTCCCTGAAAACAAAGAATGAAAACCCAAATGGCTGGCAAGTTTTGGTGAGGAGATGCATGGAGAGAGCAGCTCTTGACCTGAACCTGCTTCTGCATCCTTGTATCTCCTTGGACCTGTTCCGCTTGTACCTTCGGCAGCTGTTGGCATAATTGTGAAAGGAAAAAAGGGTATTTTCCCTCTGAGTTGCACAGGTTTGAATAGCACAGAGTCTGAACCCTTAAGGGATTGACACGATTGTCTTGTTGCTCTCGTCTCTGTTAAATTCAGTGGCCCTGTTTTTAACAGGCCAGGTTAATTGTGTGCAAACCTCTGAAAAAGCAGAGCTGAAGTTACTCAGATTCTAGTCAGGGCTAGTGAAAGCTTTCCTTGGGAAGAGTTATAGGCCTAAACATGGAACACAGAGCCTCAGCCTGATTTTATCTGATACAGCCTTAACCAACCAAAAAGGCAAGTGAGATCAGGCTTGCCTGTGCCTTCTCTTTAATCGCACAGCACTCCCAACACCAGCTGCATTCCGGGGCCAAGGCCCTGCTGTGCTGGGGATGGTACAAGCAAAGCTAATTGCATGTTTGCTATAAACACAGCTCTTACACAGTTGTTACACCTTTCATAAATGCATTTTTAATAATCAGCAGACAATAGCACGGGCAAGCCAGAAGCATAACACAAAGCATAAGAATAAATTGCATTTAATTACAAGGAGAATCTAATTAAGCCTGATTTTCTTAGACCAGTGTTAGACTGGAAGTAACTTCATACACATTAATAGAGTTGTAACAAATGTGACCCGTGGTATAATGACAATGACTACTCAGGGGTGGATTGTCAGATTGATGCACGGCATGACATGAACACCATTCCCTAATTTCAAAGGTGTGGAATAGATCATTCCTATGCAGAACGCAAGGGCTCCGATCCCCTCGTTACCTTTGTGCCTTGGCTTTGTGCTTTTGGCCATTTGCAGCATTTTCCAACATTTTCCAGTCTGTTTGTTCCAATATTCACTCTCAGTTAAGTAGCCAGGAACAAGCCTCTTGGGGCAACAGCCGCAGTGTTTGCTCTGGGGTCCTGTGGCTGCCTCGGATCGAACACCCTCCACAGCCTCCCAGGAGGGTATTCTGTTCTCTGAGTTCAGAGGCAATGCCATGATGGTTTAATTTGGACTCTTCCTGAATGATTCACGAAAGGGGGGAAATAGGACATCAGGAAGTGGGAAATGTGGGGACATTGTGGGAATGCCGGGCCAGCATCAGGCTTTGCAGAACCAAGCTGGATTTCAAAGTGACGCACCCTTGTGTACAGGCGGGCTGGCTAGAAGCTGCTGATCTGTTCTCTAGCAACTTGTGGCACACCGCAGGCTTTGTAAGGCTGGCAAAGTCGGAGCAGCTAATCAATTCTGCTTTATTCTCCTCACCACAGACCTTCGCCTGCAAAGCACAGCGCCGGTTTTAATAGTGACATCTTGAGCGCCTTTCAGAGTCTGCTTGAAAGCAAGTATAGGCCTTTTAATAGGTTATTTTAATGCATTAAACTATGGAGAGGAGGAAGAGAAGGGGAAAAAAAAAATCCCTGGCACATACATCTCTGCAAAAGTTTCAGAGTCTGGAAGAATCTGATCCAGAAACAAAAGCCCTTTGAATCTCTCCCCTTCCCTGCTCCCCCATGCCTGGCTCCCCCTCCCCTTCCTTCCTTCACTTCTCCCTCCTCCTGCTGAGCAGTAACAGTGCCAACTTATCAGATACTTTTAGCTGCCAGCTTCCCAGATACTTTCCTTTGAATGTGACCTGGCAGCAGCTCGCTGCAACTTTTGAACTGCTATGTATGTCATATGCTAAGAAGAAGAAGAAGAAGGAGCTGAAGTATAATGACTACTGGAATACGCGATTCAAGACAAAGTCAAAATGCTTTCAGTGGGGAGCGTGAGGCAATTTATTTTAACTCGTAAGGCAACTTTGCCATCCGGCAGGAAGGGGGGTGGGGAAGCAAGCAGGATAATCGTCGTATTTTATCTTCACCTGCGGGCTGCGAGCCCACTGCCAGCATCCACAAATTGCCCCTCCTGAGAGCCCTGAGGTGCCCGTGGGAGTCTGAGGTGAGGAGAGAGAGGCGAGTAAGGGAATGTGCCTCGCTGGCCAGGGAGGCACCGGGGGTCACCATCCAGCCCTGACCAAGGGGGAAATGGGGAAACTGAGGCAAACCGACTTGTGCTGCTGCAACAAGTCTGTACAGGGAATAGCACCAGGGATCAACCACCTGGGTTCCCATTTTCTGAGTCAATGGGATCCCTCTGTTGTGTGAAGGAAGAAAAATACCCAGAAATCCAAAATACACATGAAAACAGGCAAACACCTAAGTTTCCCACGTCAGTACTGGCTCAGGAAAAGGCTATTGTAGGAGTAATCATCATTCAATGACAAATAGACCTTTTTTCCTTTCCTGTAGAAATGTATGGATTTTGACATGTTGCTTTAAAATTGCACAAACCAGTTATGGAGGGAAGCATCTGATTAAAAAACAAATAACATGAACAACAAGACCCTCATTTCATGCATTCAGAAAAAGTAGCTTTGATTTTTGAAACACAATAAATTTTCTTTCAGCAAGGTGGAAAGGAAAAGAGAAGTTTTCAAGGCTGAGACATGGTGCAAAGTGGTATCCTTTATGAAAAAACGTTTCAAGTGATTGATCATTAGTTTTTTAACTTTTGCCTGGAAGGAAATGGTTGAATTCCCAAGTTTTTTGTTTCAGAACAGAGTGGACGCAGTTTTCATGGTCTGTGGGGTATTCTGCTCAGTGGAGAACCTGGTTCCTGAACAGCTCTAGCTCTAACACTTTTAATGCCTGCAATGCCAGAGATCTTTCTGCCTGCAGGTGCCAGTTGAGGCTGTTAATAAAGAAAGAGTGGGAATGCTGAGACTAGAGGAAGGTGGTTCAAGATGTTCCCTCCAGCTCAAGGTTGTATTGCTCCAGGAAGCCCCCAAGTGCTCCCCGAGCCTCTGCTTAACCCTCACTTAAACAGGTAGACCAGTCATTATTTATTATAAAGTTTATTACTGTCCTTGGCACATTTCAGCAGACGCAGATTAAGACCACCTTGGCCCCAAGGAGTTTGCTGGTACACTGCCACCCTCACTGGGGCTTGGCAGGAGACTTAATACAATAATTTCACAAAGCGCTTTGAGATCAGGGGATGAAAGCTGCTACAGAAGTGCAAAATATAATGATTAATTGCCTTTTCTTGGTGGGAAGTTGCTATCATCTCTTCACTTTCTATGGCTGGCAAACCGGAGGGAGTATTTAACTTTTAAAAAAACCAACATCTTTACAAAGTAACAAATTAAGATGCAAATCTGGAGGGGTTTTTTCCCCTCTTCGTTTTTTTTTTTTCCCTCTCTCTCTCTTTTTCTTTTTGCTAATTGGCAGAAAATTAATGACTGTGTTTCTGACTGAGCAGATGCTCTCGTCAAAAAAGGCAGATTTGGAATTTCTCTAACCCTCCTTTTAAAAACACATCAAGAAGGCAGTAGCATGTGGCAGGTCAGAAATTAAGCTAAGGTAACTGTACAGATTGTAAAGAACACAAAGGAGGTTTTGTGTGTGCATGTGAGTGAGTGAGTGAGTGGGGGGTGCTATTTTTCCCCCCATCACTCCCTTTTGTTTTAACTTCCTTGCATCGGATTTTATGGGGGTTTTTGTTTTTTTGTTGTGACATTTTTTTAAACCCATATTCCACTGCAGCTCACAATTAGCAGCCAGGCCTCTGGGACCTAATTAACCAATTCAATTAACAAAAAAAGCATACAAGTCACCCTGACATTTGTCAGCCATTAGGAGGGATGTCAGGCTGGCAGGTTCTACCGACACATTAATGATGATTAGCTCATTTGCAGCTCACTTTTACCCCAGGTGTCCACCTGGAGAGACTGGCACGAAACACTCTGCAGACGGGGAGAGGGGCTGGGGCTGGGAAGAGCTTTACTGCAACTGTGGTGACCCTCAAAGGGAGTTTTGACCTTTTATTGAACGTATAATCAATAAGATTTTTGCCTCAGTTAAGAGAAGCTGCTGTCCCATCATCTGGCTCCTGCGCTCACTAACCTTCAGAGGAGCGCTCACCCGAAGAGCCAGGGGACCAGTGCTTGCCCCAGGGGCTGAAAACCCTTGTTTTTCAACTCCTTCAGTGGAAGAGAAGTCTTTATAAGCATTTTCCTTGTCGATAGCGCTGTTTGCTTGCTCACTGCAGCAGGGCTCCTTCACTTGGCTGGGGCTGTTCCTTAGTTCAAGCCAAGCTCTTTGTTCTCAGGATTGATTAACTACAGTACTCTATATAATATAGGCAGATATTTATATAGTCATGGCTTCCGTTCCTGCCTCTGATCTCCCTTAATTTAACTCCATTTCCCCAGCAGCATTGATTTAATAATAAGTGGCTGATTGTTACGGAAATGAAACCGAGAGAAGCACCGGCAAAGATCACTTCCAGGATGGAGAGATGTTTCATCCTTTGGGGATTTTCCTTTTTTTTCCTCTGCACTTGAGAGCAACTTTCCTTTCCTGCCCAGGGTTGACTCGGGGTCACCTGAGACTGCATCTGGCTCTTGCCATCCAGGGGAGAGCCAGATGTGGCTCCCATCGAGGGCACTGCCCACAAGGGGATGGAGAAAAGGCATTGCTGAGATTTGCTCCTGGGGGGATATTCATGGGGCTGGCCAGGGTTCACAGGCAGTTCCCTTGCCCTGTGGAGGCTGTGAGGGTATTTCAGGTGATTGAAGAAGGGCACAGTGTTGGGAACACACCTCCACCATTGTGCAAGGGTCAGTGACCCCATGACGGACACACTGGGATGCTGCCAGCATCCTGCTTCATCCCACGCAGCCCTCCTGCCTTCACCATCCTTCTCCAACCCAGGCAGCCCAGTCCCAGCTGGGTGCTTGTGGTGCTGGGTGACATAAAATGAGAATGAGCTAAAAGCACGGGAGTCACCAGAAGCATCCATGGGGGTTCTTGCAGCTTCTCTCCCATTCGTACCTGTCTGCCAGTGCTTTTCCTGGAGGAACAGAGTGTATCAGTTTCTTTCTTGTTGCCTCTTCCTCTTGTCCATAGCACTGCTGGCCAGCCCTAGCCAAGAACAAACTACAAACTGATATCAAGGAATAGATTCCTTCCTTGATTTTGGCATTTTGCAAGTTTCCTGCCCGCAGGGTGAACTCCTCACATGGAGAGGCAGTGAGCAAAGTGTGAAACCCAGGCACACCACCTCTGAGCAGGGGAGAAAGCCCAGAGAGCAGTTCAAAGGCGATCGGGTGCTTTCCTTAATTTCAATTAAATCCTAACTGCCCCTTCACATCAACTAATCACCAAGGGGCTGATTCAGCTCCTTCTGCAAAACAGGACATGTATCAATAGCCAGAGCCAAACACTCCTTCCTGGAAATCTGCAGCGCACAATAGTAAATACAGAGAACCGGGACTATTCATGTATTAACAATGCAGCGGCAGCAGCCCTTTATTGTCACACGCATTGTTAAACCCACAAAGAGCAACTGGTAGGTTAAATCTATTTTAGCTGGGAAAGCTCGACAAAAATCCTTGCCACCAAGCATTTGATACTGATCACAGTGTCACATCAGGGAACAGCAAGCTCAAAAGAACAAGTCATTTTTTTTTATTTCTGAACTTTAGAGGCAACGGCCTCTCCTCTTCGCTGGCTCCCCAGGTCTTAGTCCTCTTAGTAGGAGGTGGGCTTTTTTTTTTATTTTTATTTTTCTTCATGCCACTCAATGAGAGCAAATTCACAGGGGTGGAGAGGGGAGGGTAAAAAAAGCAGGAAACATACAATGCTGTATTGAGGCAACACAGGTGGATGGGAATGTGAACACAAGCTTCTTTCTCAAAGGAAATCAAATCCAAAGCTTGGGATGGCAGCAAAGGGTGTGGCTTGTGAGGCAGCAGGACCGCTGGTGGCAAACAATCACAGCATAAATCAGCTGTCTCATACAGAGACAGCCTACCTAGAGCATCTCTCTGAAATAAACACCTTGGTATTAACACAAAAGGCTCGACTCAGATGGATCTGTTTGAGCTGCAAACATTACTGTAACCTATTCATTTTTCCTAGGAGTTTTCTATGCAATGGGACCAGGTGTTTTTCTCCCCTGTAATGCACCCCCATCTGAAATTATGCTAAATTTCATGGCCTCACAGGCAGTCTCCACAAAGGTATCTTAAAAAAAACCCAAACAAGCTCTGAGTCTTGAAAAGGACAAAGCTCCCATAAAGAAGATGGGGAAAAAAATTCTTATACAGCACCATTTGTCTCCATTGCAGGGATCACTGAATACTGCCAGGAAGGTCTGGTGTGACAAGGGGACATTAGTGCTATCCAGCTGGTGGAGTCTCTCTGTTGCCTAGTGGAATATTCTCATTTAGATGATGGCAATGAGTGACTCCTTGAAAGGGTAATTCAAAGCTTTTGAAGTAGGATCCCACACTTATTTTACAACATATGCATTGGTTTTATAGAGACATTGAAGGTAGTTCTGTAATTGTGGATGCCTTTTGTGTTAAGGCGCTTCTCTTAAATTTTACAAATGGACTTTTAACATTAGTAGGAATAACAAGTCACTGGGAGGATAAGGCCCAGGGCTCTCAACACAAACCTTCACTATTTTTTATAACTCCCATGCCTCAGCGTAGCAGGGTCAGTGGTGGATAAGAAATTGCATATCCTATATTTTCTGGGAAGAGTGGATGACCTGGGGTTTTTGAAAATCCTTCTATGTATATAGGGGTGAAGAGAGGGGTCTGGATTAACGTCTTTGGATGTAAAAGGAGCTTGGAAAATGCCAGTAGGCAGGATTTTGAACTACCCACCAGAGGACATCATGACTGGTGTGTTGTGCAAGGAAACCTGGCTTTAAGGAATTTACCAGCTAAAACAAACTTCTCATCCCAGAACAAGTCAAAAGAATTTTTCAAGGGGATGAAAAAAAAAGGAGATTTGGTTCAAAACCAGGGCTACATTAATCTCAACGATCCTATTAAGCATCACTCACCTCAGCTTGGGCACCCGGGTGCCTTTCAGCTACCCCAAGGACAAGGGTAAACTGCAGCTGCATCTTGATCCCGCTGTCAGAGGCTGAGGTGGTCCCTACACCAAGTTTCTTTGTGGCACTGCCACTCTGCTGAGAACCTTATGGCTCAATTTTATGGATGAATTTTATGCCATTGAAAGTCAGCCAGGCAGTGTGGAGAGGCTGTTTGCTCAACCATAGCAGGAGTATCTGAAAACACTGACATCTTGTGACAGTTTGGAGTGAGATGACAACAGAAAAGAGCTGGAGAGCTGGCAGGGTGTCCTCGCCTCTTTTATGACTGGAGATTTTAAAGAGGCTTTTACATTTATTGCCATTTTTCACATGCTTTCTGCACCACAGCCCATTTGGGGGCCCTGCTGCTGCCAGTGTGAGCAGGTTCACATGGCCATTGAAGGTGTTTAAGCCCTGAGTTTCTGCCCACCTTGCTGCTGATCTGTGCTGTTACCCTTCAAACAAAGGTTTGGTAGCCTAAAGCCTGCGACAGCATCTGTAGCCCTGATGCGGGCACAGTCCCGCTACCACCCTCTCCTGCAACCTACAGCCTCTCCTGTTTCCCACAGACCCCTCCCCATCCAGTGATGACCCCCAGGACTTTGTGGGCACACCCTGAAGTGCCCCAAACACACCTGGGCACCTGGAATGGGGCAGGGCTGTGGTGTGGGTTGCTGCATCCTTGCCCGAATAGTCATCGTGGCTCAAAGGGCCCACTGAGTGGCTGCCCTCCAAACCAAACCAGAGGGAAAGGTGCTGTCAGAGAAGCCACACCAAGTCCCTGGTCTGGACCAAGCCATCAGCTTCTCCAAGGTTTCACCTTGTGTTCAGGTCTTTGATTTATCTTGAATGTTGTTTATTTATGAAAAATAGTAAGTATTTTTAAGCCTGGTCAGTCAAACTGAGGTGGCCCTTTCTAGCCCAGTCAGATTTTCCTTCCCCATGGGAGAAGTTAAGTCTCAGTACACCTGGGAACTGCCAACCTCAAATGTTTAAATTCCAGAATCAGGAGATTTGCTTTAAAATTATAGGATGAAAAAGGAAATGGAGGTGTTTATTTACGTAGCTCTTTGCTTGGGTCTTTTGAGGAGTGAGTATCATGTTTTCAAACTTTACTGGCAACCACTGTGAATGATTTTTTTTATTTTTAAAGAAATGTCAAGGTTTTCATACATTCACATGACTCCTGGAGCTGGCAATTTAAGGAAAATTATCCAGGACTCGAGATAAAACTGTGAAAGCTGGTATTGTTGGGACTTGATTTGAAAGCTGTTTCGTAACTTAGCTATATAGTAGAAAAGCAATAAAAAGACTATGATTAAAAGACATTATTTATTCCCTATTTAACAGCTATATAAATGTTATTAAATGTAGTAATTAGTTCTATTCTAATTAATTAGTTCTATTCCTTTCCATTTGCAGGAGTATGTCATAAGGAGTATCAAATAAATAGATATTGACAATTATGACAAACAACATAAGAGGCTTGCTGTGAAAATTTGAAATAAATTTGTTATAGTTTGAAAAGAAATAGCTGTATGCTGGTTGAGAAACCAGTCGGCGCTTTCCAACTACTTTTATTAAAGAGAAACTAGACTGTTTTTAAATTTCTTTCTTTGAAAGAACCCGAGGTGTTACGAATAGTCTGCTAAGCAGGGTCCAGGTAAGGCTGATGAACTGCTTTAACCAGCTTCTGTTTCCAAAATTAAAGTTCTGTGGGCAGAAGAGGTCGTCAGGGTGGCTTGCTTTTTCCTTATTGAAGTCGTGTTTGGGCTTCACAGATTTTAAAGCCAGAAGGGACTATTATGATTCCCTTGCCTGACCTCCTGCATAACACAGACTGCAGAACCTCACCCAATAATTTTCGCATCAAACCCATAACTTCTGTTTGATCTAGAGCATATCTTTTACATCAAGACTGGATATCTTCTTAAAGACTTCAAAAGTGATGGGGAATCTACCAAGTTCCTAGATAAGATAGTTTGAATTTGTCTAACTTCAGCTTTCAATCACTGGATCTCATTATGCCTTTTTCTGCTAGATTAAAGACTCTTCTTCCATCAGAAACCTCTTCCCCATGTAGGTAGTTGAAGACCTTGAGAGGGTGATAAGAGAGGATGATATTTCTTGAATGGTTGAAGAGAATGTGTCATCTTAACAAAGATAAAAACTTATCCATGGATATTCTTTATTTTCCCCCCAGTTTAGTGCTGGTAAAAGGTGAAACCAGTAGACTGCCCTGGTGAGCAAAGATTACTGCCAAGAATAAGGGCTACAGTGTCAAACTCTGACTTACTCATTGTAAGGTATATTATTGTGGATTTGAAAATGTCTGTCAATTAAATTGCCCTTCTTTTTTCCAGGTAGAGACATTGTTATATAGTAGGATGCACCATCTGCCCATATGATTGGAGGTTGCGTTTTTAACAGGCATTTACAGTTTTAATCCACTCAGGAATGATCCATTTCACAATTTTTTTATCCTTTACTTTCTAAACACAAGAATAAGAATAGCTTTACCTCAGGCTACGTCTGTTTTAAAATGCTTACTACAGTCCCAGCAAAAAGTCTATTTTTTTGTGTGTGAATCTACATGAAGGGCTAATTTTTGCTGTAGGCTAATTGTGAAATTACATACACTTTGGAAAAAAAAAAAAAGCAACCAGATGAGCAAAAAAATACCCACAAACAAAAATGCAGCACCTCCATTCCCAAACAACTCCTTTCCTGGCCATCTAAAACAGTCTTATTGTTGTAAAATAGGAGAGGAGAAAGGAAGTACAAGAAAGAAATATTTGCATGAAGGTCAGTGGCTCCTAATTCTCTCCATGAAAGACCTTTTTCTTCCTCTTCAGACCACTGACAAGAATCCCAGTGATTATTTGGCCAAGGAGTGTCTTGTCATGTCTTTCCAAAAGGAATGTCTAACTGCATGTTATCAATGGCTTTAAGGTTAAGGAAAAACTGGGATTTTTTTTTTCCATTTAATTATGTAATTCTTGACAGTCAGAGGTGGAGCCAGGAGTTCTGCAGGATCAAGTCCTCAAAACAGAAGATGGATATGACAACAAGAATGAGCCTTTCCCAGAGCAATAATTTTCTAACATCTGGAAAAAACCCCAAACTTTTTTTAACATCACTTTTTTCCATTGTGCGAACATTAGGGATAAGTATGACAAGAGCTAATGGTATTTTTGGCCCAGCTCAATGATGTTTCGGATAAAGATAACATTCTGGGTGTTTCAGCAGAATTGCCTTTATCAACACCGTGAGGTGCTCCAGCCTCTCCTGTGGGTTTAGCCACGTGCTGTTTGGGCAGTGGAGGTCTGGAATTCGGCCAGCATCATCCAAAGAGCTGAAAGGGCCTGAAGAAGCTGGGAGGGTTACATGCATACAGACAGGTCTGTTTTATTAAAACAGGCAGGGCACACAGTTTACCTTTTGGAGTCAGCGTCTGCCAATACAAACTAAGCTCTCCAGTGTTCAATTGGGAATTAGCCCACAGAACCCAGTTTTAAAAGCACTGCTGGATCAGGAGCTAAAGGAGCCCCCGTCCAGCCCCAGACTGCAGCAGAAAGGGCTGTTTGCTCCTTTGCACACTGCCTGCCCCATGCTGGCTGTTCACGTTGTACTGTGCTCCAGTCACAAGTGTGTTTGAACAGCTCTTTAACCCAACTAAACACCACTGTCTCTGGTGATACCCAGGCACTCTTAAGCAAGGAATGTTAAACTGACATTGGTAAATAAATTTTTTTAAGTAAAGGCTCTTGTAAAGGCCAATTGTTATCCCAAGACATTTCATCAGCTCCCAATGGACATGGCAACCTGTCTCCTCACAAACAGGTGACAGCTAACGCTGCTTCAAGAGATGGAAGACCTATTTGAAAACAGGTTCCTTCGTACCTACCAGAAGGTGTTTTGTTGAAGTGTGAGTTTTCTTCCTCTCTTTTTAGAAAGAAAAGATTTGCCATACACGCTCACTCCAAATGGCTGAGCACACCTGTTGGGGGTGCAGGATGCATTTAGAACATCTCCTTACATTGCCTCCACTGCCACAACTTCTTAACAGGAAGGAAAACATTGATTCCCACTGTCAAATAAAAGCAGTCTATGTAGTTTTCTTCCCTGTGTGCTCCACAATTTCCCAGTGTCTACATTATTAATCTTCACATCACATAACACTCACCCAAAATTCGATGCGCTCTTCTGTAAAGCTTAGTACTCCCAGAGCTTTATAACAAATGAGAGATCACCAGATATTGCCTCTACTGGATGATGCTTGATACCAGAAATCTGCAAAATGATCTTTCACCACTGGAAATATTGAGCGGGAACCCGACTGAATGGTGGCACTGGGACAGACCCATGCACTGCATTAAAGAACAGGCAGTATGCACACAGTCCTGTAATTCATGTTTTTCTTCAAACTTACATTTAAGGCCATCCTGCATGTTTACAACTCTTTATCCAGTCTCTTCCATGATATTTATGAAGTAATTTCTCCATGGGCTATCCTCCAGAAATGCATGGAAAAAGCATTCTCCAAGATAACAGAGCTGCACTAGAGTTTGAAAATTTGCCAAAAAGTCTTATGCACCAGAAAGGGGCCATTTTTCTCTCCCTGTAGGAGAGTAGAAATTCTGTTTGGCAGTGCAATAGAAAATTGAAAAATTCAGCCAAAATTAAAATCATTTGTAGCAAAAATGTCATTCCTTCTAGGAACTGTATTTAAGGTTTCTAACATTTAAGAAAAATGTTGTTGCTACACCGTCTTCTGAACTGGGTGGTCTAGCAAAGGCTGTGCTCTTCACTCAGTTCTTTCTCTTTCTGTTAAAAAAGACCCGATAAGCCAAGAACATAAATACATATTTTGCATTACCTTCTGTAGCAGGGTTTCTTAGTGAAAAAGAAAAGCCAAACTGGCTTCTTCATCAAAATTTGAAAGTGAGAGTCGATTGAAGGACTGTTTTATGGTTTTTGAGAGCAAATGCAAGCTTACTGCTCCCAGGCTTCAAGATGAGCAAAAGCTATATGACAGGTGAGAGCCTGAAAAGTGAGAGTATCACCACCTCTGCACTCAGTTCTCAGCTGCCTGCAAATTTCTTGGAGCCAAGCCCTTGCCATAGAGTCAGGACATGGATGGAGAAAGATATTTTTCCCCAGCAGCATAAGATGTGTAGCATGAAACAAACAGAAATGATCAAAGACCATCCTGATGACCAGCAGGTTCCCCTGGGCCATCTCCTGATGCACCACCAGGCAGCAGGACGACATCCTCAGGCAGAGGTTGTCATATAGGATGTGGTACAGCTCCAGAGAAGGCATTTGGGAGAGCCTGGCAGGAAGCTGAGCTGCTGCTGGAGGAAGGCTTCAAAGAGCATCACTTCTGAGGGTAAGAAATGTTGGGCTCAGTGGCTTGGGGCTTTGGATTTCCCAGTGCAGACTTCGCTGAAAACATGCTAGGTTGTGTCCTGAGATGGTGGTCTTGGATCTTAAGCTGGGATCTTGCCTCATGCCGGGCTAGGAAGGGGAGTTCCCCAGATTAGGTACTGGTGCATGATCTAATGCAGAGCATGTTTTATCTTTCTTCTGCTGGACTTGTCCTGCTGCTCCTGCTATGCAAGAACCTTGCTAAGGGAGCAGAGCCTTGGTGCTCCCTGCCCTGAACTGGCAGCCTTTGTGAGACTGTAGTAGAGACCAGTGCTGGCTACCAAAACCCCAGGAGGTGTCAATGCAGGTGGAGAGATGGGAAACCACCTCTGATGCTTTAAGTAATCAGCCTAGCAACCCCACTTCCATTCTCTGGGGCTCTGGGCTTCCCTCCCCATGCACAGAGCAGCCTGTGTTGATGAAAGCAGCTGGTCTGCATGTGTCTGCACCAGCAGAAGCCAGCAGGCTGGTTCTGTTTAAGTCAGGCACCGCCTGCCCTGCAGCCCATCAGTGCATGGGCATCCTGGCTCCACCCCATGTCCTTTCCAGTGGGTGGCTGGTGGCAGGGGTCCCTCTCTGTGGTCCCCATGTCAGGCAAACACAAACCTGCTCCACCACACCCCACTGGGATTTGCAGCCACAGAAATGTGGAGAGGCAACAATAAACACAGTGGTTTAATTCGTTCCCGCTGGCATGGTAGCACCCTGAGCACAGTTAGGAAGGTGGCACCTAGGGGAATGTTCTCCCAAAAGCCTCGTCTAAAGAGCTGGACTCCTCCCCATGTCCTGTTGTCCCCCTTGGAGGCACACAAAGCTGTTGCTCAGCTTGGTTTTCCTCTATATGAAATGCAACAAGCAGAAGTAGCAACCCACTTCACAGGCAAGCTGTGAGATCTCCTTAATGAATGTGCACGAAGGACCTAGGGTTGATAAATGCAACATAACAAATAAAGAAAACCATGGAGTCTCAGAGCACTGCTAAAGGAAGTCAAGCATGTGATGAAAACAGGTATTAATAGATCCTGAACAAACCTCCCCGTGTTGCAGGCCTGTGAGCAAAATGCAGTCTGCCTCATACCATGTGTGAGGAGACTTAGAAAGCCAATTAAAATGGTAAGTAAAGCCTGGAAATTTAAACTTCCTTTTTTTTTTAGCGTGAGATTTTTAGGCTGTCTAATCCTAGGCACGTCTGAGCTGCACAGCACCTGTGCTGTGCTGAGGCTTGGCGATCTAGTGCTGATATCCTGGGTGGTAGCATAAAATATTCACAAAGACAAATGTGAACTGAAGCTGTACAGGCTCCCTCTACCAGCTGTGTGGACAAAAAGAAAAAAATTAAATAAATAAAACCCACCCAGTTAAATGAAATGTGGCAAGCAATCAGAAGTGCCTCCGCATATGTGAGGTAGTCTGTGTGCTTTAAAAGCCAAATTATCAGGGTTTTGTGAACGATGTTCTCCTGACAAGTCAGGTGAATTTTATTCTTTGCTTTCAGCTGCTCCAGTGAATTTTATGCAGCTCTCCAGAGAGGCTCAAGCTTACAGAGCTTCTTCCCAAAATGTCATCATTTTTGTCTTTGTTGCATCCCTCTCCTTGTCAAACTTCACTGCTCCAGTCCCCAGCTCTTTTAAGTGGGCCTTTCCTGTTCATTTTTGTGCCTTAGTGGCTGCACACAGCCAAAAGTTCTTCTTCCTGTCAGACCTGAAACACCCATGAAGTTAAACTGCTTCCCTTTGACAAAAGAAGAGGGGCCTGGAGACTCGGAAATCTCCTGAAAGGAGAGAATAAACTGGCAGGGTGGGTCTGTGAGAGGCTGGTGCTACGGGTGTCCATGGGTTAAGATGTCCCTCCAGGTCAGCATCCCTCACCGTGCCTCTGAGGGATGTGCCACAATTTCCTATAACAGGTAGGGTTTGGACAACAGTGGAAGAACAAGTAGTAGAGAAGAGAGAGTGTGGGATCTGGTTTGTTTGGGTTTTTTTGTTGATTTTGTTCTCCATGATCCCATAACATTTAGGATTTGAGGCCCAAAGTAGAGGCTGAAGGAGCAGAAGTCTTTCCAGGTACTGCAGGATGTGTCTCCTTGACCAGGGTAGGCATAGCAGGGGCTCAGACTGGTCTGTCTCAACATATTTGCCCTTCAGGGCAGGTTTGTTCACCTCTGCTCTCTCCTGGCTTCTCCAGAGAACCATGGCATTAATTAATGCCATGTGGAATGCTGGGGACACCTGCCCCTGGTCTGTGGGGGCCCAGTGACCCTGCAGTGGCAGGAGGTGTTGGCTGCTCCAGCCCAGGGAGGACTCGAGTGGCTGACCCAGAAGCAGACACCTCAGTATCCTGTTACTAATCCAGCATCCAGATAGATCCCCACCTCACCCCTCTTTTTACTTTCTTTCCTTTAAAGGGCATTTGCTGCACCAGCTGCCAGAAGATCTCAATTGCACCATGTCAGCAGATCCATCTCAGCCTGGTGTTTTATGCTAGGGAAGGCTGGGCTTAACTCTTCCGTTAAACAATTAAAGCCATGCGCACCAAACTCGAAACAGCCTCTCTTGGAAGAGAACAATAAATGTTGATGATTTGAGGCAAGCCTGGCTTTTATGACGTTTGATGACAACTGGTATCACTTACAAAAATTACATCATAAAGAAAAAGCAATGAAATTGCATGTCATCAGACATCACTAAATGTCTGAAGAAATATGTTCATCCTTTGTTTTCAGATCCAAATTCAGTTTTAACATTTAAATGAAATCTAGGACTGTTTTGATATTTATCAGGCACCATTACAAATAGTCCTGGGATATTTTTGTTTGCTAAATTGCTCATTGCCAAGGGAGGCGTGTTGTTTACGTTCCTGTGCTTTCAAGCCAATTTATGCTTAGTACAGCATCCTCTGAATTGAAACATCCCCTTCCTCTTTACCCCACCCACATATTCTTGTCTGTTCTCATCCTCTGGAGGACTCATGGGCAGGCAGCTTGTTGAAAACCTCAGGGTAATCAATGGCAATAGTGGGCCTGGGGTGAGATTCACAGAGGTCTGGTATTAGCAATAAGCTATGGGTTTATTGAAGATACTTGGAGATATAAACACTTTGTCTCCTGTTTTTTCCTAAGCTAAATAAAATTAGGACTGTCTGGACCACTGCACGACAGCTCTGTGGTTCAAACAAAACAAACCCTCCCTCTGGACGCGAACCTCAGGATCCTATATATAGCCAGGGATGCTAAAATACATGCTATTCTTAAGCAACTTTAGAATTTTCAGCTATTCTGAGTGCTTTAATATCTATTGCTATATACATTAAAAAAAAAAGCCAACAAAAACACACAGAGAAGCCTTAAAATACATGTCTTAGTATTGAGGTCCTTTTGCTGGTCAAATTCTAAAAATTCTTTCTTGTCTTTGCACAAAGTGGTAGATCACATGAGAAGCCTGGCCTGGGGTTCATTACTATGTTTGTCAAGTTTCACTTTTGATAATTGAGACAAATGTAAAAAAGTTACAATTTGGGGAGGAATGGGTAGAAGAAAGCAGAAATGGCACTCAGCAAGCATCTGGGAGGGTACAAATGTCATTTCTCTTTGAAACAGCACACAACAGCATTCAGCACCTTTTACAGCAACCTACATCTCCACGGTGTCTGAAACCAGTGAGCTCTTTGAGCAGAAGAGCTCTGCCATTGCTTTCATTGTTAACAATGTCCCCTGATGTCTAATGCAGGGGGAAAAAATATGCTCGAGTTTTTTTGACTCAGCCATAGTAGATGAATGTGTTCCCATTCTCCTGCAGCCCGTACACAAAAGGGGCAGCTGCCCCATGTGCATCCCCAAGGTAAACTGTGCACAGAACTTCAGTGTCTTCTCAGACATCAGCCAGGACTTTGGAATTAAGCATTTGGAAGATTGGGTAAAGGCTGCCCTGTACCTTTATTGCAAGTTAAGCCCCCTGAAGATTTCGGTGTTTTTCTTTTAGAAAGTTGCTAGAAGGGGTCGAGGGAGTTGTTTTTGACTCTGGGGGATCTAAACCCAATTAAACTATGCAAAAAGTACATTTCTGGAACAATTTTGCAGTAAAAGTTTCAGTCAAGTTTTACTTGTTGAGTTTTTGGCTCATCCCTGATGAGCCAAAAGAAGAAGGGGGAAATGTACTTTTTTTTCCCTTCTGGATGCTGCACAGGCTGCCAGTTCATGCAAGCTGAATAATCATTGCTGGGTGTTAGGTCTCAGATTTTCTGATGGTTTTAAAGCAAGACAGGGGCAGCTGCAGCTGTTTTACACTGAGGAATTTCAAAGAATCATCATATGCTTTTTCTTGTAGTTGAAATGCTTAAAATATTCCTGTTCCTAAAGTAAGCTGAATTTACACACATCTATATGTATATATAAACAAACACATACTAAGGCTCGAAGTCTGCTGGGGAAAAAAAAATGTAGCAGTTGAAGCAGGAATACATCTAAGTTATTCTGGGAGACTATGAAAGCATCAAAAAGTGAATACAACCTATAAAAAAAAACAAACCACAAAAAAGAAATCAAGCATTCATAAGGACTGGAAGATATTCCAGTGGTTTTGCTCATTTGCATGTCAATGCCACAATGCCATGCCAGCTTGGAGCTGCTTCAGAGCAGCACTGCTGTCTGAGCCCAAGAGAACAGTGCTAGAGGTCAGAGCAGCACATTTGTAGGTTCACTGGTTTCTTTTCAGGGAGCTCGGTAAAACAAAACAAAAGTGGAGAGACAGGATCCCTATCCTACGTGGTGATTTGTCACTGAACTTTCAGGTCTTCAGCGCAAGCACGGTGGCTGGTTTTCCTTTACACTGCACCACGTGGGGGAAGGAAAAGCCCTGGAATTCCACTGGGGGCTCTGCTGCAGCCTCACAGTCAGTGCAGCACCCATCTAGGTATGCTTTGACTATCAGCTTTTCCATGCCTGAACTGAAGGTCAGGGTTTCCTCTGCTGAAATAGAAGCAGTCAGCTCTAATTATTACTCTGTCACCTTCTCTAAAGCCTTATATCTGAATGTTCCAGGACATTTTATAGGTGTTAAGGAGTAAATTTGGCTCTGTTACACATACAGAACTTTCTTAAAGGATGCTGTATTTGTGGCTCTGATTTGAAACAATTGATGACATTTCATACTATCACATCAGCAAGTGCTCTTAGGAGGAGCCTCCAGTTTCTGTGTGACATGGAAAGCAAACTGTACTGATATGTGGGGTAAGAATGGGAAAAATACTGAGTGTGAGGATGGGAAGGGTAAACAAGCCTGGCAACAAGCTCCTGCTTCAGTAGTTCACAGGTGAAGTGTTCCTCTGAAATGCTTGCTGCTCCCGATTGGTATTATAAAAGACTCCCACATTTTTCCTTAGGGTTTGCCACTGGTTCGTGATCTCAGCCCTGAATTTCGTGGTTCATGCTTTCAGCTGGTTTTGGTTCCCTTCAGGCTTAATTCTGGATTTCTGCCCTCATGAGATGGTTACGAATTTAGAAGTTGCAGGTCCAGGACTCAATTTTCATTTTGGAGCCAGCTCCAAGTTGTCTCACCATGCTTAAGATGACTGCTTAAACAAGTCCAGCTGTTGTCACATGATAAACACAAATAGCTACTCTGGATTAGACCTCCAGCTACAGCTACAACTGGTTTATTTTTTATTTTCTTAAATGTCTGGGAACTTATGCTAGGACCCCACCATGCTGTAGTACCAAAGCAAGAACAAGAGACCTGTGGAGAAATCCAAAATCTCTAAACAAACTAAAAATAAATTCCGCAGCTGGGGGATACCAAGAGGAAAAGGAAGAGCTGCCAATATATGCAGCATTTTTTAGCTTATCATAATGTGCCAATTTTAGCTTGTCAACCACTGCTGGCAGTGGCCAGAGAATGTGAGTGATTTTCATTAATTACCATTTCCCTGCCAAGGTAGATAACCAGAACTTTCTTCCACTTCATTGATGTGCAATGTCACTTTTCTTTCTTTTTTTTTCTCAGTTACAAAACTTCCAATTATCTTTGGAAACAGGAACTTTCACCAGGCCTTAAGTCTGCAATTTTTTTCCTGCATTGAAGTTGTGTCTCATTGATTTAAGTTCTGTTTTACACTTGCTTGCACCTTCTCATGCACTGAATGCTGATCAGCCTTTCTGTAGTTTCAGCTGTTCTTAGATGATGGTAAAACCTTCTCTTCTCTGCACTGGATGTTTTTTTTTTTCAAAAGACAATGAAAGAACCCCAAACCTTCCTTCCTTTGTCTTGGCCATGGGATACGTGCGCAGAAAGCTGGATTGAAAGGGAGCAAAAATATCCATTTGGGGAAGATCACATCGTGTTAATAATGAGGCAGAGTTTGTGGGACTAAACCAGCTAGAAAGATGGTGAAAGCTGAAATATTGGTAGTCACCTGTACAAATGGTGAACTTTACCTTCCATGCTCTAGCCATAATTATCAGAGTATATAAGCAAGGGCTACAAGGAGAGGCAATGCCATTTGGCTTAATATAAGATAACTTCTTCCTTACTGCTTCTGTCTTGCCTGTATTTTTAGAGCAGCAGGACTACAATGATGTTAATCTTTTGTCATTAGCAAGACTTTAATCATTTTGTTCGTGAACTAGCAGGTGATTTTAAAGGCTACAGGGTTTTTGCTCAGATTTGCTCCAATATTCAGTGCTTAATTTTTTTCTCCCTACCTGGAATATTTAGTCATGGTTGAGCAAATAACGGATGAGCAAGTTTGAGAAAAGGGAAAGCTGATTTAAACCATTGATTCAAGACTGTTGGTATATTCAGAATTCATTTTGTTTAATGTTTCTGTTAACTTAAGCAATTGTATTTTCCAGCATGAAAGGCAAAAATGGTGGAGTCTTCCATAGCAATGTGCTGAGCCACTCCATCACTTTCTGTGAGGCCAAACCAATAGTTTTCCTCTCTTTAAAGGATAACACCTGCTCTGCCCACAACCTTAAGGCTCACTTTCTGAAATAATCCCTGCAGTTCTGTGTCTTAGGCTCTGATTTAAAATACTCAATTCACTTTCTGTGTTAGCACAAAAGATCAGCCCGTGTTTCACAACTTTTGGAAATCTGCCCCTGAAATTAGAAAAGTGTTTAGAACCAAACGGGTCTATCTCAATGGTGGGTAGACAGTGTTTAGAGAAAAGGTTTTTGATGGCAAAATAATGTTGTTATCCAGCTTTCCATCAATTATTCTAAATATATCTAATTTCTTCATAAGTTCCAGAGAGTACCAGTGGTCTAGTTTGATTTCTTTTCTTATCTTAATCACCTGGGCACTGGCACTTACGAAAAAAAAATCTTTACATTTGGAAATAAAATTTTAAAAAGCAGTATCTTTGGCATGTTTCTCTCATGTCTCCTTTATGTTATTCAAGGCAGTTCTTCAGCTTTGATTTGTTTTACCTGCAGATATATCTTCCTAGTTTCTTATTAAATAAAATCTGGTTCATACAGGAAGCATTTATATACAAGTTATGACACCATGAAACATACATGTAAGCTCCTGATTAAGTTCCTACCTGATGAGATGCCCAGATTGACCATTTTGTACCCGTTGAGGTCCAAAATACAATTTCCATTCTTTGTATTACATTCCTGTTTCTGAATGAGAATCTGGTCACCCCTTCAGGTCATTTTTGCAGGCAGATTGAATCTCTGCTCTTATCCCTTCATCCTGAGGGTCCTAAATCTTCACTAATTCTACCTTGGGACCTTGAAGCATTTTGTTTTTTCTGTCCTTCAGGCTGCACCACAAAGAAAATGAATCTTGTAACTCGCTGTCAATTTCTGAAAGTCTGTGAAGAACTCTGCTAATTGCGCTTATGTGTTTGCTTCCCCGTGATCATGTTCAGCTGTTTAGCTGAACTCTAGAAACAGTCAAGCCCCATTAACTAATCATACCTGTGGTGAAAGAATTGGGTCTGACATCTTCATGGACATAAATGCCCTCTAGTGACTGGTGATCACTGTAAGGAGCTGTACTTTGGGTACAGTCTGTGTGTTATTTGATAAACGTCTTGTACATCTGTCTTGAAGAGTTACTTAGCTGGACTGTTGGCCACCTGTGGTACTGGTCTGTTATGGGAAACTATAATGAAGTTTGGATTTTTTTGAGAAAACACTCAGTCTTTAACTCTGTATTTAGATTGAAGATGCTATATGTGAGAAACCCCTCTGACACTGCTGTGTTTGCTCAGCTTTTCCTTCTCTCTTTTTTTTTTTCAGATAGCATGAGCAGATGATAGCTGTCACTTTTCCCTAACAACCCTCAGCGCCATGTTTTCCCCCAATCTGGAGCAGCACATCTGCAACCAGTCTAATTGTGCTTCTAATTGTGTTTCTCCACAACTGGAGTAACCTTGTTCTCCTTAATGAGCAGGAGAACTGGCAACAGGAGGATTGGGATTGCTTGGTTCTGCTCCCAGCCCTTACTGTGAGATAACTGGTACAAGTAGATCCTTAATTTTTTAATGCTTTTTTTTCCTAAACCTCTTGGATCCCTAATTCCTGGTTTCTGCTTCTGTTCGCTGGAGTTCAGAGATCCAAGGAGCACTCTTGCAGAGACAGGACAAGATGCCCATTGCCTTTGCTTTTTAGCATGATAGTGCCAACCCCTCTGGAGAAGACCCTACCACTGCTGCTCATTGACCCATGGATGGATGGGTCTGCTCCCAGTCCATGCTTTCACGAGCGGAGACAAAGCCCTTTGAAGCTGCACTTAACCAGAGCCTTGAATCTAGACCTCATCCAAGTTGTCATCAGACCAAGAGATGTCTTTCACCCACTTGATTGGGAGATCCAGGTCTTGCCCATTGGCAAAAGGTGTGAAGGCCACAAGTGGCACGATCTGCAAACTTGAACCAGGCGCCCTGACCACGCAGTGCTGGCCGTCCTCTTCCCGGCCACTGATCGCCCGGCTTGGACCTGCTATGCATTCTGCAAACCCTCTCTCTTGTTCCAAGGTGGGTTCACCCGACTCCTGGAAGTCCTCCTTCTCCCCTCCCAGCTCATCCTTATCTTTCTGTCTGTGCAGGCTTTCTGGGCTGCTGGCTCTGCGCTGCTGGCAGCCCCGCCAGGTCCGGCGCAGCGCTGCTGATTTGCATGTGAGCGCATCGCTGCCAACAAGCTGCTGCTCGGCTGCCTGCGCTGACCCTGCTCACTTTGGTTTGGATTTTGCTCCTTTTAATGCTGCTAATCCCCAAATCTTACGTAGGACGAATACAGGACAGCTAAAGAACGATTCTTTTTTCAACGAGAGAGCCTTGCAAACCTCTATAGTCAGCATGTGATTGCTGTCTGCGAAGGGGGGAAAACAGCTGATCTTGGCCGTGTCTCAGGGTGGCTGAAGGTTTCACATTAGTCTAGGCTGATTTGTTTGGAGCTCTTTCTCACTAGGGTGCTTGCAATATCTGCTATACAAACATATTCTGTGTGCTTTCAAGCATGTGTGTTATTTTCCATGTTGTTCTTAAAAGGATTTCCCATTGCCATTCATATTCCTGTTCCTTTTGAGTGTCATTACCTTCTACCATGATAATTAAACCAAAAAGGGGGAGGGGGAAAATAACCATACAAATAAAAACTACAGACTTGTCATATGTGACAAAGGCATCAATGTTAAAACAGAGGTTTTCGATACGACAACTGCTTCCTTGTTATACCGAGCTAAAGGAAAATGCAACTGATGTTGTGTTTTTTAGTGATTAAGTGGTTAATGATTTAATGAACTAAAAAAAATCTCATTTGTTGCATCCCTTGGACTCAGAAAAAACCTCAAAGAGCTGATTTTCTGTGTACCTCAGTCCAATATTGCTACCTGCTGGGATATGAACACAATCTCTAAATAAATTGCAAGTGGCCTTGGGCAAATGGAAGAGTTTCGCTTTGATCTTGCTAGAGAGAATGAACTCAAATGTTCAATCAATCAAATTCATAACTTCTAGCTACAATCGGGCTGACAACAGCCTATTATTTATTTTTAAAATCATATATTTCATTATTGCAAAACACACAGTCTCTCGTGGGGGGAAAAGCCTAAATTATTGATAAGCCTTGTATGTGACTGAGTTTGTTGGTTTTGACATGCTTGTCACTAACTATTGTCAGGAAGAATTTACTAAGATGTTTAGTCTGAAAAGTTGGCCAGGAATGTGTGTTGTGCCACATTTAAACTGGGTAGAGAAAACTTTAATAGCTTCTTTCTTCTTGAATTCCTAGTTGGTAAAGACAGCTGAAGGCAGACTGGGCTTTCTAGCGTGAAAACAATGCGTTAGAACAAGCACCCTTTGTTTTAATTGCTGCAAACCAGATTATTCAGGCTCTGAAATTATCCATGAGTTGGGGATATGAAACTTTTACTTGATTTGTGTATTTCTGGAAATAGCAATTCTCCGTCTGCAGAATATTTATGTATACAGAAAAGGGAGAACAATTAACTCCACACCTCAAGATTCTGTTTTCCCTAGTGTTTGCCAAAAGCATTTGAAGAGTGGGTAAGGGAAGAGTGTATCAGGGAAGTCTGTAGGGAGACTTCTCATAGTCATCCTATTATACAAAAGCATTTCTAGAGATGTTATAATGAGTAATTTCTCCAACCCAGCTGGAGTTTGTGAGGAGGCTGTGCAGACACCTGGATGCAGCTCCCACATGGCTCAGGGGACCCCATGACTGACCTAGCGCCATGTGCCTGGTACTGCATAGAGTTTTTGTAGGAGAACCACCACCTCTTCACTCCCCTGTTGCTGTTCATGTGACCCTTATGGGCCTTACATGTGTGTAAATTACTGATGCTTCCTTCTTGCTGATACAGCTCTGGAGCAGATCGAGGGGCACAGATGAGTAATACTGCCCTGCCTTTGCTGGAGAGAAAGTCAGGAGTGGCTCCTCCAACCTGACAGCCCGGGTTCAAGCCCACAACTTTTAGTTCTGATGTTCTGCTCTTTACTGTGGAGATTTTTCATTGTCCTAAGAAGTGCAGGCTGAAATTGTCCCCTCTGATCTGCAACAGACATCCTTTGGATCAGTTGCTTACTCTGCATCAGCTCCTCAAATACAAATTTGGTGCATAAAAATGGTACAGAATACACAGAGAAACAACAAATGAAATCAGGGTTTTTTTTGCACAATTCCTGTGCTCTTAAGTCCTAGATAAGTAAGGGCTAATTAAAAGATTCTATTCTATTTTATATCTATATATGCATAAAATTTTATATTTTTAGCTCAGTAAAATGGAGTCTGTATTTGTAGCAGGATTTTTTTGAGCAAGACTTTAAAAAAAGACAAAAAATGGCTGAGGTTGAGATGGGCTACTGAAATACAGGTACTTCATTAAAGGTGACTTTAGGGTTAAATTCTGATCCATGAGTATAATATAAGTAAAAATCTGCAGAATTGTGTAAAACTCTAACGTGTCACACAGTCATAGGGTTTGGTAGAGAATTCTGAAGATAATTTTAATGGGAAGGTGATGGTATTACAAAATCAAAATGACTGAAATAAACCTGGCTTTTCTGCTAAATGTTGGCTCTCTCTGCAGAGTCTAAATAAGTCATTTTATTTCAGCTTAGTATAACACTGATATATTTTTCTTTTGGTTTTGGCACAGCTTGATTCAAAATGAAATATTTCAGGTCACTGAAAGAAGAAAAGTTAAATGTTGTCATAATCCCCGAAATGTTCTTTTAGTCAGATACTGAAATTATCTTTTTAGTACTTCTGGCTGCTCTTCTTCCCAAACAATTTGTTCCATGAACTTTTGGATGATATTTCAGAATTTTCTATTGACTTCACAACAGTGAAATATCCCATGGGTTACAAGTTCCATGAGAAGGTAGTGGAAAAGCTGAGCAAGAGGACTGATTGAACCAAACTTTAACAGTCTGAAAGCTGTGAATCTCACCCAAGGTCTTCCAGGGTGCCTCTGCAGACCCTGCACAGAGGGGCCCTTCCAGGAGGTGGTTTGCCTTGTGCTGAAGCAGTTGGGCATGGACTACCTTTCTCCACAGGAATGGAGGTTACTGCTATGACTACTATTTGCATTTTTGACATCTTTCTTAATTTCCTTGTTTTAGCTGCCATTGTTTCACAGTTGGTCAGAAGCAACAGTGCAAAAAATCTCCAAACCTTTCCAGATCCCTCTGTTCAGTTGTGTCAGAAACAGCTCCGTAGCAGCAACAGGCAGCTCCAATAAATATAGGTGGCTTTGGGAGCTTCTCTTCCTGGTGCTTGCTTGGCAACTCTGAGCATGAACTCACACCATTTGCCTGGTTTACGTCGCATATGGTTGTCCTATTTGTACCTAGGCTTGGGGCCAGACTGTGAATGCCTTTTAAGTCCCACACCAATTCACACTTGTTGCAAAGCCTGGAAAATTAAGCCTTTCTTTAGGCTTTACTCCTGTGGCATCATTGTACCATGTAATTACAGACTGTAATGTTATTTTATTATGAAGGTTTAGCAAGATGAGCAGTTTGGGACACACTTAATGCCTAACATGCAGTTCGACTTGGCTTTGATTTCCGTTATGAGATTTATTATCACAGGGAATACACACTTCACTTGACACTGCTGTGTGCCTGTCTAAGCTGAGTACATAGACTTTTTTAAAACTAGAAAGATTTATTTGTTCTTTTTAATGTCTGGGACAAAACTTTTGCATGGAAGGAATGTGTTGCCTAAATATAATGTGATCCTTTCAGGTATACAGTGGGATAGAATAATTTGCTTTATATCTGTTTTTGTCTGAGAAATAGTTCAAAGATCTTTCCTGCCCAGGTTTCCTTTGGGCTCTAAGCCACTGTTGTCTGTTTTCAGAAGTTCACGGGTCTATCAAAATGTACAAATCATATCTCTTCCCTCTTAGCACACACACAGGCTCAGATCATTGTGGGGAGACAGTGCCAGCGTTGTGTACTTTGCCAGATGCCTAGCTGCTGTGATAATGAGGGTTATTAAGGAAACAGGAATATTAGCTGCTGCAATCCATGATAGTGGGGGACTGTGCCTGATGACTCAGAAAGGTCTCCTCAGCTGCTGTGCTCTTGTGTTTAAGGAAGGTGGTGTTTGTTACCTGCCAAGCAGCCTCTGATTCACAATCTCAAAGCACCGTGAAGTGTCAACACCAAATTAATTTCTTTGTGTGTCGGTTGTGATCTCAGACAGTCCCTTCTGATACTTGGTGGTTATGGAAGAGTGGTAAATTCAGCTCTGAGGTTGTTTTGGTTTTTTGGCTCAAGTGAGCATCAGAGGAAATCCTTCCCTTTTTACTCAACTGTGCTATTCAGAAGAGTGGAGAAATGGCTCAGCTATGTAGCTGGAGTCAGTTGGAAGTGCTTTCAAAGGAAAAACAGCACTTGAAAACTGGATTGTCCTGTGATTTCTCTTAACCAGGAATATTTTGCTATTAACTGTAATCATGTAATCTCAAGCAAGCCACACACCATCTGTTTATCAACTGATCCACTTGGAAATGAACACGCAGCAGGTAATTCTGCTGCTGTAGGTGGCTCAGCCATGAGACCTCCGCAGACAATCATTATCAATCGCTTCTATCTGAATTTAGATACGCTCTGCATCACTTCACAACAAGAGCAGATGCTGAAAGTTAGCCACACATGCCTGGATGGGGGACCATTAGCACAGGTTTGTCACACAGGACAGGATCCTGTTGCCATTTTGGGTGTCAGAAATTATTAATTGACTTCAGCAGCCACAGAGTGTCAGCCATGGCTTGGAGTGCACGTAGCAAGGGTTTCTTTATGAAGACATCTGATAGCAAAGCACACCTTCTGTCTTCGGGTTTGGGGAACGAGACAGCTGGATATTTTCCCAGTGAACTTGTGCATGTTACTGCCTCACCATGTGCTGATTTTTCTTTTCCATTCCAGTAATTTATCACAGTATCTCATGACTTTGAAACCTGAATCTCAAGGATACCTTTTTGCCCAGGCAAGCAATTGTGTGCTTTACACATACTCCATACACAGGCACTTCTGCAGGAACCAAAAGTGCCATCTGATTGTTTGCTTCTGGTTTTTGCATATGAGGCTCCCCATTTGCATATTGGCATGTTAACACACCAAAAATAAAAACCTATCTCCAGAAAGTGGAAACCGTATAGACAACCTGATGCTTTCTCCATGTGAAAAGTGGAAGTAAATGAACCAGGCACTGTAGGATGGTTCAGTTCCTTGTCCTTGCTGTGAACACTTTTCTGATCTAATTTCCTTAGGCTCTTGGGATGCTGCTCATCTGTGCCATGTGCTTTATCAATATTTAATTATAGGCAATTATCTGTTTTCTCAAAAAATATAATTATTGATGCATTTATTATCCACCCTTTTAAAAGCCTAGCCAAAATAAACTAGGGAAATAGAGCTTTATGTCTGAAGAGAAGCTGATTCATTCTAGCAGTGTAGTTGCAATGGGACTCTCTGAACTAACAAAGGGACAAAAATGAAGCAAGAGGATGATAATCAGTACACATGGGCTGGAAGAAAGGCCCACATGCCAGGTTTGGATGGCAGCTGGCCCAGGCTGGCATAAAGCAGTGGGTGATTCCAGGTGCCCAGGTGCCCAGCAGAGCTCCAACTACCCCTGCCTGTGACTGCACAGTCAGTGCTGGGCTCCAGACTCTCCCTGCTTAAGCGTTTCCAGCTCCAGCACTTGTCATCATTCTGGTTTTTGATGCACACGAGAATTCAGGTGTGATATCTCATACTGGTCCATGAAGCTCCCCAGGAAATCTCACTGTGCAGCACCATTGGTAATGCTGGTGGGTTTCCCACTGCTGAGTTGAACACCTTGGGTTTTGCCACTCTGTGGCATCGTTTGGAGGTGTCCTGCTCCCAGGGAGAGCAGCATCTAAGCACAGCACCACTCACCAATGTCCATCCTGATCCTGGCACTCAGTGTCTATCCACCAGTTTTAGATTTGCTGTATTGGTGGGGGGCATGATTTCACAGGGGGAGTGGAAAAGACTTGACTTCATGATTGACTTTCCTAGAATGACACTGACAGTGGTTGATGGCCAATTTCTGTTGGTCTCATTGTGTTATTTTAGTTGAACTTCTTAAACCATAAAGTGCTTATATTCCCATTTTTATCCTTGTGGTAGCACAAACTGCAACTCATCTTCTGGATATGAGATGTGGTTATCTACAAATGCATGGGAGAGAGTGGATTATGCAAATATGCTTATTGCTCTGTTATGGTGCTGGTGGTGCTTGTTTATGCTTGTTTTGTCTTTGGTTTATTTTTAATTTGAGCTCATTAACACTTGAGGCAACATGTATTTTTCCTGCAATCTGAAGACAAAATCATAGGAAAGAAGATTGTTGCCACCTCTATTATGCCTGGGCTGAGGCATGAAAACAAAGAGGCTGCACATTGTTGACCAAGCCTCTCTTAAATCCCCCCAGCTCCCCCTGTGTCAGTCCTTGTTTTCTCACTCCTGAGCTGGAAGTGTCAACCAGGAGCAAATATACAATGTTTTTGTAGTTGTTTCCTTAGAAATTAGTCAGTTTTTCTACTACACCTTAATTGCATATGTGGCAGATCCCGTCGTAAGTCATTCTGACAAAAAGGCCAGGGAACGTTAATATTTTTGTTTACAGTATGTTAAACAGATGTTTTTTTCAGTGTAGAGATAAGACTACATTAAATATGATTTTATAAATAGAGGCTCTCACAGCTCAGCTCCTCTCGGGACTGCTCTGATTTGCTTGTTGGATGATTATAATGGGTTTTTAATTACACCTGTTAGCCAAGGTGTATATCAGAACTAAATTACAAAGCACCTTACAGTCAAGATTTTGCAATGTACAATGAGCTGAAAAAGGCTTTTTGTCCATAAGGACAAAGAAATTATTTTTCACATTATTAAAATTACAGAAGCTTTCTGGGCAAACATAGTGATAACACAGTAGATTAAGACAGACAAACTTTTCTTTGTTTATTTTTATTATTTGTTTATTTTGGAAGGTGCTTAGTAATTACTCCCAGCAATTTTAACTCCTTGTGAGCAGCTGACTAATCCTCTGGTGGCTTTTTTATACTTGGTGAAGCTTGCAGCAGGTTATTTTGTCTTGGTTTGGTTCCCAACAATTTTTTTTCCATAAGAATGAAGAAAGCCAGTAGAGACATTAAAACAAATAAAAATACCACACAAACAAAAAAATCCTACCCAAAACTAAAAGGCTTGTTTTTAGAAGAATGAGGACAAATTATTTTCATCCTTGAAAGAAAAACATTTAAAACAGTTTAATCTTTTCTGAGTCATCTGCAGCTGTCCCTGAGGCTGAGAGGTACTTCTAGCTGCCATGAGGAGTTGGACAACTGGAATCATAAAAGAGTGGCTATTTTGGTCATATACGAATACTCAGCGACGTAACAGGAGCACAATAATTCCATGTAAACACACGATTGAGGTAATATTTAGAACAGGCTCACTTAGTGCAGGCTCTCAAATGCATTATTTCAAACATAAATGTCAGCCTGATCCAAGTCCTGCTGAGGCCAGTGGAAATAGGCCCAGTTTCAAAGTTTTGGTTTTGATTACTACTAGATCCAATACCTTTTGAATTTGCCTGAAACAAAGAGTGAAGTTTTTGGAAGCACTAATGTGAATTAGGCTTCCAGCTGCAGAAGGCCATTGAAATGTTTTTGAATATTTTATCTGTGTTCTGGTGTGCTTTTTAGCCAGGAGCTGTTGTGTGTTTCCGTCCATCGAAGCACATGATGGTACGAACATCAGAAGATCTGGGAAGGCCAGAAGGGATGTGCTTTGCAGGGCTGCCACTTGTGGGAGCGTGCACAGAGGGAGGTTGATGGATTTCCTCGGAGATCCAACTATTTAGGTCTTAACCCAGCAAAATGCAGGTCTCGTCCAACCTACAAGTTTGTTTTAGAGCATGGCAGCTGCTGAATTCCAGACTTCCTCAAGGAGAGACTAAGGAGAGCCCACCAGTGGTGTCTCAGAGACATCCAGATATGTTTGAAAAAGCCCTGTATGCACGGAGGGACTTGATTGTTGGATGATTATAAGATCCCTGTTGTTTATGCTTTTTTTAATAAGTTTTTCCAGTATCATAGTGTATCAATGAAGCCACCATTCACCTGCCAAATTTGTTTCTCACCTTCCAGCAGCATTCTTGGGTGTGCCAGCATGTAGGGACACTGCTGGTCATGGGAATGACACAAGCTGTGGTACCTGGGAGTCCAGCTGCACTGCTCCAAACACTTGTGTGTTTGAAGGGTGTGAAATGGAATTCAACTAACCTGTCTTGACTCCTGGCTAGAAAGCACACCAGAACATGGACAAAATGTTTGGCCTATCCTATTTCATTGTGCAAGTGAGTCTTTTGCTCTGTCTTTCAGAAGAATGTTTTTTGACTTATGGGTGGCTTTAGTAAGCTGATTACAATAATTAGGTAGGTCTGAACATCTCTGAATAGGACAAGAGCAGGTGCTTCAGCAGTTTGTCTCTTAAATGCAGAAGTCTGCTCAGACAAGATGCTTGTCTTGTTAGACTGTAAAAAGACACATTTTTTTGCCAGCTTTGTTGTTACCACCTGGGTAATGCTGACCCCGACTGTTTGCCCCTTCAGCAGCTCAGCACTGCCTAGTGAAAAGAAAAAGAAATCTCTTTTACCCACATGTTTTGAGAAGGGGAGGGGTTGTTCCTTTATAGAATTTTGGGAAACTAAAAACTCTTCCGTAAAGAAAGAAGGGTGGATGTCAAATGAAGGAATGGTGAAATGGTCACCTATAGATACCATTGCTGAAAAGCTATACAGTGCAAGGACATTAGCCAGGCATATGAAGGGAAAACGTGAAAAAAGCAAAGCTGATTGCCATCTTTACCCTGCCTTGGTGAACTTACCCACAGGGCAGCCTTCCCTGCTGAGTTTACTGCCCATAAATGTGCACATGCACTAAGCAGGCAGTATCTCTATTCCTGCCTCATATATCTTTCAGAGAATGAGCTTGCTGTGTTTCTGAAGGTATTGCTTAATGGCCAAGGGGTAAATGGACCACTTGAGATAAGCCATATTTGAAGGAGCCTGTAGGCATGTTGTTCATGAACTTTAATTTTTCCCTGAGCGGAACTGGAAGAGAATAAGCAGAGTGTTGAAAGGAGGTGATGGAAAAGTAACACAAAAGCAAGGGGTAGGAGGAAATGCAGGGCATAAGAAATTAAGAAGAGATGAGTGGATGGAAAAATGGAAGAAAGTGAAATAGAGAGAGAAAGGCATAGTGAAGCAGCTGGTACTAAGTGATTAGTCCTAGGATGAGTGTCCAGACAATATTTTATTACCTGTTCTGCTTCAATTATGCAGAGAGCAACTGACTAGTTATCAGCTTGGACACTCTTTTCAGGCACTGGTTTCACCCAATACAAGTGCTAATGCTGGTTTGAATGAAGCATTTTGGAGTTCCACAGAGAAAAATGGAATGTGATCCCCCTAGGCTCTAATCTGACAGTGAATAGTGGTGTTGTCCATTGTGCTGATTCCAGTTCTAGTGAAATGCAGAGGGTTCACTCATATGGGGTGTCATCAAACTCCAGCGGGAGCTCCTTTTAGCATCAGGTCAAAGGCTGACAAAAAGAGAAGCTAACTATGTTTCCATGGTCACCTTCTCTTTTGGAACTGCCAAAATAGTGGCTGAATCGTGTTTGGTTTAGATGTGGCCCAATAGAGCTGGCATGGTTGCAAATGTCAGTCTAGTTGGGTTGGGGAGTAATACTTATGATTATACCCAGTTCTTGATAAGACCGTGAACACAGAGTGTAGAAGGCCAGATCTGCAACAGGTATGAATTTCCTACACAAAAATCTCTTTTGTTACATTGAACCAAATAGTTCTTTCACTTGGTTAGTGTCTGCCACTTCTTGCTGGATGTTGACAGTCAGGACTCTTCCCAAACATTCTCCTCATTGCTGTGCTGACTTTGGCCAGTGAGTGATAGCTGGGACAGCCCCTCCTAAGCCCCTCCTGCCAGTTTCTGACTTCTTGTTTTTACAGGGGAAGCAACAGTGCAATAACTGTATAACGTCCCTGATGTTTCTGACTTGAGACGAACCCAGGTAGCACGTTTATCACAGATCACAGCTCTCTTTCAGAAATCAAATTACTTTTGATCTCCAAATCGCCCATTTATTATCATTCAAGACCAGAAAGTCTGAATCATAAAAATGAAGGCATAACCACGTTCAAGGAGCTGGCCATGGCTTCTGCTGCTCCTCCTTTCCTGAGATGTTTGAGCCCCTGTGAGGGGACTCACGTGCTTTAAAGGCCTCCAAATGACAAGAGAGTGCGCTTGCAGTAAAAAGAGACATACTGTAGGCTGTGGCAACTGGAGTACACAGCGTTATAACAAGCAGCTCTCCAGTTGCTGTCAACGTTGACAAGTACCCTATTGAAATGCAGATGCCTCCTTCTTGCACCCAGTGCAGCAAATGGTTCAGCCAGAGTATGTTCCTCTGGCTCTAATGAGAAAGAGGGGAAAGGACGAGCTTTTGATAACACGTAATCATCTCCGGTTGTCTGTGCCTCGGGGTAGGGCCATATCATGCAGGTGTTTTGCGCGTTATTCTGTTACGAAATTTAATATTTGGCCTATCCTACCCACAGCCCAGCCAGGAAGATGCAGTGGTGTCTGAGGCTAGAATTTGTTCCCTATTTTTTGACTTTGTGGCAGTAAGTGGGAATGACCTCAGCCTTGACAGAAGATGAAATTTTATAAGCTTTTAAGTACAGGTGGATATTAATAAATATTTCTTGCATTCTAATATCTGTCCACTTAAACATTATTAGTAAAATCTCCCTTCTTCCTTTAATCACCGGAGCTAGACATTTCTGAGCTTTTGAAAAGGGACAAACACGCAACAAATTGCGCTTGACTAATTTTGTTAAATTCTACAGAAAAATAAATGTGAAGTCAAGTCTCTAGAGGTCGAGTCTTTGGCAAGAGGAATTTATAAGTGGAGTACTATTTGTTCTCTGATTATTTGCTCTGCTGACAGTAGATGAAGAAAAGACGAAGGAGAAGATTTGTGCTAATTTAGAAAAATGTTTGAAAATGTTTGCCTTGCAAATCCAAATATATTAGCTAAATGTTATTGAATAATAATGAGAATGGGCATTTATTGACTGAAGGACTTTGGAACTATGCAAAATTAATTTGTATTTATTTAACACTCCCTTTCAATGGATCTTTGTTCATGTTTCTGCAGCTTGGATTTCCTTGCAGGAGCTGATCTCTTTTTATAGCACTTCTTTATTTTAGTAACCAGCCTAAGTGCCTTGGTTCCCTAACAAAGCTTGAACAAGAAACGAAGTAAATATACAAAGCAAGGGCTTGCTTCTCAGAGGTGCTATTGTTTGTACAATGGTAAAGCGCCAGCATCTCCGCTGAGGCCTGGGCCACCTCTTGCTGGATGTGTAGTAACCCCAAATCTTCCCAGATAAATGGCTGAAAGAAAAGAACTCTGTTATCTTTGACTTGCAAGTGTAGAGCTGAAGTGGGGAGCAAGCAGGAGACCCGTCCCAGTCTCTGGTAGCAGTGATCTGGGCTTCCCCAAGCCGCAACCCCTTACCCCAAGCACCATTCCCTCCTCTCATTCGATATGAATTCTCCACCTGGTGCTTTTTCCTTACACAAAGAGAAATATTTCATCAGATTAAAATGAAGAAGGATGAGAGTAATAGGTAAGGAGATCTGAGAAGGACTTACTAGCAAAGAATAGCTACTAAAAGCAAAAAATCAAGATCTTGCCAATCTTTCATACAAAGATGACTTCCTTGTCCAGCCCGTGCCCACAAACACAATGTGGGAGATGAAATGAGTTGACTGCATCCTCTTCCTCGTTCTTCCAGCACCCTGGGTGCCTTCCTGGTGTTTATGCATCCCATTCAGCTGTGCCCTGAAGCACAGCAGCACTCAATCCTATGTGGCCAGCTCTCTGCTGAAGGACACACCTGAATGCCATTCTCCTGTGGGCCAGTGTGAGCATGGCCAGGTGTTGGTTTACAGACTGGGGCTGCAAAGACCCCCATCTCTCAGGCTGCACCCCGTATAAAGAGCAGCTGGGCTCATATCATCCCTGCACTTCCTCTTTAGGCCAGCCTCAGGAGCTGGGTTAATCCTTCTTCCTCACTGAGATGGGATTGAGCAACTCCTAAATCCTTTCTGATATCTTCCTTAACAGCTCCATCAAGGGCACACTACAGCTTCCTGCTGCTCCAGGGGGCGGGTGGCCCAGACTGAACGTATCTTTACATCTCTGTGAAACACAGAGGGTTGTTACTCATTCCTCTTTCATAACAGCCATTCACATGTGGAAGATTTTGGCCTCTTTGCCTTTTTCTTTAGTTCTAGACTAACCAAACCCATGGGTATTTTGCCTCTGGAGTGGGTGGGGATTCTCGGAGCTCAAGTGCTTCCACTTGCTACATCTCCATCACTACAGAGCCCATGTCCCATGTGTGTCCTTCCTGTGTCCCCCAAAGAGGTCAGGATCCCTTTATCCTTCCTGTTTTGGAAATGTCACCAAGGACTTGTGGAGAGGCCAGTGAAAATGTTTCACAGCTGCTGTACAGTGGAAAATCAGAGATTAGGCAGCATTTGTCAATAGGAACAAAGGCAGAATGTCACGTTCCTTTTGTCTATGGGTGTGGAAGTGTTAAAGTCTTTTAAGCTCTGCTGAGGACAAGGCAAAAGAAGTCCCCAGCACGTCTGCAATGGTTGCACCATTGCCTGCACGTACATGTGCTATCTGAAGAAACTCAGTACTTTAGCAGAGGGCCTCGAGAAGTGCGAGAATGAAACAGACTCTTTTTAATCTCGTTTATTTCCTCGGGCCATCTGGATTTAGTAAACACTCAAGACGACTGACAGGAAAAAGCTGAACCTTAGCACTAACAGGTTCATATGTGCATTACAAGCCAGGACTGCCTGCACTCCAAGCATTGGCTGGATCGTTGGCTTGCGATGAAGCCTTAATAGCTTTTCTGCAGTTTATACGTCTTAAAGTAGCCCCAGCTCTGACTTCTTGCCTCATGGGGTGTTGGGAATGTTTATTACTTACTACTGAGAGTGGACAGCAGTACTGAAAAAAAGCTATCCCTCTTATCCAAAGCTCATTAAAACCTTGCAAATTTGGCTTGTGCAAAGTCATCCTTGGGAGTTACCCGTTGAAGTCGCTTTACACCTTCTTGTGTGAGAATGGCAGAGCTGAGCCTTTCAAATGGTTTCCAAATGAATCTGCTCCCAATGTGGTCAGGAGAATCTTAAACTGGCTTCAGTGGAAGCATGGGATGTGGTCCAAAGTAAAAGAATCGGCACTCTGGGAGTTTGAATGAAAACTAGTAACTAATAAATGAAAAGTACTTTTGTTTATCCACGCTGGCAAGCCGCCTGTCTGTAGTGGGAACACCAGTGCCCAAATATGTTCTTTATCCATTTGGATTTATACGATGCTAAAATGGGAGCCTGGCCAAAGCATGAGGTGCCCCTGCCACGAAAAGCAAGCTTAGCTCCGAGAGCCGTTTATGAAAGCTGTGTGAAACAGAGCTCCCAACTCTGTGAAATCTCTCCCTTTGCCTGTTCCTGTTTGTGTCTGTTGAGCACAGACTTCCATTAAAGATGCTGCTACCCTGCTGACCTCTGTGCAATGCTGGGAGTATGGTGGGAGTATTTGGATGTAAATTGTACAAAACATGAGCCAGAGGCCTGGATGTTTTTGGTCCCATGGTCCTTAAAGTTCCTTCACTGGGAGGATTCTCAGATGGTTTAGTCAGCTAAGCTCTTTTACTGCCTTGAATTAGCACCAGGTGTCCAACCCACCAGCACTTGTGTGACCCTATACCTGCGTCTCTACTCACTGGCATCAGAATGGGGATGAGTAAGCAATAAGTTTAGTTTTAAATCCCATGGTTTCTGGGGTTTAAAACTAAACTTCTAAACCTTGATTTATTTTGATGTGAAGGCAGCAGAAGGAAAGTATTTTTCCAGTATTGTCAGCTATCAGATGCTTACCCTTATCTATGGTACTGCTGTGAGTCTTGTGTAGTTTTATTGAAATTTGTGTTATGGTAAGTGTTATGAGGAGGAGAATATTCTTCTTTATTGTTCTTGATCCAGAAAACTGAGGATGCAAATATTGTACTTAGACTTCAAAATGTATTTTAACATTAGGGGCTGGAGTAAGAAAGAGCTGTTTAATGCCTTTTCTTGAGGTCTACACTCAAGATACTGGGTAAAATGATAATATTTGGTCTAATTATTGTATGATGAAAAGCTGCTGGAGACAGTTTTGAGGAATCATTCAACTGAGCCACACCTTAAATATCTGCCTGATTTTTGTTCCTGAGCATCCTAATTACAACCCCCCCCCCCCAGTTAAAATTTGCGTAGAACATTTTATTCAAGTCAGGCATATATTAATAGGTGATACAGCATGATACAATGTAATGATAAGACAATCTCTAGCTGCAGCTTCATGGAGGGGCTTTTAAAATTGCAGACAAAAACTCCCACCTACTGCAAGGCATCTTGGTCAGCTGCTTCATGTCTTCCACTGGAGGGGGAGTGGGTGGTTTCATCCAGGCTGGTGAATCTGAACCCTGGTTTGACACCACCTCAGTCTGAGGTTGAGCCATTTGAATTTCACGGGTATGCAAAGTGACTGGGATGGAAGGTGTGGGGGGAAGAGGCTTTCAGCTAGTTAGAGCCTTACACTGTTCTTGGTATGATGCCTCCTGATGGGAAGCAGTCTAATAAAGCTTCCATTTTCAAGTTGAGATAAAAGCATTACCTATCCAATAGATCTGCGTGTAGAGACTAATGCCTCTCTGCTTTGTTTTCACGTATTATATGTACAACTGGCATTAATTGTTACATTTTCCTTATGTTTTTCCAGTATGTTTTTAATCTCTGCAGGCTGTATTGATTTTTTTCCTGTGTTGCTTCTACACTTGCCACCAGGACCTCCTTGTAGATAAGGTGTTTCAATTCAGTGTGTGATATTTCTTGGGAAAACACTCTAAAACACTTTTTTTTTTTAATGTGTTTTTTTTTCTTCTGTCCCCCCTTTTGCGATGTATTAAAAGGAAGATGCTGGAAAAGAATTCAGAGCACAAAGCAGGGACTTGCAATGCCCTTGCTCTTTCAGCAAACTCTTTTATTCTACTGTGAGGAATGAAACGCTCCTGTTACAGCAAACACAGGCTTGTGTTTTACAGCAAAAGCTGTTTAAAAGGTTATACACAGGCTGTACACAGAGTTGAGCCTGGTAACAGAAGTGTTTCTGTGTTGCTAATATTGAGAAGAGACCACTTATTCTGAAGTCACGGTTGTTACAGAAGGAACCTTCTTTTTAGTGCTTCTGTCGTCTCTGTAATTCAGAGTTGAGGGGGTTCCAGTTGGAGAGCTAGGAGTTAAGGCAAAATATTCAGCTGTCACAGAACTAGGCTTGGGGGCTAAGAAAAGGGTGTTGTTGGCCATTCCTCTTGCCTGATGAATGATGATGGGGAATAAGGTTTGACGTGGGGTGGGTAAATCCAGTGGCCTCAGATAGAGAAATCACAATATTTCTTAGGTTGTTAAGGTTTACAATGCATTCCTTTAAAAAACCTAAATATTAAAATGCTTCATTACCTCAGCGCATACAAACAGCAGACATGAAAGTCTGAAAATATTGTGGAGGTGGACTCAGCTGCCATCTCCAGGCAAACAGAGCTGCCAAAGATGACTTGTGGTATATCGTGATCACCAGTGTTGTGCAGATGTGATTTACGTCCCTATCATGCACCTCCCAACATCCCACCATCCCAGGCAATCCAAGTGGTTCTGCCAGAAGGCAGCTTTGCTCTCCAGCAAGCTGTCTGTCTGCTGCCAGCCCCCACCCATGCCCTCAGCTCCCCAGCCATGACCTGAGTTGTTGAAACTTGGTATGAGCACAATTCATCTTGGCACAGCACATCTTAAAAAATGTGTCATAAACTCCAGCCACAGCCACCCTGGCTGTGAAGGTCCTACAGAAGGGCAGTGATGTTCCTGTTCCCCCACCCTGCTTCCTCAGCCAGCTGCTGTGGCAGCCCTGATCCAGGGCAATGGGAGTCACATTGTTCAGTGACAAATCCTGCAGAATCTGAACCACTGTCGAGCCCTCTTCAGTTATAAATTGAGTGGTTTCACCTGTCTCTGGAGGCAGCACCTCTTTCTGCCCTGTGCACTCCCCAGGACACACTGTTGCTGCCCTCTCTCTCTTTCCTGGTGTGGACTGTGTGAACCTGCTGCCCTGCCTGCTGCCTGGACAGTATCCTGCTGGTTCCTGGATATGGCATAAACAGGCTAACCCACATTTAGCAGCTAGAAAACTGTTCTTGGAGCATCATGCTGTGCACTTCCCACAGCCTGTGTGTATGATGTGCAAGCCAGCAGCCCTGTCTGCCTCAGCCGTGCATCATTATCTGGGCCCTTCAGATCCACTGCTGCTCATTAGGTCTCTTTCTTTAGCACAACAGTGTCCACCTGTGCACTCCCAAAATGTCAGGGACCCTCCTGGCTGATGCTGCCGGGGTGATGACACACACACAAAACCAGTGCTCACCAGAGATGATTTTGGTAGATCGCTAACTTCTAGTTCAGCCCCACCGTGATGCTGCTCTTGCGAAGGAAGGACAGGGAAACACAAGCTACTCTTTGTTACCAGGAGCACTAAAGATTCAAACCTGCTTCTCTCCTCTGTTCCCCTTTGTTTATGCTCTGTGTTTGGGTCTGTCTGGCTGCTTACGGACCCCCCACAAAGTGTGCCGGGGGTGATTGCACTGCATTCACTATTTTTCTCAGTATTTATGTGGTGATCTCGCTGTTCTGGCTCAGTTTTCAGTGCAAGATAGAGCAGAAGAAACTTCCCTTCAAAGCCCAGGGTTCAAAACCTGACCAATATCTCCCATAACACTTTATTGCCTGGGAAGCCTATCTCAGCTGTACCTCGTGCCAGCAGCCTGAGATGCTCCAGCACCCAGCCTCCCAGAAGCAGGAGAGGGAGAGATGAACTTCCCATCAAGCACCAGGACAAGAGAAAGAGCAGCAGCCTGAGCATCTCCCAGTGATGCTCATTCTTTCATGTGCAGTGAAAGAAAATGCCACGAGTAGGTCAAAGAGCCTAGGCTCTGTTGTCACGGGCTGTACCTGGGGCAAAACACAGCTGACGGAAAAATCAGAAACCTTCCAACCCAGCTAACTTGGATCCTAAGCAGAGTGAACAATGTTAGAGCAGAAATACGTTTCCATCTGATGTCCCTAAATACAAGTGATCAATCTAGAAAAGAATTTAATATTAAAAATTCAGCCACCTTTATCAGAAATAAGCCGTGATTCAACACAGATGTAAAAAAAAATGTTTTGAATTTTTAGGTCTACACCCCAACCCCAGAGAGCTAAACACTGAATCATCACCACTCTGAAATGCATGTTGTTTCCTGGAAAGTTCTGCAAAAGGTGAAATGTGCTGCGGTTTGTTTTGCTTCCAGACTGGTCTAACTAATTGTTCGAACTTTTAAAGAAACTGTGTAGGAGTCTGACATTTAAAAGAGTGGGAAAAAAACGAAGAATGTGGGGGGGGGGAAGTCGAATTTTTCTTGCGAATTCGAAAAGATATTTTTCTGCCCCCCTCCCCAAAGGAGAGTGTGTCTGGAGCACTGCTGGGCTGGCGTTAGCTCCCAGCGGGCAGGGGATTGCTCCGTGTGTTTCCCAGTGCTGCAGGAGAGAAGAGAGTCTGGATGGGGGTGCTGATGTCAGGTTTGCCTCTCTGGGTGGGAGGAAATCGCTCAGGAGATCAGCTCTCCCTGCAGCACGAGACGCTGCACTGAACAACAGGAAATATTTGCAAAGACTTTGCGGGCCATGGGGTTCAAAGCTGGAAAATATGGAGCGTGCTATGGACCAGTCATCTGCCCAGGAGCCAGACAAGCCTTGTACTCCCCTTAAGCAGTGCAACCAGGAATTTACCAAACTAAACTGGGGTGCATTTTCACTGTGTTGTTCCCCCTCTGCAGTATGCAGAATTTCCATGCATGCATACACACACAGATATATAACAGAATCATATAGATTATATTCTGCTCTGATATATGCAAGTATTTTCCCCATCTGTTTAAGTATTTCTTCTATATTTGGAGACACACTGTGGATGCAAATCAGTTGTTTGGAAGCACATGAAAAAATTTGCCAGAGCCTACATGTAAGCCACAAAGGTGTCCCTTGGTACAAGCTTTCTGAAATACAGCACAAGAGAGGAAAACCTGCTTTTTCCTTAGGAAACCATCACCAGGCAATACATATTCTTAGAGAAAGATTTTTTTCCCCTTGCCATACTGAAATGGACAGACTCACATAAGTGATCTGGACTTAGATAAAAACTCCTGAGGTCTAAATGTTGACAAACAAGTGGCAAAGTTCCCTGTAATCCTGTCGAGCAGGTGACCATGGGTTACTCAGTACAGCTTCACTCCCAGGGCCCTTGCAGCTCCTAATGGAAGGTGCAGGTCCACACTGAGTGCCAGGATGATGCTGTTACGACTGCTGAGAATTTAGCTGTCAGAAATTGAAATAAATGCCTCGTTCAGGTGGAATGTGGTGGGTGTTCCTGAGGCTCGTGGCCATGAGGTGTGGAAACAAGCTACTAGGTTAAGTCCTCTCCCTTGTCAGCACTGGATGTGGACGGCTGTCCTCCAAAACTGTACTCACACTAATTCTTCTCACTTATGTCATGCTTCCCACTGAAGTAAAATCAAACTCCAATGTTATTCCTTTCTCTGAACTTCCCTGTACATCCTGTCTCTTTTGTTTCTGACAGAGGCTGGGAATGCAGGCTGCTCAGGATCGCAGCTTTCAGCACCAAGACTTAAAATGAAAATAGTGCCTTACCAGTGAGGTGAGAGACAATGAATATCAAATAGAGATTTAAAAACACATTTTCAGGGGTTTCAGTAAAAAATGCAATCCTAAGAGAGTATTAATTGATTCAACTAACTGCAGAAATTATTTTTTAACTAATTTAATATTCTGATTTATTAGAGAAATGCATAACCAAGATCTCTCTTCCTTAAATGACTTCAATTTTACCCTTTTTCTTTCACACAAGAAACCTGTGAATCTCTCAGTTTTCTTTTTCCTTTTTTTCTCACAGTAAGATGAGCTGAGAATGCTCAACAAAAATTTTAAAAGAAACTTAATTTACATGAAGTAAAATAAAATGTGTTGTGTAAAAAAAGGAAAGTAACAGGCTTTCTTTTCATTCCTTTTTTTATTTTTGGTTGTCTCTTGGAAATTTTAAGGGTATATTTTGCTAAAATTATTTCAGTACTTACATCTTGCATATTCCAGTTACATTTAAAAATATTTCATATTATCTTAGTGGCATATTTTCAGTTATCGAGAATGACAGCCACTCAGTTCTGCACGTTTTTAATGCTGGGGTTCTTACATCTGGTTTATAGTTAACAAAAAGGTGTGAACTGATTTGCACCAAATTCCCTCATAAGAGCAAGAGTTTATTATAAAAAGAGATTGTAAAAGTGAGGGAAGCATTAAAAATAATGTCAGAATAATTCTTTTAATCACTCGGGATAGGATAAGCATGAAATGCAGCTATAATATGAATGATAATCTGAAGGGGAAGTAACAGCTGAAAGACTGAAAGAATTTCAATTAAAATATACTGAGCTTAACTGATTGTGCAGATAAAGCCCACCGATACAGCGATGATGGGCACTCCATACATGCCAATGCGGATTCCCAGAACACACCAAACAGTTTAATTAAAAATGAATTTCGATGCAATTATTATTTCAACCTGACAAACAAACTGCAACAGAAAGTCTCATTTCATCTCACGAGCTCCCGGCGCACAAAGCGTTTCGTTGCCGGCTATTTACCCACCCCGGTTTTGTTTCGGACCCGGTGAGGGGCAGTTGGAAGGCGCCGCAATGAGCAAATCCTCGTGTTGCTCCTTTGTTCTGGAATTTTATCTAAAGATGTAATGAGCGGGAAGGCGGCGGCGCAGCCGGAGAGCCGCGCCGGGCGCAGGAGCCGAGCGCGCTCCATCGCTTGGGTTGTGTTTCAGTGCCCTCTCGTGGCTCGCTCCGCGGGGACGCGGGGCACAGGCGGCCGCAGGCGGGGACACCGCCACCCAGGGCTGCCCCACACCGGCCAGCGCCTTCGCCCCGCTGCGCCTTTCGGCTGCACCAGCGCTCTCCAGCAGCCCTGGGATCATCGCCGCCTTGCAGCGTCCCCGTGGGGCCGCGCAGGCTGGCGGGGGTGAGCCGTCACCCCACGCAGGTCCGCGTGCCCCGGGTCGCACCGCTGCGGGGCCAGGGCCACCCACGCTGGAGGACACAAGCCCTGCCGGGGAGAAGCGCAGCCCGAGCCCGCAGCCGGCGGGGCTGCTCGGCGCTGCCCCTGTTCCAGGACTGGGGCGCTGTGTCCGGCCCCTCGCCGCGCGGTGACTCACGCTGCTGTCGTGTGCCTGGACATCAAAGCATGCTGCAGCCCGAGCGGTACCTGCCTGCGCGGGGCTTCTGTGACAGTCAGGGGTTATGGACTGTGTGATGGCTACTTCAATACTTAATCGAGCATTTCAAAGTTCCCCTGTGATCTATACATACGTGCCATTTAAAACATCTTTCATGTCTGTTTTGTTCTCACAGCATTTTTTTTCCCCACCAGCTGCTTCTGTCTGCCCCTTCCTCTCCTCCCAAACTGAGCAGTGCCTCTCTCAAACTGCGTGCAGCACTCGGTGCTGGGACTGCAGGCTCAGGAACAGGCAGGCTGTTGCCCAGGGAGCATCCCACACACATCACAACTTTCAGAAATTAAGTTTCTTTTTCTCTCCTAGTCCCGAATGTGCTGCCAGTCACACTGATTTGTACCAAACTGTGCAGTACACGTGCTCTGATACAGAAAATTGCACCTAATTCTGAATCGCAGTCGCTTATCTAAGACTGGTTAGGAGTCAAGCTGTGACCATTACATTCAGATCACTCATGACACAAACTCGATTTAAACATGTATCTCAAGAAGCATAAACCTGTGTCTTCTGACTTTACTACAGTTTTAGACGATGGTAAAAGTCAAAACCACCACCATAATTACCCATCTATTTCTCATTGTGTTTTCTGTAGTGCCCATCACTGTAAAACCTAGGATATGATGTTTGAAAGTTAAATAAATGATGTGGAACTTAGATCTTTGTTTCAGCTAGGCATTTTTTACAGCATCAGAGCTTGAGTGCAGACTGTAAGCCTTGTCTGTGCACCATGTCTTTTATTGCTTCCTTGCTTGTACAGTGCAGCTCGGGAATTTTAAGGCAGAGGAGGGTGTATAAATTGCACAGCTCTGTACCGCAGATAGAACAGATCCCTGATGTAATTCTGCTGAAGGTAGGACAGCTGTAAATGAGAAGGGCTTTTGCTTAATGTTTAGTATATCCATTTCACCGAGCAGTGCTCTGCCCAGCCCCTGAAGCCTTGTGCTGAGAAAGAGACAGCTGGTGGAGAGCACCTGTAGGTTTTTAAAAATGTTTAACAGAGCAAGAGTCATCTTTCCTTCTTCTACTTTTCATGTCTCTGTGAGACTATGTAGACATTACTATTTATTTTCAGGGACACAGCAATTCAAAGCCATACCAGGTCTGGGTAGAGTTTTTCCTCTGATGCCCTCCAAAGGTGTCGGAGTCTCCCATGAAGGTGTTGTTCAATCACTGGTTTTATCTTCTGCTGATACGGAACTGATGTTCCAAGTGTGGGGAAGTTTCTTATAAAGACGTTTTTGCAAAAAAAAGGAGGAGAAGAGGCATTGTGACTCTCTGTGTTTCTGTGGGGTTCCTACTGGTCAGAAATTATATGTCAGTGGAACTGAGGCAGGTTGGGAGACACTCTCATGTGACAGAAGCAGTGACTTGGAGGTAGCTGCTACTTCTGCCTACTTTCCCACCTTTTCCAGCCATGTTAAAAAGAAATTTGGTCTTTACAAAGGGCAGAGGGGAGAAGATGGGGTCACAGGCAAAACTTCTTCTGGGACCATCCAACACATCTGGTCAGGCAGCTCTGCTGCATTATTAATATAACACATATATAACATAAATAACATATAACTGTATAACACATAGTTCTCAAGTTTGTATTTTGTGCATCATTAAACGGTACATTTCAGGTATGTGCTAGGATACCTTCTTTTCAGACTGCAATATTTCAAATACCTCTAGCTTTGAGCCTGAAGCAGATGTGGCTGGAGAGAGGAGTTACTCATCTGCTTTGTGAATAAAATCCCAAAGGACCAAGGGCTAAGAAATGCTGAGGACCCATTTCAGTAGGTCTTCCCACTGCAGACCCAAGAAACCTGCAGTTCCTGCCACACAGATGTCAGGTGTGTGCCTGTGTGCTTTTCCCACCTACCCGGTGGGAAGAGATGAGGGACTTTGTGGCCACAGCCCCTTGCTGTGACTGAGTTGAAATGCAGCTCCCTTGGCACAGACAAGGCAGCGAGAGAGAGTTTCTTTATTTGCCTGGATTGGGGTGAATTCCGTGTTGCCATGACTTTGCTTTTCTGTGACTCCTGTCCTAGTGAGCCCTATCTTGTTGCTCACTGACATTTTCTTGAATGCAACTGTTATAGGCAGAATAAAAGGTGAATGCTCAGAGATGTTTTTGGAAGCAGGTTGCAAAGGCCAGGTTAATGGTTACTCGTGTGCTAACACAGACTCTGACCCATATGGTGCAGCCAGAGCGGTGGAGAGCATTGCTATCATCTGCTCACATGGCACAGGATGGCACAACACAGAGATGACCTGGAGTAGTGCTGTCTCCTCACTCTGCCTCATCTCTCATTAGCAGCAGCCTCTACAGCAAGAGATGCTTCTTTCGAAACTTAAAAAGTGACCGTGAATGCTGTTCAAAAGCCTGCTTGTTAGAAGACTAGAAATGAGTGGCAGCCTGAGCCAGAGAGATATAGAAGACTTTAAATACATATATATGAATCATATATGCCAGCCTCTGAGCCAGGGTGTATAGAAACTGACCTTTCTCTTTCATCACTGCAGAGTAAACAAACTACAAAATTTGCTCCATCCATGTGTACTTGTCCCCTCTATGCTGTCTGTCCCAATGTCACACGCTGCAGCTGCATTTGGCAGCTCGACTCCCTCCCTGTTCCCTCTGTTCCTTCTGTCCTCTGTCAGCCAGCACAGCAGGGCACTCATTCTTCTATCTTCCCTGTTTCTTCACCAAAAATAGAGTCCAGTTCATTCAAGTGCAGGGGTGAGCCCTGATCAGTTAGGCAGAGGCAATGTAGATCAAAAACCATAGCAACACCTTGTGGGAGAGCTGTCGAAGCAGTCCCAATTTTACTGGGACTGACAGTATGTCTGTCTCAGATACAGAGGTTTAGGTGGCTGGATGCTTATCTGGAAAGGCAGATATCCTGCTCTTGGTGGAGGAAAACAAAGCTGTGGCCAAGGAGAGAGAGAAGAATGTAAAGGTCTACCACTAAAAAAAGGCACGGGAATGGAGCCGTCAGACCTGGACTAATACACATTCAACTACTAAGATTTGAGTTCAGACTCAATGTCAACACATTTTTACAGTCTTTTTTGAGGATGTATCTGCTCCAGCTTGAAGAAATCCCTCAAGAGTAGATACGGTTTTACATGTGGATTCCCCAGTGTTGGGGCACTTTAGGATTCAGCTGGAAGGGGTGCCGGGGCATGTTGTCTAGACTGTGCTTTTGCCAAGCAAGGTTGGACCAGGTCCTTAATGTCCCCTTCCATCATGGCATTTATGATTCTATGATTCAGTTATTTTCTAGCTAAATTGGACAAAAAGTTAATGTTCTCAAGGCTGAAGATCTACATTTTGTTTTCCCTTGAGGTAAGCAATCTCCATCAGAAAATATATGTTTTTCACTCAAAGAAGTAAACAAATATTCTACATGAAACTGATGCATAAATAAGCTAAGAAAGCACCCTCCTGTGAGTACAGCAACCTGCTAGAAGTCCTGAGTAAGCAGCACTAGAAATCTGTTACTTCATGGAGGCTAGAAAAGATTTGCTTAATATTTTTAGCCCGGTTGACAGTTTTGCTAACCTCTCTCCCTTTAGAACGTTTTTCATGTAAATATATCTCAACAGCAAGTATATAGAAGCAGAGTGGTAAAGAAGCAGGGAAATTTAGGAGGAGCACGTGAAACTGGCAATGCAGGAACTGAGAGCTATCATGAAATACCAACTCTGCAGCCTGATCTCCATCTGCTCTCTAGTGGATGCCCGCACAGAGAGACCTCAAAGTTCCCCTGTCTACAAATAAATCTGATCTCCTCTGGGCTGCACACACATACTTCATACGTACTGCCAGCACACAGTCCACCTCAGTGCCTTCAGCTGGGAGCCCTGGCCCCTAAACATAGGAACTCTGACCCCTAAACGTGGCTAAGAGGAGCCCACGTGTTGCAGACACGCACCTCAGTGGTGGTTCTGAGCACCAGATCCGTGGTGCCTTTTATGTCAAACTCCAAAGGGCCCAGGTGCCACTCAGGATAACTGGCTTCATTTCGGTGTAATGCTGAGATCTAGTCATAAAATAGGAGTATGAGCTCTTTATTTGTTCTTGACTGCTGATTTCAGGCATTCACTGAGGGATAACCATCCCAGAAGATGACAGGCAGTTATTTAATCAGCCTTTTTCTCATTTTTCCAAAAGAGGTTTTTTCCTATAAGTTTCCAGATAAAGGTGAAACCATGGCCACTGAGAATTACAGATTATAGAAAGGTCAGGCTGCAGGAACACTCCCACCTGCATGCCCTGAATCCTACACAAAGTATTTCCTGAGCCTAAAAAGCAGGAAGAATGGTAAAGACTCACTGTAATGGAAATTTTGAACATGTATTAAACCACCAGGTGTTGAGGGAGGTTTAGGTGATGGGACTAGGGAAAAGCATTATTTGTGGGGAAGTGATGCCATAACTGGAAAAATCATCCCTGTCCCTTTCTTTGTGCTGAGGTCCAGCCTTTCAGCGAGATCAGTGCTGGAAGGCGCTGTGCCAGGGGGCTGGGATGTTTCCACTGTGAAACTTCTCTGAGATCCAGCTAGAGGACATTCCAGCAGTGCTGGGGCAGGGGACAGATTGATGAAAATCATGTGAATTTGTTTGATATTTGCTATTTTCTGGCAGATTGGGTTGTTGGATGATTCAGCTATGCGTATACCTCTGTATCCTCCCTGCTGTAACGTCAAATTAGCTTCACTTCTCCTCTCTCCCTTCCTGTGCCGCTCATTTGGATGGAGGTTAGGTGACCTGGCATCCTTTATTCATGAAAGGAGCCCTGTAATATATGTACATTTGTTCTATGTTCACGGGGTTAATTCAGTTTTGGCAAAAAGTGCAGAGAAGCAGCCCTGAAGACAAAAATCCTGTATTTTCCTTCCCAGAAACAGACGGTGTTGTCCATGCTGCAGTGGTTGTCCTGCAGAATTTCTCCTGCCTCGTCTTGAGCACCACAGGGAATTTCAGCTGCTTGTACAGTCCTTGGCCTTACTGAGATCAGGATAACAGTGCCAGCCTGTTACGCTAGCCTGGTAGATTTTACAGCTTCCCCTACCTCCTCCTAGCTATAAATTGGATTGGGGGAACCAAATTTTTTCCTCTGGGGAACCACAGTTGGTGACTGATGTCATCCTGTTCTCACTACCCAGCTGTAACTCATGGGCAGATTTGTTGGCTTCAGCAATTAAAAGGGAGCTTAAAAACTGGTTATCTATCTCTCTTGTAGCAGGAAGTGTCTCCAGTTTAATTGTGAAACTTAACACCATCAGAAAACTCCTGTTTATCCCACATGAGCTATTACAGAACCTCTGAGAAAGAAACTGCATTTGTCACTGGGGAATAATAAGTCTTACTTATAGAGTAGCCCATGCATGAAATCCTCTGGGCAACTAACAAAATACAGTCTGGCTTTAAAAAAAACAACAAGTCTGAAAAAACATCTCCATGTAGTCCAATAAATGCCAAGAGGGGTGAAATAGTTTCTTAATGTTTTTAGACCAAACGTGGTCAGCAGTAAATGAGTGTCAAATGGATTTTTAACAGACGTTTTCTGGAGTTGCATGGCTATCCTCCTCCAAACAGTTGGTAGCTGTGTGGCATGATCAGAAAAAGAAGAGAGAATACAGCTGAAAAGGTGATGATGTCTTGACCTTCAGCTCATCAGAGCACCCCTTCCGTCTCTCAGCAGCTTTCATCTAAAACTACTGAAAAAATCTAATATAGAGATCGCTCTGCTGAACACCAAGTGACATTAATTTTACCTTCAGATGTGGTAAATTAGGAGAAAAGGCCTTCTGTTTAAAATATTTCCGGGTTAAGTCTTGAGGTCCCATCCCAAGGGAGGAAATTTGGGGTTTTCCCTTCAATTCGTGCAAGCAGGGCGGTCCCCACTCTCTGAAGGGGCTGAAGTCACGAGGGGAGCTGAGGGCTGCTGTGCCACCCTTGAAGATCTGCTGGTCCCTGGTGTCAGGGGTGGGTGTCACCGAGCATTAGACTGACACAGCTCTGGAGAAAAAGTGTGAGAAAGGACAATAATATCCAGACCCTCTTTACTCCTGGCTGGAATATGTGTGAAGATCTAGGGAAGACAGCTGGAGACCAGAGCCAGAGCTGCTCTCCATGCCAAGGTTCTCATCTCCACTTGCTTTTTAAGGAGAATAAGAGCGAACTCAGGATGCTACCAAAAACCTGGTGGTAATTTATGCAGGTACAATACATCTCTTAACATCTTCCTTCCAACCACATTTCCTGTACGTTGCAGCTTTTATTTTAATTATTGCATTCCAAATGATTTGCCTTTCAGTCAGCAAGACCGAAAGGTCTTGAAAGACCCCAGAAGTAATTTATGAGCAATTATCTGATTTTCATTTTTAGCAGTCTGTACTGTTCCGATTTCTGTCACCTTGGAATATTCTTCGCCACAGTGTAGATAATTTGACTAATAGGAGGGACACCCATTTAAAAGGGGGCTTTCTAATGACAGGCCCTGCTGAGCTTGCTGACGCTGGTGCTGGTAGTTGGAATTATTATGGTGATTCTCAGCATTTTCATTAATCTCTTCTGCATTCTCTGGGGTTTTTGAGTTGAAATTTTCCAGGCAAGGTCTTAGCGAAGTAACAACTTTTATTCTCTTTCCTTAGGGCCTTTTTTCCTATTGTGAGAGTCTATTAAATAAGTTAAAAGTAGTTCATGAAACTACAAATGAAGATGGTGACAACAGGCTGAAGGCATGTATAGAGAGAGCAACAACTGTCTGCTGGAGCAGTGAATTCCCCCTTTCTCATACTGTTCACCTGAACATCTGGGTCGAGGAGGGTGGTGGCGTGGCAGTGTGTTGGGAGAGAGGAATGAAGCGCATGCAAAGAGCCCTGTCAGATGTGGCTCCCCCACCTGGCAGGACATGCAGAGTAGGATGCAGAGCACTCACCTTCCCTCTCTGCTTGTCCAGCGCAGCTGAGGTGTCCTCCAGCATGAGTTGGAGAGTGGGGCATGGCAGATTGTCAGTGGGGCAGCACAGTCACATCCATTGCTCACTCCCTCTGTCCACCAAGTGGCCACTAAGTGCAGGAAATTATCTGGTCTGATGATGCTTGACCAGCCCAGAGAGGCCAGGGAGCTCATGGAAGAGCTGGTGGAACCAAAGCTCTTGTATTCCTGAAGCACAAGGGTTCCAAAGGGTTCCCCCTTGGACAGAGAGCCCCACAGAGGTGGCGGAACCCAGGTATCCCTTGTGACCATGCACCAGCTGAGGAGAGGGTGCCCACACCTCTTGCAAACCAAGTTAACCAGAGATGCCCTGGCAAAAGGAGCATTTCCTTATTCTGGTCACTAATAGAAATAATCTGTTTCCATCCCCCTTGGGTTCAATTTGCCTGTTGAGACTGCTGGTGATGTAGAAGACAAGAAAATTACACTTTTTTCCTGTATACCATTGACTGCAGGAGGTCCCATTTTTGTGTGGAGCACTTGGGCTCTGCCACAATCCAAATCACAGATAACATTTTTGTGTTTATCTTGTCTTCCCTTTGATCTTTCCCACACTGCGATTGCTGATAGATTCAGCTAGCTTAGAAACAAATATTTATTGCAGCTGTGCTCTTCCATAAATAGAAATGGTATACTTTTAATCAGAACAATTTTTAATTTTTTTTAAGTGTATATCTGGAAGCTAAAGGGCAGGAAATCACAAGCATTTAGACAGGCACAGGATGTAGGCACGTGCACGTGTCCCACGTCTGCACTAGTGCCACGCTGAGCACAAATACGACTGCTGTTCTCAGCAAACATCAGAGTCTTTAGACATTTAAACATTCAGCATGCAGAGGAAGAAAAGGCATGGCAGCTACCAGCTATCTGGGAGGTTTTGTTTTATTTCTCTCTCTGTTCCTCTTGGACGCACTCAGAGGGGATGGCTCAGAGGATTCAAACTTCCTTGCTTGCTTGTAGGGAAAAAAAAAGCATCCCTGCTTTGGGAACCCAACTTCTCTACCCAAGTGGGAAGTCACAGATGTAACACATCGGTAGGTAAGAGAAATGCTCGCCTTGCCCCCACCCTGGCACATCAGAAGTGAAACCTGGGTCAAATCTTTTCATGCGTTGCTCATAGTTTCTTTAAAATAGTGTTTTCACTGATGCACACCAATGTGATGAACATTTTTTCATGTATTATTAATGCATTTCTTTGTACCATGTTCCCAAAAAAAAAAAGTTTTGATTTATTCCACACCTTAAACCCAAAGTGACAAACTAGTGAGATGGCAGCAGGCTGCCTCTTTCTTTCTCCAAGATTTGAAAACTGAACTTAAAAGTCTGGAATTATACTCAGATGCATTCCACTCTTGTAATATTAACATTTTTTTTATTACCTGAACTATTTTCCCTGTCTCCCTTGACTCCCACAGCAGGGACTCTCATATTATTTCCTGCAGTGTTCCACCCCCACTTTCAGAGACCTGGATTTGAGGAGCTGCCCTACCGTTTATCAAAGCTTTTCCCTTGGTCATCAGAGAGAGTCTTGTCTGGTTTGGGCTCTATGAAATTGTCTGCTTCTACTTTTTTCCTTGCTTTTTCTTCCTCTTCTTTGTATCGAGTTATCTGTTCACAGCTGAGTAATCTCAGTAGAACTGCGGGGATGGAGATCTTCTTGCCTCGCGTCAAAGATACAGAACCTTTTTCAGCTGAGCCAGGGATTGGCGATACAGACAGGTATTTATAAGTGCTCACACAAAGTAGGCATGAGGTGTCCTCTGTGGCAGTTCCTGTGCAATACTGTATTGATCATGTATACCTCTGACCTCCTTTTCTGCCCTCTAACCGTACAGTTCACCTCCACCAAGGCTAACTACTTTCAGTCTTCTTTACTGCTTGGTGCTTCTCAAGCAGCAACCATCTTTCTGGGAAAAACAAAACAAAAGAAAATAAAACCCAAACAACACGCACACAAATCAGAAAAGGAAGGTCTTTGTTTCTTTGCTTCAAGATGTAGGATTTTCTCCCAAACCAGGGCTGTAAAATATATCCATTCCTAGGTGAGCTGACATGTTTAAAGCTCAGTGGATTGCAAAACATGTTAAATCATCGTTGTATTTATCCCACAGAGATTCGGGAAGAATTTGTTTGACAAGAGAGAAAAAAAAATAACTTCTAATATTGAGGTAGATGGTGAGATAATAGACTTGAAATTGCCAGTGTTGCTGTACAGAGGAAAATCACAGATCATTTCTCAGTGAAACCACTGCTACTAAATTTGTAGATGGAGTCCATCATCAGTAAATATTTTAAAGATACAGTTAGTTTAGGTGATCCAACTGCAGAGTGGTGTGATATGACTCTAAGCAAATGTTTTGGTTAAACTTGCTTGGGGACTAAATTCTTCGTGAGCTTTCAGCTCTCCTGTTGGTGATCTTTTTCTCACAACGCAAAACCTCTCCCCTGCCTGCGCTTTACTTCTGAAGCTCTTTAAAAACATTTCTCCTGCAAGCCTTTCTGTGGTGCAGGGAGCTCACACAGGCAGACATTTTCGGCTGTCCCTAGTCTCTGTCCATTTGTGTGACGGTCCCCTGCGTGGGAGCTTCTCAGAATAGAAATGAGTCTCTCCTTCCTGAGAGTTTGGAAATCATCTAGCCCAAATCAGCACCTGTGATAAAGATGCTGACACCAGTGTTGCGGATGGCTATTACTTATTTATGCTCTTGTAACAGGGTAATGGAGTGCTCTCACCTAATATTAATAGAAATATATTTCACAGCAACTATATATGTTTATATATATATGTGATTACAGATAATGGGAACATTATAAACTTCACTAATGAGTTCCTTGATTATTCACTTGAACAGAAATTTAAATCTACTTTATCTGCATTTGTTTTTCAGTTATTCGGGGGAATAAAATATAAATTTTCCCCCAAAACATCATTGCCACATTTTTCTTTAAAAATATATATTTAGAGAGAGAGAAAAGACCCTTCTTCTGCTGTGTTTTTATGTTGCAGCCCTTTCCGAGCCTGGGCACTTGTGGGGAAGCTAATCACTTTCTGTGGCTGCTCTAGGTCACAGCTGCAATCACAAAACACTGATGTTTGCTGGAGATCCTGAGATACAGGCAGAAAGCAAATTTGGAATGCTAAATGACATGCAAGGGAACAAAAGCTCATTCTAAGAGTAACACTCGATCTGCTAACCTGACAGTGAAAAGGAAACCCATATGAGCTACATACACCAAACCAAGATTTGCCAGCCTGCCTCAATGCACCAGAGGGGTGCAAGACACTGTTTTGCTCATGGTTACAGAACACAAAATCTGTAAGGTGTTAGTGCACGTTTTGTAAACATAAAAAGTGGGCAATTCTATAGAATAATTTCTACATACTTTTTCCCCACTTCTTTTTTTCTGACAGCATAACTCTGCCCATACTGTGCTGAAAAAAGGGTTTTCACGGATTTGTGATGTTAACTCTTGAATCTATATTTATGAGTTTCATGATGTTTCTGTAATAATAAGATCATTAACATCTTTTTTACTTAGTATGAGGCACTAAGGCAATCAATGCATGAAACTCACCCGCCTGTAACAGTGGCTGGTTCATTAGCCAGGGACTGCTGTAAAGACTGGGGTGAACATTAAGGATTGTGCCTTTATTTTTAGCAGGCACTCGATATTCTGTGCAAATCCAGCATGAGAAGGGGGAGTGGATTTCTCATTGGCAAGGAATCCTTCCCAGAATGGCCTCATTCAAACACTTTATACCTTTTCTTTCTAGTCCTGCACCCTAAGGTGCTGGTGAAAAAGCATGAAAAGCACAGAGAGGGTTTTTTGGTGAAACGGGTCCTCTGTGTTGAGTGTTGTCCCCTGAGTGTGGTTCTACCAACAGCTGTGCCCATTTAACGCTTTGTCTAGTCCCCATTTTTGGCAATTAGCTGACGAGAACATAATGCTGGGTTCTTTCAAAAGCCTCACACGGTCTTCAGACATACCTTGCTCGTGTTGAATTCTGCTCTGTCCTTAGCATCTCTTTTCCTTTCAAGTGAGACCAGGTTAGACAGGGAGGCAGTTCCCAAAACCTGGATCTTGCACCCTTTTGAGAATCCCTAACCTTGGTGACACCCAGATCCCTTGGTGGGAATTGAGTGGCCTCACCCCTGGTGCGTGGTGAAAAAGGCCCCGAGTTCAGCACTCAAATCCCACCCCATCACTGTGCGGGGCGGTGGCACACTGGTGGCACAGTGCTGAAAATGTTGCTTTGACAAGGACAGGTTGTGAACATATTCAGTCCTTAAGCTTTAATTAATCAGATTGGAAGTCCACTTGCTCAACTGAAGAGCTTGCAGCAGCATGTGAAAGAGACAGCTATGGAAAATGCCATCATTAGGAGTATTTCCATAGTGTCTATGGCTTTCCATCAGCAGGCAGACATCCCAAAGCAATGCACACAGTGTTTTCAAATTAATATAAAGTGTATATGAGCGGCCTTTGTAAGTTTGCTGTATATTTGAGGGAAGCTCAAACTGAGGCTCTGACCTGAATTTGGAATTGAGTGGTCCTTTCAGTTAAGTAAAAGCTCATTTTTCATTACAAGAATCCATTTATTAGGTGAACCAAAAACCCCATAAGCAGACAGTTTTAGGATTTCAAAGTGCCTTCATACAGGTTCTAGGAAACAACTTGCAAAACATGCAGGAATTTATACAGAGATGTTTAATAAATCAAAGAGACACTTACAACAATGAACATCACTCAGTTTAGGTGATTAGTTCTTTACAGTCATTAGGATTGGAGACCAGAGTGTGTGGACTAGTCTCTTTTTATAGATGATTGATGGGATGAGAGAGATCAGAAACAATATTGTAGACAACAGATGAACAGAGAATATTAAAAAAGCAATGGGGGGAGGATTGAAGCCCTGCTGAAAGATTAAAGAATAGAAAGAAGTACAAATGAGCAAATCAATTATTGTGTGAAGATTTCTAGCATGTTGTTTAATTCATATTGGCCTGTTCTATATTTAGTTTCCTCACAGTTTCTTTTTTTATTGATGTTTCTTTTAGTTCCCTCTCTGGAATCTGATTCTAAGATGCATCATTGAATCATCCTTTGAGGGGAAATGTTACAAAATGAGACCCAATCTAGCAAACATTTTCTGACATGAGCCGTCTTGCCTTAACTAAGCAAAATTCAATGATGCTGTTTCAGAGTATGAAAATCACTCAAAGAAGCAAAAAGTCTGGAAATATGGGCCATGGAGGGGGTACATCTGCTTGGGGAGGGAAGGGCAGAGAAGGAAGGGGAAGGGGTAACTTCAGACGCGCTTTTTCCTTCCTCTGGAATTTACTTGAGCACACGGTGTGTGGGGCAGGTTGCTGAAAGGATGGACCCAAAAATGTACAGAGCAAAGGGGATTTATGTGCAGCATCTCTCTGTCAGACCCCCTTGCTGGATGCAATGTCAGGAGCTGGGCAGCTCCCCCATGGGAACATCTATTCAAGAGCAGCTTCAGGGGCCAGGGAAAATGGGTTTTCCAGCTTCTTCTCCTGCCTGAAGCCTCTTTTTCCAAAGCATCCTGTACATTGTGTGATAGTTCCTTCCCTCAAGGGGGTTCTTTGCTTTGGTTTTTGGGGTCCCACTCAGGCACCATGGTAAAGGGAAAAGGGGAAATAAATACACATTTAAAAAATCATGTACTGTTACAACAGACCACAGACTTTAAAATACTGTAACCCCATTGCTTTGCTGTCTTCAACATGTCACTAAAGAGCTGAGATCAGGCTGCTCAGGAATCAGTTCCACTTTGGAGCACATTTGCATTAAGTTTAACAATAAATTATTCAGTTTTGCAATGCCTGGCTTAGGAATGATTATAACATCACTGTAATTACTTTTAATGTAAACACTGATACGTGCTGCCACCCATACCAGCACCTCCACATTCAAAATTTGCAGTGAAAGCTTAGGGGCCTCTCTGAACCTACTATACAAAAAGTGCTGCTTTACACACAAAATATCAACTTTTTCCCAAAAAGTTCTTTTTAACAACAGCCAAAAGGATTCACTGATATCCTTCTTGTGAAGCATTTCATAGGAACATCAAGGTTTGATTGCAATGAGAACAGAAATTGGAGAGTGGAAAAGGGAATAAAAGAGATTTGGTAGCCTCTTGGTCAAAAAAGAACTGGTTAAAGCGGACTAGAGGGAAGCAGGAAAACAGTGCTGAATGCAGTGAACTAGGGGGAAGAAGAATGGTTGAAGCTTTCAGAGGAAGGTAAGGATGAATTAAGTGGAAACAGGACACAAAATCCCTTAGGATCTGCTCACAGTTCCGGTGACTAATTTACAAGCTGTTAGCACCACAGTTACTGATGTGGTGCTCACATTTAGCATTGCTGTTCCAGAGACAACTTTCTCATTCTGGAAAGTCTGATAAAAACCATAATCAGTTTTACTTGTGGTTGCCACTGTTACACGGAGAAAAGTACAAACCATGCTGTGTTGCTTCTGTTACAAGTTTCAGAATCTGAAATTTAAAAAATACTTGACTCCAACTATGTTAAAAATGAGCTTGAATACTGGAAGAGTGTCTACAAAAAACTGCTTTTCAGAAAGAAAATCCAGGTCAAAGCATAGATCTGAGATGATGGAACCAAAAGAGGAATTGTAACCTGGGGAAGTTGAGATTGAAATTAATCAACATCTTTATGTTCAAGATAAATATGACATAAGGTTACTCATGTCACCACTTCCACACGAGAGAACAAGAAGCTAAGGCAGGGTCTACCCCATGTACATCCTTTCAGCTGGCCATTCAGATGAATAATTCTGTCAATATGCAGTAAAGACCATTAGACAATAAATGAAAATTTAAAATCTGTTTTATATACTTATTTAGTGTGGTGCTCAAGGAAATCTAAACATTTTAGGAGAATGAAATATTTGTATAGTTCTTACTGAAGTAAGATTCTTTGGCTCTGTCAGAACTGCATAGCCGTGCTCATAACACTTGTGCATCATTGCACCTGAAGTTACTTGTCTCTGTTATTTCAGTCATTCAGACAATTAACTGAACAACATGCTAAATCATTCTGCCAAAGAACTCCCAGATATTTAGTATGTGTATTACTGTGTGATCACCTGTTGGATTTCTCTCCTGAAAACAAATGACGACTCAATGAAAAATGTGTGACTCCTCTTTAAAGTAGCAACACAACAGCAAATGGGAAGAAAAAATCATTTTAAAAATTGCAGTAATTATTATTTAATGTTGTATTCTGGAGGCATGTCTTGGGGTTTCTTTAAAGTCAGGTGTTTCCTAATCTGTGATTGCCTCTAAATGCATGCAAAATAGCATGGGGGTCATATTTTATTACATCTTTGCTTGTACAAGTTCCCTCAGATTAATGTTCCTGCTCTCCACTTTGTCTGGAAAATGACCAACGGGGCCTGTGGAGGAGGTGTTTGGTAACTGGAGCAGAGAGACTATATTAGCTCTACCTCTGCAGTCTAAAAATATCTCTGTTTTAGGATGGTAGGATAGAATTTGGCCCTTGGGATTTATAGCCTAGGCAGGTTAAGTGAGAGCTGTGCACATTAAATGCAGACTTTGAGGCAGGCCATCGCAACTTTCCTAAAATGATGTTACCCTATGGTCAGATTTTGTTTGTTTTTAATACTCTGTAAATTTACTACAGGGGCTTTGATGCATGTTTTTCAGCTTGAAAGCAAAACTGTCTTCCTTCATCCACCACTTTACAATTTTAATGCTTTTAGCAGGCAGCTCCAAGACACAGAAATGGGCTCAGAAAGCAGCACAGCTAACAATATCTGGAGCTGCTCTAGGAAAGATATAAAAGAACACCCAAGAGGCCAGAAGAGGACAGAAAATCTTTTAGCCAGGCCTCTGCCAATCTTTGACTGAGCACATGGACAAAGCTCCACCGTGGCAGGTTGTTCTTCAAGGCAGTGTTTTTGCACCTTCAGAGGAAGAGTTTGGTACCAAATCAGTGTCAGAGAGGGGCTGCTGGTCCTGGTGTGCATCTCTGGGGTGGGATTGTCTGTCTCTCCAACCAGCTTAGCTTCTTGCACCAGCTTTGAGCTTGCATAAAGTCTTTGATGAGTTACTTCTGGGTTGCAACACGGTGGACGAGGGAAGAACCCTCTTGCACGTCCAACAGAACTTTCTGCTCCCTGCACTTATTCTGTTTTTTGTTTGTTTGATTGTCTTGAAATTTTTTACTGTGCTTTTGATCTGAGCCCAAGAATTGAAACCATCACTGGGAATGTGCTGCTAGAGAGAATTACGAAACAAAATGCAACCACAACACTTTAAATGTTGATTTAAGGGATGCCTAGACCTCATGCTGGCTTTCTGCACCAAGATGAGTTTCTCATAGAGAATACCCCTCCTCCACTTCCCAGATTTTATACTAAAGTAAATTCCCTATACTCTCTCTCAACTCCAGTCCGTCTGTACAAAGAGGAATAATAGGGCTTCTGCTTTCTCATTTTCATTTGCAGTTTGAAGAGGGCTTGTATTTAATGGAAGTGGAGGGAACACTAAAGAGGAAGCACGAACATGTGTAGGGCTTTTCAGTTATTAGGTTAATTAAAGAAAGCCACAAAATGGTAGCTGTGGAAAAGACCAAAGTCAAAGCATCCGTGCATATTCCATGGCATTGCTGTTGACTCTGAAAATGTTCTTACCCTTGAAGGGCCTGGCTTGTGCTCTTGTGGGCTGATGCCAGCAAGTATTTCTAGAACTTCTGCCTCTGTTAGAGTCACATAGTAGATGTTTTTTATCTTGCTTTTCTCTTTGGAATTGTCTCTCTTCCCTCACAGCTGTGGTGATTTGTTTGTTCTGGTGTTAATAACTAGATCTGCAGTTAGTGTGTCCAACAGCATAATAATCCACACACACCAGACACATAGAGGTAGATCCAGCACAGAATATTCATTTGTGTTGGAGGATGGAGAGGAGTTATCAGCCAGGAAGGGTTCGAAATGCTTCCCAGGATCAGAATTCAAGTGATCTGTACAGTGGCAGAAAAATATCCAAGGGTAATATTTTTTCAGTGGAAATTCCTATTTCAGGGGGGAAAAAAAGGACAAAGTAATGTTTCTGCTGTTTATTTTGGCAACCAAAGCTGCCTGAGCATTATAGAGCATAATACTTAGTAGTAATTCCAAATAAATCATTTGAGAATACAGTCTTTTAGGTTATTCTTTTCCTTCCTTTATAGTAGACATCACAGCTAGGACAGGGCACATCTTTTGCCTGGAGCTGCTCATTAATATAGGAAAAAATAGTGAGCCAGAAGAGTTTGTTATCTAAACAGACAGCACATAGTGAAAGCAGAGAAGTTACTAGCCACACTGTTGTGATGGGAATGAAGGAATATTGAGGGTAAATGATTTGTTCAAGGCAGTATTGAAGTAATGCAGAAAACCCCAGCTCACCACAGTTCTGATCCAGTACTTGAAACTTTTGTTTTCATCTATTTATGCTCAATTTAAAAGGATTTGATGGTGTTTATCTATTTTTTTCCCCTGTGTTTATTGTTTGAAGACACCTAAATTGTCACAGAGAAATGCTTCATGTCTGATGTGTGAGCCATGGTCACTAGGATGGGCTTGGAGGTGTAGGGAATGGTCAATTCCCGAAAAAGAGAACACCTGTACCTAAGTCCTGCACCACCTTTGAAGCCTTTTCCCATGCACAGCAATATACTTCATGCATTCCCATGCCAAGAAGGGGTTGGCCATATCCTGAAGGACAAAGAAAGCAAGATGGTGCACGTGGGCTCAGAACTTTGAAATATCAAAATGGTTCCAAAGCCTCTTTTCAGTTTATTGAAGCTCCCTGCTGACAAAATATTTTCATATATTGGAAAGTGAAAGAAGGACTTTCACTTGTTTAAACTTCTTGTATAAACATCAGTCCATCTCCTAAAATCAGAAGAAGTTGCAGAGAGGTTTGCCTTCCCATTGAGTCTGACATAAGGACCACTTTGCCACAGTCAGGGGGCAGAATGAAATGGATCCACTGGACATTCTCACTGGTTAAAATCCTCCTGGGAGCAAAGAGAGACCAGTAACCTTGTCTCTTGCATCTTATTGTGTAGATTTATGTGGTATAAAAAGACCATGAGCATTGTGCTAGCTCTCTGCACATGGCAGGATTTCACTCAGCAGCTTGAGAAGGTCAATTAAGTATTAAATAGCACCCAGGATAACAGGGTAAGATCACTACGTGCCATGTAACATTTTTTACATATTATGAGCTGTGCACAAGGGCATATCTAAATAAAATGCATAGGAAATAGCATCACACAAATATGATCTACATTTTTTCTTGATCAAAGAGGCTGAGGGAAAAAATAATTAAAAAGTAAAAGCCTTATGCAATGAGATTTAAAAGAAAACTTTGGAGGCTGACAAGACGCATCTGGCACAACTTCAAAGTCCATCAAAGTACATATAATCAATGTTTGTCAATAGCAGTTTTGCATCCTTTAATTTATCTTTCATGGATATAAAGCATGATGTTATTAGGATCCAGTCCATACCTTAATTCTGTTTGAGATTTGATGAATCAGGGCTCTATTAAAATTCAGTGCAAATCAGCTTACTCAAGGACACATTACATAAAGTTGCGTGTTATCTAACTCCTTTTATCTTGCTGTCTTTCTAACTAGTTAAAGAATCTGGAATTTCATAAACTTGTATTTGTGGCTGGCCACCAACACATTAAGTCTCAAACATCCCTTGCTTATAGGCACCCACTTAAGGTATGCACATGTGGCATAGTCAGGATACCGAAATTCTTTGTGTATTTTCTGGTGTATGAAATCTGCTTTAGGATTGTTCATGCTCCAGAGTAAGGAATCAGCAGAAACAAGGTTCTCTGGCATCCAAATTTCAACACCTGTCACTGTAATCAAGTGCTCACAACCATCTTTTTCACCACAAAAATCACATTCAGGATGAGAAATGATGAAGCCCTTGGGATTTCACTGTTTTCTTCCTCATGTTTCAACATGTGGACACTATTTCTATCACCTTCTTCCTTTTCAGGTTCTAAACTGTCTCGGAGAAAGAATGGTCACTTCATTTGTTTTTATAACATGTAGTACAAACAGTGTCTGATCAGCAAGAGTTTATCAGCATTTCAGCAAGAGGGTTGTTTATTCTTGCAGTAATACTCTGATTTCCTGAGTTGCTACTGTTGTTACAAATGCTTCAGCCTCAGGAGAATAGAGGTTACTCAAGAATTCAAATTTCTGTTAAAAAAAAATGGATCCCGGTTCTCACACTAGTAGAAAAAATCTTGAGAACATGAACTCTGTTTCATGTCTGAAATTTACAAAATAATAAAAAAACCACACTTTGATATTTTAAAAAATCATATATTATGTAACTAGATCTCAGTACTTTTCAGGTGGGAGAGAAGTATGATTCATACTTTTTTTCCAATTGATAATAATTGTTGAAAGATACTTTTAATACAAGGTCAATGCTTGTTTTTATTGTTAATTTATACTGTTCCCATCTTAGATACTTACTGATTTGAAACATTTGCCAGTGGTCAATGCAGTGATTATCTGGGCAGGATGCATTTATTTGATCAGGGCAATCTGTTGAACATTAAACAATATTTGAAGCACGGTTAATTATTTGCACTGAATTAGCTCGGCCTCAAAAGATTGTGGCTTGTCTGAAAAAACATAGGCAAGAAGAAAAAGCTAATTTCAAGAAAAAAGCGAGGATGGTTAGAAGTGCTTTGGCCCTTCAGGTTCTTCCACTGGTTATTCTCCTAGGGACCACATGTTTGTGTGTGAGTATGTTTTTATCCTCCTTTTCTTTCCATGCGCCCGCTCTGCTGTATCTGCATTTCAGGCCACTGAGGTGACCAAGTTAACACAGCATAAGAGAGAAGGCCAATGGATTCTTTTTTGGAGCAGATATCTACAGTGTCAAGGAATGGCTCTTCTGGGTACACTCAGTGGCCACCCCACTCCCAGTGGTCTGTGGTGGGGAGCGTAGTCCCTCTCCTAGCCCGCGGCACTAAGAAATGCCCCAGAACACTGGGCTGCAGCATGGGCAGCTCCTCTTAAAATCGTAGAATGTTTTGGGTTGGAAGGCACCTTAAAGATCATCTTGTTCCAACCCCCCTGCCATGGGCAGGGATACCTTCCACTAGACCAGGTTGCTCAGAGCTCCATCCAGCCTGGCCTTGAATGTTTCTACGGATGGGGCGTCCACCATCTCCCTGGGCAACCTGTGCCAGTGACTCACCACCCTCATGGTAAAAATTATCTTCCTTATTTCCAGTCTTCATTCTGAAGGGACTAAACACCGCATTAAACAGGTCGGGTAGGCGCTGCCTTGGCAGTTTTGCAAACTCTTCTGTAAAAGGTAAAATTTCCCCCAGCCATATGTTTTGAATGACTGGATCGTCGTTGTTGCTAACATGGGAGGAAGGTTAATGGCAAAATATTCAACACAGCAAGGGGTGACCAGAGCTCTGCCATGGCAGAGCTTCATATACTTTCCTACATCTATTCATCTCCTCTTTAAAGAAGACTGGAAGAACGTCTTGTAATCAAAGGAAAGTTAAAAGTCAGTTTAAAAAAAAAATTCTTTTGTTCTTCCAAGCAATCAAGTAGATTTTCTCATGAAGGAATTGGAGGTTCTTTAAAACATCTGCTTTCTTAATGACATTTCCTATGTGTGCAGGTTCATGTTTACTGAAACGCGTTTCAAAAATTCAGATGTTGATGTGTTTAAATTTAATTCTTCTGGGAAATTATATAGTGAGGGGGTTTAATGTGGCATAGATTTTTTTAAGAAGTCTGGAATTTGAGATCAGTAGAGTAATTATTCTATTACTCAATAGAATAATTATTAATTAGTGTATCACCAGGACCAATGTCACACTTGTTCAAGTAGTACTTGTAGCATCTTACTGAGGGGATCAGCTCTAGGGTACTTCAGTGCCAGTTTTACAGACTTTGTGGGAACATCATCTAATACAAATAAGCTCATAATGAATTCAGCAGTGTTAATTCATGCTCAGTGAGGAAGATGCGGGGCCGGTCTTAGACAACATGAAGTCTTGCCCAGATTTTTTCTAACTAGTCCTAAGTGTTAGATTGATTCAATACCTTTGAAATACCTATTCAATACCTAATCTGACTTTGCTTTAAAAATTGCTACAGAAAATCTAGACTACATCTCTCCCCGCCCCTGAAAATTCATTAACATTGCTAAAATGCAAAAGCAATTCTGCTGTCACTGAAAAGCAGCACGACAGAATATTCAGCAGGCTAGTTTTTAATAAAACATGCTTTTTCTTCATAATTAATATAACAAGGTTTTCTGGCTTAGCACTTGGCATGGATCCCAGAAAAAAAAAAGAGGGGAATGAGTTGCCACGATGTGACCATTGCATGACAAACAAGTTATGAGAGGATGTTTTTGTATTAATGATTTGTCCTGAAGAAAAAGTTGCACTGAAATAGTTTGAATGAAAAAATAATAGATCCTGCACTTTGCTGAAACCACAGAAAACACCCTTAAATTCCTATTTTCATCCTCTTCTAGAACTATCTTCATCATTTTTATTTGAATCTGGTTTTAGAAGTTTTTATAAGTAATGAGCTGATTAACAAATATTATTGGTGAAATACAGCAGAAGTCAAACATGGGTTTAAGCAGTAGTTCACGCTCAGTCAGTCACAATGGAACAAGAAAATACTTGGACATTCATGGATCTGGCAGGTTTGGATCAGAACCCTAAGGCAAAAATTTTCATTCAGTTCCTTCATACTGCCTGAAGAGAAACTGATTCCATCTGCAAGAATCCAAACTACCTCCACAAAAGGCATAAAGCTGCATGGTGAGGACAGAATTTGGTCCTTTACTTTAGCATGTATGATGCAACTGCACCAAAGATTGTCTTCAGACATGGCAGGTCTCCTCAGGCTGGGTTTTTTTCCCCTACTTTTCATTTCACTTCTGCTCAGCAAGGTACTGTAGTAGCAATGTGCCTGCCATCAAGATATTGTATTGTTAATTATTCCTTAATTAGCCAAAGAGAAAGCCAAAGAACTCTGCTGCAACCGAGCTGTGCATCCTCACTTATCCAGATTTGTATTTAAGCAACTTTTCTGGAACACACTCAGATTTAAATGGTATGCTTGAGTGTTGTGCTGAGTTGGGCTAGAGAAATCTGGAACATGATGATACAGAGTTGGACCCCACAACACTCCAGTGCTGGCCCTGCCTGTACACCGGGCTGCAGCTCCCACTTAACAGTGCTCTAAAGTGATTCAGCACATGTTCGCAGGGAAAAAAACTTATTTTTAAATCTACAGGTGTTCAGATCAGTCCTTTTCCTTGTATCAGGTTTTCCTGCAAACTCAACTTCCCTGGCAGCAGGGAGGAAGATTTGCAAGGGTCAGACTAGCAGAGGTGGCTCTTCACTGAATATTTTGGCACTTCAAAAAATTGATGTCCTCTTCGTTGTGGTGGAAAGTGTTTCAAAATCACTAGCCTTGCCCAATTCAATAACCAAGTGCACTTAGTAGCAGAAAGGGAAGGATAAAAGTATCACATTAAGATCAAACAATTGCAAAAAAGAACTCTTATCATAAGGGCCTATCTCCCTCTTGGCCCACAGAAAGTAGGATGCTGTTGCCAGCAGTACGTCTTTCCTTGCCTCAGGTGCTTGGAGACCAACATTTTAGGGTGTTCCAAAGTCAACTCTGTCTGACTTCTTTTTCTAATGCCCAACAGATCCATTCCTGTAGCAAACCCCCACTTGTGCTCCCCTCACCCTCACTCCAGGGCTTCATCGCACACACAAGGGCTTTACGCTCCGCTGTGTTGCAAACCAATCACTGCAGAGAGAAGTGAATGCTGCCAAGCCCGCCTGGATTTGTGGCCCATCAGGTGTAATACCCTTCTGCAGTGCTCGCCTAAATTTGCCTGATGCAGCAGGAAAGCAACAAAGCCCTGGGAGCGCCCCCAGCTAATTTTGCACCGCGCTCTCAGAGAGGGAAGCGTTCCTCACTGACCCCCGAAGGCAATCAGCTTATGCCCTGCAGCGTGCAGGTTGATATCCCGTGTAACTAAAGGGACTTAATGACTTTGCATAAGCTTTAAGTCTAGCAGTATAACCTGCATTCCCAGCACTGGCTGCAGGAGCGTTTGATAGCACAGGCACTCGTGTTAGTGTGACTAGCTGGCTCCTGCAGCCCCCTGAAACACATTTTGTAGCTTCCCTTTGCTGTGGCATCCAAGGCTGACCCTGTTTTCCACCTGGGAGCACAAGCACACCTCATCCACCAGTGAGCAGCTTTAAAAACACCCAGCTGCTACCAGGCCGCTTCTTACAGTGCAAAGATTAATTTGGAAACTTTGATTTCTTGGAAAACAGGAGCAGGTAACTCCTGAGCAGAGAACCAAGCTGGTTTCAGCAGCACATCTGAAGGACCTTAATTTTTTCCTGGATCCCTTTAGGTTTTGTATCAGGTGCTACCATGGGAAAGGTTCACCACGAAATAATCTGCAAAACAATGATTTTCAGTGTGAATTTCTCTGAGTTCTCTGGGACTGGTAGATAAGGAACACAGCATTTACTCTGATGCACAAACTGCAGTTCAGTGTGGAGGCAGGAGACCTCCTGCTTGTTAGCGGAGAAGTGAAGAACTCAGAGGTTTTGGTGGAATCCTTTCAGAGAATGGTTTCCCAGGCTAAAAACACAACATGTGCTGCATGTGTGCTACAGATGATAACATGCCCTGCTTTCATTATACTGCAACCATGGCCTTGGCTGAGAACTACAATGTCATTGCTGGAAAAGCCACTTTCCCTTGAAGTTCAAAGACTGTCACGACCCAAGATGGTTGCAGGCAAAAATCTGGCCGATTGTAAGAGCATCAGAACTGTCGATTCCCTCCTCCTTTGGCAAGCAGCCCAGACAAAGGTTCCTACTGAGAGCTGTCAGCAGGATCAAGGGGTTCACTATGAGAAGGCAGTAGCTGTGTCTGCCCTCGTGGCTCCTCCATGGCTCGTGTCACTTGTGGATGGAAGTTGATCAAATATCCATCTTCATTCTCCAGTTCAACCCCATCCCACCTCCTTCTTGGCTGCAAAGCTGTGACTGCACAGATGAACAAATGAAAGCATAATCTTTGTTTTTCTGCCATGGAGGCCACTTTGTGACAAGCTGCAGGAGAATTTGCAGGGCTTAATGAAATTAAGTGACTAAGCCAATTCCTACCAGTGTAGTTTAACACTGGAATTCCTCTAGTGCTTTGTTGCAGTGTGTGTGTATGTATAGAGCTAGTTTGCATCTCTCTTGCTACTCTGCCATGCAAGCTTGAGTAATTACAACGTTTTCTCTGGAAGTCTGTTTTGCACTCATGTGAATTCACAGCATAACCCTGGGCTGTCACCTTTTTGCTCTCTTTCTCCACCTGCTTTTGTGTTTTAGTGATTCATTTTAATTGTAATAAGGGGTAGCAATGTACCCAAGACACAATAAACAGTTCAATTGCAGAATGCCCTTGGCAGCTGTAATAATTTCCCTTGAATTTGGGGTCAAATCTTCCTGAGTTTATGCAGAAAGAATTGCTAGAGATTAACTGGACATTTTTGTCTGGAAAAGAGCTGTAGGATTCCATCCTGAGATGAGGAAAGCTCATGGTTCTGTCATTCCTGTTTGAAATCTATTACATTTCATTAGTCTCTCTTTCTTAAGGAGTTGAAATGGAAAAATTGAGTGTATCATGTATCTGCAGTGTTTAATATTAGCACTAAATCTATTTAGCAAAATTTTGAAGGTTCTTTGGAGGAATGAAGTTGAAGTTTTAGTGAAGTGTTAATCATTACAGTGACAAAAGACAACAAAGGTCAGACGAAATTAGGATATTTTGAATTTCACAATTTTTTTTCTAGGAGCCTTATAAATGTAGTTGGCTCCATAGTCAGCAGTGCACTGGTACCCATATAAAATGTCCCTCCTAGCTTTTTTTTTTCAGGTTTCTTTTTTATGAGCCTAAAGTAATAAAATTTAAAATTGCTCTCTGCAAATTCTTCCAGCTTTGTCCCTCATCACTGCAGACCTGCTATGAACAGAATCCAGTGATTTTATTCCCTCTTGAGAGAGCACACAAAGTATCGGTGTCGAGCTGCAGCAAGGAGACTGTTTGGTGAAACCAGCCCCACAGTCTAATTTCTTCTCCCCCCGCCCCCCTTCCTTTTGTTCGAATCCTGCTCCTCGTTGGGCTCGGTGTTGCACCTCGTCGGAAGGACAAGATCCTCCTCTGCTGGCCACGAGCAATACGGCACCGCCGGCAGGAGGCCCTGCCTTCCCTGCTCCTGCCCGCACTGCCTCCTGCAGCCCCTCCTGGACCCCCACCCTGTGCACCCCTCCTGACAGCCTCCTTCTGCATCCCACATCCAACATCCCGCATCCAACATCCCGCATCCCACATCCTCTCCGGGAGCGGAGGAAGGGGAGAGCTCCAGCAGGCAGGAGGGAAGGAGTGAGCTCTTCCTCCTCCTCTGCTGCACACCACCGTGGCAAGCTTCACGCCATGAATCCAGACGCTAAAATTTGGCCCTGTGCTGGCTAGCAGGGGTGAAAATGCTCCAAAACCAGTGTGGTCTGGTGAGTGGTCCAGTGGACCTCAGGAGGGAGGAGAAAAGTCTCCATGCTGAGAAGTCAGCTCTGCCAGAGGTTTTGTCCCCTGTGGCTCTGCTGCTGCAGCTTGTGACAGGCACACAGGGAGGGAAAGCCACGGCACAAAATGAGATACAGGAGCCTTACAGTAAAGACTGTGTTTAACTCCTGGACTCTCTGTGCTGGGTGCTCCAGAAGCTTTTGTTCCCAGTAACATTTATGCTGTGGCAGCAGACAGGGGCTTTCATCCAAAAGCAGCAATCAAAATCTGGGACTCAGTCACCAGCCACCAAGCCTGTGCCTGCTCTGAAGGTGTAAACCTGCACATTGTTGAGGGCACCAGCTCACTGCAAGAGGGAGTTTAGGGTACCTGCCCATCTGTGGTCAGCTCTGCCCGTGCTTGGACAGAGGGGCAGGTGGATAAGCTGGAAAAGAAAGTAGCGTAGCACAATGCTACGTCTCTCACCTTTCCTATTTTCTTGGGGTGTGAGCATTGTGAGACTGTCATCTCCACCCTACAGCTGGGGAAACTGAGGCACAGAACAGCCTGGTGCACCTCGCTCAGCCTGGGCTGAAACCCTCCAGCATTCCCTGGGGTGCCAAGGGCTGCCCTGAGTGCAGGGGAAAACTCACTGTGTCAAACCTTTCCGACCCAAACCCTTTCCACCTCAGAAGGCAAAGAGCACAGCAGGGCAGCACAGAGAGCTGGAGAGGGACATGAAATGTTTCTTGCATCATCCTGCTGCCAATGCTGCTTCCTTGTTCTTTGTTTCATCTGTCCCTCCAAAAGGAAGGAGTACACTTGCAGGGTTTGTTTTGGTCTGTGTTTATGGGTGAACGCTACCACTAATTGTAAATGGAGCAGTTAGACCTTTGCTTTTTATAGTCTCTATTGGGGTCTGGCAAAGGATCTGACGAAAGCTGTACCTGCACTCAGGAAACGTATACACCAAGGACAGAGCTTTTACAGTCTTCTCATTTACCATCATCTCTGCACTCATTCAGGAGGGGCAATTGCGTGAGGATGTGTGTCCTTCCAGCTGCAAAGGATTTAGTTCTGTGTGTGTGGCTCACTCAAATGCACCTGGGAAGGGGCTCTGCTGAGTGGTTCAGGGGCTATTGCTCTCATTAAAGTCAGTGGGGAAGGGGAGAGCTGGAGTGTCTGTTCTCCCTGCCTCAAACACAAGAGGGACGCAAACGTGCCTGAAGCAAAAGCTCATTTATATATTCCAGATAATATTCACAAACGTGAATTCTGAGCTTTTTTATTTTGTCCTGTTTCTTATTCATTGCTTCTGATTCATTTGTTCTTAGTCTCAACCAGCGTTATCTGAGAATGTCTTTCTTCTATATATAATGTGTGACAAAACAGGGCATATATTTACAGTTAATTGTATCTGTAGCAATGTATAGGTGCACATAATAGTTGTGTTATGTGTGCTGTCCTTACCATGTGTGTTAAATTGTTTGGAAATACATTTTATTCCCTAAAATCATGTGAGGGATGAAGAACAGCAGCTTCAAATCTCTTTTACACCCACTGTTATCATGTGTATCCTCACTGCAAGCAGGTAGTCCTGTCCACAGCTGGGATTTAGAGCAAGAGGGAAAGCAAACGGAAATTGTCACACTGGGGATGTGTCCTGGTGTCGAGTCAGTGCCTTTCCTTTCAGACAAACCTCACTCACACTCTTCAAAGGCTGAGAGCTGTTTTCCGTCTTCTTCTGTTCCCTTTTGTTGCTTGCCCTTGATCATGAGCCAAACAGGAAAGGCTGGAGCCCCACGTTGCAGGTGGGGCACATGACGTTTCCTCCTGGAAAGTGCCAGAAATATTCTCCTGTATCCAAAGATTGTTGGCAGCCTTCTAGCTCAGGAGTCCAGATCCCACTGGGTGCACTGGGGGTAAGGTCCTGGGCCATGCTGCACTGACCAACATCCACTCTGCCGTGCCCTAGCAACTCCCAGCCTCTGGCTTTGGTAGCCAGCTGGAGTGTGGCCTCTGTCAGCATTTCAGACAAGCTGGACAAATAGCCAATGTGCCATCACCTCATAAGCAAAGAGACAATTTAACTCGTTCAGGTCAGGTTTGCCCCAAATCAGACCAGCCCAGCAGCTTAGGCTGTATGCTTGGAAAAGCCAGACCTCTCCCATGGGTTGTTGACTTTTTGTTACTCTTTTCACAGAGCTCTTGAAATCTAGGCCAGTTAGCTCCAAAGTGGGGAACAGCCTTATCTGGATGTCTGGCACTAGGGGCAAACAGAATCTTTGTACTGTAAGCAAAGCTCTGCGCTGGCTTTTGTTTTTTCAGAAACTGACTCTGACCTTTCTTATCTCATGCAGGCTTCCCATTTTTCCTTCTTGGCCAACATCATGAAAGGTAAGTGGTTTCACTTTCTTCATCTTAGCTTCTGCCGGCCACAAAACTGAAAGGCTGGCAACCTGGTTCATCAAGACCCTTCACTAGTGCCCAGTGCTGAATTATATTAACTTCATGCAGAGCCTTGCTGAGCTTAAAATAAGGTCTATCATCAAGTAAAAAGTCTGTTTGACCTTGGACAAATAATATGGTGAGTGCTTTCAGACCTCCACAGGTGCTGTACATCAGTGCAGGAGACAATGCTGCGTTGTGTCCCAGCCAGGAAGTGTGTCTGGCACACTGGAGCCAAAACCAGAGGCACAGCAGCAGTACCAATGTGCAGCTGATCACAGGGTTCTCCTGGACCACACCTGGAACTCTCAGTTCCATCCCAAGCCCAGACTTTTCTGCCATTCTCTGCCTTCATGTGCTTTGGGGACGCATGGGTGACGCAGTGGGCCATGGTCTGGAGGAGAGGTCATGGTTCTGGGCTGCAAACCTCACAGAAGGATAAGCAAAGAGCCTAGGCGGGGATGAAAACTGGAGGTCAAATAAATGAAAGCTGACTTTCCCTTGCAGCATGCAACTAACTGTGGGACTCATTTCTGCAAGGCTTTGTCCCAAGTGCAAGAAGGTTCAAAAACAAGCCCATGCAAGTAAAAAATTGTTAAAGGCTGCATCACATTAAGATGTGGATAAGGGAAAAGCTGTGATGAATATTGTGCAAGGATGTGTAGGATGTGGGAGGATTTGTATATCCTTTCACAGCCTACGTGGTCCATGTAGAAGATTATGGTTTTATTGATAAATTTAGTGTTTTTGCAGGTAAGCCCTGCTCTTTCTTTTCCTGATTTCAATGGCTCTTAGATGTGAGTTTATAATACATAGCTAAAGAAATAATACAATAATTTTGCTCATTTTCCTGCAAAAAAATAGGGTGGGTTTTAGTATGCTCTCATTATTCATCTGCATTTCTGTTCATTCCAGTGGCATTTCAGCTTTCAGGTCAAACCAGAAGTCTTGTCACTCATGCAGCAGTGCCCAAATCAATGTTGCTGTTCTAACAACATGTGTGTAGAAAACAAATTTCCAAATCATTTTTGTGTCTGAGCTCAGTATTTGGGTTCTGCAAATATTTGGCCACAGCCATGCACTTGATCCAGGGTTTGCACACCTGTTTACACAGCCTTGTGCAAACTGGTTGATCTGCCTTTGATGGTAGAGTGCCTTTCACAATTTCTTAATTCGTTCGTTCCCTGCCTTATGGTGTATGGCCCTTCCATCTGTCCCTCCACTCTCCTACTCCCCACCCCCCTGCAAGTCTCCACTCCTTCAGCCATCATGGTCCCCCTTCACCCCGCACCCATCCCTCTGAGGTAAAAAGGGCTGCAAAACTGCTTTTAAGTAACAGCCACAAAACTATTTGAAAGGCTTTCTGGCTTTGTTGTTAGCTGGTGTCCCTTCTTTCTGAAGCTGCAGATACTCCCAGCCACAGCCTGCTTGGAAGGGAGGAAATACTGTGAGGTCTCATCTCTGCAGAAGTAAATGGGGAATATCTCGTTATTTAAAATACAGTCAGGATTTCAGCCTCATAAAAATAACACTACAATAATCTCAGAGCTGGGGACAAAAAGTATTTAGGGGGGGTGGTCGGAAAACTCATCCTGCTTAAATTAGGCCAGATTTCAGTCAGTCTCCAGAGGTTCAGAGAGCTTGAATAAACGCTGGGTACTTTCTGGCGCTCTTGATGTGTGTTGGCAATAGGCTTTAACTCTGCACATCACTCATCTTGACAACTGCAGTCCAACAAAGTTACCTCGCAATTCAGGTCACCCGATGGCATCCTAATGCATCACTTTCCCACTTGGAACATTAGTCATCACTTGATCCAGGGAAGGTTTTGAAAACAGTGTGACTGTCGGCATTGGGATATCTGTTCTCTCCGTAACAGAGAGCCCGTGTAAGCTAATGAACAAGGGGATATTGATCAGAAATCCATTGCTTGATTGACAGCTCTTGGCAATGTGAAAAACTGCAGATGAAAGCTTGCGCAGTTTAAAAGATCACCCAGACCTCAAAGCTGATTTGAAGCTTTAAAAGTCAATCTCTGTCTATCAATTATGGGGGGATTTTTTGTACTACACAGAGGAAAGTTATTCTTTGAAAATTTGCATGCAGGATGTCTAATTTAATTTCATGTAATAGTCACATTTCAGTGACAAATGTCAGATCACTGCTTTTTTTAAGCATGTTAAGGTTTTCCAGCACTTACAAAGAACGAACACTCTGATTTAGTAATATGTTTAAATCAACCAGTGTATCAGACTTTGTGCTTTAATTATGTGCTCAGATAAAAAAAAGTGTTGTTTTTGCTTTACTAAACCTATGGCTTGTCATGAATAATTTAAAAAATTGGAATGGGAGCACTTCTTAAATAAGAGATGTGGAAGCCAAATAGTTATTTAGTGTCAAAGCAATGATAAATAAGAAGACATCTTTTAGTATGATACCATATGCCCCAGTGAGGGTTTTCTGGTCTTTGTTTTTCACTGTTTCATGCAGCTGGAGATGACACAGACTAGCTGGGAGATGGGAAACATCACTCATGTGACCTGTAGGAGCTGTGTCTGTTTCTCAGTTTCGTAAAGAGGGATGGCAATGGGGAAAGCAGGGACACTGGTCATTTCTCAGATCTGCTGCACTCTTACATCACCTTGCCTGGTCTCTTGGACAGTAGCCTCAGCTTCCTGATTCCCATATCTACATGGGGTCCAGGGTACCCAAAAGGGTTTGCTGATATTTTCTGAGTCCTTTCCATATGTGCCCTGAACTCCATGCCTTGGTTGTTAAATTTCTTGAAATGGTAATTGCCAGCCCTAAAGGGGGTTGGTCAGCATCGCCTGCTTTACCTCAGCCCTGGCTACCTGCAGTTGCCCTCTTCAAGGGCTGCTGGGTGCCAAACTGGCCTCAGGTGTGCAACAGCCTGTCCCAAAATTGCTCCATCAGTGCACATGGTGCTCCCCAGCCTCTCAGAGCTGCCAGAAGCACGTCTTGCAAAACGTGAATTACATCTTGGCCAACTTGTTTGCAGAAGAGATGCACTTAGAAATAGTTCATAACATATCAAGTAATTACATAGGTGTTATTAATACACTATTAATCAGTTGCTGAGAAATCATGCCAAACAAAAATCTAGTGACAGTACTTTCATTTCTTAACAACATACACTAAGCAGTTGGTTTGAAAACTGAGGTAGATGATTCTACAATGGCTTAGCTATTTGTGCTCATTTGGGGCACTTATTTTTCCTCTGTTGATTCAGCAGAGTCCTCACCAGCCTCTGTAAATCATGCTGGCATGTTTGCAGTCTGCCTTTGCAGCCGTCACTCCCCTATTCATCCTTCATAACTTTTAGCAGGTATATTTTTCCATAAAAAGGGATACCCCATCCTTCAGAAAGCATCTGTGGAATAAAAGCCAACATGGCCCTCTAAGATTCTGAAAATAAACAGAGGATACAAAATCAGAGTACTTCAGACGGTTCCTTCAACCTCAAGTCGTTTGCAAAATCTCCCCTCCAACAAAGTGAAGTTGGAGGCTGCATTTCAGGCAAAACTTCCTTTTTGTTTTTCTACCTTAACTACATCACATTAAATTTAATTTTGTACAGTGTAGACAATGTCCTTATCTTTCAGCAAGATCCTTCTGTTCCTCAGCAAGGCATACACTTCTGCAACACTTGCACATAGTCGAGACTCGGCTCCTGTGGAAATAATGAGCTGAGGAAAAGGAGCCTTGACTTGACATAGCAATAAATGAGGTGAAACTTTCCTCTATTTTTTTTTTTTTTGTGAGAAACGAGAGTTGGCATGTAGGAAAAAAAAAAAGAAGAAAAAAAGACGGTTCTATTTTAATATGAAATATAAAACACCCATTGTACAAACGTGGAATTTCTTTCTTTTTTTCAGAAGCAAAGAAAGAATAAAGATAAAGGCTGCAAGCGAATGAATGAGGAGAGAAAACTAAGATAATGCAGTTGATAATCAGTTCAAGGCAGAGCATTATCCATGGGGCCATCGGTCCAGCCCTAGGGGAGAGCTTTTTAAAATATCTCCGTACGTAGCTTAGCTTTGCTCATTACCATAGCTTGTCTTTGAAACGCTGGAGTGGCTTCCACTGGCAAGAGCCGTACCTGCGCAAGGAGCCGCCAGCCCACTTTAATCAAACAAACCCCCAGCGTGGCTGGCGAAGCCGCGGGTCCCCGCGGGCCCCGTGAGGACACGGGCTCCTGGCAGGGGAGGACACTGGCTGCCGTAGGCCACGGGCTGGCAGAGGCAGGCGTGGGCTCCTCAGCACGTGTCTGCGGTGCCGGGCCCTCGCTCCTCGAAGGCTGTTTGTGGGTGAGAAGTCACGCAGACCTGCAGGTGTGTCGGGGCCTCTGTCCGCCCCGATTGCCCTCGAGATGGGGCCCTGTGTTCCCGCACACAGCAGGGCCCCTGTGCTGGGGAGGGCCCTGCCTCATTCTGCAGCAGCGGTGGTGATGGTCAGCAAAGCAGCTGGACAAAGAAAACCCCTTCTTCTCATAGGAACCTGAATCTCCTTTTGTCACTGTGCTGGTACCAGCCTCAGCGTCTGCCCTGGCTGTGGTGACACACGGGGGACTCCTTATGGTTTGCCTGGATAGCCCTGGCCTGCATCCCCTCAGAGGCATCCTGGCTGTCACCACAGGAGACAGCTGGGCAGCCAGAGCCCCAGTGCCCTCCAGGAGCATCCTCGAGGGCAGCACTGGAGCCAGCTCTGCTCAGGGTGGCCATGCTGGGCACTAGGTGAGCTCTGCCTATGCCAAGGAAGAGCTGAGCAGCACCTTTGGTCCTCAAGATGGTCTCTAAACCCACTGACATCCCAAATGAGCTGAAAGGAAAAAGGACTGTCCATCTCAGGGAATAACTTCTTTCATAACTTTTCTCGTTTTAATTCCTCTGTTCTTTCACTCTCTTCTCACCCCTCCCTGCAGATATGGCTGATAACTACGAGAATTACTACGACTACACAGACCCATATCAGTACACCAACCCTCAGCAGGAGCCCTGGGAAGAATATAGCTGGTTTGACACATCTTTAAGTGACAGCTTTACCATGACAGGTACCTCTCAGGGGTGGGCAGGGAAGGAAGGGGTAAAATCCCAACCTCATGCTTGAAGCGTGAGCATGGCAGGCCTGGCTGCCAGCCTGCTCTCGAAATGCCTGCATCAAAGGGATGAGTTAGGAGGATCGTTTGCAGTGTTCTTCTTTGTATTTCTCTTGTAAGGATGCTGTGTTTTATCTCCAGGTTTCACAGGATGGATTCTGATCATGCAGAACATTTCTGATTGCTACTACAAAAAAGCACAGGCTTATTTGTCTATAGACACTGTAAGATGTAATTGCTGTTTTCATGGAATATATGTTCTGTATTTATGCTAGGAACCAAATGTAGAGCAGGTTTCTTTTTTTCTTCTTCTTCTTCTTCTTTTATCAGTTGCAAGGGTTTTATTTCCTTTTCTTTTTTTGTTTTGCCAAACTTCAGGAGAACAGGAATGGATCCTTGAGATTGCTCAGGGGACTCAAAAGGAGAGGCAGGGAAGTTGCCTGTAACATTCCCCAAGTTATCCCGTGGTATAACACAAGGAGAGCTGACTTTTGTCTGTCTCCAATACCAATTGCTCCTGGCAGCCTGGTCTGCAGTGGAAATGTTGAGCACAGTGTAAGGAGCAGCACACAAGTGACTTTCAGCAGGTGCCAGCTCCCTTGAGGCAACAGCCACTCAGGGGTATGGTAGTAGTCTAATGGATGGCTTTTCCAGGGGAGATTTAATGCTATGTTCCAAACAGGACAATGCCAAATCCACATCGCTCCAGAGCAAGTGCATGAAGGCAGACAGCCAGAAGCAATGCCACAGAGGCAAATCTACCTCTGATCAAAGGAAGGGACTTGCCCCATTACAGCTCTGTAATAGACAGGGCAAAGGGAGTAGTGCAGCTCCAGATGCAAAGCCATGAGCCACTGCAGCTTGGAATAAACTCCGCAGTAACTCGAACCGCTGAGCTGATGCATAAGCACAGCACTTGTTACATAGGGTGCTGTGCCCAGGAAGACAGACTCCTGAAGCCACAAAATGCAAGAATAAAAAGCAGGTGATGAAGGTTGAGAGGCTGAAAGATCTCCATCCTTACCTCTTCAGATGCATGCTTCTCCAGCCCCTGCAAGAATGGTGGTACGTGTGAAGCCAAAGGAAGTGACTTCAGCTGTCACTGCCCTGAGCCTTACGGTGGGACTACATGTGAAAAAGGTAATTGCTCTTTTGCTAACCTACACTCCTTATTTTGGCAGTTAATGCTACTGTTGCAACTTTATAAACCCATTGTTTGCTGAGCTGAGAGTTCTGACAGCCCGCGGCAGTCAATGTTCATAGCTCTTAGGACCTCATCCAGGCCAAAGCCTGTCTAAATAGCATCGAATAAAATAGACCTCAGGAGTGCAGGGAGTGCTCCTCTATGCCCTGCAAGGTGCGCAGTGGGGAGCTGCTCATTGGTACCACAGATATTGTGCCGTAGATACTGTGAATGAGAAGTGAGATCCCAAGTCCACACCTGCCAAATGACAGCTTCCTTGGAGCGTCAAGAGAAGGCATCTTTCCATGATCCCTGCAAGAGCACAGCTCTTGTGCACACACAAATGCTGATGATGTGTCCCTGTTTTCCACAGTGGAGGACATGTGTCTGGAGAAGAACTGCAACTTTGGTGACTGCCTGATTACATTAACCCCACCTTATTTTAAGTGCAGCTGCAAGCCTCCCTACAAGAGACCCTCCTGCCAACGTGGTGAGCACTCAGCTGGGGACAAATTGTGGTGGGGACAGCACCATGGCCAGTCTGCCGTGGGAAATCACCCACTGCAGAGGGTGATCCTGCCCTAGTCATGCTGCCGTTCCCATCCATGGCCCTGGCCAGTTATGAATTACGCTTGATTTGAGGGGTGGTGGTTCAGTCACTGGTAAAACCCCCAGAGATATGCATTTTTCAAGATTTCGTGAGAACTCAAAGACAACAGGCTGAGTGGGAGCTCTCCCCAGTTTCCAGTGGCTATGCGAGTGGCTGTATAGTGTTCAGCACATCAACAAGGCGGTTCTGTGTTTTCCACATTGACAGCATCCAAACAGTGCAGTCCAAACCCTTGCAAAAATGGAGGTACCTGCATACGGAACAGATACAGATCAAAATTCACCTGCAAGTGCCCTGAACCTTTCAGAGGGAGATTCTGCGAGATCGGTACGTCACATTCCCAGGGCAGAGGTAGGGGTGAACCTCCAGACAGCCAGGGGCTGGCTTCCTCCTGCAGCCAGACTAACTGATGCTACTCCTGTAGCATGCTGTGGTGACTTCCTGTCACTGCTCCAAGAGCCTGACTACACTGGGGCACCAGCCTCCTTGGAGAGAGGGTAGGAGGAAGAGGCTGACTTCTGCAGCCACTGCTGGCAAAGGGGCTTGAAACAGTTCCCATCTTGGTGTTTTCTAAGTGTGCTTTGGCAAGGTCCCACTGGTATATAATCAGTGAGCACACATTTCCCAGAGGTCACACGTCACAAAGGGAAGAAATGTCGGGTTTTCCTTAAACACTCAAAATCTGATGTAGTGAAGATGCCTGCCCAGTTTCCTGTGACTCACCGGGCTGAGGAAGTTTGGCCTTTGAAGTCAATCAAGCTAGAAGGTGGACATATGTTGGGACATTATTCTAATTTCTGGCCTGTGTACAATAAGGAACATAATTACTCGGCCCAGTAGGTTCTTCTGATCCTCCATAAAATAAATGTAGGACAAGGAAGGGAAGGAAGAGGAGCCACTTTGAGCAAGGAGCAACACAAAAATCATTTTTATACGAGCATTATCTTTCTACAGGACCGGATGATTGTTATGAAGAGAACTCCTCTACTTATAGAGGAAAAGTGAACCAAGCAGAAAATGGCAGGACCTGCCTGCACTGGAATTCCCACCATCTCTTGGACTACCCTTTTAATGCCTTTATGGAGGATGCTGACTCACACGGCATTGGTGAACACAACTTCTGCAGGTAATATTTTGAAGAAGCAGTTGTAAAGGTCTGTATCAAAGAGATCCCTGAGGACAAACTGCTCACAAATTTGAGAAACTGATGGTGTTAAGATCTCACATCTTTCTAGATATTTCCTGCCCATAAAACACCAGAATGTTAGAGGTGCCTTCTCTAACCACGCTGATGTGAGGCTTCCAGAAGCTGCCTTCTTTTTTTGAATCAGTCCCACATTTTTCTTATGGCTAAGATAGGTACTGGGAAGAGTAATAAGGCAGTATTGTATGCCTCGCTCAGGCATCTTTTTGTCAAATGTTATGAAATATTATCTGTGGAAGTTCATCTCCCATATGGGAGCATGAGGCTGCTACCTAAGAATCCTCAGCTCCTCCACTGGTTTCATGGAGATGTCCCCATTCCCAATGGCTGATTCTCTCAACTGTTCCCTTCAGGAGTCCTGATGAGGATGAAAAACCTTGGTGCTACGTCAGAAAAAATAAGGAAGTAGATTGGGAATACTGTGATGTTTCATCCTGCTCAGGTAAAGAATTAGAAGCGAGTGATTTGGCAGCAGGTGGTCTAGAGCAGCAGGTGACTCCCTGTTGCTTGACTTTTCCAGTCTGATGTTATCTCTGTATTATACATCTGCTGTCTTCCAATGCAGCTGAAGAGACTCCAACAGAACCCCCAACAGACCCCCCTGAAATATTCCAAGCCTGTGGACAACCAGAAGTTCGTAGAACACGCAAGAGGATCTATGGTGGATCCAAGGCTACACCTGGACAACATCCCTGGATGGCATCTCTGCAGAGACAGACTCCATATGGGAATAAACATTTCTGTGGTGGAGTGCTAATTAAATCATGCTGGGTTCTTACTGCTGCACACTGCCTTGAGTAGGTGCATGTCCTATGATTAGGGTAGATAAATGTATAAAAATCAGGATGGTTAGTAAAGGCAGCTTGGCATCCAAATTATTTGCGACCAAAATGATTGCTGGGAGTCAAACTGAAAGGAAAACATGTATGTGAAAAAAAAAATGGACACATACATAAAAATGTTTATATACTTGAAAATGGTGCGTGCTGGAACAAAAACTTAGGTCCCACTCAAATAAAATGAGCTAAAGAAGTTGTGTGAGAGGGGAAAAGGAGGCAAATAAGAAGATTTTGTAAAGTATAAAAGAACTCTATGAAAAACTCAGGGGATATCGGGATGCCATAAGCAACATCATGTATTACATCAGAATTAAGTTCTTCGAAACGGTCAAAATATGCAACTAGCTTTAATTTTTTTCTGTGTCAACTAGCATAGAATATTACATTTCCTCCAACACTTGTATTGAATTAGTTGGAAACCACCACCCTAGGAAACAGGTAAAATTCACACTGGAAATAATTACAACACAGATGATTTTATATATGCTCAGACAATGGCAAGCAACTGTACTCCCATGGCTACATGAGCTGCCACTTGTCATCACTGCCACAGGAATAGACTGTGTGCACACTGCTACTCTGCCCTAAAATGCAAAGAAAATCATGTACACGCAGCTTTAAATCACTTTATTTCATGATTGCAACAACTTAAGAGCACATGTATTTTCCATCACTGCTTTCCTATCTAAGCCTTCCTATAATGATTTTAGGAAATCTTCTGGACAGGCCTTACAACAGGAAGGAATATCTTGACTTCTTGATACGAAAAGTGCAGGTTTTCAGTGCCACTGATAGAAAATGTCTACATATAAATGACTTATTTTTTTCCAGAAACCTAGAAACAAAGATCCGAGTAGCCCTTGGAAAGCAAAACCTCAAGATGAAAGAGGATCATGAGCAAATATTTGATGCAGCGCAAATAATTTTACATGGCGAATACAGAGAGAAGGATGGTGTCCTGTACAATGATATTGGTATATCCATTATTTGATACTTACGTGGCTCACCTCCAACCTTTGTTGTTTGATGTGCCTCTCTCCCACTAAAGTCAATGTAAAAGTCTCATTGAGACTATGCTCTGGAAATAATCAGGCCAAATTGTGATCTGGGCCCGTTTGAATCTTTGGGATGTAAATTGAGATGGGCAGGCAGAAGTCACTGCGTAGGAGGAGCTGAACAATGGGAACAGGTCCAGCACAAGGGGGGCAAATGGAGTGTTGGGTTTATGCAGCTTTGCATGGGGTTGCATCACACACTGCTAACAATGGTTAGGAATCAAAATTAGCTCCAAATACTTTTTGTTATTGTTTATTTTCTCTCCAGCACTACTTAAACTGCAGCCTGTTGGTGGTTACTGTGCAGTGGAAACAAAGTATGTGAAAATAGCATGTGTCCCTGACTTCTTCCTTCCTGCTGAGACATCCTGCTTCATTTCTGGATGGGGAGAGACAGAGACAGGTACTCGTGGGCTAACTGGATTTTGGTGGGTACTTCAGTGGCAAGGTGGGCTGGTACTTTCAGTAGCAATTGCCAGACCCAAATGAGGACCTAGGCACTAGTGAAACCAAGACATGGAATTCAAAAGTAAGATCAGCTAAAACATGCCTTGCAAATTACTCTTTAGCAGAAATCTCCAACTGCTTAATCAACCAAACCTTTCAGAGTTCTGATAAAATGCCTGATGCATTTTTTTGCCTGCCATCTGACTCCATGTCATGGTTTCATCTGAAGCCAGCAGCAGAAGCAAGGAAGTATCAAGAGAGACTATTGTGTATCTTGTATGTTTCAAGACAGCGCCAAGAAAGACAGGAATTTTCATACGGTTTTCCAGCCCGTTGGGTCAGATAAAGCTTTTCAGAAGCAGCATCTGGACCTTCAGATGTACTGAAAAATAAAAAAATCCCTAGCTTTTCAAGTTCAACCAGCTCTATCCAAAAACCTTTCTTGCCCATGGTAAATCCTAAGGGGAGAAATTATTATGCTTAAAAAAAGATAATGGCAATTTTCTGAAAAATGCATTTTCTCACGTTCTGATTGATGTGTTGCTGTAAAGCAGCAGAAGGAAAACGTGTCACTGAGGCTGCAGTAGGTGTCCTAGTGCTTTGTGGCTGATATAGCCTGATATGATACATGGGACCGAATTCTCCCTTCTGATATAACTCCCATTGAAGTCCACAAGACACGAGTCTGTTCATTTGATCAGAATGCACCAACAGAATCTAATGGACCTTTTTTTAAAGTTCCAAATAAAAAGTCTCCCTTAAAAAGGGTAAGGGGGATTTTATGGGTTTTTTTCCCCAACAAAGAATATCAAGTACCCTGTACGTGTTCAACCTAGATGGCTCCTTCTTTGAGCAGAGCTATTATTAGCATTTCAGGAAATCACTGCAGAAATGGAATATTTCCTGTAACTCAAGCAGAACCAAACGTATAAACCACCTTTAATTATCTACAGATGTAGTACTTTGAAACTCTGGCTATTGCCTTTAGATGTCAAGTTATGTCTTTAGATTTGCTGTAATTAATCATTGCCCTTAAATATTGTATGATTTTCAGTTTTCATCTGTTTCATTAGCTTGCATGTTAAAGCATCTAATAGCACCAGTCTGAGAAGTGCTGAGCAGCTCAAAGTCCCATGGGGACCTCTGGGAGCTGCACCTTGGAAAAGCAGGATTACACAGAGAGAGCTGATTGGAACCAAATTCTGAATAACTGACTTTGCTTTTATTCAGGCAACAACTCAGTGTCCTGAGTGAAACTTCAGGCTCCAACTCACTGGGGACTTATCATTTCAGCCAGACAGTTCTTTGCTTCCCAGGCTAGCACATGCATCCCCCTGTTCTTCCCCCATCCCATTTATTTGGCAACCAAGATTGTATTTTGAATAAAAGACAACATTTAACAGGAATGGAGGAAAGTGACTCCAATTTTTTGGTGCACATCCCATAGATGAACAGTCCCATCAGCTGTTAGATGCCAATGTCAAGCTGATTTCGCAGAGGAAATGCAATGAACCCAAACTACATGATAACAGACTGGATGATAGCATGCTTTGTGCAGGAAAGCTTCGGAAACCCGGAATTGATTCTTGTCAGGTCTGTTGCTTTTTCTGTATTTGAACACTAATTTTTTGTGTAAAGAGGCAGGCTGCACAGAGCTTTGGCAGCGTGCTGCATGTGCTTCTGTTCTCACATCAGTGTATTTCAACAGCCTTTCTGCAGTTCACTTTGAGTTGTACATCCTTAGAGCTAATATTGCCACTGTCACCTACAGGCAGATCTATGGAATCAAGAGACCAGCCTGGAAAGCTTGGCTTCTGAGGCAGTTTGTCAAAATAACCTGAAAACTTGATCTTTTTTTCCCTCAGTTTTTTAACGGCCTCTACCTTGAGCGCCAATTCTAATCTGATTTTCACTATCAGAGCTAAGACTTGCAGGGAGTCAGTATTGATGTTTCTTTTCATTCCAGCTACCACAAACGTGAAACAAGTTCATACTTATACCATTGAAAGGTAGGGAAGAGTTTGAACAACACTTCCTAAGGTGCAAATTATCACTGTAAAGCATATTTTGCAATAGAAATCAGAAACAAAACCAAAAAAATGAGACCAACCAACTCAGAATAAGGCTATTTTGAGGAGTGTGAGATAGCTTAAATTTTTGTTTGTGCCAGGGATCACATCTCTACCTTTCTGAGTTCAGACTCTGAATTCCTGGTACTTTCACGCCTGGGAAATTTCATGTGACCTTGTCAGATACATGTCACAGACTGGAAAAAAATGAAAACTTGCATCCATAAAGTCTGGTATGATTTGACCTGGTCACAGAACTGCAAGCCACAGGGGCTAAGCAGCATCTGATGGTACATGCAATAGGAAAAAACCATCATTGCAGCTTCAAAGTCTTGTGATGACAGAGAAGCATTCTGATTTTGGTTAATATTTTGCTTCATGCTTTGAACATGTGTGCTTTCCTTCATCAGGGAGACTCTGGAGGCCCACTGACTTGTGTAGAAAACGGCTCCTACTACATATATGGCCTTGTGAGCTGGGGTGATGGGTGTGGGTTAAAAAACAAGCCAGGAGTTTATACCCAGGTGACAAAGTTTGCCAGTTGGATTACAGCTATAACTCAGTCTTCATCAAGATCACGTTATCAGGAGAGAACTTTGGAATGACAAATGGTAAGATTGAGAGATTTACTATTTTCAGCAATTCCCCAAGTGCCTCTTCTCTGATCAAAAATATTGCTGGTATTTTCTCATGGCCTACATGGGGCATCCTTCATTGCCATCTTGAAAATAGCCTTAAGTGTTAGCTAGAATGTCAGTGATAGTTTTTCTGTTGTGGGCTTTGAAATAAGCCCACATTTTGTAGCTAAACAGATCAGAAAGTAAAGCTACTCCATTTCTTCCCCACAAAAAATCAAAGGCCCTGATATCAATGTTTCTAGATCTGCTTTTCAAGCCATTAACCTTCGCCAAGCTCAGGTGCTGCCAGACATTTCCTCTTCCCCTCATGCTCCTGTCAGAGGTGTGTTTTTTCTGCACTCATTGCACCCTGATACCTCAAAGCTATTGGTGTGTGCTCTTACAGCCAGTGCCATTTTTCACATACTTAAGAATCACCACGTGGCTGAGTTTGCAAGATTGCAGCCATTGGAATTTCTTGAGGAGGGAGGATCAGGCAGGACAATTATTTTTAAAACCACTTCTGTGGGTAAATAGCTACAAATCCCATTGGTTGTGCGTTCCAGATTGAAAAACAACAAAAAACCCCAAACTTTAAGTATTAGAATTATCCACTTTATTCCTGATTAGAGGATAATTACTTGTTTTACTCCAGATCTACAACGGTTTATATGTGCTTAACAATACCAGTGAGACTTAGTTAGTACTAAATGCCATTAAAAAATCTGTGTCTAAAGACATTGCGTAACTTGGGGCTTCTCATAAGATGTACACGTCAAATTGTGTAACTTTTGCGCGATGATTCTGCACAGAAATTTGAAAAACAAGGAATTGGTATTAAATCAGGATATAAAGAATAGACTTGTTTGTGAAGAGTCAATTCCTTAAACTAGTAATGTCACTCTCAGTTGAATTCCAGGGTTTACAATCTTCTCTAAGCAGCTACCTCATCTGTCAATAGCTACCCCTAATGCAAAGAGTAATCCTGATTTTTTACTTCGGAAGGTTTTAAAAAGACTGAAGAACTAATTGTGCTCTGAACACATTCTGATAGTCTAGAGCAGATTGCCTGACATCTGCTAGAAAACCTGTCTTTGGCTAGTCAGTGATAACTTTGCTCCCACTGGCCTTTGACTCGTTCATCTCTTAAACCACTGAATCATGCTTTTGTGTTCTCTTAGGTCAATGGTGCCAATAATCCAGGAACACAAAAATCTCCAAAAATTACAAACATGGAATAAGAGTCACCTGATTTATTAATTACAAATTATTTAATATTCTACCATCCATGGTACAAAGCTGAGCCTGCCAGTCATCTAGTACTAATTTCATTTACAGCTTTAAATAAATAGCAGAATTTGTAATAAATTCAGTGGTAAATCACAAAGTAGCCACACAAAAATAAAATGATCAGTTATAAATTGCAATGTTTTGGTTGCTTTTTAAAACAAAAATTCTTAAATGCCATCTATTGTGTTTCCCAGAAAACTGGAAAAGCTACAGGTTTTGCAGGACAAAATGAAAATCTATTTGTGTTATGTCATGTTTCTGTTTACTTCTGATAGAGCTGCATTTGCCTTCTCTTGACTTGCAGAATTTCTGAAGCATCAGGGTTGACTCCGACTTGCTGAGATCCTTCTGTCGCCAACTGGTCCTGTAAAATCACGCCCAAATAAATTGTGAAAACAGCCAATGGACAGGAGAGGGTTTTAACTATTATTCTATAACAATATTTTCCTATTCAAAATTACACAACTGGCAAAAAATGAGGAAAATCTAAATCACTGCTCTGCACTGAGTGAATTTCTGCAGTGGAGAAGTACAAAAAATGGACCTGTTCGTGTAAGTTAGATACCTCACATACCAAAGGACTAAATGTGCTCAAGTCCTAGTTTCTATTTTGAACCCTAAATAAAAAGCAAACCAACAAACACCTGAGTTCCACATGGTTTGCACACCTGTAGGTTTCCCTGGGACCATCAGATCATTATCATACCTTTTACTTAAGAAGATACTGCCTGTAGTTCCCACTACCTGCTTTACTCGACCAGAGTTTTCACTTATTTCCTGTGTAACTTTTCATATGGGAATGTAAATCATGGATATGTACTGTTTCTTTTGCTCTGGATTATTGTTTGACTTCTTACCAAAGTTAACAATTAAATTATCAAAGTATTTGAAGTGCAGTGCTTCTCTTTTATTGTAGCTGAATGCTTCCTAACTGTAAGGGCTACGAGATTCCTGTGTGGACTTCTGCTCTCCTGTGCTGGGACACTGTAGGCTGGGAGTCATCCCTCTGGAGGCAGGCAGAAGGAAAGCCTGGAAGATCCCTGCTTGTAATATCTTTAATCTTGAGCTGGACAGAGGCAGAGGAGGCTGGAGCACTGCCCATTTGCACAAAGCCTCCCCCAGCACACAGTATGCTGTTGGGAGCCTACACCAGCCTGTTGATACAGCTGCCAGTGGAGATTACATGGCAACACGGAATTACATGGCAACACATGGTTCCTGCTGAAATTAGGAAAAGAGAATGGGAGTTGCACGGGGAGTCCCTTCCACCTCTGCTTCTGCTTTCCACAGAGGTACTAGGACATTTGGAGATCTGAAATCATCCCCAAGCTGGGGAAAACACATCCTGACACTGACACTGCTGACACTGCTGAATTCCCTTCAATGGTTCCTTCAAATTAAGATGTACACTAAGCCACAAAGCTTCATGAGGGAACTGTAAATATCCTGCTCAGATAATAGGGAGAACTGTAGACTCCAGGGAGCATTCAAAAGTATAAGGCAGGATGTGTGCAGATACAGAGCAGAGCTGTTGGGATTTGTGAGAAGGATGGTTTACTCACAGCTCCAGGTCTGTACAGAGCAGAAGCACCCAGCAATCCCATTTCCCGAAGGTATGCCAGCTCAGCAGCTCTTCTTGCCATTTCAACCTTGTGAGAACCTGGGGGGGTCCAGCCAATGCCTCTGAGCCAGTTCAAGTCAGACTTGTATTTTACCTGAGAGAACGAAACATGCACCAGGATGGATTATTTTGTTGGGCTCTAACCAAATCACATGCCCTGGGTATTCAAGAGAGAGCATATAAAGAACAGCAAAGTCAATAATATAAAAATTATTCATTTTTAGCAAGCAAACTGTGGTTCTTTCAAGAAGGTGAGTTTGTTGGCAGGTAAGGTTTGCTAAGGAGATTGCACAGACAGCCCCAAGACCAGGGAAGGACCGTGTTGCCCAGCCACACTTACATCACTCTGCAGCTTGTAGGCCTGCTTTGCGTGTTTCACATTTAGCTGCTCAGGGTCACAAGTGTATTGGTGCAAGGGCTGCCTGTAGTTAACGTTGCTTGCAAGCTGCTGGCTTCTCTTGGCATGGAGGAATCCTGGCTGGTTGAGGTGACTCTGGAACTGTGCCCTGTTTAGGGCATAATCACTCCTGTATTGGAGGTCGCTCTGGAGTTTCCCCACTCTGAGGACATGTCTGATTTTGGGATCATCATTTGCACTGAGGAATCCAATCTGCTGGCCTCTGTCTCTCAGGAAGGCTTCTCTGTATTTGTACTGCAGGAAGTGAAATGAGAGAAAAATCTCATTTTCACATTCAAATTACCTTCGAATTCTGTTATGAAATAACTTGTCCTCCCCTAGCTATCAATCATGTTTCCTGTAACGCGCAAAGACCAAGGGTTTGTTTGATACCAAACTACATCTCCTAATCTAACACGACACTTTAGAAGAATGACCATTGTGCTCATTTTTAAAGGAGTGGAAAGACTTAGGCGGCTCAAAAGGCTCATCTCTCAAAAGTAGTCAGAGATCCTACTGTTGCACTCTTGGGTACACACAATACACAGCTCAAGCAATGAAGCTCCTCTATCTTCAGCTTTCTTGCCAACTGTGCTCTTCTGTGTGCAAAGATGACCCACTATACCCTAGACCATACTTTAACTATTCATAGCCTAGTACCTATTTTATTTGATTAAATCATAATATGTCTTCTTCCCAAGAAAAACTCTTGGGACATAAAACAGAACAGCCTGGTATTGGACATTATTAATGGTAGCCTTTAGTTGGAAATCTTTGCCTTTAACCAGTACTTGGTTTCATTGGATCGCCAAGATTCCACACCAGAACAAAGTCCACTCATGTCAGAATTCACCCATTTTTACAGGATGGGGTGGCATGGGAAGAGGGTTGGGAAGTGTTTGAAACAGAAAAATTCTTACATCACTAGCAATCTCTCTTGAAGCCTTTGCTGTCTGGAATGGGATGGCGTCAATCCTAAAATCATAGCCAGATGCCCTTGTCTGTTCCCAAGATGTTTTATACAATTTCTGTGTTGAAAAGAAAAGAACAAAACAGTCATTTCCCCCTGCAGTTTCTTAAATGCAGTCCCATAACTGCAATAATAAATGTTTTATCCTACTGGGCTTATTTGTATCAAGAGTCATCAGTACCATCTCCAAGGTTTTGATCCAGTTCTATAGCGCTTCAACTTCTTTTCTATTCACCATAATGATAAAATGCCTCATCTGAAAAGTGCCACCAGGGTTTCCTTTTGTACTTGAATGTGGTTGTTTTTGATGTGATTTAATTTCTATTAGAAACTGTGATGCATCAGTCACATCAATATTGCATTGATATTGCCCTTATTCTCTCTTTTGATGCATCCACTCGCAGTGTCTTGGGTTTCCTGGCATCATAATTTCAATACCAGTTATTTCAAGCTTTTCAAATGATCCTCGTCTCTATCCCCAGCCACATGTGGCTTCATTAACTCATGTGGAATAACAGCCGGTTCTAACATATTTAATGTGACTTTGAGGATGTGAATCACATTTACATCCTGAAGAGAAATTGCTCTAGATTTGGTTCTTCTTCCATCAGTGGCTTTCTTACAATAGCTTCCAGTCTGCAGGTCCTGCTACATGGCCATGACACTTTTGGCTGTCCCTTTTTTATTTTATTCATTTGCTTTCTGTAAGTCTTTGATTCATCCCTTCTGGGGTTTGTGACCATATGAAAAGAAGCACAAAATCCACTCCACGTTTTAAAATAATCTTCTGTTTCACTGGTGAAGGTAGTGCTAGGTGCTGCAAAATTTGAAAGTAAACCGAGATGCCAGAAATCCTGCAAGATGGCCAGGGCAGAAGCAATGGAAGCATCACTGTACACCCTGCTAAGAGATATACGGCTGACCTTTCATTTGTCTGCAATCCTTCCACACAATATTTGCCTTTTTACATTTTCCTCTATTGCTTAAAAAAAATGTAATTTCTACTTGTTTCTTTCACCTATCTCAAAGCTCCTTACAAACTGAGGTCATTCTGACCCTACAGGTAAAGACAAGAGCTATTTAATCAGGGAACAGGACATTAGGAACAGACTGAGTTCCTCTGTATGAGATAACGTGGAAACAAATTCTCTTTAAACTAATTCCACACGCTGATTCAGTTACATCCAGATTGATGACAACTACGCCTAAGGGATCAGTTCAACACAGTGTTGCAGCTTCAGAAAGGTAGATTATATAGTCGAGGAAAGAGGATTCTCCCTCCTCCCTCACCCAAACAAAATCGAAAAGATTTTAATTTGTAACTAATCATATCTATTGAAGGTTTGAAATCCTTAGCAATAGCTTACTAGGAAAGTTCAACGAATGCTCAGAAGGAAAATTACCAGACTTTTCCTGATTCCTCCAGCCCAAACCTAGCAACATGTTGGCTGTTCACTGCCTCTGGCTGTTTTTTAGTTTTGGTCAGGCTTGGAGAACCTGCCTTCTACATACATGGAAGTTTTTATTCCCAAACAAGTTTACCAAGTCAGCTCCCCAGAGGAGAAGGTTTACTTACATCACTGATGTAAAGTGCATTCTGGCGGGCTCGGATAAAATCCGGATGATCAGGAGGCAGGGTGTACCTGTGCCTGCCTTCGAAACCTCCAGCCTTGTACAGTCTCTGTGGGGCCAAAAGTCATTGAATGCAACTGACACTGGAAGCAACATCAAGATCAATTCTTTTATGCAGTATAGTACAGCAAAAGTTACGATCACTTATACATTAGAATGAAACCTACCTCATTGCACTGGAGGTAGCTGTTTTTGGCATGAATCAAATTCGGAGAGTCGACCACGGCAGTGAACTTCAGACTTTCTGGCTTCTGACGGTACTTTACCTGAGAGGGGGAGCAGGCAACAAAAACAAACAAAGGGAAAAAACCACGAGATGTTTCTGTTAATGATATATGACAATTCCAAGAGTGTGATAACTGGGGTAAAACACAAAAGACACTTTCCTGAAGCCACTGTTCTGCTTTACTCTCAGTAGCTCTTTCAGCCAGGGACTGAGGATGCCTTTGTATCAGGCACCAAACTTTTTGGTGCGTGTGTCTTTGTGTGTGTGTGCAAGAAGGATTTCCCACTGAAAATTCACATGCAAAAAGCTTTTGAACACTACACTTTTGACAGCTCATAATTTTTCTCCATTAATGCATGATACTGAGCAGGCAAATGCCCCTTCAGTGTGGTTGTCAGTGCTGTATCTTTCTATATAACTTCCATAACCAACTGCTTAGAATTTCATAATGGAGTTTCCTGCATTAATTTATTGCTACATGTTTTGCTTATACTCTTGTGTTTCATTTGGAATGGAAAATATTCAGCAGGTGTCACACAGTGGACTTGTGTCTCCCGTACTGCTTCTTGGTAACTTACACCTTGTATAAACAGGCTCCCACATCAAAAGGAAATGATAAGCTACATTCGTAAGTGTCATGTAACGAGGAGCCTTGATGGTAAACAATTCCTACAGACTTGCTATCCCATGAAAGATTTATCAGTTACCTCACTGATGAGCTCTCCAGCCTTCTTTACACTCTCTATCTGCGGAGATCTCAGAGCCATCCAACCAACTCCTTTCATGAAGTTTAGGTCTGATTTATAGCGATGCTGTTAAAAATGAAAATCGTTAGCTATCAGTTTTGTATCCACAGCTATTAAGGTTTTTTTAAAAACCCCCTGGTTCAAATTCACATTTTGAGGTTTTTCATTTGCCATGCACATATCAGATCGTAAAGCCAAACTGTTTGCATTTGTTCGTTCCACCAGGAATTAAATAATGTATCATATGCAAGTTACAAGAGAAGGCCCCACGAGTGAATTAGTATGACTCAAAGCAGTAAGTAATAACCTGTTTGTACTGGGCGTAGAAGAACCTCTTTTGAAATAATTTTATGAGGTGAGTTCAAGTCAGGAATACTAATTATTTTATCTGGTTCATGGTTCCTCGTTAACCCCATTTCTAGGACGACACATTGCTCTTCCTTTACTGACATTAAAGGCTTGCTTTTACCTCCTAATCCATTAAAGAAAATCAGGCAGACCCAACAAAAAGTGAAAGTCAGCAAAGTACCCGCAATCCCTACAGTCCTGATTTCACTTCAGAGTCATTGTGTCTCACGGTGGGACTTTAATCCAATCATCCATTTTTTTCATTGTTTTGTTCTCCCCTGTTTGTGACAGGACGTGACAATCAACTAACTCAAGTGTGCTGTACATTACTCCACTGGGCAGTGAGGGTATCAGGCGAAACCATCATCACCACTTGTCTGGGCTCCTGACTTGGGTTCTAAAGGCAAGAGCCAAGCTCTGAGGTTCTCCCTCACATCCCATCCTGTGCCTCTGTAGGCAAGCTCAGGAGAACCTAGGGTAGGGTCTGAAAGAAAGATTTTACCTCACTCTGTAGCATGTGGGCTCTTTTGGCCCACTTCATCTTCATGTCTTCTGGGAGTGCTGTAAATTCATGGAGTCTCTTTCTGTAATCTTGATCACTCGCTAAGGCCTGAGCTCTCCTGGCATGGACAAGGTTCACCATGTCCATGGGCAGATGAAACTGAGACCACACGTCTTGGGATCCCTTCTTGTACTCTTGTTCACTCTGTAATTTGGCAGCATGCAAGCAGTGCAGCAACCTGGTGTCATCCAGAACACTTCTGGCACCAATGTGTTTTCCTCTCTCCATCACAAAATTGTGTTTATATTGGTACTAAAAATTAAAATAAAAGGGTAAAAGTGAAAATGTGCCAAACTTAGACTGGCTATTCCAGCTAACTAACTTAAGATAAATTACCGAACCATCTGTTTTCTGTAAAACCAGTCAAGGTATGGAGCACCAGAAAGCAATTGTTTGAATATCTCATTGCTTTCAAATTTAAATACTACAGGAACTGCAACATGAAAGTTAAGCACATGTCAATGTATTTTCTGAATATGCCCAAAGCATTGATCATGTTTAACCTCAAATCACGTATTTTTATTATCTCTCTGAGAATTTTATTCCCATTGCCAGGAATGAGAATGTAAGAGAAACAAACAAAAGATAGAAGAAAAAAAATCTATACAAAAGCGAAACACTGTGCACTCTGTAGCCTTCAGATTTGCAAATGCCACCCAGCTATTTTAAAGAGTAAATTCAGTTTTCCTGGAAAGAATAAGAACCAGCAACCTCTCATTCTCATCTTAGCTGGGACTATGACTCTCCCTGTGATCTTGCATTTATCCTCTCTGTGAAATAGTGATGATGATGATAATGCTTATTTATACAGCATCAACAGGGTGCTTAGAACTTTAAAGGGAAGGCCTGGGCCCTGAAGAGTTCATAATGTAGCTGAAATGGGATAATAACACTTATCTACCACACAAGAGAGTTGTGGGGATTAAATTACAGCATCTAATGTTTATAAAGTGCTTCCAAGATGAAGGGCCAAATTCAGATCTGTTGTAAGTGGATGTAATTCTATTATGGACTTGTACCCTCTAGAGCAGATCTGAACCAAAAGCACTCTGCAAAATATGGTTAAGTATACATTATAAATTACAGCTAGGAATGGTTGCTTCATTAAACAAACACACACGAAACATATTCATATTTTATCACATTAGAGATAAAGTATGCAACTAAATACTGCCACAAAATGAATACTTTTTCCATCTTCCTAGAATTTATTAAATATCTTGTGAAGGAGGGATGAACCTAGGCTTTCTGAGAAATGGATACCACCATGTCTGAGTGTTTTGCATACAACAATCCAAACAGTAGGATATTTACAAGGATGAGATGATTTGTTTCCTCTAGGTCAGAAGTTAAGGGGATACGTATTTACAGGAGCTTGCACTGGTTTTTATTTCCTAACCAGACACTTCCAAAAGTCAGCTCAAAACAGAGTGGACAGAGTTACTGGGCACTTCATAATATGAGGAGCTGAAAGCCTGAAAAAGAGCAGAATCCCTGTTTTTTTTCTGTTTGCAAATACTTTAATTCATTTGCAATTTCCCACTGGAAGATGTTTAACCTGGCTTGGTTCCCGATTAGCAGCAATTCTTCCTCTTCTTTTTTTCCCTAATTCACACAAAGAATCTCATTCATAAGTAATATATTCTGTCTCACACTTGTCTCACATGGTTATGGAGTTGCTTTAATTCAGCAAAATCTGCTTTAGACATTGTTTTACATGAAGTTAACAGAAATTAGGCAAGAAGGGAGGTTGAATCATTCAACTCACATCACTGGCAATTTCTCTGGAGGCCCTGGCAGTCTGGAACGGGAGTGCTTCCATTGTCAGCTTGTAGCCTTGAGCACGTAGATTATGCCAAGATTCTCTGTATTTCGCCTAAAGTAGGAAAGGCACATGTAGACTGCTGTTTTACTTTTAAATGCACAAAGGAACAAACAAAGGAACCATCTTTCATTTGTTATTCTGTGTTACAGTCTCATTCTTTATAATCAAAGGATTTTTTTTTAAATTATCTTTGGGAAATCCTACTAACTCAGACAAAACATGTCTCGTTCTTTATGTAGATTTAATTTACTCACAACCGTGTATATGCTAATGGAGATAAATATCATTATAATCAAATCAGGGAAAGCATAAATAGAATAGACCTCAAATTTCCTCTACTTATCCATCTTCCTTGCCACTGCACAACTCATCCTGCATCTGAAATAAGTGTAAGAAATACAGAACAAATTCTTACATCGCTGAGGTTGGCTGCATTTATTCTTGCCCGTGTAAACTCCGGCAGACCCAGCGTTGGTGTGTAGCGATGCCGACCGTCCTCCCCTGCTGCTTTATACAGGCGCTAGGAAAGAGATCAAAGAGACAACTGAAATTAATTTTCTCTATTGTTTCAGTAATACAACAGCAGTACTTAAGTTGTTAATGATTGTGACAGCTATAGTCAGCCCTCATTGGAAATAGCTAAGAGCGGATCACTGAAATTGCAAAGTTTTTTTCTGGGCATAAAGACGCTGGATATAAAGAACATTTACATTAATTTTTATAAATGTATGTTGATGCCAAATCACTACACTTTTAGCCTTGCATTGCTACATTCCCAGCAGGGCAAAAGTAGACCTAAGAATGTTAAGGGCATCATGAACGTGCATTAAATAAAAGGGCAAGCATTTCTGGTAGACTGGGCATATTTTCTAGCTTGAATTTTTTCTTCAAGTTATTATATATGATTTTGATAATTTTTCTATAGGTTTTGTCTTGTTTTTTTTCATAATTTAGAAGAGTGATTCTATTATTAGGAGCCCTCAAAGGTGGATCATACTATGCAAATGAGCTCCCTCTAGAACACCCCACATTCCTGATTGTCTCTGCTTTATGCAAAAAAGCCTAATAATGGATCTCTGTTCTATGGATACTATGTGAGCTTTTTGAAAGAGATTGAATTGAAAATGAAATTAAATGTTTGGAAACAAAGAAAAAAGTCATCTAACTGTGAAAAAGCACAAATCTGTGATTCTTTTCCTTTTTTGATGCATTTTGCTTTCAGAACAGGGTTGTCTCTTTCCCACTTCTCCATCCCCAGCTTGCTGCATTTTGAAAAGCATATTTTTTGATTCACGTTAGGAGAGCCTACCTCATTAGCAATCATATTGCTGAATTTTGCATGAAGGAGGCCAGGAGAGTCTGTCACCGATGTGTACTTGAAGGAATGTGGCTGCTGACGATATTTACTCTGAGTTCACACACAAAGAAAAATGAACAGAATAGGTAAATTGTCTTGTCAGATAAGGGACTTTTTCCAATTCCAGTGGCCTAGTACTGCTGCTTCTGCTTAAAACTCTAGTTTGTCTATTAATCCTTAGTCTAATTTACCTTTTGGTATTCTGAGTTAGGTGCATTCCAGTCTCACAGGGGAAATGAAAAGTAAATAAGGAACAAGGCGTGAAAGGAAAAAAAAAAAAAGGGCTGGTGTGCTGAATATGCTGAAAACAGTAATGAGGTTATTTTACCCCTTGGTGTCATTAACCCTGGGTAGTGGAATTACAGCAAAGGCAATCCAGCCCAGAGAGAGAAGGAGCTGCACAAGCCCACCGAACTTTTTTGTGAGGAAAAAAAAGGTTCCACCTGGCCTGTGGCCCTACATCAGAATTGTGAACAAAACAACTGCAAGATCACTGCAAGCACAGATCCGTTCCCTAGAACATAATTCTTTATTTTTTCCTCGTTTCACATCTATTTGAACATGGGCAAAAGATGCAAGATTTGAAACCAGGAGAGACTGAACTGAGAGAACACAACAGAGGAAGTAAGAGTCCAGTTACAGAGGGAGCAAAACAATAGAACACAAAAGCAGCAGGTGAAAAATACACTGACTGTAAAGCAGCAGAAGAGCTGAGGACCGTGTGAGGTACTGGGTACCGCACAGCTCATTCTAATTTTGGAGAAACAGTACAAGGTACTTACTACAGATAGGCACAGCCTTCTTTTTAATTGAAAAAGCCCATTTAAATTCTAAAATAAATAACATAAAATAACCACCTCCTGGGTCTGAAACACAGGAGAAAAGATTTGCAAAATAAGTTTGCAAAGTTTGCAAAGCCTAAAACTCCATCAGGTTCACCCATCTGCACTTAGGACACGAGTGGAATGATCAAACGCAAGGGGAGGGCGTCTGGCATTATCCACTGAGTCACTTTGCCAGCCCAGTCTAATAGAAAGACATCTGGCAAACTCTTGTTCGTAGTGGAGAAATCAAAACCCTCTTTTGTTACCTCACTGATGAGTTCAGAAGCTTTCTTCTTTCCTTCAATCTCTAGAGCCCCTGGAGTAATACATCCAACGCCTCGCATAAAGTTCATGTCAGACCGATACAAATTCTAAGGAAAACCAAGCAGAAGTAATTACGAGTTTGCATTTGAGATGCCCTATATTTATTCACCCAAAAATACACAATAAATCCATTAAAATTAGTATCTACCACAGAGAGTTCGTACACAGTGCCCTAAGATCTTGTGTTTATGAACGTGTCTGTGTGAATACAGCCCTGACAGATCTACAGCACAGATGCAGGATTCTGAGGGCTACTGAGCCTCATGAACACCAAATGATGCTTCAACTCCTAGCTTCTATTTGTAACCTTGAAAAACCTTTTCTAGGTACATGAATTTTCTTCATATATAATATATAAATCACAGGTAGACATTATTGGTTTATAAATATACATAAAATAAGACCAGTTTATAAAAACCTAAGACAGTATCTTTAAATAAAAGCTAGTAGCTTTCAAGTAAGAGAAACTGTAGACAAAACAGCCTTGATTTTCAACAGTTCTGAATGGTCATAATATAAGAAAGGAATACTAAGGAAAAATAGCACTGAGCCACTGCAAACACTTCATTAACATATTTTTCAGACCACCAAACCTAGCAGTGACTCACTGTAAATATTAATTTCTCAAAAGTTACCAATAGGTTACTGATAAATACATTACAACAATATTATTTCATTTGATAATGAGATGGATGAGGAGTAGGATGGATGGAAACCTGCCTCAGAATCTCTGATTATGTATGTTTCACCCAAATTAGGGCAGCACAACTGGCATCTGATGTTACACTTGTTTGGACATGGTCTGCCACCTCCAAGTCTGTTGGCTGGAAGTGTTAAACTGATCTGCAGCAGCATTTTGTGGCTAGACATGTTTTAAAGATACAGCCCCTCCGGAGATCTGCAGGGGCAATGTAATCTATGAAAAGTCCTTTGCTCAAGGCTGTGCCTACAGATTTGTAAGGCATTATCCAGTTAATTTTACTCAAAAATACATAGAGAGTTAAGCCCATCCTTCTTAAAATCTCAGTGGATATGTCTTGGGCCAGAGCTTATAAGTGTCTTACAAATCAGGTCTTTGTTGTGAAAGTACACATGAATTCCACCCAGATGCAAACCAAGTTGTAAATACTAGTTGGTGAAGGGTTTGCATAGTTAGCAAGATCTTAAAAAGGGTATTTTTGCCAACAGCCCAATCATCCTCACTTGCAAACACTTTTCTACCCAATCATCAAAGACTACTAAACTTTATCTCTCAGTGTAGTGTGATCACAGACATTGTTCCAGTAAGATAAAAGTCTCATTCCTACATGCAAACAAGGGGGAAGAGCCATTGTTTATCCCTCAGCTGCTGCTCAAACACACGCTGTCAGCTGTCACGCGTTGGAGAGGAACCATCTCGCACCAGAACCAAGAGGGAAATACCCCTGGGACGCTTTGCAATCACCTCACTCTGCAGTTTGTGGGCGTTCTTGGCACACCGCAGCCTCACATCGTCAGTCAAAGCAGTGTACTGGTGGAGCAGCTGCCTGTATTCCTGTTCACTGACCAAAGCCTGGGCTTTCCTGGCATGGACCAAGTGTATCATATCCAGCGGCAGGTGGAAGTGAGACTTTGTATCCTCAAAACCTTGCTTATATTTCACCTATCAAATGGGAAACAGATCACACAGATATCACGGCAAAGTAATTAAAATTCAGGTTTTGATCAGAAGAGACATTCCTCATATTTCTTCCATTTTGCAGTATAAATTATTCCTTTTAAAACAAGTTCCCTAACTTGTTTAACCATACTGTGAAAGACCAATAATTACAATTAGAATGTGTGGCAGCCTATTCTTCATCAAAAAAGTAGCCATCTATATTATATTCAATTAAACTGAGATTATTTAGTTAGTTAGTTTTTTGTTAAAACTTGATACACTGAATCTATAAAATTAACCAAACTGGCAAGAGAAGTCCTAATTCACTGCATTTTTAGAAAGTGCCACAAAAAGGGGCAGCTACTGCCTGAGTAAAACATGCAAACAGCCTTATTTATATTATAAGAACAAATCTTCAGTCAAAATATTTGTTGATTTGGTCAGTTTCATTTCAGAGTAAAGCAATATTTAGTGCTGGGTTGGTTTTTTTAATTTCTTGTCTCCATCCAGGAGAAGAAAGGTGTAGAAATCTTCAAAGAACTTTTTTCACATGACACTTCCCTATCAGATTATGCAAATTTGAGATGTTCAGCTGTTCATTGGGATAATGAACATCCAGAGCTATTGATGGTCATCAAATGACTCAGAGTAACCTGACAGATGGATGAATTCTTCAGACACTTGCTATTACCTGTATGTCTAAGCCTGCCATCAGTACAAGACCAGCACTTCTGAGAACCATGAGCACCCTCCCATATATTTCACTGCTTTTTGGATCAAGCCACAGCCTTCAAAATGCACTGAAATGTTACAATTCTTACAAGCAAACAACAAATGATGCGATTCTTGGCACATCTCAAGACGAGGTGGGAACCATTCCCCAACCAAAGAAGTCCAACTTGAAATTCCACAAACTCATGCATCCTTTAGTCTTCCAGAAAAACAATAAATTGAAAATAAACACCAACTAACTAATTTAATTTACTTCTGTACAAAGACCAGTGCTGATTCTCAATTAGACCTGCCTCTGAGTGATACTTTCACAGAGTAAAATATTCTGTGATAGGCAGCAGTGGTAAGAAGCAGGGGAGTGTGCTAGAACACAGGCTCCTTTTACTGTCAAATTAATGTTACTGTAAATAACATAGAAGAATGGCAAGAATATCACGATTATATTTACATATCTGGAAAGTGGGACAGAAAGCCCTAAGTTATTAATAACTAGGTTATTCCACAGCTAGTCCACAGATAAATGCATCTTCCTTGAGGAACTACTCACAGTTAGGAAACCAATTCAAGAACGCCCCCATCTTCTTCCTTGTACTTACATCACTCTGCAGAGATGTTGCATGGACTGAATGAGCAATACGAATGTCACCATCCAGGCCACATGAGCCAGCCATCTGCCCCTTCATTTTCTGAAATGCCTCCTTATATTTGTGCTAAAAAGGAAGTAAGAATAGAAATGTGGGTAGGAGTGAAGAGAAGTGTTAGTCCAGCTGTTAAAACCTGAATAAAAACCTGAATACAGTAAATTCTGACAATACTCAATATGATAATAAATCTGAATGAAGCCTTAGGGGGTTCTAGGAAGACCTCACCCAACTGCAATCCCTGTGATTGTCCAGTCACTGCAGCAGGTAAACTTCTCAGCTTTGCTTTCACAAACCTGCCTTTGCCTATTTACCAATAACACCTCATTGTGGCTGCACCTCCAAAAGCACCACCAACTAGTCCGAGGCCAGATGTCTCCCAGATGTAGAGCTGGCTGGACATGCTGTTTCCATCAAGAGTCCCTCAGCAGGGCAGATACAGCCTGTATGTGCTACTGGACAATATCACCCATAAGTTCACGTACATCACTTATGATTTCACCCGAAGCCTTTGCTGCCTGGAAGGGGATGGCATCCAGTTTCAGTTGATAGCCACCATCCTTCATCCTTCTCCAGGACTCCTTGTAACGAGTCTAGGAAATACAGAACAGAAATAAAGAAGAGCTGCTGTTCAGAGGGTTGACATCGCAGCATTTTTGAGATCCTATGTTACCACATGAGTTTCATTCTATTCTAATGCAGAGGTCAAACACAAGTGAAAGTATCAATGCACAACAGGAATTATCGCAAGACAAACGTCCATTATAAAAGACTATCTGTTTGTTCATTCTTAATCTTTCTAATGCAGGTGAATTTGGACAAGAAGTTTCATTTCCCATATTACTTCAGAAATATTTAGACCATAGAATGATCATACGCTGGGGAAAGGAAAGAAATTTAGTATGATTTCCTGTTTAGAACAAAGAGCAAAGCACTATCAACATTTCCACTTTCCTTTAAAATATTAAAGGTCAGGTTTATACCTCACTGATGTTCATAGCATTTAATTTGGCCTGAAGGATTTCAGGAAGATCTGTTGTTGGTGTATACTGATGCTTTATACTCTCTCCATGCTCCTTGTACAGCCTCTGCAAACAGAGATGAATTTCAGTAGCAAGTACTCACTACATGTTCAATCATTAGTTCAAACAAAAACATTAACAATTAGGTTTATGGAAAGCAAACACTACAGAAAAGCAACAGAGGCATTAATAAATACAGGTAATTGTATCAGTCAAAATGGATTCAAAAGGCTTTGGGAGTCTGATACACTTGTCAGCTAGAGTATGCTAGAGAAGAGCTCCTTGAAGTTTTGAGTGTGTAAATCAATGTATATGAAAATTCAGATATTTGAATATTAATTTGATAAAACTTCTAACATATGTGGGTGGGGAGAAGAAGAATAAATAGTAGTCATTAAGGATGTGCAGCAATGAGTGGCCCACCAACGCTCTGAAATTCCACAGAAATCCAGGGAGTTGAAGTTCCCCAAACACCTGTCTCCAAAGGTGTTCAATTTTAGCAGATAAATAGGATGGCAATTATCTGTGCAATTACTCCAAATTTATCTCCAGAGCTAGTTGCAAGGGGGTGCTCAATAGTCAGTGGGATAAGATTTAAAAACCTCAGAGGGTGACTTATTCCATCATAAAAGGGGTGTCTGTGTGTGCCTCTAATATCAACCCTCGGAGGAAGAAGGGTTGGCCCAGGACCAGATAACTTTCAGATGTCTGCAGACAGGTAAGATGAGTTCTGTGCAGTTAACTGGAACTGGAACTTTCCCTGCAATGGCTCTGCAGAGTTCTCCTTCTCGTATTATTGTTCTTTCCTAGCCTAGTTTTCTTCTTACATTGGCACCATAATTTTCAGATGGGTACAGACAGACACCTTTTCGCCTTAGATTTGACCCATGTCTGGAGCACCTGACTTGCCTTTCCCAGGCTATTATTCCTGCAGGAGCATTCAAGACCCTCTAGATCAGAATGGACCCCTCCATTTCACCTATCTGACACTTTTTTAGCAGCTGGACCCACTCGTTTTGCAGCTCCGTAAGATGAAAATTAATGAGAACTTCATGTGTGAAGAAGTAGAGCACCAGACTGATTTTGACTGTGGCTCAGTGGAACAAAATGACTTATATTTATCCTGCCTGAGATGTAAGCCTTTTGGATCTTATTAATTAAACCAAAGGCACAGACACCAAAAGTATTACAATAGCATGTGTTTTACACAAAGTCTTTCATCTTCTCCTTCACTTTAAAAATATCTATTTTCACCATAAAACATCCTCTCATGTTTGAAACTTGTCTTTTTTGAGTGACTTTTGCTTATTATTCACTTCTGTATTATCCCAGTTAAGTCTACAATATTTTTAAATCGCTCTTCTATTAAAAATAAACATGTTTAAACACCAAACAGCCTCAATTCTTCCCTTTAAGGTTTCCCCTCCTGGATTTCTCTCTCAGCAGGATGACAGCTTGAAATAATTTATTTTTTCTTCCTTGTCATGCTGCCTTACATTTTGTTTCCAAAGAATATGCAGAAACTGAAATTTGAAAGATTTGTTTGAAAAGGGGAAAGAACTCCAAATGTGTTCGTCCTCAATTGGTATCAAAAGGCCAAAATTATTTAAAGGTCAAAGGTCAGTCTTATTCCTAAATTTTACTTCTGAAAATAAATGGGACAGAAAGCACTTTCTGTATGAAAATCCCATTCACTTGGGTGGGATCTCTATGGCTTCCCAATCCAAGTGAGAAACACGCTCTTTGTGGGGTGCACCACACCAGAATACAGAAGTTTCATGGTTCCCAAGGATAATCTCAGAGAAAGAAAGAGAGAGAAAGCCAGTGCTTCAATCAGGTCGTTCAAAGAGGATACCACTCTTATAATCATAATGTATATACATTATAACTTACATCCACAGCCTGGTTATAACTAATTCTAGCCTGGATCATCTCAGGAGTGTCTTTAATACTGGTAAACTTCAAAGCATATGGATGCTGACGGTACTTCTTCTGTTGAGAAGAAAAAGATCAAAGCTGTGAATTTTGTGCTGCTCTTTCATGCTATTTGAAAGAGAAAAATCATAGGTTGCTGGAGATTAGAGTGAATTTGTGAACATAATTATTATTCCTCTTTCCTCATCTTTATGTCCTAGGTACTTTCAGATTAATATTTGTTTCAATTTAACAATAACCTTTTGCCAATTAATATTAATCTTTAAATATAAGAAAAATATTTCAAAATCAGGTTTTGCTTACCTAAATACTCCAGAACTCAGATTTTAAAATCTTTTTACATTATTTCAAATAGAGCATGACCGACTATATTTTTAACTTACAGTTTTTTTAAGCAAGAAATGATATACAATTGTAGTGTGTTAATAATGGCAACTATTTAACTTATTGTTCAGGGGTTTAGGTTCCGTCCTTAGACCTGCAGCAAATCTGTGCAGCCATTGACACTGTACCTAATTATTATGGCATATCTTCTAGATAATGACATTAATTTTACTTGTTGTTAAGGACCCACAGTAACTTCTGAGAGGTCTTATGTACACATATATAAGGCGTAGGCAGTTCAATGGAAAAATGACACTTCTTCCATCTGGCCCGGTCACTAAAAGCTTCCCTTCCTGCAGAAGTTGTCTTAAATCCATCAATACCCTTATCACTTCTCCCAATAGCACATACTAAATTTTCCAAATGCCTGATATGAACTCGTGGCTTGTCATTTCCTTTTAAACTGAGCTCTGATCCAAAGAAGTTTATTTGAAGCAACATCTTGACCCTTTGAAGACTAAAAATACCAATGCAAAACACAAAAGCACTTTAAATTATTAAAAGCTTATAAGTAATGTTTTGGGTTCCGAAAGTAATATCTTAAAAATGAGTAATTGTACTAATTGTAACTGGGGACGAAAGTGGTTTATACCGTGTCTTGATCAGATTTGGAGTCAAAGCAGAGTTCACCAGAACATCTCTGCATAAAATTGCTAGAAATTATATTCTGGCAACTGTTTTTTAGCAGTATTAGAAGGGCTACTCATGTGTATATGTAAGAAAGGACAAGGCTCATATCAACCTAACATTGCTTAGTACTCACAAAAAGGTTGAGATGAACAACCTAGGAGGTCAAATTTCTACTCATCAGTTTTCACAACTCTAACAACCAAATGGAATACCTGTACAGATCCACAGTTACTATTCCAGATGGCATTACTGTACCAGCTTTTATGAAGCTACCTTGCTTGACACTAGCTGAGGATCTCATTTATTGTGTCTAAAATACCATCTTTCTTCACAATAGATAATTACATGGGGAAAAAATAGTGTTAGCAATCAGTTGTGAAAGGAGGACTGTATTTTTCTGAGACGCTGCAGAGCGAATGGACACATGATTCCTGCATCATAGTTATTGAAAAATCACAGGATTCAATCTCTTACAGCAACAGATTTGGCCAGTAGGACTCTCTCTGAAATACCAGAAGAAGAATACTATGAACCTTTTAACTATTTCCACCAGAACTTCATTTGAAGGCCTCATGGGGCAGTCACAAAGTATTCTAGAGGATGCCTTCTGTAGGTGATATTGGTTATAGGGAGAAATAAGGGTGTAAACTACTTGGGCTGACAGATAGCTACAGACAGAGATATCTATATGAATTTCAATAGCTAGCATGAATATATATGAAAAACCAGCAAGAAGGAAACGTGTATCTGTTACAAAAGAAGGTTCTGGGTCCAATGACTCCATCTTTTCATCATCTCTCCTGTTTTTCTTCATTAAAAAGGTAGGCTAGTGGGTAGCAATTGAGCACTGTTTGATTGCCATTATTATTCATAATATCATTTGTCACCGACTTTGTTTTTGCAAAGGCTATATGGACTCCTACTGGTATGTGTTTGGTATCTGGTTTCCCTCTAATTACCAGTCCTATCCCTGGTTTTGAGGGCTTTCATGTGGTATGCCTTTTTCTTTCCCCTTTGAGTGGAAATTATTTTAATTTTATACAGACATTTTGCACGCATTATGCAGCAAATTCTGTTACATGCTGTCATGAAATCTCACCTCACTAATGAGTTCTCCTGCCTTCTTAGCCTGTTCCACATTTAATGACCCAGTGGCTATCCATCCAGCTCCTTTCATCCAGTTCAAATCCGCTCTGTATCGGTTCTGACAAAGGAAAAAAAAGTCCTATTGTTGGTGTTCATACACTTAAAATGCCATTATAGGATTCAGACATCTCAGGAACAACAATGAAGTCAAATTAGCGCCTGCTTTTGTTTTATTCTCTATTGCATATTTGCAAGGAAAGCAAAAAAAATACAGAATGAAGTAGAAGTATGAGGACTCACCAGCACTTCTGCAATATACTTTGCAAGGTAATTTTTAAAAGTGGTCTACACCTTACTGCTGTTTGCAATTTTTACTCTAACTTCATTTTTATTTGTATAGAGCACTCTTTAAAAGATCATCCATGACTTGCAATTATAAGAAAATGATACTTAGCATTTCCCAAACCATACCCTTTTGTTTTACTGGAGAGAAAGCATTTTGCTTTGTTTGATTTTCCATGTGTCTTCAAGGAGGAAAGTACAGGAGTACTTCTCACTTTCCTCACAAAATCTCTCCTACCTGAATTTCAAATGCTTGACTGTAAGTCAGGTTTCTCAAAGATGCCAGAAATGTTTCAGCAGCCATAGCTCAACATGGCCTGTACACATTTCTATCTCAGTCTCCTTGAAAAGTTCTGACTTAAAACCTCAGAATGGAAAGTCTAACTTAAAGTAACTGTTTACAGTATCAGACAGTTCATCTGATGGTTACAGCTGAACATGTGGTCTCCATATGGAATTTTATCACCAATTTTATCACCATACATTATTTAACCTCCCTGCACATTAGGAAACAAAAATAAACGTACATCATATAGGAATCCTAGTGTTTTATTAACATTTGAAGTAGGCTTTGAAGAAGCCATGCTCATAAACGGAGTTATAACCCTCCTCAAAAACACTGCACAACTTAAATATATCTCTTGAGGAAATAAGTGGTTAATATTTACTGTGCTAATATTCACTGTTTAATAGCTGAAAAATTAGGTGCATAAAGGTGTCATGGCATTAAAAGCATAAATGTCTGAAGAAAGTCAGCCCTAAGTGGGGCTGAAAATGGGCTGGATGGAAGGGTATGGACACACATGAAGGTCTGGACTTACATCACTTTGCAATCCGTAGGCCCACTTGGCCCATGCCACTTTCCTGTCAGTAGGCAGGGCTGTGTACTGATGGAGAGATGTCTTGTATCCTATATCTGTGGCCAAATTCTGAGCCTTTTTGGCATGGACAAGGTTAACCATATCCATGGGGATCTGGAACTGACTCTTTGTGCCCTCAAAGGCCTTCTTGTACTCCAGATCACTCTGCAACTTTGACATTTGCAGGGAATGAGCCATCTGTGAATCTTCCTCCACAGCTTTTACTCCGATGAGCTTACCCTTCATCTTCTCGTAACCTTCCTTATATTTAACCTGGGAAGAAAACAAATAGACCAAGAGTAAATGATCTAAGCTGCCAAACCGACAGCTCTACTGGCAGTAAAGTGATGGTCTGTCAGTGTTGTGACATGCTGGGTCCTTGATACAAGCAAGTAAGAAGATCATTTGCAAAAGAGAAATGGAATGTCTTAGAAATTAGTGTTTATAAAGAATAAGCCCTTTCTTGACAATAATACGTTCACAAAAACCTGTAAGAAATATTTTCTTTTTGGTTCTCTCTAGGAAAAACAACATTCTTCAGGCACTGAGGTCAGAAGGTTGTTTCAGGAATTTTCAGGCCAGACATAGATGTGTTGAGTTATGATGTTTCACAGGAGATTTCCACTTCATTTTGAGTTCTAAAATTCACCCTTGGGTCAAAATGAGAATAGGAAAACACAGCCAGCATGTGGAGAGAAGCTCTGAATTGCTCAGAGCAAGCCTTCTGACTAATTAGAGAATGCCAATCACCCAGACAACTCCTCCATCACTCCCAAGCATGAATCGAGTGAGGGTGGCTCAGGGCACTGAGACATATGTGACACATCCCCAACACCAGCAGCAACGTGGACTGTCAGTTGTCCTAAGAATAAAGAAGGCTGATGGAGTCCATACTCACATCACTTGCCAGATCCCTCTTTGCCTTAGCTGTCAAGAATGACAAAGCATCCAGACGAAGAACAAATCCTTTTTCCTTCTGCTTCTCCCAGCTACTCCTGTAGAGTTTCTAAAGAGATGACAACAACACGGTTTCTTTATTACTATCAATCCATTCTATGTGTTCTATAGCCACAGTGAAAACTCTCAAGTAACGAGTCTCTCCTACACTCTGTGCCCAGAATCCATATGGCTACAGATCAGATCCTGGTGTCTTCCCTTACATCCTGTAACTGTGGATACTGTGGTTACTGCAACCCCAATATCTCACTGGTTCCAGTGAAACTGCCAGTGTGCCACTCACCTGGAAGCACGTGAAAAATGCACAGCTTCAAACCCTACAAGTGGCAAGTCTTCAGAACAGCAGATGCGACTACTATTTATTAGGAGCATGTAATTAAATTTCAAGTTTTTACACCTAAAACATGAGGACCTTCTCAGAGAAAGAACGTAACGGTTACCTACAGAACAAGTATTTCACAGCAGCTGTATTCACAGGAGTGAGGGAATCACACAGTACCTCACTGATATTGGCAGCATTTGCTTTGGCCAGCATGAAGACAGGGTCATCTTTGCTGATGGTGTACTGATGAAGAAACTGCTCTTTCCCTGACCTGTAGGCAACCTGTCCACAGGAAGAAAAGCACGGTCAATAAAAGCAGTAGTCCACATTTAATGTTGAAGGAATACTGGTTAAAACACCACAAATATTCAAGGATTTGTTAGGGTTAACTTATTTGGGGAGTTATTCTTTAGCATCTTGATTTTTTTTTGTTAAATATGGATTTTAAAACTGACCTACAGAGTCAGGTTGACCAAACTATTCATGGTTAAATTTCAAGGAAGCTGTGAAGCAACGCACGTATCAGGATACTTTAATTGTCTTTCCCAAAGTTAGCTACTTAGCTAGCTATAAAGCTGACAGCAATTCATACTCTATACAAAATGCATGCAAGAACAAATTTCACCCAATGTTAAACTGCAGCTACTTCTTGGGTAGCATGGAAGTTTTTAATAGGACATAGAAACAGAGAATTCTAGCCATGAAATGAAGAACACTAAGCAATTGAATCTGCAGACAACATTTGTGACCTAAATGTAATTGCTGACACAATACTCCAGTGAGGATTAACATTCCAACTTTGAATGAAAACATCAAGGACCTTTTATGATCCAAGTAGCAATCATACCCATTTTATATCCCAGGGCTACGGCAGCAGAGAAATTAACTGCTCTGTTTTAGCCCATGAAGATCTTGGAGGAGCTGTTGAAAAATTACGCAAACATGCCCCATCTCACAGAGTGTTGCATTTCTTACATCCCACAGAAAAGGAAGTCCCTCCTGTAAAGCTCTAAATCTATGGTTACTATTCTGATTTCAGCACACACAGAAAGGCAGCTTGTCCAGCACACAAGAGAGAAGTGACAGGAGTCAGGAGCCCATTCCCAATGGTGCTTGATTTTTGTTGCTGTCGTTCTAGTTCAAAGAATTCAAGGAGAGAACTAATCAAACAAACAAATAAACCCCCCTAGAATGAATCTGAAGAAAGTTTATATATTGAAAGGTTTCATGACTGGGGGCTCTCTCACCATCACACTGGTGCACATATGTCAGGAATGACCTGTGCCTAAGCTACTTGCAAAGAGACAAATTCAGTCAAGGACTCACATCACTTTGAAGTTCCTGGCTTTTCTTAGCATGCTTCATCTGAGAACTGTCAGCCACACTGGTGAACTTCAGAGCATCAGCCTTCTGCCTGTACTTTGTCTACAAAGCAAATTAAAGCAAGTTACACAAAATTTTCTACAGTACCTGCCCTCCCCCAAAAATGTATCAGTGTGTGAAAAAACATGACTGATAGAGCCGGAAGTGCCCTGTAAATTCCCCAAGACAGTTTTAGCACAGGTGTCAACAAAAGAAGCTTGCAAGTACTACCCACTGCTGGTATTTTGAGGAGAGGAGGGCAGTGCAAGTGTGTGCCAAGGGCACTGTTGCTGACACTCCAGGCGTGGCTATCTTTGGTGCCAGATGTGCTATCTACATATCTTACAGGACCAAGGTTGCACACCAAGCAGTGAGTGGTGCTCACAACCTGGGTATGGCTTAAGTCAGGACCTAAGAGAGCTGATAAGCCACACAGTCAGTGTTACTATCTCATTTCCTTACAAGAGACTTCTCAAGCATATGCATGGGTGTTTCAAATCACTGAATGTATGTTACTCAGATATTTTTAAATTATTAAGATTATAATTAAATTGGAGTGAGCAATTTCAGAGTCCTGAAAGTAACTTGAATCCCAAATCTTCCCCATACTCTCAAAATCTTCCTCTTTTCAAAGAAGAGCTCAGACAGACACTGCAGTCAACCCTTTCTAGGATGAACAGCTATGACAGGCCTCCACAAGGCTCAAGTCTCAGATATGGAAAAAAATATTGTTCTTTTTTCATCCTCTGGTGCCAGTATTTATATAAAATCCATTTGAACAGACAAATGTGCATAGAGACTAATATTTTTAGTTTGATAAATAAGACTGTCCACAGTTTCATTCCACTTTACGTTTTGTCTTACATCTGAAACACACTGAAGTGAATGGAAAACTTCAATTGACTTCATCAGGCTTCAGAACAGGCAAATGTCTTTGCCTCAGCCTTTTGCACCACTCATTTGAGAGAGAGCTAAGCATCCTTTCTTTCTTTGAGAGAGTACAAAGAAATGCAGGACTGTTTCAAGACCACAGAGGAGACCAAGCAAACACTTCTAGTATACTTTAATTGAATTCTTATTCTACCAGTTCAGTCATGAAGTGGGGCATTCCACCTAGAAAGGGTGTAAATGCATTTTTTTCATAATCTGGCATTTCAGAAGAGAAATTCTTCTGTTTGAACTGATGGGTGAACAGATCAGTTTACACTGTGTCTCTGCTAGGGGAACACAAAATAGAAGTTAAAAAAGCATGCAGCACTTCAAAGAGGTGCTCATCGTTTTATTTTAGAAACCTGGAAAGGAGGGAGGCAGATTAAAAACAGCATGTTTTGTCACATTGCATGGAACACAATGTAGTGACGCCCTGCAAAGAAATGACAAAACGCCAGGCTTTGTATGGCAACAGAGATCTCTAAAATAATATCCACCAGTCTCCAGTTTAAGTGACTGTCAGCCATCTCTCGGCCTTGCACAGCACTGGAATGCAAAGGCAGATCATTATGGATTAAATATTTGTGGAAGTGATTATTACCACAGCACACCCCAGAAGCAGATGTCAGTCTATCCCTAGCAAGACACCAGATCTGAGGTAGCTGCTCTTCTTTTGTTTCTAAGATGTATTTTTTTCCCCTTGTAGGAGTAGTGAGAGGATGTCAGAGACCCAAGGTGTCAGAGTGTGATCGCCAGTAACTAACTGGCTTCTGTTCCTCCTCCCAGAACTAAGTGGGATTTTATCCTTCTTGTCAAACTTCCCCTAATTTATTCTTCTCTCTGTTCTCTAGTTTTCCTAGCACTAGTGAGCCTGCTCAACCATAGCTGAGAAGCTGAGGAAGTTTACTTCCATAAGGTTAATGGCAGTGCAAAGCCACGAATTAATAAAGCAAAAGCAATGAAAAGCAAGAAAAGCTGAAGCTGACAGTAAAGTCACAGCCCCTACCTGCCAAGGAGCAAGGAAATTTTCAAACATGGCTAACAAGTATCTAATTTTTCAATACTAATCCTTAAAGGCTCTCTGTACTCCATGTAGCACGTGAAACTCAATGGAAATTCAATGCTGCTCTGCAAAATGGGCAGGTGAATGAAAAGAGGTGGAAGCATGACTATGAGGATTTCTACCTCACAGATTATTTTGATAATTATGTAAAGGGTAAACAGAATTTTAATCTCTAAACCAGGATCTCCTAAACTATAGAATAACTAAATCATACCCATCAGTTTTTCCATTTCTCAGATATTCCTTGTTAGGAATTCCTTACCTATGCCACATAGCATAATGGAATAAGTGTGCATAAACCTTTGAACAAACAACATGCAGACGCCTGAGCACTTTGCTTACCTCACTGACTAAACCTCCTGCCTTTTTGGCTTGTTGTATATTAAGACTTCCTTCTGTGATACATCCAGCTCCTTTCATCCATGTCAGATCTGCCCTATATTGGAGCTGCAGAGGAAAATTACATTTACTGGCACAGGGAACACAAATATAATGTTTGCAAGTAACATGTGCACCCTTTCCAGTTTCAAAGCCATTGCAAAGACATTTTACAAAGCCACAGTACAATCAGACAGTGTTGATACGAAATGAGAATTAAGATCAAATGGAAAAAGTCTATAATCACTTGTACTGTTTTTAACATTTAAGCTGGGTGTACATCATCTTACATCACTCTGGAGATCATAGGCCTTCTTTGCCCACTTGGTTTTCATATCTTCGGGAAGCACGGTGTACTCATGGAGTCTCGTTCTATAATCCAAGTCACTAGCAAGTGCCTGAGCCTTCTTAGCGTGCCTCAGGTTTATCATATCCATGGGCAGATGGAAATGGGCCTTGCTCTCCTCAAACCCTTTTTTGTAGGCAATCTAGAAAGAGAAGCAATGAAAACAGATTGTCTGGATCAGATATTGCAAAGCTATTTTAAATCACCCCTCTTGTTTGGGTCCTTATGCAGATTAGGCAAAAAACCCCAAACACATGTAGAAATCAGGCCCTAAAAGGGACAAAACAGATGCCAGGCTAAATTTTCCAGATTCTAGAGACATTTTCTCTATTACAGTGCATCTTACTTTTAAACATACCTTTACAGACTTGAAAGTTCTGTGTAGAAGTTTTTATATTGAGGTTTTAATATGATGATATTTTATTCATACTGAGGTTTTAATAGGATGTTATTTCCCTGCCCCAAAATCCCCTGCTGTGCAATCATTGCGGATTAACAGATGGAGGAAGGAAAACCAACTTTGTTAAATGCTTCCAAGAATCTCTTACAGTGAGAGCAGTAACAGTGGTAAATCGCACAGTGTTGCTGAAAGTTTTCTAATTATGAAAAACGTCTTCTGAGTAAGAGAAATAATCTACCTCACTACTCATCTTGGCCACCTTCAGAGAGTGCAAAAGTCTTGAATCCTTGGTTGCTGTTGCTTTTCCTTTTGTTTTTTCATATTCTTCTTTATATTTAATCTGTCCAAAAAACCCCAAAAAACAGCGTAAATCTAAGAATATTTCCAATTACCCATGAGATAAGCAATATGTTTTTCACTGGTGATTCGGATGGCCAAAATTTGGAAGAGCTTAGTCTGATTCTCTCATTGTCACTTCAAATTTCCAAGATTTTCTCAGAAATTCCAAAGATGCAAGGTCAGTCTCATTTATGAGGCCTTTAACCTCATTCTTTAAGGCTCAGCCCTCTGAGATGAGTATGCTTATAAACTTTAATTCTTCTGATTAGCTAAATTATCTCATTCTTAGAGGCAAAGATAAAAAATCAATCCAAGCAAGGAATTCAAGATTTGATTTTCTTAATGAGGTGGGATTTCAGAATCCCCACCACTGCTGAACACTTTCCAGCTGCAGAAAAAGCGTCTCCCTTTTCTGCCTCTCCGCAGATTAAAAATCTTGTTGTAAGTTGTTTAGAAAGATTTTGTTTGGAATTTTTTATATACATCAGTTTATGTTAAGGAAGCAGACTAAAGAAATATGAATTCCCTTTGTAGTAGACGATAACACTATTTTTGAGGCTATAAACAATTCAAAACACCTAATTTCACTATGGGTTTATTGTGCAAATTTTGCTTCACTCCGTACACGTGATTTTAAAAAAAATATTTTTTGGAGAGTGAAATTTCACAGCAGAATCTGAGAAAGTTTCCAACTGTTCATTAGCCATTGAGAAAGGTGGACAGACAAATGCAGGACTTAAAAATCCAGATGAAGCAAGCTAAGCTTTATTTCCCTGTGCTGTAGCTACTTACAAAAATAATAATTCCCAAGTAACTAAATGTAACATACATCACTGGCAAGATCCCTTGAAGCTTTGGCAGCAAGTAAAGGCAGAGAATCAAGCTTCATTTCAAAGCCCCGACCCTTACTCTTCTCCCAGCCTTCTTTGTACTTAATCTGATAAAGGAAAGACAGCAATGTCACCAACACATAAACACACAGGACTTTCAAACAAACATGGAAATGACTCAGAGAAAAGCAGAACTATAAATATGCTCTGTCCACAAACTGGGATCTTCTTAAGTCACAGTTCATTGTCATTTTGAGCTAATTAATTGTCTAGGATTGGGTCAAAATTTTATTCTTGGAGTTCACAGGCACTTAATGTCCCAGAACACCCACTAATAACTCTCATTTTCAGAAAGATATGGAGGAGGGAGGCTTTTTTTCAAAAGTGCCTCTAGTTATGTCTACTTATGCAAATAGTAGAGATCTATAGGAGCTGATCTATAGGCAGAACAGCTGGTGCTAAGAACCAGACATCACACCACTCATTTCAGGATTTTTCTTTCCCACCCCCAAACTACAACCAGTCAAGTCCCATGCACTGAATTCGAAGCTGCAGTTCTTTACACGAGCTGTTGGAGGGCGTTCAAAAGGAATCCAGCTCGTGTGCTCCGAGGCCACCCCACAGGACGAAGCACAGGTCAGTGAAGCAGCCCTTACGGTCAGATTGTCTTCAAAAGCACACTCATGAGCCACACCATCTCACAAACACACATGAAATGCAGGAGAATCACATCCTTAACTTCTGAAAGTTAGCGGAACTTAAAGTAATCGTTTTTTAAGCTCTTTTTCAAGGTTCCACTTGAAATTCCATTAAAGCAAGGTCAAGTATGGCTTCATTCCTACTATGCATGCACCTAATGAAGGCAGAAGGTTTTCAGGAAGCCCCAGTTTCTGGATTTGGCTTTTTGCATGTCTATATTTTACCAGTATCTAACAATGAGCATGCATCCCAACGCCGCACAGCCACAAAGAATGTTCCTCCACAACACTGCACCAAAACAACTCAAAAAAAAACTTAGGGGAAGAACACAAGATACAAAAAACTTGCAGTAATGCCAACTCACAACCATGAAAAATCATGAAACTGGTTAAAAAATAAAAGTCACACCAGTAATGTCTGGAGGCTTTTGTTCTTATTTTGCACTTATTTGTCTTGGGTTTTTTTCTCTCCAAAACTATCTATGACAATGGAGGCCTGAAAAATACTTTAAAAATCAAATAGAAGTTCAACTTTTCCTGCAAGCACTTGATTTTAACACACTCTAAGTGAATGACTATATATTGTCAGGAATTATGAATGGAGCAACAGTGATCTTGATCCAAGTTTGCTGAAGCCACCGTTTCTTTCCATTGACTTCAGTGGACTTTGAATTACATGTGCAAATGTTGCTTCTTCGTAAATATATCACCTCAGAAGCAGCAGCTAGTTTTGTGAAGTGAATACTGATTTACTGATTTAAAGAAATTCAGATAATCTGAAAATCTCTTGGAAAAAAAGTCTAGAGGTTTCACTGTCCTTGAAATTGGATCTCTGTCTATTCTGGGCACCATGTTTCATGTTGTTCAGTAGAAAGCCAAACGATAAATGGTAAGTGCTTCCAGAAAGAGTGTCATCATCTTTATATTAATTTCTGTCTATTAACAGCATCATGAATGCCAGCATTTCCACAGGGCTTGACTTACCTCGCTGTACAACTCAGCATTGGCTTTTGCTTTCACTATCTGAGGTACATCCTGAGGCAGAGTGTAATTTGTTTTTGTCTTCTCATACTGGGCTCGGTAGTTCAACTGCATATATTGAAAAAGTCAGCAAGAAACTCAGTTATTTTTAACTTAATAAAAATATAACCACTAGATGGATTGATTGCTGTTAAATTTCAGGTTATTGGTGCCATACATTATAGACCCACTCATAGATATGGCTGATGTAAATATGAGGGCAATAAGGAAATTTTAACTTTTACTTATGTACTAGAAAAGAGAAATTTATTCTACTCATAGAAAAGCTACTGATTGAGTACAAAAGATACCATTTTAAAAACTTGCCTTAATAAATACACAAAAGATAAATTTCTAACAAAACACTGATACAAATCTTAAAAGTGGAAACAAATATTAGCTCTACTGGCATGCTTGCCACATTTTTGAAAGTGATTTCATTGAATAGATACTCTTGTTTTGACTATAAATCTGCTAAAGAACCACCAAGAATAAAAACACTTAAGGCTACCAATGCTATGAAAAGAAATAATCTCATAATTCCAATAAACAACAGTGGCTAATGTTGGCAGAACTTACATCGCTGAGCTGCTGCGCATTTATTTTGGCTTGAGCAATCTGTGGAGTGCTGGCAACAGAGCTGTACTTCAGCTTGTCTATGCTTTGCCTGTAGTTTACCTAATTTAAGATAAAATTTAAAAACAACAACCAAAAAAAATTTAGTAAAGGAAGAAATGGTCAGACCAGAAAAGCAGAGATTGAATAGACAAAGTTCGTTAACTAATACTCTGGATAAAGCATTACTTAAACCATAATAAATTCAGCTGAGGAAAAATGCCAGGATGTCTTGGATGAGATCTGAGTTAATGCTCTCAAAACTTCCTTGTCTGAGGTCACAGTTTTCATCCCACTCTGAAAATGGCTTCACTTATAACCCCTTCCTGTCAAACCCACAAATTCTTAAAAAGATGCAGTACCAGCTGCAAAACATTGCTATAAAATCCCCCAAATCATTGGTATAAAATTGATATTCTTAACCATCACTTCGTCCATTTTTATCTTTATCAGACAAGGAACTTTGTAACTGTCTATGAAGAGGTCTGTCCAGTGTAACACTGCATACAGCAAATGAACTCTCTTATGCTTTGTCTTTACTGAGTTTTAATGTAATAATTAATCACAGAATTTCCCTGTCTGGTCACAGTTTTGCGTGGATGATGAAAAAAGAAAAATATGTACTTACAGTACAAAAAAAGTAATTTTAATGTCAGCCATCAAGAGGACTGGAGTCCACTAAATTACTAACACATTAATATGGTAGCAACAACAATAAGTTATAAAATAAATATGTTAAAGCCACAAATTATGCATGATAAAAAAATCATAGTGAAGCTTCCTTTCAAACCTGTTGCTGCAAAAGTTCTCATTGCTATGCTACAGAACGCAATTATGATTCTCTGTAGGCCCTCATTAATATTCACTGCAGTTAATCACCATTTTGCAAACATTGCAAATCACATTGCTTAAAACTATTTTCTTAAAAACCTTCTTTCCAGTGGAAAGTGGAGCATATTTCTAGAGACTTTGAGTTACTGAAACAATTTCAGTGCAAACCTTCTTATCTCAGGTATCCTCACATAAACTTGGTCATTCTGCCAGTATGACAAAAGCTAGGAAAAAAGGCCTGAATTATCTCACAGGTCCAAAGTGATCAAGGTATTTAAAACAGTGCATTTGCTTCCTCAGAGACAGAGAGAATTTCAATTCCATGGAAAGAGATCCTTTCTTTTTAACTGAAACTGTGTATTTATTGCCACTTGTGATTGCTTAGTGCATGAGACAGTTGTACTCCTAAGAGTTCAGAGTAAGCATGTTATTTGGGATCAGACAAGTCCTGGGACTAATTCAAAATCCTAGATCAGGACTGGTGCAACTGTGTCTCTGTGGCTAGTGGAATTGTGTGTTTCAAACCTTATGAATTGTAGAGTCACTGGAATTGCTGAAATGTTTTTTACATTTTGAACATGAATTCATGCTTACCTTGAATTATTTAAAAACATAGCTCTCTCACACAGTAAGCAATCAAACACCAAATTTTACTGGTTTCAGCTTTAATGAAGGCAAAGCTGAAATTACTGCTGTAGAGGCAATAGTTCATCTTAGAGTTGAAGTATATCCAATGCTTCCTCAAAAACATCAGGGTTCTCAATTCCAGCTCTTCATGCTACCATCTTTTCCTTGGAAAAGGTGTTTAGGCCCAGATAAATCTCACATAATGTTAATGACCTCTCTAAGGCACGCTGCTCCTGTTTCACTGCAATTCCAATGTAAAGGCAGGGTATGCACACCTCAGGTAGTCAGAAATGCCCTGCGGAGCTGCTGCTCTCTCCCTGTCGGTTTTACAAGCCATGCCTGGTGACTGTGCTCCTAACCAAGGCACAGGTTAAGCTGCCAGTGGTAGATGAGATGTTTTTAATGCTTGTGGAAGGTGAAAGTATAATCAGCTGTACAGTCTGCCACCCTTCACTTACCCGAAGGACACACACCCACAGCAGCACACAAACCTCCTGACATTGCTCTATCAGTAACTCAAGCACAGAGGGCAGCTCTTTGGCACGGACCACAGGCTGGAGGAAGGTTATGTGACCAATCAGTTCCCCTTCAAAGGGGAACACCTGTCCTCAGGGGATTCACGAAGGATGAGAGGGCTGTTCTAGTCTCCCTGTCCTTTCAGTGCCTTCGGTGCTTGATGCTGCTGTTGGAGCTGCCCCAGGACGGTGAGACTTCTGCAGCACAGAGCTGGGATAGGGCAGAAGTCACTGATTTCACATCACTCTGCAATCTGTGCTGAACTGAAGCCGACAACAGGACATGGCACCTCTTTCTACTGCTCTGACCTCTTGACACTGCACTTTTTTGCTTTAACTTTGTTAGCACTGGCTGTTTTCTCCTATCATTAAATCAGCATTTGTCACATGCAATCTATCACAATCTCTCCTACATGCAATTCACAGGGAAAAAAAAAAAACAACATAAAATTATTTACATCTTTCAAAGGGACCAGCTTCCTTGTTGTCTGGTATGAAGGAGTGAGAGTAGCTGGGTAATTGTAGTCAACACCGTCGTGTTTGTAATCAGACTTATAGGCTATCTGAAACACAAGGAGAACAAAAAAAAGTCATTTTTTTTTTTCAGCTGTCATTTGTTTGAATAATTATCAGTCAAGAGGAAAGGAGAAACAATAATATTAATATTAAATGCAAGAAACAAAGTAAGTTCAATGTCATGAGTGACAAAGAAAATGAAATTATTTGCATAGTTTAGCCACTAATTGATTCTTTTTCAGCTTCTCAATTAATCCAATGCCAACAGTGGGAGCATTAACTTAACTTCCACCTATGACACATCTCTTTTATCTTTCTGCTTAGTTCTCAAGCTTCTTACAGATTTGTAAATAATGTACTTGAAGGAATGGTATGTAATGAAATAGCTTCTTGACTAACCCAGTAAATTAAATTGGAATCCAGAAATCTTCATTAAAGACTGTTTTTTTCAGCAAAGGTCTGACCCTGGGGGTGGTGGCAAACAACCTTCAGCATCCTACTGATGTCAAAGAAAACTGAAGGATCTCAGTATGTTGCCAGATCACTGAAATTTCTTATTTTAACTTCTTCCACACAGTGAGCTATAAAAGAGTACAAAAGGGTTTCCAGAATTTCCTCTCTTCTCAACATATCTATCTGTCAGATCCCCAGGACAGTAGGATCTAAAGTTTTCTGTCAACTTAATTCTGGAAAAACTGAAAGACAAGGAGGCAACAACCATACAAGAGTGATTAAAAGGGACTCACATTGCTTGCCAAACTGCCAACTTTCATGGCATGGAGCATCCTCTTGTCCATGCCAATACCCACATAGTGACCTTTCATTTCATTCTGGTAGGTTTCTTTGTATTTCAGCTGTACAAAAAAAAAAAAAAAGATAAAAATACTCTGAGAAAATATATTCAACTTTTCCACTGAAGAGTTTCAGCTTTTCAGAGTTTCCATATTTTACAGCAGGGAGATAAATTGTTACAGCTGTGGTCTACTAGTGTTGCTCCAATACAGGAACTCATTAGTCCAAAACAACCTTGGTACTTGAAAAAACAAAAGATATAACCCTCCATGAGTTTCTTGTTCTACAAGATATCATTTACTTGCTCTTTATATCACCTGAATGCCACACAAAGAAGATACATCTGCGTTTCATCAGAAACAAACCCTAGAACAAAGTTCCAGGGACACAATATTTGTACATTAAGAAATTAACAAAATTGGGTTGTTTTGGTGCATCTTTCACCAATCCCAGAGTGGGGGATTTGACAAGAAAAATTGATCATTCTACCATCTCAAATGTATGGCAAAATATTTACTCCTCTGGGATTTCAGAGAATGATAAGAGGCAGTATGAAACAAAATTATATTTCATGAGATGCGAGCGGTGTAATTATTAACACTGATGATTTTCACACAAGAGTTATGCTCCTCTCTGGCATGAACTCTGGTGAGGTATCTTCTGCCTAACTGTCCAGTCAGGAAATGAACATGCACAATGAAATAAGTAATAATTATGACAGACAACAGTAACAACTGACTTCTACTTCTCTAGATCAGCAGTCCATGGTAAGTAACCTCTCTTCCAAATACCATAATAGTTCTTTTCATAATCCTATATAAAATGAGCCCCCACTATACATCAGGACGCACTAGGATAGGTGTTGTACAGACACAGGCTAAAATCAGGTATAATCACATTTCCAGCACACATTTATCTGAAGCACACACACACAGAGTTGACCTGTGATTCCAGCAGCTACCAGGGCAAGCAAGCCACACTCGAGGTACTGAAAACTTACATCACTAGTGAATTTTGAGATCTTGCTCACATTCTTGAATTGTGGAGTATCACAGTAGTTCATGCTGTAGCCTTTGTTGTTTCCAAGATCCTTCTTGTACTCCACCTGAGTGACAAAAATGCACAATGGGAAGCTATGGTAAAACCTTAATCTGCTGTATCAAGTTCCTTCACACACTTTTTATTAGGCAGACCCACTGTTCAGAGATTTTGATACGTGGTTTTCATCAGATGGCATATGATGAAAATTAATATGAAGAGAATCTTCATATACCCACTTCTCATTTTACAGGCAAAAGAAATACAATTTCATTCTCTGCAAAGTATAGGAGACAGTGACAGGAGGAAAATTATTACCAAAAACAACGATATACACAGGAATTCTAGGGTGAGTGTGGAACAAATGAACATGCACACATGTGCCACTGACCAGGTTCCAGCAAGACCTCAGCAAGAGCTTTTGTACTCTTACAGCCATTCCTGTTTAAGGAACATGCACTCAGCCTGTAACAGCTGCAGTGAAAGACTGAGAGGGGAGAAGAACTCAGCTTGCTTACTCGAGGAAATCAAAGGCAGAGAGAAGAAAATGATGTATTTGTAAACCTCTCCAAAAAGTAACCATGCAGGGAGAAGAACTTTTTTAAACTAAAGGGCAACGCTAGCACAAAACACAGTGGTAATAAAGTGGACAGGAATAAATGTAGGCTAGAAATTGGAATAGGAGGATTATATGATGCTGTGTCAAACCAGCAGGAACCGGGAATCATTGGCCCAGGAGGCCCCTTCCAGCCCTACTTCCAGGGGTTTTTCATTATTGAAGGTTTTATACTTTGACATCTCAAGAGTATAAGTTTTTAAACTGCCACGGGGAAGTTCTAGAAACTCACATTTATTAATAGTTTTATAGCTGATATGACACTATAAATAAATTAATAATTCAGAATCTACTGAGAATTCTCTAGCAATCTTCCCTTGCCAAGCAGAAAAAGAATCAATTATCAGTGACTCATAGTCTTTCACATGATGGAAGAAAACAGAAATCTGCATAACCAGAATGGTATAAATTTTGGCTCTGTTCGTGTTATTTTTTGATTAGTAGAATAACCTTTGAGACATTCTAAGGTACACAATCAATTCATCCTAAAGCATTTTTGTGATTGTATCTTAATATCAAGTTAAAAGCACAGTTCAGGTTTGGGGTGGGTTTTTTTCAGATTTTTGCTCTTTATGTGGCCAGAACTAGAATCCCTCTCCTGGGGTCAATTTCCCACACTTTCATACAGATGATTGGAAGGGCCAGAACACAGCATCTGAAGATTTGTTCTTGATCTTTTCTCTCCAGTTACTGTGCTACACACAGATGATTTTTGTTATGTACAATGCAGTAAGAACAACATCTTTTTTTTCACTTGCAGTCCTTACTCATCAAACATAAATGTTTGTATGAGCTGCTCCCAAACTTGTTAAGAGATCGATTCAAGCCCTTACCTCACTGACAAGCTTGTTAACACTTTGGGCTTGCTTGAGAACCAAGTTGTCTTCAGCTGTTAGGGAGTGAAAGTGAGCTGCACCTTTCATCTTGGAAAGATCTTTCTTGTATTTTATCTGAAAAGAAGTAGGGAGAATTATAAAATAGATGTGCAACTTTTCATCACTGCTATTTAGACTGGCTTCATGAGTCAGGGTAATATCTTCCCTGGGCTTGTTTTGATAGGTAAATGGACCTTGCCAAGTTGAAGCACTGTATTTACTTCCTCGAATAACCCAAATATAGCCCCATAGCCCTTCACAGTCCCTCCCAAGACATTTTACCAGACAGCATTTTTTTATCCATTTTTGACATAGATGGAACAGCACTGGTTGTTGTTCATAGCTTGAGCAGATTACTAGCAGATTCTTGGCTGGTGACTGCTTGGAGCTTGTGTGCTCTTCTATTACTGAAGTTAATCCTCAGTACTTTAATTTTAGTCAGAGAATTACAGATAGTCATCTAGCTATCTAGTCATCACTCTGCAAACTTTTCCTTTTGTAGAAACCAGCTTTTTTAAAAAGTTGTATCTTTTTGTACTTTCAGTGTGTTTAAAGGAATTATATTTCTCTACCAAACCAAGATTGAAATAAGGGGTTTCTAAATTTAATTTAGACATCAGGTTATTGACATAAATTGGGCTTGGATGGGTAAAGAGAGATAATACTCATACTGGCCTTTTGCCAAACTTTGTCCAGCAAAACCCCTGTTGGGAATATGTTTCAATATTTCTTGCATCCAAGAAATGCTTGTATTATACATGTTCAAACACCAGTAACATAATTTACAAAATAAATTATTTTACATGAACTGAAATACAAAGTATTTGGGTTTTCATTTTCCAAATCTACACACAGTTCCTCAGAATTTAAAACGATAAGGCAGGTTGGTAAGTACTGTAGTGTGCAAACGTTACTGCCATGAGCTAATCCTCTTCTTTGCTCTATGTATTATTAATTAATAAGGAAACTACTGACCATTGGCATTTTCAAAACCTATGAAATTGTGATCTTTATCTGGAAAGGTTAAACACGTCATGTTTAAACAGGGGATCACTGAGTTTGTCATCAAACTCATTGGTCAGAGAGGATTTGAGGTTTTTTATATTCTCTCAGTGATAAGCTCAGGTAACAGAACATGACTGATCCTTTCACTCCAGTTTACTGCTCATGTCTAGTCCAGGCTAACACAAGCTGAAAGACTCAACAATCTCTTAGCTCCCAGAAGACAAACTGAGCTCATCAGCTCAGGTGGCCCTGTCGGGGACAGGTGTCCACACTACGAAGGTTGTCACTCACAGGAACCCTTCGGAGCAGCCACAGAGCACTGATCTGCAGACTGACCCGTTTTTTGTCACCGCCAGAAGCGGTCTCCTCAAATAGACTGGGGCTCTTTAATGGATGGGCTGGATGCAGGAATCACACACCACCACCTCTTTGCCAATTCTTTAGTTTACCACCCAAACCCGAAAATCCCAGCCCGGAAATAAGCTCACTTTTGTGAAGTGACAGTGTCATACTCTAGGTTTCTTTTCCTCCCTATGACTTGCTTTGTGCTAGAGGCACGATACATCAAAATATCAAAACCAGTATAGTTCATTCATGCTCCATTTATTCACTACTGGGAATACCACAGTAGTCCACAGGATGATTAAGGCAGTTGAAGGTTTCATTAATAATACAGGTGCAGATTTGCCAGGAGGGTTAACCTAACAGTAGGGATCCCCATTAGTTGCTACATCCATCGCCTCCCTCATGCAAGTTGGAGCTGTGCCCCCTCCTATTAATGGATATTATTAATCCCCTGAGCCATCCAGTTCCCAGCAACGCAGCAAAATGTCACTTTTGTTTACTTCTCAAGAGCAATTTTAGCATTCTCCTCCCAGGCACTGCTCTGACAAACTGCTGTTTTTAATTGTTTATGAATTGTATTGATTCTGGTTTCATACTTACATCACTTGCCAATTCATTTGCTTTCTTGGCATTTTGATAAGCTGGAGTGATCATAGCAGGAAAGCTTCCTTTCCCTCTGCGCTCCTCAAACTCCTCCATATACCCCTGAAGAAAATTCAGAGTGTTTACTCATCACACATGAGCAGGTGGGGCCATGGGTTATTTTACAAAGCCCCACAGTCCTTGTTAGTAGGAAGGTTCATAACTTCAATGATTTTTTTTTAATGAAAAAAATGACAGAAATATAAGAATAAATTGACCTGTTAAATTCCCTATGCCTGTGAAACTGCCTGTGTTGCATTCCAAGAGAAATTTAGATATCTATCAGCTGTGGTCAAGATAGCATTCAAGTGTACAATGATATACAGCCTTCAGATCTCACCCCATTTCTTACAGAGATGATATCTGCTTGCCTCTCTCGTTATCAATACATGCTTCCCTGGAATATTATAAAAATAGCTAATGGTTTGGGTAGCCAGAGGTCTTGCTTAAAGTTAACAAGTTTAACATAGGATCAGCCTTACACTATGGTGTTACAGAAGCTGTTTGATCTTTCCATGGTCATTTTTCACATCATAATTGACCAAAAATAATACTTCTCTTGTGCAGTGATGTATTTTAAAGAGAGATTAATAAATGAAGCAGAAATACCTAGATATCAAAATGGCAAACTCTCTAGTGAACAAAATCACAAAATTCCATTTGTCTGATTAAAAAAAACCCAATTGTCGTGGAAGTAACACCCTTAAGTCTATCTATAGATAAGTTTATGTGCAAATATTTGACAATTTGAAAGCCATTTTGATAGTTTAACAGCAAAATACTGGAGCTTTTTTTTTAAAGGGTAATGCACAATAATCATCCAAAGACATCTATGGCGAGATCTGGAAAGAATATGGTGTACAAACAAGGATAAAAACAAGTGAAGTATAGTGTAATGTGTCTTCTCTGGAGTGTTTTGTAAATCCTTCGTAGTAAAGAGGCAGTTTGAGTGAAAATAGAATGTGCCATGAATAGAATGCATGTCAAGAATGCCATGGACAGCAGAGATAGGAAGGACTACAAATATCTGGGATATCTCTTTTGTGTGTTCTCAAGACAAAACCATCCACTGCAGGTCTTCTTGTGTGCCATCAATGTCACATGGTAAACAGGTCACACCGTAAGTTTGTAAACAATATGATGCCATAGTTACAACAGCATTAAACAGGCATAGAAAAGAAAAAATGTATTTGATTAATCAGCCAAGTTAGTTTCTTAAAATACCATTAATGAGCCTGAATTCTCCAGACCAATGTCTTTTGCTTCTTTCTTAAATACATTTTAATATAATTTCTAATATTGTGCGTACATTCAAAGTTTCAGAAAACTATTTCAGCCACTCTTCAGGTTTTTAAACATGAACAAAACAGGTGTCCAGCACAGGAATTTTACAGTAAGATTCCTTAAATTGTCTCATGTTGGACATATAAATATGCATGTGTATATATATATCTATATATATCTGTATGATGCACACTTGACTCACTGTTGATGATCTCAACAGTTAGAAATCTAATCCCTTTACCCATATTAAGTCACAGTTTAATCAGAAAGATCCATTAATTTCAGCGACTGTGTTATTTGACTAATAATATCAGTATCCAATCTATAAAGATTAAAACTCAAATTGAATTTGAAGTCTGTGACTGAAGTTTCAAACATACTTTCAAAGAAAAAAAAACTTGAATTAATTCTAAAACAGAACCATCTAATGCTTGGAAATGTAATTAGTGCTTTTTCAAACTCATTTTATTTGTTTGTTCCTATTAAAACTTGTAGCAGTTAAAAAGACAGAAACTAATTGAAGGCTTCATTGCTACAATTCTAAACTCATATTCTTCAAGGATGGTTTGCTTTTCACAGAATACTAGATGTAGATTTGGACAGAAGAAGTGAAGAAATGTAAAATACCAAAGGTTTTAGGAAAATACAGTTCCTGTTCCTCCATTTCTCCAAAGTATATGGACCTACTGAGGAGCAGGACAAAAACCCCCAAGATTAACCATATTGCTTTCTTTATACAAGAACACTATTCAATTCCTTTCAAATTCCCTTTAGCTGCATCCAGTTCTATTTTGCTGCGCCATTTCCCTAACTTAAATGGAATAGAACTTTGGGTGCATTTTGGGAGACCACAGAACCAATTGTATTCCCTTGAAAACGAAACATAAGCAAAACGAATGCCACCGACCAAAACAGAACTAAAGCCTATTTGGTTCCACAAATACAGAACTACAGCTTGACAGGCTTATAATACCCCTTTTGCAGAAGAGCTGAAATCTAAGAGATTGTGTATCTAAGAGATTCAGTGCTGTTCTCACACATTTAAAGCTGCAAAGTTCCTAAGATTTGTAAAAACACCATCAGAGAAAAGACACCTAACTGTCTGCCAACTTCCAACCATTTCACAACCCTTTCGCTTTTTTCCTTATTCATGGCATGGGAATATTTTCTCAAGTAAACACATTTCAGTGTGATACATAACAACACCACAACAGAAATGTAGAATGCATACACGCACCCAGACAGAATTTGCCAAGGTCAGTCTTTACCTTCAGGCATGTCCCTACCATAAGGGTCATGCAGTGACAGTGCAGCCACCTTGTAGTCACATCTTTAAGTGCCAGACACATTACACATTAGGAGCACTGTGTTGTTTGCACACCATCCTTTCCCTCGAGACCTTGTTTTCTCACCCAGGAAAACAAAGTGAAAATAGGTGTCACCAGTTTCTAAAGCCCTGAGCAATCAGCTGTAGTAATGATCAACATCAGCAGGGCTATCTCTTGGATGTTGCATACCTGTCCATATTGATCTACATTCTCTCTTGCAAAAGCAACATCTGTTCCAGATGTATGGCTGGCTTTTCCCTTGATCTCTTTTTCGTATCTTTGATGATACTTTACCTAACAGGAAAAAAGGAAACGAATAATCCGTGTGAGTTTAGTCTGGCACACAGATGCTGCACAATAAATAACAACCAATGACATGCACATGTTGTCAATAAAGGATTGTCAAAATTCCCATTGCCGCCAACCTGCACAAGTCAAATATGCCACTTGAAGATATAAAAACAGAACTAGTGGTGTACTTTTTAATAATGCACTAGGAACACGGGACTTGCCATTTTAACCCAGACCATTACTTCAGTGTGTTCAGCACCACCTGCTTGGCAGTGGCTAATCCCTGATGCTCCAGCAGTTTAAAAAAATAAAACTGATTGTAATTCAAATTCATGGTTACCACAGAGAACTTTTCTACCACAGGGTTACCTGAACCCCATCAATAAATGGGTTTGTTTCTGAAAGATGCTGATCTCCCCAGTGATAAAGGGAATTTTAGGCAATCAGCCTTCAAGTTTAGACCAAGATTTGCACCACATTTGCTGAAGTCAAAACAATGCCTGTAACCTGATGCTGTCCTTTAATCACCATGTGTGTTTGCTGACAAAAGTGAAGGGTTTTCCACAGATCAAAGGCAAACAAAAACATGTAATTGTTTTAGAGTCAACTGCTTTTGCCTTCAAAATTACAGATCTCTTATTTTCCTCAATGACTTTTAATAGTGTTTTAAATTCATTTCCATTGAGTTTTATGTTGTTCCACATGTTCTCTTCTCCCACAAAAAGAGCTTTTCTTTCCATTTCCAATAACAAAGGACAATTAATTGTATATTTTGAAGCAATACTGATGTCCTTTTATGGTGCTTATTAAAGAGTACAGGGGTGTTGTTGTTTTGTTATGTTTGGAAAGGAAAAGAAAGCCAGTAAAGATCAGTATGCCATGCCATGCTCATGGAATTTCTACCAGTGAATGTTTTAATTCAAAATTTGTGTGACAATTTAATACTTTCATTGCCAAAAGAGACCTTGCTTTGAACACTTACATCACTGGCTAATTCATTGGCTCTCTTGGCTATTTGATAAGCTGGAGTGATCATAGCAGGAAAGCTGCCTTTTCCCTTCCGTTCTTCAAAGTCTTCTGTGTATTTCAACTGTAAAATTTCAAGACAGTTCGGGAGCAATGAGATCAAATGTATCTTGATTGCACACATAATCAATCCCTAAAGTAGCAAAGTCAGGCACTCAATGGCTGCCATGTGCCAAAAGGAAGATGAACCATGAAGTCTGGATCTTTGCAATTTGGTCTTTAGCTACATGATCACACACCTTCTGCAGGGCCCCTTTGTCTCGTTCAGGGTGTAGGATGAAAACACTTGTTTAAGGAAAATACTGAAGGTGTCTGCAAGATGCCTGCTCTATTTATGAGAGTCAGACAGCTTCTTTCCTGATTTTGCGTGGCACCCACTTGCTGGGTATGGAACAGACTGGTTCTCTACCTCCAGTTCTGACAGCCTGAAATGGCCTCGAACTGAATGTGGGCTTTGTAACTGGAAGTATTAAATACTTAATGACAAAATGAGTCTGCCTTTGAAACTTTAATTTTTCACTTTTCTTTGTGTTCATGTTTTAAAGTGATTTATAAATACCCTAAGAACCTCTTGCAGAGCCAAAAAACAGGTCAATCTATTTTGTTTCACTTACATCACTGGCAAGCTGTGCTCCAGCCTTTGCATGAAGTATATCCGGAGTGTCTACAACAGAGGTGAACTTTGAAACTCTCTCTTCATGTCCACGCTTATACTCTACCTGAAGAGGAAAAATATACATATCCATATTGCAAACAATAAGCAGCAAAAATGTCTGTCCTGTCAGAAGGCTTCAAGAGAAAATGAGCAACAGCAGTTGTGACATTTTCCACTGTACAGTCAAGCATCCATACATCAAGTATCCATACATTTAAGGCTCAATTTCCTTAAAGTGAATACCAGAAGCAGACAGAAATGGACCCAGACAATCAAATTTTCAAAGGATACTTGATTTATGTGAGCCATACATTTGATTAAAATACCATGAGAATAGTCATTAATGTCCCAAGATCATACTGCAATGACAATGCAGACAGTATTTGCAGAAAACAATGCAATACTTTAAAATAATTTTTATGAGATTTATTTTACTAATCTTTTTCATGTGAATTGTTCTTTTTATAAATAAGCAATTTTCTGTGCATAAATTTAAAGTAGCTTGCATATTAATTAATTTCAATATTACAGCTATTTGATTTCAAATAACAAAAGTGAAAAATGTCAAATGTAAATAATTAGATGAATAAAGCCATAATGTGAAAGCAAAGGTAATGAATTAAATTAACATTTCAGTGTGAGTCACAATCTTTTTCAGGTTGTGATAAATTACAGCAAAAGTTGCTACATTTCACAGGAAATATCTACATTGTCATTTATCCTATATGATTTATGATTGTCTTCCCAGGCCAGTAGTTTACTAACCCTGTTTTCTGCATCTTGTTAAAATTTTCTCACTTTGTAACAGTACAACAAACAGTTATCATAGTGAATATCAAGTGAATGGCCTGAACCCAGGATTAGCCAAATTCCGAAGTCTAAAATATAATTTAAAAAGCCTGTGACTTACATTGCTGCTTAGTTGGGTGGCTTTCTTGGCAACCTGATAACCTGGAGTGATCATAGCAGGGAAGCTGCCTTTGCCTCTTCGTGGCTCATACTCTTCCGTATATTGAAACTAGAAAATGAATATGTTTATTACAGAAGAACCCACTGCAGTTCAATGTGATTCCTCTTTTCATGTCTGCTTCCTAAAGGTATGTAACACTTTATTTAAAAGTTAACAGAATAAAGAACTTACAAGTTGATTAGGTGAAACAATTCCCTCTATGTAACAGAAAACATTTCTCATTCATATCAATTACCCACTGTTAATTGCCTATGTTGATTGGGTCATTAACCCATTGTATGGACACAGACAATCAGTCATAATTCAGAAGCGATTTTCATCAGTCATGGAAATACAGTCAATGAAAAGTCTGGTCTGTGGAACATACGACACATTTGCCATCATGAGTTCTGCTCTCCTGAGAGAGACAGCACTGCCTGCTAGATCAGATCACCTCAGTTTGGTCAGCAGTTGAAGTGCTTCTCAGTTACACAAATAGATAAATGTATGATGGCAATAGAACTGTTGTGTGACTTCAATCACTTACATGACTAAGTATTGTTTTGACAGAAATAAACATGTCAGTCTCACCTTTGGCAACATCTTAACAAAGACCACAGTGCAGACAAACCCTCCAGATATTCTTCCTACAAAGCCTGGAGGTGACATCTTACCAAAGGTTGACTTTGGTGCATTTGTACCTCTTCAGAATATGACAGACCATGAAAATAAAGCCAAACATCAGTCCACTTACATCACTCAGAGCCTTCTGTGCCTGTTTTATCTTGACCATTTCAGGATCTGGGATTGTTCCTGGGTACCATGATTTTCCCTCCTCATACGCAGTATAGTAAGCATTCTGCGAAACAAAACCTAAGTAACTACCTATCTTCACCCTTGTTTTAACACTCTAACAGCTGATCGGACACAAAAAAAGGAAACAGCACAGTGTTGTGGAAGTGAAATTCACTCTCCACAGCACAAGGCCTACATTCCACATCCCTTCAGAATGCCAAGGCAGAACTTGTATAACAAGAACTGACACCAAGATGACAGGATCTAGGATCCTGGAGTGAGACTCAAATAACATCCCCTGGGAATCAGATCACCTGCTGTGAAGCTCCAGTGCCAGTCGAGAGAAGACAGAGTATGGCTGTACATGCAGCAGCCCCAACAGCTGACTATAGACACACTCTTCCTCCCTCACATTCTGATTCTTCTAGCCTAAGCTATAATTGAGCTATTTTGCCTTGAAAAGTTTAGTCAAAGGACAAGCAAAGGCTTTTTTTAGCATTGGAGTGCTGTGATTAAACTCCTAACATTCAGGACTGCCAGGGCCAGTCCTTGGTCTCCTGCAGGCTACTGGCTTGGAGACTCGAGGGATATTTCTTACCTGGGTAGCCAGTTGTTGGGCTTTATAGACACTTTCAATTTCTCTGGACCTTTCATCCCACTGAAAGACCGATTTGAATTGTTCATTTGCTTCTCGATATTTTATCTAAAAAGAAAAAAATATAATGACTCGTTTTAGTAGTTTGTTAGAACGTACTAACACACAGCCCATTTGGAGAAGAATAAGAAGGGAGACAAACAAGGTGATGATTGCATTCACCCCTAAGGCCAAAACTCTGCTTTCTAGTCCAGACCCAGCTCCTACCTAAGATTTCTGCCAGTACAGGAGCTGCACATCTCTAAAGGAGCAGCATATGACACCTGAAACCTGGCATGACATTCTGAAAGAATAATTTGATGTTTCGATAATACTTTTAGGGGAAATAATCTATGAGAATTGAAATCCCTGACAAATTTTAAGCAGGACATTTCAATTAGACACAAAGTACTACCACATGAACAATATTCTACCCTCCTATTTCCCTGCACACTGTCCACAATGTATCGTATCCTAACTGTGCATATGTAAATGACTACTATATTTAGTCCTGGGTCATTATTTTCCTACTGTTACTTTTATCATGATAGCATGTAGAAATCCTACTGAAATCACAGCTCTGTTATACAACTCACTCTTCAGATGTAAAAACCTAGAGCAGAAAGTTTAAACTGACTGGACAGAAATGTTACTGAGCACGTGTACCATTATTCCACTTTATAAATTAAGCACAGAAGTGCAGAGAGCTGCATGATTTGCCTGCTAACACAGAAATTCTGTACAGAGAGATCTAATGTTTATCTCTGCATTCCAGTTGATGTCTCAACATAAGACTTACGAGAGAACATCATGTTGGGATTGAAGAAACATTCCATTTTCTGCAGTAGTAACCTTATGTGAAAATGCCAACAAACTTCCATAGCAGCAAGTGAACCCTTTTCCCAAGTTATCATTATTTTATGCATTTACTAGCAAAAAAATTTCTTACTCTCAAAATTTTTACCGAAGTTATCTCCCTTTAATCAGGTACTGCAGAATCAGCTTCTTTACTACCCTTAGCAATTTTCTCTCTGGAACAGAACCTCATCATGTGATTGAAAAGGACAGAAGGTGTTTTAGGTGTATTAAACAAGGGAAAGTGATCTTTGAGCTATAATTTGTCTGGCTTGTTTACTCACATGCACTGGAAGTATCAGTCTCATATCACTGGCTAAAACCAGAAATAGAACCTGCAGTAATCCCAAACTCATTCCTGAGCAGATCCGTCACACACAGCTTAAAGTAAGTGTGAGAGTCACTGCTGAAATAGTTACAGCCCATGATACTGCAAAAACTGAGGCATCAGAATGCTGTACAAAATTATAATTGATACAATCTCTGATGAAGGCTATTCATGTGCATCAAGTTTGTACAGCTAATACAGGACATCAGAATGAATTTAGCATGCTATAATCTAAGAAATATAACTTTCTTTGTTTATTTTAGTGATGGCTGATCACATCAAAACACATTGCTTTTCCCATGAAATATTTTCATGCGGGTAATGCTATTTTAGAATATAGAAAGACGCGGCATTCAAGAAGACAGCATTAGGCAGAGAAATGCGACAGCTGTCGATTACTGGGCGTTCCTGTGTTTTTTATTCCACCAGATTCTCAGAACCGCAGGTTTGGAAAGGAGGTGTCGGGAGGGGAACAATGCGGGACACCCAAGGATGGCGCTGGGAACGACGGCGGGCCCTGAGCGCCCCTGGCGGCCGGCCGGGGCACGGCAGCGCCTGCAGGGTGGATGTGCCCCCATCCCCAAAAAACACCTCCGGCAAAACCCTGCTAAGCTCCCCAGACCCGGGGTTTTCCCATCTCGGGTTCGGCGGAAATACTCGACTAAGTATTTATGGGAACTTTTGGTGTGTCCCACCTAATGTAATTTATCTGTTGTTTCATATCAGTTTCTGATGAGATCACAAAGCAACCGGTTCTTGCTTCCAAAGGTTGTGCAACCCGCCTTAGTCACTAAGTTTACACAGCTCTGGGCAGTTTAGATGAACTGTGCTTCCGTATAGATTATCAGATATACAGGTGAGGAGCTCCAATCAACTTTTCCTTCTGAGAGCAGAAGCAAATTCAGATCTAAGGTTTCTTTCACGTGACTAATCGCATTGAAAAAAATTATGATTCAAACCCAGCTGAGATCTTACTGATCAAAAAGAACACAGGAGGGTAAGCAAAAAGCACATATTTATACTTACAAAACAAGAGACATAAATATGTTATCAAAATCCAGAACAAACACATTTGACCCTCAAGCTTCTTACCTCACTTACCACTTCTGACAGTTTTTTTGCATTCATATTTATTGGTGTGTCAAATACACTTGTGAACGCATTGTTTTTTGGGTTGTGCCTAAAAAAGGGAAAGTGCAAAGGATATTAGGAATATACCAGACAGCCCACCAGAAAGGTTCTCTTTGAGCACTCAAATACACAATACCAGCCTCCTCCCCTCTATACACAACTTTCCCCCCACTCACACAGAGATCTTAGATTACATTCAAGTGATTATTGTATGGAGTAGATTCCTAGAGCAAAATTAATTTTAATGATCGTCATATCAATGCTGTGTTTCTAATAACAAAAGAGAATAATAGAATAAAAAACAACTGTCATCTCTCCTTTTTCTGCTGAGAAATTTGACAGGAATTGATCATTAGAAAATAAAAACTTCCTAGAACAAACCAACTCCAAAATCTGCATTTTATACATTTTCCTTATGATTAGCTCAACCTTGTTAACTCTTAACCACTGATTTGGAAAGCACTGAATTTTGTGGTCGGTTTTAATTTCTTCCCACAATACTGAAATGGACCTTAATTTGGTATCTTTTAACAGACTGGCCAAATGAAGAAGCTTTATGCACGCTAAAAAGAGATTCCCATCATTTGTGGTTCACATAAATCCAAAGATACGCATGAAGGCACTGACAATTCCTAATTTCACAGCACACGTGGGACAGGCTGAGTCCAAATGGTGATCTTCTACTATATTAAAATGACTAGGTCAATTAAACCTTTGCTTTAGAAAAGAAAGGAAGGAAGAAAAGGAAATACACTTACGCTTGACAGTAAGGCTTTTTCTCATGGCTAACAAAGTTGTTTACCGTTAACATCATCTTGCATACTTCACAGTGAAAACAGGCTTTATGCCACGTCTGGAAATGCCACAAAAGAGAAACCAAACAGATATGATTTGTATTTCATTATTAATCTGCTAAGTTTAAAATCTCGGTATTGATCCTTACCATTCATTTAATAAATTTGACGATTTTTTTCCTTCAGATATACACGTGTTATTAATTCTTTTCAGTTCTGAACACAGTTATGAGTAAAGAACTTTTGGAACCCAGAGATTTGCACAGTGTTAGAAGTGCCAATCTGTACATTTATTATAGTCCAAAACGATAAAGAAAGAGAACTGACCTGATCTATACAGTTAATCTTCTCAGCAGGGTAAACCCCATAGCCACATCTAGCACACGGCTGCACATTCATCTTGAAATCCACAGAGTGAAAAATATATAGGTTTATACAAAAGGTTCAAAGAGTATGAAAGTGACTTTTTGGCCTGTGCAAAGCACACTCTAGACACTCCAGTCAAGGCCTTTTGCTGTGGTCAATGGCTCCCATTAAAGCTCTGAATTGAAGTCTGTTGCTCCCTTTGCTGACCTTCTGTTTCAAAGTCAGCTGCAGGCTGGCTTTTAAAGCTGCCAGTTAGTAAGAGCGGTTATTTTGGCAACTGTGTCAGTGCAGAAGGGAGGGTAGCAATATCTTTCTCTAAATAGAAGAATGAACTCACAGAAACGAATCATGTCCATGTGGATGTTAGAGCCCGATCATTTCGTATTTCAGTTTTGCTGTCATAGGCCCAGGATGAAGAGAAAAGTACATACAGCAGCAGCAATTTACCATAGTTTCTCCTCACCCTGATAAACAAGTGACCTCATGGAGGACTATTGCTCCTATTGTATTTAGGAGCAGCCTCATAGCAGAAGGAGGTACCACCAGAGATACAGGCCAGAGATGGGTTTGAAGCTTCCTGGCCCTTGGGTGGATGTAGAAGAAGTTCACTGCCATTGTCCCAGACAAATCATTAATTTTTTCCCTTGGTGCCAGCTCAGTTTCACCTCGTATATTATGGTCAGCAGAGCAGAGCACACTCATCTCTCATATCTTCCTGTTTCATCCTCCTGTCACTCCATCTCCAGGTGTAGGGGGATGCACTGTGAAACAGGCAGAGCCTCTTATCTCCAAGAGTCCTAAACATGATGGGTACAAATTCAAACTTCTGTCTCCTACAGGAAAAACTTCAGAAAGGAACCATTTACTTTTGAATAGAATGAACAAAGCATCTATTTAACAGTGCTAACCAAGAGTAGGCTGGAATAGATGAGAATATAAAAATTCCCTCACCAAAAAATGATAAGGAATTATTATGCCTGATATTAGGATTCAAGCAAGCTATTAGGGTTGTGAAGTCTGCTCTCAACAGAAGAAACTATTAAAGTCTACCAGCTACAAATGGTCAGGATTTAAAATTTACATCTCACCTAATCATAATACCTCCAGCTGCAGGGCTCCATAACCCTGGGACACAGCTAAGAGTTATCTCAATCTGAGTAAAAGTCTATGTAGTCATCCATGCATCTGCCTCACTTCCTGTGCCTGCAGCAGTCCTGGGATATTGCTAAGCACTTTCCCTTTCTATAAATTGCAAACAATTACATCAAAATAATTTCTGTCTAAACCTTCTGGGTATGCTTAGAGAGCCTCCTATTCATCTCTCTATTGAGATATGCAGTTCTGCTTAACTTATTATTGCTACTTTTACTGAATGCTGACAATGTACTGGCACAATGTACTGTCAGCAACTGGTGTGCTGAAAATAGAGCCTCTAATCTGAAGAGCAGTGGCACAAAATCCTGAAAACACTCGAGGCCTTTCAAAGTAACTAATATCAGCATATAAACAGACGCATTTTCATTTTTTTAAAAATGTCCCCAGAACATAATTTCTTGTATTAAAATTACTGCTGAGTTACCTCATGTTATTCTCTTTTGGGATCAAGAGCGATTTATGTCGACCAAGTTACATCACAATAATATTTATCCCGCTCACACCTGTGAATCAAATTACTTTGGAAAGTTTCCAGTTCCCCTCTCACAGAGCTTTGCATCTTGTCCCAGATTGCCATTCTGTTTATGCAAGTGACCCTGTGTTAGGGTCACAGTGGCCAGGCTGTCCCCTCCTTATTTAGCACTTGGCACACTACCAGTTGCCGCCTCTTTGTGTTCATCTCCTCCAAGAGTCACCATGTTGTATATTTTCTAGACAGTCCTAGCTGTCTCCATGCCATCTGAATCCATGCTGGAGCCCTTGTCTCACGCTTTAGCAAGAATAAAGGTGCATGACCTGCTCCTGTCCCTGCATAGCTTAAGACCCTCCTGAAATGAGTTTGGAGAGGTGCTGAAACAGGACACCCCTGAACCACACAAAAACATAAAGACTTGGCAGAACAAATAATTCATCCAGGAGTCACCTGGACACTGACCATCTGAGCAGGACTCCAGCATGGATCTTCATGCAGCCCACATGCACTGTGCACCCAGAGCTTACAGAGGGCCCTGAAGGCAATGAGGCCATGCACTCCTTCCAAGAGGCCTCTCAGACAGATCAAACCCTTTATTTCACAGATAAATCCTACTTCATTTCAAGATACACAAAGCCTGTTTTTCTCTTTTCACAGTGACAGATACTACCAGCTTGGCTGGAAGTCAGCAAATGCATTTTCCAAGTTCTCCTGCTTCTCCCAAGTTACGGCATGCTCAAGAAGAGAAGTGGGGCAAGACAGAACGTCCTCTACAGCTACTGTCATTCCCAGCCACACTACTTCCCTCACATCCACTGTGCACCAGTTCTGCTGGAGTCTCTTAAAGATTTCCCCGTTTCTGAGGACCCCAAAACTGTCCTGTTCTTCACCACCCTGGATTAAAGCTGAGTTGCTAACAGAAAAGGGAGTTTATTGAAAAATAAACATTGAATGGTCTCATTACAAAGCACGCACCGCATTTTGATCATGCAAGGAATTAAATCACAAAACCAGTGCAAGTTTGTTATCTTGACAAATCTTAGCAAGACATTTTCTCTTCAGTTAAAAGCTCATTGTGGCTTTTTTCCTCCTTTAGTAAGGCCTCATAAAGGCTTTTGATATCAATGAAAATCTTAAAAGGCTTTACTTAACAGTAGAACCTTAATCAATGTGGTTTAAAAGTACTGTGGTTACATGTAAAGTACAAGGAGACAGTACCTTGAAAGTGCAAATTAGTAGGAAGAAACATCGTTACCTCTCCAGCCTCCTTAAATTCATTGCATTAACTGCAGAGAAAACGTGGAGCACCTCTGTACCCTCAATCTGATTGTAAAAAAGCACATATTAGTTGCACAAAGCAACCTGTTAAGAGACATTGAAGTCAGGGTCACCTCCTCTGCTACTCCTGAATTGCAGCTGTGCCCTTCCAAACACATGAAGAGCAGGAAGCCAGACACCACAAATTATGGCAACCCTATCTTCCCTCTGTTTGCAAAAAAACCCCAGAGGTGCTGGTTCACTACACAAAGTGGGAGTGTTATCCACTGTTAAAAGCTGCCTGTAAAATTTCAAGCACTATACCAGCCTTGTCTACGTCCACCTACTCTGAACCCTGTGGTTAATTAGTTACCTGGGCTCGTGGCCTTTTGCCTCATACAGTCTCTCCATGCTAATCAAATTTAGCATAGCAGCAAATCCAGCTTAGAAAAATACTGAAAGAAAGCTGGAAAAGTTTTATCAAAATCTCCCAAGACATGAATAAAAACCTGCAAAGAACCACCTTCTAAACTTGTACGGTTGCTTTCTACATGTTTGCTGTTTTGGAAATCAACCAACAACTGTTCATAGCTCATGATTAAAGGGTTTATGCTTACACTTTCCCCTTGTTACCAGTGTTAGGAAAACCTAAGATCGTAGGGATTTTGCAAATGTTTCTAACAGAGCATGATAAAGTAAGAGAGAAATCGAAAAGAGAACAAAGAAGCCGAGAAGATATCACTGTTACAGAGCAGAGAAAGAACTGGTGAGGATGTGCTACAACTTAAGCTAAAAGCTTGAAGAAAAACTTGAACAGCATTCACAGCATAGCCCACACGACCACCAGTGTCCAAATATACCCATTTATCATGCATCATAACATAAAGAAGACCCAAATTTAAAACTCATAAAATATGGCATGTGCAACAGATCATCTCTGCCTGACTACAGAGAAATCCCACCAAAACACATGCACCAAGATGACTCAGATGCATTATTCTAGAGAATTCCCTAAAGCTGTGGTGTGCCAAATCACACTGCACTGCCCCCATATTCCCCCAGCATATCAAAAATATCTATCCTTTCTCGCAAAATATATAAAAATCTCACAATGCAATTTAGGAGGGAACACCTTGTGAGTCACTCAAATCCTCCATCCTAAAAGTATTCCCACACTTGCCTCCCAGGTCTCAGCAAAACCCCATCCTCGTTTTCATAGACGTTGTGTAGAACACAGGACACAGTTATTATTCCAGACAGGTGTTATTCACTTGCCTCTGAATAGTTTGTTCCTGCCATCCACCGTTCAATTTCCCAAAGGTACGCCCCATTGTCATCCTGCAGCTGCTTACAGTGGTTAAACATTTATTTTCCCCCACGCAAATATCCAGTCAAAGGCTTCATTTTTAATGTTTTTAAGGAGGAGAGGGAGTCTCCAGGGCAAAGGAGAGGAATGGTGATGCTGTAGGTATCACATTGCTGGCTCTTCCCCCTGCCCAGTAATGCATACAGCCAGCTGTGCCATATTCTACATGAGAAAGTTTTTCCTTCCTGACCCTTCCCACGTGGCAATCACTCCATGCCCTGAAGCAAGATACTTCCTTCTACTATCCTTCTAATTTTTCCCTTACTCCATACTGAAAAAAAGCAAGATTTTCTGGAAAGAAAAGTCTAGCACCATACACTGCATTAAAATTAACATTTATTTAAGAAAGGTATTGCAGCACACTGAGGAATCAAATTTTCTCTTTGTGAATGCCAGCAACTAACGTGAAAAGAACATAGAAGTTTCATCAACCGTTGGAGTCAGAAATTCCCCATAACCAATTCTAATAGTAAACTTTTGAAAATCGGCAAGCATTATCAGACCACTTCTTTGACAGCAATACAATGACCCTTAGAACAAAGCTGTTTCTAGGTCTGCTAATTTGGCTGTGTTGGCCAGATGGCAATGGATAAACATTTTCATCAAGATGTAGAAGCAAACGGAGTCTGGATTTCCTGGGTAACACCCATACACATCATCAGAAAAGCATATTTCGATATTCTGAATTTCAGGTGCCACTGCCAGTCACTGCTGGTGATTACAGTCTCCTCTCCTCTCTTCTCCCCTCCTCTCCTCTACTCTCCTCACATCTACCACAATCTATACATTTCCAGTGTCTCTGTTGTCCATGGTGATCCATTATGGATTTGGAAGTGATGCTGTCTTCTTGAAAAGAAGCAGCAAACAGATGGCATGAGAGGAACCATAGGATTCTGATAGTTTGATTTTCAAGAGAAAACTTTGGCTATGCATCCAGCCAGGAGCCACAGGCATAATCCCAGGAAGCAGGGAGCGGTCCCAGCAGCAGCGTGCAGACACACGGCAAGAGCTCCTCCATCGCACCGAGGCACTGACCTGTCGGGAAGCAAAAGCCTGTTTGTTACCATGCCTGTGTTTTGTGCCAATTAGGAGGCAGTTACACTGAAAAATGTCTCTTTGATGTAAATCTCTTCAGGTAGTGAATGTTAAACACCACGCACCGCTGGGAAGGTGTATGATTTTGCGGGATCGGAGCCTGCATCCAGGAGTAATTAGCAAGACTGTGCCAATCTTCAGTCCATGTACTGGACTGCTGGGCCTGATGCTGCGGCTACACAGTGGGATATCGTAATTAGCAGAGATGCAACACGCAGAATAATTGGGAGGATAAGGAAATGCCACTGAAGTTTATATAAGGGGAAAAATTTCCTTAGATCTAGACAATCTCGTGTCACCATGAAACTTTAGGCTCCTCTTTCGCGGGGGTGTGACGGAGCACAGCTATTAAAAAGTGGTAATTTGGGTTTCGCTGTGATGTGGCCGTCATTACCTGGGGAGCGAGGAGGGCCCGGGGGCTGCGCCCGAGACCCTGACGGGAGGACGGACGGAGACAGGGATGGAGTCAGGGACGGGGACGGGGACGGGGACGGGGACACGCCAGGGGACCCCGCCCCGCCCCGGCACCGCCCCGGGGGCACCGCCCGCTGCTTTCGCTTTAAGTTGCGCTTTAAGTTTTGTTTTCGCTCTCGCCCGGCCGGACCCAGCAGCAAGGCAAGGCCCGGGCCCTTCCCTGCCCCCTGCCTCCCCCCTGCCCCTCTCCCCGGCCCCCCGCCCTGCCCTCCTCCCCTCGGGATGCGCATTCCTTGCCGCGGATCCGCTTCCCCGCGCAGCCCCCGCGCTGCTCCTCGGCTCTGCCGCCCGCGGCCTGCGCGCTTCTCTTCCTGCTTTGAGTGTGTTTGTCAAAGCCCGGTCTAGACCCGGCTTTAGGAGCTGCTGCTGCTCTCGGGGAGCTCCCAAACCTCGGCCAGAGCCCCGCTGCCCGGCCAGCTGGTGCAGCCATGCAGCCACTGGTGGCCTCTGAGCTGCTGCTGCTGTTGTTGCCGGGGGTCCGGGGTTTCAAGCTCTATATAAACGTGTGACTGGACGATAAAAGTAAATTTAGTCTGCCTAACTATGGGGAAGTTCCCTCTGGGGAAGGGGCAGGAATCACTGCGACTTTCCTCATGAAAACCTGGAAGCAGAGAAGAGATGTTTCAGTGCGTCCCACCCTGAGTGAAGGTCCTGCGTCTGCCCTGCGCTTCTCTCGCCGCGCTGAGCTGGTGCCGATCATTGTGCTGTCCTTTCTTCTTGTACTTTCCCAACTGCTTAATGATTAATTAATTAATCAATCTATTAATTAAAACCACCCATACAAGATACACAGGGTTTTTTCACTCACGTACATTTGACTGTGTGTATGCAAATGAAGAAACAGGAGCTCTCTGGGTGTTTTAGTACTGGATAGAAGTGCAGATACAAATATTTTGATGTTAGTTTTCCTTGCCTTCATCCCAATATACTTCTCTCCAGACCATGAAAAACTTTCTGGGAATTATTTCTGTGATGTGGACAGTGCACTCAGGCACATTGTGTGATTCTTGGCACTACACTGTGTAGACCAGGTGTTGGACTTCAATGATCCTGGTGGGTCCCTTACAACTCAGAATATTCTCATTCTGTTTTATGATTGTATTGTATGATTCTGTGATCTCTCACCATAAAATTATTTTTAATTTTACTCTAATCTGCATTTTTGAGAGTGGTATTAGACAGGTTCCTTTTGGTAACTGTCACAAGATGATAGAGATGGCTGAACTTGTGCAACGCCACAGCAATTCAGGAGCAGAAATCTGTAGCCACTCTTTCTTGAGGAAATACTATACAATAAAACTGACTAAAACCCTCACATGTATCTTCTATAAACCAGACCATAAACAGTCTGGTTTACAGAAGTATTTCTGAAATGTCAGTGCTCACTGAAGGACACTTACATTCTTGTACGTTTATTTGTAGATGTCAGAGGATCAGCGTGATGACCTCCCTGCTGGAGAGGGAGGTGATGAAGATGGCTGTGATGTAGTTGATGCAAGGCCAGACAGAAGCAGCAGGCGCTCACTTTTTGGAAGGTAAGTTACTACTTGTACCCCCATTCTTGTTGTTGTATCAGCTGCCGTGGTACCCTTCTAATCATAGAAACATAAAAAGGCTTGATTTGGTGTCCAGTTTGCCAGGTCCACAATGTTATAGATTGTCTTAATAGAAAGGTGGTTTATGTTGTATGAATTTAATGTGTCTGGTCTGTACTTAAGGCATATAGAATCTCCCTATAGGGAAACCTGTAATACCTCCCAGAAGTTTTATTGGGCGGCTAAGAGACCACCAAGTTCATTTAGCATCAATTATAGCCCCACATCTTAAACATTGACCTTTGGTGGAGCTGGGAATTGAATATGCCATTAATTATCTGTTTTACTGCACTCAGCTCAGCTAATCTCCAGCATCACTGGAATCCCCTGCTGGCTGTCTAAGTTACTTTAAAGCCTGGATGTGCCATCTAGGTTGTAGCACAAAGGAGCCTCACCAAGTCTAGAGATGTAACCCTTTACAGAACACATTAAAAGCCTTTCATTTTAAGGCATAGTAGTCTCACTGAAGCTTACCTTCATTAAATCAGTGGGAGGCAAGAACTATTTACTGCTTGTCTGTACTCCTGAAAACACTGGATAAATGTGATTGGAAATGCAAGAGATGAAAAATGAACATGCAAAGTTTATAAATGCTGTTGAATGTCAGCGAATGGCTACTTCACATTGGATTTAGTGAGATTTTTTAAGAGATATTTAATACAAAGCTAATGCATTTACAGAGAGGTTTTGATTTTTTTTACTATGGGACATTTACATTAAATTGAACAGTATAATTCAGAGAAAGTGCATGGCTAACATACTTTTATTTTTGCTGTTTATTCTATGAGTTTAATAGGGGTAACAAATTTGTGAGAGAAGTGAAGATGCTTTAGTCTTAGAAGACTCTTGATGTGCTGTTGAGCAAATCAGTGTACTTTGTCTCATTTTATCATTCCTCAAATATGTTTCATGATGTGCATGTGTATTATTAATTTTAACAAATAGACAAGTGTATCATTTGTTTCTAAATCTTGTCAAATATTTTTCAAAGGTTTCTTTTCAACTTTATAAAATGTGTGTTTTGATATTTGATTTGGTCTTCTTTATAAGAGGTGATATGCTGATACTATTATTAAATTATGCAACTCAAAGTTAATAATTTCCAAAGAAAAGGCAATAATCAGCATTACTTTTTTCTGTAAGAAATTTTTCAAATAATTTGGTTATTCATCAGTTTGAGGCATTCATCTTTTGTAACTCCTTGAAGATGCAATTTGCAACATTTTTCTTCAGAAGTAAAAAATTGCTCAGATTAAATGTGAGGTAATTGAGAGAATTCAACTTAGATTTTGTAGAAAAAAGTATGTTTGAGAAATCTAACAGAGCTTCTTGAAGAAACTAGTGATTGTTTAAAGAGGAATGAGGTTAATGAGGTTAATGAGGAAAATTAAGGTCTTAAAAATCCAAGCATGGAGACAAGGTCTTTGTCCTACAGAAACTAAAACTCTTTGGCCTGAAGGAAGATAGGACAGGAATGTGAGAGGATAAAGGACAATGGGATATGAGCTAAAACTATGATTGTAATAAAGGAGAAAGTGAAGAGAGAAGGATCATTCTTTGTGCCTTACAGGGAATCTGGGGGACAGCCACTGAAAAGTTCATGCAGTAGGTTTAAAACAAGCGTTAAGACGTAATTTTAACATAGTGTGGATTGTCACTGTAGAACTTAAAGCCAGGGGATATGTAGATATCAAGATTTTAGATAAGTTCAGAAGAGATTAGGTGTATGTGTGGAAGAAAGGTCCAGTGGGAACATTGATATTAAGATCTTTGGTGAAGTTGTTCCTAAGTCAGGTCTCTGTGAGAATATATTTGGTATCCAATTTAGTTTCTTCAGACTCATTGTTAGACAGTACCCAATACCAGGCTAGATCTACTTTTACCTGAACCAGTGTGGCTCTCTGTCTTGATTGCCAAAGCTTCATTTTGGCAACGTGAAGTAATACGTCTTAGATAAGGTGTCTAGAAAGCTTTAGAGTGACTACAATTTTATTGTCCCGTTTTTTTGTTTCTTTCATCAACCCAGTCTTCACCAGCTGTGCAGTACTTTCAGTGAAATTCTTCACTGCATTTCATGTACCTTTGCTTAACATATGTAAGTTCAATAGGAAAGCAAGTAACTTGTGATGTTAAATAAGCACATTAGTTTTAATTTGAGAGAACAGAGCACTGAGAAGCTAAATTCAAAGCTGTGCAGACAGACCAGCTGTTTCCAGTAGCTTCACAGCTGCAATTTGCCACTGTCTGGCTGTGACTGGAGTTCTACCTTGTAAGAGCAGTAACTAGAAGTGAATTAAAATCTTACTCACTGCAGCGTATTTCTCTCTGAGAAGTCTGTGAGGCTGCTCTGCCAAGGAGGCCACGAGGAGCAGAACAAACCAGGATGGGCAGATTCTTCTGCCAGCTCAACAATTTTGGGTAATTATCTTCTATGTATTTCCTTCTCTTCGGAAAAGTGCTAATGCTTAGTTAATGTCGGTGAGGAAAAACTGCTGGGTGGGGAAAAGAGTTGGAAGAAGTTTTGGATTAAATCCGCCAGCGGTGGTTGGCTCCGGGTTTTTTGTAGCCACTAGATGGCAGGAGGGCATTAATTTTGTGTGCTGCCGAAAGGACAGAAATTGGGCTGTGTTGCAGTTGAGCAAAAAGTTGTGTTTCAGAAAGCAGAAATATCAGGACACATTCTGGCAAGGCTGCGCACCAAAAGAGTTTAAAATGTGTTTAAACAAAGATTGAGCTAAGGATTTCAAATGTGTATTTTATTTTTTTATCTAACTAATAGAATTTTTCCCATATAAGTCTTTTTTTTTTTTTTATCCTGTATGTGCTCCTTTTACACTTTCAAGGCTTTAAATATAGTCTTGCTTATCCACAGGATGATTTAATATCTTCACTTGGTATCTTTTGTGTTTTATTGGGGACCTCTATTAGGGAGATTTATAGCAGCAAACACATTTTAGCATCCAGCAAAGCTAATGTAACATGAAATGGAATAAAATTGCAGTTCCACTGTGTTAAGTAGAGCCAAGATTTCTCTTAATCCTAATTAAAGTTGGGGTTTTTTTGAAAAGCTGCATCCAAAAATTCCCAAGGCTTGGTAGACTTGCATTTGCACTGTCCAAAATCCTGACTGCTCATGGGCTTCAGTGAAGAAACAGTGCAGGAGAGGGTGGTTGTTAGTAGTATCTAGATACCAGTTTTATCCTAATTTAATGGTATAGAACCATTTGTCTTCTGGTTACTTTTATCTGCTCCAGCCCTACTGTCTTGTTTTACAGTCAGTATTCCCGTTCTCAACCGGAAACAAAAACACCATTTAAATATCTATTAAAAAGTCTTACAAATACTTAGTTACAATTGAAAGTGTGTGATTTTGTAATGCCCTCAATGCAGACACATGAAGTAGATTGTAAGAAAATCCCACTGAGGAATTTGAGAGGTTTTGTGGGGCATATAGTCACCAAGACTATTTTAGTTGTTTAACACTGCAAACCCCAAATATCTGTAAGATATTTATTTCTGTCACGTCACACCACTATAAAGTTTGAGACTTTTGATTAATTTGAAAGTTTCCTGGAAATGTCAGTGTGCATCAAGCCTTCTGCAGTTCAATGGTTGTGATAGTTGTATTGTTAAGATATCTGCCAGGTTTGTAAATTAGTATTTAGATGAAAAAGATTCATGGATATATGAGCTCCTTTTCTTTTCATGTGTACAATGTTTATTTGGGTTACAGGACATGAAAGTGGGGAAGCACAGATGTTACCAAAGGCTGTCTGTTTTAACTTATGACCCTTGTCTCAGTATAGCCATATTTCTCAAAATAAATAGCCTTGTCCTTCAAAGAATAAATACTCATTTTTGAGATTCACCCTCAGCTGAACCTCAGGTTTGGGGTTGTAACAGGTGTGGAAAGTTGTCTTTGTTTCAGCTCTGCTTTTCTGTTGTTCCTCTGTCTTTTGGGGAGCTATTTTCCATCCACTTTTCACAGTATCACGTTCATTCTGAGTTGGAAGGGACCCACAAGGATCGAGTCAAGCTCATAAGTGGCCTGTGTGGGGATTACCAACAGCTTTTTTTTATATTGATTTGTAAAAGAAGCTGCTTTTCAGGTAGAACTTTTATGAAGAACAGCTTCACAGTGATGCAGATGCATATGTTTTCCAGAGCTGTCCATTCTGTTACACATTTTTCAGTATCAGAATATTGCAGACCTTTTAAAGTAAATGCTGCTAAGAAAAGTATCTCTTTTATCCTTAGACTAAAAATAGCAAGCTACTTTAAAGCAAATAACAGCTGATGAATCATTATCTGAAGTTATGTTCTGGGCTGCAACTCAGATGTCTGAGCTGACCTCCTGTTTTGGCCTCATGTTTCTTTAATGTCTCTAAGGAAGTCCCTGTGTGCCTTAGTCTGTCCTGTAAATGGGTGATGATCTTTCCTTTTACTGTCACAGCTCCAAAATCCATCACAATATAATTTTAGTTTTGTTTGGAGTTTGTTTGTTCTGCTTAGCACAATTTAAATATCTATTGTTTATGTTCACCCCAAAGCGCCAAACATAAAATTTCAGAAATAATCTATAGTCTGGTAAAGTTCCTACAAAGACAATAAAGAGATTGTAACGTGGAACAGCAGGGATATTTCATTTTTATTACTCTTTTTTAAGTCAGAGGGTGTTTGGGTTTTTTGTTTGGGGTTTTTTTTGTTTGTTTGTTTTGTTTATGGGGTTTTTTTGGTGGGGTTTTTTTATGTGTGGTTTTTGGGGGAGTTTTGTTGTTGTTTCGTTAAAGCAATTTTTGTTAGATCTGGAACTCAACTTCTGGAGAACACTGCAGGAGTATTTAACATTGAGTGGAAAACGTGGTCAGTGCTTGTACTTTCCTCTTGGATGCTTGCTGAATGTACCACATAGGAAAAGCCCAAGTATCTTGAACTATTACCCAATCTATAAGAACTCATTAATTCACAGTCAATATTTGTTTCCAGTCTCCTTAGAGACTTCATATTGTGAAGCACAGCAAACACGGGGTTATCCAGGAACTGTGTCTGCACTGATCACAGTCAAGTATCCTAATTACTTTTTAGTGCAGTAATTTGTTTCCTTCATTACAAGAAACTCTGGGCTGTATCATACAGAATTTGGAGGACAGTTCTTATGTAGTGTGATGTTTAAGCTTTCAAAGCAATCCAAACAAATTTAAGACAAATTTATAATAAACAAAAACTGTTTGAGGGTAAATAGGTAGGAAATAATTGTACTAATTAAAGTACAGGGAGGCTTTGTAAACTATGCATGTTAATTTGCATAATTTTGCTGGAAACATTAATTGTGTAAATATTGTAGTACTGGTGGATCAGGTTTTGACAGGAGGAAGAGGGACGTATCACAAAGTGAAGTCTGCTGTCCCACCTCCATCTCAGAATCTATTTTCCTGTGCTCTTACATAGGAGCAGAGATGGAGTGAGTGATGGGAGCGTGTTTTCCACTTGTCAGCAGAGGTAGATCAGGCCTGCATGACCTCAGCTCGCAGGGCGATGGCTACGGGGCTTTGAATAGCCCCACAGAACAGTCCAGCGTGACCCACTGCTGACACAGGCGAATGCTGGGGCCTGAGCACACAGAGCATCCTGTTTCTCTCTGCAATGTAACCCTGAGCATGGTGGGCTCCTAGCATTAGCAGAGAAGATCAGACTTGCTCTTGAGGACAAGCTGAAGCTGTTTTCAGATGCAGTGTGGAGTACCATTTGATGATGAGCCAAGGTACTGTAGAACGTTATTCGCCTCCTTCCTTCTCTGCCACCTGTTTGGAAAAATCAGGAGTTTGTACCCTAAAACAGTTTAGTTTCAATGGTTGTTGCAAGCTAATTGTGGCTCCACTGGCATTTTGCAATTGCTAATCCTTGCCAGAGTGTTCTCTGAGAATCAGTGTTTGGAGGGCTTGCTTTGTTTTGAGTCATTTTCCAATCAATCCAAATGTACCTTTTAATTGCTCTTAGTACCTATGAAAGGTAAAAGCAGCTTCATCTTTTTTTTGCATGTAATTGTCAGTTGCCTGTGTATATTATGCTACCTAGGGTATGATCATGCAAGATTCCAGTTTCCAGAACACCCATGGAAGGTATGGATGTGCTGGTTTTCTAGAAATGAGCAGAAAGCCTTTCAGCAAGCAAAATTCTTTATTTGTAAAAATTTACCTTTTTGGATGTTATTTGGCTATTATGTTGCATACAATATTGTGAGGCCTGCATGGCAGATATCATGCAGCTAATAGGGAAGCTGAATCTCAATTACAAAGTGATGATTGAGATTTTAGAACTCTATTTTGCAGGCATCACACCGCAAAACTGTCGTGTGGGTGGTAAGTGATCCTTAAAATATTAAGTGCACGAAACTAGGACACTGCTACCTGTTTCTTTTCTTTTTACTTTTGTCTTTTCTTAACTGTTGCGAAATGTGGACAATATTAGATATTAGTCTGTTGAAACTTTTTGTCCAAAGTGCAGCTGGCTCAAGTCCCAGTGCACTTGGTCTGCTTCATTTGCATATAATAAATTGCAGTCATGGTTTTGATTTGAATTAGTTAAGGCCATTACTAACACATAGGTCAAAAGACAGGAAGACATATTTAGATGTAACTATCAGAACTTCAAAAGACATTTACAAAGTATGCCAGAAGTTGCAGTCTGAGGCTTGTTCTTTCAAACAGCTCAGCTCTTTCATGACACAGTGAGTTTTCTGTTGTCTTGGACTGAGTTTCTCAGTTTTCCAAGTTTTTAGAGAAGATTCTCTCTCCTAATTGGAGATGGATCTGAAACTAAAATGGAACAAAAAAGCTACAAGAGTAGCTTAGGGTCTGAAAAAAGTCTTATAATGAGGTGTTTAAAATGTATTTAGTTTCAATTGATGTTAAATAGTCATACACAGGCATTAGCAGTTTCCTCTCTTCAGGGAAACTAATGTGCAGTAATCAAAGATAGGGATTAGTTTCTGGACTGAGATCCACTGTAAACCTCCAAAGTGGACAGTAAGAATGCCTTTCTTTCATGCATTTTCTTTCCAGGAGGCACCTGTCAGTCAGCTAACCCACACACTCCGAACATAAACATTGCACAGATGTACAAAATAGTGGATTTTAAAATTATTCTCTACTTTGTCGTACAGAATCACAGGATCCCAGAGTGGCTCAGGTTGGAAGGGACCACAATGGGTCATCTGGTCCAACCTCCCTGCTCAAGCAGGGTCATCCCAGAGCACATGGCACAGGATTGACACTGAGATTGGATCAGTTGGGTAGAGCATGGGGCATCAGTTTCTGCACGACCATTCCCCTGGAAAGAAGCCACATGATCTGCAATTGCTTTATTAAATAAGTTTATTTAGCCTTCATTTTGTAATGGAAAAACTAAGACCAAGAGATACGGAGTTGCTTTCCCAAAGTTATTCAACAGCAGAAGCACAATTCCTTTTGGTTTGTTTAATACCTTTCATCAAGTTAATTGGGCAAAGCATAGCTAGCATATGGTCTTAATAAATATATTTTATTCTGTGTTGGACTCTTGGATGTGATATTAGGAAACTTAGGGAAATGCCAGGATTTCTTTAAATAAATTGAAGAGTTTTGTTTTGCAGATTTTCTGTGAAATCTGTATCAGTACTGCTACATACATCATATCAAGAATATTTTTAGTATGATACTGGTTTTTTGGATGAATGAACTCAGTCCAGTCTTGGAAAGAATTTTTTAATGATAGCTTAGGTCCTTCCCAGCTCTGGTATTATCTTGATAAGTTCAAGGAAATAATCTCATTGTTTACCTAACTCCTTTCTTTCGAGACTGCTACAGCAATATTTTCTGTTCAAAATTACTGTGTTTACAATTATTTGAAGGGCCTGTGACATGAGTTTCCAAATGAACGAGAGGTACTGTCCTAGTAGGCTCTTAACTTCAGGTTCCTTCAAGCAAAAGGCTTTGCCTGTGTTGATTTTTAAACTGTCTCTGTTTAGTCAGCTGACAGTCTGATTCCAAAGATGCACTTAAGAAGTCCTGAACTGATAGGCAGCTCAGAAAGAAACTGAAGGCTAATTCATTCCTATGGCCCTGTTCTTGAGAACATTTGGTCATTATTTTATTGCCTGAGCAGTCCTGTTGCTCCCAGGAGGGAAGTGGAGTGTGTTCATCAGGGGCTGTGGTGTTCAGGAAGCACACTGGCCATTTCCCTTTATTCCGCCCCTTCCCAAAAATGACTTTCAAAGTTCAGGCATTTCAGCAAAGCAATATATAAATATGCAAGGGCAGCACAGACTTTATATATCATCAATAAATACGAGCTTCAGACTTCAGTGTTATCAGTTTAGTGTGTTTCACTGCAGTTTTGAATTTCTTTAACAGATGAAACAAGATCCTGACAGGGAGCAGAAATCTAGGAGCACTGGTTTCTGTATATGTGTGTGTGGTCTTGTGTTGTTTATGTTTGCTATTCTAAATTGCTGCTGTCGATTTTCCTGCCTTTTGTGTAAGACATCTGCTTGCCATGGTAAGCAATATAGATGAGATAATGTTTAGATGCTTTTTGGGGAATTTTTACGTGCAGTTTTGTAGGACCACTTTTCTTCTCTCTGCTGAATGAAGACTTTCTATTGTGTGGACGATATCTTGACTATAATATTAGAAATTTTTTCAGTTTTCTTTTGACATCTGTCTGGTTTATATTTTAAAATAACCTTCTAAGGACTGGTTATTTTGTTAGTGCTCATCTATCAAAGTCAGCAGTCATTTGCTAACAACTGCTAATAGGGAAATTGAAAATATGCAATGCTTGCTTCGACTTCTTCTTATGCAATTGGTATTGCCCCTTTTCCCTCAGGAGACTTTTGTTTCAACTGTTAAGTTTTTTTTTTTTCTAGTTTCTCTACTGGCACATAATTTGCAAGCCTGAGTATGCACCTCTGAATGCACTGTAATACAGTTTTAGTATTTGGTCTAAACCTTGTGGTTCAGTCTTTATCCCGTATAATTTATGCTTTCTGATTTTTAACAGTAAAGGAATATTCATTTTTACAAAAGACAATTCAAGTAGTGACACATTCTTCTTGTCCAGAAATGCTGCTGCTCTGCCAACCTGATGCAATATTAATGGAAAAAGGCAACAGGATAATCTATTATTTGCATGCAGCTCTAAATCTGTGTGACACTACCAAAATGGATCTGACAAAGAACAAAGAGTCTGGCTTAAAGAACTTAAGATCTAAAAAGCTCTAGTCAGGTTTAACAAGTGTCTTTTGCTTGTTATTGCCAACAGGTTTCAAGATTAAAAAACAATTCAGAGTGGGGAGAGTGTACAGTAATTAGAGGTGTACTAAGTACAGTGAAATTAGACTGGATAAAAGTATTAAACCTGGATAAAAGTATTAAAGCTGGTGGTTTGAAGAGAAGGTTATGTAGAAGTAAGAGATATTAATGCTTGATTATCAGAAAGCATCGGACATACAAATTATGGAGACCACATTAGACCACTAATTGTTGAGGCTAAGGTAGAAAAATAGAAGAAAATACTGAATGTTGTTTTGTCTAATCTATAAATTCTGTTTCCTGTTCAATTATTTTGAAAGAATAACTCTAAATTGGTCTCCAGCACATTCAGTTTTACTACACAAAGCTTAGTGATGCCTTGTGAGTTCAAACAATCTTCTTTGCATTTTCATGGTTTTCTGTCTACACTTTTGCTATCTTTTTAAATAAGTAAGTCCAGTCCAGGATTTTTCCTCAGGAGAGCAAACAGCATTTGCGATGAGAAGTAGTCACAAACGTGATTTATACTGTGCATGCAACAATGGAAGGAGTGGAGTTCCTCAGACAGAAAGAGCATAGGCCCAAACAAACTGCATAAAAATAAAACAGCAATATAGGCTGCATAAGATTTTTCAGAGGCCTTAGAACTAATGTATTGTCCCATGCACTTCACAGTATTGTAAATTAATGGGGAACTTATTCAAATGAAGCCTGTAAAGAGGTCCCCAAATGTCAAAGTCCTGAGGGAAACATCTCAGTTTTTTGTAAAAGATTAAAGAGCATTGCAATTTAAGACACCTTGCATCCCACAACAATTAAGTGTGTGAAGGTTCTGGTGGGTGTTAATGGATTACCCGAGAATGTTTGTACTGTGGACTTTGTCACTGTACCACTGCTGTAATCTTGCCTGAACTCAACAGAAAGGCTGAGAATGTGACAGAAACTAGAATAAAACTATTCTCCAGTGCCAAAAAGCGTTTGGACTCCAGAAGGAATCCTCAAGTGATGTGTTTTGCAAAGACACCACGTTTTTAAAGGCAAATTTCCTTTTTAACAGAAACATGCTGTCAGTCATTCAAAAATGAAATATGAAATTATATATTGCACATTGTATGAAAGAAGTACGCCAAACTATCATCATATTCTGAGATATTCCTTATCAAGGAAAGCCCAAGTTTACTGAACTACATAGAGCAGAGTAAGAGTTCTCTCCTTTTGTGTGTGTACTTCAAATAAAAATGAATGGAATCAGTGTAGAATTCCACCCAAGTCGGAATGTCAGCTCCCTTAAATTGAAAAATATCAGAATTGTAGAATTTTTTTCTATCTGCTTACATTTTTCAGCACAGCAACAAAAGGCCCTAATTTTCCTGGGAGAGAAGGGGACTGTATTTTTTTTTAAAACCTAGATACCCCTCTGTAATACCATTTTTAGAGTTTATTTTGAACAACTCTCCCTGGAAAAGAGCAGTCCCTTAAATAGCCAGGCAGAGGATTAGATGAATATTAGATGAATAAAGACAATGCTCAAGGAAGGCTTTGTCCTGCACATGGATTCTTAATACATTGGTATGTCATACTAATGTGTGGTGGCAAAAGGAGTTGAGGAAGGTGCCAGTAGAAAGGAAGCCAAAGGAGAGAAAATCTCAGCTGCTAAGACACACTGCTTTATTTTTTCTAAATAATCTTTAAGTATAGTTAAGTGTTGACAGTGATATTTTTATCCTTAAATCTTGAACCATATTGAAACAATATCCTCCAAGTATAAGAGAAAAGATTTGTTGTGATAAGTAGCAGTCCTTTAGATGAACAAGTCCATTGCTCGTGCAAGTGCGGTATCTCCATTGACTTTGACAGAATTTTAGCCACTCAGGCTGATAAAAAAATGTACTATTACTATTTAAAAGTTCGGTAACAAAATGATAAATGGTACAGATAACTTTAGTTTTATATTGGAAAAGTGAGAAATTGGTAATTATGGTTTTCACAGGGCTGATACCGACTGAGTCTAGACTTGATGAAATCGCATTCCCAAAGATGCTGTTGTCAAGCCTAAGGTCTGGATTTAGAGACACAGTGAGGGTGAAAATGTGCAAGCTGAGAGTGCCAGAGTAGAGTTTTAGTTTTGCTGAACTCTTAACCGAAGGGAAAGAACATGAAATATGTGACAGCACCAATGGGAAGAATATTTCTGTGTAAGGGAAGGATCAGTGACCACTAATGGAGTGAGGAGTAATGGCACAGTTGTAATTAAGACCTGAAGAATGAGTAAACAGTCATGAAATTCAACTTTCTATTTAGTCCAGGCAAGTTTGAATCCTAAAAGAGGAAAATTAAAGACACTAGATGTCAGAGAAGCAGAAAGAAATAAAACAGAGGTCACATAGTTTAAAACATTTTATAACAGCATATAACTAACCTGTGGAAACCCTTCTGGAAAATAGAGTGATTAGAAAGCTTAGAACAGCAGTAAACATTTATGTTACAGGTGTCCAGTTCAAGGTTCAGAAAATAAAGATTTAGGCTTTCAGTCATAAGCCAGCCTGTCACTGAAAGGACATTTCCCTTAAGGGCTGATTATTACAAATTTATAACTATTAGTTACCATTGCAAGGTCTGATTTAGCTTCTGAATCTGGAAAGTTGGACATTACGCTGTCAGTTCAGTCCAGTCAGGCAGTTCCCATATTGTGCTGTATTGGCACAGGAACCAGAATCTTCAAAAAAACAATTTCTGTCTGGACTGCAGGCCCAGGCTAAGTATAATCCACAACCTTTGCTTCCTTACTCATTCAGTTTGGACTGATGCCAAAAGATTTCTGGAACTTTCTGTTGTCTGCCAGTAAAGAGTGATAGGCGTAACCATGCTGTGGTTTTTTTAGTATCTCGTTAACCTGTTTGGCTTGGGAGGACTCATTAGAATAAAACAATTTGAAATAAAGCCGAAAACCTCTGTAAAGGGATGGGGAAATGTGCTGCCAAGGCTTGTCTGTGGCATTTGCCATTGACTGGCATAGAGCTTCTGGCTGCTTTTGAGAATTCCAGCATCAGGAATTCCATCCCTTAAACTTGTACGAGTATTTCTGCGTGAATGAGTGCAAACTATTGAACTTGGGAGTGAAGTGGTTTCAGAGAAGTTGCGTGGCCACGTTGCTATGCCACTTAACCCCTGCTGCTATTTTCAGTGAGGCTTTTTGTGGGGTAACGTGGCTGCCTGATTTCTGGGCTAGAGTTAGATCACTTCCAGCATTTTAGGAGAGCAAACTGGATATTGCTCAAATGGGTCAGTCCCAAGTGTTCACAGCTGTTCATGGGTTGGACATAAACAGAAATGTGTGCACAATCCCCTTGAAAATATCCTATAGTCTGTAACAGCCACTGTTGGTTGTACAGCTTTTTCAGGAAATCACTGAAGCCAGATAAATCTGTAGAAACTTGAATCTGTGGGCTGAGGAAATGCCCCTTCATGGACCTGAATGATTATCTGTTGTTCTGAAATTTCTTTTTCTCTCTTTGACAAAGAACTGTCCGGTGATGGAAGACCAGGGGGAATTTTAGGTTAAAATAAGAATCCAAGATCTCTTTGAAAGTCAAATGTAATATTAGCGTCATACATCTCTGAATAATTCTTTAAAATGATTAGGAACCATTTCTTGACTTTCTTGACTCAAAGTATATTTAATTACTGCTTCAGAGACCTCAAGAAGCATATGCAAGGAGAATACCCATACTTGCAATTTGTCAGAAAAAAACCCCTGTATTTCCAGAGCATCAGACATAATCCTCAAGTAGATACGATCCAATATCTTGTTTTTTAGTCTCTAAGGGAAATCTAAAAGAGGACATGATATTAAGATGGTCACATGTAAAAAGGGTATAATGAAAGCTGCCAGGTGCAGCTATTTAATTTAGCCCTCTACAATAGAACATTATGACACTCAAAGATAAGAAGAAGCTGTTTTGAAATTGAATTGCAGTAGCATTTATACATGATGAATCATTTAAAGAAGGTTTATTATGGATTCCAATTAATCTTGTCCTTTAGTAATAAAAAAGAGGACACTTAAAGCTAAAAGACAACCATTGTTAAATCAGGCAGGTAAGAAAATACGTTACCTAAACAATATTTAATAAATTTACAGCAATCTCATATCTACAGGTTATTATTGAAGCAAATAGCTTAATAATTCTTTAGGAAGATGTCAGAATGAGAACAGTGAAAGTACTTAAATTAATTGAGATTATAGGAAAAATCTAATTTTGCTATAACCAAACTGTATTATACAGCTTTTTGTGCTGTGAAAGTAGGTTATGTTTTCCTCTCAGACATCAGCAATAAACACTATTGGAAGCTGGGTGCTGGAACAAATAAGAGACGTGCCAGTAGCTTATTCTGCCCTTTCCTGAGCATTGTTTCTAACTGGGCTGGCTCCAAAGCTTGCTTATAATTCTGAGGTTGAATCAGACTCTTCATAGGCTCTTACTGGCTTCATTTCTGCGTGAGGAAAAAGCAAGCACTGCTGAGTTCCTCATGTTTATATGTCAGGTGCATGCTGGCTGTAATGGATGTGGTGTTAATACTTCATTTAGATTAAATCTGTGAGTAATGTCTGTGCCATCCCTTGGCATCTCTTTCTAATCCAATCTAAGACTCCTGTACACAGCAAAAAGATCAGTACACAGCCATATAACCAGAGAACATTTATTAATATAACCTATTAACTTAATTAATAGAAGAGTTTGATTTGTTTTTTCTTAGGTTTTATTTGATGTGAAGTTCAGGTATCAATGATTACATTAAAATGTGCTTCAGGTTTTGCATGGGTTCAGACTGCTCTTTGGCAGACCAAATTAACACATGACCTGTTCACATCTATCACCTTCATCAGCAGAAACTACCTGCTGCTTAGTCTTAATCGTCACAGAATTTAGGGATGATGGTGATTCAATAAACAAATCTCATCACACAATTGGGTAAACTGCATATCTTCATGTTCCTGGAATAGCTATTAAGAGAAATCTGTCTGTTGTTTCAATAATTACTTACAGTAAAATAAAATATGGCCAGAAGCAGTTTGCAGAAGGTTGCTGCCAGCCTCACTTCGTGTAGGCCATTTGTTTTATCTCTGGGTCAGGATCTGTGTCCTGCTGTTGGCCGCAGTTCACTCCAGAGTTATTTTGCCTCGTCAGAATCCAACCGCACACAATAATCACTTCATGGAAATCACAAGATCTTTATGCCTCGATCCGAAATGTGGAGGAAGAAGACAAACATTAGAGAAGGAAAAACATTGGGCAGGGCTGCACGAATGGTTTGAATTACGATAAATAGGCCATGCATGTGACTGGTCACTAACAATAATTTCATGTGGTTCACCTAGAAAAAAGAAGAATGGAGAAGAACAGCCAAAGCCCTCTCTCAGTAATCAATACCGAATTGTTGCACCCACATTCCAGTATAATATGGATTACAAGAAAGTTGGCAAATGCATTATTATAAACAACAAAAATTTTGAAGACAAAACAGGTAATGTTCTTCCTTTGATGATACTCATTAGAGACCATAGCATTTCCATACTTTCTTTAATCAATAAGCATTTTATTTTTCAGACATGGAATTTTAATGAATGTATTTATCCTTCTTTGATAAACAGTTGTTCCTAAAACTTTTGCTGTTCTCTAACACTTTCAACATCTTTTCAGTATATGTCTCAAAGACCATGTCTCCTTGCTGTACCAACATCAAACCAAACCTTTGTTCCAGAGCTTTAAACTATGTTGTTAAAATTTGAACTTTGGCATCTGCAACCCATGTTATAAATTCTCTATCCCTGAGCTACAGCTATGAGCTACAAAAGCTAATAGCTGTAGCTGTGCTCTTTTCACACTCCTGCATTTAACTTTCCAGACCACATGTGGTTTCAAGGTAGGCAGATACTTGTGTTATAATCAGGTCTGTAGGACTTTTCCTATACACTTGGCAGACACAGCAAGTTGTTTTCCCCAAAGATTCTGCATCAGTTCCTTTTACTGGGTTTAACAGGGGCACTTTCCAACAGGTTTTCAATGGGGTGCTTTGTGCCTGTGTTGCCCTGCATAACCAGAAGGAGATGAATCAGCCTTAGAGGTCCTGTGTTGCAAGGTGCTGGAGGCATGCCAGCATTTTTCAGGATAAGATATGTGTTAACACTGAACATTGCCTTATTTTTAAAATCTCACAATTTGTTCTCAGTGCTGTTAGAGGATTGTTTTAAAAACATGTCACCAAGACATTGTTTAAGTTTGTCAATTAGAAACTTAAAAATTTGCCTTTGAACACGTGAATCATTTTGAGTGGTGTAACGTGCAGTCAACCATGTTCTTTGTTTCCTGGCAGGAATGGGCACACGCAACGGCACCGATAAAGATGCTGGAGATCTTGCTAAGAGTTTTAAAAACTTAGGGTTTGAGGTTTGTACATACAATGACCGAAGCCGTGATCAAATGGAAAAGCTACTTAAGCAAGGTAAAAATTCAGAATCGTAGAATAACTTAGAGTGGAACAGACCTCTGGAAGTCACTGAATCCACTCCCTGCTGAAAGCAGGTTAAAGTAGAAGAGATTGCTTAGGCCCCACACATGCAATTTTCTGTGTGGAAGGATTTGTTTCCTGAATGGACTGGGCTTAATTCCCCACCTTATCCCCCAACATCAATTCAGAAATGTACAGCTTTCTTGTGAAGCGCTTGTCCTGTGTATTAGGTGAAGAGCCTTGTCATGTTAGATAAGGAGCTCAGCCTGTTGGTTCCAGTGGGCTAAACTCAGAGTCAAGTGAAGGATGCATCCCTGTACTCAAGGTACTCATCACATTGTAGAAAGTGATCCACTCCTTCTTGTGCCTGACAGTAGAGCCCCAGTGCATATTTAGCCTCAGAAAAATGTGTTTGCTAGATATAATTTCCATTTAAAATGTTGCTTCCTTTTGACTAAGGAGTATTTGCCTTGTAGCTGCCGAGGAGAACCACAGTGATGCTGCTTGTTTTGCCTGTATCCTCCTAAGCCATGGGGAAGAAGGGCTCATCTATGGCACAGATGGACCCATGGCTATCAAGAGTTTGACTGCACTGTTCAGAGGAGACAAGTGTAAAAGCCTTATAGGCAAACCCAAACTGTTTTTCATTCAGGTAATAGCCCTGAGGTAAATACAGTATCCTGCTGCTGCAGTGGGGAAAACTTGCTCTGTTGGTTGTCTGCTGTAGCTTGACTTTCAGAGTATTGCTGGAGGTTTTGTGAAAAATGTGTTGAGAGAGGTTGTCTGTGGGTAAAATGTATTGTTTGTTTTTAGAAGAAAATTTATATATGAGAATATGATCACTGTAATTTTCTGCATGGTTTCTTTTGGTAATATATGAACTTCAGAACAGAAAGATAAACTCCCTTTTGTGCAGACACTACATGATTTTCAATAGGAATAATACTGTCCAGGTCTCTTTTTATTAAGGCTGCCTCTACAAATTACTATATTCTGCTAAAAGAAACACTTTTCTCTTCCTCAGTAGCCTAAAAATTTGTATTGCATTTTTAAATTAGCATGTAAGTAATTGTATATTAGTTAAACTTTTAAAGAGAGCTGTTTCAAACACTATTAACTGACATACCATGGGTCTGAATTCTCTTTTTTACATAATACATAGTATTATTTACATATAAGAGTTGCAGCAGATGTGGTTTTCCCTAGGCTGTTCCATCAATTAATCCTCATCCTCAAAGTGAAAACTGAGTCTGTTTTAGACTCTTCATACTACTAAAGTGGTGTTTCTTCTAATTACACTTTTGAAATGGTTACTTTATAGACTTTAAAATTATCTTAATAAAGGCAACCAGCCCTATTATATGAGCCAGTCAGACTTGTTCTTTTGCAAGAGCTGTCAGTCAAAGCTACTGATCAAGAGCTGAAAATTACCCACCCAGACTGTTGTCCCAGTGTGCCCTTTAGCTAAACCCATGATTAAGAGAAAATTAAAGAGATAAATGGAAAAATATTAAAAGTGCAATAAACTTGTAATGGGTGGTCACACACTAGAACAGGTTGCCCACACTGTGGAGTCTGCACCTGTGGAGTCAACTGCAGAGAAACTGTCCAGAAGTCACGCTGCACTTAAGAAGGCATTATGTAATAATCGAGTGCTGAGAATGACTCTAAACTGGCAAAATTTATCATGGTTAGAATAAACTAACGCTGACATGGCGCTTGTTGACAAACAGCTGAGATGCACAGCCTCAACACCTTTACCTCCCTTTACTTACAGGATGTGTATTTAAAATGGATAAGGTAGTAACTTTATCACTGAACAATTAGATATCCCTCAGAATTGCATCTCTGCTTCTAATACGTGTGAAGTACTGCTTAGAACTGAATCCATTAAAAATGTTGATGAATACTAATTGTTGTAGTACCTTGTTTCTCCTTATTGGACAAATTCTGTTTATCTTCTCTGCTTTCAGGCCTGCAGGGGCTCTGAATTTGATGAAGGTATACAGACTGACTCTGGACCTGCCAATGACACCCTGGAGACAGATGCCAACCCGAGATACAAAATCCCAGTGGAAGCAGATTTTCTGTTTGCATATTCCACAGTGCCAGGTAAGGAAAAGAGGGTCGGGGTGGGGGTAGAAGCCTGGAAACTCACCATCCATATTGACTGGACTGTAGATGGACCCTCACTGGTGATACATTGTACATTGATGGACAAAACACAAAGGCCCAGTGTAGACTGGGTAGCCACCCCCCTACACTGCCTGTAGAGGAAAAGGGAGCTTACAGATGGCAAAGGCAGTACTGTTTTCTGGGAATCCTGCCCTTCCATGTCCCAGTGTGCTGAAAGTGTGATGAAGGCAGGAAGAGGAACAGTTACAGCACAACACTTACTCTCAGAGGGGAAACCTGTGACATCTTACTTCTTGCAGTTTCCCAGATGCCAAAATGTGGAACAGTACCTTACTAATGTGGGGTTTGGAGAGCTAATACACATTATCCTCAACTTTAATGAAGTAGGATATGTGACACAAGTGTTAAGAGTTCCACTTTCTGTGTGTGCACTGTTAATCTTCGCCCAGAATCTTTCACACAAAAGAGCAAAAATAACCCCACGTATTTTCTTTGTTGTCTTTCCTGTCAGGTTATTACTCCTGGAGAAATCCTGGAAGAGGCTCCTGGTTTGTGCAGTCTTTGTGCTCTGTGCTCAATGAGCATGGAAAGCAGCTTGAGATCATGCAGATCCTCACACGGGTCAACTACGTGGTGGCCACGAATTTCGAATCCCAGTCAGACGATCCCCGCTTCAGTGAGAAGAAGCAGATTCCCTGCGTGGTCTCCATGCTCACTAAGGAACTTTACTTCTGAAAGTGCATTTTAATGCAGCCAGTGGTGAAAGATCATGGTTTTGGGTGGAGATGTGATTATAAACGGGAGTAACACATTTTTAATAACAGAAATGTAATAACGCTAGATCTTTGTGTTGTATAAGGTGGGGTATCTGATGGATGGACAATATGCAATATTTTAAAGAAGCTGTGGGCCAGCCTGGCAGCTATTACTGACTATTGTATCTTGGTTTCCTTTAGTGTGGCTGTCATGATTTATGGATACTGAAGATGTTATGAGTCAGCTACCTGACCCATAAAGGTTTTTCCCAGAAAGCAAATTGTAAATTAAGAGTAAAAACAAAAAATCTTGAGACCCCTTCTCGTTTACTGCTAGCTCATGGAACCATAATTTCCTTGGAAATTTCCAAAGACCATCATATTATGGGTATGTCCAGTGATAAAACAATTTGTAGCTATTAAAAGGGTGTTTGTTAGTCTAATATGTTCATTTCCTTTTAATGAACATTATTTATGAAGGCTAATGGTTGCTCTGTGCTTAATCTGGAAGTCAGTTTACTTAGTTATCATTCTAGCACAAGATGAATGTATAAAAAAATCAATATTTTTAGATTATTTACCTGAACAGTATGGAAATGTAACAAATAGAACAAGCAAAATTAAAACCTTTGTAAAAGATTGGCAAGTTTTACTTGGATGATACCGTATTAAAGTACCATTGTAAAGATTTTTTGCCTTGCAAATGACAATTGGCTGACAGAACAACCTGAAACAGTGGTATTGCAGTTCTTCTGCTTGCAGAAATAAAAATGTGTGCTTGTTGATTCAGAACTTTTGAACCATCAGAAAGTTAATGTCAAGGCATTATTATGAAACGTTAAAACTTAATGTTGAAAAGACAGAATTCCATGTCCCAGTAACAAATATATATTTAGATTTAACTTCTATTTGTGAGGAGTTTTGCCAAAACTGGAAATGCTTACTTGAATCAGAAGCCAGAAGTGCCTTCTTAGTTACTGTACGGTCTTGATTTTGTGTTTTAGAGTTACGTTGGTGATGTTTATGTTTCTACTTTTTATATTCCCTTTAGTTGGTAGCTAGCTCAAAAAAGTAAGTTTAATGGTTTGGTTAAACTGATAAAGGATTAGTTGTTCACCCTTTTCCCAGCTAATGTACTCTATACTCTTTTGCAATCTTCTGAGGAAATAGGTGCATAGCATTAAAGCCAAGTTACCAAATTGTTAAGTTTATTTTCCTACAAATACTGTGACATAGTGAGACATATATTTTTTTCATAAGTCAAATTTACAGTTATTTGAATTAAATAAATGGTTGTTTTATGGACATACTGAGAATGACATCAATAAAGACCTTTTTTTTTAAAAATTCCCTTTGTATATCTGCATGTTTGTCACTCCATCTGGTGAAGTAAAAACCAACCAAGATATATCCCAGTCCCCTTCTCTTTAAATAATGCAGGTGGTCTCTGGCATTTTTTCAGGAGGAGTTTTACAGTGTCAGAGGAAAGGTAGATTAGAAAAGTAATTTGGCATTGGATGACTTGGGTTGGACAGGCCACGTCCTCTCTTGGAGTAAACCAAAGTTAATGGAAATATTTTACTGGAAATATCCTGATCTACCAGTGCTTAATCTTGCCCTTTATTCAGTAAATTGTACAGTGCTCTAGCAGCACATATGAAACTATTCTCCTTGTTGCTTCTGCCAAATAGCTCCATGTTAAGCTATTTTCTGGCATTAAGGAGATTCCTGGTTTACCATGTCCAGCCAACATTTCAGTATTTGTTACTTCTTTGGAAGCTCTTTCATGTCTTTATAGGTGATTTGTCTTTATTTGCTTGAGGTTTGGCCTGTTTTTATATTTCTGTGAACAATATTCCCCTGTCTCCAGATCTATCCTTCAGGCCAGTTCTAGTTATATGAATTACAGAAAGATCAGCATAAAATACCTGAATACTCTGCCAGAGAGGAAAGTAACATAGAAGACAATAGAGTAGTAGTGAAAGACAGAGAGAGAAACATCCCCTCGTGTCAGGACCAGTGTCTCTGCTAGATGAGCGTTACTTTGGATCATGTCCAAAGAACATCCATATTATTTCAGAAGAAAATTTTGTACCAGCACACATCACCCCTGAGTGGTGATACTGACATAGCTGAGAGCTGTGCCAGCCCATGAGCCTAAAGGGACCCACTCAGAATGAGGAAGTGACCCTTGCACTCGAGCAGAGCCAGGTTGCTGAATAGTGATTTAAAAGCTGCAGGGTGTTTCAGCTTTTTTTCCCTGATCAAATTTATGACTATTTTCTGTCGGAAAGCAGTTCCCTTGCCATCAGCAAGATTAGCCAGATGGTTTAGTGTGTAAAGCCACTATCATTAATGATGTACTGAATGTTTCTGGAGAGAATCCCAAAAATTCACTTACAGCTAAGACAGACACTGAAATTACCTTGTCATGGCATAGACAGCATAAGAAATCCTGCTTCACCATTGTATGTTTAACTAAATGCTGTTTAAATCTGAAACTGCCTTTACTTTATGATCTTTTAGGGTTCTTTATGTTGCTTTATCTTCCAGTCATGGGTGGATATTATGCTTCAGAAACAGCTCAGGAAATGAAGGGACAGTTTGGAGACCTGAACCAACAAAAACACGCTGTCTCCAGGCTTTTTTTCCTGTAGAGGAGACATTTATCACTGCCTCAAATGTGCATATTTTTCATTGCTTCTGAGTGAATATTAATCTTCTGGATTTCCCCTTTCCAGAGCAGTCTTTAGTTTGCTTCCCGTGCAGAAACAGGCATTTCCTTGTGGGTCGTATTTCAGGGTGTTTGTATTTATCCATGGGCTATAAGAAGGCAGTCACAATTCAGGGCAGGGCCACATCGTGTTTGCTGCAGGAGGCAATTACAGGGAATCCGGATTCACTTAAAGGTGTGTTTCTCTAAAACCTTCTTCACCATGAAGACATTTTGTTTGTAAGTATTAACATAGTTTGTTTCCCTTATCTTGGAAATTTTTGAAGTTTCATAGTAGCTTGCATCTTAAAGATTTGAAGCATTTTATTTGCGTTTTGACTGAAGTGTGCCATTGCATTTCAAAAGGTTTGAAGCAATCAAATCCCTTAATGCCTGGCATACAAAAATCTGAGGGAGTATAATCACGGAATTGGCATTTTCTATTTTGAATTAGACATAACCTATTTACAATGTTGCTTTCTGTTGAAAAGACAATTAAATATAACAATTAAAAACTTTTTCCCAAAAGGCAGAGTGAGATAGCACAACTCGGTATTTGTCTTCCCACGTGCAAATCTTGACTTTTACTGACATCCAGAAGAGACTTTTATCCTGTCATAGGTACTTGGAACATTGTTTTGTAGTAATTGCATTGTTTGCAGGTTGAGGTGACTCTGTCAGTCACACTGAACAGAATAATACATTGCCTTTCCTTGCAACCCCAGGTGTGTGCCCCTACTATTGGCTTTGTGTGCAGTCATTTTTAGTTTTGGAAATTGCTTTTTTGTCCTTTTATTTTTCTGGTAGGCAACAGATGAAAACTCTAGAAGCAAATTTTATAACAGTTTATCACAGCATTTGTACAACAAATCTTTCTTCCCCAAAAGGCAAAAATTGCGAAGGTTTCCCTGAAAAACTCAAAAAAATACACACAGAAATGTTGTTCAGAAACCTCTGATGGACCTAAGTTTGCAGTGGATCATTCGCATTTACAGCCTGGAGCAGGAGGAACGAAAGCCTGTAGCTTTAGTTGTCTCTCAGGGGTAAAATTTCGTGTGTAACCCACTATCGCTGCCCTGGGCTGTGTACCAGGCTCAGGGGTATTCGCCCCCGACCCGGAGGCTGCAATTACCTCCTGCAGGCAGCGACTGCGAGATAGGATCTCCCCGGCGGCTGCTTCGGAGCCGCCCCGCCGCTCCGCTTGGGAATCGGCTCGGTCGGAGCAGCCCGGAGCGGGGGGGGGCTGGCGGTCTCAGCCCCCCAGGATCCCAGAGGCGAAAGAGGCAAGAGAGAGGACCAGTCCATAAATTCCGAGATTTATTATCTCGAGAGCAGTGGGGGTGAACCGCGGTGAACAGGTAACTCTGGTCGAACTGGTCACAGAACTCAGTGGGCTCCGAGGTTTTGAATCGGGGCGGCACAGAACAAATAACCAATAGGAAACAGACACAGAGGTGGGTTTCAGAGACACAGAACCAATGGCTGGGTTACAGAGCAGGGAATTAACAGAACGAACCTATTGACAACCGAACTTATCAGAACTTTCTGGAGAAGTGGTGCGGGCTCAGAACCGGGTCTCTCCACGGAGTGGTCCTGGCTCTCCGGGTCGGCTGCCCATTGGGCAGGCATGTGCCGTGATGGACAGCGGGCGATCCCCCGGCGGGCGGTCCGAGGGACCCCAAGAACCCACCCCGTTTCTGACCACCCCACTCCTGACTGTACCGTGTTAACTTTTGGCACCATGGAGTAAATCACTGAAGAAACACAAAGGAAAGCCCTTGAAGCTCTCGCTCCAGCCAGGGCTCTCAGCAAAGAACCAGAGAAGAGCACTTGTAGTCCTTCAGGTTTTCCCAGGAGAGGCTCTGTGGCTTCAGGCAGCACAAGAAGGTCTCTGTAACCCCCTTGTAGGTAACAAACAACTTCCAGCCAAGATCTGATTTTGCAGGGAATGAGAGTTTTGAGGTAAGGCAAAGGGAAACTTCTGAAAAGGCATTGTATTAAGAGTACTGCAGACTTGCAAATTATTAAAATTGCAACAGTATTATAACTGTATTTTCTACATGTATTTTAAACTCTTTAGGCCAAGTTATGCTGACTTTCTACTGGACTGATCATACTGGCAAAGCAGTGTCAGAAACATACACGGTTGCAGTATTCCTAGGTTACAGGTGTTGTGACTAGTGCAAAAGAAAGGGCAAAATGAAGTTCTCTTGGCAGCTCTCACTTCTAGGCAAATCGTATTTTGGCCTATAAAAACGGATAATATTTGTTATTTGTAATTTTATGATTGTATTATAAAATAACAAATACAGTGTATAATTTAATATGATATAAAATTATTTTTAAATATATTTAAATTAATAGTTATTATGGCTGTTTTATGTATTTTGATAATCAGTATGAAAATTAACAGTTGTAAGATTTTTGTTATTTTCTCAACAGCAATTGTGTGTGCAGTGAAATGCTGCTCAGCAGCAAGCAAACTGAAAGGAATTAGCTTCAACATTTTTGCTCTCTTTGTTATCTGGGTGGAAGAAACAATCAGGATGGCTTCTACAAGCAAAAGAAATTCTGCAGGTACAAAATTTCTTGTACTAAAATTTTTCAGTAGTAAAGTTGTTATCCTTAGCTGATTGAATGCCACCTGTGAATTTCATTGGGGTGCATTTCAGATCACTAATTATGTGGATAAATAAGACGAGACCCCAGAAGTTAAGTAAGATCAGTCAAATAAGACAGCAGCTCATGATACCTTCTGAGCCCCTACATTTTCACTACCATTAATTTACAGTTTAGGCCAGTTCTCAGCATCAATAGCAGGGAAGCAGGGCCTGTCTCTATATTTCATAGCCTTGATTTGTGTTTGTCGTATGGCCATTTAAGCACAAAAACCCAGTGTTAAGCAAGAATTTCCAGTTCAAACAGATGTTTTTTAAGAGATTAATTCGCAGCAAGTTAAGTAATGGTGCTGTTCATTTCTCTTTGATTAGTGAGAATTCAAAATACATTTTGCCCTGAAGGTGGAGTCTGCAAGCACGGATTCCTCATCAAATCACCACCTCTTCAACTTTTCAGCTCACAGGTATACTAGCACAGATTAGTCATATTTCAGCAGTCCCTCATATCTGCTATCCTGAATTTTAATGAGAGACGAATTGCTTTCTCTTTGGCAGAATTCCTGGAAAAGGCGTCTTTTTGTCCTGTCCAAATCCAGCAAGGGGAATTACATCCTGAAGTATCTAAAAGGCCAACATGTAAAAGGCTCCATAGCTGTTGATCAGTATGTAACTCCAATGCATCATCTCTTTTATTTTAAATCATGTATCAGCACTCTCCAATGCCCACTGATTGTACAGGCGCTTGTTCCTGACTGAGGTTTGATTCAAACCCAGCAAAGTCCAGAGGAGTGTCCCTTGGGATTTGTAGGCTTTGGGTGCAACTATGATGGATGTCGAAGTGAAAATCCTGACCTGCTTTATTGTAATTTACTTTAGTGTGAGTGGTTGTTGTGATGTATCTGCAAACGAGGTACCTTGCTTGGCTCCGTGATCCCACGGGCTGTGTTCCTGTAGTGGAACACATTTTACCCCCTGTGAGGGCAGTGCTGTGCATTCACTCACACGGGAATAAGGACGGCTAAGCCACTCTCAGCTGTGGCACATACCCCTTCCCAGCTTACGGCTTCACAAAGTGCTTTGCAGGTTTGTGCAAAGGTCTCCTGACTTTCACATCACCCTTTGGGCTGATTCTGGTTGCTCTCTCCCTCTTACTCTGCCAAGAAGTTGCTCTGCTTGGCTCGTTGGGGTTGGTCATTTCATTCCTGTCAGCACAGTGCTACTGCAGCAGGACTGGGGGTCCTTGGCTTTGTGCTGGCACCCTTTACCATGTCACAGGTGGTGTGTGATACTTGCAAGGGAAACAGAAAATGTAATGGGAAATGTAAAGATTTTACCTGTCAGATCTAGAGGTTAATACTCCAGGCTCCTGGAATTGTTAGGCTTGGAGGTCACTCACCACGTTGCTGTTGTGCTTCTTCCATTAAAAGGATTTACATTGTGGAGCTTTCAAAAATATTGCAGCTTGCTCAGTGGTCTGTGGTTACATTATTACCATAATTATTGTTGCTATTATTTTTATTAATTTGGCTTCTTGGAAGTTAATGGAAGTAGTACTTCAAGTGCTTCAAGTATCCATTAAGAGCACTTCTGTTCCTCTTCCCCTCCATTAAAACACTATTAATATACAATTAGTTTCAAATCAAATCTGTTGTTTTATAGTGGTTAAAAAACTTCCACAAGAAATTTTTCTTACTATCGTTTTTTTTCAAGATTCTTATTTAAACCAACAGCCCCTTTTTCCAGAAATGAGGGTCCATTGTCTGGACGCTTTGCAAAAGTTAATTTTGTATTTTTGCCTGCAGGTTTTCTTCATTGAAAGACCGTCTCTTTTGGATGTGTGCAATTATTTTCTTGAGCACTTTTCTTCTGTGGAAAAATGTTTAAGTTTTCCCTTGCAGATATCATCATATTATGCTGTGCTTAGAGTAAAATATGGACATACACACATATATGTGGGTATCTCTTTGTATGTAACTATGTAGAGTGATACAGGATGTTTCATATGGTCTTCTTCACAGAATCATAAGTGTTGAAGTTGGCATAAGTAATGCTGAAATTATGGAAACGGTGAGGAAGATGTTTAAATGCCTTCCCGAGCAGGTGATGTCCATCAGCACTGGAAGCAGATGTTACTACCTCATCGGGAACAGCAGGTGGGCATAGCAACATGTGCAAAACAGTGTGACAGTAGTTCAACTAATGTAGCACTAAGCTGCTGCTGCCCCAAGGCAGGGTCCTGCTCCTTCACAGCCCCTCCCTTCCCTTCCTCTCAGCGACTGGGATGAGGTGATTCAGCTGGCTGATCCAATGGAAAACAGCTCTTTTCTGTATCATTTCCTGTCCCCCTTTCATGGCTGGGTTAATTCTTTGCTGGTTCGGGCAGGTGAGCTCACCTTCCCTGCAGCCACCCTGTTACAGCATCCAACATGTGAAAGCAGTGGGAGCACAGGGCTGGGAGTGGGGATGGCAGTGGCAGCACCTCAGCGTGGCAGTGCCATTTCAGTCTGTGCTGGTCAGGGGTCGAGAAAGAGCAAAGACCTTTGCCTTCTCACCCAGCAGCTCCTGGGAGTTAGAAAAGCTTCTGCTTCTTATGGGTAAACCCCAGGGAATAATACTGCCTGCAAAGTAGGTTATTAATCAAGGGAAGCAGATTGAAGACAGAAATTCTCCTGAAGGAAAATAGATCCCCAAAGTACAGACTGGGGCCTTTGCTGCAGCAGGGTGGTGCTTTTTCAGGCTGGTATTGAGTCCAGAAACTGTTTCTATGGAGGTGATCAGCCAGAGATCATTTAGGAGAGGGAGGATGTTTGTCAAAGTGCTCCGGTGCTGCTGGTTCCCAGTGTCTCCTCTTCAGTTTCCCAGTCACGAGCGTGTCAGGGGATTTTTTGCCTTTTTGCAGAAGAGCAGCTGATGTGTGAAATACTGATAAGCAGAGAAGAAAAACACATACCTGAGTGCTACCTGAGCGTGCCACCCAACGCCTTCCCCCGGGGCGCGGCTCTCACAGCCCGCACTCAGTGGGAAGCATTCCAGAATGAATTCAACTAAACCCACTGCAAGCGTGAAAAGCACCTTCGGCCATCCTTTCATGGCTTGTTTCTCGTCCTGATGGCCCAAATGCATTCCCAAGCCTTGTTAGCTCTCTGAGTCAGGCTTTGCCATCTGGCTATGACCAGCTGAGCACTTTCCTGAAAGGAAGGTGCAGAGTTTTCCCACTGATCTCGGGAATTTTTGTTTTGGGCCCCGTAGGAAGAAGTGGGTGGGCAAAAGGATTGCCCTTGTGTGTTACCTGTCAGTTAAGTTTTCATTCCTGTTGTTCCAACCTACAGGCAGGAAACAGAGGACTGGGTCACTCTGATATCTTCGATCTGCAGGGAGGACAACAGAGGTGGATGCTGCCCTCAGGTGACATGTTACTAGACTTGATTTTAGAAAAAAAAGATGCTTCTATTTTCATTAGAAAACTGCGCAAAGGAATTTTCCTGATTTTTGCCTTGCAAGTTACCTCTGACCTTGGTTATTCAGAAATTCATTTTCACATGAACCCTGTACCCTGGCTTTATGCATCAAGCAGGCATTGCACAGTCTGTCTGCACTGGGATTGATTTTACACTGAAGGAATCTCTGAAGAGTAAGCCAAATGGAAATGAGGGGATGGTTGATGTGCTGCAATGAACCGCACCTTTGATGCATCAGAATGAAAACTTGTGTGTTATACTTACAGGTGCATTTTGGTTGTATTTACACATTGTTTTACAGCAGTCTGTCAAAGTTATGAACCAGCTGGAAGCCCCGGAAGTAGTTCAAGCTCAGGCCCAAGTTTCTGCACCTTGTCAGCCAGCCAGGCCCACCAGTTTAGACTCAGCACTAAGTACTCACATCCCTGCAGCTTCTACACAGCTCAAAGTGCAAGCAGGGCAAATTTATGTCTGCCTGAAAAATGCCATGTAGCAACACCTCTGAGCCATTCGAAGTAAAATTTGCTCTAGTGGGGTGCGTTGGTACATTTTAGCCCACACCCAACAGGTGCTTGTTTCCTGAGACTGCTGTTCCTTTATTTCTAGAACCAAGATCTTCCAAATCCAGAAGTCAGAAGCCGGCCCTCCTCTTTGCCACTGATCTTGAATTCTATAGATATGACCAGCTTTCCGGACAGGCAGAGCTACCAGAAGGTAAACAGATTAACCATCCTTAATAATGAGTGTGTGCCTAGGCATGACTGTGAAATTTCTTTTGTATAGTTGCTCTTTTCCATCAAAAGTCGTTCAGAGCTTCTGCAGTGGGTACCTGGGTGGTCTGTTCTGGTGGGGCTCCTGAGTAGGGCCTGGATGGTAACACCACAGACCCCACAAGGGAAATACTTTTTAGGCAAGTCTGCATGTAAGTAAAGGCAATGAGAGAAAATATTCACTGGTTGTCTCAATTGACTGGCAAATATTAGTGGGCATTAGGTAAACTCCTGAAGATTTGCTTTGACATGCCCTGGCAGAGGCATGTGATGATTGTTTTGGCAGCTGCTAGCCACATTCCTCCTGTTGTGTGATTGTGCTTTTTTTAAATCTCTCTCTTTTTGGGCTGTAAAGCTTAGAGGAGAGTTCAGATCCAGTTCCTCTGTGCCTTACAGACTTGCCCCTCAATATTTAAATAGGACGGACGGAAAGCATTGCTGCCATCCCACAGCAATTGCAGTGCAGGTAGCAGGGTGAAATAGCAGCCAAGGAATTGCTGGGTTTCTGTGGTCACAAAGCTCTGTGCAAATAGCCCACCGAGAGGAAGATGAATGTGGGTGAAGCACCTCCAGTGTATCTTTATGAGGAGTCAACCTTTTTCCTTTGTCTACAGGAGAATGGTTCCTCAGAAGACAAGAACAGGCCTTATTCAGATCCTGGCCCTCATCAAACTCAGTGTGACTCACCAAGAGGAGTTTTGCCAAGCCTGGTGAGCAGAACAAATCAAACAGCTCTTGCCTTGTTCAGTCTGCAGAAGTGAATATTGGCTTTTATCTCACCTGGGTGTCTGTGGCTATAGATTATCTACCTACTTTCCCAGCACACTGAGTTGATTTCCACTATGAAAGTTACCTAAATATTTAGTCTGTTTTCTTGTTTACCACTGAAAATAATCTTCTGAAAACTTGCTTGAAATACCTGTGTTTGTTTGGGGTTTTTGGAGTCAGATCCTCAGAGTTTCTGTGCAGCAACTGCTACTTGTGGCAGCTCTCTCAACCTTGATGAAGAAAGCCCTGCAGTTGCACTGACTGAGGATTCGTCCCTCCCTGCACATTTCTCAGCTGTGCCACAGTTGTTCCTAAATGGTTTATTTCTTCAGCCTTTGCCAGTAGCAATCAAGTCAATGTAACTAAATTACAGAACAAGAGCTTGTTAAATTGAGGCACATCTCAGAACTGACCTTCTGTCAGCATTAATATGTCTTCAAGTAATTTCACTTCCATATCTAGCAGGAGTGATTTGGAAAGATAAAAAGATGAATTTTATCATGTGTTACTGGCTAAGCGTTCTGACCTGTGTTCCCTGAACTAGTGCCTGCAGCAGTTTTCCTCTGCCATGGATTGCTGCCTTTGCAGCAGAGTCAAGAGGACAGAAGGCACAATCAAGGCTCTACCACACCACTGTGCAGCTTAAACCCTTCTTTACTGACAGTTTATGCACTGACCTATGACCTGGAGTGGCTGAGTTACAGGGCGAAGAACCTGTTCTGCTATCACAGCTAACAGGGTGGTAAATCACATGCTGCAATCACCATCCTTGCATATAGGCTGACAGCAGCTATGAGATAATACAGCTAAATTTAGTGGAAAGAAGTGAATAGTTGAAACTACATTGCAATGCCACGGGCAGTCAGCATAGCTCAGCTGATGCACAGTACTTTATAAAGCTGCAGTAATTCAATTGTGAGTCTGAGCTCTGAAATGCACTGAGTTAACCCTTGGTCTGAATTTAACCAGTCCTGCTCTGTGTGTATGTCAAGAATCTCTTTGTGTCTCTTCCTTGTGCATACCTTTTCTGTCTTATTCATTAATTCTTCTCATACTTATGATGCCTCAGAGAGCAGGTATTACATGCAGCTGCTCGGGCTGGAACAGACTGACCATGAGGGTTAAAAGATAAGGAATTTGGATTTTAGCTTTTTAGCCTGAAGCAGAGGGAATGGCACAAAGCTCGTGTTTCTGTTTTGGCATGTGTGAAAATAAATAACCTTGCTGTACAGAGAACAAGAAACAACAGTGTTCATTCGACAAAAATATTTCTGTTGCCTCATAAGCTTAACATCTGCCAACATCTCTGGATCTATTCTCTGCTCAGTGACATCTAGACAACTGACTCCCTAACTAATCCCTTGTATTTACTTCCTTTTAGCAGTGTGACTCCCCATTTCAAGCTTCTGATGTGTTTTGCTTTTTATCAGTGGTTCCCTCACCCAGGCCCAGACCTTGAAAACACTTTGTTAAGTAGTTGTTACTCACAGGATTCTCCGTGTCAGTGAGTCTCGTCATGCTGGCAGGGACCCTGGAGGGATCTGGAGACCTGGCTCCTTTTCAACCCACCTTCTGGAGCTACCAAACCTCATCCGACTCAGCAATTCAGTATCAGCTATTTTGATACACAGCTTTCAAGATCTGAATTACGTCAAAATGAGGAGCCCTGACTTGCGTCACCCTGTGCTGTGCATTACTGTATTTATTGCAGGCACCAAGGCACCCTTGTTGGGATCTGCCACACACCCGATTTTTTGAAAGAGGTACCTCTGTCTAAGGGCAACACATACATTTCCTTAAGGAGCTTATGGGTAACAATGACTCAGTTGTTCTCCAGGTGTCATTTCTGTCTTGTGCTACAGCCAATTTTCTCCATAGTCTACTTGCTCTCCAATGTAAATGGATATAAAATTGGATGTAAATCCAATATTGTGGTTCAACAGACACTTAAAGTTTTTTCTGACTCCTATGGCATGAGTTGATTTTAATGCCAACAAGGAAAAAAAATACAGTAATCACCCTTAATTAATATTCATTGCCATTTTCTTCTTGTTACGTGTAAGAAAGTAATTAGTTTAATTTACTTTACCTTGAAAACAGTAATATATTCGGGGCATATTTAGCAATTATTAAAATTATCACCATGGAAACCAAGGATGTAAGTGTAGAGATAAAAAACAGTTACACCACAAACATGGCACAGAGAATTGAACTGGGAGGCAGCTAAATACTAATTACCATACTCCTCACTATAGTGAAGTCAACAAGGAGACATAAAAATAAATAATTTCTCTTTGTGACTTGAAAAGGTAAACTTGGTGGAGGGATTAATTTCTCCTTGACTTACCAAATTGCCTCAAACGTAATGTTTCAGGTATTTATGAAGGCAGAATATCACTCAGGACACAAAGGATTCTATGTCAGATCTCCAGTCTTCTGGAGTATCTTTATTCATAGAGAAGAGAAAATAAATTTCTCATTAGTCAGGGGAATCCCAAATTCATTCTTTACTTGATAGCAGTTAAAAGCTGCTTAAAAAGGACAAATATATCCAAATTCACCCCTAGATTTCCTACAGATTTTCTTCCTAATGTAAGGGCTTCAGAACTGAATGCAAATAGAAAATCTTTTCCACACAAGTGACCCTAAATTAATGCAGATTCATACAAAAAAGTGTTTAAAACACTTGATTTTTAAACAAAATAACAGGTTGTGATCATGCAATCAATGGCAACAGCCTGGTTACCACCAATCCATCTGTGAGAAGTACTAATACCAGTGGCTGGTTTTGTCTGTGTGCACTGAATTTCAAAAATACAGGCAGGAGCACAGATATAGAAACCTTGTTTCTAAAATAAGCTGGCTCTGAGCATATCTCACTTCAAGGAGAAACATATCTTCCCCTGTTTTCTGTGAATATTTGCTGATTCTGTTACTTCTCCACGTAAATGGAGAAGTGCATGTTAATCTGTATAACTGAGCCTGTTAAATACAAACCCATTCTTTCAGCAGGATAAAATTCTGGGAAGAAGTGAGGAAAATCTGCTGTTGTCAGATCCAGAGGAAAACACCCAAAAGGACGAAGAAGATTATTACCAAACTCCCAGCAACGTTTTAGCAAAGGTAGTTGATCAGCTGTGAGTTCTGCTGGTTTGCTAACAGCTCCAAGGACACAGGAGACATTTAACGAGCCAAAGAGGAACTGGTAGGAGGAACCACTTGTACCTTGCAAAAGGAATACATAGATAAAGCATTAGGTAATAGAGCTTTCATTTATACAAGAAAAAATACACTACATTCATTCAAAGGATCTTTCTGGTGCGAAGTGGCGTTTTGACAAAAACATTGCTGATTTTGTTGAAATTCCCCAAATTGACTGTGTCATTGTAGATGGCTTTTGCCTGTTGTATAATAGGGTAGGGTTGGGTTTTTTTTCTGGAGGTGAAAACTTCATTTAGAGAATGTAACAGTACATTAGTTTTATTTATTTTGAAATGTAATTCTGTTGGAGCACCAGTAAGCTGCATTAAAGCAGTACTGTTAAAGCACTGCGGTACATTTTGGTATCCACATTTCACTGTGAAACAAGGCAGCAGGAGAAATCATGCTGGTAATTTTATACAGATTTTGACACCCAATTTGGGAGGCTAATTCCTCTAGGCTTCCCATGACATCAGTGGTCAGGAGAAGATAAGTGGTCAGTTTTCTGCAGAAGTCACAGGCTGTACATCTGACTGAAAGACATTAACAATGTGGTTTGGTCGTATAATCTAAGTACTCTAAGTTAAGCATACCCAAAGAATAAGTCTCCTTTTACAGCCTGCTTAAATTAAAAGGCAACAATTTTTTTTCTGATAGTACTCTAGAATATGGCTTGTCATGCCCCAGTCTGGCAGTGCCAATAATTCCAGCATTAAGTTTCAAGCACCTTTCTAGCTCCCAGTTCCTGGGAATTGACTGATTTGAGGAAAGCCAGGCTATATTAGCCAATGTGTTTAAACAGCATGAGCACTGAACAAAATATGGAAATTAAGAGGGGGTTCCTTCTGTAGGCAGGGCAATGACATTAATGTCTTATATTGATATGTGTTTCTGACAGTGCACTACTGAAGTGTCAAAGCCTGACCCTACACCTGAGTCTGATGTCCCTGTGCAAGAGAAGCCAGTGCAGAACACCCCAGTAAAGGAGAACATTTATATGTCGATGAAATCACTGTAAGTAACAACTTCATTAAGGTTTTGCAAATTAAAAGTGACAGCAACAGAGATAGAGCTGACATGTCTGGTATTTGCATAACAAGGTCTAGAGGCTGCATCTTGTTTGAATGAGTCCTCGTTGGGTCTTGGTTCACAAAGTTCAGCACTCGTGGGAACACTGGAGTCAAATTCAAACTCATCAACATGAAATTTAAGCTCACATTGCAGACTCCTGCACTTAGACAGGCTCTGACTATAGGATGCAGCAATTTTTGTTGACTCATACATTTTCTGGGTTTTCGTGACACAACAGCTCACCACTTTACTGAGTCACTGCAGCCAAACTCCAACAGCCTTTCAGACAGGTTCTCTCCAGAGCAGGCAGCATTATCTAGAGGTTGAAAGAGAAAGGTAGAGATGGGGCATTAGCTCCCAACTTTTCCATTAACAAGTTATGTGGGTTAGGTCACATCCTCACTTTCATTTTGCCGTCCAAAGAACGGCTCTGTTGCTGTATATTTTGAAGGTACAGTGTTTGCTACATCCCAAAGAAAGGCCTAAGATCTGACTGTCTGTAGGTGTCAGATCTTAGGCCACATGGAGGGAGGCTACTGCAAATGCAGACCCACTAACCAGTTTATCCCAATAGATTAATTCAAGCTCATCTGTCCCTTTGGGAGCCCCCCAGAGGGAGTTACTATAAAAACTTCACAAGGTTATGCCATCTGAGTTTAAATACACCAAGAGCAGCTTTTGCTGCTAACCCCAGTCTTGCTTGGGGCATGATGGGGAGTCAGCTCCAGGCAATATAAGGCTTATCAAATAAAACTAAAAGGAGTTCAAGTTCTTCTGAGTTATCACATCTCCCAAGGGACAGCTTTACATCCCTGCAAAATCCAGTACAGTCAAGGCCAACAATCTGTACTCAGTTTCTTTGTCAAGGCATGCTGTTAGCTGGAATGTTTTCAGGATTAATCAGTAGTTTTTACATACTGAAAATGTTTATTTTGAGATTTATGGTCCATTTTTAGAAGGGCTGTTTATTTTACTTAGATTTTATTTTGTCCACTGGATATTCTACAAGAACTCGTTATTCTTTGCTTTACTGATGGCTGCTTGATCCAGCTTCAAACACAGCAAGAGTGCCTGGAATTGTCAAACCCCTTAATTTTTATCATCATTCCTTTTCAGTAAGCTGCTGGATGAGAGATGCCAGCTCACGCGCAGACGTGATGGGCTCCCATCCCCTCCCAAATGCCAGAACAACAGTGCATGTCCAAGAGACTTGGAACCAAACAGAGACACAAAATTCCCAGAAAGCAGCACCAGCCTGCAGCCATCCCTTCAGAGAAGGCAAAACTCATTGCCCCTCTCAGTGGTTCACTTGTCTATACTGCTCAGGTAAGTGTCTTCTCCAGCTGGTTGCAGAGAAGACAGATGTGTTCATGGGTTTCAGCTTGCCAAGCCTGTCAGCATTCCAGAGGCATCTGGATGATGCTCTTAGTCACAGCATTTAGTTTTAGGGAGTCTGCAAGGAGCAGGGGATTGGACTCAACAATCCTTATGGGTCCCTTCCAATTTGAGCTGTTTTATGATTCTGTGGTCTCTGATGTTTTTCTCTCACAGTCAAGTTACAGATGAGATGCAGCTGCAGAAATTGGATATTTTCGTACCCCTGGCTGATATTAACAATTACCTAAAGCTTACTGAAGCAGCAGGACGAATATGGTAAGTCTGGATGTCTTGTGGCAGTGCCTGTGAGATGGGAATAAGTGACAGGCACAGAAATGTACCACTATGGACACTCATGTGCAGTTCTGGCAGGACAGAACAGGGCAGAGGCAGTGCTTGTTGGTACTTCAGTGATTCCTTCTGCTCTCTCTGATTCTTTGTGTACTTGAGTTTGTATTTCAACTGCTGTTGTAAAGGTCTCTACCGAATCCAGCATGCTGTGTAATAATTAGTGGTGGTTTCAGCCAGAGCCAGATTTAAAAAGTTACAAAGTCATTGAAGGCGTGCATCATTTCCAGAGGGCAGCCCCATAACTGCAGTCCTGTCCAGCCACTGCACTCACTGGATATCCTGTGTGTTTCCTTTATTGTCTGCCTTCCACAGCGTTTCACAGTGGACTGGTCCTCGCAGACTGGGGTGTTTGTTTAACCACGGAGACCACGTGGTGGCTGTGAACGATCTGCAGCCCCAGGGTGTGGAGGAGGCTTACTTCTTCATCAGCAGGTCTGCAAGAAAGGAGGTGAGCTTGACTAACCTTGGCTCAAATGTATCGAGCCAAATGAGAAAGCAATTTCCTTTTTGCATTTCAAGAGGCTCAGTTCAAACCAGTTTACTCTGGTCTAAGTTTGGCATGAGCAACTCCAGAACCAAACAGCTCCTCAGCATCATTCTGATGGGGCGTCTCGTAATCCTGAGCTGTGTGAGGAATGCAAGGTCAGCACTGCAGTGTTTGAGGACTTGATCTAAAAGAGGTTGAGCAACCCCAAGAGGTTTTGCTGGGCAACCATAAACTAGAGTTACTTGTGATTTTTATTTTTTGGCTAATGCATATAAATTGCAAATTTTCAAATAAACCATTGCCTTCAGTGGATGTCTAGTTGTTTATAGTGGTTTTGGGTATTGAGGGCAGAGCCCTGGATGCCTACCTCCAATTGCTTATCAAACACTACACATCTCTTTGTGGGAGACTGTGTTTTTTGAAGAAAGTGGGAGATTTCTAAGATGTTCTTTAACCCCACTGTGATCTGTTACATGTGTTTCTGAGCTCATATTTCAGTATCCAGGTTCATGACCCATATCCAAACACATTAATATTTGAATTCTGCTGAGAAGGTCAAGGTCATGAGACGCTGTTGCCATCTAAAGGAAGGAAAGCCAGTCTCAGCAAGGAAAAAAATACTCATCTCTCTTAATGAGGAATTTTTATTTAGCTAGTTCAAATACAAGTCAGATAGTTGCACAAATGTTGATCAGATATAACAAGCTATAAAAATGTCCCTTTTTTTTTTCTTTTTTAAGGTGAAACTTACTGTATGTAGGATTCCACATTCAGATATCTTCCATGCTAAAGGCTGCTCGTGTTCCTGAAAAAAAGAGACCTCAATGATTAAGTAAGTGCCAAAACTCAAGGGAAAAGATCGTGGAGGAGAAGGTGATACATGGTGTAGAGAGATAATCTTCATCTTCTTGAGCTGCCAGACGTCTTTTGTTGCTGAAGTACAAAGAATGGAGAATGTGGATTTCATTTTATGTCTTAATAACTTATTTTGTGGCATGAATGGCACGTATTTGGCTTGTATTTCATATTGGCATGTATTTCTGTTACATGGAAGAAAATGAGGGTCAGATAATTTATGTGACCTTTGCGCTGTGTGTACTTTGCATTTCAGCAGAAAGCACTGGTTCATGCCTCTGCTCACCCCTTTACACTGAGTTACACTGATTTATACTGAACTCATAATCAGTGAAGGGTGGGCAAGCAACCAGCATTTGGACTAAAGCCATGTTTTCCCTGGATTCTCCTTAGCTACAGAAAGGCTCAAGTGAGCTGAGAGCTGCAGTGTTGGAGGGAAGGCTGATAAATAAAATCTGTAGTGGTTCAGTGGGGCCTCCTTTTGTGTGATGCCCCTCTTATGTTACAGCCACAAAAATACATCCAAGGGACGACAGGAAGAAGAGCTGGTTGGAGAAAAGAATGTGTCTGGAGCACCTTTGGGTTCACTGACATCCAAAATAAGCCCTAAGTGAAAAGGAATGAATGGATTTGGGAGAGAGAAGGGCTGGCCTGCTCTGTCACAGTGTTCCTGGTAAAGACAGCTGGGAAAACCACAGAGAGAAATGATGTTTCTGAAGGCATGTGCTCTCATCCCAGTGCAAACAGAGTTCACTGAGAGTGTTTTGATCTGCCAAGTACTACCACAGGGATGTCACTGGTGCAGCAGCATTTCCAGAGCAAGTGCTTATTTGTTTCCCAAACCAGGATATTTCCTGTAAATATTTATTTGTGGATAGGCCTTCCTTGCATTGCCGCCATAGAAACGTGACCGATTTTCAGCTGACATCACACCAAAAGCAGACTGATATGAAACTGCCTTCAGGGGTGCTTCGGTGGATGCCAAAAGAGAGCTCTTTGTCCTGTCCTAGAGTGGCCTCTGTTGCTTGCAGCACCATGGTGTGACATGGCAGAACACACACCTGTGCCCTGTGTGAGCGTGGACCCTTTGTGTGGGGATTTTTTACACACACATATTGCTGTAAAATAGCATCAATATACAGTGATGTGGCAACAAACAGAATCACAGGGTTTGAGTACTGGTAATTTTATCTTGCCAGATACAACCAAAATAACTACTGGGTTTAGCAGGCACAGGATTACTGATATTAAGAGATTTATATAAGCTTTGATTAAGGTGGATTTGGCTCAGAGGAGGTATTTGTCCAGCTTCCAATTGAATAAGGCCAAGTTGGCTACTACAGTAAGGAACTAAACTCACTAAAAATCAGCGTTGGTGCCTCTTACTCCAGTAGTAAATTTGACAAATGTGCTGGACTTTAAAAAAAATCGTTATAAAATTTTATTCAGCTGAAGATGAAAACAGCATCAAGTAACTCAAAACAGGCAAACACAAATACGTGTATAGTCTATTCAGACTCAGCTCTTGTTCAAGAGATTAATTTCCAGACTGAATGTTTCCACAGCCTGTCTGTTCTGCTTTTGAGATAAGAGTGTTTGGGACATGCTCGTTTCTCAAGGTGGGAAAGGAGCACATTCTGATTTTTCTGTTTCAGTGGTGTTCAAAGGCCTGTTTGTGCTGAATTCTGCATAAATACAGAGGAAACTCCCAGTTCTAGAACTAGAGAGGCTGAAAGTGGAAGAAAACACATTCCTTGGGAGCTCTTTTCCAAAGCTGCTATGGGACTCTGCACAGCTGCTTTGAACACAGCAAATCCATTTCTGCCTAAGGAGCCCCTGAGGGATGGGATGGGTGGCTGTCACTATACAGGGCTTCTTCCAGCCCTGTAACTCTGTCAGTCTGCTAGGACAGTCCTCATGGCCTTGAATCCTAAAATCACAGATCACCTACTTCAAGAGCATCTACTGAGGACATTGTCCTCAGCCTTTCCTGGCCAAGGTTTGCCTCAACTCTTCTTCTGAACTTTAGAAAAGGAAAGTCCAAACTTTCCTGGGTTGTTCCAAGACTCATCTCTCTGTAAAATTAGGAAGTTTTTTTTCTAGTATTTATCCTAGAAATTTTTTCAGAAAATTAACACAATTTTTTCTTGCCCTGTTTTCAGTGGGCATAGGGAATATTTGGATTGCCACTGTCTCCAGACAAATCTTCATTATGGAAGGTATTTTTTCTACCTGTTCTCCCTTCTCTTTTTCTTAGACCAAACACCCTGCATTCTTCCATCATTTTTTCAAACAGTTCCTGAAAATGGTCATATGGCACTGAACTGTGAGACAAATATCTTGTGTTTCCAGTTATGGATGAACAAAGGAGGTGAGAGATTGAAATTCAAAGAATTTCATCAAAAAGAAATTCAAAGCCATGAAGCAATTTCCTAGCATTTCATAGAGAAACATTTCTCAAAAGAGGTGAATTAGTGAAGAAGATCCCCCATGGTGGTGGGAGAAGAGCCACCTCCTGGAACCTGCTGCTGAGGCAGATGTTGAGCATTGCATGCTGCACCTCTCAGCCACGGAAGAATGTTAATTTTGGACAAAAACAGGATTTGGTTAGATATAGCGTGTACAGAATAATTCCAGAATATTTTAGAAAACTGGGGGATTACTTCTGTACTTCAGTAAACAGCTACAGATGTGTTACTCCATAATTGATCATTATGCCAGTTTGCACAGTGCTAAATGCAGATAATTAATGTCACATATTGGCTGATTCATAACACAGAGATACAATATAAAAATTACATTGGTACGGTAAATTCTGGTAGAGTGTGTGAAGTTGTCTGCCCACATATGATTAATAAATGTGTTAACACTTTACAACACATTGTATGCTGCAAAACACCTCATTATCTCCTAACATGGCCCCTCCTTGTCCTGCAAAGATTACCTGTAACTTCCCAGTAATCTGCAGCTGAGTCACCAAAGAGCCCTTTTTAAAAAAGCTACACTTAAATAAAGATTTAGGTTGTTTCCCTGGCCGTTAATTTGTGGCCCATTCCTGTGCTGCACTCACTCATTAGTGGCTGTTAATATTTCCCCTTCAATTCCCAAACATGAATCATGCTCCTTCTAGCACTTCAGCGGGAAGATGGCAACTGCCCAGGAGAAAAGCAAGTCCTGGAAGAGAGAGAAAGTAATGGTAAGGGAAGTCTCCATATTGGTGTGAGGTCACTGAAGTTAAGAAAAATAAAAAGCCCATTGAACACAAATCACAAACCAGACCACACAACCCCCACACTTCCTCTCAAGGGCAACACTCCTGAGAACTGGAGTTGGAGTCATAAACTGATCAAGAGAGCACAAGTCCTGCAGGAGAACAAGTCCAGCCAGGAAAGGTGATCATAAGTGCAGTCTCCACCCTGAACTGAGCCAGAGATGAGCTCTGTGTAACGCAGTGTCTTGCTTATCAGAGTCCCTCCAACCTGGGAGATTAGAGGGATATCTAAATAAATACCTGTGTATTTAATAGGGATATCTAAATAACAGCCAGACATACTTCCAGCATGGCTGGAATTTCTGCAAAGGGATTCAAAGAGGAGCAACTGCAATAAAGGAGAGTGATGTCACCCTGCACACTGAGTGGATCCGTGGTGAGCTGGGGACACCAGGTGCTTAATCTGTGTTTTGCCCCATATTTTCTGGTGACCTCAGGAGAGCCATTTCCTCACACACACAGAGTAAAATCCAAGAAGTTACTTCAGACACATTTGCATCATGCTGTCTCTCACCATGAATGTGATCTCCAGCATCACATCCAATACTAGGAATTGCTTTAGCTCCCAGAACATTGCTGGAAAAGCCTCCATCAGACCTGTATGTTACAGGCATGAGGGCTGCTTCATTGATGCCCTGTGCTATGGGGAGATGCTGATGTGCCCATTCCATGCTAAGAGAGAAGCCCTCCCTCATGTCCTGCAGAAACTGGCTTACCTGAGTCCCTTCAGTCGCGCTGTCATGAGGGAATGGCAGGTGATGTTCCCACTTCCCTGCAAGGACCTGGCTCACAGCATCTGTGCTGCTTATGGAAAGCTGCACCAGCAGGGACTGTGGAAATCTCAGTCACATGGATTCATCCAGTACTCCAGGCCCATTGGGGGACACACTAATATTTATCAAGGTGCTTCCTTGCTTGCTTTGTCACAGCAGGGGCTAGAAAGAGCATGTACTGTCTACCTGCGGGTCTGCAGAGCTGGCAAGGTAATCCGAGCTGCTCTAAGGGCTTTTTTGGTTTGTTTCCCAGGGATGAATACTTGGTCCACATACGAGCCTCGCCGTGGCCAGCCACTTCCCTCCTGCAGGCTGGCCAGCAAGTCACTGCGAGGAACCTGGAGCATGCCAGGCAGTTCCTAGAAATGCCACTGAATTCTGAATCACCTTATCACCTTCTGAGTTATTGCACCCCTTAAAGAAGCGGAGAAGCCAGACAAGGCTGATAGAAATCTTTCATTCAGGAAAATATCACCATAAATGAAACCACACCTCAACTACAAGGACCCTCAGCTACCAGGAGCCCTTTGCTTGCTGCTGACACCCCTTTGGTGACTCCATCTTACAGCAGGACCCGCACTTTGGAGGACACCAAGCTGCTGTCGTAGCAGCAGGACTGGACTTGCCACAGAAAGTGTCTGGCCCTGTTCAGTTTTTCATCCTGGGGTGCCTTAGTTGATCTGTGCCTGAGAATTTGTTTTGTTTATAACCCAGCAGTGGAGGGTGAAGTTAAAGTGTTGGTGGGAGCACTAAGACCAAGGCTATCGGTGGTGCTAATCTTCTTTTAAAATGTTGGATGTTTGTGATGTTCATCAGTAGGGACATTACTGAGCTACATCTTTTTTTATTTCCTGCCTCTGTAAGTTTTCCCAAGAAATCTGTTTCTGTTTCTGTCTGTGCCTATAAAACACAGAATAAAGCCATGGTTTGTGCCTCAAGGCTGTTGGAAGGATACTACCTCCATCAGTGATGAGGGTTGCACAATTTTTTTAACCAGGAGAAGCCAATGTTTTTGAGTACTTGCTCCTCAGCAGCCCCTACCGATCAGTCACATACTCTACACCAGGACACGTTTTGCCAAAATAGCCTCATTTATATGCTAAATGTCCTTAAATTAACTAAGTGCCCTACAGGAATTCTGGCCTTCTGTCCTCCAATTTGCTCCTCTTCTATTTTATTCAATGTCCAAAGTCATTCTTCACAGATGTCATTTTGCTTCCAAGCAATTGCCCTTGTGCTCCAACTTCTAAGAATAAAAGTGAATTCTGGCAGTGTAACATTTCTGAGAAATCCCCAGTAGCGGAAAAGTAGCTAGGGGGGAGACAGAGAGGAAGGAAAACTCAGTCATGAGGAACAACTATAAACAGCAAGAGGGACTGTGGGTAGGAAAAAAAATATGTCAAAGATGGTAAAACAGGAGTTCTCTGCTGTAAGTACATTTTTGTTATATTTGGTAGTTTTAAAAAAAAATTAAAAGCTTGCTTCAGGTTATTTCCTAGCATCAAGCAAGTGGCAATAAGTAGCACCTGCCCTCAAGGTCAGCTAAAACATTGAAATAACTCAGAGTATACATGTGTCCAGTCTCTCTGGTACCTGGATGAAACATCCCCTGCACTGTGGTCTGATCACCCTGGGACCTTTCCATCCGTTTGTCTTTTTAAATTCTGCCAATGGCACAATTGCTGATAATCACAAGGCTGGGAATAGTGCAGGGGTGTTTTGGCATTGCAGCCAGGAGACAGGAGGACGTCTGTGCCTGCAGGAGGGGATGGTCACTGCTGTCATCCCCACAAGGGACTCACACCTGTCAGTGGGCTGTGGCACCATGTGTGATGTCAGATGTCCCTCTGGTTGTGTTTGGTGTGAAAACCAGGTAAATGAGGGCCATTAGATTTCGTGCACTGCACTGTTCAGAGCCCTCGAAGAGCTCACGGACTTGAGAGCTGCTGCCGCATCTTGAACTGAACCTCTCTGGAGCAGGGGAAATTCATGGCAGGTTCCTGCCCTGATCCTCCAGGTGGGACAAAGCCAGGACACTGCCAGGGAATGGTGCTCAGCAAGAAGGTTTAGAAATGTTTAGGAAGAGAACATTCCCCTGAGTAACTCCAGCTGAAGTGGTGGCAGGGGTCTGCAGGTGATGCTGGAGGATGCAGACCCCCAGCTCCCACCGACAGCAGTTCCAGAGTCGTGCCCTCCTTACCTCCCACCCTGCTGTCCACAGCCTGACATTTCCTGTGTTGTGAGCCATCCTTTGCCAAATGAGCCCACGGGGCATCCCTGCTGCCCCCACCCCACTAATCTGTTAGGGCAGTCGAGTAGTAAATAATTTCCTAATGAGCTGTCACTAACTGTACCACTGTCCTGCTGCGTTCATCCCTCTCCCTGCCACTTCTTTGTCAAATACAGAATACGTTGGTTTATATGGCAGAAAATCAGGAACCTTCACACACTACTGGAAATGTTTGTCGTGCCCTGAGGGCACCAGTACTCCATAACAGCTCTGCCTTGGCCCACTGCCCCCAGGGCTGTCAGTCCCTGCCCCAGCGATTCTGTGGGATGCCAATTGCCCCTGCCTGGCTGTTGGCCCCACAGATGAGCTGCAAGGAATGAGCTGGGCTGTGACCATGAAGGTGTGAGAGAAAAACCAGGCTCCTGCTGTGCTGCAGAGCTCAGTTCCTCAGATGGTCGCTGGGTAGCAGCACAAAGAACAGAATTCAGCTTTACCTCCCCTGTTCAGGCAATAGATGTGACCAAGAGCAGGGCAGAGAGCCAAGCAAATAACAAGGCCTCAGTAACAAGAGAAATCCAGCCTACCTTTCTCTGATTGAAGAAGCCCTGCTGAGATAAATGCTCCAATCCAGCACTTCTCTGAAACAGGAGCTGAAAAGTGGGTCAGATCCTGCTGCTGGCAGTGTCGCATCTGCTAGGAGCTGACAAACGACTGGAGTGGTCAGAACAACTCAACTTTTCTTCTCACAACAGAGTTCACTGAAATAATGGCCTCTTCAGGGAGGAGGATAGTTGTGGACAGGCCGGAGGGGTGGGCAGCAGCAGGAGGCAGCACATGTCCACAGCCCCACAGCCAGCCCTGGTCATGCTGAACTCTGCTCCAAAGTCACCCTTGTTGGCATCTGCGTCCTCACGTCACCTTTTCCTCGTGTGCATTGCTGGTGTCTTTTTCCCTGAGATGGTGGACTTTTTCCTCTTCTATCCTTAACAAGCAAGGCAACGTACAGAAGGAAAGGTGAACCAAGTTTAACTCAAATGCCAAATGGGAAAGCTTAGAGGTTTTTAAAACTGTTTGGTTTATATAAGAACTTACTGGAAACTGGCACAAACGAGTGCCTATCTGCTCTGAGATAGCAGAGCAGATGTGACAGAGTGGAAAAGCCTCTTCCCTGCCAAAGTATTTGCTGGAGATTTGATAACAAGGTGCCATTGTACAGCAGTGGGTAAAGGTCCAGAGCAGAAAGGAGAAAGAGAAGAGGCCTCCAGGCGGTGCAGGGCTCTGCCTTTGTGGACTGCATCTCCTCCACCAAACCTCCTGCCTGCAGACAGCAGGTAGAGCTGGTTAGATTCAGTGGGAAGGCAGCAGTCAGCTCTCCTGTGCTGCTTTCCTTCTCTGCAAAGAGTGACAGACTGTCTTGTCCCTTCATTCCTGTTAGAAGGCTAGAATCTCATTCTAGCTTTTCTGCACTGCTGGGGAGAACATTAAATTCAGCACTCCAAATGCACATTTATAATCTGTACCAAGATGTGAAACTAAAGACAAGAGCTTCAATTTTTAATATTGGTACTGACAAGCTTTCAATATTTCCTGTGAATTTCATTCATCACTGTCATATTTCCCACTAGACACTGTGTGTTCTAAAATATTAATACTGAATGTTTTGCAAACACACTTGGTTTGGAATGGTGGCTATTGAATAAAATTTCAAATCGCATCATTTCTATAAATCTGAAACACATAAAGCAGCCTGTGACCCACCCTCAAAAGTGATGCTCTTACTTGTTTTGGCTCTGAAATGAGAAACGGCTGGTTTTCTGTAGCTAAGGGAGGATGGGGATGTTTGGGCTGCATTCTCTTGTTCTCAAAACTCACCTGCTGCTTTTTGTCCTCTACTAAAGAAAACTCATCAAAAATTATTCAGACACTGAAAACACATCAAGGCAATAACTGCATCTTTACCCTGACATGGAAACAAGTCTCCCACAATCCCCCCAAAGCAGTGTTCAAATTCAAAATTCATGCTCATCAAAATCAACCCCTAATTGCATGAAGGATGTATTTGAAATCACACTTTCTTAAAAAGAAAACAAACTTAAATGGCAATTTATCCTAACAACCTTTACAAAGCTCATGTAAGCAGATAGGTTTGATTAAATAAGAGAAATGCTTTAACCATGCCAATGGCATCTCAGTGCTTTCTCCACTCCAAGGTGCTATCAATTGTTATTTCATATCGAGGTTTAAAGAGATACTGGCACCTTGAAGTTCCCTTTAGCTGCCCATATGCTTTCATTCTTCATTGCTTCACACATGCCCTCCCAGCAGCCTCCCCAGTGGTGGCCACAGGCCGTGGGTGCTTTCATTTATCACAGCCAGCCTGAAACCCAGTGCCTGAGACAGCACAGCCAGGAGCCGCTCTCCTCATCTCCCCTCTCCCCTCCTGCTACCCTTTTCCAACAGAGTTGCTTTTAGCTCATTTATCTGCCTATTGGGGTGATATGTAATCAGAGCAGGAGTCCTGATGGGAAATACAAAGTGATTCTTTAGAGGGGTTGGCTTTGAAAGCCGCTCTGGGCGCTGATCAAGCGAGAGTTACAGCTGCCGCTTTCATTTGCTTTGCCTTCTGCCCTGAGCCTGTTAGCACCAAACAGGAAGAGCCTCTGGGATGTTCACAGGCCCATCTTGTGTCAGTACAGGACAGTCATTTGATGTGAGGTTCAGGACACAGACTGACTCCTCCACCTCACTGTCCAGGGGACCCTGGCCTAGTGTTTCTATAGCACCACAGAGGTCAACGTTGTCATCCACTGACTGTGAAAAGGTGGCACCTCTGCTGTAGTCAGAACCTCTACTCTCAACCACAATAATTAATGCTTTCATTCACCCAACTCTAATGCCAGCACTGCCCAAAGACTAAAAAAAAAAAAACCCACTTCTTCATTAGGAAAAGTAGAGCTGTATTCTAAGTCCTAATTAATGACACATGTACAATAACACTGGAATTGGCTTTAACCCAGGTTTGCACTCCCCAAAGGACTTCAACTGCTGCGATCAGAGAGATGCCCCTTGGAACCACCAAGACAAGGGAAAAAATCCTGCCACACATCTTCCCACAAAATTCTCATTAGTTATATTTAGTGTTCCACATCTGCTTGTACGTCCTCCTATGCAATCTAATCCTGTTATTAATCTTCTTTATTGTAAAGAGAACAAAAATAATTTATTCCTGAGTTTGGATTCTGAAAATACTTTTTTCCATACAAGGGAGGCCAAGTAACTGGGTAACATGGAGATCTCCTACCATGAAGGTGGATGAAATCCTCCAGAATTCATCTACACACAAAAACCAGCTGGTGGAAGTGCAAATACAAACCAGAGTGAAGGAGGAATGAAAGCAGCCAGTGGGCCAGTGCAGGAATACCTACAGCAGAGCAGGCAACTGGAAACAGACCCCAGCACTAGAGCCCTTCTGCTTTGCTGACTGAAATAAGCTCATCCCCATCTGCTCCACATCAGGGCAGGATTAACTGGGTCAGTCCAGCAGATGCCAGTATCAGTGTCTTCCAAGACACACCATTTTTGTGGTTAGTTTCAGAAATACATTTGCTTTTAAAAGAAAAAAGACCCAACCCTTCATTCTGGGTAACAGGCTACAAACTGGCAGGAGGAGGTAAGGAGCCACAGAGAGGTAACAGGTGCCTCACACTCATCAGGCTGCACTGGAAGTTCAATTGTTTGGGTTCTGAGTCACCACTGGCACAAACTGAGGGAACTGGAAAACCAGGAACAGCATCAGCCTGTTTGAGCCTGTGAGCCCCCCCACACACACGCTCATTCTCTGTAGGAATAGTCATTCTTGAAAATGCAACTGTAGAAGCAAGAAGACGTCTGAGTTGTGACTAAGATTTGACTTTGGGGTGCTTATTCCAGCCTTTCATACTTGGTGCAAAAATTAGTCAGGAAAAGTACCCTGAGGGCCAAAAAACCCATGCATAATTCCTTAACAATTCAACTGGTAAATGCAATTGCCTGCCAAATAGAATCCCCAAATTTGCTCTGATTTGTACAAGGCAATAATTCAGGTTTGGTATTTGCAAGAGCCATAAAAGATACTTCTTCATACACCTCCAAAAAGGAGTGGAATCCTAGGAATGAGCACTCCAGTCCAAGACAGTTACCAGTTCTTGTGACAGCCAGCTAGCACTATGCATGATGTAAGACAAAAACTTCCAATTCCTTTAACTGCTTAATTTAAACTGAAGCACTTAACAATGCCATATGTCAGTGAAATACTGATTCACAATTCTTTTAGTACAAAGAATCTTTTTTCCATCAGTTTCTCAGTTATTTCTCTCACAAGACAGAAGTAAAACAAGCGACTTCACATTACAGAGCTGGTCACCCATAGACAAGGATCTGTTTATACTCATACTGATCATTAAAAAAATGTTTTACAACATAAAATGACTTTGAAGATTCCAGACAAGCTACTCTGAGGGGCTGGGGGATCATTCTTTACATGTGATTTAATCCTGGAAGTTTGGAACAGTTTTTATTTTAGTGATTAAAATTTTACTAGTGTGCCCGCACGCACCCACACACTTCAGTACCTAAACACCAGGCAGATATAGAAAAAGCAGCACTGGATAATCTGGTAGGAATCAGGGCAAAAAATGCAAAGTGAAATTTACCTTGCTGCTGCCAGTACCAGTATTTGCCTTTCTTGTTTTTCCAAATTCAGGTGACAAACCTGTATATAAACAACCCCACAAACCCCAATGGGGATTACATGGTGAGGAACCACTTCTGTGCTTTGAGCACGTGCTGAGAACTGGCACTACCAGGACACAAGAGCCACCTCAGACAAGCAACACACACAGCACATTCACCAAAGATTGCAGACAGGTTGCTCAGGTTAGCAACTCTGGCACTGAAAGGAAAGGCATTTTGCTCAGAAAGAACACACAGGCATAACACACAGTCTTTATTTTAAAAAAGATAACTAAAAAAAAAAAAGCAGAAAATCTTGAGCAGAATGTAGGTAGAAATGTCTTTTGTAAACTATTCTCTGGAGTACATATGCTGCAGGAGTTCAAGTCAATCCTCTCTCACAAGTTTTTTTTTTCCAAGGTTTAAATCACAACAGTCAGTTCTGCCTCATGAAATGAGCTTCTCTGAAGCCTGAGTTGACAGCATGTGACATAAGCTTAGTATTGCCTCGTTTATTACAATAACTTATTTTCAGAAATTACCCTGGAGACTGTTTAATCCCCAGCATTACACATCTGAGCATCTCCACAACCTGAGGAAAATTAAGAACAGAGGAAAAGGAGTAAGATAAAAACAACCTGAAATATGAACTTCTAAAAATGGTAAGTTATGGGGGAAAAAAAGTAGAAAATACAAACGAAAGCAAGGTGCCTTTTTTTCTTTCCCCAAATTTATCTTTCCTCAAAGAATGGCAGTTTAGTCCTCTCTAAAGAAAGCTGCGTGGAAAAAGGAGATAAATAAAACTCACAGGAACTCAATTCCCACTCCAGCCTACCGCTTTTGAAATATACATTCTTCCTTATATTTATTTATGCCTATTGCCCTCGGTCATCCAGTCTCTAAAATGCTTTTCCATCAAGCTTCTGTATCTCCAGTCACCAACATTTACAGTGGGGATGATTTTCTGGGGCTTCAGCCACTGAACAAAACGCTTCATTTCCAGGTAACTGCTGTGTTCACTGTAAGGAATCCCTGAAATGAAAACAAATCACAGGCATCTGTCAGTCTACTTAGCTTCCTCCAAGCCTTCCAGCTGTGAAATACTTTAGATAAATGGGTTTTGTCAATCCCTGTTTGGGTCCCAAAGTTTATAGCTAAGGTAAAACAACCCCCCCCCCCCGCCCCCGCCAATTTTCCTTCTAGGAAAATTTCCTTGCATTAAGTCACCAAGTCATTCGTCAGTGCAAACTAAGCAACATCAATGACCTGGTTAAAGGAATGTTAAGGGATTTAGCCCAACCTGTCAATAAGAACTGAGAGGAAGAAACAATCTCTCAGACACAAGTAAGACATGGAATGAAATCTCAGCTCTGGAACTGCACTTCCACCAGCATCGGTCAGGCCAAGACTCCATCCCTGAAGTCTCTACATATATCAGTGGAAAGCCTTTATTTGCATGGAGGACAGGTGCAAAATGTATGTAAAAATCCACATTTATGGTGTTCTCAATTACTCATTTCACAGATCTCTCCTGAAGAGATCTGTTTGGTTTCTCAATGAGTTACCAGAAAAAGCAGCAGTTACCAAAATCAGTAGGAGTTTCCAGAATAAAAATAGGAAAAGCATCCACACAAAGCTAAATGCACTGAATCTTTGTCAGTCTTATACCATATATAGTGATTTTTCCTCTTGTGTGAGGCTTGATGTCCTCCAGAGAAAGGCATGAATCAGAGTAGGTCCACCCCGTAGGTTTGAAAGCCAGAACTTGATCAAAATTCTCAGAAAACTTATTCAAGTGATCTTGCAAGCCCTGTGAAAAAAAATAGCATATACTTAATCCCATTAAATAGCTAATTAGACTAAAGGCTGGCCATTTCAGGATGGAGAGGCTTCAGACTACATTTTATTTTCATGTGCTGGTATTTTTAAAGTCTCATCTACCTTGAAATTATTAATGATAAATATTGACATTTGCGAAACAACTTGGCCCTTAGGATCTCAGTTCCTTCACCTGAATTAAGCACACATGAACAGCTATGCATTACAGATTAGAACACATAAGGAATAATCACACCTTCTTGTAAATCTTGCTCCACAAATCATTCATTTCCTTCTCTAAGCTGGAGGTCAGATAGTGAAATGCTGCTTCAGTGCAAAATCATCTGGTTAATTTGCAGTGCCACAGAGATCATGACACCTGCTTATGCCCAGAAGTAACCAGAGTTAATTAAACTACCCCAAAAAAATTACAGCAAGCCAGTGCACGAGCTGAGTATTGCTCTGAGCACTAAACCAGGTTTTACCACCTCTCCAAGACAGGAAGGATACCACCTCTCATCTTCTCACTCTAAAAAGAAAATTACCTTGAAAAAGTTTCCAAGTATAAGGAATGTACAATCCTATTCCTGGATGAAGTGAAGTCAGTATTGCTTCAAGTTAAAAATAGAAAATCAATTTCATGTGTCCTGTATAAAATCTTACAGGCAAATTCCTAATTTGAAAGCCCTACAAAGTTACAGATTACAAAAATCATAAAGTTTATACTAGCAGGAGAGAGAGGAATACAAAATAAAGACTGATTAAAAAAGGGAGGCAGAGGGGGATAGATGGCCTGTGATAGAACATTAACCAACCTGTCAGACATTTGACAGCTATAAAACAGGGCAGCACAAAGCTGCCTGTGAGACTGCTACAATGAACAACACCTTCAGTACAATGTCCAGTAGCAACATACAGAATTCATCAAACCAGGTACATAAAAAAAATTTTTAAAACCCCACCACAGCACACATTTCATTCAGCAACAGGAATTATGGCTCACTGCTGTGACTCTGAATACACTGTGAATGTTCAGTCTTCACTTGATTAAAGGTATAACTGTTGCAGTCTAATTCTCCTTCACACTTCATTTTGGGAGGATTAACATAGCTTAAGGTAATTATTCACATATTTTCTCCCCTTGCTCTAATGAAATCTAAATATAGTACTTCAAATGCAATGATTATTATATTAACAATGCTAATCTGCTTTTCAATTTTGTTATAAATCAAGTGTGCAACAGTCCCATTAAGGATGCAATTTCAGTTTTACAAAAAAATTATTTGTGCATTTCAATCACAAGCACTTCTGAAAGTTTCACCTCAATGCCAGTACAAGAACTTGCTGAGTTAAACAACATGAAAGAGATTCATAGACCCACAGAGCCCAGTTCCCTGGAAATTTTCCACTGCATAGTCAAGTGGCAAAGACCTCAGTTTTTGAGTTACAAAAAATTGTTTGTTACAAAAGAACCTTGCATGCATTTTGGAAAAGATGGCCTCTTTCCCCAAAACAAATTACTACAGTGTTTACTCATAACAAGTCCATTTTAAATACACATTCCAATTTCTTCGTTTATTGCTTTAGCCAAGACTGTTCTAAACCTTCATCCTTTTGAAATGGAAAATATATTTCACTGGTACACCAACCTCCTTCAATCACCATGACAGCCTGTTATTCAGAGAGTCGCTAAAGTCAGCAGTGTACACAAACAGATTCCATAAGGTAGGAAAAGACTCAAACATGATTAAATATTTAATTTACCACCAGCCCTAACACCACTTAAACTCATCTGGCTTATTCAAGAACAGCCATTTATCAGTACATACAGCAATCCCTGTATTTTACTGGGGTAAAACCAAATACTGCAGTGAAGTACCACATCTCTGATTTTTTTTATATATTTTCTTAATACATATCAAATCCAAAAGTAAGATAAATGATCACATGAACTCATCTTTAAGCATTTAAAATTCTCCACATTTTACTGACAATACATTCCTCTAGCTGCAGGCCTAATTGGCAGCTTGGCACTCTGGGAGTCTCCCCAGCGTGCCCAGCTTACATGGACATGACATTACTAATGATGGCATGAGACCACACTCAACTTCGCACCTGAGGGCACAGCCCCAGCACAGAGGGCCCTGCTGTCAGACCAGGACTCTCATCCACAAAATCACTGTGCCTTTCATCTTTCCTGGCCCTTTTCAGGGCCCAGGCATGGTTTCTGTCACACTGTAGATCTGTCTAGAACCTCTTGATCTCAGAGGTGAGACCCTGCATGATACAACTGCCTCCCCCTGGGAAGTAAAGCTGTCCTTGAGGGTACAATCACACCCTGAAAGTCCAGCTATGTGAGTATCCATGCATGCTGGGACAAGGTGACTTAGCAACCCAGAAATCTGCAGAAGAAACTAAAATAAATTACTGTTTAAGACAACACAACACAATAAAAATAAATCCATACATATTTCCATTACTCATTTTCTGCTCCTCTCTGATGTGGAAACGTCATGGAACAAAGTTAAAGCATTAAGATACTAAGTTCCATCTCCTGCAGCTCCATCCAAATCGTATAGACTTTTTTATTCCTTTTTAGGTCAACTCTGACCTTGACTAGTCCTGCAGCTAAATACCATCTTGCTTTGAAGGATTTGCTTGAGATGGCACAGCAGGCCTGAAGCAAAACAAGAAAATGAATCCAAGTCTGTAAGGCATAAACAACCAATGTTTTTCTCGTTCTTGCAGGTTACCTTTAATTTACAGCCTGCTGCTTTACCTTACTGCCCTTTGGTACTTTGTAGTCTAATTAGTATAGCCTAGGAATTAGTCACATTTCCAAAATAAGAAATTCCCAGAAAAAACACTCAACAACAAAAATTCAGTGTTTCAAATCTCAACCAAATCTGCATTTGAAATCAACTTAGATTAAATAACATTTTAAAATTAACTGGTTTATGTGGTTTTGCTACAAGTATTAGAGAAGACTGTGTATGGAAAAACTAAAGCATGTGTATATATGAGGTAACCCACAGTTCACTCAGTGCATGTATTGATTTATGTGCAAGTTTTCACTGATTTTCAAGTAACCTTGTCTCCAGTGTAAATCATCTGCCCAGAGAGTGAATATTTTTTTTAAAATATGAAAATATAGCTGTAAGTACATTGGAAATCAGACACCTGACCGGTAGTTGGCCACATTCATAGGCTGCCACAAAACAGAGGCTCACAGGCAGAAAATCCTTTTAGTCTTTTCCTACACTGGACAAGGTAAAAGGCTGAAAACAGGGACTCCATGTCACAATATATTAATTGCTAATAGGACAGATCAGGCAGTCATTACACAAATCTACTTCAAAAAGGCCTGCAAAGAGCAGGTCTTTGAACAAGCCTCACCTTATCTTGTACAAGCACCACATCATGTTTGGAGAAGTTATTAATGTTTAATTGCATTTCATTTTCAATGTATTGCTACATGTCAAAGCTCCACTAAATAAATACGATCCGACAAGAGGTTAAAAAGCACCAAACACAGCACTGGCTGGGAGGAGCCCGGAGAATTTGTGTAGCAGGTTCATCAACAGAGTCCTTTTTCTGAACTTACCTTAAAATTAATTTGCATCATGGGAAGAACATGAAGCAAAGTACCCTTCCAGTCCACACTGATGAGGGAATTAACAGTTTCTGACTCCAAGCACTGCAGGGTTTTAAACTTGTCACGGGACATACTTGCTTTTGAGCCCAGAACTTCAGCAATTGCTTTAGGATTCATTAGGAAAAAATCAGATAAAGAAAATTGTAAGAGTTCTTTTTTGGCTTGTTTTGTAGATAGTCCTGATTATTGTACAAGATAATTTTTACTATTAGAAAAGAAACCCATATTCAACAGGTTATAGTGTTTCATAATCTAACATTAAGAAGAGAAACCTGTAATGGCTGTTAAAAACCTTTGTCCCCTACATTTTAGCAGCAGAAGTTTGTATGATAATTGGAAAGAGAAGGAAAAGTACCTTGATAAATTCCAAGTCACATTTCTTTGGCAGAATGTTACTGAGGTGAACTGGTATTTATTCCAAAGATGCCAGAAACATGCAGTTTTTGGAATATGTGACAAACAGCCAATGTTAAAGACAGACTGAATTTCAGTGCAAGTAAGTCTTGTATTGATGATGTTAAATATACACAAAAGCACAAATGGTGCACAGCTGCCTGCTCTAAAGCAGACCTTTGGGCAATCATGTTGGTTCCTGGTGCTGTAACTGAGTGAAGCATAGCACACAAGATCTTCATTTAGTCAGAAAAGATAAATTATATAAACCTGGAAGAAAAAACTCAAAACATAAGCCAATGAATAACATCCCTTTGCTTTTTCTTGACAACATGAACTTATTAACAACAAAAATGTCATAAAGACCTAATTTATTTTATTAATTGTCTTTATTAATTTTCTCACCACAATCAATTAAATAGGTTCATATATTTAGTATCCAAACTGGCCACCTGTATACTCAATAGGGGGTTGGGAGGGAGGTTATAAACATGGCAGAACACTATTTCTTTCAGAAAGTTAAAACTTATTTATTAGAAAACTAAAAAAATAGCAGGAGGATTATTAAATACATTTAATTTCTTTACACAATATCTGAACACTCAGACTAAATGACCTTTTATACCTTCAAGAAAGCAACCTTCTAAAACTGAACTAGATGTTTATTTAGACATTTGATCCAGTACACTTCTTATACATACCTAAAAAGACCTTTTCTTTTCCAATGGAGTAAGTGCCACAGACAACTAGAGTTCGTGGGTTTAAAGTCACTGTCTCAAAAGCAATGTTGACAGCAAACTGGATAACTTCTTGTTGTGAAGGGAAAGTGTACTCAGGGCTACAGTATCTGGGGCATGGAAACAAAATAGACCACTTTGTTACAAAAGATAAGACATCTGAAATTATACAAAAAGCACTCAAAACTGCATGTACACAATAAGTGAAAAAGACATTCTTCCATATCATTTCAGTCTATTAGAAACACTGAGGTGCCCAGATGGAATGGTTGCAACAAAAATTACATTGAGCATATCAGTGTTTTCTCTACAGCTATTCACTCTCTGGCACTGAATTCTACATTTTCTTCTTCATAAATACCAAATGCTCTTGCAAGCTAGATATTTGTATTACTTCCTAATTATATTCTTATGTCTATTTTTTGTCATACACACAAACCATAATATAAGGCATTACTCATTCACAGAAACATATGGAACAGAAATGAAAGTCTGCAGCTGGGCATTAGTCATCATTCACACAAAAACAGTTTTGTATACGTGAGTCAGAGAAAGGTCTAATGAAAATCCCCAAAACTGATTCAGCCATTTGGCATTCTTTCACCTTTGAATTCTTCCATACCTCTTTTCGTAATAGAGTTGAATTCCCTGAAAACTGGTGTTCCATAAACCTCTTGTTTTAGAGCTGAACACTTAAATGCATGAGTTTTGACACCCAGAATTTAATACTACTTATAAATAGCTTATAATACGTATAAAGGTTATCTCAGCAAATACTTCAGCACCTTTTCCACCACCCACTTCCATTCTCTCATGTAACAGCATAACCAATGTACAAGCTGTACATACATGGGCTTTTAATAAATACCTGCTTTTATTTAACACTAAATAGAGCTAACAAGTGTTATCACAGCAATGTCATTTAGACTTACATTTATTTGGTTCATATAAAGTCTTACTAAACTGAAAAGAGTTAAGAGTAAACTGAAAAAAAAAAATTCCATTTCCAGACAACTTACGTGGTATCGAGGTAAAGGGTGTGGACTTGCTGAGCCATCAGAGCAGGGTAGCGCTCCATGGAAGGGTCTGCCCTGAAGTCCCCTGTGTGCAGAATAACAGTCCCACTGGGCAGGTAGAAAAGGATCATTGTTGCACCTGGACAACTGAAACAAACAAACAAAAAACCCCACAAAAAACAAAGTTATGTCAACTCTCTATACTGTTAAACTGCCTTAAGAGACAGACCACCCTTCAGCAGTAGCAGGGTGTGCCGAACAGCATTTTAAATCATAGCTGCTATGCAGACTAATTTAGCTAGAAATTCCTGATTTCTGAAGGATTTCTGCAGCTAATCTATGGCCATAGACAAGCTTGACCTGAGTTCTCCCCTGAGATGGGAAGAAGAAACAAAAACCCCACATCATTAACTGCCTTTTTTGAATGCCCCACCTTCTAGGCATGACAAAGATGCTGCCTCAGTTGCAATCATTCTATTACTTTATTCAAAGGGGAAACAGCACACCAAAGAGAAGCAGCGTTCTTGTTCAGGAGAAACTGAATTGTATTATTGCAGATTCATCTTCCTTCCTGCAGGACTTACCGGAGCATTTTCTTTTAACTTCTATTTGCAGATTTTAAATGTTGCCCTAGATCCAGAACTCCCTGGTTATAAATACAACTCCCTTCCTGGTGACAGTGCATCCATTGCACTTTCTGCAGTTGCTTGCCAAAGCTTTCTGAAGGGCAAGAGTTCAGACTGGAAAATCTGAGTGGGACTATTTTAGATATCAATCGTCTGCAAGGGGTAAATGAGACTCAAAAATAGAAAAAACTGGCATGAATCAGAACTAAAATGACAGAATTGGTGAACTCTTCAAGAAGCTGAACTTTGTAGCTAAGATATGCACGGCTTTGAAATTGGAGCAGAGGATCAGAGAGATAAACAGGAAAAACGAGAAGTATACAAATTACATAAGCAACAAGGCTTCCTCCATTTCTAGAGAGGTTCTCAGAGGACTTCACGGAGTCTCACCTCTCCAGGTATAAACAAATCCTACACTAAGCAGTATTCTAACCAGCTGTGACACAGTCCTGCATTTCAATGTATGTACTGCAAGGAAGGTCTCTTCCTCTAGCCATGGCCAAATAAGATACCAAGATGCAGAACATCAAGAGCACAGGGCTGGAAGTGAGGTGCTACTGAATTTTAAATCCAGCATTACCACACTGTTTTAGTCTAACTGACAAAAATCACTTTTATCACCAAATTCAGCAGAAGTCTTGTCCAGATTTCAACAGCATCTTCCTTGAAGTTCAATTTTCAAAATGTTGACTAGGTTATGTCTCTCACGGGATCCAAAGTACCACAGTTTTCTTTAGCTCAGGATTTCCCTATCATCAGCTGAAGTTACAGAAACCTAATGTATCTGATAATCAAATCTACTATGTTCCCAACTAGACACCAAAACCAGGAAGTGTCCAGATCACTAGAAAAATCATTCAACCTCTCACCAAGCATAAAAATTATGGAGCTACACATGGTTAACACAAAGTACTCAAAACAAAGTTAAACTAGAATTCAAAGAAGTTTCATTTTTGAAGATAACTCACCTATTTCAAAAGCTAACTATTTGCAAGAAATTTTCCACCACAAATGCAGTGATACCTACTGATTAGCATCGAGCAACAGCACTTTGATCCCATTGACCACACACTCCGTGTCCATCGGCAGCACGTGGACATACTGCTCCTGGACTCGGAGTTTGCTCTTCACCAGATTGCCAGTTATCTGGAACACAGAAAGGATTTAAAATAGGAACAAAATCTAAAAGAAGCATTGTTCATTTTAGAAACAAAAGCTCTCAAAGCCAGACAGTCTGGCTTAGAGAGAAACTACAAGGTCCTGGGCATAATCAAGCCTTTCAGTAGCGTTTCACTTCTCAAAAAGCAAACTGAGAAAAGCTGTCTTAAGAAAGCAAACTTTTAAAAGCCTGTCAACAGGTTATGCATTGGAATAAGACAGGAGACAAATAAGGGGGAAGAACATCTGTTGCAGACTATCAAGTCAAGAAGAGGTGGGTAAAGCCTTGTCTAAACAAGTGAGGAAGTTTCCAGGTAACGGGCCCCTGGATCTTATGGAGGACTGCAGTCACTCCAACTGCAAGGGCAACACAGGACTAAAGCATTCCAGGAAACTTAACCATAAATAGTTTTTTCTGATGCAAGCTCTGGTTGTGTTGATTAGGCAAGGTGCCCTACCATGTTACAAGTAATAAAGAGCTGGTTGGACATATGACAGCTAAGGGCAGTCGTGGCCATTCAGCAGCCTCAAGTACAGGACACAAATGCCACTTGCTTAGCATGGAGAAGAGATGGCTTATGCAGAATCTATTTCACACTTCCATGACTGGAATAGTTACAGAGAAAATGGAGCCAGGTTCTTCACGATGCACACAAAAAAACCCAAGCAACAATGTCAAGTTGCAAAAACAGAAACTTCAAACATATTTTTAGGGGAAAAAAAACCAGAGTGGGTAAGCACTGCAACAGGTTGCAAGGAGACATAGTAAAATCTGGTCTATGTTCAAAATTTGACTGACAAAAGACTCCCTGCAGTCTGATCTAACTTTGAAGGTAAACCCACATTGTGCAGGAGATCAGTCTATGTGACCTCTAGAGATCCTTTTTAAACCTGATTTTTTTCATGGTATCTAGTCTGGGATGTTTCACTAATCCTCTTGAGCAGTCAAATCAGGGTAAGGATTTCTCACAAGCAAAATGCACATTCCCCTGTACATATCCACTGACCCAACAATGGAACCACTGATCTCCTATTTACTTCCACCAGTACAAAAGTGATTACAGCTGCAAATGGACATGATGGTATCTAGCAATCTTGAAAAACCTTACCTTATTACAGTAGATTGGAAACCTGAAGTTTTTTGTGAGTCCACAGAAATGGTCAGAGTGAAAATGAGTAAGGAAATAAGCTGTGCAGCCTTCAATTTCTCCATACTGGAAGGCATCAACTGCAAAACCAGTTCCTACAGCAAAAAGGGAAGAGAAGCCAGTCACTAAACATGCATAGGTCAGAACCAGTCTCTAATTAGATATTGATTTTGTTTTCTCTTTGCTTCTTCCCAATTAAAAGGTAATAGTTACTCTGCATACAGCTGAAGGAGCCATTTAAAGATTAACATGTTTTGTGTATCAGTCAACAGTTGCAAAAAGAGATTTTCACTTATTAAAATAAAAATTTCACAAAGTGTTCACACATAAGTACTTTCAAAGGCTTCCCAAATATGTTTTTCAGCTGCCATCCTACACAGATGGCAACTGGTTAAGCAAATAAGACACATTTATCTGCATTCTACTGGTATTTTTGAAAGTTCACATAGATTGAAATCTAATAAAATAAAACACGCAACTTCAGTTTTAGGACAAACACAACACTCCAGCCAAAATTAATTAACCTCTACAAAAAACAAGTTACTCTCACCTGGTATTTTCTTGTAGAAAGGGCATTGTTTTTTTCTTGGTTCTTCACCTGTAGTAGGTAATTCTTTAAATTTCTTTCTCCACCTTCGTTGGCCACCAGAAGGTACATCTGCAATGGCTCCATTTTTACTTGAACTTTCTGTAGCTGCTTCTACATCTTCCACAGACCCCTCAGCCTTCCTTTTTTGCTGTCTGGGCCTCTTTCCATTAGGAGATACTGAACTTGGTATCTGCTTTTTCTCACTCAAAGACGCCTCTCCTTTGTGTTCCTCCTTTGCTTTGGGTTTTAACCCAAAGAAAACACCAATGTCCATTTGTTTAAGTTCTTTGGCAGGACTGGTTTTAGTGTTCATAGCTGCTAATGAAAGGGATGGCACTGATTTAGAAGAGATAGGGCTGGGAAAGCACACAGCAGCTGTACTAAGATTTCCTTTTTTCTCTACTGCTGTCTGCAAACTCTCCTGGAGAGCTGTTTTTTCAATTGCACTGGCAGTCATTTTATCTGTATGAGTTAAAATGTTACTTGGCTCCCTCAAAACATTACTCTTCTGCATCAGAAGAGAGGCAGCATCTTCTCTGTCCAGCAGTGATGATGTCTCAGTAAAACTCATGTATGCAGAATCCAGAGCACAAGCACCAGCATCTCCTGACTCTGTGGTTCCTGCTTTGGCAGCAGAGGAAATCAGTTCTGGCTGTTCAGCCTCCTTGTAACTAGAAGCAAAGGAGGATCCACTGGCTACCATGCCTTGCTGAGGATCTAGATGGTGCAGTGTATTTACTTCCTCACAGAGGGTTTTTTTAATTATGAAATTTCCCATTTTGCTATGCTCATACTGAGGCTTCCTCTGTAGAAGAAGTTCATCCAATGTTTTAAATTCCACAGAATTAGAGTCGTCTTCTTCTGAGCTCTGCACTTCAAATAATTTATTTTGTGATTCTTTTACTTTCTTCTCCTCTTCACTTTCCTCAAATGTACTTAATGGAGAGTAAGAAATTTCACAGTCATTGAAATCTACTCTTGACTGTAACAGACTTGGCTGACTTGTATCTTTCTGAATACACAGATCTTTTCCTGTTTCACTTTCTTGAGAGGATGCAAAATCAAAAAATTCAAATTTACAACTATTGTCTGCGGTCTGTGGAAGCTGAAGTGTCTGTTGAGGTTTTTGAACACCTGCAAAAAGGGAAGTACTTTCACTGATTATATTTAGAGACTCCATTTGCGGTGAATTCCGTACCATCGATGCATAGTCATCATTTGGGACATGTTTTATTTCATCAGAGGATTTCTCATTCTGTGAGGTTTCCCCTGCATGACTTGGGGAACAGCTGGGCTTTGCCGCAGTAGAACCTCTCATCTTCATCTCCACAGTGTTTCCTGAAGAGTTTACAAGATAATCTCCTGCCCTGTTTGCTGCAAGTAGAAAGTGGCTGTAACGCTTGTAGTGGGATGGAATAGTGGAGGTGCACAGTAAACCATCAGGACACTCTATGGAAAGAGTCAAACAGAGGTGTAACATTAATACCTTTGCAAGTATAGTTGGCATAGTTAAAGTAAAAATCACATGTGACACAACATTTAGGAGCTTTTTTCTTATAAATACAGCTACTGGGGGACAGAAGGCACAAGGAAAAAGTAATTTTCAAGCTACCAAGGCCTCTTCTCTGAGCTGAGAAATGAGAATGCTTCCAAGCCTAAAACCAAACAGCTGCTGCTCATACAGCACTATGCCTGAATTATACAGACCATTAACAAGAATACTTGACCCTGTTTCAATGCTGTGCTCCTGTAATCACGTGGCTTCTGGTTTCAAATTGTCTCAGATTTAAGCAACAACCTCAGAGAGATAGCACCAGAAACAGCCAGTACGTTTCAAATATAAGTAATAAACCAAATTGCGATTCTGAATTAACCTAATATTCCATTTCAAATTGTCTGCAATTACACATTAAGAAAAAAAAAGGGTTGTATATTTACTTATATGAAGAAAACATTCAACATTGAGATGCTAGAAAAGAAATCCATATCTCTTTCCTAAGCCTTTCCCACTGAGAGTTTATCAGCCTAACTTTTCAGGCTTTTAAGGTGAATGCATAAATCAATCAGGATTTTTCACCTGTTAATTATGGGAGTAAGATGGAAATGAGGTGTTAAAACACCTGCCTTAAATTAAAATCACTGCCAAAATCAGCATGAAAGGACTTATATTTCATTGTTCTGAAGAAGAAACTCAAGGAAAGTTATGAAAATATAAAAAGGAGAGTGGCTGTATTACCTAAAACAGCCTTTACTCAAGTTTCCTGTATATGCTTTCTGTTTTACAAAAGCTCTCAGGTGTATTAATGTCATAAGTTGGATACCTGAATCTGTTCAGATATGGTATTTCCCCACGAAACTAGAATTTGGAATGTGTCAGTTTTATTCCTCTTGTACAGAGCTCAAAACAAAACTGTTGTCTTATGATACAGGAATATTAATCTTGATTTCTATATAAAATTTCTAAACTACAGGGGCCTACAAGTTAACATTTCAAGTAAATTGGAATATTTCAGCTTCCAAATGTCCATAGACTACTGAAAAAATCACATATCAACATGGATACAGGATAATGAAATCTCTATCTAAGGAGAAAGAAGCTTGATGTCAAAAGTAGCACCTTTGTGCCTGAAGGTTCTTTTCTGACACTGACTTAGTAACAGGTTTCATTATTTTAAATATGCACCTTCAGTTTGTTCAATGAAATACTGAAACTTGATAAACAACCATGAAAGTTTCTCAGAGTTTTGAGATTAGATTCTGAAATTAGATTTTCATGTCAGATTTCCACGTTCTTCACAAAGAAGCAAAAATTTCATACAAAAATAGGACTGATCAGTAACAACATAATAAAACATGATAAAAATCATACCAACTACCATTTCCGATTTTGGGCTTAATATAAAAAACAAGGTTTACAGCAACATTTCATGAGAAGTCTGTAAGTTTTCTCTGAAGGCTTTTTTCTTACTCTAGTCATACCTTTTTCAATGGGTCCTGGAGTTTCCAAACATTCATAGACGTGCCACTGAGGTGTCTGGACCAAGAGCAAAGAGAAAGGCATCTGGCAGCTGGGACAGTATCCATCGTGAACAGGCTTTGCATTTTGTGAGCCCTGTTCTGCCGAGCTACTCACGATTTCCTGGGAGTGCACGCTACTGTCATCTTTACATCGATCCACGTCCTGATCTGGCTGTGAGCTCTGCTTGGTTTTCGGAGGTGTATCAGTGTTTTTTACAGATTTCTTTTTCCTATTTCCCTTTCTTTTTGGCCTGGCCTTGCCATCACTTATTTCCTGTGCAGGAGCAGAGATGCTCTGTGAATTACTCTGATGCTTTCGTTTCCTAATGGATTTGTACTCCCAAATGTCCTCTTCCAATAAAGCATCTTCAGACATGGCAACACATGAAATATTCCCCTTTCTTTTAAGCAACAGTTCACAAACCTGCTCTCCCTCCCACTAATATATTTGCTCTTCCCTCCACTCTCCACTACCTGAAGAAAAGCTCCAGAAGCCCATGTTAAAAAAGCAACACTGGGCCACAAACCAAGCAGCAGACCGTGATGGGACAAGAGCATGGTGGATCCTATCCCAAGAATACTTTAATGAGCGTCTCTTTGTAGATTTGCAATTTCTCCTGTTATATAGGGCCCGACTCTGCAAGGCCTTCCAGGGTGAGCCATCCCCTTCAGCTTCCCCCCGCCCTCGTTAGCACCACCCGGCCTCAGCGGGGACAGGAAGATTTTAAAGATTCCTGCCCGAGCAGGAAGATTTTAAAACAAAATGAGGAAGAGTTCAGCTACGGGATCGTTGTCAGGGTGTCCCGGGATGCTCCTCCGGAGTGTCCCCCCGGAGCGTCCTGTGATGCTCTTCCGGAGTGTCCCGGCGCTGATCCCCGGTGTGTCTCAGTGGCCCCGAGTGTCCGGGATGATCGGGGGATGTCGCGGTGCCCCGGAGTGTCCGGGATGTTCCCTGAGATGTCTCGGTGCCCCCGAGTGTCCGGGACGCTCCGTGGGATGTCCCGGTGCCCCGAATGCCCCGGGATGCTCCCTGGGACGTCCCGTGTCCCGCCGGTTCCGCGGGTGGCGGGCGGGCGAGCGCCTCCTCGGCCGTTCCCCGCCGCGGCCGCGCATTCGCTTCCGCAGGTTCGTCACTGCGGCTGCCGCTCAGCTTCTCCGCTTCTCCCATAGTGTGCCGCCAAAAAAACCCTCATATTCCACCGTTTAAATTACTGGAGCCTGGTTTGGACTTTGTCCGGTGCTGGTCAATTTTTACATTTTACAAACACTAAAGCAGCCGGGCGGAAAACACGGGCTGTGCTGAATCTGCTGCGCGGGAATCTCCACCGTGGGCTCCCTCCGGGAATGTGCTGCTGTGGATACCAAGGGTACGTAAAAACAGGGTGTAAGTGAGGAGGTCCCGCTTTAAGACAGACGAGTTACTGCGTGTCTGTACTTTGTACTTTATTTTCTTTTTCAGTCGCGGTTCTCCGCCCTGGCGCCGCGGGCGGTGCCGAATGTGCGGCGGTGAAGCGCCAGGCCGGTAAACAGCGCCCGGGTGAGGCGATGGCGGCGGGCGGGCTGGCGGGGCTCCTGCCCGCCCAGACACAGCTCGAGTACGCGCTGCTCGACGCCGACACTGCCCAGGAGAAGGAGAATCTGGTCTACCAGTACCTGAAGAAAATGGATAGCCGTGAGCGGGACCTGACGGTGCCCGAGCTCGGCGGAGGTGGGTGGCGCGGCCCGGGCGGGGCCGGGGGTCTCCCCGGGACAGGCGGCGGAGCCCCGGCTGTCCCCGTGCGGGGTTTGCCTGGCGGTGCCGCTGCCTTCGAGGACCGGGCAGGGACGGCCCCGTGAGCCGCTGTTTAAATGGCACTTGTAGCTACAGGAAATGTCACTCCTGGAAGCAGCAGGAGCGAAGGGCAAGGAAAAAGAACCTCTTTAAACACGCTCTCCCTGGTACTGGCTGCAAAAACACGTTTTGTAAAGTCTCTCTTCTGAATCTCTTCTCATCTGTACTGTGTATTTATATCTGTCACTCTGGTCATAGTGAGAACCTTGCTAGCTCCCCCTGCGCTCTCCTGAGCTCCCTCGGTTTCCCGGAGCATCATTCCTTAGGATGTTCCCCAGCTCTCTCTCCCCATGACTTTACCCGCGCTTGTCAATTTTCGTGTCCCTGATCATACAAACCGTGCTGGAGATGTCATTCATCCTCCTGCGGTGGTTTGCCCCTTTCACACATTTCTGTATCTCTCTATGTGCTAAGGGGGAAATCAAAGGTTAAGCCCTATAAGATCTTGCAAGTCCTGCTCAGGGTCCTTTTAACCTTTGAGAGGCTCCATGCAGCTGTGGGAGCTCACGTACTGTGAGACAGAGACCTCACAGGGTGAAATTCAGGGTTAAAATCACACGTGTCATGGGAATGAATTATGACTTTTAACCAGTGGAGCAAAGGGAATCCTTGCTCTGTCTAGATTTGGACCCCTGAATTGAATTTTAGCTTTTGCCATTAGTATTGTTTCAGTGTTCTGTCAGAGCTTATTGTCTCCTCTAAAAAGGACTCAAATAAGTAGCCAATATCTATGAAGGGTATTTTAATTCTAGTGAAAAGGGGAGAAATGCCATAAAATATATAAACTACCCTTTTCTTTTGAAAAGTAAACAGCAAATCTGTTATACTGTGAAAATAGTTCATATACTTGATGAATTATTCTCATTGTTGTCACCAAAGCTGAATGTGATGCATCCATTTCCTCTTCCTGAAACAGAAAACAAGCCTCCTGCTGACTTGAGTAGGAATAACTTTTCCTGGAGCAGATCTCACTTGCTGAAACTGTCAGAGTGGAAGTTTTGAGGATTTTTAGATCAGTGAACCTACATTTTTTAAAAAGGCCTTCAAAAATTTAATTCAGCTTTGCATTGTCTCACAACTATCTTTCCCCACTATGATTTTAAATAATTTTTAAGAGTTAATAATGGCTGACCACATTCTAGAATATTTATTCCTTATCTTGATACCAGGTTCTAATGGGATTAGAGGACTTTCAGTTACCAGGGAGGAAAGAATGTTTTCATGTCTCACATCAAGTGGTTTAAATAAATGACCAGGAGTACTGTTGTGCATATCTGAAAAAGTTGTATTTCTTCCCATGTGACAGAATTAATTTATACTTGACATTTCAAACTTTGAAAATCAAGATCAAATCTATAAGCACAAAAATATTTCATTGATCTCTGAAATCAGTTCTTTACAAAACTGTTGGAAAAAATCATGAAGAGCTTAATGCTTTCAAGCTTTTAATAGCCTTTATGTGAGTTTTAAATAATTGATTGTTACCCAAATGACATTGGGGGTTGAATAATGTAGATCATGTTTCAAAATGTATGAAATTTGTTCTGAGGCTTGCATGTTCTTTCAATTAAAAAGTGCCTATGTAAAGATACAAACTACACTTTCATATTACAGTGAATCTTATTAATAATATTTTGATACACTAATTATGAAGAATTGTGGAACATAAGGATGGGTTGGATAAATAAAAGACTTTTTGTTTGCTTTTCTACCTGCATAAAAAGGGATGTCAAACTCTTTTTTTTTTAAAGTTAAAAGCACCAGGAGCATCGTGTGGTATTGGTGCCTTGCCCTACCCTTCCCTTAACTGGCTGTCACTGTTCTCTGAATTCCAGATCTACAGTGGTTAAACACTGAAGGTCCTATTTCTCTTCACAAAGACCTTTGTGGAAAAGTTGTGGTGTTGGATTTCTTCACTTACTGCTGCATCAATTGCTTGCACCTGCTGCCTGACCTCCACGCCTTAGAGCACCAGTACTCTGATAAAGGTAAAAGTGCTTTGGCTCTCTTGGAATAGAATTTCCTGGCACTGTTGCAGGCTGAGCAGCTGAGTCACTTTGTTGCTGGTTACTAAACTGCTGGCAATGTTTCAGGGGTGTCTAAAAATGTCTTCTAATCTTTTAAGTAGCCTAAAAAAGTGTGTACTTCCATCACATTTTTGAAGGGGTTTAAATAAAGTATCTGTTGTGTCTGTGTAATTAGACAAACAGGATATGTGCTTAAAGCCCACATCTGATATCTCTAAAAATAAGGCAACTTTCAAAAAGCTACTGAAGAATGTGAGATACAGGCTCAAAGTTAGTACAGGTAGGTAACTCTCTACACTTGACTGAGGAACCAGGTCTGAGAAGAATATAGCAGAGGTGGTAGAACGGATGTAGATAGGTGGTAGAATAAGATATAGATTACTTTTTTTTTCCATTGGAACTGAAATAACAAAATATCTAAGCATGATGTAGATTTTTTTTGGTATTGGCATCGTGTTGTATACCTTTAATAGCCCTGTATTCTAGAGAGGGAATTATGGTCTTTAAAGTCACATCTGAAATGAGATCTGTCTCTCACTCTGACTGAATAAAAATGTAGGATAATTTCTATTTAGAATGCCGTGTCTTGTCATCATGATGGCTTGTCAGAGATAAGCTGTAGTCTTACACAGAGTGTGTCAGCTGCTCACTTATCTGGGATATTTTAATAGGCTGAACAGTGAGATGAAGACCAGTGTTACTTTCAGTCCTAAAAATATTGTATTAAATACACTATGTAGTAAATAACATTATGATGTTTGTCTGATTCTCCATTGCTGTTTCTGATTGGTTTTAATTTTATCAGTGTTTATTTTCATGTGTTAGCATTTTCACTAGAGAAGGAAATTGCAGTTTATTTGAAATTTACATAGTGCTTTAGATGGGTTTCCGTAGCACTTCACAGTAGATTCAAACTAATTTTTCTACCTTGGAAAGCTTAGAAGTTTGCTTTGGAGAAATTTGAGATGCAGTGTAATATTTCAAATATTAGGAACTTTGTCTTAAAAGGAAAACCCTTCATGGCATTTTTTTTTGAGTGAGTCAGTTGTAAGTGGAAGGTGAATGGCAAATGATGAGTGGAGTGTTGTGGGTATCAGGCGTGTTGGGAAGAAGGTCTAGACAGAGATTTAGGAAGATTATATTGATCATAAAATGAATAATATCTTTAAATTATAACTATTTTATAGTACACTCTGAGTGTATTAATATAGCTGTCATATCCTTAATCTGTTTTTTAAGGCTAAGATGTTAAATCAGCTGATAACAAAATACTCATTTTGACAACCTCTCCACACAAGCTTTCTCCTAAAAGTGCTTGAACGTCTCTATACTGGTGTAGAAGAGGCTGCAGCACTCTGGACTAAAGGTCCACCTGGAGACTTTTTCTCCTATGACTTGTATTAAACTTCTGTCACAGGAGTTACTACTTGAGGAAAGCACTTTGCTGATGGGTGATAAATGATTTTTGTCTTTGAACTACCCCTGTAAATTTTCTTTGGATTTCAGCTATCCTGTTTCTGCAGGAACCAGAGTGAGAAAAAAGATGCTTGGGGTGAAAGTGGAGGTAAAAAGGAAAGAAGAACAGGTGTGTGGAACATAAATCTTAAATTTAATCCATTAGGAAGCAGAGGATAGCAGTTGGATTCAGGAATAGATTGAGGTGCTTGATGGTTCAAACAAAAGAAAAATACATTGGGGCTTTTTTCACTATAGATCTCCCTTTTGGTTCTTTTTTGCTGTTTTCATGTTTTGATTGCCAGCTCTTCAGGATTATTTAATCTCTCTTTGCTGTGCTAAGTGTCTAAATCTTCATATTACAGTAGTATGTATAAATATATCAAGGCAGTAAGGGTTGTGGGTTTTTAAGCCATAGAAAACTATTTCAGTACATGGTCTTATATCAGTGTGCATCTTCTTCACCTAAGGCAAACGAGATTTACTAATCACTAGGAGAAAGGTGAAGGGAGAGTTGTTGACTTGAGAAGCTTGAGAAAGATAAAAGCTGGAAGAACAAAACATCTTGCTTGGCAAAGCATCAGTCTCATAATGCATTTGGATCTTTAATCTCATCTTTGAATACTTGAAAGTGTATTGCCTATTTTTTCTTAGTTGTAAGAACAAACCTCAATATTGATATAATTGACTGTACATTGTGTACATATGTACTCTGTACATACACACTCTAATGATTTTTTTTAATGTGATTCAAATGCCTTCCTACATGGAGCATGTTGAAACTTCAGCTGTGTGATCACCAGACAGGAGAAGTTTAAACACAGGAGGCTGTAATGTTAGGGTGATCCTACATCATTATAAGTATTGAAGTACATGTGCCATAGTTCTATTGTCTGGAACTTCAGGAGACCCGTTTCAGAATGAAGACTGCTTTCCATAGGATTGAATGTCGCCCGGCATCTTTATCTGATATGCTCTCACTGCTATCTTCAGTGGTGCTATTTCTGTATTTCAAGTGGCATTCAGAAGGTTATTTTAAACCCCAGTGCATATTCAGTTCATGTTATCAGCAGTCCAGAAATTACTTCTATAAGAGGAAGTACTTTTTAATATTCAGAAATAGCTTGGCATAAATCCAGTGTTGTGCTCTGCTGTAATCCTTCAAACAAAGTGTTTCAAAGGGAGTGCATATTGTTATTTCTCTGCATAGCATCCATCATTTCTACAGGAGTTTTCCTCTTGAGGGGATGCTGTACCTTACTTACGCTGTTCAGGTGTTCACTATAGAATTGTCTCTAGTTTTAGTGATGTTTTTGAAGGGCAACTGTAAGTGCTGGTTCTGATCCCTTTGCAGTTAAAATGTTTGACCTGCTGCTTAGATTTCAGCAGTTAATGATACTATAACTTCAGCTGTCCGATACTGCAACATTCTGCTCCAGCAGAGTTGATAAGACCATATCAGTTACAGTGACTTTTTAATTTTTTAATTGTGAAATTGTTATATTCAAGCCTGCCTTGTTTATAACTAGTGCTATTTGTCATTTTGTCATAGTTGTCAGTGCTGCTATTTTTAGTTGAAATATAGAATATTGTATTGATTTCAGAGGCCTATGCATTATATGTTTTACTGTTTATCTAGAGGAAGATATGTCCAGGTGTTGCTAGAATTCCACACTTTGGTGTTAGTTTTGTGGCTTCTGGTTAACTGTGAAAAAGAATTTTCTAAAACACCATAGTTGTCTGTAGAAATCAGAAGGCAAAGAGGTGTCCTAAGTATCTTTTAAAAACACCAAAGTATCAGTTGAACAGCTACAACTTACCCACAATTATTTTGAAAGTATTTTAGCTTAGTATGTAGAGGTTCAGGAACTAAGAACAGTTCATGTCAACCAGGTGGGGAAGTAACGGTCCTAAAATTTGGTAATTGTACCTGAGTGTTGTTTCTGAGTGTCAGTATTTTCTATACATAGCTATCTATATTCCTACTGAGATGTAATTGCTTTCTGTATGTTCAAATCCTCTCTCATTCTGGGAAGCAGTCAGTCACATTGTGAGATAACCATGGTTCATTTTTCCTTAGTTTTTTTTTTTTTTTTTAAATTCAAATACATTTCAATGCACAACTTCGTTTTTCTTTGCAGATGGTCTTGTTATTGTTGGTGTCCATTCAGCAAAATTTCCAAATGAAAAAGTTCTGGATAACATTAAAAGTGCCGTTCTGAGATACAACATTGTCCACCCCGTAGTAAATGATGCAGATGCAACCCTGTGGCACGAACTAGAAGTGTCCTGCTGGCCAACTCTGGTCATTCTTGGGCCTCGTGGAAATATGCTGTTTTCTCTTGTTGGAGAGGGACACAGAGAGAAATTGTTTTTATTTACCTCTATAACACTGAAATTCTACAAGGAAAGAGGACAAATCAAGGATAACAACATTGGAATAAAGCTGTACAGAGACTCCCTTCCACCTTCTCCTCTGCTGTTTCCTGGCAAAGTAACTGTAGATGATTCAGGAGAAAGGTTGGTCATAGCAGACACTGGACATCACAGGATTTTGGTTACTCGTAAAAATGGACAAATTCTACACACTATTGGAGGTAAGGTTATATATGTAAGTTTATTATAGCAATTTCAGTTCAGGAGTAGAGTATGTTTGCTGTGCCTCCTGGGCTGACTCTTTTCTTAGAGGACCTGGCAGTTTGTAAGCATTGCCAGAATTCTGTTTTGTGCTAAAATTGCTTTTACTGGGTTTGGGGGGATATGGTGTAAGACCATCAGTGAGAGACCATTAATGCAGTTGTTGGAGATGCCTAATTGTTTTTCATTGCTTCATTGACTAGAGTTCATATTTTCATGTGATGTCCAATATGAATTACAAAAATGCATTTTGTATTCCTCTGAAGGAGTTGCAAATGGTTTTAGATATAAAGGATGTACATCCACATCAAGCAGCAAGGTAGGGAAAAGACAAGAGACTGTAATGCCTCCCTTTCCAATAGAAGTGGATATTGAGTTGTTGTGGTGGTGTTGTGAGGAAAGGTTTTTTGTGTGTGTTTTTTGTTTGGTTATTGAGTTTTTTCAGTGGAAGAGCATTCCTGTATAGGATCTCCTCTGGTTTCAAAAGCAGAGGAGAATTGCTAAGAACAGTGGCATTCCAGTAAGAATACAGGCACCTGAAAATGCAGTTGCCTTAGTGCATATAAAAAGACCTATGTTCTCATCAAAACGGAGATGATAATGTATAAACAAGTTATGAAAATAGTGAAAGTATTTTAAATTTAGTTACATTTATTACAATGTTTATATTAGTAATATTTCAACTTTAGAAAACTAACATCCATAGTTGCTTTTGTGAAATAACAATCTGCTTTACAATGCAAATGAAGACAATTTGCACACTCTTTGTATGCTTTACTGTTTCACAAATGAAACATTCAGCCTTGGGGGTTTTTTTTAAACCCATTAAAATGGTTAAAGCTACATCTTAGTGCACCAAGTACATAACTGTTAAGACAACCATAATAGACAGATTTAGGAAGCGGTTGAATACTCAAATTAATGAAAACAGTGGTTTATGTCTCAGAATCAGGACCTGTGTGCTGATGTATCCTATATTACTTAGTCTGTAATTGACTAATGCCTGCCCCAGGGCAGGATCCTACAAATCTCATAAGAATACCAGTGATTCTGCTGTTTAAGGAAAGGAAGAAAAATTCTCTTGCTATTTGAAGTAACACTGCATTGGCTAGACAGGCTATTTATTCAAGTTAATCTGATTTATCATTAAGGCATTAGTCTAAATACCTTTCTCCTGTAGGATGTGCAAACAGAATTTCTTATGACAAAAATGAGAGAATTTGGTTTCTGCTTGATATGTGAGATGCATTCTCTGCCTACAAGCTACTCTTCAGTGTTCTGGGACAGTCATTAAACAGAAATTTAGAAGGAGTGTCCTAAGCTCTGAACTGGCACCCTCCTTTCTGTGGCATTGTGTGCTATTCCCTTCTCTGAGGATGTGCACCCTCTCACTCACCAGGGGAACTACTGAAATCTGACACATCAGTACTTCAGTCCTTTGTGTCTGATAAGGTCTAAATTGATTTCTGACTGGAGATTGTAAAAGTTTGTGTATTTCAGTGACTCAGTTAAATGATTCAGTGGGCAGAAAATAATGTAATGAAGTTGATAATGCAGTAATAAATGTGGGCATGGACAAAGGTTGAAATTGTTATTTGCATCATAAATCATGGTACACACATAACTCATACCTAAATGTCTTCTGCTGACACATCCTGCTAATGCACTTTAAATGCTACCTCCTCTGAAATACGGTGCTTACCTTCACACTGTTGTGTTCCTTTCTGTTTCCTGACTGTTCTATGCAGAAGTCTGTCACTCCATCATTCTTACTGTTCTTTTGTGTAACTAGTTCCATATCATTTTTTTCCTAATTAGTGTTCTTAATGAGAAAATGTTGCTACTCAAATATTAGTTTCATTTGTGATTACAACAAAATCTAGACCAATGAGATGGAGTTGAGCTTTGGACTTTTTTTTTCCTGCTGGCTTGCTTTGATGTAGTCAAGAATAAAAAAAAAAAGCTGTAGTTTTTTATTTTTGTCTTCCATTGTTGCTGTTGTCCTTTAGTGCAATTTAGAACCCTATTAGGACTCCTCTAGAACAATTTAGAGCCCTATTAAGACTTCTCTTTAAAATATGAGCTTAAAAAAGCGAGAACTTGTGCAGAATGAGTTCAGAACTTAATAGCACCAGGCTATTTTGATTATATAGCACAGTGGTTAAAATGAGACTACACCAAATAGTAATAATGTAAAATGTACAAGGTGTTGTGAAAGCAGCTCTTGGAATATGTAATTCTCCTAGAGGTTTAAATGTATGCACTTTATTTTTAAGATGACTTTTTTCGAAAATTACTTTTGAGTTTGCTGTGTTTTGTTATAGGTCCAAGCAGTGGAAGGAGAGATGGAGGATTTTCAGAGGCAGCTTTCAACTCACCACAAGGGATCGCTATAAAAAATAATATTATTTATGTAGCTGATACAGAAAATCACCTAATTAGAAAGGTAAATTTTCCATAAGGAAATTCAAAGTTTAATCTCTTCTACTTTTATTCTACGTACACAGGTGAAAGTTTACACCACATGAGTTACTCTCCAAATAATGTCAGAAAGGAGATTTAGTCCACCATCTTATAAAGAAATGCTGTTGTGCAGGGTTTTTTTAAGGGCTACATATACTTTTGTGCTTCCTTTCAGATGGAGATGAGGTTGGCTACTCATTATAGTATAACAGGGTTTTGGTTTTGGTTTGGGTTTTATTCCTAGTCACTGTTACTTTCCTGTTTTGAGAAACATCTATTCTTAGTACTGGAAGCAAAAACTGGTTTTGTTTCACTTCCAGTAGTATCAGATTCTTATCTAAAGTTATTGTACTGCTGTGGTGCAGTGAATATCCAAACTTCCGTTGGCTGTTTGGGTCTCTAAAACACAGGTAACTGCCCTAATATCAGGATTGGCTGCATGTGTGTTCTTTTTGATTAAGGACTTGCAAAGTTTAGCATGTAGGAATTGGATCTTACATTAGGTAAGGTCAAATTCAAGATAATCAGAAGTTAAGTTTGGTGATGCAGTATAATATTGCTTTAATTATTTAAAGTACTCTGTGCATCTCAGAAGATCTCGGACTCGGGTCCTCACCAATATCCCATTTATGATCAGAGGAGGTGCACCCTTGATCCATCTGAGGTGCCTTTGTACAGATTATTTTATATGGAGATGGGAAATACTGTTACAGTATCTGAGTTTTTATGTCGTATTCCTATATAAGTTTAAAATAAAACATCCACATCAATTGTTTATCCAAGTATTTATCCAGAAATTTGTGATGCTTTCTTGTACAGCTATTGAGCAAATGCTGACAGAGCAGTGTTAATTTTTGTTGCACGTGGACTAGAGTTCCAGGTACATGGTTTTCATGCTGCCTGCTGCTTCCCCAGCCCCATACTCCCTGCCCATCAACAAGCACTGTGGTAAAATTAATTGTTTTCTTGCATAAACAAATACCTGATATTTGTTAGGATTTCTCTGGTTTTGACACCTATCTCAAATTATCTGTAACTTGGGTCAAGTGAATTTCATACATTGATTTAATGTGTCATTTTCCTTCCCACAGATTGACCTGGAGTCGCAGATGGTGACCACTGTAGCAGGCGTTGGGGTACAAGGTGTTGATAAGGAAGGTGGAGCAAAAGGAGAAGAACAGCCTATCAGCTCTCCGTGGGATGTGGTCTTTGGAAATTCAAGTACTGTATCAGTTGGGCTTTACCATCTCATATTTACACATGTGACTGTTTGCTAAATGTTTTACTGTTTTGGTATTAATCTGAGATAGAAAAAGCAAAGATTTACTATAAAACTCAGTCTAAAACACAATAGTTTCAATTGCAAATAGTAACTGCAGTTCTGCTTTGGATCCTGAAATGTTACTTGATGGAAGAAAAATTCTTTTGCATCAAGTTCTGTAGTTACTGCATCCAAACACAGAAGGAAATCATGATTGCTTTTTTTAGGCCAGTGCTTTAAGCCACGATCACTTAAGAAGCAGGTACGTTTTACAGGAAGTGAGCATTGTCTAGAAGTTCCTTTCCTTGACTGTACAGACATGTCTGACCACTTGTAAATATTTGAGTTTAGGAAATAAAAATAATTTTAATTGGGGACCTCTGTTTGTTCCTGTTTAGGTGACATAAAATCCTTAGGCTCAAGATCACAATAGTCAGTCAGGAGAGGAATACCTCAGCACAAACCTTGCAAGCATCAGGAGGTGAAATAAATCTTTGCATAATAGGATGCAAGGATCACCTTCTGAGGACTTAAATAGCTTTCTTTCCCAATTCGCTTAACACACACCTGAGCCTGGCATCTTGTAATTGCCATGTTTTCAGCTGTTGCTGACTGTAAGTTGAAACACAATTTTCTCATGGTTCCATTTCAATGTAATTTAGAAGTTGCAGATGCCAGTTTGTTAACAATGACAGAACAATGCTTTGATGTGGCATAAAACTCTTAGGTTGGTATTTCAGACATGAAAAATTGACTTCCAGTATTGGGATTTCTTTAATCTGCAGATGAACGGGGTGGGGAAGTAGCATGGTTTACCTCTAATATCTTGAAATTAGAGGTGCTTTGCAAGTTTAGTAAATTACAGCATTTTACTGGCGTGGAAGCATTTGTTAGAATCTTGTGTCAGTTATGAGAGAGGAAAGCACGCTCCATTATAAGGGAACATAGAATCACAGAATGGTTTGGGTTGGAGAGGACTTTAAAGACCATTTTTTCAACCTTTGTGCAGTGGGCAGGGACATCTTCCACTAGACCAGGTTGCTCAAAGCCTCATCCAGCCTGGTCTTGAACAATTCCAGAGACTGGGCGTCCACAGCTTTTCTGGGCAATGTGTACCAGTTCCTCACCATCCTCACAGTCAAGAATTTCTTCCTAATTTCTAATGTAAATTTGCCTTCTGTCAGTTTGAAGCCGTTCCCCCTTGTCCTACCACTGCATGCCCTTATCAAAAGTCGCTCTTCAGTTCTTTTTTAGCCCTTTTAGGTACTGGAAGGTGATCTAAGGGCTCCCCAGAGTCTTGTCTTCTCCAGGCTGAACAACTCTCTCAGCCTGTCTCCATAGCAGAGGTGCTGCTCCAGCTCTTGGATCATCCTTATGGCCTCCTCTGGCTTTGGTCCAACAGGTCCATGAAGCTGATTCAGAAATGCTGACAGTGTAGAATCTTCTGGTACAAAGACATTGTCAGTATAGACAGAGTACCACCAGCAGCCTTGAGTACTTGAGGAAGCAACTGGGATATGTTTTCAGATTTAATGGTTCTATTAAGATGTCTTGTGAAAAAAAAAAAAAAAAAAAGCCTTTTTTCAAAGGTCTGGTCAGCAAGCCTTACAATCTATGGTAAGCGTATGGAATCCTACTTGGAAAAGCAAGGAGGAACACCTGGAAGAGAATCTCACTGGATGTGGGCTGCTACTAATGCAGGCATGAGTTTTACTGAATTTTGTACAATCTGATTTTCCTTTTGTGGACCAGGAAACTTGTGTGGCTAGATGGTGTAGTTTTCAAGAGATCTTGAACCAGAAAGCTGATCCCTGTGGGGTGTTATTGCAGAGCTGTTTCACAGATCAGCAAAGAGGAGACTAATAACTGATTAGTGCTTCAGAAACTTGAGCTGGTTGACAGAACTATTCAAAGTATCCTATAATTTTACTTTTAATTTTTTGTGATGCTTTCTTGTGCTTCTGTCAGTAGTTAAATATATGATGATTTTTTTTTAGTTTTGAGAGCTCTGCTTGTTAAATGTTAATTGATATGATAATTTTTATCAACATGAACATAGTATTTACTGAGTTAGTCACCTGTAGAGGATTAGTCATCTGTACTGCTCAACACTGACTGCTGAATTTTAATAAGCATTTGCATAGAAATCAGATCTTCTGAATGCACTTTGTTCAGACCGGTGCAGATTTTTTTCATATTCAATTAGAACCTACTAGTCAGTTGCCTGTTTAGATTGCTACAAAATATAATACAAACTGTCAGTTAAGCAGGGATTAAATCAATTTGAATTCATTTTTTTTTTTTTTTTGAGAGAGTAATAAGCCTAATAGATAAAATGGGGGAAAACATACATTACTGTAATAGCAGTAAATTCTAAAACTCTGTAGAGAATTATAACCAGAGAGAGTTGTAAAAATGAAGAGTTATATTGAGTGGAATGTTAACAGGAAGCTGTCCCAGAGCATGAGGAACCAGGACTGCAGTGCATGTCTAACAAGTATTTTTTATTGTCATAAGCTACAGTGACTTTTTTAAGTTTGCTGCCAGACATCAAAATAGATTGTCAGCAATGCAGCAGGGTTTGCCAAGGTTGTATTGTTGAGTTGCAAGTTGCTAAGTTGCAACTTGCTTGAGCATTGTGGGATCTTCTGTTACTCTGCAGTATAACACAGAGTGCACTTGTGCCTCTCAGAGTGCTGTCCCTGTTGTCAGAATATTAAAACTGGTGTGCCAGTGTCTATTTAGGCATTTGGATGGGTGAAGTAATTTATGAGAGTTTCAAAAATTACCTTTGTTTGCATCCACACAGCAGTGTCCTTTTTTTTACATGTGCGTGCATCTCTCTGTGCAAGTTGCAGGAGGTAACGTACTTCAACAACGTAGGTTCATTATTACAAATTTTAAAAGTTTGTCTTTTGTGTTAACTGGTGTGGCATATGGAAACTAACGCCACACTTTCCCATTTTCCTTAGATCTATGTAGCTTAAACTCTGTGTGGTTTCAGAAGATAGATTTTTAGGGGTTTTTTGTAAATACGGATTTTATAATTTTTGAACAAGTGACATTTCTGGGAGTTTCCTTTTAGTGTCCAAAGCCATGCTATCCAGAACATGAAAGGGAGAAAAAGGAAGTTTAAATGTTTAAGTGGGTTATTAAACAGCTTATTCTGACCTTTTTCAAAGTCTCAAAGGGGAAAGATTGCCTCTTAAGAGAAAGTTTTTTCCTCTATCATTGACATTTTTTGAGTTTACTCCTACACAGAGTTTAGAGTATGTATTGATCAATTGAAAGAATTCATTTTTTGTTTAAAACCATAATATATAGGTGGTTGAGAAATGGAAAATATTGAGAAAAACTTTGAGGACATGGATCAGTTAATATTCAGAACTGATAGTATGTAGCATTCTTTTAAGTATCCACATAGTATTTTCATAAGTAGACTTTTGTTGCCCTGTTCTATACAGATGCCGAAGTCTGAGACAGAGATTAAGTGAGTGTGAAACACCATTTAAATGAAATTTGGCACAAATGTCTTCCTTTGAGGCAGGGGAGTTAACGGAGACAAAACACATGGTAGGATTCAGACAGAGTATTCTTCCTTGTCATCTTTTTTATTTCTTTAGCTGTGGCCACTGAGCTTGTGTTTTGAAAATTCTTGAATGAACTCCATGGATTAAATTCTGGCTTTGCTGAGGTTGGTGCTGAAATTTGCATTAACATAGATTGTGTGGGAAATAGAAGGGGAGGGACAGCAGCTTAAAAATACATTACAAAATTACTGTGTGCTTTTTTAGCTTCCTCTGTTGTGCCCTTCTATTTTTATTTAGTGGGTGTTGAAAGCAAGTGATACTTTAATGCACAGTTGATTTGAGCGTGAAATGTTCTTGATAGCTGCATTCTAGCTGGAAGGAGCAGGACAATGACCTGTGCTTGGTGACATAACCATGTGTTTCACATTCCAAAATCTGGTTTTAAACTGCATGATTGTATTCTATTTATAGAAAGTCCCAAGTACAGTATTGACCATGATTTCAGTAAACTTGTTGGAAATTTTTATGTCAATTTAAGTATTATGTAGATCTGATTTAAATGGAAGTACAGTACCTTGTCATACTGGTGCAATTTTTATAGCCCTTATAAGGCAAAAGTATGTAAGATATTTTTCATCCTTCTCTGTGTTTCTGCTAGAGGGTTATTTGGTACCACTGCATTCCAGAGCAAACACTTTCTTTTTTTCCTGTATTACTCATGGTGATTCTTTCATAATATAAAAAAAAAAAAATTAAAATCACTTAACCAGTAAGCAATTAGCACTTCCTGCTTGAGCTCAGATTATACATGAAGTGTTTATGTCTGAACTGTGTGTATCTTGAAGGGATGCTTTCTTCTTCGTGTCACCCTTTTTCCTCCTAGTCTGGTCTCATTCTGTCATTGAGGCTCTGGCCATCACTGTCCTGTGAAAGGAATTTTCCTGGGTTATAGCTGAAAATGAAAGAGTTCCTTTTGCTATCATCAGGCATTAATTTGGAATCATTTTTCTGAACAAATCAAAGCTTGCATTCTTCCAAAGATATGTTGCATATGTGATATGACTGCATGATGAAGCAATGTGGATTTATTTGGAATGCAGAAGGCCTGCTCATCTCTTTAGCAGTTTTCTATGCAAAGTACAAGCTTAAAGATACCCCAGTTGGCTTTTCCCTTATACAAGTTTAGTTCCACAGAAAATCATGTTGACATCACTGACACAAAACTACATTGTCTGTCTTTCCTTGTTGAGCTGGATCCTAAATTACTTGTAAATTGCAATTATTTTTTATTTTAGATTCTTGGAATTTCAAAGAAGAAGTAACTTCATTAAAGAGAGGGGTGAAGTAAAGTGAAAGATATATAATAAGGTTTTATTCCTGTGTAAGAACTGCTTTGGGTGAAAAAGTCTTTTGAGAAATAGAAAATTAAGAAGTTCCAGGGCAGGACTGCAGTGAAGCAGGACCTTTCCCCATCTTGCTTTGGGTTTATAAGTATTGCTGAAGTTGGACTTCTCTATGTCTTGACAAAATGCATAATGACAATTATTACTTTCTGCAGGAAAAAAGAAGCATTTGGATTAGCAGGGTTGACATCCTAACAGCTGTCAAATGTAGAATAATTTTGAAGTCTATGACTTGAAACTGCCTTCTGTGAAAAAAGTGTTGTATTTGTACCTGGAGTGATGGTTCTCATTCTCTATAGTGATGGTTCTACAGTCTATAGTCTCTTTCTGTGAATTAAATCTATGTTCATGATAAAGAAGCTTAAACTACAAATCAGATTTCTAAAGACTAGTTGGTGTATCAATTCTTAATTTCAGATGCAAAACTGCTGAAAATACACATCTTAACAAGTCTTAGAGGGGCTTTGTCATGCATGCTGGGCCCAGAAGGAGACACATTTTTTAACTGCAACTGTTTGAGGCTGAAAGTGCTTTTGCATGTGGAATGCAGGTGTTGGAAGTCAAGGGAGACTATGGTGCTGAAGTACCCTCAAGTGTGTGTGTTAGCTGTGCTTAATTAGGAATGAGTAAAACACATACCCAGACTTAGCTCCTTCTGTAGTTATAGTGATGTATCCCAACACTAAATAATCCAACATAGTTCTTTCATGTTTGCAAATGCTGTCTCTTCTGCTTGGGATTTTTTTGAAATATTTACTGCCATTACAGTTAGAAGGCCTGAGTTAGAGAACTTGGGAAAGAAATAAAAAGTATTTCATTGCAGTCATAATTTTTAGCTCCCTATTATCTCCCGCTGTAAGACACACCCTTGGTATCTAAGTCCAAGGATTTCCCTTAATGAGAGGGAAGGTATGTTAACTAAGAAGGAAAATTCCAGAAGCATTTTGTTTCATAAAGGGTTGTGCTGTTTGCATGATGCAACACTGTGTGAAAGAGTGCCAGGTAGCACAGAAAAAAAAGAAGAAAATTGATTTTTAGTCATCCAAAAAGGATGATGTGTATTTGTAAAAGTCCAGACTTCACTGATAAAGTATTCCTTTGGAGCTTTGCTGTTTGTGTCTCACTGAAGAGCACTGATTCTCTATTCTTCTGTCAGATATGCATTTAATTTTCTGAACTTCCACTGACGGAAGAGCAGGTGAGATGTGCGTTCCCTGTGCTCATGCCTATCTCTGAACTGCAGGGTGTGTTGTGTAGCCCCTTTTGCTCCTTGTGAATTTGCAGAGGATGAGTGTACCAACAGACTTTTTCCTAGGTTCTTTTTATTTCTTCAAAGATAAAATTAGTAGACAGGAATAATATTTTCAGACTTGGGTCTATTTAGAAAATGTCAGTGGTGCCAGCCACAAAATGTAACTTTGATTCCCAGGCTTTTAATTCCCAGACTGGAAGTGAGCATGCAGTCCCAGATAGGGGAGCTGGAAGTATGGGTAGTCCTGGGAATGGAATCCCTTCAAACAGATACTGCTCTTGACTGGTGCCAAACAAAGTCATTTCTGTGCATTCAGATTGACTCACCAGTAATGGTCAGCAGTGTTAGTGACTGTTTGAAGATGTGCCTGTGTACAGACAGGGCTGTGAATTCTTAACACACAGATCTAGCAGAGGCAGATTCAGGAGCTGCAGCATTGTACAGTAACTGAGGCATCATGTACTGGGGAGTGTTTGTGCCCTCAGAGCTGTAGTTCACCATTAGTGAATGTTTATAACACAAGTGTATCCCATTTGCAAGCCATACCTCGCTTGGATACAGGCACACTGCAGATAAGAAAGCACATACCCTAATAAGGAGAAACTACACTGCATTTTTAAAACAGCTCAAGATGGGTTGGAATGTGGTGCTTAATTGAATAAATGTAAGAGAATTGCTTTGTTCTCTTATGTTGTTTTATAATAAATTCTTTAGAAATAAATTCTTTCCATTCATGATAAGGAGTTATTATAATAATACTGGCATTACCATGATTTTAGCATTCTGGCTCTCCCTGGCCCCCTTCTCCTGCAAGAGATGTACGGGGATAACAATAGTGATGTCCTCAAACTGTTCTGTCAAGAAAGAAAAAGTTTTTCTGCCTTTTGTTTCAGAACATAAAACATTAAACCATTGTGAGGACCATTGTGTGATAGAATACCTTAGCTGTGTAGCATTAATTTTCTGGGTTTGGGTAGTTTTTTTTATTAAAGATCTGATGTATTTTCCACAATTCCACAAAGAGTTTGTGCTGTTTCCATGCTTGCATCCATTCTCTTTGTTCTAATGGCCATCCAGTAGAAAATATTTATGTTAAAATTTATGACAGGTATGGAGCTCTTATTTATTTTTACAGCCTTGTTCTCTAGTGGAAGAAGAGATCTTCTCTCTATCAATCTTCCATATTCAGTAAAATTTGCATTTAATATTGATACTTTTTTCTCATATTTCATAGGTCTTGGTGTGTGCAGAATTAGAGTAAGAAGCCTTTTCAATTTTTCAGCATCTGGCTGTCACAGGGGAGTTTTCAGTGTGTGGTATTAGAGAATTGGATAGATGAGCAGAACAGATTTTTCAACAGTGCTCAGTTCAAGTTTTACTTGTTCATTTAATTGGTGGATAAAGTGAATATTAAATAATTAACAAAACTTTATAAGATCATTCAGATTGAATTGCATAGCATAGCAAGATAAAAAAGCTCACTTTCTGAATAGACCAGTGATTTTAACAGTTTTCATTCTGGGGTACTTAGAATAGTAACATCTGAAAGTGCAAGATATGCATAATGGAAATAGAAGATTCTGAAGCTGAGCGGTTACTATATAGGAAGTAGAGAAATGATTTCATAACCTATTTTCTCAATTTAAATCTCTTAGAAATGGGCTCTAATCAAAAAGTGAGTCCATGGGACAGGGAGGTGGTGTTTTTGGTTTTTATACTGGAGTGTTTTTGGCATTGTTGGAACTTTGGTAGCATTTCTGGTAATTTATAAAATGTGTGTTTTGCAACTCATTTTGCAAACCTCTTTTGATCAAGAAAAAGCTTTTAGGTACTTGGCAAGTTTGACTTTCATTTTTGGTGCTCTAGTTTATGTAAAAACATGGAGCCACATGGAGGTGCAGAAAAGAGTCACCAGAATTACTTTGATAATAGTCTTGGGAACTTGTATATTGATCCAAGAAACAGAAAATGCTGATGATAAACTCTCTTAAAGTCATACCAGTACTGTTCTGAAGAGAGCTCACCGTATAAAGAAATTAATTCTGGAGAGAGAAGGATGCCTTTTTTCTCCTCTTGTGGTGCGTAGTGTAGAAAAGATTTAGTATTAGAAGAAGAATGGCAGAATCTCCGTTGGGGGAATGGTGGTAATTTCATTTTTTGGTCTAACTTGCCAGATTTAAAATGTTTGCAAACGTTTCACATAACATCGCTTTTATTTTGAAACTCCAAAATATTTTTGAGAGGGAGGGGAATTATCCATGAGATTGTTTTCAGGAACAGCTATGAGATGCACAATGCTTTATAAATTCATGTGAATAAAAAGTTTCTGTGAGCAACTCGAAGGTATTTTTCTGTTGAGTGGCTGATGGTTGTTCCAATACCTTTTACATTTATTTAGAAAAAACTTGTTAATGTTGTCTATAACTCCATGGGACAGTGTTAAAAAGATAATACTGTTCCCATTTTAAAGCAGTTTTTGAATGTCAACTTTCTGTTCCTTAAGATTTTCAGGAAAGACTAAAATAAGTAAATTTCTTTTGCTTTTGGGTTGTTGGGAGTTTTTTTTTAATTGTCTTTCACAATCTGCCTTCATGCATTTTTTACTGCTGTAATGTGATTACATTTAAAGCTACAGAGCACATATATGTTCTTCAATTTTCCCTTGTATAATTTTCTTTGTGAAGTATTATCTGGGCAAACTTTGTGTAGTTATTTATAGACTTGGATTGCTGAATAGTAGTTTTATACTTCAAGTTGAAAAAAATAGATGCTTGACACATACTTGAACACTTCTTGATCAGAAGGTCACTGTTCCACAGGTCTGCATCTTGCATTTGTGACACCATGTTTACATGTCCATAGGGAGAACAACTTGGAAACTGTGTGGTCACTTCAGGGGGAAATTAGGAAATGCCCATTTCACATTTACTGTTTGAATAAACTGCAGTTGATGCTCTGCAGAGCAAACATCAGTTACCCTTAGCTTCAAACATGATGTCCTCTGTGTATAATGTACGGTGGTACTGCCATGGTTATTTCTTTCAAAACCTATAAACAACACCCAGTAGTTTTTTGGAGTATAAAATTTTGTCACTAGTGTAGTAAAAAAAATTAAGATTGCATACCCCAAAACCATTCTTAGCAAAGATAGGTACTTACTTGTTGGCTGGTATGAATCAAAAATAACAGGTGAAACAGACACAATAGCAGAATGTTGCAAAGAGCAAATCCCACTTGAAACATTGCCTTTATCGGGTAGGAATATTAAACCCACAATTTGTAAACCCCTGGGAATAAAATACCAAGAAGAAAAGAAGAAAAATAGCAAGTTTTGGTAGATTGAAGACATTCTCTCTCTCTTTTGCTCTGTCTTTTTGGTTGTGTTTCATTTTTTCCCCATGGGGAAGATGAGCTGGAGTAAGGGGGGTCAGCAGAGTTGGTTTGATGATTTCTTTGTTTTATAAAACATTTCCAAAGTGGGTTTTTTAATCTGATTTTCTGTGTCCCTTTCTAAAAGTTTCAGGAATGCAGGAAGATGATGTGTTATGGATAGCAATGGCAGGCATTCATCAGATATGGGCACTGATGCTGGAAGGTGGAAAACTACCAAAGGGAAGGTAAGCAACTTACTAAGAGAAATGTGAAATTGCTGCTTGTCTTGATAAACAGCTTTCAAAGCCCAAAGAGAGAGATAATCAAATTAAACTGAAAGTAATTTAGTTTAAAGGCTTGTATGCTTTAAAGTCTGTCTCCTTTTCCCACATCTGTTAGGTGAAATGAAAGATGCTACCTTAGCTATACAGCTGTGCCTTGGTAAGGTACATTCATATAATTTGAGTGTTACTTTTCCTTGCATTTGCTGAGGTAACTAGTAATGAATGATGTACTGAAGTGATATAAAAGTTAGGCATTGAGCAATTCCTCATTGCTGCATTACAGTTGGTTTTATAACTCACAAGTGCCTGTCCTGGAGCTTCTGTTTATGCATTTTGTCTGAGCTATTTCAAACTCATGATTGAAATCGGGTGCTATTTGCCTTTAGTGACTTAAAGAAAGGAGTCTGCCTTCGCTTTGCTGGGAGTGGGAACGAGGAGAACAGGAACAACGCTTACCCACACAAGGCAGGGTTTTCCCAGCCCTCGGGGCTCTCCCTGGCCCCTGAGGAGCCCTGGAACTGCCTGTTCGTGGCCGACAGCGAGAGCAGCACCGTGCGAACCATCTCGCTCAAGGACGGGGCGGTGAAGCACCTTGTAGGAGGAGAGAGAGACCCATTGGTAATCACTTCAAACTTCCCCACACTGCCCTACTAATATTTCTCAAGCCTGACCTGGAGGAACCACTTTTGGGGTGAGAGGGTAAATCAGTTTCCGTGGCCATCAATTTCTTAACTTCACTGCTTGGAATGCAAATGTGTGGCAGTTGTGACACTAAGGTTGTGGTGCAGACTGTTGCTACTTAGATAAGAAATTACTTCACTTACTCTTAAAATAGCCAATTTGATTCAGCATTGTGTGGTCATTAAATCAGCTGGATTCATATTTATAACTTAGATGTGAGAGTTTCCATTTCTGTGGTTAGCATCCACACTTCCAGGTTTCGGTATCCTTGTTTTGAAATTGTCTTGATTTTTTTTTTAAAGTTAGTGACTTTCCATTTAATTACAGTCATTTAAATTCATGACTACATTGAATAATCAAATGTATTAATTAAATAAAATAATTTTTCAGAATCTGTTTGCCTTTGGTGATGTGGATGGAGCAGGCATAAATGCAAAGCTGCAGCATCCCTTAGGAGTAACATGGGACAAGAAAAGAAAGCTGCTCTATGTGGCAGATTCCTATAATCATAAGGTAACTGTATAGTAACTTGTATATACAGAGTTGGAAATTTTTATTACTACAGAGAATTATTTTAGTAACATACAAAGATTGTGCTTGGTTCTGTTAAGCTGAGGAAATGAATTATACAAGTTCCTTTGTGGGTTCTTTTTCTTTCCTTCCTTCCTTCCTTCCCTTATGGGTCCTTTTCTTTACCATTGTTTTGCTGTCACATTCTTCTGTGTTGATACGATGGTCTCTTGGGGAAGGTGAATTCAAAGTGCCACGTTACAGTTCAGACTAAAGACTTTCCGTGTACCTTCCCAAAGATGCTGAATGACAATGAAAGAGTTAGGAGTACTTAGTCAGGAATACTGCAGGTTTGATAAAACTGAGAGGGCAAGAGGACTTGCTTTTCCCTTAAAAAAGCCACCCAAGTTTTGAGAAGTATTGGGGGTTGCCTCCATGGAACTCTGGGATAAGAGACATTGTTTTGCATGTTCGTTCTTACGTGATGTTATATAAGCATTCATGTCCAGAAGGTTTTTAACTGTACACTGACTACATGCATTAAAAGAAAAGTAATCTGATTTGAAGAGTAGAGTATATAACACTAAATGCTAATTGACATTTTAAGGCAAATGATATTTTGTTTCAGATCTTGTATAAAACATTATAAACTATTTTGCTGTTACTTTGAAAAAAAACCCCATCTTTTTGTAGAAGAAAATTAATCTACAAGTTAGCCTGCCAATTTTGTTATGCTCTCACTGTTTTGCAATGTTTCTAGAAAGCCAGCAAACATTAGAAAAACAAGTCATCCGACATACTTTTATAGCAGAGGGGTAGGTACTTTCAAAATTATGGGAGAGAGCCCTGAGTGAAGACCAAAGGAAGAAGTGAAGTCCATGAGGGGGTCTGGATGGGGGAAGATGGGACAGGTTCCTTGGTAAAGAGTGATAACACAGCCTCTAGGTTGCACACCTGGTATCTGAAGTACTCAAAAAGCAGTGCTGACTACTGGAAGTGTGGGACATGAGATAATACAGACCATCTAAATCCTGCTGAGTTTTCTCAAAGAAGCTTTTTTTGTCTTTGTTTGTCTTAGATTAAGGTTGTGGATCCCAAGATGAAGAACTGTGCTACCCTGGCAGGCACAGGAGAAGCGAGCAACGTTGTTGGTTCCAGCTTTACACAGTCAGCTTTCAATGAACCAGGAGGTTTGTGTGTTGAAGAAAACGGCCGCCTGCTGTATGTTGCAGACACAAATAATCATCAGATTAAAGTGCTGGATTTGGAAACAAAAATTCTTTCCATGGCAAGTAATACTTGTTAAACAGGCTGATAGTGGTGTTTTTTGATATAAATTACTATTACAGACTTCAGCAATTGTTACAAAAATGATACAGCTGACTTTGGGTACAGTAGCTGTATTCACAGGATGTTTTGTGATGATCAGGCAAATAAACATTGCCTGTTAACTCAGTCTTCAGAAAGACAACTTTTGCATGAAAACAGGAAGTGACAACCCTCTAGAAAAGGTTAATACAGAAACGTGAGCCATTGAAAGGTACAGCCCAGTTTTTCAGCATGAAGAGCATTTCATGAACACTTTGTAAAAAAGGGAAGTGAAATCAATTACCAAGCCCTGTAATTAAGCTGTAAGAGATGATTTTGGGAGGTAGTGACTTACAGCAAGATATATAATGGGCTTTCAAGCTGTCAGATCAAAACCACTGTCATAATTGAGTTTTATTTGATTGTAAACAAATTTGTGCTCATCCACCTTACAATGCCACTATGTCTTAATGATTTTTTCAAATATATATATACATATATTTATGACACAATGGTCCTAATGTCTTCTCATATGTTTCTTGCATTTGATAGTACACAGTCTTAATATGTGTTTAAATTTTCATATCATTTAACGTGTTGGTGGCTTTTCTGGAAATTTTCCTCTATTTTAATGTGCAATGTGCATAGTTAAAATCCTGGATTTTATTACTGAAGCATGCAGTTTAATACTGGAATTAGAAGGAAATACATTTACATTTTATTTAAAGCAAAAATGTAATCCAACTGTAAAAATTTTAAATTAAGGGATTCTGTAAAGTAGCTGTGGGGTTTATGGTTTTAATAGTAAATATTGCTTTTATTTGGATTAATCAGGGTTTTTTAATTTTAAGGAAACATATTGTCCTTCCCTTTTTCTTTTTTGTCATAGTATTGTTGCACTCTGTCAGAAAGTTTTAGGCCAATAGCCATAATATGTCACTTTGAAACTGTGACTGTGTTGTGAAAGCCCATTTATCTGCAGTACTAATAAAAATAAAAATTTTGTTTGATTTCTACTGATAGTTGCCTATCCTGAAGCCAGGAGCACGTGATGTTCCAGATAACCTGCCTGTGCAAAAGGATAAAATAACAAACCTTCCAAGACTGCCTAAATCTGCACCAAAGGTTCAACTTCCTTCGCTAACTGTAGCTCCTGGCCAGACAATTCAGTTTTTATTGAAGTTGACTCTTCCTCCGGATTCAAAACTGAATGAAGAAGCTCCCAGTGCCTGGTTTATCACAGCAGAAGGTAAAGTCCCTGGTTAGGATGGGAAGTGGGTTATATCAGCACATCCTGCAGTGCAGGGGATCTCAGTCTGATCAATCAAGATATCCCTCCCTGTCCTGTGTTCCTGTTTGACCTTGTGATGCAGTACATGATATTTAGAATTGATGCGTTTAACAGCTGGAGTGCAAAGATTGAAAAGAGCCAAACACCTGGTAGACTGCTTTTTGTTTGAATTAATACATGCTGCATTATGGTTCAATGCAGCAAGTTAGGTGTATGTAGTGTGCAGGTCATTCTTCAGTTCACATACTCTCAAATATTTAAAGAAATGTGAAACTCAAGTTTCATTCTAGCAGTAAATGCCATCATTTTACCTGCAGTTTAATGCATTTATGGCAGATATCTTACCTGGTGTCTTAGATCTTTGATACAAATGTATGGTAGCCATTAATTTAAGAAGTTTTGCTTGGGCATATCAGAATAAATTTTAATATCCTTTTAAGAGTGTATAGGAGAAATTGCAGTTCCATTGCATTTAAATAAAATGTACTGTATTTATACACCTATAGTGCTATGGATCTCTCCATCTCTAAATGGCTTGATAAAAAAACATTTTTAAATTACTTCTCCTCTTTTTTTTTTTTTGTGTGTGTGTTCAAAACTGAAAAAATCAGGAAGGACATTTCCTTTAATGTTGCATGTGGAAAGTCCTTGTTGTCCTGTAGGTAGAATTAGTGTTTTCTGTAGCTTTCAGACGTGGTGTTAAATACCCTGATGATAAAATCTGTTCTTCTTTTACAGATAATACCTGGTTGCTGCAAGGACAGTGTCCAACAGGAGAAATAAAGGATGTTTCCTGTCAAACTGTCATTCCCTTTCAGTTACCTGGGAGCTGTGTGTCAGCTGAAGCCACCCTGGCCATCAAAGCGTGCCTCTACTACTGCAGCAAAGGTAGCAGTGCCTGTATGATGGCAGGAGTCTCGTTCAGCCAGCCCTTGCAGGTCGCTGGCACAGACCGAGGCAGCTCGGCTCAAGTGGAACTCACACACACCTTTGTAACCAACTAACACAAAGCCAGCTGATTTCACACTTTATTTTGCTATCTGCCGTTTCTGTGGGAGAAAGTACAAATAGATAACTTTGCTCTGTTTTTTTCCTGGAGCTTATGACAAAGCTAAGAAATAATATGCTTGGTAAAATGAAGTAGTTTTCCCTACAGCCTAACGAGAAGATTTATCATCACAACCTCATTTCTTTGCATTACAGTAGCAGCAATAACTTTGTAATACTGTAGACTCTGTTGCCAATTGTGAACATACTGGAGGTCTGCCAGTCTTAAGAAATGAGCAACAATTTTTAGAGTCCGTTTGAAAGAGCTGGTGTTACTTTGTGATGTTGCTGTAAGATCTTTGCACTGTACATACTGTTAGAGTAGATAATTTTGGACTAACACTTCAAAATTCCTTTTGTGCCCTTATTACATTTTAAGAGAATGTCAAAAGGAAGTTTTCTTTCTCCAGTCTGTAAAAGAAGTTATTCTCTGTAATGACACAACACACGTATTTTGAAAATACATCTTAAACTAGGTGCAGCTCTAGTTTTATGCAAATTGAGTATTTTGCTTTAACTCAACATGACCGCCTTACATGAAGAGCAAAGGTTCATGGAAAATTTTCTGTGAAAGGAAGCGTTCAAGTTCCTGCGGAAGAATTTCATGCTGATTTTTAACAAAAAATGTGCCTCTCTGCAATATGTGTATATATATATATATAAAAAATAGCCACCACAAAGCCATGCTGGAGCTTTTCTGATACATACCAATCTACATTTTACAGAAAGTGGTAGGTAATGGTTGAGTATCTGCACTGCAAAAATTAAATGTCAACCATTTCAAGCAGGGTGATTCACTCCCATTTTTATGATTTCTCTGCAAAGACTTGTCTGAAGACTTCTGTCTTGCATATACATAATATTATGAAGAATATTGCACTCTTGAAGTCTGATTCAGAGTCCTTTGAAGTCACTGTTAGTCCCTGGATTTGTAATAGTGGCCACTGAACCAGAATTGTATATTTGATAATGGATTATTTGCATTCACGTTTAGAGCTTCTGATCTTTTGCTAGAGCACTCGTAACCTAATCTTTGAGTAGGATGCTTTAAAACTCTATTGCAAAACTCTGCCCGTGGGGTTTAAGTGTTTTGCAAGTAAAATTCCTTCAATTTGCCATAGGGGCAGGGTGATAGTGGTGGTGCAAGTTTATTACTTGAACTGGAAGAGTTTCCACCATGCTTAAGTGGTAATTAGGTTAGGCTCTGTGCTCTGGTCATGATGATCAGTTCTGAGAAGATGATTTTGTTGTAAGATAGTATTGTCACACATATTATAAAATGCAGTAGTGAAAGAATTTTTTTTAATTTTTCTGAAACAATTATTTCTGACACCTGCCAGTAAATCCCCACTATCAGTTGTTGTTGCTTTTTCTTACTTAAAGGCTGACTGAAGTGTTGGTCATGAACCCGAGAGGCTTTTGTTTTAAGGGAACCATATGGACTGGTGTGGTTCTTCCTCCCATTGAAATGCCAGTCTGTCTGAGAGTTCTTTGTGGCACCAGAAATGGTTGTTATCTCACCTGTCAGCAAAGCAAGGGCTGAAATATTATTTTTCTTATGTTTGGTTTTTAAGCAACTTTTCTAATTCAATGTTTCAGCTCCTTTGGGTAAGCCTCTCCATTCTCACATACCATTTTGAAGAATGAAAAGGCTTTGCTACTTTGTTCACAGATGGCAAATGCTGTTGGAAGGATGAAGATAAAGAAACTGATTTGGGCATTTATTATTTTTTACACTTTAGTAAAACTCAGTCTTTCACAATTTTTTGTTTGTCTGTTTACCTTTGGATAGTAGCCAGGAAACCTTAGAACAGCTTCTAGATAGCCTGCAGGTTTTCTGTTGCTCTCTGAAAAAAACAAGCATTAGGTTCAGAAGTTCAGAATAATGAACCAAACTGCTACAGTTATCTTGAACGTGTAATTCATCAGATGGATCTTTTTTCTCTCATTTTGTTCCATCATAGAATGGTTTGGGTTGGAAGGGGCCTGAGAGACCATCTAGTTCCAACCCCCTGCCATGGGCAGGGACACCTTCCTCTAGAGCTGGTTACCCAGAGCTGCATCCAGCCTGATTGTGAATACTTTCAGGGATCTGGCATCCACAGCTTTTCTGGGCAGCCTGTCCCAGTGTCTGACCACCCTCACCATAAAGAATTTCTTTCAAATATCTAATCTAAGTCTGCCTTCTTTCAGTTTGAAGCCATTCCCCCTGCTTCTATCCCTACATGCTCTTGTCAAAAGTCTATGTCCAGCTCTTGTAGCTCCTTCAGGTACTGGAAGGTGCTATAAGGTCTCTCCAGTCTTCTCCAGGCTGAACAACCCCAACTCAAATTTTCACCTAGAATGACATTGTATTTTTCTATTTCAATTGGATCAGATCATCAAATTCTGCCTGTATGCCAATATTAAAATTAAAAAAATCAAAAATCTGTTTTATTGACACCTTAATTAATGTATTGCTGTAGGGGAAAGGCTCTGTTCCTCACTTTATTTAACTACAGTGTATAATGTTTAATTACAGTATCTTAGTTATATTTTCTGTCTAAATGTTCTCTCCTTGCTCAGTCTGTGTGTTCACTGTGATTGGCCTTTAATCATGTAATCTAACACCAAGTTTTGTTTGTCCAAGGGATAAGGATGCGCATTCCCAGAGTCATTCCTTCTGTTTCACTTGTAGTGTACAGATATTCGAATGTCCTGTGATTGGAAAAGCACAGATTTTTTTAGAGCTTATGATATTTAGGGATACTATTTCCATTTCTTCCTCCAGGGTTTCCAAGATGCTCTTACAGTAAAGCAACAAGTGCCATAAATTTCGCCAGACAGGCAAACAGAATAGCATGTACAAGCTACAGAAATTTATTTAAGTACCAGAAAGCATCTTCCAAATATGATGCAGAAAAATAGGAAATGTTACTGTTCTGTCTAAATACTGAAAAATCAGATATATTGATGACTGCTACCTCTTTGTATGGGCACTTAGTTTTTTGGTGTTTCCTGATATAAAAATTCCAAGCAGATTGGAATGGCTCAGCACTCTCAGATTTGTGTCTCACAGTAAAAGTATGTAATTCAAGGCTTTTTCCAAACATGACTTTCTACTGGCTTTAACAGGTTTTGCATCAAACCTTAATAAAGCATTAAATGACTTTAGCAAGTCTCTAAAGAGTATTGGTCATGGTTGATTTGTATAATGTAAACAAGTTCAGTGGCATTTAAAGTTTTTAGTTGTAGTGTTTGCACTTCTGGGACAGCTTTTGGTTTTGAATGGATGTATTAATAGTTCCATGAGATGTTTTTAGTGATTTTATTTAATTGCAGTATAATATTTTTTATTAGACTAGAAAAAAGATAATGTGATTTTGAAGAGGGAGCGTAATTTGTTTTAATAGCTCTTTCATGTTGTTTGAATTCAGTAATATCTTTCTGTAGTTTGCTCCCTTCTGTTGAAGGAAGGGTAGGGATGATGACTGTGTAAACCTATTGATGGGCACATGTTTTATGCATATATTTGTGGTTGATTTCTTTTTGTGTTAGATTCTTACATCATTTTTGGCTTTTCTCTTGGATGCTTTTTCTTACTTTCTTCTCATATCTTCCACCTGTAGAGCATTATGTTTGTGTAAGGCTGTGGTAGTGTGGTACCAAGCAAGTACAGACCAGATGAGTGATACATGAGAAGGTAGTTTTATAGCATCAGGTAAATGCCTTATCTGCTTATCCTGAGAAAAGTGCATGTGGCTTCCAGTATATTGTATATATTCTTAATGCGCTGGTTTTATTTCAGTAGGAAAATATTGTGGCTGAAACCGTGGGTAAAACTGTTTTGTTGAGAGAACATCAGGAAAAATATATTCCTTACCTCTTGCTCAGAGGAGGGAGATGATGAAAATGAAGAGACTTTCCTTCTTATGTAGGGCCATGTCCTTTTGTTCCTTTAATTATTGACTATTTATTTTAGCAAAGAGAGAGGCACTATTGACCACAAATTGTCTTGAATTTTTGATTCCTAACAGGGTTTTCTACATGCATGGAAGCTCTAAATGTCTGACTTTGTAGAGTTAAGAGTGATAGATCTAGTTTTAAATGGTTTCTAGTTTAGCACACAATAGCAGAGATTTATGTACATTCTGAAGATACGTAATTTTTTAAAATCACTGGTATTCATTAACACTTACCTCAAAGACACATTGAGGCTACACTCCCACAGAAGTGTGAACTGAGAATTAAGTTTTTTTTGTTGTAGAATGTGTGAGATGTGCTGTGGCACATCGTGTTCTCCAGGCTGCAGTTGTGCTACCTAAGGAGAACTTACCACGCACAGCAGCTCATCAGTCACCCCCAGTAACTCTCCACTCAAATCTGCCAGGTCACTTGCTCCTATAATCAATTAATATTACTGGTTTATGTTAGCAAATATTTAGTATTCAGAATTTATCATTACAATTTTCATTGCAGTTGGTTTGTCAAGGATTAGAGGAGCTTCTCTGTCCTAAGCAAAGAAAGTATAAGAATGGTGACAAGTAATTGGAGACAATTTTTGAAAATGCGAGACCTGGTTATTTTTTAATTAAATCACAACATCTGTTTTTGCATTCAACAACAGATCATTCATTTAGAAACAATATTTCTAATATTTTACATTCCATTGTGTTCATATAACCGAATTTCACTACTGTCTTCCATCAGAAGCAGCTGATCTAGATTTTGTAATTTTTGTACTCTGATAAGTAAAGTTACTACTCTCATTTAGGATTAGGATTCATTCCTGTTCAGAATTCATCACACCTGTGATTGAGTTTCCAAGTTTATCTTAGTTTCTTTGTCATGCTGTTATGGGAGATTTTGGTTAGGTTTTTGGGTCTGTCCTTTCCTCCTTTGTGTAGTTCCCACAATGAAACACAGCCTGTATCTTGTTACCATGCAGGGATCCACGCAGGAAGGATAATTCCCTCCACCAGCTCCTTGCCCCTCCCCTGCATCAGGGATGGGGATATAAACAGCAAGAAATTCTAGATGGCATTAGAATAAGGTGATGTCCTCAGGTCGGCTTCATCAAGCTTTGCACTGATGCAGCTACTGTCAGAAGTTTTACCTTTACCTCTGGCCCTGCCCAGTGGGGTCCTGAAGTTGTTCCTAGGTGTCCCAGAGCATCCCATCAAACTTGAGTAGCCTCTGCAGGGATTCTGATGGCTCTTGGTTTCAGGAAACTTTGATGCTAGAGATGAAATACTTCAGCTGCTATAGGTTAAATATTTTAGCTATTATGTAATTTGCTGTCCTGTTGCAGGTTGTTTAATTATTGTCAGGTAATGCACTCCTGCTGCAGATGAGAAGCTGGAAGCCTTGGGTGTGAGTTGAGGAATGTTTGTGTAGCTATAATTAAATACTGCTCATTTTACCTCTTTGGTGGTCCATTGCTTTCAAGCATACGAGGGAACTCTGTCCAATTTCAGGCTCTAGGGCTAAGCAAAAGAATTGCAAGTATTTTTTAAGTCTTGCCTAGTTCCTTTGAAACATTTACAATTTTAAGCTAAAGAAATCCCGTTTGAAGAAAACCTGTTCGTTCATCTGCCTTAACTTAATGCTCTGTACTCAACATGCCTCAGAAGAGAGATATTCCACACTGTATTCTTTCCCATTTCGTCTAAGGATTGAGAAATTCAACCCATCTGGCCATTGTCAGACTTCATAGAAAGCAAAACAGCAATTCCCAATTTGATTTTACTTTTTTTTTTTTTAAGTAAGAGCCTATTTTCCAAGCTTTTGATTAAACTGAAATACTGGGGTTTAACTGTATGTTCGAGGAATCTGTCCTGAGAGTTGCCTGAATCAGATTTCCGAATCTGGTTTCCAGATTTTAAAAATGAATTGATAATAAAGTGGAGAAAAAAATTGCTAAATGTTTTATCTGTTGGATATTTAACTTCAGAAGTGTCCAATTTCACTTTTAAAATAGAATTAGAACAACTAAAATGTTCTCCTCTCTGTCGTTACCATTAATGTACCTTTAATCATTGTATCATGAAAACCTGTGATGGATCTATGTGATTTTGTAAGAAAATCGATAAAGAAGGTAGTTGTTAAGCAGTGACTGGGTGAAATCCAGGTGCTCCAAGGTTAATGGCAAATATCTTTAGGGCCAGGAGTTTGGCCCAATGTGACAGAAATTCTGTGTTTTTATTACATCTTAATGGCTTAAGGAAAAAATCAGTGCCTTTTGTAACAATACTTGAAAGTGTTTCTTTACAGAAATACTGGAGTACTGATTGGAATAAGGTATTTGACCTTCATGGTTTGCAAGCTTCAGAGGGATTTAATTCTACTAATTCTGAAACTGTGAAGAGTTTTCCTTCTCCATCATGTTATTGAATTAATTTGAATTTAAGGTGCTTATTTGTCAAACTCCTTTTCTTACAAAATACTTCAAAATGCAGTTTTTTCTCAATCTTGTGAGCTTCCTTCTGAAACTATTGTTACCTCTTTTGTACACTTCAGAACAAATGTGGCAGGGAGACTTCAAATAGCTTTCTGAAATTGTGGTTTGAGTGAGATGGAAGGCAAAACATGCACTGACCTAAAGGGGCAAAGGTGATGCCTCTTGGTATTTGAGGGGTGGAGGGTTGGTCTTTGTTTTGGAGTTGTTTTCATCTGTTCTACAGATCAGCAAAGATTCTTTGCACAGCAAAAGGTGTAGGGGCAGTCAGGAAGGGTCAGGTTATCTCACTGTGAAAACATGAAACTTCATTTAGGTTCTGCTGCTGGGCTATCTAAAAATCCCAGCAGTATAATGCGAGTGAGGAAAGTCACATTTGAGCACTTAACACCTTAATAAATGTCTCCAGGTGATTTAAGGGGAAAGAGAGGGATTTTATTTTCTTCCTTGAGAATTTCAGTATTGCTTTGTGGGCATTGGAATGTTTTTGTCTGCTCTTTGGGATACTGAACCTTTGTTTCTCCATTACATTTGATGCAAAGCCTTTCACATATCTGAACACTTAAAAAATGTGGTTTACATTTGTTGTTACAAAATATGAGAAGAATTGAAATGAAAGCACCTCTTCTACAGCTGATGTAGGTAATGTAAATTCTTCACTGATGGTGTTGCCTAACAATGTTCTTTACAATATTCATAGATGATGATCCTTTTTAAGTAAAAGGTAAATGTCCTGCAATATTATGAGAACAAATAAATACACTGTAGAAGACATGTCAGCCTTGGCTATCAAACCAACAGATAAACAGTGATTAAAGAATGTACGCTTTCTCCTGTGCAGCCTCTTTCTCCTTGTAAAGCTTTTCCATGGAAAAATAAACATTAAAAAATTTTATGTGTTCTTTCAAGGCTGGGTTTGTCTGTCAATCTTTGTGTGAACATAGATCTAGAAGTTATGAAATGTGTCTGCTGTGAGGGGTTGCAGCTTGAATAAAACGCTTTAATTAAGAAGTACTGTTTGCTTCCCACTCCCTTTGCCACAGGCTCTGCAGCCGTGGGTGTCAGTCAGCCCTTCAGTGACCAAGGGTCTGTAAAACAGTGTGAGTCGTGAGGACTGCCCCCTCCAGGGGTCTGGGAGCAAGAGACCTGCTTTTATTTTCATTTCTGCACATAAGAGACATTAAAAATGGTACACTGCATGAGTCACAGGCTGCCTGATTGTAGCCTTCAGTTTATTGCAGAGATCCCAGAGCAAATTTAGCTATGGGAACAGATCCCTCTGCATGGAGCTCCAGCTGAAGTAATGTTTGTTACTGTGGTTAGACTGTGCTACACGTTGCAGCATGTGGGTGCCTGTTTAATTATATTTATGGTTGAACTGTATTTTAGCAGCAGTGTCTAAAAATAATTGTTTTACTCATAAAACAGTTTGCAGCTTTGACCAAGAACCTGTGGGTACAGGGCAGTGATGCAGGCTCTCGTGCTCCAGTACAGCTGGAGATGGACACCAACATGCCTACAAAGATAATCCCTTATTTGTGCTGCTCATCATGTTTTTATTGATACAGTGATTTCTCATAAATGGAAGCATTGCATGACAAAAATTCTGGAATATGTACTGTAGGTGAGCCCCATAAACTGTACTGTAACTATGTTGAATTTCTGTTGTTCCCTCCCACCCCACTAAAGATTTTTCCTCGTTTTTATTCATCTATTCAAATATTTAAAATTTTTATACACGCTACTTATAAAACTCAGCTAACTTTCTTTGGTTTCCATGCAGATGCAATATATTCAGCTTAGCCTGATGCAGCAAGTCTGGATTTGACACTCAAACAAATTCGATTATAATTTCTCTGTTTTACTAAAAAGTTCATCAAAAGCTTCTGCCAAGCTCAACTCAGCTAGTTTAGGCCAGGTCACACAATCTCTCAGCATCTTAGTGAGCGTTTGCCACAGATCACAAAGCTGAACCTTGGCTGGCTTTCAGTCGTCATCTCTGAAATGACACCTTCACCCCCAACTTCTGAGCGTTCTTAAAACAGAAATTCCGTGCGAACACAGACCTGTACGTTCTACATGCAAACAAATCGATGATGTTTTTGTATCCAGGGGCATCTGTGGGACTGAGCTGGGCTGGGGCATTTTGCCAGAACCCAGGGAGGCACTGCCCGGTGCAGATTCCTGTGGTCACAAAGTCACTGCTCTAGGAAGCTATTAATTAGCTTGTTTCTAAAAGCAAGGGAAAGGAGCCTTTCATGTTAAAATCACTAACAGAGCCAAGATATTTTCTTGTTATTGCAAGGGATTCTGCAATCTCCTGCCAAGAGCAACTTACCCGGAGATTGGGTAAATGGGGCTTGAAACAGCTCCTCTCCCTGCCCTGTCCTTCCCATCTGAAGTAGTTTCCTGTGGCTGTTCAAACTCATGGCTCTGCTGCCTCATCTGAATTTTATCTTTTCTGCCTGTCACCCTGGTATTTTGTGCACACAATCCCACCAGGAACTGAAAACAATACCTGGTGGCTATTTTATGTGCCAGTGTGGGTAGCAAAGTTCCACCCTTGCTGTAACTGGGCTTTTTGGAGCGGGTTTGTGCTTCTTTGCCCTCTAAGCACAGGAATGAAAGCAGAGGTGAGGATTTTCAGCCTTTGCATGTAAAGGAGTAGCTTTCCAAAGTGTTGCTACAGCAGCACATACTGTTTCTTTTTTTGGAAAAGCATTAGCAAGTTATAACCCTTAGTTAAATCTCTCCATAATTTTACTATCTCAGACATTCCTGTAAGCAGAGTATATGGGAATGCCACTGCTCAAAGCTCCTAGCAAGAGCTCAGGCTGCAAATTGTGGGTCTATTTTCCAAACATTGAACAAAGCTGTAATATTAAGGAGTAATTAGATATTAATGAAGATTTTGTTTCACTAAAACCAAATACTTCATCAAAGTTACCCTTGTGCTGTATAACTTTTGAAATCCATTCACATGGAACTGCAATGTTATTTTTGAAGCTGTCAATGCAATTATTGTCCTTGAGAACCAAATAGTTTTTTGAACACTATCTTTATTTTCTAACAAGAAGGCAGCACATCAGGTTTAATATCTACATTAGATAGCAGGGCTTGGACAAGCACATGCCTTCCGTAGTGAAGTGAACCTGTGTCTGAGGGGACAGCACATAAAGTGTGATGTGTTTTAATCAGAGCAAAGCAGAGTCAGCAGTTTAATGATGTTTTCATTGATATAATGATTTATCATTAGTGAAAGCATTGATGTGTGTCAGCAGCAAGCGTAAGCAGTCGTTGCATCAAGGTCTGTGCGCCTTCCCTCCCCCGCCTTGTGCGCACTGACACATTTGACTAAAGCTGTGATGTTTTCCAAGTTATCTGGGGTTGATACTGAGGCACAGAGATCACCAAGAATGAGAGATGTAACCATTTTTTTCAGAATTTTAATACATTCAGCAAGTGGAACCACTGGAGAAAATACAACATTGAAATGCACCAAGCAGTGTGTAGGAGCATCAATGCCTAAGTGGCAGTTCAATCCAAAGGAAACTTGCTGGGGGCTACTGAGAAACCCATCATTTAAATTTTTCTTTCCTTTATGCAGTTGAGTGAGGAAGATGGATTTAATTTGCATTTTTGCCATGCTCTTAGCAGCAAAAGTGCTACAAAGTGCTGTTATCATAGACTCAAATCAGACGTGCGTGTGGCAGAACTTCTGAGACCTTATGAGGGAGATGCAGAGGGTGTAATGGAGTCTCTAGCAGACAGTGACAAAAATTTGCCTCACAAATTCACTGCTAAGTGTAAAATGAAACATTTACTGAATCATAACAGGATTAGTTATGAATTTAAACTAGCAGGGGATTAAAATTTTTATTTACTTGAGGCTGCTCAACTGAACGATTCTCTTTATGGGAGGCTTAGATTACATGGAAGTACATGAAATAGAGAAAAAATGCAGAACTTAGCCAAGAGAAGTGAAATAGGATGGATGGTATATTTTATATAGAAGTGTGTCTTTTTTCCAATATATACCAAACTTGCTGATTTAAAAAAATACGTAATGGATGGAGGTCTCAGCAACTTTGAGACCTGTTTCTGGTCTACATGAGTGCATCACCTGTAATCACCAGATTATATGTTTTTCTTTTACACCTGGTAGAGGGTCTTTCCTGCTTTCACATACAGTGGCAGCCTGATCACCCTAACACTCTCCGGGACTCTGCATATCACAGCTTTTTTCTTGACAGTAAGAGAGACTACCTTGCTACAAGCACCTGACAGCAGGCATGCATCTGTTTTCCAAGAACAGCCTAGCTCAGATGAACCTGTCAGAGTGATTGTTTTCCACCTTCTCCTAACATGCAGAAAGCTTATGGAGTACCTTGTACAGTGACAAGCAAAAAATAACCAGGATTTAATCCATGCTCAAGCTTCGCGCAGTCTCACAGGAAAGTTGTATTTACAATTAAAGTGCCCCCAGGAAAGAGATATTTTGCTGTTTGCAGAAAATCCCAACAAGTTAACCTAGAAAAATTGTATGTTTTAAACTCAGAAATGCTTGCAGTCAAGCAAAGAAAGAGGAATCAAGGTATACCAAAGCAATTCTGACTTGCCACCTTAACAGTGTGAGGACTACAGCAAGTAATGATCCAAACTGGTGGAAGGTGTCCTTGCCCGTGGCAGGGGGGCTGGAATGAGATAATCTTTAAAGTCTCTTCTAACCCAAGTGATTCTATGGTTCTATGACCCTCTCCTTTCTGGTTGTTGTTGGGGTTTTGTTTGGGGTTTTTTTGGTTTTGTCAGCCAAGGAAATTAATGAGGAAAATCCATTAGAATTATGTTCCAGCACAGCACTTCAATAGCACAGTATTAATCACAGCATTAAAGGCTACTGGGTTCTCCTCAGTTTGAGAAGAGACTCAAAAAGAGGCTCTATGATATAAACCACATGAAGGCTGAATCCTCAGGTGGAATAAATTTTCCTGCCTCTAACTGGGCAGTGGAGTGTATATATTTCTCTCAGGCAGCAAATAGATGCATTTATGCCTGCATTGCTGTGCTCGTCTTGTTAATCTCTGCTGAGCTTTTACTTAATGACCATCACATGATCCTTTTCACTCTCCATTCATCTCTGTAATTAGTTCTCCCAAGGCTTGCAGCACAGTAACTATCTGCTTGTAGCTCCTTTCTCTGGAAAGAAAAGCAATTTAGTTTCTCTTGTATTCGAAAAAAATTACTGCTACCCTGTACATCCCTTTCGCTTTTCTTTTTACTGTCCCGAGATGTGTTATTAGCAAGAGGCTCTGTTTCCTCTATTTCACCTCTATACCACATCCCACTAATGTGGCTGTCCCCATGCTGACCACTGAAATTGCCCTCAGCAAGGTTTCTAATTATCCATTGCTAACCATCTTCAGTCTTCTTGGCCTGTCAGTGGCCTTCAATGTACACAAACTGGCTTTTAGTTTTGAAATTTTCATTTTGTTTGCCTCTGTACTTCCCTTTATTCCAGCTCCCTGCATGCTTTGGACACTGCTCCTTCATTATGTCCTTGGTTGAATAGTCCTCTCTTTCCCATCTCCAGTTTTTGGTGGGAATTCCTGTGGACTGCCACCCTCCCTTCCCTGCTCCCTTTGCACACTCTGTCTCTGGTCTCTGGATGGTACAAAGTTCCTCAACCACCTGTGCTGAGGAGTCAGAGTCCTCCCTCTCTCCTCCAGAATGGTCTCTTTCTACTAAAGAAGTCTCACCATTTATCTTCCTTTGACTTTATAAAATGTAAATGCACCTGAAAACTCCTAATCATCTGTTCATTACTCCTTCATGTTACTCCTTTCCTTTTGCAAGCAATCTTTTGCTTGATTACAATTAATCTGACCCCAGATTATTTATTATTCTGATTACAGACAAGCTTTAGAAGTCCAGCGTTCTTTCAGTTTCAGCAGCTCCCTGGGTCCTTACATTTGGACAGCATCTGAGTTTTTGCAGTTCTATTCCATCTTTTCTCTGCTCTCTCTAGTCTGAACACTTGTTTGAGGTTTTCTACCTCATGCCTCAGTTTCTACAATACCCTGTGTTAGTTACAGAATCTTGGCCTGCTCTTACCTGTCCCAAATGTGACTCTGTCAGGTGTTGACTTCATAGCCCAAAGGGTGGTGACTGAAATACGACTTTCTAGAATCCAAGTGCCAGCTCTCCCTGCTCGCTGGCGTCGGTCAGAGGCTGCACCTTCACATATTTCACTGTGCCTCACAGCCTGGTCATTTCCTATTTGTGAGATTCTGTTAATTTTCAAGATACCAACTCCAGCCTCTGGGGTTTTTTAATCTTTCTGCACCATTATCAACTATTATTCTTGCAACTATTGCACAGCTGAGCTCTGAGGCTTCCCTTAATTTTTCAAAAGGATTTCCTCATCAGCACTGGCAAAGCCTTTCTTACAACACTGAAATGTCATCAACTTTTAGGCTCTCCTGGACTAAGATCACTCACTCCTACACCAATAATATCTCATTGTTTGCTATCAGACTCTGGCTGTTGGCTGTGCTGTGACATTTGCTGCCTGGTTGTCCATCAGTTGTAAAATCTCAGTGTAAGCTCTCTGTGGACATGGGACTTTCTTCTCCCCATGTGTTTACACAGCACTCAGTGCCATGGAGTTTATCCTGAGAACTGTGGTAATATAAATGGTAATAGGAGTTGGTATGACAGGTTTATTTCCCTGGCAGTGCTTAATCTTAGCAAAACAGCTTTTAAAATTGATTTGGGAGCCAGAAGAATAAAATAGGTGACTTGTACAAAATTTTAATTTCTGCTTCCATCATTCCAATGTCTTGATTTTTGCCTACTTGTTTATAGACAAATCTCCCATTGCTTGTCCCGCTGAAGCTTAAGCAATGTATAGGAAAATGAATTTTAAAAAACTTTCCTGAACTGAGGGAATTATGTCCTCAGTCCAGGAATTCCAGAAGGGCACGTGGAGTTCAGCTGAGCTGGATGTCTGTCCAGGTTCAAATCCTAAAGGATCCAAAGATTTTATCATGCTTTTATAGGGATGTTTAATCACATACTGAAAAAATGTTGAAGTTGGCTAGAGATGCATCTGCCTTCATGGTATTTTTTGGCTTTTTTTTTCTCCTCTAGTGGATAAGGAGACGATTGAAACAGATAAAAAACACAGGAGCGTCGCACATGGGGTTTGGTCCTGCACTGTGACCTCTGACTTCCTCCAAAGCACAGCCGATCCTACACATGTGAGGGAAGGGATGTGGGCTGCTGCGAAGGGCGCATTTGCAGAGCCTTTGGGAGGCAAGCTTTGTGGCTGTGTTTAGTTCCCATAGAAGTACAGTCCTTGGCTTTGGAAAACCCACCAGGCTGTGCCCTGCACTGCTGGTTGTTACCCTTATGTGGGGATCTGAGTGGCTGATCAATGTTCTTTCTTCACACCTACCTGACTTTTTGGCACTGAGCATCTGGATGGTCACGAACAATTTCCTGGATTGAATTCGAAGGATTAAGCTTGGGGCAGAAGGATTCCATCTCCTCAGCCACAGACCTTCTCTTCTGTATAAGCTGTTCTTTCCACACTTCTCCACACTCAGCATCAGAAGCTGCTTCCCATCGTTCCCATAACCTATGCTGAGTGTGTTCCCACTGCTCCTGCAGAGTGATCCGGGCTCTCAGCTCCCTCTGCCAGGGAGGGGCTTTTGGCAGTTTGGACCACAGGTTGTTTGTTCTGAGAAAAGGCTGTAGTCAAAGCCCTGTTATCACCAGTTAGAGGGCACTCTTCCGTGGGAAGCCTGAATCAGCAGAGAAGGAAGATGTGGTGACCTCTCATTTGCTGCTGTCACCGCAGGAACATGAACTGCAGCTCATGGAGTAAGTGATGATTTCACTTTCAGTATTGCAGAGCTGCAGCCCAGGCAGGAGGAAACGAAGGCATTTATAACTGAGAGCAGCAATCTGCCAGGTTTGATGTCTCCTGGTCAGTGAGAGGTGGAAAGCCTTGCCCTGAGGTGGAGCTGCATGTTCCCTCCGTGTCAGTGAGGAATCGTGGAGCATTCCGGCTGCAGTGTAACCACCCAGACAGAGGGATGGTCAGGAGCCCTTTTTTGGGGGAAGTTCTGCAATCATGCATAAATCTTCTGGCCTGGTCTGGTTTATTTTTACCTTTAATCCTGAAGAATTCTTGTCTGATATTCTAACCTTGTTTTCTGATGTTTTATTAGAACTAACTTGCAAAGCCTCTTTCCAGTATGTGTGGAATCCTGAGCTCAGCTCTTCACTAAAAGCTGCCTTTTTAACTCTTTCACACCTTCCCCTAGTTGATTTTTCTATTAAGGTAATAGATTATCTAAGGCAAATAATGGAAGAAACAATGTGATCTTTTTCCTTTTCTGTAAAATGAAGGGGCTTTAAGTCTAAAGCACCTAATACACGACATTAACTTGGGAAATATGCACCTAAAACTCATAAAATTCAGCAACAAAAATTAAGATATTATCTTAGGACCTTAATTTTTTTTCCAGATTCCCTAACTTTGGTTTATTTATTTTACAGTCTGAAGAGAGTCACACATATACCTTTCAAGATGAAAAAGAAAACCCCGTAATTAATGCAACTAATATTCTAGTCAAGAAAGTAAGGCTGCATAACCAAAGCTGTCATAAAACACAACAGAGCCCAAGTCAAGTCTTGTCCTTTACGGCGGTGGGAGATGAGAATACTCAGTTCTCTGTGATTATATATCAGTTTCCTACCCCTCTCAACCATAAATAAGCACTGTCCAGTTGAAACTGGCTTACTAATATACTTCTTTTTAGCACACTTGTCTTTCCTCTGCCTCAGAATATCTATATTCTTTCTTGGATGCCCATTATAGAAGTTTTAAAAATTCTGCACTTCCTTGTTTAAAACCCTTGACTGCAGATCACCCCCTCTCCAAGAGAGCTGACAGCCTGTTATAAGCAGGCCTGTATGATGACAGGTATGTGATTATATTTAAATAGCCCTGTCATAAAAAGCATTTCCTAGATTTTTTTTTCCTTCTTAGCCTGATACTTAAAAGGTTGCACTGCATTTTCTGTGTTGTTAATGAAAACCTTCTGCAGTGTGAAAAAGGAATCAAAAGCCCTGAATTAAGCATGTAGGTACCATTTATCCTACAAAATAAACACGGAAAAAATGGGGGGAAAAAATCGGTAATGTGCCCATGAGAGCTTCTCCTCGTGGCAAAAAATGTTCCAGTCTGCTCAAAGAACAGATGAGCTTGGATCTCACTTCCAAAGAAGGGCTCCTGTTGCTAATCTCTGTGTCCTGCTGTTTGAACTCATCAGCTTCAGAGATGATAAGAATACGTTGTTATGCAAACTATCAAAGTTTATTTACACAACTTCTTAAAACAGATTCTTTCAGTGGTATGGCCAGGTGGTTAATGCTGATTGTCAGATTTTTTATGCATGCCAGCTTGGTAGTACATATCTTCATCCTGTAAGCAAGATATTGTCTGCTGTACAACACTCCATCATCCCAAATCTCAGGGGTTAGCACGCTCTCATCTTTAATCTCCTGGAATCCTTCTTTTCCTTTGATTTTAAAATCTGTGAACATTTTCACAGAGCAAATCCTCAATAAACAGAATAAAAAAATCAAATAACCTAAGCAGCTTTAAGTTCAAAATTAAATTATGTATCAAGCAGGAATCTGGCAATGCAGTGCTAGTCTACCATAAAGTCTTTCATCCATGCAAATCCTGTGAGCACTTTAGTGCTCCCAGATTGTCAGGTGAGCTCTCTGTTCTAAATATTTTTAAGTGGCTTAAGCACTTACGCACTCAATTCTGGAATTCCCAAGTTAATGTTTCCTCAAAGGACCTAATTTACAATGGATGGCTGTTCATCTTCTGCTATCTATAAACTGATGCAACAATTTAACTGCAAACCCTTTATAACAGCCGGGAATTGTCAGGTCTTCTATATTTTAAAAAGCTTTTCTTCTGCATGGGATATAAATCACAGAATAAAATGTATGAGGGAAAATGGGACATGGAGATACTGCCTTATACACAAAGGAAATGCTGGAGATTTATTGTCAGTGATTTTCTTAAATCTGCTTACAGAGCCAGGACGATACTTTCCAGAATGGATATGGCTGTCGTTTTTCACATCCATAGGTCAGCAGTTTGTGGGGGATCTTTGAAGAGCTCAGATTCCAACTAAAGGGCACAGACAGTAATGACATGTCTTCCAGTGAGCACCAAACTGCCAGGGGCTGCTGGAAGTCACCGCCCCAGTGAGGGTCTTGGTGCCACCCTATCCCTCATGGATGTGCTGAATGTGACAGTGGGAGCTTTGGTGTGTGTTGAGAACATCTCTAAATCACCCTCACAGGGATCAAGGTTTAACTGGAGCCCACAGCACATCAGGGCAGCATTCTGAAAAAAAAAAATAAAATTCTTACGCTTCATGTCAAGTTACAGCAACTTAAAAAGATCAGTGGGACGTTTTGTGGCCGGTGTCACCAGCAGGGTTATCTGAGCGAAGGCCGCAGTAACTTCGATTACTTTGTGTTTGCTGTGAGCTAGAAAGCCACAGCTTCAAGGGGCAGGAATAACAAAGTCGCCTGAATGGAATTGCAAATTCTAGACACCTTGGAATCCAAAAATTATTTTCACTTCCCTGTCTCTTTTGGTATTACTTCCCCTAACAATGACAAGTGCCTCAAAAACGGCATATTGCTTTCCAGCTAAAGCTTGACCTTTACTGCTTTTCTTCTTCAACAAGTGACACTGATAAAATTATACAGCAGACAAAAAAAGCAAATAAATAATCCAGCTATGAAAGACTTATATTGAAACTGTGGGAAAATATATACTGGGCATGACATTTAGGAGTTGATTAAATCACCACATTTGCAATTCCTGAGTGAAAGACCACAAGCAAAGTTTGCAGGGAGCTTGCAGCAGATATGCAGCAATGTCCACAAACTGTAAAACCAAGACTTCTGAGAGAGTGTGTGGCATTTGGGAGGACAAAAACACTCACAGAATATTAGAATATTTTGAGTAGGAAGGGATAGTATTGTGAGTTTCATTCAAATATCATTCTCACTCGGGTTACATCTACCAAAACTCTGCTTGTTCAGAAACCAGAAATTTGTTGGCCAGGAGGTTCCCAACTAGGGAGCAAACAAGAATTGTCCCCTTCATAGCTGTATAATACCTGTTGTTGGTAGTGTCAGTCTATTCTCCGTGGTCATGCAGCCAGACTCCAGGAATATGTCATCACAGCTGACTGGCATTAGGCTGACTGCAGAAAGGAGAAATACTGAGGAAATTGGGAAAGGGAAGCGCCTTTCAGCACATCCTTCCAGAACTGAGTTAGAGCATAGTGCTGAAAAGACAATAACAGACATTTTTATGCAATACATTTCATCCCCACATTTGGTTAATCTTGAATAGCTGCTGCCACAACTGGGGCTGTTCTGTGGATGAGAGGACTGTCCCTCTCTATCCCGAACCAGAAAGAATGTGCAGAAAGCAAAGATACACAAATTAAATCCAGCCAACGTTTTCATTACTTTATTTATGTTGGGAAGGTAAAAGACAGAGCAGGCTTTCTAGACTATTTTGGTAACTGGAATGATTTAAAAACGTGGCTAGGCAACAGTGTGTACAGACCTTAGGCTGTTCTGCCAGCTCATCTAAGTCATCATCCGCAGCATCATTTGCTATTTGGTCACTAGAAATCCTTGGGGCTGAGCGCTTCAGTCATGCTGCAGCATTCCAAATCATTTCAGCTGGGTTTTCCTGTTTTTCACTTAAGGACAAATGCCCACGGAAGAATGAGCAACTTCATTTGCCTTTGTGCTCTGCTCCTGGAGTTGGACTGAGGATGCAATGCCCATCCTGTGCTAGATGCACACCAGCTACAGAGAGGAGTCACTGGAGCTGCAAGGTCCTGCTGCTCATTATGGCTCAGGCATGCCATGGGAAGCTGAAAATCTTGGCTACTGTGGCAGGGAATGAGCAGCAGAGAGGCAAGAACTCAGGCTCCTGATTTCCAAATCTCCATACAACCGTAGGAAAGGCCAGTGGTACCTAAGTGGGACCCTCTGCTCTAGCAGGGCTGGGCTGTTGAGCCAGTGCTGCTGCCCCACGAGAAGAGCAGCTCCAGCACCTCAGTACCGTGGCCCTCACAAACACGTGTGGGTGCCTAAACATAAAAGAAGATATTTCTGCAGTCAAATCTGGGCATGGTGTTCAGATTCCTCTGGGCTGGGCACTGGGGGTACAGGCGATCTGGTTGCTCTCCAAGGCCAGACTTACACAGCACCTGAGTCACAGTCAGAATTTCACCCTTAAGCACAAGTCCTCATTTCAGTGTTCTCTGAAGTCCTTCTTGAGCTTTTAAATCTTTGCCCTGAAAAAAATATTCTCTTGGTAAGACACACAGTTTAATAACCCTTTTAAAAATAATAAGGAAGAGAGAAAATTGAGAACCCGGGTTGTGCACAGTAGGTCACATACTCAGTTCCTTCTCCAAACTGAGCTCATCACACTTGGAAAACTCAGGACACAGCTCTATTGGTCCAGCTTTCCTTTGAAGGATTTTAACCTGATGTCCAAAACAAAGCAGTAAATTAGACAAACCAGTCAGCTGAAATTCAGTGTCTTTAGCTGAAACTTGGAATGTAGCTTTGCCAGATCAGTTATAGATTTTTTTTTGATGACTATTTGGCTTTTTATTTCTCTCTGTGCCTTTTTTTTTTACCCTCTCTTTCTTTTTTTCCTAAAAATATACTTTCCATTACAAGGAGCACAGGAAGGCACCACCTTACTAACTTCTCTAATGTAGCCATTTTATTTAAATATTTTAGACACTGGAGACATTTTCTATTAAACTTGCACATTTCTTTCTTTCTATCATTGGAAGATGGTTTTAAATGTGAAGTATTTTGTTTCTGAGGTGTATGGAAATGAGTGTGATGTGGAAATTCACTTTGCTCGAATGAAGCTAAACAAAGTATTAGAAAAGATACGAAAAACTATGATCCTGATCAATGCAGGGACGTCTACTTCATTTCCATTGCTGAGTTCTGGCACCAATGAAATGAGTTTTTCTCCAGGTAGGTCTTCAAACAGTGAGTAACACAGTATATTCTGAAGATTTAAATTTTACCAGTGCACATTTCATGAGTCACTTCACATCAAAGTTAATAGTGCATTGTTTAGAATTACCAAGGAAGTTTTTACAGAGATGGTTTGTTTCCTTTCGTTTTGCACCTGAGCCCCATAGAGATCCTACCAGCACTTTAAAAAGCTCCATGTGATGTTTGCTCATAACATTTGGAATATTACATCTTCACTTTCCTTGTGGGTCATCACCATCTTGAGAGGAATGGCACGGCAGAAGGTAGCTTGAGTTGTCTCTCTGTTCTCCATCCTCAGCTGATTTGAGGGCAATGCTGACTACCAGGGATAGTCAGAGCCGCTTAGAAATTGTAAAACTTCTGCTCTTTCTCTGGCTTCTGGATTTGCTGCCTTGTTGATAGCAATTCCAAAGAATCCATGGTTCTCCAGCCCAGACAGCAATATTTACCTCTTTTCTTGCACTTGCCATGATTTCTTCTCAAATTTCCTTCAGTGTCAGTAACAGAAGCAGAAACAAACAAACCAAAAATACGAACTTCACAACTTTTCTTGGGAGGAAAAATCAGCTGAGGCAGCTTTCTGAGGAAGTAGAAACCAAGCTGAAATTGGCTTTCTTAAATTCAGCTTTAAGGCTTGACCTTCAGTTCTGCAGGTCACATGAACACCAACAACATTTCTATAGACATTTTGTTCCTAATAAAACCCCAAAAGAATAACACCATACACATTCTTATGGCTACAAAGGGAAGTTTGACTCTCCCAGAATCATGCATTTGAAAGGTTTCCTGGCAGTGATATTATTCTACCAGCATACCTTATATCTCTATACCAAGTGAGTGAGAATAAGATGCCCTATCCTTTCATTCTTACAATCATTTCTTAATCAAAATGGAATCTCAATCTTATTTATTACAGTGAAAATACAGAATAGCCCCACTAAACAAAATAGTACAAATACAATTCTTTTTGTGTATAAAAACTAGTAATTGATGCAGTAATTGTGTGTATGTCTGAGTTTATATGCAGATGTGTCCTTCACATCTATTTATATATTTCTTCAAATATTAATGCATCAAACTCTATCTGTATCATGAGTATAGCTGTCTCAGAGGGATGTACCTCGGGCACTGAGCTGCAGAAGGAGAAAATAACTCTCAAAAAAAGCAAGGTTTTAACAGAATTCAGAATGAAATCCTTATCTCCTTTCCAGCCCTTCCTTTTATTGTTGCATTTTTCTCTTTCCCTGACTCATGGAACAAAAGAAATACAGCTTAGTGCAGATCTTATCTTCTGTAGAGTAGCCGTGAAATAGCAGCTCCACAAAACCTCTGTCCTTTACACAGCCCGGAGTGACTCATTAGCTGTGTCAAGGGCTGTTTGCTCTTCTGATCTGCTCATCCCCAGCGCTGCATCCAGAAGCCTGTTTACACACAGAATTCCTGCCCTCCGTGTATCGATGGCTGTAAATAAAAAGACTTTCTCCCCCTTTGTCTTGACTGCCCGGAGCTGATGTGCTCCAGCTGCGAGGTTGCCTCCTGTCCCTGGTGGTGGCCCTGCGCTCACCGAGGCTCCGGCAGGAGCAGGCAGGTGGTCCATGAAGGTGGGAGGCTGGAGGGGCATTTCAGAATATCAGCAGTTACAAGAGATATCTGACATCCATTTTGGAAGTGAGACAGACCCAACCCATGGGTTTTCCATCTTAAAGCCATCTGTAACTTTCCAGAGTTAGCTTTTGTTTTCCTGGGAGAGCCCGTGCCCGCGGCAGGGCTCCTTGGCTCACGTCTGTGTGTTTAAGGGGTGGCTGACTCATCTAAAGGAGCACTGCCCCCACTGCCATCGCTGGGCAATGTGCAGTAAATGAAAGAGTTGAGGATAATCTACTAATTAGGAACTGATTCCATGTCTTTGCCTCATCAGTCTTTTTATCAGAAATGTATGAGTCCACATGAGGAAAATGCTACCCTTTGGGGCAGTCGTAGAGGATGATTAAAATCAGATTTTTTAACTAAGATGCAATTCTATAAACACCAACAAAATGGGCAAGAGCAAGTAGAGCTCGGTAAGAGGAGAGAGAGCTTCCTCTTTCTCCATCACACTGCAACTAAACTTGTTTCAATTGTTTCTAGTTCATTACAATTCAGCCTAAGGCTTTAGAAGTTCCAACACTCATATGATCTTTCTCCCTTCTTTACTCTAAGAAGTCCAGACTAGTTATTACATGCTATTTTTATTCTTGGTCCATCTCTATAGAATGGGGAACCTGCAGCAGCACCAAATGGATTATTCCTTCTTTCATAGCTGTTTTTCTGTGTACATGTTTGGTGACTCCAAAGTTTGAAAATGAGGACTCAACTTCCCATTACCCAGCAGCAATTCCCAGTGGGCAGACTGTTAGGGATGAAATAGCAAATCACAAGCACTGTAGAGAGATTTAAAAGAGGAAAATTAAAAGCTGTATCATTTGATTAACCTCTGTGTCTCACATTTGAAAATTAATGATAATTATGTTTACTTTCATGTAAGCCTAGAAATAATTCTCAGAGAATTTGAAAGCCCAGAGCATTGTCATTTACTTAGAGCTGAGAGTCCCCTATGCAGTTTTTAATAGATTATACACAAACCCATGTCTTAACTGATGTTGAACATCTTTACGAGACAGTATCTGCAATACAGATCCATATTTACACCCTACCTTTTTCCTCCCACTGTTCTACAACTTCACTGTTGAGCCTGGGATGGAAAGCTGGTGTTTTAATTCCACACTATAATTAAGTGATGGCTAAAGTCAAGTCCCTGATTTTCCAGACACTTTCTCCTTTCTTTTTCCTTCTCTGTTCTTTCCACTGAATATAAAGAATAGAAACTTCCAGGTGAACAGAATTGTCTGAAACAAATTACTTTAATGATGATGCCTTTTCCATGAATCAATGATGCACATTAAAGATTCAAAATGCACTTTAGAGCAATTCAAAATGTGGAAAATAGCAAGATAGCAGTGTGATCTCCCTTTAAATTATAGATTGAGAATTAGATTCTACTTCCAACCACGCAGATGCAAATCCATTAATTTCAGAGCAGCTTCTGCAGGAAGACATTGAAAAATATGTGAAGCAATGGTTTAGTTCTCTTTTTCTCCACTGCATATTTATTTATTTATCTGTATGTTGGAAAGCCTTCCACTTAAAACATCTGTATAATCTTTGACAGAGTTTTCAACCTTTCTGATAGACCTCAAAGAAATTCTGGATAGTTTTTAAATGCACACTAGCAAATCAAATCTGTTCTTAACGCCCCCTTCCTGCATCCTTCTGAATCAATGAAGCATAGAATTTTTGACCTTTTAAAGGCACAGCAGAAGGACACATCTAAATTATGCATTTCTGGTGAAGGAAGAGCTATCACGAAAAACTTTGACACTTCTTTGGACAGATCCTCACCTGTACTAAACTGAGAAAATCAGCCAGAAGTCAACACATGCATCAAAGGGAGATCTAATTCACATGCTCCACATCTGAGGAGGTCAATGTACAGGGTAAAGATGCATGTTGATCTATCATGTTAGAGATAATAAAATTCAGTTATAAAGAATTTCAAGTGTTTCCTTCCAGAATTAAAAAGTGACAGTAGGGAAGAAAGACCAGGAGTTCCATTTTTATAAATTTAGGGCAATTCCTGCCATGAGAATTAAACTGGTGTGGGGTTCATAGGCCTTATTTTTTCAGACTTTGCCTCCATGAGCGCAGCAAAGGGAGTTTTCAAGCAGCTTAATGACTTTCCTGACCTGCAACTTCTAAGGAAATAAAACTCATGATTTTTGTATTCCCTTATGCAGTGAGTCCCAGACTCCTCCATCCTCAGACAGCACGGTCTGTATTTGCAAGAATGTGCAGATAGATGTAGATAAATTCGTCTGAGTAACAAAATAACATGAGGATTAAGAATTGCCTATAAAATGTGAGCTTTGGTAATAAACCAGGATGTGTGGGAGCTCTGCTCCAAGGCAGCAGTATGTCTTGAGTCAAGGAGACTCAGTGAATAAAACCCTCTCAGCATGCTATTAAATGAAGTTCTTGCTAATTTTGGCTTGGCTTGTGATAGATGGGAATACATTAATTTTCCATAAGCAGGAAAGCCCTGTGTGTTTTCTTCTCAGTAGTAATGGAAGTGACAATACATTTAGAGGGCTCTGAGGAGGCAGAGGGAGAGAGCAGGGATCTGCCAGTACTTTTTCATTTGAGCTGCTCTTTGAGCAGTGCTGCTGCCCCTTCTTACCCCAGCTTGCTGCTGCAGCAGGGGTAGGTGATGCACATCCTGAAAACTGCCTAATGGTCCTCTGGCAGCCTGTCCAAGGAAAAGGATGAAGTTCACAGAAATGAATGTAAAAGACCATTACAACTGTGTTGTCTTGCACAAATTATTTTTTACCTCTGAGCTTCATCCTTCTGCTATCAATGGAAGCATTCCAGATAAAGTGATTTTAAAGGGAAAAAGATGTAAACATTTTGCTTTGGTATGCCAGAGACAGGCTTAATTATCTGGGGATGTGCTGGATATGTCTGCAAACTGTTACAGGCTGAATTAAATCCTTTTGAAAAGCCAGGTCTTATTCCTCTTTTCTTTGCATCTAAGCACCCTGGTAAAACATACATATTTGTGTTTATTAGGCAAGTTCTGCAATCTCTTTGTTCCTTTTTTGCTTGGGCATTTGTACTCACTGTGTGCATGTTGGAGGAAGCGACACTGCCCTACCAGTGTCTCTGCAGTGGCTCAATCGGCTTCTGAAGAATCCAGCTGAAGTAGTTATTTACATCCTTTTGTGTTGCAAAGAAAACCTGAATATAACGGAGCGGGTTCCTTCTGCCCAGGCCCTGTACAAGCAGAAACACTGAAGTGACTGAGTGCTGGGTAGGGCATTTCTCCAGCTCTGCCAGGAAGAAATAAAACTTGAGAACTGTCCCACTCCATCTCAGCCAGGCATGGGTTCTGAAGGCAAATCAAACTGCCCTTTGTGCGTGGGTACTCTGCTGGTCACAGGTCTGTGGGGCTTCCTGCTCTCACCTGCCCTCTTTAGGGTGGGGGTCTGTGTTACTGAAGCTGCAGAGCTCACCTGGTCATCATCCGTATTTTCTTCAACATTTCTGTCCACGGAGAAAAAAAAAGTAAAACTGGCAATAACATTTCTAAAGCCTGAGGCTGAAAGCAAGTGATACTCAAGCTCAAGTGAGAAATTAACCTGGTTTTTGAAGAGCTGTTTCTGTGCTTCTTCTGCCACTGCTCTTCTGCCTTTCACAAGCAGACATTGTAATTCAGGAGACTTTGCATGTTGATGAGCATCTGCAGAACAGACTATTTATGTCAGAAACCAGGCAAGGATGAACTTGTGCCCATCTCCCCATTTATACCCCCATTTATATACTAAAGAAGTTCTGAGATCAGAAGAGGAGATTTTCTTTCATTACAGAAAGCAAACTGAAAAGAAGGTCAATATAAAGATTAAGAAGTCAGGATCAGTCTGAGGTCTCTTCCTGAAATCTATTTACTCCTGCATTACTCTGTATATATGGAGCAGTGTTTAAATTCCAGGTTCCTGTTAAGCCTTTTTAGAGAAAATAATGGAATTTCACAAGCTTTGGAGCTTGTGCACTCCCAAATTGCTAGAATCTTACAAATTACAGAGGTGGAACCTATTCCTGGATTTATAGATCTGGATTTGACTCTGCTTTTATATCAGCCACCAGCCAAAGTTCATGCTGCTTGGTGGTCTGGTTCAGGCCTGTGTGTGATCCAAGAGTCAGGAGAGTGCACACTCTTCTCTGGAAAGCAGACATCAGTTAAAAGAGACTTCTCTGGTTTCTGCTGGAGAAAGGCACACTGTCAAGTAACCACAAACTGTTCAGCTCACTGTGATTTAATTCTTTTGCTAAGAAAAACATTTTGAACCATCTCTATTCCTACCATAAAGGACAATGGCCATGATTAATTTTTAATTTTAGCCATGTGCTATTAATTATAGTAGGAGCCTAGATTTCCTGGTCTATCACTTACTGTTCTCACTAAAATGTGACACGCACAGCAAGCCAACGACTGTGGCACAGCCAGCCTGGCTGGATCCCAGGATTTCCCTGGCCCTGCTCAGGTCTACTCCACTGCCTTGAACTGGCAGTTTTCTCTTCGTATTATTTATTGCTGCTGAGGGTTAATTAAAAGACAAATTCTGCTTAGGTCTAACTCACTGAATACACAGTAAAATCTGGGAGAAACCTTCTGATGTAAGTTAGTAAGTCTAGAAACAACACACAGCTTTTTGCATTGCTCTCCTTCCCCTGTACTTTACATCAAGTCAGCTTCACAACTACAGTAGGTTTTCCAACTATATGAAACCCCAGAGAGTGAAGCCCTTACCACTGGCTGTGTTGATTAACACACAGCTTGTGAGGAGCAGAGCCCTCGTAGACAGAGCCTCTTCTGCAGCACCATTTTCCATTGCTGGTCTCCTCCTGCGTGCTCCTACTGCCAATGACACACAGCACATCATCTTTCCAAGCCATTTTACTTTGTTTTCCTCAAGCAAAATGATCTAAGAGTGGCAAGGGTGTGCTTTTGCAGTAGTCTCTGGAAAGGCTTATTGCTACCATCTGTCTCAGCTCAGCTTAACGTCCACTCACTCATTATCGGTGCCATTTACTCTGTGGTTAAATACAAAGTCTTTTCACCCAGTATCCCAATTCTAAAAGAAAGCTAGAGGAAAGTGGTTTAATCATAGGCAAAATAAAGTAGTGGTATTTTGGGGATGCAAACATTTTGTTTCATTCCCCTTTAAACTTATTTTTTGAATAATTGAGTTTATTCAATTTTCTCTTTTGAGACATTTAGTTTCAAATACAGTTTTAGCAAAGTAGGCTTTTTCAAAAGGGTGAGTTTCATTTGGAAAAACATCAGAAAAAAAAAACGTTTCACTATTTCCAAGAGGAAACATTTCATTTAAAAAACTGTCAAAGGAAATTGTGTTTACATTTAGTAAAAAAGGCCTGGTCAGCTTTTTCAGCTGTAAGGTAAATTCTAAATCAGTACAAGTTACAGTCTACCTAGAAGTCATCTGCTCCAGAAATAGACGCTGCCTGTCTGATACCTCAGCCATCATCCTCCCGAAGTTTTACAGCTCCTGTTTTATAGCTGTCCCAGTTGTAAACCAGAAGTAAGGACAGACTGGATCCCTGTGCCCTACGTGGTTTCTTCTTTTTCCATCACTCCTCAGCCTTTGTAAGCACTGGCACGCTCAGGGCAAGTGCCTGCCCTCGCTCAGCATCTCCCTGAGCCACCGAGGCTCAGACGTGCGAATTCAGCGTCTCACACCCACGGTGGGCTGTGGCCTGAGGGAGGGAATTGGGTGGCTGCAGTTGCTGGAAGAGTGCTGAGTTACCAGCCCTGGAGGCACAGCTCTGTTGGTGTCAGACCTGGCTGGGACCACCTGTCAGCCCAAACCTCACTCCTCTCTTGGTAGTTCTGTCTGCCCATGCCAACAGGAGGTGACAGGAGAGCTCAGTTTTCCTGCCCCTTCGTCCTTCAGCTCCTCTGCTAAAAGTGCATGTTTGATAAAAGTGTTCTGTAATACAGCCAGCCAGCCACTAAGAATTAATGTAAATCCAGCAAAGTCTCGGAGATGAAAACAACTCTTGACCGTAAAGAAAGGGGGTGGCATCCAAACTGCTGCCCTGACAGCACAGTCTCTGGGAAATGGGAGCCTTGTTTCCCATATGTAGTGGATTTATGGCCACCAAGTGCCTTCCTTCTTGAAGTATCTAAAGCCACCTGCTGCTTCGCTGTTGCTGGAGGGGCAAGATAACGGTAAGCAAGTATCATGGCAAAATGTGCTCTGAGGACCAGCAACACTGCTCCTTTTCCTCTATGCAACAATTTTTTCAGTTAAAATGAAAACCCCAACCTTGTTTTCTTTTTCTCTTCTTTTTAACTAGCAAGAATCTCAATCAACATGCAGCAGAAAGTTGCTCACCCTGATCCCCAGTGCAATCAGCCCCTTGCCATGGGGGGCTGTGTAGGCAGACACAGCATCATTCCAGTAAATTTCTCATTAAGAAGCAGCTAAATGCGCCAGGTCAGCTTGAAATGCAAATTGTGTCTGTGTGATTCACTGACACTGATGACGGTTTTCTCTCAGCTCTGCTTAGGTCTTCCCACTTGTTCAACTCATACTGCAAAGACACTCAAAGTGAGCTACAGTCAGCTGAAAACATCAGAGCTGAGTAAAGTCTTTCAAGATGAATAAAATAAAATAAAATAAAATAAAATAAAATAAAATGGATTTTAGAAGACGAAGTAGGATCTACTGAGGACATACATGATCCTACCGTACCGCAGAGCTCACCATTTGTCCACTTCTTTTCCTTCATCTGCCCCGTGTATGTGGATGGTCAGAACTCCAAGGCAAAGGGGTAGCTTAAAAGCTGAGGGTGTGGTACCTGCACAGGGGGCTCTGGTCTCCACTGGTCCATCAACACTCATGGGGAGACTGAAAATTAAAACAGGAAAAGTGAGAGAAAAGAGATTGTGCATTTAAGAGTGGTGAAGTACTGGAAAGCACAAGGGGAGTTTAGTTCTAACTTTGCTAAAGTGACTAAAAAAGCCAGTATTCAGACAGAAACACAGGAAGAAAAGAGGGAGCTAAGGACTGTAGAAATGTCAGGAATGGTGAGTCTGTTGTTGCATGCTCTTATCCTTCACGGCACTTAGAAACATATTCTCTGAGTTGTTTATCCACGAGTACTGAAATATTTTGTTTAATGGACAACATAGAAGCATGGATGGGATTGAGAAATCAAAGAATGAAATGAAAGGCTGCAAAGAGGACACTGTTTTTTTCCACGACACCTGATTGTCTGAGCCCAGTCACAGCCCGCTCTGGCACTTGCTGTTTACTTTACTGGAGGTAGAAGAGCAGGACCATACCCGTTTCTGTTCGAAGTATCTAAGTTATGAAACCACAGGTTCCACAGCAGACTCAGGGATGAGCAGGCTTTGCTCCCGTCTCAAAAGAGCCATGCAGTGGTCACGAGGAGCAGCAGCTCCACAGTGGCCTTGCCAGAAAAGGTAAAGGAAAAAGAAGAGTTCAGCTACACCTGGCATTCATGGACAAACCCGTGCAGTTCTGCCTGAGAGTATTCCTCTTGGTAGATACATTTGTGTAGAGCAATTCAGATCATGGGAGCACAGGGATAGTAGAATCACAGAATCATGGAATTGTTAAGGTTGTAAAAGACTTTTAAGTTCATCGAGCACCAACCCAGCACCAACGCCATGTCCACCACGAGCCCGCGTCCTCCAGTGACACATCTACACCTCCGGCTTCCAGGGGTGGTGACTCTACCGCTTCCCTGGGCATCCTGTTTCAGTGCTTAACAACCCTTTCTGTGAAGAATTTTTTCCAAATATCCAATCTAAACCTCCCCTGGCACAATGTGAGGCCATTTCTTTGCTACGTGGAGAAGAGACTGACATCCACCTTACTACAACCTCCTCCCAGGTAGTTGTAAAGAGCAATTAGGGATCCCTCAATAAAAATGTCTATAAACACTGAGTCACAGAGCAGACTTTTTGCAGTTCCTGCAGTTTTCTATCACACACATTTGATTAAAAGTGACTTATTTTTCATAATAAGCCATGAGAAGAAAAAAAAGACAAGGGCACATTGTGTATTTTAAAACCACTAGGTATGCCAGGTAGACATTTTACATTTTTCTGAAGATTTCCAGAGGAATTCAATAGTTTTTTTCATCTGTGGATGTAGTTGTCCTTCTAAGAGGGATCCAGGTGCCACCTCCCTAAGAAACAGCCTAAAGATAAACCTAGCCTTATACTCACAGATTTAATAACTCTCAGTCCATTGCCTTTTTAGAGGATTATTACCACCATACTTGGCTTATTTAAAACATTTTTCAAATTAAAGTCTAATCAGAGTGTCTTTGAATCTAACCAGAATATTCTCTGCAGGAAACTTGCTGTTTCAGTACCTGTAACAGTGGAAAACGTTTGAAATTATACCCTCGTTTCACAGTGACACTGCTCATAGGTCTGGTGTGCACAGTCTTCTCTGGAGAGTTGTAGCAATGCTCTGGTAATAAAGAGGAAAAAGCCCTGCTGAAACATCTGACGGTTCTGGGAATATCTACATTACATAAGTTGTTTTCTCCAGACCTGTTTCAGCCTCTCCATATTTTTGAATGACTAAAGAGATTTATCATGTAAGAAAGTTTCCTGATAAGCTGCTCAACAAGTTATCACACTCCTTCAGTATGCTATTAGAAATGGATGGTTCACTTCTACAGTTCACTGGCATTTGCTGCTCCTGCTGAGAGATTTCTGACAGTCTTGCAATAATATAAGACCAGTGTGGATGTTCAGCTAGTGTAAGATAGGGAAATAGCAACTTTTAGCTGAGACAAGCTTAATAAACTCACAGTTTTTCAGGTTTCAGAGCAATTGTGTATCATATTACAAACTGCAGATGGAGTCTTATCTAAAATGGGGAACGAGGCACCTTTCTGGCAAGTTCTGCTATAAACACTCAAGTAATTCATTGGTGCTATTCTTGTCTCTTGGTGTGAGTCACCAGGCACATTGGTCATACCTCTGTACACAGGCAAAGGTGAAGCAGCCAGAATACCAAATAACGTGCATGGTTAAATCGAGCAAAAGATTTTATTCCACGCTGTTACTCAGAACAACTCCTTTACTTTGACAGCAGTGTTGGGAGGCATGTCCAGATTTTTGTGTATTCACTTGAATACTTGCAGGTGAAAAACAAGTGGCCACACCTCACAGTGCTGATTCACCTGTGTGATTCCATGTTCTTCTTTAACCAATTTAGACACGCAAGGAAGTGCCTCGTCTGCATCCAGGCAGAACAAAGGTGTTTGGACACCCATTTTTGAGGTCTGTGGGAGTTATAGCATGCTAGATAATGCAGCAGCACATGAATTGGCACATGTTGTCCAGGACTTTGAGTGGTCTGGTTCAGGCTAGGTGTCAGAGGCAGGCAGCTTAGGGGTCTCTGTTCCTTGGAAGAGCCTCTGGCTTATGATTTTTGGACAACCGGTATCTTCAAATTGAGTAAGAATGCTAAGAAGTTTTGACTCATATCATGACCTTTAGAATAAAAAGGAAGACAGGTGTGGGATTCTAACAGGATCTATTAATTAAGCCTGTCTTTCAACACCTGTGTTAACCACAAGACAGTTTCCTGGGGAACTGTTACGTCTCCTGCTTCATGTTAAATAGTTGCTGCATTTTTTCCTTACTAAGAGAACAGGTATTGCTATATTTCTTACAAGAGCACAAGAGGATTTCAGTACCCTCTTTAGGTTTATGAATCTCTGTGTGCAATGTTTATCGTTGCTAAATATAGATGTGAAAAGCACCGATCCTTTTCATGGTATTTAAAATACAATGGCTCTTCAGCCTCTTCAGTTTTCATCTTGTTTCAAGTGGGGAAAAATATTCAATGTGCTGTATATTTTCTGCTTCTGAAAGATGTATGTATCTACAGTAACATCATAAATACTTGGTTGCCTGAAACTGTATAAACATTGTCCTTCTGCCCAATGCAAAAGTGATTACTTCATTAGCCCATGATATACAGCTGAAATAAACATGATATACAGTGAGGTTGTTCTGATTTTGGCTGGATTCTCAGTCTGTGAGACCCTTTTTACTCTGGGAAACATAAGATATTTTTTTCTGTTTGCAGAACTAGTGATAACTTGCTCCACAGAGAACAGAAGACTTACGTTGAACTTGGTTTCAAAACATTGCCTAATCTTGGGGCACTATCTACAATGGTCTGTGTTTCAGCTGAGGTTCAAGTTCATGTCCCTTTGATGCTGTAAATGGAGCATGTTGGACTGGCTGACGTAGTATTAAATGTTCCGTGTGCTGTTATAAGAACAAATTAACAAATTATCTGAGGGTTGGCATGCTCTGCTTCACATGCTGAAAATTCAGAGGTAATGACTTTAAAAGCTGATTTGTGTTTTCTTTCACATCCTAAAGCTTCATTCACTTGCATTGTCCTTCTTGTTCCTTCTGCTGATCTAGAACATCAGGTTATCTCAGAAGAGTTTATACACAAATGGACCTGAAGGCTCAAATGAGAAACAGGATGAAAAGTCTTATGCCAGTGTTTATTCCCATCACAGAAATTCACATGGACATGTTCCTGGGTAACCTGCACTAGGGAACTCCGTTTGGGACGAGCTGACCTCCAGAGGCCTCTTCCAAATCCAACCATTCTGTGATTACTTGAAGTCCCCATTCCCCCAAGAACCACAGCCTTGTGTTTATTCTAGTATGATTAAAAGTAGCAAGATTGCAGTGTCAGATATATTTATGTTCTGGTTTAGTAACAAATTCTAAAGATATGCACGAATTTTTAAATTATATTTAAAAACTTAGAAGGAAAATGAATAGTATCTCTGCAGTTCTGTACTCCTTCCAATCATTCATTGGATCAGTTGAAGGTTGTTTTCTTCTTTTTCCAATTGTGGTACACTTTTAAATTTCAGTAGGAAAGTGGTTTTAATATTTCAGGATTTGGCTTGTTCTTTTCTGCCTAAAGTATTATTTCTTTACCATATTTTCACATGATATCCCTTCCCAGTAAAGGAAAAGGAATGCCAAGCCTTTCTCTGTTCACTGCCAGTGTCGGTATAACTCCGGCGTGATTGCATCCGCAGCGCCAGCCAAGCAGACAAAGGAGCTGTTCAGCATGGGACTCTCTGTTCCCAGGCTTGCTCTGATACCTGCCTTTCTGTTCCTCCAAAGCTTCCTGCCTTCTGTCTCCAGATCTCTTTAGGCTCTGTTTCTTCTCATAGATCATCTGCAGCACTGCACAAGTTGCCTTCATCCAGGAAACATCCCGCTACACAAACTGAAATTCTTTCTGCATGCTCATTTAGTAGTGCTTCTGGAGTGATTTTATTTTTTTTTTTTCCACATCCAAAACATCTCAGTGACAGGCAAAAAATTGCATCAAATATCAAGGAGGTGTTGAATTTTCAGCAGTAAGCTAATCTCTGTGTGAACTTTTCTCCATGCTTCTAATGCTAAGAAGCTAAAGATTTCCCAGTTACCGCAAGAAAAGATTTGTCACCCTTTGGAGAATTTTCCCATGTGCAGCTGGTTATATATGATGCTGTGGGAGGACTAAATCACAAATTTGCTATAAATTCTCTCTTAAAGACAAGATGTACTTTTCAGAGGGCTGAAATATTAGAACCCTTGTTGAACCAATCTAGTTCTCATATCAATGGAGCAATTTCTGCCATTTGTAGGGAGTGTGATTTTGTACAGCTTCAAGGTAATATTTCAATCAGGTAGGAAAACTCTTGTGGCTGAAAACAGTATCATAGATCATGGCACATATGTTGAAAAGATCTAGACAATAACCCAGGTTAGTGGCATGGGAGAGGTCTCAAAAATAAAGATCCTCTCTTTCCCATCAAAGACAGCTCATGTAGCTGATTTGGGATGCACTGCTTTTGGATTTCATTGCTGCCCCATTAAAAAAACAATTATGTCCCAGAAAAAAAAAATAACATCCAGACCAATGCACTGAGTGCTGAATTGTGGGGTCCATTCCCACTCCTACATGTATTCCTTGGGTCATCCAGAAGAGTAACTTCATTCCTCCACACCTTTCATTCTCCTTGAAGGAGAAAGAGAACCCTGCTCTGCCTGAGAGGGGTCAGAGAATAACTAGAGGATGTATTCATACGATTAGCACATGAGGACTCCCTAATGACACCCACTCCCAAAAGAAGTGTCCAGAGAACTTTAAAGAAGCAAGTTCAGCTGCATCTTCAGGAAGTTCATCAGCAGAGAGCTCCATTATGATTTAAAAACCTGCTTAAATACCAAAGAAAGCTTCAGTCTCTGGTTGCTTCCTGCTCTGGAGTAAAACGCAGCACTAGAAGAATATCATCTGTAGCCATAAGGTGTGCTGCTTTTTATGCGTCAGTGTAGGGGTTTTTATGGAGAGGTTTAAGGAGAGGGAGCTTTGTGAATTATAATGAGCAAGCCAGGCAATATCAATTTGGGGTTATTTTCTATTCTTTTCTACTCCTTAATGCCTAAACTCTACTGCTGATCTTTTTAGCAGATGCCAACATAAATTTCTATCCTCTTTTCCTTCTTTGGTTAAGTCTGACATACCAGAAATGTAATAAACTCTGCAGATACAACATTATTAGTGCTGCCACAGAGTTGGGACCTTGCCCTGGTAGGATTACAGAGCTGCTGGGATTGACTTCCCTGTCAGCCCACTTGACAAATTAATTTTCTTTTAATTGGTTAAAACTGATTGCCTTTTAAGACCCTAGGAGTTTGCCCTTGTTAATATTACCATATGGGGAACTGCAAGTGAGATGGTGAAGGAATTAGGAAAACTTGGTGGGTTTAGAGTAGTTCGGGGCAGCAGCTGTTTTTCTTTTGTTATTTAGTTTACTGTGTTAAACTCTTATCAGAGATGGATGGAGCAAACAGGAGGAAGAAATAACTCTCAGACAAGAAAAACACTGAACAAATACTGCTTTGTCTACTACAAATCCAAAGAAAACCAAATTCTGGCACCTTGGATGGCACAAGGTTTACACTGGGGGAGAGGAGGATTTGGCTCTTCTTTCCTAGGGATTTGTGTGTATAAAACAGTACAAGTGCAGTTGTAAACTGGAGCCTTAAATCACAAAGCTTAACACCCAGTCAGTCTGACTTGGTACTGTCCTTTAGTAATACAGAAGTTGCAAGGAAGTTACTTCTGGTTCCTGGCGAAGCCTCTTGGAGAGGCACAACCTGAGGGGACACTGACTCAACATGAAAGCTGATGGTTCCTCCTGGGGTTGTACAGGACTGGTACAGCCTGAGGCTTACCCTTACACAGGACCAGTATCCCACCCTTGGCTGGAATTACAGCTTATGGTGATGGATCCTCAACCTTTAAATGTGTCAGAAGCACGTGTGAAAATCTATCTTGAAGTTCCTTCAAGTCTTCAGCGAGCAGAAGTCATCCCACATGTCAGCACGACTCAGTCAGTAATAAATCCTTGGGAGGCCAAGCTGTGAAAAGTTTATGTTGAATTAAAGGATCTCACTGTGCAACTTCATATGGTTTTAGTTGTGAGTAATGGTAACTAAAAGACACCATGAAACCGACTACAATTAAAGGAAAGAGAAGGGAGTCTCCACGCCGCAAATGGAAAATTGAAAATGAATACTTCGGATGTCAGGTAGCCAGGGGTGAGAACAAATTTCTCTATTCAGCATAAGTGGATGACCACAAACACATTTTCCGTATATATTTAATCGTGCATTCACAGCCTCTTTTTAGTTTTATTTGGCACAAGTTATATAGGCACAAGAAAGAATAGAATAGAATAGAATAGAATAGAATAGAATAGAATAGAATAGAATAGAAAAGTTTCAGTTGGAAAGGACCTACAAAAATTACCCGATCCAATTGCCTGACCTATTCAGGGCTGACGCATTAAAGTGTGTTAAGGGCATTGTCCAACTGCCTCTTAAACATTGACAGGCTTGAGGCATCGACCACCTCTCTGGGAAGCCTATTCCAGTGTTTGGCCACCCTCTCTCTAAAGAAAAGCTATCTAATGTCCAGTGTAAGCTCACCCTGATGCAAAGAGTGGCTTCCTATCACCTCCCTGAAATGCTTCCCCACAGCACAGCGAGTTCTGTGTGCATTAGCCAGCTCTGGATATCAGAAACGCCTCTGGAATCTTTGCAGCTGGCACAGCAGTTGTCAGATGTCAGATCCAGAGCTGAGGTGAGTTAATAAAAAGCTTGTCCAAGGGGTGGTGAGCAGGTGAGAGGCAAACAGTGGTCTGGGCATTTGGCGCCAGGACCGCACAATATGGCAAGGCCACAGCTTCAGCCACAGATTTTTTGTTTATTAAGAGTTTTCTTGTATTTATCATATTGGCCTTCTAACCATACATCCTGATGCCGTGGAGACCTGGCAGCAGACCCAGGAAGCTATGAAGTGACAGCATGCCACACTCCCAAGCTCCTGTTTGAATGCAGAAAGACACCCAGGCTGCAAGAAGAATCACTGAGGTGAAAATAGCTCACTGCAATGTTGAAAACTCTCTTATATCCTGTCTGCAGGATATAAATTTTGCCCTGCACTTCAGTGAGTCATGTGAGATTTTTATAAACTCATATTACCTTTTTTTTTTAATTTGAGACAGGCAATGGGTTTTGGTTCTAACTTCTCCTGTCCTGCAGTTTAAACATCATGATCGTGATTTTATTGTTACTCCACACAGACCTTCTGATTTCCCTTCGAAGGAGCACTCAGGATACCTGTATGTTTTTAAATTGGCAGGCAGTGACATTGTAAAGTTTTGCAAAGTCAGTTATTGGTGAAATAAGTGATATTTTAACTTTGCAGAATGCAACATCCATGCCATCAATTACGGATTAGGTGTAGCAAACAGGGACTAGCTAATGAAAAGTAAAACTGCAAATTAACTTTCTTTTTTTTTTGCAGTGGGAGGAGGTGAGGCAAAGAGCAAAGGCATCTTCCTGATACCTTACGGGCTTTCCTGCACTGCCTTGTGTTCCTGTGCTTTTCTGAGGATTTTGCCAATTCGAAGAAGCTGTGTGGGCAACAGCCACTTGGGATCCCAATTAAGGCTTCTGAATTATGTTCTAATTTTGTTTCAGTGTTGCAAGGGTGGAAATAATTTAGCTTCCTGCTGCACCACACCAAAGACTCAAAATCTTCAGCCAGAAAGAAGGGAATCAGTCCTGTCACACTCCTACCTTCAAAATGTCCTCTTTAGTTTAAGGAAATTTGTTTTCCTCCATCACTTCCTTGGAACAAACGGCAAAGGAAGGACCAGAAGAGATTTCCCACTCCCTGCCTTCATACTCATCTATTTCACAGGGTAGAAGTGAACAGATGCAGCTTCTGGCTCAGAGCATCTCTGTGGCTTGTCAGGATTGCGTTTAGCTGCTGTTCACAACTTCTGGGGCACTGTGAGATACACAGACTTCATTTTTCACCAGCTGCTGGGTATTTTTATAAATAGAACCTGATAGGAAAAACACACTTGCTGCTTTTCAAAGATCTACAGGTTGTTGTAACTCAGTTTCTGCTGCACAATTCACAAATTCAACAGAAATTGCAAATATGTTTCCAAGTAGACTTCTATTCTATCACAAAAAAAACCTAATTGCACAGTATGTATACAGACATCATGCAGACAAAATGTGCTGCCTTTCCCCTCACACTTTCTGCACATCAAAAAATTTGATGTAAAATCAGAATGTACTTTTAGAAACCCTATATTTTGTCTTCATAGATGATGTTTTTACATTTCTCTGCAATACAAAAAGTCACAGAAGCGGTGTTTTGGGGAAGGGCTGTGACTGCTTTTTTTTTTTAATGACTGTCGTGATCCTTAACACCAAAGGTTCCCAGCCACATTTTGCTAAGAGTGACAGCTGAATTCAGTTCATTCTCCTCCTCCTCATTGTAAGCTTACTTAAGGCAGAAAAGCATTAGGTGGGAAGTGCTGTGAGAATGGAAAATACATTTGTGTATGTGCATTCTTAGGATTTCTATGTTTGTAGAATCGGAGGTTATCTAACTTATCTCTCTTCCAAGTCCTGCTTTTAAAACTCTTTCAAGCTCTTTTGTAAAGACCTGAGATTGCTGATGTTACATAAACCTGGGTAATATCTGTTTATGGAAGAAACTGAGAGCTTAACATTATGTGAAGAACAGCTTCAAGATACCAGCAGCAAAAACGTCTTGTGGAAGGGGAATTTGTGACTTGGATGTTTGGTGCTGGTAAAAATGTCTCCACCCACATAATCATTAATAAAAAACACACTTCTCTGCTTGCATGAAGTGCTGTTTATGTAAAGACAGTGTGAGTGGAGGTGAGATAACTCATTGACAAGGAATTTTGAAGCCCTGTATTTCATTTCGTGCAAGAGTTACGTTAGCAATGACACAGCTTGTGGCCCTTTTGTTCTGGGCTCTGTGGAGACTTGTAATTGGAAGGACCTTCCAAATCTTTCTCTACAATTCTCTGTTGTGCCTCTTTATATCTGTCAGCATTTATGTCCTATTCCAGTCCCCAGTTCAACATCTTATCTTTTCACCTCCCTAAATATTTGCTAGTTCCTGGTGAGCTCTCCTTTGCCTGACCGACTCTGCAGTTGTGTTCTGCTGAAAGCACCTGGCACACAGATGGGTGTGGAGCTACACAGCTCTTAGGGCTAATGAGCTCTCAGCATCCTCTGCTCCATGTGCTGCACAGGGGAAACACCTCCACTTCGGGAGCTAACTTGAAGAAAACGTAGAGAATGAATTGCTTTAGGGAAAAGAATCCACTTAAATGTAACGGTGCCTGAAACAGATAGCTCCTTCTGTCTGTAAACTCTCTGATACCATTTCTGCTATTCTGAGATTATATGGATTTTTAAAAAAAAAAACAGAAAGTGCCAACTGTAGTTTTTCCCCTTTTTCTCCTCACAAGTGAGTCCAGAGGTTCAGGTAAGCTGGGAAATACAGCAGCAAATCAATGACCTGTCATGGAGCACTCCCAGCAGTTCCCTTTCTGTGTCCCACAGCAGCAGATAGCATCATTCCCCTTGGGCTCTGTGAGGTTGTCTCTGTCCCAGAGTTTGCTGCAGCTACCAGAAGTCTTGCCAGGAGCATGGGCTTCGTGTCACACCAAATCTTGCTGATTTTAGTAGCCTCAATTTCCTCACATCCACACACAACATTTCACAGAAGGCCCTTTACGTCTCTGAACTATTCTGACACACCAGGATATCTTTGAATCATCTTTACCGTAAAGGAAAGGAAAAAAATATGAGTCTGGGTCGCTGTAATGCCACTGTTGCCTAGGAAGAACCATTCCTGCAAAGCTCTTTGATTTGAATGACCTGAGCAGAGCACCAGCCATTGCAGGTCCCATTTCCTTGCACTCAGAAGCCAGGAAAAGGCTTTATGGTGGTAATTTCCAGATATTTAGGAGGCTTTAGCTCCATGTGTCCTAGGTTTATCTACAACTGCAAACAGCAGGATTTGCCTGTGTTACACATGTCTCAGAAGAAGCTTTGAGAGTATTTCATTATTAAGAATTACAGCAATATTATGCAAAGAATGTCTGGGAATAAAAACATTTTTCCAAGTAGCTGTGACCAGTGTTTAGGACAATGTCAGCTCTTTACTTGACTGGGCAATAAAAATAAGAACATGTGCCCCTTATAAGAGAAACATACCTGGATTTTGCCCTCTTGGTAATATGTTAACAGAGATTTTTTCTAGCAAGTGACAAATGACCATGGTATCCACCATGAAATCAAGTATGTGAGTGCCCAAATAAACTACATTTCAGAGATGAAAATTCAAGATTGTTTACTCATTGGGTTAACCAAATGTACAGTCTGTTCCCTAAAGCTAAGAAATAATGAGCCTAATTTCTTAACTAAACCCTAAGACTTTTAATAGAAATATCAGTACATTTTTTAATTAGCCCAGAAAGTAAGTATTAAATTTTCCTGTGCAAAGCCATGGTTTCTCACTGCTACAACTCTCCAGTCTTGTGTGGGTCGCTTCAGGGAAAGGATGATCTCCCAGCTGTGTAGGAGTAAAATGAGAATTTCTATTCTGTGGGAGGCTACGGGAACTGCATGGCCTCTGCTTGCTCATAGACTGAATTGTTTCTGGACCTTTATTGCCTTTGAAGGGCAATGTAAGATGGAGCAGCTCCAGCAGTTCGAAGGCAGCACAGGTGGGCTCAGCCTGACACAAGAAGGAACAGAATCAGAGGAATATGACAGCAATCTTCAGTTCCTGTGCAAGGAAAGCTGACTTGTGTGCAAAGCATCTGCACTACGAAGAAGAATCTGGCCCTTTGTTTATGAACCTTCATGTTATAACATTGGCATCTTAGACGAAAAGCACTAAACCATCAGATCATTAATACCTTTCACATTTTGTCAAACCATGGGTGAAAACTCCAAACAGAACTCGGGGCAAAGTTCATTAAGCTGGCAACAGTCCTGGGAACACAAGCCAGGAGCTTAAACCCAGACTCCAGTGAATTCTGTTTATCTGTGTCATTGCCCAAAATGGTCAGAGAAGGAAAACAACAGTGGACACCACAGCAGGTTCAGTTTCTCTGTTTTGAGTTCCTTCTGCATTACGGAGAGAAAAAAGAAAGAAAGAAAAGAATGAAAAGAATGAAAGAAAAGAAAGAAAGAAGAATGAAAAGAATGAAAGAAAGAAAAGAAAAGAAAAGAAAAGAAAGAAAAGAAGGAAGGAAGGAAGGAAGGAAGGAAGAAGGAAGGAAGGAAGAAGGAAGGAAAGAAAGAAAGAAAGAAAGAAAGAAAGAAAGAAAGAAAGAAAGAAAGAAAGAAAGAAAGAAAGAAAGAAAGAAAGAAAGAAAGAAAGAAAGAGAAAGAAAGAAAGAAAGAAAGAAATGTTAACAAACCAAATGTCCATGTTTAAAAGTATGTCTGTGCTTCCCCTCTTCTTGGACAGGGAGCAGCTTGAATGCTGGACATACAACTTAACCCATTTTTCCCCTTTTTCAAGATTTTCTGTTCTCTCTGCAGAGATGAAGGTCTCTGTTCCATTCAATTTTCTTCTGTTCCTCATGACAAAAAATGCCAGGAGCATGTACAGAACACCCTTGAAGCTGTTGAAAGCTTGATACAAACTTTAATGCACTCTTGTTATATCCTCTTGCAGCTGCTGTGTGTCATGCAGGGTTTCTTGTTCCCGTCTGCAGCAGACACCTTACCAGCTCTTGCCTGCAGCAGCATGGCATAAATCAGAGACCAAATGCCCTGCTGATGTGAAGGGGTGATGTTCTAGGCACACCAGGGAGCTTGTTCTTTTGCACTGGCAAGCACCTGGCACTAGAAGCGTGTGTGCGTGTGTGTGCACGAGCGTGCTGCAAAATGGAAACAGTACCAGAACCCACGTCCTCGTATTCTGTTCCCTGCAAGCACCATGGTAACTCCCAGTGGTGCCCTACATGATGCTAGAAACAGCTATGAAGGGCTACAACATAATGGATAAGTAGCTATAAATAGCTTTAAGATTTGTCTAAAGGAGGAGACAGTTTTACGTCATTTTAAATTCTGTCAAGCCTCATGCACCTGCAAAGGGTTGCTGAACATTCCTTCTACTCAAATATCCAGAATAATAAGTTTCTGTTAGCGCTATGGGGATATTTTTGTGACGAAAAGATTCTTGTTCTCTTTTAAAAATCAGGTAATACTGAAATTGCTGATAAGGATATGAGTGTTTAATCTCTCGCTTCCCTGTATTAGGAAGCTGAAGGCTTCTTGAATGCCTAGGAGACATTCACTGGATATTGAATAATTAGTGGCATAGATAAATTAACCTGTGGGTAATTAGTCCAACTTGCAGATGCCCCTGGAATGACATACTCAAGCAAACTGGGGATTTCCTGAATTGCAGGTTCCACCTGGCCAGAAATCAGCTTTCACCCCAACAGCAGCCTCTGACTGAGACACTCCAGTGCTGCACATTTTTAGGCTGTAGCACCCATCACGTAGCACAGCTGGGGCAGGTGCTGCCATGGGTGTTACACCACAGCCCAAGCTCACACTGGGACAAACCCTACTGAATACACACCCAGAACAGACATGCCTTTGGATTTCCAGAGCCCCCAGGTCTAGAAAGTGCTACACAGGGGCTCCTGTCTACTGCTGCTGCTTTGTCAAGTGATACAGGCCACAGGTGACAATATTGGAAAGGCAGGTGCAGACTGGAAAACAGTAGATTAAGCAAGTTGTCCTGGCAGGCCACAGCTGAAGGAGCTCCTCATGATGGGGCTCATCAGAGTATCAGGAGACCTGCCAGCAAACGTAAACGTTTTGTGGATTTGTCTCAGTTGTATTCAACTGTCCATGAATAACAAACCACAATAAATGGTGAAAGCTGAAATTTTTCCTCTCGGCAACTCCAGCCAGAACATTTGGTTTCCAGCTGGAAATAGGTCTTCATTTAGAAATTTCATTCCCTTTTGTTCAAGAAAATAGGTTTTAGAACATCCTACAATGCTTGAATCTGAAATGAAATGTTTTCTTTACATCAAATTCCAGAAACTTGTGGGGTAGGGAGTTGGAGAGATTTTAATAATTTTTAAAAATAAACAGAACTATCAATCATTGGAAAAGTTCTCTTCCTGGCTTTGCCTCTGACTTCTGATGGGACCTGGGGTATCTCAGGACATTTACTAAGCCTTTGTTTTTCCAGCTTAATTTGGAGCTATAGCTATCCCTGCCTGTGTTTGTGCTACGCTGACCTCAGTGGGCCCTACTCTCATGAAAACTGCAAGAGTTCCTCTGCTCCCATTCTCTCCTCCCAAGGCCTCTCGAGAGACTCGGTTCCTCAGCCTCACTAAAACCATTGATGAACCATGGGCAAGGGCCTGTACGTCTTCAGACATGACCGATCTTCTGCCTCCTCCCTTGACCTGCTTGCTGCTGCCTCCTGCAGAAGAGAAGACTGCTCAAGGGAGAGCAGATAAGTTGATCTGAAAGGGCAAATGGGCTTCCTGAGCTGACCCCTTCTCCAGAGCACCAAACCACAGCCAGGCCAGCCCTGCCTTGGACTGGGTCAGCATCATCTCCCCAGCCCACAGCTCTCAAGATAACCAGTGCAAGATGAGCCAGGACAGATTGTTCTCCATGATAGACTCCTAACTTCTGCTACTCCCTCGTGCCAGCAATTCCTTTAGCCAATCACACTCAAGATTAGCCCTTTCTCTGCCTATCAGTACAGTTTTCCCAGTAATCCTCTAGTTTATTTCCTCTTAAGAGTCCTGAGAAAGCTTCTGCTGGGGCAATTTATCCTGACTCTACAGAAATCAACAGAGCTCTGACAATTTTTTTTCCAAGTCAGGTTCTTCAACCACTTGGCAAGGAGTCCCACAGGGCATTAGAGTAACCTGAGAGGAGAATTCAGATCTTTGTCCCTGCCCTTGGACCTGCCTTACTGAGAGGAAAAGCAGAGCCCAGGGAACAAGAGCGAAAGGGCAGCGCGCTGTTAACAGGAACGAATGTCATCATAATGCCACCCTCATCTGCCACTGCAATACATCTGTCCCCATGGCAAGGAGTTTGCAGTCAGGACTGCATTGACTCTGGCTGCATGATCTCACGAAATCTCGTCTATTCTCTGCTTATTTTGAGTAAAAACAGTGAGGAAGTGGGCAGAATAACCGCTTGCTTTCGTTGGGTGTTTTGGGAAATGTGATTGATGGGCTGCATGGATGGTGTTAGAGCTTGTGCTGTCACAATAACTCTTCTTGCCTGACAGTGCAGGGCTGCACATCTCACCAAACCTTGTCAGAGTAATAGTAAATAGCCTTTATAAATTAAAGAAAGAGTAAAATCAAGATTAGTACCAGGAAGGATAGAAATTCTTCTTGGAAGTTATTTCCTTAATATTTGGATATAATCTACCTTATTCAGGAATATCCATCTGTATGCAGAAGAAAGAAATATGCTTTTGTCCCCTGCAGCAGAATCCAAAAATGAGGTAGTAAGTGTTGCTTCCTGATCACACACAAATGGGGTTTTCATCTGTGCCAAGATCATAATATGAGCACTCAGATAAAACTACAAGCAGACAAGAAAAAGGGCTCATACCTGAAAGCCTTTGGTGACTCTTTGCATCCCCTGAGCTTCACTAGCCTGCTCTAATGAAGCTTCACTGGAGCTTTGTTTTCTGAGAACGTTTATATTCTATTAGGAAAGTGCAAACATCTCTAACAATAGCTTTGTGTCAGGCCACAATTGTGGCCCTTGATGCTAATGCAGGCTATTAAAAGACAAAGATCAACCAAAGCCCCTTGAGTTTTGGGAGAGCCGTACAATATGGATGTCAGATCCACTTCCAGTTTCAGAGCTTTGCTATACAGATGATTTCAAACATCACAATTCCACCAAGGGAGGCTAAAGTTGCAGAGGCCACTAAACTGAGAGGGGCTGCAAATCAAACACAGTTAAAATGCCAAAATATCTTGGCAAATAGGAAAAAACCCCACAAGTGTAGAAAAAAAGATAATTCTGGAGGGACTACAGCAGAGCAGAAATAATTAAACATAACTGCAGAAAAGGGGACAAACAATTACAGGCTGAGTTTCATGTTGTCCCTTTGCAATAAGGTGAGCAGCAGGTGGGGCTGCCCAGGCTGGAAACTTCTTCAGGTCCTAAGGCAGGTGGAGTGACCCTGCTCCAGATGGGGCTGGGAACACTTGAGCTGAAGCATCAGCTGCAACATGGGAGATCCAGACAGTAGGGAAAACCTTTTGGCTGAAGTTGTAGGGAAGCAGTGCAGTAGATTGCTTGAGGATGCCACAGAATCTGCATGACAAGAGATTTTGCAAAACAAGTGGAGAATGGATGAGAACGGCAAAGGCAAAGCTGCTTCTGTTCTGGAGGAGGGGCAGGGGCCAGAGGAGGCCTCCTCTCCTACTTTCCATGGTTGCCATGCTGGAATTTGGGCCTGAGTTCCCAGAGCCAAAATGAGTTAGAGCCAATTGTGTCCACACAAGCTGTGCAGGATCACGGGTTGTGCAGGAGAACAGGGTGTTTTCCATGTACTTCCTCAGAGTGTCTTCATTTTAATTCATTGCCCACAGGGCTGCTCAACAGAAAGAGGAAGGCAGCACTCCAAGGAAAACATCCCTGAGTGACCTTTGGTGCCACCAGTTAATCCCTCTGCTCCAGGGGCCGGCTCGCTCCAGCCCAGTGTCAGAGCACTGCCAGTTCACATGAGCAACGAGTTTGGGTTCAGTCACAGGACGTAAGCCAAAAACACAATAAATGCAGCCACTAACTCCACATCTTCCAGGAAATACAGACTTCCATGTAAGAGCTCCTTACCACTTCCATGAGATTTGCAAGCCCATAAAGTGTCACATTGAGCCACATCTGTATCCCATCTAGTCAATCAGGCTGTGATTGCTATTTGACTGCCCCTGGCTGTCTCCCTGTAAATCAGTTCCGTATTCCAGAAAGGCACCTTTGGACGTAGTGCCAGATACTGGCAAGTGGCAAGAGTGCAGCAGGGCAAAAGAGGAATCTTTCAGTCATGAATGGTTTTGCCCAGACACAAGTTTTACAACTTGTACACACAGAGTTACAGGAAACAAGCGATTCCCTACAGCCATCCTGAAATCAAAGCATCACGCCTCTTTCTGAGACTGAATTCAGACGGTATTCCACATCCTATCATTCCTTACAGGGCTAGGAACCAGGGGAAACAGACTGTTTTTGTGAAGAATCCTTTCTGTTTGAAAGAGCGTGCATGAATCTTCATTTCTCCTCATCGTCTGCAGGACTCTTTGTCATATGCAGGAGGGAAGCATTTTAAGTACATCGCCCCAGTCTGAGTTCAAAGGAAAGTGAGCTGGACAAGATGTGCCAAAGGGTTTGACATCTACGCCGTTCCTATAGAGCATTGTTTTGTCCTTCACGCTGTGTGAGGAGACACCCACATGTGTTTTCCACTTTCATTGTGAAAGCAGGAAATGTTTAATTAAAATCAAGCTTAACCTACTTTGTTTTCTCCTCATGCTGAAGTAACATCAGCTCCTGAAAGGGAGGATCTGTGAGTCCTGGAACCCAAATGGCCTCACCCAGCAGAAGGACAGAGCTGGAGAGATCCAAACAGATCCTCTGGGATGATGTCTGTGTCCCTGGGGTATGGGAAAAAATTGGGTCAGGCACCAGAAGTGGCAGGACCTGTGGTGGGCTGGGGAAATTCAGTAGAAATATTGTCATGGGCCAGACTCTGTTGCATTTATACAAAATTACAGAAAATAAGGATGGCAACAAGCTCACCATAAGATAAAATCCACCTGCCTTACTCCGTTCTGTCACCCTGGTGAGCCACAGTGACTGGGAGTTAGGAGAGCTGAGGTGAGGACAGCTACAGGTACTGCACCCCAGGATGCTCCCAAACCCAGCAGCTGTGCTGGTGGAGGTACCAAATTAGATAAAGAAACTCAGAGAGATGACTGATTTATATCCTCACAGGATCAGGCCAAAGGAAGGACACTCCATCTATCTTAGTATCCAGATCTTATTATGTTTCCCTTTTAGCTTGCCAGGGGTTGAAAAGCTTTTCAGTCCCCTTCAGTGGCCATAAAGTAACAGGAATCTTTGTGTTCTGTTTAGTAATGCAGAAAATAGTCCTGTGGTCAAGAGTGGTTTTGGAGGAAGGTTAAGGCTGCATATTCTTTTCCCAGGGATAACTCCACTTCCAATTACACATCATTGTGTGTCAAGCACAACTTCATTTTGTCAGAGAAGGTAGTCTCAAGTGCATTTTGCTATGGCACTTCAAGTGCCAGGAGAGGCACTAGTTCTCTCAGGAAAGAATAAAAAGTATAACTGCGTAACAGGAACTCTCCATGCAGTGATTACAGGTAAAGTCCTTGGAGACATCCATCAGACCACTTTGGAGAATTCTGTAGCATCAAGGTAGGCTCTGATCAATATACTCTAAAGAACATAATTATTTCCAGTAACATTCTCACCAATTCGGATGCTCTTGAAATGGAAGTATTCTTCAAATAATTCAGTGTTTTGGGTCAAATCTCTCTGTGCAATTTTCTTGCAGATGATGAGTGATCCAAGTCAAGCTAGAAGTAAATTAACGTTTGCAATTTTAATAAATTTCCCAGCCAGGTGTTAACTTTCTCATTTGCAAGGAAATTTTGAGGCAGGCTTGTCAGAGCTGTGAAGTGCTATTTAAAACCCTTTGGGATTGTCCTATTTATCAACATAATCACTGGCATTTTTCTATAATTTAGATGGGGTCTTTAGTGCTTAGAAGAACACCAGCCAGAATATAGTGCTATCCAGGATCCCATTACCAGAAGACAACCCCTGCCCATGGAAGCATAATCCCTGTCTCAAACAGCATATTAAAGTAGGCTAAAATTCCTTCCTCAGTTACCAATGGAGAATCTGAGGATAAGAAAGAAAAAAGTTACTTAGAAAATAGCATTCCTTTCTTCCATGAAATTGTAAAATCCTGCAACAAAGGGAAGGCTGGCAAACAATGGATTTTCTAAACATATTGTCATGTTTATGAATCCAAAGTGGGAAGAGGATGGGAGGAATTATCCCATATACCAGTGCTACGGCAGAGGAGGTTTGTCTCCAATTTTAATCTCACTTCTTGTTTTCCCTTCATTCTCCCTTCGGCCCATCCTGACATCACCCACACTTTAACAGTTTGGCCCCTTCCTCCTGTTTTCCCTAGAGAAGGGGAAGTAAACAGAAGTTTAAATGAGCTCAGGAAAGAGCTCAGGGCAGAACAGGAGCATTAAGTACTGGGGCTCAGAGGGTTGAAGTACAGCAGTGTTGTTTCCTCATCTTTAGAGCTATGAAATGACAAGCAGCAGCACACAAACATGTTGTCATGACAATGAGTGTGATAAAAAATGGGGGGTTCTTTGCATGGCTGATGCAGTGAGGGAAAGGTAACCAGGACAGCAATAAACACTTGAGAGAGTTCACTGTGTTGAGGAGCAAGGCAGCACAGAGTTTAAAACATAATTAGAGACAAATAATTTGTTATTGATGAGATGATCCAAACTTTCCCATCTGTACTGAGGGACAGTAGTACAGGGGAAGCTGTTCCAGCCTGACCTAACACCTGCAAAGTGACTCTTCCTCATGGCTGCTACGCCACACTCAACCCATCCAACCAAGAAAGGTGTTGAAGAACCTGTGGATCAAACACATAGTGCAGTCTAATGCCTTGAGACTGTGAAAGAGGTGAGAAATTGACAGATGTAGAAGAGAACACATTAAAAGTGCTAATAAGTGCACGTGCTAAATGTGAGCCATGGCACAGTGCTCTCCATCCACTCAGGTTGGGTGAGTTGAAGGGGCAGTGTACAAATCCAGCAGTCACAGATTGACCCTGTGTGCTCATCACTGCAAGAAGGCAGTGTCTGTGAAAAAATTCTGAGCTCATTCATTTTTTAAAACCTTTTTCCCTGTTTAAACCTTTTTTCTCTGTCACTGTTCAGATCAATGACATAGGAACGCCATGCCATGACCTGACAACAGGCTGCCTCAAAATGTGAAGCTCTCTTGCTAAAAGATTCTTTTTTCCTTTTCTCTTGTGTTCATCAGTTATTTACCTTTGATCCTAAGGAAACAGATAATGGTTCATTTCTGACAAAAGACAAACTGATAGTAACAGATCTCTCAGTTCATAGGAGGGTTTTCTTTGTTTTCAAATCAAAACCCAGTAGCTCAGATCCGGCCAGCTGCCTGAGTTTCTGGATGTGGTTCCTGAGCAAGGTTTTAAAACGCCATCCAGCATTGTTTAATTGATGAAGAGCCGTATTTTTGAGCTTCCAGGGAAGACATATCAAACAATAAGGAATAATGGAGTCCAGCCTGACGGGGATCAGCCCATCCACGTGTCTTCTGTTTACACAAAACAAAGTCTCCAGTCTCTTCTAGACTCAGTGTCATCTCTCTCTCTCTCAAAGGAGACAGTCCTTGCTACGTTGAATTCCAAAGGCAGGAATAGACTGTACCTTTCTGCTTGAGCACAACAGACCACACTTGTGTTCTGCTTTATGATCTGTTCAGGATCTCTGCTGCTTCTCTAGGACTGCTCCACAGCCTACTAGATCGCACTAGAAGGAAGTTTTTCTTGATATTCCTCCTTCTTCTTCAGCTGCTGTAGCTCTGTTCAAGTGTCTTGTCCAAAGCCATTCTTCAGGACATCTCCCATTCTGCTGCTAAACACACTCCCTTGCACAGAAGTTCTTCCCCATCCAAGCTCACAACAATCCTCTCCAGCAGCACACCAGGTTTGTTATCTGTCTCACAGTGCTTATTTTCTTTCCCTTCACAGCTCACCTGAGCCCATTTTCTTCCTGCAATCATCTTCCTGTGAAATTAAGAACACACACAGTCAATTAAAATTTCAAAACCAGGTCCTCCCTTGAAGGCACACATACTTTCAAGCCCAGCAGGGCACATGGTAGTTCACCAGCTGGGATTCTTGGGAATGGCTCCTGCTGGGCATGAAGTCCCTGTGTGGTGGGCAGCACCCACAGACAGACCATCTCCATTTCACTCACCAAAACAACAAACATGGGAACTGCTCAGCTAAGAAACTACTGATTGATTTGTGTTGCATCTAGGAAAGAGAGACAGCATATATTTTTTATATTGGAGCTACACTGTGCCATAAGCAGCTCACGGCACTGGGACTAAAAATATCCCTGTTATTGGCTTCCCGCTCATACTGGAGGGACAAATCTTGCACACAAAAAGTGCTATTTCTTCCTACTCTGTCACACATATGAGGAAAATGCTGGAGAAGCTTTTGCTTCTCTAAGTATCTGTCAGTTTAGTATATATGTTTTTTTTAAAGGTATTAAAGTTCACCACCTCCAGACAACACGCCACTGTTCTCACACAAAATTTTACCACTCAGAGAAGAAGCCACACAAGGGTTAAATGTCCAAGGCTGGGAGCACATAACCAAGTGGGGACTGTAACTAAGGGGCAACCAGGCTCCCTTCCTGCTCAGTCACACTGCTGTCTGCACTGCGATGATTTCATTCACCAAAACACGGCCACGGACAAAGAACGGACTCTGCAAAAACAGCCCCTTATCTGCTCCTGCCTGCCTCTTGTCCAAGTCATGTGTGATTAGTTTACTGACACAAACACCCCTCTGCAGCCAAGGCAGCTGCAGGAGCAAGCTGTGCTCTGATACAGCTCATGCCTTTACAGCAGTGTAAGAGCAGTAGCTACTGTCTAGCTGAGCCCAGGAGCTTTGCTGTTTATAGAGCTGGAAGAAAAAAAGTGTTTGATTCTAAGGGATCAAGTAGACCTGGTTGAGCTGGCAATCAAAATAAAAAAGTCAGTCCTGATTTGTAACAATAACTGCGGTGAGTATGAAGCAAAGATTGGCTGTAGAGAACGAACACAGGGCAAAGAAATGTAATTCCCAGGAGGTGTTTTAACTTCTCTTCAGTTTTAATTTGTTGATAGGAAGCAAAGGGTTCAAAGTACTTTGGGCTGGGGGGATGAGGAGAAGGTGGCAATAGAGCAACTGAGCCTCTAAGTGCCGTAATTCCAACCACATATCGTTTAAGCAATTACTCCTCTGAAAATTAAAACTGTGGGGAGCTTAATTTCAAATCTACTTCTGCTGTGTGTGTTCTTGGATATCTGCTGTGAAAGAAGCTCTGCAGCAGCCTTTCTATGAGTGAGGCACTGGTAGGCTTTCTTCACTCTGCCCAAATACTACTTTCATTTACATCAGTAGGAGCTTATTCTACTGGAGATTTTTTGTCCTCTGTCAGCCCTGGCTGAAATTTGACAACAGGAGGAAAGACTTGAGAAGAGAGATTAGAATCATCATCATCATCATCATGCTTTGCAGTCATTCCATCAGCGTTCATTCCTGCCGTGAATGGACTATGGAAGCATGGATATAGGATATGCCATGTTACAGACCTCTCGTCATGCTGCAGAAGCTTTTCCAACGCAAGTACTTTGATTCCAGTTTTAAATGTCAATTTCATGCTTTTTTCAGTTTCAGCTCCAGAAAGTTCATTGAAGACACTCACCTTTTATTTTCTTGCAAGTTTACAACATGAAAAGCAGAGCGAGCACACCACAAAAGCTCAAGGAAAACAAAAATCAACCAGGAAACAAACAAGCAAAAAACAACCAGAATACAGAGCATTTAAGAAAGACCTCAGTTTTTCTAGGTCTAAAACCTCAAGAGTTTCAGGCCAGTATGATTTTCCTGGGGAGGGCATCTTTGCCACAAAACAGTGTTTGGTGTTAAATAAGCAAGATGATGCCTCAATACTGCCTTAGTTCACAGTAAATGGGGTTATAGATAAACTTTTGTTATTGCTACATCTTCTGACCTGGTGGGGCAGTCAGGTTGTTATGGGGTTGCTATGGCATCTTTTTCTAGGTTTTTTTGCACTACTTGATTGTATTTCTAAAGAATCTTTGAAAACTGAGACTACAACCTCTTTTCCCTTATCTGCTTTTTAGCACTTACACTGGAATACGACCCAGTAGACAAAATGTCTCATTATCAATTATTTTAGAAGGAAAATGATTTAGCTGATAAAGCCTTTAGAATCGTGTTTATATATTCAAATAATTAAACAGTTTGGCACAGTAAACAAATGCTTAACTTTCCTGAAGAGCAGAAAATATGTATAATGTTAAGGTTGTTCAAGCTTCTGTGAAGCAAAGATTTGCTGCAGCAAAGAAGTTGAAAGGCAATGATGAAAGCAGAAACTGGAGCCCATGACACAGGACCCACAGGGTCTGAGGATGAGCCATAGGCTAAAGGCCAGTCACTGAGGCCCAGATTCATCCCATTTAACTTTAGGCACTTAAATGAATTGGCTAATGTAGGAAGCTGGGCTCCCTCATTAGACAACAGAGAGAAAAGCTTCTTCAAAGACAGTTGAAGCACAGCCAGAACTAACATTTCTCTTTACTACATGTAAGAGAAGTTTGAACTCTAAAATTCAGTCATGCTTCTAACCTGAGACCTCACTTAATTGCATAAAGTTACTTCCCAGCCATCCCAGACTTGAGTCCAGCAGTGTCTGCTGCAGCCTAAATGGCTCTTGCTGTAATGTATGTCCATTCCTTCTTCTGTATCCAGCAGAGAACAGTTTATTCCTCTCTTCTTTACAGGAACATTTTACACTGTCATTGTGTCCCCTTAGTGATGTCTCTGGAGTAAACAAACCCAGTTCTTTCAGTCTTTCCACTCCAGCTACAGTGTCAAGGCCTCTTGTTGTTCTCACTGCTTGCTTTTGGGATCATGCCACTAGGCTCACATATTTCTAAAAGTTGGCACCTAAACCTGGACACAGGCATTGCCAGTAGGCTAATACCAGCTGTTTATTTGCTACTCTATTTTCAATGGAGTAGAGGGATTACTTTATGTCTTGCAAGTAACTCCTGCTCGTGGTGATTGTGTAAGCACAGCCACCACTCCCCAGAGGCCTTACAGCATGTCAGGATTATCAGACCTTTTCACTGAGGGAGAAACAACAGCCCTGCCCTCTTAGTCCTGCTCCCACAAGAATGTCTTTTCATGGTATGGTAACTGGCGCCAAGAGTAATAAGCGCAGGAAATGGGCACAAAGAGGAAAAGACAGGTTCATTGCAATCAGAGGCACCAATCCCACAGGCCAAACACCAATGGAGATGCTGAAGTCACCAATTACAGTCCATTGCAATGTTCCTTCTGGGCAAAGTCCTTTATCCTCTCTGTCCCACTGATTCCCTTCCTAACACTGACCTAATGCATGTGATTAAGTCTGTAGGAGGGCACTTCCGTACCACAGGCCGGATTCAGTCATTCTCCCACCTCACTCACACTACCAACCCCACTGTAGCGCAAGTGCCAGTAGCAACCGAAGTAAAAAGTTGACAGCAATGCCAGCTGCCCAACCCTGTCTCCAAAAATATGCGATTTCAGAAGCAGTTGAATTGAGAGCTGGCTCGACCTGGGAAAGAGTGAGATGCCCTAGTGCTCATGTCAGAAGCCCTCCTGTGTTCCTTCCAGAAGTGCCTCTCCTGGGTTGGAGACTCATCCTTTAGGGAACAAAAGCAATGCCACATGATATGGTTTGCAGTGATCCATGAGGTCTGTGGACAATATGTGAGGAACAGCAAATACGCAAAGACTTCAGGAAGGCAAAGAGTTCGTAGAGAGCCTGTGGCCTGAAATGTGTTTGCATAAACAATCTCCCTGAATCATTATGAATAATTAAGGTGTAAAATGTCCCAAACTCATTCCTGGACAGTCTGCAGAATAGAAGGATAAATAAATCATGAGGAACAAGGTGTTTGCTGAGTGACAATAGCTAAGCTAACTACAAGCTTAGCAGTTTCAGACTGCACGGCTGCAGCCTGTGGTTACTGTCAAGAACAGCTTAACACAGGGGTGCCTCAATAACAGTTTTTCTATTTAATGTAGTCATAATATTCTGTCTATAGGAGACCTTTCAGATGAGGACTGCAAAGTGGTTCACAGCTATTCAGACTCACAAAAGCCCAGTGAGAGCAAAGAGAGTATTTATTAGATACAATTATGGCTTTGTTACTAATACATTACAAATTTGTTGGCAGATACAAGATTTTGCTACTCAGATATGAGGGAGTTACATGCATTAAGTATAACAGCTAATAAAGAAAACTTAAAAAAAAAGTTTCATCTCCTTTTTTGTTCAAAAACGTTGTATATAAAAAGCAGGCATATCAAGAATTTCTTGCAAGTGCCCTTTATGTTACTTGGTCATAAATGAATTTAGCTTGAAGCCATAGTGAGGTATTTGTATATTTGTATATTACTAAATGTCTTGCTGATTGAAGAGGAGGGGGTAAAGGGAGGCCTGGTTAACCTGGCTTCAAGATTAGGTTCTTACAATGAAAATTGAGATAAGACTCAATAATCACTTTGCTTCATCAGACACTGAACAAAACTGGAGAGGAATCTGACAGGAAGGCTTTGTTGGGTGTGGGGGAAGTTCATTGATGGCCTCACCCTGCAAGGAGCTGGGTCCCCTCCAGTCTTCCCCAAATCCCTGCGAATCCGACCCAGCACTACCGGGCTGGATCAGAGCCTGCACTCTGCCAGGGTTGCTGGTGCTGTGGCTTCACTGTCCACGCTAAAGTCTTTGGTGACCTGGCACCACCAGCACAGCATGTCAGGAACAGTGAAGGGATTGGCTGGAGCTGCCAGCACTGGACTGACACCCGGATCATGGTCTGTTAGCCAGACTATTGCCAGACTCCAATGCCCACACAACACAGGACTCTAAATGCAGGAGAGTCATTTAGCTCAAAAAATACTCTGGGACAAGTCACGATAAAAAGAAAGACACTGAGACCAAAATCAGACTCAGAGTCGCTTCAGTTTTTTTTTTTTCCTAGTTAAAACTACGTTCTAAAACCATTATTATTTTACTGAAAGATGTAAATATATAGCTTTAAATTCTGACCAGATTTCCAGAAGTACAGAACACATATTCATCCACTTTACCTCCAGGAAACGGCAATGCTGAGCACTTCACCTTGTCATACCAGGTATCTGTTGCCAAATGCAGACTGAAGAGATATTTCCCAATAGGTGGTACCTAAAAGGGAATTTGCCATCAGAACCTGCAGAGCTGGAATATCATAGTTTACTTTGTAACTACAAATCGATAAGCAAACAGGTGAAAAGTGACGTAATTTATCACTATTTTAGGATGATTTTATGATAGACTGAATAAATATAAAAGGCACATGCCCTGGTCCACAGCTACTGAAAAGCAAAGGATGCAGAGGTGGCAAAAAGCTTAATCCAAAGAAGCAGTACCAGTTCCACCAAGAAATGGTCAGCAGAGGCATCTCATAACCAGTAAGAAGAGGTTATCAGAGGCAGATGTGTTACTGTAATCATTGTTTTAAACACTGGGCATGTGTTTAGAAGGAGGTACCACAGATTCCAGCACTTTTCCTTCCCCACTTGCCAGAGGCTCAGCTGGTCTGCAAGTCAGTCAGGGCAGTGCATTAACTGGTAGCAGGTGAGCTCACCCACATCTGAGGTAGGTGCAAGCCAACCATTTATTCTGTGATGATTGAACCCCAGCAGTTTTCACTCAGTGACAGCCATTGACTACATCTGAGGCTGAGGTTAAGGAGGTTTAAACTTTTTCAGCAGTATCCAGAAGCAGATATCAAAGATGTTTATCAGAGAGGTACAAAGCAACAGGTTAGGAAAAAAAGAACAACACAGAATTAGACCAAAGTTGTTGCAATATATTTTTCTAAGATTATTGTTAACATTTGTGTTTTCATATGCTACTTGATAGCAGCCTTGCATGGCTCTGCAAGACCCCCAGCTAACACTGATGCATCCTGCTATCTCTTCCTCTTTCAGTTAATCCTATATTTATTTGCACCACATAAAAGCAGTCACCAAAAAAGCCTGACACTGAATATTATAAACTGCCGAAAAAGATAGGTTTCAAAATTAAAATTTGCAATTCAGAATCCTTCAAAAGCTTCTAAAGGCACTCTTAATGCAAAAAAAAAAAAAAACAAACCAACTATTTAGCTTCTTCACATATTGTGACAAAATCTCAGCTCTTCAGAGATCTTTCCCATGGCACTGCCCTAAGTTAGCATGAACCACAACTGACTTTTCTGGCTTAAAAAAAAATCCAGAATGTATTTTCTCCCAGTGGGAGACCTAACCCATTTCCCTGCAGAATCCAAGGCTTCAGTGCTGCATCTGGAGACACTCAGCCAACAGCACTGGGCTGACCAGACCTCTAAATCAGTCACAACCATCACCCACAACCATCACCCACCATCACAGCCAGCTGGAGCTGACCCCCAGTCATGCTCCTCCAGTCAGTCTTTTGCCATTCAGAACATAGATACAGATTTCCCACACATCTGAAAATACTGAATGAGTCTTTTTGAACATTCCAGACACTTGTTTATGTGCTCTAGTTATCCGTGATACGAAGGAGAAAGAAATGGTCTCTGAATTCCACATTTCACCACCCAGCATGTGGCTGGACTGAAACGCTGCTGCTGTGCTTTTTCATCAAGCCCACAGCTCAAGATGTGCTTTTAAAGCATCAGGTTTTTTCCAGTTAAAGTCTGAGATGGAGTTTCCCAAAGCATGCTGCTGTCATCCTATGGATGGGTAAGCTTCAGGATGGAGAAATAAGGCTACTTCTTGCAGCCAGTATGCATTGAAGCAGGAATAGACTAAAGTAAAATCTCAGAGGACTCAGTCATCACTCCTCTGCTTTCATCTCTGACCACAGTCTCTCTGTATAAACAAAGGCTCTGGCCACTGCAGGGCTTTCTGGCCTGCTGTAAAAATGTTCTGCCACCCTTCTCACAGGAATTGCTGGTGCTTAAAAAAGAGGCAGCCTTTTCTCACAATGCCAGTGTCTCTGTCGAGGAGTCTGGATGCCAAGAAAGTACAGGGGGATGCAAAGAGAGAGACCTGGTAACTTGAGCAATTAAAGGCTTAGTAGTAATCTGAATTAATGAGCATGTTATTATTGCTCCAGATTAATATTAGTCCAGAGTGCAAATAAAGCCCATCCTGAGAGAATTGAATGGTGCTCGTCAAACACAGCCTTTTCCTGAATTTTGACTTTTTAGCAACAATGAATCACAGATTTCAGGAGACAAGAAACTTGACTTGGCTGCTCTTCAGCACTGTTTTGCTCAGTGTGTGAGAGAGACAGAACGACATATAGTCATCTCTTTTATCACCTGAAGGGAATTAATGAATCAGCATGCTTGTAAGACAGTCTCCTGATGACAAAAATGCTCTAAACAAGGGCTGGGTTGCTGTGACAGGGTGTTCCAGAGCGTCAGGATTTATTTATGTGTGTTCAGATTGGTTTGGAGCTTTTCAAAATGTTGAGATGCTCAGTCCTGTACATGCTAACTAACGCATCAGCCACAGCCCTCGAGGGAACAGGAATTAATAAGCATTCACTGCTTTGGACCCCCAAAGTTAAACTCAGGGTATGCTTCCTAAGGTAGCTCACACTTGTACACAGCATTCCCCGTGGAATTATGGTGTTGCACATGCAGCACAGGGCTGGAAAGTAGGGCCACTCCTGTTCTTTGATACGTTTGCTTTATATTTTCGTGACATTGTTTAACTAAAATCAACTACATACGGTATTTGGAGCACTGTCACATGTGCTCAGGAGATAATGTCAATGGAATTGCGTGTTGTCACAGGATAACAGCCTCCCGCTGTTGCTGAAATGCCAAATTGAAGCTGAGGCATTTATGGAAAATAAACGTCAAGTCAAAGCCAAGATGTTTATTTTAAAAACAAGAGACATGGATCTTGTGGCAATGTTCCATCATGTCTCTATTTCTCTAATAACAAATGTCCAGTGTGAACAGAGCCAAGTGACGATTTCTTCCTGGGCCAGCAGAGAGAGGGTGAAGCCTGACCACTTCACATGAGGACTCACAGAGTTCTCACCTGCTTTCCTGCAGGTTTTAGTCAACTGCCCAGGTAGCAAACACAAAATGATTTATCAGATGCATGCTAAGTTTGCAAAGAGATTTAGGAAGACAGCAGGAGGAAAAATGGACAGCAAATGCATTTTTAATTTGCTTTTACATAGTCCTTTTTCTCCGCAGAAGGAATGACAACATGAGGCTCACTGAAACCAATGGGAGGATTTCCAGGCTTTTCAGTGGGCTTTGATTTATGTCTTAAGAGAACAAACAGCTCATATTTTTGGAGGGCATTGTGTTAATGATGGTGGTCCCTGAGTTTCATTCATGAGGGCATGACTGGACCAAGACTGGGCAAGGAAGACAAGATCCTTCTGGGTCATAAGGGGCATCACAAGGCATGCAGAGCTCAGAGCAGCCCTGGAGATTCAGGGATGGCCTACAGCAGCAAGTTAGAGCTGGCAACAGCAAATCCACAGCCCTAGCTACAGCTACAACGAAGGAAGGGGTTAGTCCCAGTCTCCTGCCCCACTGCTGGTGCTGCTGACATTCCCCAGGGCACCACTGTGCTTGCAGGGACAGAATCCATTCAGCAGGACCCTCATCTTGCAATCTGTTTTGCATGGAGGGAGAGGCACGAAGACAAATTGGAAGCTGTGCAAAGCATCTCAAAGGACTGGGTTTAAAAATACACCCATGTAGCCCACTTCAGTTCCTGAAATGCTGAGGTTTCACGGCTCATGCCAACAGGGTTCCTCAAATGCAATGCATTTTGATTCTCACAGGATCTACCTGTTATCCTCTATGCAATGTAAGACTGATGTCTCCTAATAACTACTGAGAGTTTGGACTTTCTTTTCAATTTTTTTTAAAGACTTCCAGAGGAAAAAAATAAATTAGTTGCTCATTAAAATCTGTGATCTGGAGAGCAAGTAGAAACAAACCTTTTCAGTGCTGTAAACTCTTCTCTTGACCTAACATAACACCTTTAAATAATATGCAAACAAAGAGCAGTCTTAAAATCATGTTAAAGAGCTCTCTGAAATGCAAAAAAACCCCAAGGACATTTTGAGTTAAAGGAGATTTGCAAAAGGTAACACTCTGAAAGAGGTTAAGCCTACAGTGAATATTTGGCTGCTCTGTGCTGCAAGGGCCAGAGGGATGTTCTGTACAGAATTCGTAAACTTGCTTATTTTTTCCTTTGGAGATGCATTGTTTCCCAAAGACATTCTGGCTCCAGCTCTGATCTGACATTCCAGATTGACGCGTGGGGAACCAACAAAGACACGGAGAAGCAACACACAATTATGTGTCTTCTGCTTTATTGCACACTTGCTAATAATTTCCTTTACTCCTCCAACCTTTAAGCTTATCTTCTCTTACGGTGGGAAGAGACCTCCTGCTGGAGATCTGATAGGACAGCTTGATAGGCAAAGAGCTGGCATTTTATTAGTTTACAGTATTTATTAACTGTATGAAGATATTACAGCAATAATGGGTCTGGACAGATGACAGATGGATGGTGCTCCAGGAATAGCAAGTAAAACAGCTGCAGGGTATCCCCAACACTGCTTCAGTGTCATCTTGGGAAAAATATTTAAGATTTTATCAGATTTTTTTCTGGCTGATTTTGCACTAAAACAGACTGTACACATTCACAAAATTCATCCAAGCATCTCCGCTGTGAAGGCTTTGGTTCAGTGATGCACCACAGGGCTCGTACTTACTTTAAGTGTTCCAGCTAAATGTAGAAAAGAAAAAATTGTTTCTATCCTACAGCTCCACAAACCTGTTTGCATATTATAATTTTTTTTTAGATCGGGATTATAGATGCCAGATCTGGGCAAACACTCCTAGAAACAATCCTTCTGCTTTTCATTTAGCATAAGGTCTCCCTCTGCTCTTGAAGATGTCATGCCTCCTTCCCTTCCCTTCCCACTAAAGAGGGTCATGCTTTGGTCCAGCAGATGACGAGCAGCAAAGCAAAGTCCATGGGAACATGAGGGAATGGTTTGCCAAGCAGCAGGTCCATGCTGGTGTGTGGCCTTTAGTCAGGGTTAAATAAACAGTGTGTAAATAAATAAATATTTTTTTTCCCAGGTTGTGACCTTGTAAATCAAGCCTAAGCCTAGAAGGGATTTTTATGGGCCAGTTGGAACAGCAGAGCAATCTTAGCAGAATAAATACATAGGGGGAAGAAAACAACTGTGCTTTCCAGTTGCTCCCAGAGTGCTGTGGGGAACATTTGGTGCTGCTGTAAAGGCATGCCAATGATTTAAAAGGCAGGAGAGAGGGGACATTGTTCTTATTTACTCAGTGGTCACTTCACATTATTTTAAGAAGTTTAAAACAGGAGTAAAATGCAGTAAAATGCAGTCTTACAGCCTCAGAGCAGAACAGAGGGCCAAGCAGGTAAACAGAAATCTAACCAAACAAGTTCCTAGCAGCAGGTTTCACAGAAGAGGATGGGACCTGGGCAGGGATTTGCTCAGTCTGTTGTCTGGGCGTTGCAGTCTCTTGATGTTTCACGTACTTTACTGCTCATTACCAAATAATCGTACTCACAGCATTAATAGTTAGAGCAGTCCCTAGATTTAGTGGGTTTGACCAGACCGCGTAAAAGCTACTGCCTGCATTTTTAGAAGTCCAGAGAGACCTGTTCAATACAGCAGAGAGAAGTCAGAAAAGGGAGCTGGATCTCCCACCTCCCGACCCTTCAGTGGCTTGGTCTGGCAGGGCTGGAGGAGATGGGGAAAAGAAGGTTCGAAAGGGAGAGGTGCAGGGGACAAGCCACAGCTGCAGTCCCTGCACGGAGCTGGCAGCATCATCCCTTAAGCCAGAAGGTTTTACATGGGGGCTCTGAGGCCGCCCAGGCTGGGAGAGGAGGCACTGGGGGCAGGGGGCTTGCGAGCGTGGGGCTTGTCCCCGATGGCCACATCCAGTGGGAGGGGGTGTAAATTACTTTCCAAAGGAGAATGATGGTGACAGCCCTGGCATTTTGCCTTTTCCAGGGGTAAAGAGAAGTAACTTCTGCTCCAGAAGCTGGTAGGAGCCCATCCGGCCCGTACCCCTGCCATCCCCGCGGCTGCCGGGCACAGACACCCCTTGCCCGGGACATCCGCGCTGCCGTACGGGAAGGGGGCTCTGTGCCCGGCAGCCGCGGGGCAGGAAGAGCGTAGCCAGAGCAAAGCCGGGGGTCCGGGGGGGCCCGGGCTGGGTACCGGCAGGGACAGGGGAGGGACACGGGAGGGGCAGGGGCAGGGATACGGGCAGCGATGCCGCCGGTGCGCGGGCGGGGCGGGGCGGGCGGGGCGGTCCAGTCCCGCCCCCTCGGTGCCGATTGGTGCCGGGGCGGTACCGGGGCGGTGCCGGGGCGGTACCGGGGCGGGCCCGTCCGCCGGCGCGGCGCTGGGCCATGCGGCAGCCCCGGGGCGGTGGCAGCGGCGGCGGCGCCGCCTTCCTGCCCGCGGCGCGGTGCGGAGCGGCGGCCGGAGCGCCCCGCACAGCCATGGGCGATGGGTGGCTGCCTCCGGACTGCGGCCCCCAGAACCGCTCCGTGGCCGGGGTGACGGCCGTGCCGCCCGGGAGCAGGCAGCTGCCCGCCGCCGAGCTGCTGTCGCAGCAGTGGGCTGTGGGCATGAGCCTGCTGATGGCCCTGGTGGTGCTGCTCATCGTGGCCGGGAACGTGCTGGTGATCGCGGCCATCGGGAGGACGCAGCGGCTGCAGACCCTCACCAACCTGTTTATCACCTCGCTGGCCTGCGCCGACCTGGTGATGGGGCTGCTGGTGGTGCCCTTCGGGGCCACGCTGGTGGTGCGGGGCACCTGGCTCTGGGGATCCTTCCTCTGCGAGTGCTGGACCTCCCTGGACGTGCTCTGTGTGACGGCCAGCATCGAGACCTTGTGCGTCATCGCCATCGACCGCTACCTGGCCATCACCTCGCCTTTCCGCTACCAGAGCCTCATGACCAAGGGTCGGGCCAAGGGCATCATCTGCACCGTCTGGGCCATCTCTGCCCTGGTCTCCTTCTTGCCCATCATGATGCATTGGTGGCGGGATGATGACCCCCAGGCGCTGCAGTGCTACCAGGATCCGGGCTGCTGCGACTTCGTCACCAACAGGGCTTACGCCATCGCCTCGTCCATCATTTCTTTCTACATCCCCCTTCTCATCATGATCTTTGTGTACCTCCGGGTGTACAGAGAGGCCAAGGAGCAGATGAGGAAGATCGATAGGTGCGAGGGCCGGTTCTACGGCAGCCAGGAGCAGCCGCAGACGCCCCTGCCCGCTCACCCTCACCACCAGCCCATCCTCGGCAACGGCCGAGCCAGCAAGCGAAAGACCTCCCGCATCATGGCCATGAAGGAGCAGAAGGCCCTCAAGACTTTGGGCATCATCATGGGGGTGTTCACCCTCTGCTGGCTCCCCTTCTTCCTGGTGAACATCGTCAACGTCTTCAACAGGGACCTGGTGCCGGACTGGCTCTTCGTTTTCTTCAACTGGCTGGGCTACGCCAACTCCGCGTTCAACCCCATCATCTACTGCCGCAGCCCCGACTTTCGTAAGGCCTTCAAGAGGCTGCTCTGCTGCCGCCGGAAAGCCGACCGGTGGCTGCACGGCGGCGGCGGGGAGCTGGCCCGGCTGCCCGGGGGCTTCATCAGCACCGTGGGCTCCCCCGAGCGCAGCCTGGCAGGGACCTGGTCCGACTGCAACGGGGGCACGCGGGGCGGCAGCGAGTCCAGCCTGGAGGAGAGACATAGCAAAGCCTCCGACTCGGAGTCCAAGGTATAGGGGGGGCGTGGGGGGCCGCGTCGGAGCCGGAGCAGGGGGGAAGGCAGGCAGGGAGACACGCAGGAGCAGAGAAATCCCCGGCAGCTGCCTGATGGTAATGCTATTGCCAAGCGAAACGATGCCTGCCTTGGCAGGGGGAGTGCGGGTGTTTACTTAGGAATAAAAGCAGGTGAAGTGGTGTGCAACATACCTCATCCGAAACTGCAGAAAACAGGAAACCCACTGACCGGAGAACAAAGGAAATAAACAGCCCATCCCAGAGACAGCCACCTTGTCTTTAGGAACCGCGCTGTCGGCGGGGACTGTGGCGGCAGCGCCTGCGCTCGGGTGACTGTCCCAGGACCGTGCTGGTGGCTGAACCCGCGGGTGGTGCTGGCCCTTGGCGGCCGAGTTCGGCTGCAGCTGGGGTCCGGCCACCCCCGCCTGGCCCCGGGGCTCGTCCCCTCTCCCAGGGCACCGGGATTTTGGGAGGCGCGGGGTCGGTGCTGCAGGTGCTCCGGGCACAGAGCGCGGCCGGCAAGACGGAGTCCTGCTGGCAAGATGAGTTTTAAGCTCGGCGTAGCCGTGCTCTCCTCGTCTGCAGAGTAGCGAGAGAGAAAATAATGAGTAATAAGGGGCACTGGTATATTTCGAAAGGGGGTAAAACGACCCACCCCACACTCTCGTGCTTATTCCCTCTGCATCAGCTAGCAGTTACTGTGCTTATCTCCTTCGGCCAGACAATAGCAGTCGGGCTGAGAAACTTCTACCTCAAACTGTGCATATTGTACAGGGGAATGAACGGACCATGTTTATATTAAACAGCATATTTACATACCACTAATGGGGTTTTATGACCAGGGCCGGGGAGGGGGGGCGAGGAACCTTCTGCAGCTTGTTCATTGTAATTACAGATGAACGGGGGGAGGGGGGGACAATCCTGGCAACAAAAATTTACTGCACATTTTTTTTTAAATGACGACAAAGTCGTTTTTTGCACAGTGTTAAAGAGTTGTAAAGTTATTTGAAGATATTACTTGCACACACATACACTCATGCAGATTGAAAAGGAAGCGAAGGTTTGAGTAACACTGACCCTGAACCTGGTGTCTGGTTTTGTCTGATCTGCTATAGTTTTATTGAGAGAGTGACTTTTTTAATATTATTTTTGAAGGTACTGTAAATATATCCATATTATAAATTAAAATATCTTAAGAGACTTTATTATTTTTATTTTTATTTCCAAATGCCCACGTGAATCTGCTGTTATTTTAGCACTTGTGTGTCATTTCCATTTTCCTCTCTGTGTGTGTTTTATAACATATTTATACTTTGGTGCAATTTACTACTGTGTAAGTAATTGGTCTATGTGCAATAAATACCATTGCAGCACAAGCAAGTGTGTCTATAGGTTTTAAAACAATACCTACCTATAATGGGAAGAACAGCATTTGTTTTTCTCCAAAGATGGCTCAGATTGCCAATACAACTTGATCTAATGGCTTTTCCTGACGCAGTGTTGTAAAAAACCTGTTTGAAACCCAGTATGGTTGTGTTCCTGTTGCACTGAGGTCCACTGACTTCCCTTATTAATGAGAAAAAAATTAATGGCTAAATTAATGGCTAAAGACAAGGTGTTTCCACACTGATAATGAATACTCATTTTCTTGAACTATTCCTTTCTGGAATATATTCTTCTCTTTTTTTTTCTTTTTTTTTTTTTGTACTTTGTTGTTATTTTTGTAGGAGTACATGGCTGAGAGTCAGGAGATCAGAATATTTAAGATTACAGAGGACGTTTAATTTGAAAGCTTAAAATGGTCGAGTAGAAAGAAATCTCTGTAAGCATTATGTGCCACCCCAGAAGTGAGTTCACCTCATGCTGACAGCGGGCCTGATCCTGCCCAAGCAGGTCACGATAACTGAATGTTACATTTTTAATTGATCTAAGTAAGGAGTTACAGTGAACAGAAGTGCTGCAGCTTTGTGTCCCTGGTCTGATTGTCTTCCTTTACGGCTTTATGAAGGTGTGCTCTGTCCTTGTGGTTTCATAAAGTTTTTCATTACTGAAATGAATACATGGCAGACAGAGCAACAAAAAGACAGTGCAGAATAAAAGTGAAGTCGTTTTTAGCTTTATTGAACTCAGGAGTATAGTTTAATTAAATATCAGCTCCCAGGAAGAGCATTTCCCAAAGCGAGTTCTTCAGGGTGGTGGCTCACGGTTTGTTTTGGAAACCAGTTGTTCATTTTTTTTTGTTTTCAAAGTTGAGGAATTTGTCCTTTGTAATTTCTGATGTTGTATTTTCAGGGGAGAAAAAACAGTTGCTCTTTTTATGCAAAGACAAAATAAAGGGATGGGGGAAGTAAATAATACTTTTCCATTGATATTACTGGAGTTTGATGTGAGCTGCAGTTAATGGTGTCTTCCTTGATAACAGTGAAATGGGCTCCTTAAAATGCTGTGTGACATCAGATCAAGAGCTAAGTGAAGTGGGCTCTGCCACTCCGCCACCAAATGATTAAAAAAAAAAAAAATCTGGTTTTATCTTTGATTACAGCAAACACAACAGGACCAAAAGGGTGCACTGGATGGTGATATCTGATGACAGCAACTGCAGCAAGATGTTGGCTGTGCATGTCAGGGATGGGATGGGATGGGATGGGATGGGATGGGATGGGATGGGATGGGATGGGATGGGATGGGATGGGATGGGATGGGACGGGGAGACAGTGCTTCCCTGCTCTCCTTGTGAACGTCGGGATCACAGAGCCAGGGCAGGGCCAGGTCATGCTGGGTAGAGCAGGACAGGATCCCAGCACCTGGCTGGGAACTGAAGTGGCTGTCAAGCCCTCCTCCTCAGCAGGGTGCTGGATCCTGGGGAAGCACAGTGCCTACTGCAAGGAGCAGGACAACTTAATGGACTTGGCTCTTCATCTCATAACTCAGTTCACATACTCAATTTTAACTATCCAAACACTCCTGTCCTTAGACTTTAAAAAGTGGTGACAATTTTGCCTCAACAGGGTCCAACTTAGGTGGGAAATTTATGGCCAGAACTTGCTCTGCTTGCCCTGCTGAAGAACTGTGCTGGGTGATACATCTCCTGGACAAGCGTAATGGCACTGAGGTAGGATGAGTTTAGCCCACTGGCCTCAGGAGGGCCAGCTGTGTCAGCAAAGCAGTCAGGATTTGTCTGCTGTTGAATTTTTGCCAGTTGAGGACCTGCTGGAAGAGTCTGGAGGCTGACACGTTGAGTCCCTTCGTAGACAGCTGAAGTAATCCCGCTGGCAGCCTGCACAGGGGATGCCAGTCCATCTTGCACGGCATGGAAAAGGCGGTGGCACAGTGACAGCGAGGACAGAGCGGGACATATGGCACACACGTGTGCGAGGAAGGGGAGGCTGCTGGCGAGCAGTCTGCTGTGGATCACTCAGAACAGGCTGTTCTCTGCAGAGAAGAAGGATACTCTGAGAAGCGTTGTGGGGCAGCTGAAATACTCCGGAGGCAATGAGTCAAACACTCACGATGAATATTTTTTCTGACGAAAACCAGACATGGCTTAGCAGTTGGAGCTGCAAGTCAGAAAGTAAAGGTGGTAGGCATGCGGCTGCACACGTACGTGGGCAGGGAAACAACAGCAAAGAGCTGCAGGCCTGCAGGGAAGGGAGACACAGGTAAACCAGAAATCCGCTCCGAGAAAATGTCCTGCAACTGCCAGGACCAAAATTATTTGGCGAGGATGCCTGGAGACTTCCACATGGAAGACGCCTGATTCTCCAAGGCGCCGGCCGCACTCTGTGCAGTGTTTGCTCAGCACTTCTGAAAAGAAGGCTGCTTCTCCCCACATGTTTAAATGGGAATAGATTGGGTTGAAGGACTGGATTCAGTTTTCTGTGTGCTCAGGGAAGTTGAGGCTGTTTCAGACATGCAGCAGGCTCTGCAGGAGGACTCCCCACCACTGAGAGCTGCACAGAAGCCCTCCTGCAAATCCACTGCACTCTGAGACTGCAGCCCTCAGCATCCACTGGCTGTAGCTCCAAGCAGCATGAAACTATGTGCAAAAAAGGTGGCTTATGATCTGACCTGTGCATTTGACAGCATCAGCTGGGTGTTTGAGTTGCTGCATGCACTAGTTCTTATGCAGATGCTGCTTTCCCTCTTGGGTATCCATGTGTCCTCAACTGTTAGGACAACTTCTTCATCAGCTTTGCTTTTTTTTTCCTAAACCCTATCTGAGGTTGACGTTTTATTAATAACTTTTAAGTGGCTATTTTGCAAGCCTTCCTTGTGCTGCACACTTTCCTAATTTATTGTAATTTCCCGTCTGGTGGAGTGCACTTACTTCCTTTATGTAATATATCAGCTGCAGGGCTGGAAATTGGGCAGCTATGAATTGAAAAGAGCAGACTTTCATGAGGCCAAATGCGGTCAGGTATCATTGCCACTGGCAGCAGAATTTGACCTGATAATCTAATCTCATACGAGAGACTATCTCCAGAAAAGTATTGTTACCAACAGCAAATGACCTCTGCTAATGAAGCTGGAGCAATTAGTCCTATTTAAAGCTGTCAAGAAAATGTTAACTGCTAAACAAGAGTTAGCGCTGGATAGTTCAAATAATGAGTGTTTTGTTTGCTGGTGTGTGTTAGGTGATGTGTTGGGAAATAATTATCCTTTGACTAGCAGCCAGCTTTGTACTAATCAGAAAGGAGAAGTCATGTTCTGTTTGAAGGATTATGCCTAAAAATAGTTCTGTTACTGCCACATCAACGAGCAAAATGAAGCAAATTCACGGCAATGTACACACCTTCCTAACGTTTCACTTTTCATCCTAAAAACTCATTGTTCAGCTGGGACTTTCTGTTTGATTGTGTCAAGAGCACTAATGTGATCTCCTGCAATAGCACTAAGCACACTCTCCCCGAGGAGCATTACCCTATGCACCACTGACTCGCTTTCAGACCCTGCCAAATTCCCAAACGCCCCTGGAGGAAGTAAGGATTCGTTCTCTTTATACAAACAATCACACATAATGTAAGATCAACAATATTTGTGACAATCGTGTCGCAGAAGAAATCGATCTGCTGCTTCTCTGAGATGTTTGTGTGCCTGCCCATCTGCGAGGAGCAGCTGCCCATGGTAACAGCAGGTGACTTATCCCTGCAATTCAGTAGCTTCAGCCTGTCAAACTCTGCTGGGAAAAGTGACCGGGATGGGAAAAGGATAAAAAAGGTGATGCTGGTGAGCAAACACAGGATTGTCATTGCAAAAAGGAAAACTGGGGTCTCTTTGGCCATGCCGTAGGTGTTGCCTTTTACTGGTGACGTGCAATTGGTTTGGAGGGGGATGCACCAGGCAGAGGCACTGTGGGAACACAGGTTAAGAAGTGTGTGAGGTGAGATACTCCATATAGGACCATGCCACCAGAGGACTGGCAGCTGAAACATGCCCAAAACATTCCTAAAAGTTTTTCTTATTCTTTTTGGATAACAGCAGCAGACTAAAGCGCACCTGAGCAGCTTTCAGCAGATGTAAAGCTGTGCAGCTCCCTGGCCAGCCGTGGACATATGCGACCCCCTCAGCATCTCCCCCTCCTCTCCAAGTGGCTCCAGCTGAGTTTTGTTGGACCTGGAGCTGTCTCCCAGCCTGGAGCCACCCTCCTCCTGCGTGGTGCCAAACGGGAGGTGCCCCGTGGCCTCGGGGGGTGGCAGTGCTGCAGGGTGTGCCCGTGCTGCCCCGGCTGTCCGGGCGTGCTGGCACTGGCTGCCGGCCGTGCCCCTGCCCTGACTCATACTCCATCCTGTGAACCAGCCACAGAATCGGGCCCGCCGTGCTGGAAATGGAAGAGAGTTTGGGTTTGTTACGCAAACTGGCACTCCTCTTCCTGGTTCACCAAAACCAGCAGCTTGGTACTCACATTTGCTTCACAAGCTAACTCTTTTTCTTCCCTGCCCCACTAAGCTTCCAGGTTTTTCATGGCAATGTTTGCCTGCTTGGCCTTAGCACCCAGCAGCACAAGTTTTTTTGTGTGTGCCCTGGCAGCGGTTTGAATCCAGACATGAATAGTACCAGGTGCTGGGCAGTGTCTGGGTTTGGTTGTACTCATTCCTTTCAGGACTGATGCTCAGAGTTATTAAAACTGGCTGCACCAGAGTGCAAAATTCCCAGACAAATAGGAAATGAGTCCTGACCTCCAAGTTCACAACCTAAAGGAGAAAACAGAATCTTACCAGACTTCTGCCATTACCATGATTAGCAGAGCATCTCAGATGTAATGGGGTACCTTTCCCATCTGATCCTGTGTAATGCACCAAATCCTGTTGTCCTTAATGAGATTAAATGAGGATTTTCTACTAGTTCAGTGCCTTAGCCATTAGCCAATGTTGTGTGTCTCTAGGCAGTGATGTACCTTTGCAAGCCTGGCCCAGTGTCTCTCTCAAAGCCATGATATTTGGCTTCTTCCTACCAAAATTATTTTGATAATTGGTCTTAAGCTCATTGGCACAATGTTTTGAAAGGCAGATCTAAGTGTATACACCAAAGAGGCAAACAGAGACACTAAAGAGCCCAAAATCTCAGCAGCTGCTAGGTGTATAAATATTTCAGCTACCAACAAGTCATTTTGTAGGGCCAGGTGAGTGCTGCAGCCCCCTCGAAGTCTGCAAGCTACTCTCCCCCAGAGGGGGGCCATGCCACTGTAAGGAATAACTGCAGGGACAGCACAATATCTCATGACAAAAGATTTTTCCGGGTGGTAAAATTTGAACAGTGCTTTGTGGCCAAAATTCAGAGACCTCTTGTTAAGAAGAAGGACTCGAGAGAAGCCCCTGGCGGGAATTTCTAGTGGGGAAGGGAGGACAGCGTTCAGGGTCAAAGTTCCCATGTGCAGATGAAGAGCCCCACATCGGCTGGTCCCGTGAGGGTTACAGAAGCCACTGCCCACCCTGTGCAAGCCGTGGGGATGGACAAATGCCACCCCAGGGACAGCTCACGGTGCCCCCAGTCACCTCCCTCTGGCCAAGCATCGGAGGGGACCCCGGAGGTGTCCTGAGACACAGAGGTGAGTGTCAGCCTGCGTCCCCCCCGGGGCTTGCCACCCCCTCATTGTGCTGTGGAGGGAGGAGCGCTTCCTCTTGGACTGGAGCAGGTAAACTGGGAGATGTGCTACAAAGCTCCCATTGTTCCACAGCTCGCCCGCTCGCAGAGCCCGCCTTCAGCCAGGGGTGTTTTGTTTGTCTGTTCTTCCCCTAAATGCTCACTTGGGAGCCGTCAAATAAAATCTCAATTAGCTCACTTAGGACACGAAGGGCAGTGTGGGATGTGTTCGCTGGCAGGCAGCGTTCCCTGGCAGGCGGTGTTCCCTGGCAGGCGGTGTTCCCTGGCAGGCAGCTCTCCCCGCTGTGGGCACGGGAGGCGGGAGGGGAGGTGCGGGACCTGTTGCTCACACACAGCCCCGACCGAGGCATCGCTCGCACCCTGGCAGGTTCCCGTCCCCAGACTGGGACAGCCACACCACCTGGGCATCCCGGCTGGATCTGACACAGGAGCATCTGATCTGCTCACAAAACAGCTCGTGTCAAATATAGGGGCTTTTTGGAGCTTTTATCCAATATGCAGCACAAGGCAGCAGCTGCTGCTGCAGTAATTGCCGGTGACAACAGGTGTTGTAGTAGTGCTTTAAACCACCTTCAGAACGTCCACGGGAGAGGTTTTGTTCCTGTTTCACTGCCAGGTAGTTACCAGCTGTGGTAGATGCCTGGCTGTGGTTGTCAGCATCAGCCCATCCAAGCCAGGGCTGGGGCTTGCCACCCTCTCCTCCCCAGCCCTCAACTCCGATTGAGTGTCCTGCTTCCCAGCCTGGCTCTGCTGCCTGTGCTACTGCACGGGCACTGGGCTCCTGTGGCTGAAAACCAGCCCTTTCAGACAAGGTTTGTTTCAGCTGACCCAGCAGGTGACACAAACACAGGTAACAACTGGCATAGGAAGATGCAGAGTGATGGGTCTGTTTTGGGAGCAGCTCCGATTTGGATCCATCACTGTGATCACAAATCTCATGTCCTGTGGTGACGCTGCAGAAGCTGAGACCCAGACCAGCCCTCTCCAGCCCGTTGTTTTGCTTGAACTCTGTTGGAAAAGGAGGACTGGTCACCCAAACCCTCCCTCCCTTTCAGAGGCTGCTCTGAATATTCTATTCAGAGGCTTAGTGACTAAGCCATTAAGCTTCTCACTGTATGTGAAAAGTCAAAATAAATTTAGTTTTTTTACAAATACTTGTGCAATAGAAAAAAATTATTTAAGTCTGGTTATTTGAAAGACCACAGCATGGGGCATGGGACAAACTTTCTACAGAGACTGGGACCAGGGCAGCTGAAAGAGCAACTCAGGTGGGTCACAGCACTAAACTGTCCCCAAATGCAAGAGGGTGACATGGCCACAAGCCAGGGGCAGTGGTAAAGTAATTCCCCAGGAAGAGCAGGTCTGTTTTCCCAGAGTGTAGGTATGGATCCCGGCACTCATGGGCTCCACTGGGCTGTTGGGGGCTTGTGAGCAATCCCCATCATGTGTGTCTGCTGGTGAATGATGTTTAGCTGCTTTTATTCCTGCACACTTCACTTACGTGGGAGCAGGGAATGTGGTGATAAAAAGACTGGAATGATTTCAGTGCTGGAGAGTTTCCATTAATATATTTCTTGTTACATAACGCCGCCATCACAGTACAAAATCCAGTAAGGTGCCTTGTGGGAAGGTGGAACTTTCCTGCATAGCTGCAATTAGGTAAGTGGGGTTGTAGAGCAGGCTGGGCTTTCATCAGACAATTTTTAATTGCACCGGATGTGTTTGGGCTATTGCATGGTATGAATTTCTTTGCCTTTACGTTACAAGGCACCTCATAAATTAAATGGTTGATGTTGTCAAATGCATGCCATTAGCACTCCAAGCAGATAATCCTTCCCGTGGCCTCATCGGAGTCTATCTCAGGGCCTGTCTCCAGATAATGGCCTGGAAGAAGAACAATTGTGCTCCCAGCTTCCCAGGGGCCTCCGCTCTTCAGTTCTGTGCTTCAGAGAAGAAAAATTATCATTATCTGCATGGCTCAAGCTCCCTTTGAAATGCAGTTATTTTTTACTCATACACTCCCAAGTATTTTTTACATGATATCAGTGAGAAACTTGAAACCCCCTTTGAGAAGAGAAAGATTTCCTGCAGCCCTACTACTAAAGAAAATGGATAGATCAAGTAGTAAAGTTCAATGACTTACTTAGCGTTAAATAAGAAAGAGAATAATGAATTGGATTTTGTGTGCCTGGTTTTCCTCTGCAGGGAGCAGTCAGGCTAATGGATTTTCACTGCCTTGTGCTTCTGCTCATCAGCCTAGGTGAGTTCAAAACACTCTTGCCTTTTCGTGTTCTCCTTTCCCTGCCCACTCGTCACAACTTCAAGTATTTGGAGATTAGCAAACACATAGGTTTGCTGCCATCAGCACCATCTTGACTGCTGAGGAAAACACAGGGTTAGCCCCCTGCACCCAGTGATGACTTTTGGCTGCATGGGCATCTGTATTTTATGCCCAGTGGCTGCAAGTAGGCAATTCCTTACCTAGGGTGGACACTAGCTTCCTACTATTATGAGTTCAGGCTGTAACATCCTTCAAAAAAGACATCATTTCCCCACTGGGTTCACCAAATATTTGTTGGGTCTCCAAACCCTCCTCTTGTTTACAGGCTTTGCCAAACATGCCGTAGGGCTTTTATTGGGGAAGGAAGGGAGGTGGCGGAGAAGGAAACTATTACAAAGCCATTTAATGTAAACAGCTTTCTCCTGTAAACTCCAAACATGGCTTGGCAGGGAAGAGGTTAAAGCTAGAGGGTGGATGGGGAGAATCATTAGGGCAAAGCAACAAATGACAAATTGGAAAGCCCAGGGAGAGACATGGGGGAAGAGATGGGCTGACCCTAAATGGGGTGGACTCCCTGGCTTGCTGGAAGCCCTCTGCTGCTCTGACCTCGGGGTTTGGACCTGGTTCCTCCCTAAGGCGTGCCAAAGATGGGGGATGCTCAGACAGAAATCCTGCAGAACTGATTGGGAGTCATATTTCAAAGGTGAACCTGAAAGGTCTCTACAGAGCCAGAAATTGCTACTTCCTGCCCCAAACCATCGCTGGGGCTGCCAGCGCTGCCCAGAGCCAGGGAGCTGCTCTCTGCCCGCTTGGAGCAGGATTTCCGTTTTCCTACCAGCCTCGGTGCCTCAGGCTTCGTGGTCTGTTTTCTGTCTGAATGGGAAATGCATAATGACAAATTGTTTAAACAACTTATGGTACAAGGAAACTTGCTGGAGTAAAGTACAGCGCTCTAATTTATTTCCAAGGATGTGATGCAGCCTCCAAAAGCACTCCACTCAAGCACTGCAATTCAAAGTTGCAGCATAATTGCTGGCCATCCTCAGTGCTGTCTGCAGCCCTCATCTAGGCTGGTACTCAGGCACGGTTGAATGCCTGAGGTGCAGGGAAGGTCTGGCTCTTAGAGCTGTCCTGACTGTTGGTTTGCTTGTGTGGGTAATTCTGGTCATCCTGGTGCTGGGGAAGGAAAGCCCAGGGGAGGAATTCTCTTGTTCTATTTCCAGCCCTGCTTTTTAAAACACTAAGGGCTTCAGATCAGATGCGTTTCTGAAGCTTATCTTGTGAATATTTCACTGCTTATCCAAGCAGAACAAAAACCTTCAAACCTTCTGAGGTCTATCCATCAAGAGCCTTATCTCCCCACGTCACAATTTGGCTCCTGGCTGCTGCCGCTTGGAGCCTCCCTCCACCAGCTTCCCATCTCCCCTCTCTGTGCTTTTCCACAGTCACCCTGAGGCCACAGACTCCCTGCCACTTCAGTGATGGCCTCTGCACCGCATGCAGGAGCAGCAGGCCCATGTTGCTGCATGCTCTGCAGCCAGCCAGCATCCTCGTGGGCTGCATTAGTGCTGCTGTGTCACAGCCCATCATCTGCATCCCCCCCACACACATACGGAGCCTGGGATATGGCCAGAGCCGCGGCCAGAGCAGGGCACACTGACTCTGCCTGGCCCCAGGAATGGAGAACATTTCTCTTTTTTTATGGGATATTAATGAAGCTTGGATACAAGAATGCCGTCTGCTCTATCTGAGGTTCCAAGACTGAAATATCCAAGGAGAGTATTTCTGATCCTCTCCCACCTGGGAGCTGCTGGTCCCCTCTGGCAGAGTCACCACTGCCATGGGGCTGCTTAGACATCTCAAGGAGCACCCCTAGAAGTCCAGGCAGGCTCTACCCCTTGGTAGCTGAGCATGGTACCTGAGCCACTGGGAAGCACCAGGAGCATGGCAAGAACACAGGAGAGGCACCAGCATCATCAGCCATGTGGAAATTCCTGGCCAGGTGAAACAGCTGCATAGTCAGACTTAATGCCCAGTTTGTACCCTGTGTTACCGAGCCGTGTCAGAAGAGTCTCTGCAGTGCCTTGTACTTGGTGCCAGGGCCACAGGACTTTCCTTGCTTTGAAGCTGAGCTGGCACAAGAAGTTGTCTGCAGCCATCCTGTCCAAGCCGTGGCCAAAAACAACAGGGTGAAGACTTTGGAAGGAGCCACCCATCCACCGCATAACTGATTTAAAATGGGGGCCTGGCTGGCTCAGGGCTTGAGAACAGCTTTTATGCAGGCCAGAGGTTGAAATCCTGTGCACCACAGTGGGGATCAGAGACTTCTGCTGCTTGGTACTGCCTGGACTCAGCCCAGATGTAGGCAAGCTTCAGCATCAGGGTGACCTTTTCCAATGGGGACCATTTTCCTATGGTCCTGTTCACAGGAGACTCTGATGTGTGGGTTGCTATTGCTCTCCTCCCTATGGCTATAATTTTTTTCTCTGTTTCGATAGTCAGAGGGGTAAAGCTAATTCCCATCTCATATAAAACAATGAATTTGTCTTGATGACAAGAGGATAAATGTACTTTTTATACTGCAGTGTATGATAAGCTATTTATAAATTCATATCACTTCTGGATCACAGTCAGAGTTTAAAATAAAGTTTTAATTTAACCATAGTTTTCCAGTGTTGACAGATATGATAAATACATTTTTGTTTCAATAAAACCTAATTTCAGCAGTGTTTTGCAAAAATCATTAGATGCTAAGGATTATTTCCCTGAGTTTTTTTGCTTTGTTTTTCTCCATGTTCCAGTGTTTAGTTTAATGTTACATTCCATTATAGAAAAAAAATTTGCGTCTGTGGTAATTTGTTCTCGGAGGCCTCTGCTTAAGAGATGGAAGGATTTTCCTGAGAAGACTGGTGGAGAGCCGTGTCAGCTCATGCCACAGAGGCCTTGGGGCAGTTGCAGCACCTCTCTGAGGTAGAACCAGCCCTCAGGGCACTGCTGCCAAGCCCATTGGCAATTTCACAGTGATTAAGCAAACCTTGGTATCTAAGGTGACCCCACAAAAGAGCCAAGAGGGCCCAAGTGGGGCAGGTTCCATGCCTGGAAGGTGAGTTTAGACACAAGTCGTCCATCTACAGGAGGGTTGCAGTCCTGTTGCATCCATTGATGAGCTGAGTCCCTTCAAAACTTTTCTGGACCCTCTCCAGCTTTCCTGCTTCCCCATGTAAACAGCTTTGAGGAAGATGTCTTTTTCTGCAATCAATCATTTTCATTCTGCAGTAAATAGCCCTTACATCAGCTACCATTGTATTGTAGATGTAAATGCAGCACAGCAGAGCCCTACCATACTGTGAGGCGAGGGGGTCAGATACTGTGCTGGCACAACAAAAACGCAAGGAAGGTTGAGCAGGAAAAACAGCTTGTTCTTAAAGTGTTTTAAAGCTGCTGTCTGTCTTCTCAGCCCTGCAGTTTACAGCCCATACTTCTCATGCTGCCTCCCCGTTAGACAGACAAACAAGAGATGAAGCTATCTGGAGAGCAAGTCTGTGTGCTGCGGACATAAAAACACTGACACTTGTATCTATATGGACTGGCCTTTGTCTGTGAGGAGCTTCCAGAAGCCAAAAATAGCCAGGAAAGTGTAGAAGGGGAGAGAGGTCTTCTTCTGGTGGGCTGCCGTATCACTCAGGCTGCTTTCATGGTGATACCTAGAGGACGTCATTGATGCAGCCAGCTACGATAATCCTTTCAGTGGGAACAGGTGCTGGGGGATAATCCTGCTGTTTTCCTTGGTTATGGCTCTCTTGAGTCACTAAGACAGAGCAAACAGGATTATCACAGCAGCGATTCAGGAGGTGAAGTTTCTGGTGCCGTGTGCCCGGGGCTCTGTGGACGTTTGTTTCCGAGGGAGGTGCTGGCTTTGCAGAGCAGCCTGTCCTGCTGAGGGCAGCAGGAGGGCAGGTGGGCTTGGCTGGCTGCTCCCGAGGCCCTCACTCGGACCTGCCCCTCAGGGATGAGGGCTGAATCCCAGATGCAAAGCCCGTGCTCTCTACAACTCTCCCAGGAAGACGCCTTCCCCAGAACCCCAGACACGTGTGGGGTGGAGACTGCCCAGTTGTGCATTGTCCCAAAAACCTGGGCTGGGCCAAGGCACTGCCAGAGGAGCTGGGGGAGGACAAGGGGTGGCAGCTCTGCCTGGGCTGCCAGATTTTCTCTAGCCAGGAGTGTTTGAGGCACTAAGACACCCTGGAGGTTCACAGTGACCCAGCCTGTCCTGACTGTGAAACTTCAGGGCAACTCTGTGCCTGTGTAAGGGTGGGCTCATGCCTCCAGCAGACTTTAATGTATTGTCAGGTTTTGTTTTAAATCCCTGGAGTGCTGCACTCATCCATCCCCTCTCAGCACAACTCCACTGCTCTTAGACCAGCCTGCACCCTGGTGACTGTCCTTGCCATGCAAAGCCAATGCCTCTCTGTTCCTATTTCACCACCTTTTGCTTTGCTGATAACAACCCCTGACCCCCCCGTGCGATTCCCTTCTCCACCAGTGAAGGAAAGGCATGTGAGGTTCTTGGAATCAGCCCTCACACAGCCTCTGTGCACAGACGCCTGCTCTCCACTCTTGGTTTGCTTCGGGACTTCCCTCACCCCTGGTTTCAGTATCAGCACAGAAATTGATCTTGGCTTCGTGGTTTTGCGGCAATCTGGGCCCAAGGCTGTTTTAAATAGCAAACTACAAAATAAACATATGTGTACAGCATATGTTCGCTGAACTGCAGGAAGAGGAACCGGGGACGTGCAGCACAGGAAGGGTTGTTGAAGCTCCAGCTTGTACCCATGCTGATAAGGCAGTTTCCAAGAAATTGCCCAGCCCTTAAATTCTAGAAGCTCTCTCTTCCCAGGTCAACAACCTTCAATGGACTGAATCCTGGTGTCACTCTACGAGCAAACACGGGCCAGGCAGGACCTCCTGCAGATGGCACAAAAAAGAGAACCTGTGTTGCTAATGTGATAAATAGATGCTATAATATTGGCTTTCTGCAAATGTTAAAATAAGTGATGTTAAAAGTAGCCTTTTAAACAGTAGTTTTGTCACAAGTAGATGCTATATGTAAAATAGCTTTATTACAAAACAGATGCTATATAAGGTAGTTTTGTTGTGAAGATGTAGTTTTTTTAATACTTTTTCATTCAACCAAAAACTTAGAAATAGCTATGCTTATGAACTATTCGGGCTCCTGCTACCAACTATCAGCAACAGATAAGATATCCCCACAGCGATCTGCTCATTCCGGGAACTACCAAGCCGGGCGAACCCGAGCTGAGAGAACTGCATTCCATTTTGAACTTTTCCTGAAAAAGGTTTGAATATGCGACGCCAGAAGGCTTATCCCCACAGCGATCTGCTGATTCTGGGAACTACCGACAAAACGACAAAACGGGAAAACTGCATTCCATTTTGAACTGTTCCTGGAAAGGGTTTTAAATATGTATAATTGTTTATGAATATGTATAATTGTTTATGAATATGGAATACTCCAGGTGTATGTAAAGGGTGTCTCCAAGATACCAGGTGTGCTCTTGGCAGAGTGCCAAAAGCACCCAGCGCTGTGACTTTTTGCTTTATTATCCTTGTCCCTTATTGTCCTTTATTAAACTTTTCAATCCTAACAGGAGAGTGAACCTCGTTTTTCACACTAAGAAGGGGTCCAGGCACTCTCTGGCACAGGAAACCAAAACACAGTGAGAAGCACATTGGTAACTCTGGTAGTTTGGGAAAGCACAAGAAAATGTGCTTCAGCCTTCATTCTTCTTTGGCCAAGCCTCCTCCTTGCCTGAGAGGGGATGAAGGCGGTGTTAGCTGAGCTGCTGCTCTCCCTGTGCCAGCAGTGGGCTGCAGTGCTGCAACACCTGGGCTCCCTCCAAGGTCTCCCCTCACCAGGGGAGCACTCCATCAGCTCTGCACCCAGGCTGCTCCAGCACCTGCTCCCCTGCAGCTCCACACCCTTCTTTTGACCAGCCTTAACTCCAGTCAGGAACAAAGGCTCTTTGGAGAGCAGATTTTCCACAGCATCCCACAGCTCTGTTAGCAAAAATGTTCATTGTGGTTCGAGTCAGAGCACAATCAGGGCTGATTAGACCCAGTTGTTTGGCTCCCTCATTACACGAGGATATTTTAAAATATCTTATGCAGGTGCAGGAGTTGACACAACAGAGCATGCATCGTGTTAGAGTCTGTCCAGCTTGTGTGTAAACACCACTAGTCCCCTTTTCAAACTCCTAGGAGCTGTTTCATAAACACAAAATACTTCGCTTGATTTCCAAACCACGTGGGTTTTCCTCAGCAGGGCTGGTGGTGGAGGACACAGCACCAGCCCTGTGCCCTGTAGAGCTGCCCCAGGTCCCTGCCAGAGCTGGCAGCAGAGCCAGGCAGAGGCTACCACCTGCTGGGCCCTCCTCGGTGACTCCTGCTCAGAACCTCTCCACGGTGCCCCTTGCTGCTGGCAGGGACACCGTGTGCATGGCACAAACCCCTGTGGCCAGCCCTGTGTCACTAACAGAGCTCTGGACATGAAAGCCTTGCAAACAGTGAGGATGCTCCGTCAGTAGCTTTGGGTGCCTGACCTCTTTCTCGCTCATTTTATGTCTTCCAGAGTCTGTTTCTCTTCCTTACTGACCCCACAGAACAGGGGTTCTTTCTGAGCTGAGGCAAATTGCTAGAATTTTGCTGAATTGGGGAACCTGTCATTTCCCCATTGAAACTTGCTCCTACCAAAAAACAAAATGACTCTTCCAACAATCCTTAGAAAGGGGGAATAAAATTCATGTGTACTGGATGGGCACATGCCTGAATTTATGTGGGATCCCACACTTTCATGGGGTATTTTGAAGGTCTTCATGGGAAAATGGGAGACACCCTTGCATGCTTAGGGGTCTTCATGGGACGTGGTGGTAGAGTGTGGTCCCAGCTCTGCCGGGCAGTGTCACGGTGCAGGCAGCACTCCCGAGCAGCCACGTCAGGTCACAGGACTGCTGGTTTTGTGAGGGTGCAGCGCCTGGCCTGGGCAATCCAGGAAACCCAGGGTCATGTTTGTCCCACTCTGATGAGTTCAGTAGCTCACCCTGACTCCTGCAGCCTTGAGATTAAGGGACTTTGCACCTGTGCTGGATGGGCACTTTGTGGATCTTGCAGTGCTGAACGCTCACTGCTGCCAGCTTCTCCAAGGGGCTCGTGATGCTGCAGCATGTGCATTTCTGGGGCAGAGACTCTGCCCTTTTGCACCAAGAACACTGAGTTCTATGGACATAGTTTCTTGATTTAGCCTTTTTTGTTTGAGCTGCTCTACCACGCTGTCCTGAGCCTCGACAGGTCATGCTGACTCGCACCTACAGTGCATCAGGCTCCATCTTCCCAGTTAGCCAGGCTCTGAGAAAGTCACTGGAAGGACTCCAGCGGCTTCAAAACAGGAGTTGACTCATGCCCCATGAGATCAAAACAAAATGTCTCTGCATATGAAAAAATATTATGGAAACTGTATCATTCATGCACGAAAGCCGCGCTTCAAATTTATCATATAAAATACATAATATTGTAAATGGAAAGAAAAATTGCACAAGGCCTGGTGTGCATGAAAATTATTGGCATGCGAAAATGTCTCTTCCCATAAACACAGCTGCGGTCTGGTACACAAGTAGGCACCCAAAACGGGTAAGCTTGGTTCCTTTCTGCTCTTCTTCAAAACTCTCCCTTTCTGTAGGAGTCACTAATTTCTAGACTCATCCCTTGTATTGTCAAGAGTGAGCCAGAGCAAGGCTTACGATGGAGTGACCAATATGAGGCATTGTGACAGCTACTTCAGGGCCTCACAAATACAGCAGCAGCACCTGAGAGTGCTGCCTGGGACAGCAGATGGCTGCTCAGAGCTCCCCACGGCCAGGCTGCAGCACTTGGCTCTCTCGGGGCTTTGTGGGAGGCCTGACTCTGGGGTCAGATCCTACCCCCCTGGTGCTGGCCAGGATGTGGCCGCGGTGCTCAGCAATGCAGGGTCCCTGCAATTCCCTTAGCCGACATCAGCTGCTTGACTGCATTCCAGCAAGAGCTGATTGCCACGGTCCAGGGAGCAGGATTCAGCATATCACCTTGAGGAAATGAGCAGAGGATGGCTCTGCACGCACAGCAAATGTAACTCTGAGGGAAAAAATGAATTAATGTGGGTATTAACCAGCAATTTGTCATACAGCCTCTAGAGTCAGCTTCTGATGCTGTGAAGCGTGTCGTGAAAAGCAGTGGATGTTTCTGTACCCCCTCTGGCTTCTCTGAAGCACTGGGAGCAGGTGTTCACTGCTCAGCAGCGGGAGAAGCCGGGATGAATGCTCCAGCTGCTGCTGCTGTGCCACCTCTGTCCAGGGGCCATGGGGCAGACTGCAGCTCAGCCTTTCCCTCTGAGCCATGCTTCCCTCCCCATGTGGGAGCACCAGGAGCTGGCTGAGGGCACTGCAGAGGTGCTGTCTGTCCCCTCCTGGGCTGGACCTGACACAATTTCCATTTTTCGCTCTGCGGTGCCTCAGTGTCCCCTCCATGTGACACCCATGTGGCAGAAGGACCCCAGCACACACTCTCCCACAGCTGGCACTGAATGCAAACACAGCTCAGATTCCAGAGACACAGAGAGCCAAGGGAAATGACCCACCTGCACCATTTGTCCACTATTGCCACAAAGTTGCCCATTTTTTTCCCCAAAGCACATGCAGTTCAGCACAGCTGGCCACACTGTGCAAGCCCATCACCGATCCCCATGCCTATGGGGAACAAGAGCTGTGAGACGGCTGAGAGGACTCCTGGATCTCGTGGTCCCCTGCCTCAGTGTTACAGAGTGACTGTGGAATGTTCCTCAGCTAACACGGCTGTACTGGTTCCCTGCTGGAGCAGGGAGCTGACTGACTGGCCCCCAACTGGCATCAGGAGACATCCAGCTGCAATGACTAAACTCTTCTTAATTCCAGAAATCCGACAAATAAATGTTTCTTGAAAATAAGCTGGTGTTTTGTTCTGAAAAATGAGCGAACCATCAGCCTGGTTGCTTGTGTGCAGAGGGCAGAGCCTCACAGGGACCCGCAGGGCACCAGGCAGTAACACGAGCATCTTGCTTGCCCGCCCTCCCAGCTCGCCTCTCCTCCTTTGATGGGTTTGGAATGAGCTCTGGAGGTCTAACTGCGGAGAGTAATGATGTGTGAAAGATCACTTTCATTTTTCACTCTACTTTTTTGGAAGGTGGAACATTTTAGAGTTGACAGTACCATGCTAAAGCCATATGAGGCAAGTAACTATTTTTAACAGGATGGAGACTATCTGAGAGTCTACTGCTGAATCATTTCAAACAAGGAAGAAATCATGGAATCCAAATGTAGGCGTGGGAGGGTTGGGGGTGGGAAGGCTTTTATCATACACTTATTCCAATAACTGTCCAAGTGCTTCAAAACTTATGATGACCACTTAACTGAAAACGCCTGTGGGGTCACTTCCAGTAGTGGCTGCATTTTACAAAATGCTCCTGCTCTGAGAGAGAGGCAGATCCTCAGGTCAGAGCAGCTTGAGAGGCTTCCTGTGCTCACCAACCCCCTTTGCACCCTGCACCAGGCTCTGAGCTGTGCTGATGCCTTATCAGGCCTCCTAGACACAGAGACTAGACAGAGTAAAGGAACAAAAGTAGGTATTTATTTGAAGGGCCTTCAAGGTACACCCTGGGGAGCCAGAGGCTGTTGCCAAGATGAACCCCAAGATGGACACCAGGTCACGAGTTTTCCACACTTTTATAAGTTTGGTTCATTTGCATATCAGGGTCAATTCTCCAATTAAAACCCCAGTTAAATGATGTAATTCTCCTTAGCCACCCCCCCTTCAGAGACTCCTTGGTTTACACCCCTTGGGCTCAGGATGGTCCAGGTGTCCTTGAAGAGCAGTCCGGAGAGGCTTTGTTGTGTCTAACAGGCATGAGAGAGCAGAAAGTAACAGGCTACAAGAAGCTTCAAAGTTGCACACTAAGCAGTACAGAGTTTAAAAAATATAAAAGTTAAAACCTAAGGCATCAGTGCCAAATGGGAGAAGACACTTCAACATCTCGGCACTGCCCTTCTTTGGGCCCCCAACACCACGTACTCGCTGGGTGCAATGTGCTGGACATTTGTGGGACCACAGCCTGGAGAGAGAGGAGAAAGGGCAGCCTCAGCCCTGGTCTGGATGTCCTTCCACCCGACAGTGAAAAACACTGCTTCTGCCTCTCCTGCCCATTCCAGCACAGAGGTGGCACTCCAAATAAGGTGAGTTTGCCAGGTGAAATTGGCCTTGTGGATAAACTGAGGAATTTTTGTCACCTTTCCTTTATCTGACACATCTCAGACTCGCAACAACAGGCCTTTCTCACTGGCACCCATGGACTAAGGCAGCCTCTCACACAAGGAAGAGGCAGGAAGTACAACTGAGTTACAGCTGCCTGACAGGCTGTGGCCCAAAGGCTGTTAGAAGCCTCTCTCCCTTTTTGTGTGAATGAATGCACAGCCTGTTTGCAGGCACTCAGAGCACAAGGGTGGTAACCACACACACCATGTTTAGCTTCGTGCTGAAGTGTGTTTAACTCCCTTGCAGGTGCGGCATTGACTGGTTCCATGTAGGAAGGTGGCACTGCCTGGGCACACCCTGGTGCCAAAACGAGGGCTGGGAGGAACATTTCTGCATTCCACCCTGCCAAAAGCAAGGCTTTGTGATCTGCAATGTTTTCCCGCTTTGCAATGGGAAATCAGACCTTCCCTGACCTAGCTTAGTACTTGGTCACTAGCCTGTCTTCTCAGTATCATTGAAATCGTGGTGGGACACATGTCGTTAGCCCCTTTTAGACCAGTCTCCAGGCTTTGATTTCCCAAAATCTACTTCTGGGATCCTCTGCACTGAGAACAAAAGTCAAACCCTGTCCTGGCTTTGCACTTCAGCATGGCTGGGGCAGAGTGTGCAGAGATGACACCAAGGCATTGTGAAGTCCTGTGTCTGCTTGTCACACAACAAAACAGAGTCTCTTACTTTTGTGGAGACATAAAAGTTCAAATGAACTTTCTCTTCCAAGACGCCAGTATCATCTACAGAAGGAATGTTGCACATTAAGAGTACTTTTATCTCCCGACTCAGTGGCACCTCAAATGAGGAACATATTGGCCTTGGTAGATAGGCTGCAGCGCTTTCCAGCATCTGCTGCGCTGCAATTACCTCTGCAAACATCTTAAATGTGAGCTATGAGACCAGGTGGACCTTCTGGCTGCAAGGACTCAAGTAAATTTAGCCGAAGGGGAGGGATAAATTCCCTTTAAAAAGCCATCAGGGTCAGCATCTTCAGCATGGGGAGTGGAGTTCAGGATAAATGATCTCAAAACTCGATGTTCTTAAGAGAATTGTGAAGTGAGAGGGACACAGCAGGGTCTGCTTCCCCCTCCAAATGCCTCTGCAAACACCCAGGGCACTGCACAGCCCAGCTCCACTGCTGTCACTGCAGCTGTCACCTTGTGGCTGTGCTCTGACTGTGCAGTGAGCAGCAGGGAGCAGCAAGGCTTGCACTGCTCCCTGTTATGTCAAATGCAGCACAAGCTGCCAAGCTCACGTGTGGACTGTGGGGCTGTAGAAAGAGGAGACTTGTGTCTCCCATGGGACTTAGCTCTCATTTGGGATCCCCACCCATGGAGAAGCTCAGAACTGCCCTTCCAGACCCTCCTCTTCTCCCTTTTTCCTGGTTCTTTCTGACCTCACCCCTCCTCTCGAGGCAGGGCTGTGGGGAGGTGATGGCTCCCTGCTCCGTGTCAGCCCACCCAGGCAGGGCATAGCCCAGCCTGGTGCCAAGCTGACCTGGGCCTTTGGCTTGAGGAAACACGTGGTTGAGCTGATGTCACTGGACTGGCATCCAGCATACTCACACTTGCACACCACGTGTGGCTTGTTCCATCCCTGCTTCTGCAATCTTGAGTAATGGGGACTGACACATGATTTTTCCAGAAAGCAATCTCTTCAGATCAAATTAATTCTGTGATTTCCAGGTGCTTCCTCCTCCGCACAACTGATGAGGACTTCCTGAAGCTAACGGCCAAGGCTGCTCGAAGCCAGGACATTTAAATTAATCTTTTGTTCTTGGGGACTCTCTGTAGCCTGATGACTCTGGGTGCTGCATCTTTCTCACTCGCAGACATGTAGGTCCCGAAGCCGCTGGCACAGGGGCATTTTAGGGGGAAGAGGAGGGGAGGGCAGGGTGGGAAATGGCTTGTCTGTGGATTTGAGCCTGTGGGGAGGCTCCACTGAAAGCTCTTTGCAAGAGCCCCCCTGTAGAGCTGCTGTCAGGGTGTGGGGTGAGGGCAGCGCTGTCAGTCCAGCCTGGGGTCCACCACAAATGGCCTCAAATGAGCCTGCAGGGGCATCCCACTGTCTGAAGGTAAGGCCAGCAGTCACCAGGACATCCTGAGGATGTGGTAACTGAAGGTTGTGTTTGAAGGCACCAGATGACCTCTCCTTCCCAATTTGACGGGGTGCTTGTTGAGTAGGATGTTTGCATTTGAGCAACACTGGCTGTGTGCTGTAGGCCCTCTGTGCATCAAAAGGAGCTGAGATTTTGATGGAAGCACCTTGTATTGTGCATCTATTTCCTCTCTCCCACTTACTGGGGTTATATCATGTTGCTTATGGTAAAGTCTAAAACACAGATGAAGCTGTGAGGCATGAACAATAAATGCTACTCTTTAGTAGATACCCCAGAAGAACATCCCATTAATAAGGGGTGATGAGTGAATAAAGTGCCTTTTACTCCCTGATCGAGAAATTTTTATCCACTGCTTTTTAGCATAATATTGTGTTGGGTCTGAGCCAGAATGTTTTTATTTTTGTGTGGATCTTCGTTTGCGTTTTCTCATGGCTATTCTGTAACCTGACTGCATTGCCAGTATACGTAGTGCTGGCATCACAACATTTTCATAGCCTGTAAAAGACGTGGAGCAGAAATCTAGAGAACATATCCCACACCTGTCTCCCACCTGCAGTGCAACCACCAGTACTCATCTAACAGGGACAACCTCTCCTGACCAGAGATCTCAAAGATCGTTTTGTGAAGTTATTTCTTCTTTTTTTCAAAAAAAATGTTACGTATTTCCTTATCCAGCTTTTTATTTGAGCGAGAGGCAGTGTCCTAGTGCTGAGCTGCAGCTTTCTTGCCTTGCTCTCCTCATTAGGCAGGTCTGTTCTGGTGGGGTTTTTAAATGTGGTGGACTTTAAGCTAACGAATTTGAAATGTACAGACCTGAACATGCAGTCTTTGTGGTTACTGCAGTATTACCCCTAATGGACAGGCCTGGTTGATGCTTTCAGTAAGGTCAAGATGCTCTTCTTAACACTGGTTTTACTCATGCCTGCACTTGTGCCCTTGCTCGCCTGCCAGCTGTGAGGTCGACACCCCTGTTACACAAGCGAATGTTGTCCGTGTTTTCCTTCTTGATTGTTCTGCGTGTAATTTGGATTCCACGAGCGGCACTCAGCTTATGTCATTGCATCATTTTAATGGTGTTTTTCTTGGCTGCAGGTTTGATTTTCTTGGCATTGCAGTTAGGGCATGTCTGCAGACATGGACTCTCGATAGCTGCACATACCACTTCCCCTTCTGCGCGCCTTGCGCTCGCCCCGCAAAACCAAACTGCAAAGGGCTGGCTTTGCAATTCCTCCCTTGCCCGTCCACAATGGCCAACACACTCCTCTGCTCCTTTCATTTTAGTGTAGCTGTACTTGGATTAAAATTGTTACTGTACTACATGAAATCTTTAAGGCTTTCTTTGTGATAGCAGTGCCTAGAAGACGCCTGCAAGGATCAGGAAGATCTTCTGCACAAGCAAAACCCAGCACTACTGGTTGTTAGGTGCTTCTGCTCTAACCTTCAGATGGGACAACAAAGGGATAAGGACAGGGAAGCAGGATCATCAGGAAATGATGGTGCAACGTTACCCATCATGATAGATGCGTATGCTTGGCACCACTCCTTTTCAGACCGTTGTCAGCAGCTGTGCAAAGGGTTTTCAAAGGAACTTGGAAGGATATCTAGGTACTTTTGAGTGGTCACATTTTGCTTGTCCTTTTCTGGATGCATACCTTCCCAACAGAATGAGTTTGGAATTGTATTTTAACCTGGGCTGTTTAGCAAATCTATTCCTTATTCCTGGTAGTTCTGCTTTCAAGGTATCTCCAGCAACACAGGTATCCTAAGACAGTAGTGCAAGGCTCTTGATGGATTCATGCAAATCCTCACGTTTTTTATCCCCAGTGCTTTTATAACACAATTTGCCCTTTCTTGAGTGAGCTGACAGTCAAATCCTATGTGTTTATTTCACCAGTAGAGAGTTGTGCCTTTTTATATTAACAATTATATTTATTGCCTATGCTTTTTGTAAAAGAAAAACAAAGCAATCAACCCCCCTCCCAACAACAATTTTTTTCCCCTCTAAACCCATCGGAAGTTAGAATCTGCTTCTTCCTTGCCTCTCCCCCTGCCCATACACTTCTACTTCTGTGCTGTCTGCCCAGGGATGGTCCCTGCACTGCTCTGTGTCCTGCTCCTTGGAGGAAACGCGATGTCAGGAATCACAAAGCTGAGTGAGGTCTGGCAGGGGCTGGGGTCCTTGGCTCCCCCACAAGCAGTGAACTCCCAGAAGCACGGAGAGGAAAGAGGGAAAGGGAAAATTGATGGGGCTGCGAGCCGACACACAGAGCAGAACAGGCAGGCGCTTCCCAGAAGGAACCTCCAAAGTAAATACGAATGTGAAAGCCATTTCTGTGCCACGTTTCCAAAGAGAGGTTCTTCTGTTTCTCTTTCCTGTACAGCCACTCAGAAGTGCATGTTTGGATGCCCCAGGGTTGAACAAAGAGAAGTTAAGATCGTGCTGTCAGCTGCACTCTAGATCTGGGCATGCAGCACCCTGAGCTCATTCTGCGGAGGAGAAGGAAACCCATGGCACTCCAAAAGCAAGTGGGGTTTGCTCTTGTGCCAGGATGGCCTTTCTAAAAAAAACATTTCTCTTTCTCCCCCATCCCTCAGTCTTTAACCAGCTAGCCAGTTTCTTTCCTCTCCCCTGTATATTGATTTTAGGCCTTTTTTGGGGACAAGCAGCATCCCCGAGGAGAAGGACTTGGGGTGCTGGTGGATGAGAAGTTCAGCATGAGCTGTCAGGGTCTTCTGGCAGCCCAGAAAGCCACCCATGTCCTGGGCTGCATCTAAAGGAGCGTGGCCAGCAGGCCAGATTCTCCTCCTCTGCTCCACTCTGGCGAGACCACACCTGGAGTGCTGCATCCACCCCTGGGGGACCAGCAGAAGAAGGATGAGGACCTGTTGGAGCAAGTTCAGAGGAGGACAACAAAGATTCTAGAGGGCTGGACACCTCTGCTATGAAAACAGGTTGAGAGAGTTTGGACTGTTCAGCCTGGAGAAGAGAAGGCTCTGGGGAGACCTTAGAGAACCCTCCAGTACCTAAAGGGGCTACAAGAGAGACAGGGAGGGACTTTTTACAAATGTTTGTAGGGATGGGACGAGAGGGAATGGGTTCAAACTGAAAGAGGGCAGGTTTTATTAGATATTAGGAAGAAATTCTTTACTGTGAGGGTGGTGAGGCACCGGCACAAGTTGAACAGAGGAGTTGTGGATGCCCCATCCCTGGAAGTGTTCAAGGTCAGGCTGGATGGGGCTTGGAGCAACCTGGGCTAGTGGAAGGCGTCCCCATGGCAGAGGGCTTGGAAATAGACGGCCTTCAAGGCCCTTTCCAATCAAATGATCCCGTGATTCTATGATATGAGGGATCAGAACCCCAGCTGACCTCCCTGGCAGCTGTGGCTGAGGCAGGCTCCTCACTGGTCCCAAGGCATCCACACAGAGGATGGTGGCCAGACAGGAGCTACTCCTCTGTGCCTCATCCAGAAGGGTGGTGACGGGGTATCAGCACAGGAGCCTGTGAGGCTGCTCTGAATCACCCTTTGGAAGGGCTTCACTTCCTTGCTGTCTGATCCAAGGCTGCCTTCTTGGCAGAGGCCTCCCCGCAGCAGTCAGTGGTAAACTCTCTGCTTTGGTTGGTTGGTTGGTTGGTGTTTTTCCAGTGTTTGCTCTGATACACAATTAATGAAACGTAAGTGCCTCCATTTATTGCTCTCTAGAGAATCCCTTGGACTGCAAGTCCTGGCCTTTGGGGACATTTCTATTGTTTCAGCTGCCACCAAAGCCAAGGGAAGGTAAATCATGCTCTCTCCAGTGCAGTGGGAGGGACCTCACCTGCCACTGTGCCCTGGCATTGCTTGCAGTTGCCTGAACATTGTCTTTAATGAGACACACGCCACAGTGGCCCTGGCATTGCAAGGTGACCACTACCCGCGAGGTCTGGGCTCTGTCACCAACCCAAGCAAGGTCAAATCACTTTGAAATAGTTGACTGATCTTTCGGCGTCAACAAGCAGCCTTGGAAGACTGCAAGGAAATTCTGAGAGAGGGAAATAGTTTGACATAATTCAGATAAACAAAAAAAAGCAATCTGCGAGCCTCGTGCTACAGGCCTACTGCCAAATCTGCCACGTCTCTTTTCCAAGGGCGTCACCTGCCTGAGGAGCAAAAGTGACTTGATCCAACCTGTGTTTGGTCAGGTCTTGGTTTAGAGGTGTGCCTACATTTTTGAGGTTCCTCCATGGTAGTCATTCCCTGCTGGAAGGAGACCTTCTTGATGCATTTGGTATTGGGGTTGGACAGCCCAAGAAAGACCATGAGGGCTCCCAAGCACAGTGTCCAAGGTCACAGCTACCTGGATTGATGGCTGCTCTCTTTATCAGGTTGGTTTATGAAGCAGAGGCTTTCCTCTGCCAATCCTTGCTGATGGAAAACACCTGCTTGGCACTAGCTGGATCTTTCTAGATCCCAGAAATGTCTGATTAAAGCCAAGCAAAACAAGGGGCTGTGGATTCTGGGGGAGGTTTTACCTGGAGCTGTGGAAGGGTTTCATTGCCAGCTGTCCTGCCTCGCTCAAAGCGCTGTGGCTGCGCAGCACGGAGGATGTGGGAGCTGTGCAACCACCTTGGACAATCTGCAGGTCACAGAGCAGCACTGCCAAGGAAAACGATGCTCCTTGTTGGCCTCAAAAGGCTGAGCTGTTACCTGCAGTGCACCAGGAGCTGCTTGGACAGCTTTGAGAGCAGGTGGACAGGCAAAGACCTCACTGTGGGACAGTCCTGTTCCCCGTGCCAGCCACCCCCACGGGTTTGAGTGAGCCCTAGGCCAGAGCAGATACATGGCAAGGGGAAGGGACCAGGGAAAGGGCATCACAGGTTTGGCTGTCAGCAGCCAGATGTTGAGCCCACGAGAAGCTGACAGCAGCTTGTTCTGATTTCTCATTTTACCGCATGGCTGAAGATCCCTTCTGCGAAAGGGTGAAGCCCTTAAATATTTTCAAGAGTCCATTTAATCAATATTGCTCTGACAATCTAATTACTAAGGTGAAGCCAGGGCAGTTGATTAGTACAAGCCACTTACAGCATGAACAGGTCAGAGCTCTGAGCCCAAGTTTGATTTTTTCGACCTCTTTGACTTGCAAAGTTTTCAGGGAATTTGCAGGCCCACAACACAGGTCTACACTGACCCGCACAAGGTCTGCTTTTTCAGCCATATGCTGCTTTTACCCACAGTGTTGATACAAGTGATTCTCACCTCCTTCCTCTCCCCTGTGCCAGGCACTGACCGGAGTTAAAATAATTTCAGATCTATAATTTTCAGAGTACTTTTAACCACTTCCTTTCACAGTGCAGCCTCGCAAACGCTTCTGTCTGGCTGCAGATCACAGCTTGAAGAAACTTTGCCTTGCATTTGCACCCTGCTTCAATCCATCTCCAAAGGCAGCAGCACTTCCCAAAGAACTGCAGGTTGGATAGCCCAGGGCAGTGTTTAAGGACACGCCAGCCACCCCAGAGGGAGCAGCAGTGCCTGCTGGGCTGTGCTCACCTGCCTCGTGCCAAACACCAGCACTTTGGTCAGAGCTCACAGACTTCGTGCTTTCATCTGCTGCTTTTCCTTATTCCACACACATGGGATTATTTTAAAACAGAAACTTCTTAAGAAGCTCTTAGACATTGATAGGACTCAGCCTGTTAGTGAGCAAGGTGCTTCACTTGAGGCATTTGAGCAGCCCTGCCGAGGTCAGTGGGCAGCTGCACACGGTCAAGGGCCCAGTGAAACCCAAGGGCCAGAGGATTTCCTGACTATAGGGCATCCACTGGAGCAGAACAGCAACAAACAAATCTAACAGCATATTTATACATGTTAGATGAGAACAACTTGTTCAGCAGCACTCTGCTACTGCAAGTTACATTTATGCATGCAAAAATCTCGCAAAATCTGGCACAGACCCACTGTGGTTTGATGCAAAATAGCCTAAAAACAACTGCAACAACAAAACCCCCCAGCAGAGCTTGCTATTAAAAATCCCCTTAAAATAAAGCAAAGAGAGAGAGAGAAAAATAGCAGTGATGATTTCCTCATTCACAATCAGCCACAGAAGAGAACTGCTAGCATTTGGTTAGATATTTATCACCGAGTAGCTGCAGTATCAGCCTGGCTTACTTCAGCACTGAGCACTTAACAAGTGCCACGAGAACCCTTCCTCTGCACGCAGAGCTGGGCTGGGTCAGGCTCAGATGCAGACCCAAAAGCAGGGGTGGGAAGTTGTTCACCAAATGGCCACTTGCAAATACCACCAAAGCCAAAATTAGTATTTGAGGAAGCTTAGCTTCAGGCTGTTGTTTCCAAGCAGCAACGTTAAGTACTCAGGAAGCACAAATAAACCTTGATTTTTGGTCACATCTGTCACCAACAACTGTACCTATCAGTGGAAAAAGCTGGAAGAAAAACTGTGAGCTGCAAAACAATTTTAGCAAAGGGTCATGCAGGTACCTGTAGCCAGAAAAATCACTGGGAGCCATTGGCCTGATCCTGGGAAGCTTGAGGTTGTTTGCCATTAAATTTCAGAAAAAAAATAGGATGCCCCCTTCTCTCATTTAAGGTACTCTGGGAGATACTGGAATAAACTCCATTAATTAGCACCTTCACAGTATTCTAATTCCCTTTTTCTGGCTCCCTGCAACAGCAGGACAACCCATACCAATCCAATTCCTAGGTTTTTAATATAAGCACCGCCAGAAACCAGACAGCATCACTTATTTTTTTTATAAAAAAAAATACTGTCATGGCTAAAAAACAAACTATGTTAGATCTCCACAAGAGAATAAATAAATTAGAGGAGCAAATGTGGGGTTCTCAAATGCACGTTATGAAAGGGAAAAGCATCGAGGGCACTTAGAAGGACTGCAGTTCTGAACTGCAGCACAGCTATCACCTGTCCACCGCAATTCCCAAGGGATGAATACAGTAGGAGAGGTGTTTTCCCCGGCTGTGCTGTTCCTCCCACTGGCAGCACCGGAGAAGAAGCACTGCCACCTCCTGTTTACCGGGTGCAACAGGAAAGCAGGGGCCGGCAGCGAGCACGGGAGGGGCAGAAGCCTGCAGCACTGCTCGGATTCCCCGAGCACAGTCAGACCCGCTCGAGGGGAGCACGAAGGGGTTTTGGTGGTGCTGGCAAGAACACTCTGCAGGCAGTCCAGCTGCTTTTAGCCCAGAGCGTTTGTTTGTTTGCAGGCATCACGAGCTCCCAGCACAGACCCCACTCTGAGAGCTGCCAGCGCAACCTGGAGTCAGGCAGCAGCAACTAACGGGACAAACCACAGACCCAAGCCAGGCTTTCATACATTTGTGTGTTTATTATTTCAAAGTACAGTATATACATAAGGTATAGCAATACCTTCAAAAACTTTATACAGAAACAGGTATCTACAAAATTAAATCAACAGACATTCTGTGTATAGGACTTACACACATAGATTGGAAGAATCAACATAGTTTCAGTTAGAACACGAAAATGGGAAGGAAACACCCATCCACATCTTGGAAAAGCTCTAAATACCACCCAGCTCCCTCTGCAACACAGCCACCTGTCCCTGGACAGGTAAGACAGGATACACCTGATTCCTTGTGCCACCTACTGCTGGTATTCACCGTCACAGGGACTGGCACAGGAAGGGTGAAGGCCCCTTGGCACGGGCCCTGCCCTCTGAACCCCTCCCTAGATTCGGGTCTCTGCAGCATGTGGACACTCAGCTTTACACCTGATGCACTGGAAGCCAGACATACCATTTTCAAATTTTTCTTTTTTTTAGTTATGAACCAAAACATTGCAATGAAAAACATTTTAAGAGATACCACAGGTGCTGCCAGCAACAAGTGAAGATAATGAGAAAATATTCAAGGAAGAAACCGATCTCTAGTTTTCTGGACACTATAACTAAAAATATTGCACAAGTCTATGTGGCAGCAAGCCAGTGATTTCTATAGCATAAAATGGTATTCTTCAGCTCAGAGGGTCTGGCTTCAGACAATGACGGTGCTGGATTTTACAGAGGGTGGAAAAGCATAGGCAGCTTTCTTGTAGGGCCTCTAGCAACATCTGTATGTGCGATGTTTGAATTCAAAGAGCACCCTGAGTATTTAAGAAACAGATGTTTAAGCTTGTAAGACACAACCAGCCACAAGCTTGGAATTTTCAAAAGCAGCCTGTGGCAATTACACGTCTAATGGACACTGAATTTCAGTGACAGGCATGTAGCTAAATGCTCCAGGCTGCCTTCATGATTAGTTTATTAATTTACCAGTTTATCTCTAAAATTCAGTTTATCTCTAAAATTCAGTTTATCTGAGGACAGTTTTCAGTTTCAGGTTCATAATACAATTTCCAAAACAAGGGTAAGTGGGATGAAATCACTACACAAGCCTTGCACCCACCCTGCACCAGCTGGTGCTCACCTGTGTGAGCCACCCCACAGAAACACCTCTCCACAGAAAGTGTTCTCGGTACTGCACCGACAGCATCACACTCCTGACAAGCTACCCCATGGAAATAGGGCCAGCAACATTTTATGGCTGATACATCACTGCCTCTCAAAAAGGAGGAACATCTTTATGCCAAGTTGCTGGCTGATGCCATCAGGTACTCATCACACCCTGGGCTGACTGGAGAGTCACTTGTCAATGTGCAAGCCAAAATGACTTTTCCATCTCTAACAGATATGTTTAAAATAACACCTGTGGATGACAGCTTTGGTCCATGAAAACACCGTGCACAATAAACAATGTGTATTTTGGCTGCTTTGTGTGTCTCCATAAACAAGGAAAAAAAAAAGTCTGAGAAGTTATTAGTGCTACAAAGAGCAAGCAGCATTTCCAGCAGGGCAGGAGGACAGCTAACTAGGTTTCTCAACCTAAAAGGAGAAACAATCATGCCAAAAAGAAATAAGAATTTCCACAAAGCCATTGCACTGATTCCATCTGCACCACACCCCTCCTTCATTCACACTGTACACCTGGAGAACATACATTAAAAGATTACAATATTAACATGGTATCTAAAATACTGGAGTCATTCAGCTGAATGCCTGAAAACATCCAGAGCTCTGGTACATTAAAGCCTGTAAGCACAAACATACAAGAGAGCTAAGCTATGTTTTAGCATGCAAATTGTTCTAAAGTACTTTCTCTCAGCAGAAGATCCAAGCTCAGTCATGAACAGCTGTCTGTTCGCTTCCTGGAAGCTGTGACAAATCTGTTTCAGCAGAGTCAGGTATTTTTACATCACTTAAACAACAGTAAAGCAGAGGTAGTCCCATGACTGGACTGGCCCAAATTTCCTAACATTTCAGATAACCATTGCTCTCAGGAATTAGAAAAATAGATGTATAAAACCCCACCCGGATTAAAGGCTTGCCGTTTCTATATAATGCTTGCTCAGGTTTTAAACAATTTGTTCCCACTCTCCCTTTCTAAAGGAATACTTAATCCTCTGACACTGAAGGGATCTGCCATCCCAAACTCTTGAAGCTCTCTGGACCACAAACCAGGTTTTGATCCCACAAGGACTTTCAGAGATGCCTATCTTTAAACTAACAAGGAAGTCCCACTGTCTTGAACCTACTATTCAAACCAAATTAGGCTCTTTTGCCCAATTGGTTTTATTACAAAGCTCAGGCAACTCAGTGGCATCTGAAAATGGAGTTCACACCCCTAAGTCACTCAGATGTCTGATCAATTATCCTCCTTTGTGCTGCCAGATCAGGTCCCTCATTTTGTGTACGATGCAAACAGTGCCTACAGTAAGCCGGATTCTCCCCCCACACCTCCCTTTTGGATTAAAGTAGCTAAAGCATTGCTCTTGTAAATGTACATGGACTCTTTTTTCATGACAATAGGAAGTTCAAGTATTTAATAAAAACCTGAAGTATGTATTTACACTGTGATCTGATCAATTTATTTTGGTCAAAAGGCAATAGATACAGAAACTATGCATTTACTGCTGGAATAAAGATATTTCAGATCCTGTGTATTACTTATCCTGGAATTAAAATGTGAACATGATGTTGTGACTAACCCAAATCTTGTCACCTTGATACTCTTCCTCCATCACCCTCTCAGCCACTGAAGGACTAAACAACAGCTCTCAGTTTGTGCCATTTTGACCAACTAATTCTTCACAACAGTAAAATCAAGGAGTTGCACAGATTTCTGTGCCACTTTCACAGTCAACAATAGATTAAAATCCCATTTAGATAGATTCTTATTTCTTACCATTATTTTCACTAGTTGGTCCAGCCACAGCTAATGACAAAATTTAGTTAGCTTCCATTTGTCTTTGGAAACAGATGCAATCACCATGTCTATGTGTACATATGTAACAATGGGCAGCTAAAACTCCTACTTCTTAAATGCTGTTAGTTATGCAGAAGCCCAGAGAACTTTATTAGCCAACTATCTGTATCAGACTTCTTTAGATTCACATGTTCAAGGATCAAGGGTTTACAAGATTTGCTGAACTGACACTGGTTTCAATTACATGAACTCAAGAACCAAATCAACACTTTCTAATCCCTTAGTTTTACTGTTGTTTCACTCCTCTGGAATAAAGAAACTGACCAGCTGAATGTTAATCTAAAGCAGAAAATATGGAATATCATGGCCACCACTTAACCCAAAATTTTGTGACAAAGCATTATTCCATGCATATGTCAAAAATGCTTAATCAACCCAAAGATCAGAAATAATATGCAAGAAAGGAAATAAATGTCTGAAAGCCCTTAAAGCTCAGTAACACTGGATATGTTCAATAGCAACTAAGACATAATTGGCTTTATTTTTTTTCAAGCTCCATCATTAAGTGACTGATTAATTACACAGTGCAGAAACTAAAATCTCATGGCAACTCACTCCAAACAGCCTGCACTGCAAAGCATCTGTATGTCATTTCAAATAGAAGCTCCAGATAAATGTAGTGTGCAGTGAATTTCAGCAGTGCCTCAGGCTGGTACTGGGTAGACAAAACCCCAGAGATGCCAAACCCTGTTGATCTCTCACACGAGTGAGCCTGTGTGGTCAAAGGCTGCTTCTGCAAAATCCCAGATGCTTGTGCTGGCAGGCAGAATGTAAAACACAGTGGTCTGTAGCACCTGCCTTTTCTGCATCTTCATGTTGGTTAGTCCCCAGAAGTTTTAGTTATGTCTGCTTTATTCTCTGTTCCAGTTCATGCTTGTGTTTAATAAGCCGTTCTATTTCTGTTCCTAGAGTTTGCAGGTTTTCCTTTGGGGGGGGAAATGATAAGGTAAGTTATACAGGGAAAATGAGTCCATCAGCACAAAATGCACTAATAAGTCAAAACTACTGTTTATGTCAGCAGGTTGATACTTTCAAGTATCCAAAACAAATGCAAATGATTAGACAGAGTTGGAAAAAACCAAGCTCATTTCAATAAAAGACTCAAAGCTCTCAGCAAGTCTTTTTTTGCAGTTACCAGTATTCTACAGGATGTCTAGAAAGTATAGCATTCAAGGGGAATGATAATTAGAGGAAGAGATCTCCAACTCGTGCAGAACACTGCAGCTCAGCTGGCAGCCCGCACACCATTTTCCAGCCTGCCACCTCTCCCTGGCAGCAGATGTGCTGCCCCAGGAGCTTGAGGGCCAGGCAGGCAGAGCCCACGCTCCTGGCTCCACATGCCCAGGGGACAGCACAGAGAGACCCTGCCCTGCTGAGGGCACAGGCACTCCACAACTTATTTCAAGCAGCAGCCCATTAGTGCAGCATGCTCTGAGGGTCCTAAACTGGAGGTACAGCAGGGATCACATCACAGAACTCCCTGGTTAACCTCAATGCTATCAGTAGCACCAAATCACAGCGAGCTGACTTCTGAAAAGCCTTTCAGCAGCATGCAGTGAAGGGAGTATCTGAGAACCACAAGAATGTGTGGAAGAACTGGCACAGCTACTCACTTTCAATGTAATATTCTTCAGTAATGTATCTTCTAGCACAGCCTGAAGCTTCCTGTTTATCTCTAAGGAGAGTTCCAACGTGAGCCCACTGTCTGCAGGGTGAGATGTATACAGAGATGCCATAATACCACCACGCCTACTCAGGTGTACTTTGTTGAAGTCAGAGGCCTCTGATGACAGTGTTCCAGCTTCTTCCCGCAAAATATAACTCTGAATAATTCTGGAGGATGAAAAAATAAAAAAACAACAACATCACAGCATTACAAGGCAGAGGAGTCAGACACTGAAGCAACTTCAGATTCCTGACGTGAATAATTTTATTTTCAAGCAGTACTGTATTACCAAAAAAGCAGTAAAAATTTACTCCTGCAATTTCTAAATCAGAAGAAAACTTGGGATATCAATAGTGATATAGGAGATCCTGATAAGACACTACAATGTGCAAGGTTTACTTATTTAAAAGTATTCTGAAAAGCTACTGGGACACAAAAAGTACTTTTAAAAAGTCTCTACTTTTCTCTGCTGAAAGACTCCAGACACAGAATCTTAAGCTTTCTATATATGAGACAAAAATTACAAAGTCTCTTCTCAAGAGTGTTTCCAAGCTGTGATCATGTTCTGTGAAATGGCATCAGCTGGGTATAAATGTCTGGACTCATTAAGCAAGGGCTATTCCTAACAGGCAACTGCACCTTCCAGAAGCAGGTATACGCCAGCGTTTCTTGCCCTCCTAACTGGACTTCCAGACATTATCCTGCAAGATGAGATTTTTATTTAAGTGGAATCTTGTCTCACACATTAACTACCGGCCACCCTTGGCTCAGATGCATCATTTGTTTGATATGTATACCAGAAAACCATCTGGAATAATGCAGATTCTCCTTCCAAAACAAACACCATCAACACCCTTTTAAGCACATGAGGAGAATGGACTCTTCTGTTAGCCAGTGGCAGCAGTCCACCTCAAATCAGCCACCTGCTGACCATTTTGCTATCAAAAACCCTCTTGTGCCAGTTTATTCCTCCTGAAAAAATTCAGTAATAGTAAAAATTGCCAAAAACTTGGCAATTACTATAACTGCTGGAAAAAGATAAGGAAAACACCCCCCAAAACTAATTCTACTTTTGAAATCTACTGTCACTGCAATATTTTTACTGTTTTAAACATTTTCATTTAGACAATTACTTTTCTTACATAAAATCCAGAATGCTCGTCTAGTGCATCAGCTCAACACTGAAAACCTGCATGAACGCAACACAGAACATACTTTGTTTTTTTCCTGATTTCCTCCACCAGCTGTTTAATGTGATCCTCCATAAACTCCATCTTCTCATTTTTTCGAGCATGTGCCTTCTGCAGCCTTAGTATTCTTTCAACCAAGACAGCCTTGTCCACCTCTGGGAAGCTGTCCACAGCCACTGCAGAGCCAGTGTTCTCAGGGGACCGATCCTCATTGCTGCTGCGCGCGTTAAGGGACCCTGCCAACACATCAGCATTTGTAAAAACTCCTTTGGCTTTTACACCAGGTAAAGTGCCCCCAGCAGAGCAGTGCATGCACCAATTACCTGTCAGGAGCTTAAGACACTTTCCTTAGGATGCCAGTTTCCCTTTATGTTAGTGGGGTTTTCTCTAAAGGATCCTTACAGTGTTGAAATGAGACGCTGGGACAGCAGTGCAGTCCCCTCCCGTGGGTGCACTGCCTTTGGTGTAAGTGCGCTCCCTTCAGGAACGCTTATTCCCACTAAAACATATTCATTTACTCTGCACAAGACTGAGCTGATTTTAAATGTGTGTTTTGGAGTAAACTAAAATTACAATACTATCAAAACTGTACAGACTCACAAAAGCCCTACACATAAAACACTCTGCAGCACTGATCACTTAGAGCTTGCAGTATTTTCTTTAGTTTCTGCTGTTCTTTTCAAGCATTTGTCTCTCACACTGAGACTACAGGACACCTGGACAGAACTAACCCAACTTAAAATCCAAAGATATCGAGGAAGGAAACATGCTGTTTTCAGTGCTAAAGATCACTCCTTTAGTTTTAACTGGATAGAAAGTAATGAATATTACATAAACCCACTGATGTCTCTAATGATGCTAATTGATTTCTCATTTACACAGTTGCAACTGTCAATAGAGCAATTAAACCATGTGGGAAGCCACTGCTCATTTTTATTTTGCCTCTGGTGGCATGTAAAAAGGTCCTCTATAAACTGGAGTCCTCTTGAGCTTCCTCCAAACATAAAAGCAACAAAATAAAAAAGGCAGGTGTTTAAAAACAGCCAAAATATATAAACATCATAAACATTACACTTTAATCTCATAATAAGCACCTACAACTGCAGCCAGCCAAGTGCATTTTGGTGCTTAGAGGCTATTTTGTCAGTTTTAATGGGAGGCTGCCCACACACTGCATATGCACAAACCACATAAAGAGCAAGCACACTACGGCAACCTTGTTAGGACTGAAGGGCTGTTTGGCAGCCCTGCTATGTGCTCCATTACCTGATGAACTGGAACGGCTCCCCATGCTGCTGACTTCTTTGTCGTAATTGCCATTTTCCATCTGATCCAATTTCCTCCGTGCTGAAAGTATTAACAAAGCAATGGTTACCAACAGCAGAGTAAGAACTAAAAATTACAGTGTTACCCAACATACAGAGCCTCTAATCATCTCTGACCTGCACTAATTTAACGTGGCTTGACAGCTAAAAGACAATGGTAGCAACTAAAAGCAAAAACCAAACCCCATACCTCTCTGGCCCCAGCCACAAAGCACCTGGATGTAACATCCACCACGATCCCAACACACTGCAGCAGTTGAAGGGGGTAATGTCATATACAGGATTAACTGGTAACAGTAAGACTTAAATTGGATTTTACTTTTGATTAGGTCTGCCATGTAAATTACTACTGAATGGCAACTCTGTTCCAGCATCTCATAACTGTATCACTACAACCAGCAGAGTGTAGTACTTGTGCCAGAAGCACCACTCACTCAGTAGGGATCAAGAGGGAAAGCACACAGCTGTTCTTATGTGCACAAAAAAGGACAGGGAAATTGTCGTGCACAGTGCCAATAGGATCTCTTCTTTCAAACACATTTGATTATCTTCAGATCTATTTGCATTCAGAGCATATGCATTGTTGGGTATTTGATGATTTCTATTTGTAGACAAAATTAGTCATCAGTCTCTCCATATCCAGCTTTAAAAACTGAAGTGTTCTGTTTAATGTACTAAAAAAATAACTGTCACCAGCATTTCCTGATACAGTCAGCAACTAGGAAACTTCTGGCAACTTCTGAACATACTCCTACACAGACCAGGATCCACATATACCTATGGTGACATTTCAGTAGTCAGATCCATCATAACAAAGACTAAGCTCTTTTGAAAAAAAAATTTCATTTTATGTGCAAGCCCACTTTAAAAGCTACATTTTAGACTGAAAATTAACACAAAGGCCTGTAACTTCCACAAGGTCTAACTTGCTCACTCTCATTGTCTTCACGGACAGGGACAGCTTGAAGGGTGACATTCAAGCAATGAGCACACACAGACAGGACCTGAGTCTCTACCAGACACTGAAGGGGTTACAGATGAGGCTGACTCAAAAGTGAAAATAATCTCCACCTAGCTGAAGTTGTTTTGTGAGGTCTTTCAGGTTTGCTGCGTGCTTGCGCTTCTGGGTAGCCAGGTCATCCTTCAGTTCATCCACGTGGGTCTTCAGTGCCGACAGTTCTTCCTGCTCTGAGGCCAGCTGAGCCTGCAGGGCCTCAACCTCTGACCTTCGCTGATCCTCCTCCTTCTGTAACTTGGTGTCCTGAAATTGTGATTTTATTTTCAGTCATACACAAAAAATCCTAGCCTAACCACAGTGCATGCTCAACACCCCTAACTGCACTTTTCACCTGGGAATCATTCACAATTTACATTTATTATTTAGGCTGAACACTAGCACTTCACATGAATAATAAGATTCCTCAACTACCTCCACAACATCTACATGATACAGTACAAAGTGACATGACCTTCCATGACACACTGAGTCCATTAAAAATTACATTTATCTCATAGTACAAACAGGACCTGAGAAACAGCTGACAGTAATAAATTCCACAGGCAAATTAGCACTTTTTGTCTGTTTCAATGACAGTTGCACAAACAACTCTCTGCTCCCAAAGACAGAAAGAGCGACACAGTGACACCTCCTCATTCCAGCACAGTGTGCCTCAGGATTTCTTTCCCCTTGGAAACATGAGGTGTTCATATCCCACTGCTACTAATTGCAAACTCAAGGAGAAACTGCAGTCAGGTAAGTGAAGACACAAGGTGGTATTCATGTGCCACACCTTTATCTGCATCAGACATCTTACTAGAGCAAAAACAAGCTGCCCACTGTACTCACCAGATCATCTTTAGCCTGTTGAACACACTCCAGCTGATTCTGCAGCTCTCTTTCACAGTAAGAAAGCTTATCCAACTGGCTCTGTAAGGAATTGTTTTCAGACTGAAGCTGTGCATTCTTACTGGTTAATTTTTCAGTGAATATCAATAGCTCAGATTCTCTTTTCCGACTACCTTCAATGTCCTTCTGAAGATCAGCAATCAGAGAATTGGAACCATCTATTTCTTCCTTTAAAGCATTGATTTCTTGTTCATCTCTGTCAAAACAATTGTATCTCATTAGGGATAACCTGAGCTCAAAGACATGAAGCTTTATTGAAATCAAGGCATTCAGGTCAAGCCCAAATAAGGCAGGGGTACAATTAATGACCCTGGGATCTCTGTTAGTCACTGGATCATTTTAAATGTCAAGGGAGTTTCCACTTCATCTCACGGCACGCTGCAGTGCTGAAGTGACAGATTTCTGCATCCCACAGAAGGACATGCAGGCATTAGCTCCTCAAGGAAGGCCATCTCTCCATATTCAACATTCCCATATGACCTTCAGATCAGGGTACAAACAAAACCCTCAAAACCAGACCTGGTAGGTAAGAGGAAGGTTTGCAAACCCAACGAAGGTGGCCAATCAGTAAGAGGACCTGTCTTTAAGAGACAGGGAAATACTCTAGTTTGGAGTTTCTCCAGGACAGCAGTATGGTGATTCCTGAAACATCCTTATCCAAGCAGTGCAGCTCTGAATAAAAGGGCCTGTCTTACTCCACTATCCCTCCCCTCCACAAAACAAGTTTTTGTTTCTACTGAAAGACTCCCACTAGGAGACTTTTGATCTATCACATCCAACTCATTTGAGTGAAAAATGCTGCATCTTCAGTTATCATCAACATTCTAGAGAGTGTTTGAAATTAATTCCAAAATTAAATAGCTTTTAAAAATGTTACAGAATAAAAACATCCCTCTCAGTTGCTCTTGCGATATTACTTCATTAATTTTTCAATCACAGGATTTTCTACACCTATTCTAAAACTTTACTTTCAAACATCAGCAGAAAAAACCTCAACTCCCTCATAGGGAGTGTGTATATTCAAATTTAAAAATAAAATTAAATCAGATGTGTGCTCTTGCTTTGTGTAATTTTAATTCACTAACAGACAGTGTAATTACAAGAAGGATCAATTCACTTTAAATCAACAATCCTGTATTGATTTGTTTCTCCAAGAAGAGCTGAGACCCAGGCATTTGTGCTGCAAAGCATCTCACCTGTAGCTCCCATTTAAAAACCTGTGCCGGAAGGCTATGCTTACATTTTACATTTTCAAACACGTTCTTTCGTTATGACAGCAGAAATCTCTGCCTAGCAGTCAGGGTTGGACCAGACACAATTAAAGGTTTAGGCCATTCTAAAAGAGATGTCTAGCTTATGCTTAAAAATTTGCCCATGAAGGAGACCAGGGAACACTGGAGGTGATCAGTATCCAATTCAGCCATGAAGTTCTTCCCAGCACTCAACCTAAAATCACGTTCCTCCAGTGAACAAGGATAGCTGAACATTTACTTTATAACACAGCCTTTTATACATTTCAGGATGTTTGTCGTGAAATTGAAATAAAAGACAATATGAAATTTGATTTAGGGATAATAAATGTTGTATGGGAAGGACACTGAAAAAAAAAATCCAAGTTAAACAGGAATGAGAGACATATTTAAGCATGTCTCAATTACCGAGAGGAAAAGATAACTGGAAAAACACATTTGTAGTTTCACACTTTGATCACAGTCAGTTTAACTCATTTGGCAAGATTCTAAGTGAAAAAGAACTGTTACTGATCCAAGTGTAGGCTCCAGTAGTCTCTAGCTCACTGCATTTCCTTGGAAAGGCTCATGACACCATGACAATACAGGTGACCAGCACACAGCAAATGGAAAGCGGTTGATTTGCTAAACCCTGAGGAAGGACTATAATTACTGAAATACCTTCCAATGATAAATGAGAACTGTTTAACAGTATGAGAGGGACAGAAACATGGGTGCTTCTACTTATCTGACGTTTATCTATCTCCATTTATTCAATACCATTGGCACCAGCAGAGTGGACAGCATTTGTATATCCCAGCCCGTATGTACCACACAGATGCAAGACCATGCTCAGACACTCCTGAATCGTGCATGAGCCCAACCCTCCCCTGAGATTATTTCCCTCACATTATTAAATGAGCAAACTCTGACACAGGAGAATGAATTCCAGTCCATTAGAAAGACAAGTGCCCCATACTGTCTTAATACAGCATCTGTAAATTATGTAAAATTCTTTTCATTAAATACTTCCATTCATCCACCACAATTGTAAAGCAATTATCTATCTTTCCAGTTTAGTTGCTTCCCCTCTCTCTTTTAATAAAACAACCACTGGGCACACACACAGAAGACATAACTTCCTACAGAGTAGGCTGGAAATCAAGCACATCTTATTCTAATAATGAGGGACACTGAATCAGATTTATCACTCTCAATCCCCTTGTTTTGTAAGAGGCCACCAAGGTTATCTTCAGTATTAGCAACATTGATTTAAATTAGGACAGGCATTCTTCAAATTACAATACATTTAAAGCATCAATAACATCAATAAAACAAACCCTTCCATGTATCAGACAATCTTTTAAATCATTACTCAAAGTGCACAGCTGTACCTCTGATGTTGATCCTGGAGCTGATCCACAGTTTTGACTCTGTCCAGCAAATTCTGAATTTCACTTTTCTGTCTATTTATTATTTCTCTATACTTGGATAACTCATCTTCTGTTCTTAAGCGCTCATCCTCTAGACACTTCACCTAAATGGAAAAAAAAAATAAAACCAGAAACTGTTTAGTCTCACAAACTTCAGAGTTACATTATTCTGATCAGCTGTCTAGACTGTTGTACAAAGCTAACGTGTTAATTTTTTGGTGGCTCCAAGTAACTTAGAAAAATATCCCAAAGTATTTCAGATCAAATACAGTCAGAAAAATAAAAAAAAAACAAAACAATTAAATTCAGCAAATGTGATTAACATTAGTTTTGTCCAAAGACTAAACTTATCAGCCTAATGGATCAGGATCCACAGATATGATGTTTCCCCAGTTACCAAGCCAACCCCTTACTATGTCTTCCTCCCTTTTTCCACAGTCCTATTGCACTGCTCTGGAGAGAGGGACTGGTGTGCTATTCTATAGACTGTCCATAGGTTATGGAGAGCATAACTCCCTTACCAGAGGTCATGTGTATGAACTCTACAAAACTCATTTCACAGGTAGGAGAAGCTTACAAGCATTTTATTTATACTAAATTTACAAGATTTAAAATGTTTACAAGATTACGAATTTAAAATGTTTCTCAACTTTTCAGCCAAATGAGGTGCACACCATGAAGCAAAACACTGTTGTGTTATGCATCAACTCATACTCCCTAAAAAAGGCTAACCAGAGTCAAAAATTAGGTATCCCTTCTAGTCTCATGCCATCCAATCTCTAATCACACTGTTCATTCCTGAAGAACTAAAAGTACAATTAAGAGATGGAATGTATTCTTGTTCCAAAAACCCAAAGCTGCTTCCAGCCCCACTCCAGTCCAGCTAAGCACACGTTACCTTTGTTCTCAGTGTTCGAAGCTCGTCCATGCTTTCCTTAAATGTTCTCTTCAAGTCTTCCAGTTCTTTTATTTTTGCATGCTGCACCTTTTCAGAGGGTAAAAAGCTCATTGAGAAAAGTAAATGTACAGTGGCACCTCAAAAAACTCTAGGCCAATACAGGCCACCACAACAGCTGAGAGGCTTGAGGCACAACAGGTACCCCAAAGGGTTGGTTAACTTCTTCAAAAAGGAAAGCAAAACCTCAAAGCTTCTTTATTCTCAGGAGAACTGAGAAGAAAAGTGAGACTGCACATTCTGCTTTTAGGTACACAAATGCATGGCACAACAGGCCCTAGGAAAGCTCTATGCAAACTGGCACTTGGTCACCTCTGAAGATGGTGTGTGCACAGATGAGCTGTGAACAGACACAACATCATTAGGGAATTTCACTTTGGGCCTAGCAAATCTCTACCAAGAACAGAGGCTGGTCCTTGTCTCTCCTTACCATATATCTTGGCAAAATACCGGTCAGAGAAAGGCCTGCCTGTCATGTGAATTTGTGTTTTTAATTACAGCAACATTCATGTTTATAAATCAAAGAGCAGTTATTTCACTTTCATTATATCGTATTTTTCCCCAACTTTGGTTTTAAAAAGTGAATCCAAGGTAGTACCTGAAGACATCCTCCAAAAAGCAGTGCTGGAGGGCAGACACCTGGGATTTAGTATTAGGCCACAAAAAAAAGACAAAACCCAAAGAATTTGGCTGAACTGTAAGCAGCTCAAAATAAGATTCTCAAAATTAAAATATCATGGAATTTTCAACCACAAAGTGGACTCCACACACCACATATTTACCTCCAGGTGATCAGACTTCTCCTGAATTTGTTTCTCTAGTTCTCCTTTAGTTACTCGGAATTTTGCATCCAATTCATTTGATTTAATTTCTTCTGACTCCTAAAGGGATGGAAGAAACGTAAGAAGACTTTTAGAGTTTTACGTTTCCCTTTCTATTCTATGAGTGTACAGACAGCTTTTCACATCACTGAGTCTTTCCTGTAAGCACATTTCTGATAATCCCAACCATGTTAAGAAAGACCCCCACAATACATGCCAATCAAGACAAACGTTTTCCCTTTTACTTAACAACTTTCCAGTAAAGAAACCAGTCACTATTCATCTCAGCTTCGGAGCTTGCACAAGATAATTCTTCCCTGCTACAGCTTAAGCTAGAAAGAAATGACAAAGAAGACTTGGGCACTAAACAGTAATTTGACCTCTTGAGAAAATGTGCCTACTTGATAGGATTTTATCATTTCTTGACAGTTTTTCCTTATCTGATCTCCTTCTTCTTTTGCTTCAGTTAATTTTGTCATTGCATCTTTGAGGCGTTCTTTGGTTTCCTACAAAAACAGTAATTGAAAGAATAACCCACTTAACTTTACTTAACTTAACTTTATCTGAGAAGCACATTTCTCATAATAAAACTTTCAGTCTGAAAATAATTAACAAAACAAAAAGTTCAACACTATTTTTCCCCTTGTTTCCATTCAACTGTTACTTTACACAATGCCATGGGACCCAACACTGAAGGCACAACAAAAGGATCTCTTGTTTATGTGCCATGCACGTTTTCAGATAGCAGATTTAATTCTATCACTTAAAAACTAAGATAACTTATTTCAAACACCACCTCCCCAAAAAAAACCCCTAACAACAAATTAAAATTTGATGACCAAATTAAAGAGAATCCCACAATACATCCTCCCTTCACATTCTTTCAACATTTCCATTTCAGTATCAGTATTTAAGAGTATTTATTCTGATATTCTGATTTTTGCCACAGGTATTCAAATTAAACAGAAAAACCACTTAAGAAACAGCACATAAAAAGTAAACAGTATAACAACTACATTACTCTGACTATATTTTCATGTAATGGTATCAGCACCATTTCACCCACCTTGTGTGAATCCATTTCTGTTTTCAATTTGTTCTGAGCCCATTTTACTTTGATAACATGAGAATTGATTTCTTCTTTCAATTTTTCTATTTCTCTGTTGAGTCGAGTGGCTTCACCATCCTGAGAAAATTTCATAGGTTTTTCATACAGTAAAATGATCCAGTGTTTCTATAACAAAACTCCTGTCCAGTTATCAAGTTGCTTTTTTCTTAATGTCTGGGTTTTGCAAAATCATGTACATATTTGAGAATGCCCAATAATGCTTTAATCCAGTGGGGAAAAAACTTCATTAGTGTTGTGGTTTGAACAGCAAGGTAAAGTTGCATTAGTATCAGTATATGTTAATGTCATGTACCTCTGAAAAGACAAAGCACCACAGAGGTGATTTTTGTTTCAGAAGCGTAGTTTTTAGGACTTTTAAGATGTATCCTTCTGTGCACAGTACCATTGCTCAGAAAGGACCCAAATTAAAGTTCAATCCCCAGACATTTATAAACTTTTGGATCTTCCACATGAAATAGAATTGTAAAACACAGCTGTGAAAAACAACACAAAAAGACTTAGGTAATTTAATAGTAATCTCTTACTGCTCTCTAAAACGAGTGGCAAAATTTTGGACGAAAAATCCTATTGCTTTATTATCAATTTTTAGTAGTACAAGAGAGGAAATACAGAGTGAAAACATAGGAAAACAGCAAAAAAAAGACTGCAATAATTTAACGCCATTGCAGCCTTTAAAAAAAATCTACAGCCAGAAATTACTTCAAAATCTAGACATCTGCAACAAGCTGTCTTCTCAATTTTGTAAAAAAAAAAAATCCCTAATGTTTCACAAACTAATTTTCAGGGAAATATTAAAAGGAACTTCAATAAGATTGCAATGAGAACTGAGTAACTTTGTTCCACTTCCCTTGGAGGAAAGGCACTTCCACAGCTATGCAGCAAAAACTACATGAGAATAGGTTTTACCAAGTACAACAGCAAACAAGTGATGAGGTTGTTCTGACAGTTCTTTAAACCAAGTCATACAGCAAAACTTGGAGTACCTTAGCTTCATAGAGCTGGTGCAATCTTCCTTTTTCCTGAGAAAGTTGTTTGATTTTATTTGTAAGCTTTTCTATTTCTTTGTTTGCATCTCTCAGTCTTCTCTCAAGGACCTCCTTTTCCTTTCGGAGGTCAAGGGACTCCTTCTCCCCTCGGACATATTTCATCACCATCGTCTCCTTTTCATGGCGAGCTTCCTCACATTTCTTGTTTGCCTTGAAAAATATCAAATCAGAATGAATCAATCTTGTATTTCATAATTAACTGGATATTTTCAGTATTGCAGTAGAACAGCTTAACAAGGCAGGACTCAAAAGCTCCAGTTTGGCAAAGACTAATATTAAATCCCTCTTAAGCACTGAAATTACTCGTACTTCTAACAGTAAACACATATCTAAGCAGCTGCATCTTCACAGCTGAACATCTCAAATGACTTATCAATACATTAGTAAATTCTTGTTTAGAAGAAAAGAAGTTTCGGAACAAAATAATTTTGCAAATACTCAGTACTGATCCTCTGTCTTCCCTCATCCACATGCCACCTGCACAATCATTATCCAGTGGCTAATTTTTCAGATGGCTCCCTTTCAGTCGCTCAATTTTACAGATGCCCCCACCCCAGCATTAACAAGTTCTGCTTCAAAATAGAAAAAAAAAAACCAACTAAAATCAGACACTGAGCTTCAGAATACACGCAACAGAGAAAATACTTGGCACAATATGATATTAAGAAGGGAAAAAAATCCCAGATTTCAATAATACATAAAGACAAAATAAGAGCTTCGTGCCGGAATTGAGAAAAATATTAATTTTCTGACATCCTGTCTGAAAAAAGCTACTGTCAGCTTTTAGCTCCTTTTGAATCAAGTTCGGCTTACAGGTAAAGAAAATGAGATTTCCTTGAGGGCTGAATTCAATACGTATAAGAACAGGTATTTTTTAAAAAGAGCCATCAGGCACTCTGAAGTGTTAACAGCTATTTGGAAATTCACTGCTGACAGTTATCAAAAATGCAGCTATAACTGCACACTAGGAGTTCCAATTTTGGAAAATTTTGTCTTACCTAGCGATCCAACATGTTTCCTACAAGAACCAAGTTTGCTCAATAATGGAGATGCTCAATAATTTAAGGTTTTCCATATTACCTGCTCCATTCGAAAGGCCATCTCTTTATGCAACTGCTGAATTGTATTTTTGGCTGCTGCATCTTGGGTTACAAGTCTGTCTTTGCTAGCTTTCACTTCTTTATTAAGCTCTTCTATTCTTGCTTCCAGCTAAAATACAACATCATGATATAATTACAGAGAAAATAACTCTTTGATCATGGTTTATACAGGCAGGCATATTTCACACAAAATTAGATGCTTCAACAGGTATTTACCCGTATTTCACACTTGTCAAGCTGCAACCACCCATATCAACATCTAGCTTTGCATGACAGTAAAAGCATGAAAGATGTCAATTCTCATCTTCAGTGAGAGTAAAGATGCTTCAAATCAAGTGAAATACAAGGCACAGTAATTTACTACACAAAGTAATAGATGGACTGCTGAGCTGCCAGCGCAGAGCTGGCTGCTATCTGAGGTTGCTTCACCTTCCACCCTTTTGTTCCTATCCTTGTGCCATATCCTTCACTGTGCCAGTAAAGCAGCCATGCATCCATACTGAACTGGACTGGGAACTAATTCATCAAAAAATCACTCAGCAAATAAAGACGAGCTTAGTCATCGTGCTGGCACTTTTTTTAGCCACCTAGTGAACCAAGTCAGAGACCCGATGCAGATGAAGAATAATCCCCAGGATTAACTGGATCACTTCCCAGAGCGTGTTCCCTGCCAAGTCATGCAAGTCCAGCAGGAGCAGTGTGGCGGCTGCAAAGGCTGTGACACTGCCCAAACGTTGTTCAAATTGTGCCTAACGACTCTCCTCTCGTCCCAGGGGAAAGCAAATTCACCCAGGTTAGGGAGTTCGTTTGCTCTGGGGGAGAAGGGGCAAGATCTCAGGGTCAGACTCTTACATTTTGTGCAATCCCAAGCTGCTATGTAAGAGGCAAGAACCACCTAATTTGCTTCTGTTAGCGCACTACGACTTCACCACACTCTGTTCTTCAGCTCTGCAAATGCATCATGTGCCAGTAAAAAAGCTTCACATGTACAAGCAGGCAGGTACAGTTTGTTTAGAGCTGTGAGTGAAGCCAAGCCTTCATTTACTTAAAAGTTACCATAAAACACTAATTCAGAAATTCCAACAATAAAACACTCCCATCACAAATGAAAAACTCAAGTGTTTCACCGCAATGTCTCTTATGACTCCCGGTGCTCTCAATCACTGTATAAAACCATTACAGCCCAAAAGATTATTTTCTGAAATCACTTGCAAGCATGTAATATCACAAACACCCTCACAAATCCTTTTTTCCAGAATGGAATAAAGCAATTGCTGCATGATAGAGCTTCATGAAATCATACAGTGCTATCATGGAAATACAGACAAAAAAGAATGAGGGAGCTGCTCATACTGGTTTATTCAGGAACAAGCAATTCCAATTTGTAGCCTAAAAATAACACTTTCCAATTCAATTTTCAATCACATCATGGATTTTCAAATATTCTCTGAAATCAACCATGAATATATGAATATATCACATGAATATATTCCTCTGGAACACTTCAAGCCTGACACCCTGCTTCGTGAACAGATTTCTGTGTGATGCAGTTACCAACAAAGAAACCTGACAACCATGATAGCCACCAGCACTTGGACAAACAGAAATTAGTATTTTAAATGCTATCTCTTGCCAGATTTCCAAGATACAACCTATAATCAGTTTGTAAAGCTGGCCAGCCAGCTGCAGGGACATCAGCAGATAGCTGATAACAGACAAGCACTGACACCTGGGGTGAAACCTTTTCCTCTCACACTAAAACCAGCCTACACCAATGCACACACCATGGTCCTCCTTGACCTGTGTGGTTCTAAGTCACTGAGGAAAGGCCTGCATTTAGTACCTGATACTACCACAGCAGAGACTCCCAGATACAGAACACTTAAGAAATGTGAATCCAGAAAGTCAGTTTATCCAAAGACACTAAAGGCTTTTAGATGATTTCTTGGAATACAAGAGCAGATTTATCCTCTTAAAAAGCTTAGGATAATAAGCATGGGTTAAACAGTGGCAAGAATGACATTATATACAAGTGAAATTCTAACCAGCACTTCTGTTTTGTTATCTGTACCTGTTTAATAATGCTGAGGTGCTGCTTTTCTGTTTCTGTTCGTTTTTTCAATTCATCTTTTAAGTTGTCCTTTTCTGAGCAAATTTCCAAAATCAGTTCCTGATGCTTTTTATTTTCTTTAATCAATCTGTAAAGAAAAAAAAATAAAAACAAGGTAGATCAGTACTGGGTTTTTTTGGTTGGTTGTTTTCAATTTTGAGATACATGGCTTTTGCTCTTCCATCTGCAAGTTTTATTGGGAAGCCAGAAACCCTAAAAAAAACCATGAAAGCCTTACAAGAAAAAAAAAAACAATAATGTTGTACAAGTGGAACTTAACTCCAAAACAGCAAGCAGTAACCTCCTTGTGAGGAAATTGCTTGTTTCCAGCATTTTAGGGTTACTGTGGTCCATAATAACATGGGACATTTGGTAACCCTATGAAACCACAAAACTGTAAATGTTAGTAATTTTAAGGTAATGTAAGACAGTAACTTTCAGTCAGATAGTTTCACCAGTCAAATGTCTGAAAACACAGAGAGTTTATTAATTTCATGGACTTCTCAGAAGTTCACATGGAAGAACCCATGCAAGTTCACAACCTGGTAAGAAACAGAATCCTGATTTTTTAAGTCCTAAGTAGGTAACAAGTATCCATGCCCATGCTCCTTATAAAGTTCAATTTTTACCAATAGTTCCAGTTCAGCTCAGCTGTTTGACACACACCTATCTTGACATTCTAGCATAAAACTCAGAAATCTCATGGTCAGAACTGCTGAATAAAGAGTCTCAAATGTATTTACATGTTTGCAGATACTATTACATGGTGGGTATTTTAGACCACTAATTGCATGAATTTGTGGGAAGCATGCATTTACCTGAAAAAGATACTTAAATATCCCTTTATCCCCTCCCCTCTGCTGAAAAAAGAAATCTTTGACTAGTCTCCTAAATTACAAGGAATTCAAAACCATCAGTTGCAGAGAGCTTAGCACTTGTGATCTGCTTTTTAATCTATTAATGAATATTCCAGGATTACAAATTCTTAACACACACCACAGCTGCTCACATATATATTTAGATCTGATCACAGGAGACAACTAGGCTATTTCCAGAATGATGTTACAAGAAATCTGCTGATCATAAAGTAAGGGACAAAACAAACACAACCCAGAATACCCTTCGGATCACACACAAAATGTTCCACAGCAGTTTCACACTCTTGAGGTGAGTCGCCAAGTGTCAGATGGGTGCAGCTGGCCAAAAAAAAGAGACATGTTTTTATACAAAGCCTTCTGGAGGCACACATAACATACACACATACATAAACACTTGTCTCTATGGAAGTAATTCCAAAGCTGAAAATGCTGCTCTGCCTCTGAGTTTACCATGAACAAGTAAAACTCTTTACCTCATGATTTCCTGGAATTACCCCTCTCTACACACCCACCACGTCAGATTCCCACCCCTCCTCTGTAACTTCTGAATGTCTAACTGTGCATTCTCCAGCTTTCCTGTCATCAGCTGACTTTCTTCACATAGATGGTTTCTGTCAGTGGTGAAGTGCAAGAAAATACTTTCCCTACTGGGACTCTCTCCCTCTATCTGGTTTCCCTTCCTTTGATGTCCTCCCATAAAATGATTTTGGAGAGCCTTATATGAAAAGTAGGACACTCATTTTCAGCTCTGCAAAAAGGAATAAAGATGAAGTTAGAGGCTACATTTTGTTAGCAAAAAAACATTTCTAAGGAGGTAACAAAGTATTAAATGCCAAGTAAGGAATCATGAAATCAAGCAATGAACTGGCTTTTGATGAACAGAAATATTCATGTTGAATACTGCCTGGCAGAACTATTAAGCACAGTTCATTATAGCAACACTTATAAGCCACGCATTTCAGAAGTCCTCCTATAAAAGGTGGAAAGTGTAGTTCATCTATAAATGACACTTCCAACTCAAACAATACTCTCAGCCGATTAACAACTTTGCTGGATGATGACAGGAGATTGAATACTACTTGAAAAAGAAACAAGCAATTTTAAACATAAATAAAATGCCCATTGTGGGAGTTAGTACTTTCAAAGATTCATTTCTCCACAGACACATATGGACTGAATGAATCCTGGACTATTTTTACATCACCATTACTGCTGCAGTATTTAAGTAATTCTAGACATTGGCAGGCTATTCAATGACACAGTTGGCTATTTAGTTCCTGCCAAATCCTGCAAGAATTCAGACATTTAAGCACACACTTTTATTTACAAGTACATATCACAAGTAAAAATTATTCCACCCTTAAAAAACAATCAAAAAAAAAGCTCATTAACTATCCTCATACCAACTCGAAACAACTTGCTTCATATCAAAATGTTGTATGCTGGTGCACACAACACGCAGCCAAAATTGTTCAGCACACACCTCCAACCGTGATGCTCATACTCAAATACTCACTTTGTAATAGTTTGTTCTTGCTGCAGGTATTTATCTTGCACACATTTTTCAAACACAGCCAAGGCATGTTCACCCTTCTGCACACCATTGGGGAGCTTTGGTCCCTTTGAAAAATCCGTGGATAAGAGTTCAGACTCTATTTCCTTCAGCAAATCCTCCTGTGAAGAAGTCTGATGTATTGTGGAAATAAGCTTCTTTGTGCAGTCTGTGTCATAAGGGCTTTCTGAATAGATTTTATCACTTGATTTTTTCACAAAGTCAGATTCCTCCCTCAGATCCTGTAATATTTCCATTAATGATTGTTCTGTCTGGTTAGTTTTTGGATCGTGTCGTTCAAGTTCTTCACTAGGTAAATGTTCTGGTTTTGTGGAGCCTTCTGCCTGCCTTTCACAGTAGGCACCGGCAGAGCAGTCTGCCCCTCCAGACTGCTGCTGTCCTTCTGCTGGGGCCCCATTGCTGCTTATGCCAACAGCTGCTGAATCCTGATCTGAGGGCAACAAACTCGATTCCCTCTCCAAGACACCAGCATCACCTCCAGCGCAACTGATGCTTGAGCAGTCCTCCATTCCAGATGTTTTACCAGACTTCTTAACATCCGGGGGCTTGAAAGAGGCATCATCTGACAGATTGACTGGCTCCGGTGTGCTCTGCATTTCTGGTAAATATTCCTCCATAATCTTCCTTCAGAAATCTAGATGTAGAATTCATATTGCAACATATTATATACAATATCAAAAGAGATTGAGATAAGGGAAATAAAGGCTACGAGAAAGTGAAATTCAAGGAGCAAAAATATTTAGATAAGTGTTACATAGAATTTGTTGCTCTTTCAGCCCAACTTTTAAGTACATGCTCCAATACAAGTTTTTCTAAGAGAAGGTGAGAAATCAGGGATAGCGAACAGGAAGCAGTGAGATAGTAAATGCCAAGACAATAAAAAAGCAGAACCGTTTAGAATTAATAACTCTACCATTTAAATCCACAAAAATTCTGTCCAGCCAGAATATCCAATTTCCTTACTGTCACGTCCTCACTGAGCATCCATACAGCGAAATGCATCTGTATCCAGGAACCTAAGGGAAGTGGCTGGGGGAGGATGGGGGTGAGATTCTCTTTTCCCATCTGCTTTCAAGCAACCAAAATCCCCTGTGGAAGAGCACAGATGGTCTTTGGCAGATCTGCTCTCTCAAACAGTAGCTTGCAGAGCAAGGACTTAAAAAGCTCTGTAGAAGCTCACTAGAAGGACACCATATTGAGATCCAAATAGCCAGAATACTTATGGAAGAGCCTGGGTATAACGCTGTATCTTCTTTTTCCGGAATCCCAGATGGTCCTGCATCTGAAAAGACTACTAGCATTTTTAGCAAGCACAGGAAGCCCTTACTTCCATTAGGAGAAATTCATTACAGCAGTCCCAACTTTTATATGCAACCCTATCCTCCTACACCGGATAATTTAGGCTACTTATAAACAAAGCAAACTTTTCATTTATAAATTCAACTTTGCTATTCCATCATCTCAAAGGAAGTGCTTACATGCCACAAATTTTTTCCATCCTTACTTTCTGAGTTGTTCAGTTCTCCCTTACACAGCCACACCACCTGAGCCACTCAGGTACCTGTTCCATGCTCCTCCCTTCGCCTCAGTCTCAAAAGAAACCCCTTTGTGCTGCTTGGCTTCACTCCACTCCCCCAGAGTCCTGCCTTATTAACCACCACTTCCTACTGAGGCTCAGCATTGTTAAAACAGATGGATATGAGTCCCATTAGATCTGTCCCCAGTTGCTACCACTGTCACCTTTTACTGTTAGGCACAAAAAGCAGCTTCAGCCCAGCTGTTTCTACCAGGAAATACCATCCCACAAAATACCTACCACAAGTACCTGAAACCAACAGCTGGGCTACAACTGGCACTTAATCAACAAGAGGGGAAGCACATGGAAAACTGAGCATTCAGCTTGGAGTATGGAAGGGAACATATCACAACTGGACAAGAGTCACAAATCAGCAAATGAGGATCACACATTTTTTAAGTAACAAGCAAACCACTTTTCCTTTTTTGGTTTCAAAGCAAAAAAAAATCCTCAATGCTACAGCCTCTAACCCAGAATAAATCAGTAGGAAGCAGAACACAAGCGGTAAGGGAGAGGTACAAACGAGAACAGACATGGGGAATCAGAGAGTCTATACAATGTGACACTTGCACAAGGATTCCCCATTTTACAGACCTTCTCTGGTATTAATAAAATCCCTGATACCCCTTTGCTTCAAAAGACTTATGTTTAGGTCAACACTGGAACCAGCAAATCCCATCACTTGGTTTGTGCCATCCAAACAAATGCTCTTTCAGAACCTATCTACCCTTTGATAACTTCTGCTGGTAATGAAAGTTCACAATGTACTACTGTTGTCAAAAAAACCAAACTCAACTGACAATCTCAACATCCAAGCAAAAATGAACATAACTGCAGGAGAAAGTATTCAGTTTAATAGTAGCAGAACACATTAGTTCCCACTTAATTAAAATGCTGTTAAAAACCAAAGCTTTCAGACTAGTGCACTTTAAACAATCAATAACTGAAAGATAATTTTCAAATGATGCAGTTAAGATGGAAGAAAAATTCACCTTCTAGTATCTGTTCCCTCTTCTCAAAGGTAGTTTATAATACACTCAGCTGTAAAAGACACTGTATTAGCATAAAGCCGAGGAACTGGTTTTTTCCTCTAGTAGTTTCACCAGTCTAAGTTTTTGATGACGCTTTCTCTGTAATGATCAGAGGGTTTTTTTACCTCATTTTAAGCCTTTTTTAAAGTACTTTCTGAAGTGTTATAGAACCTCCCAAAATGTGCAGCTGTTTGATGCACTGCCTCAAACCTGCTTGTGACCGCCCAGCTGCTGCAGTTCACCATTACCACAAGACAGGGAGTGGTAAAATCGGATATGTGAACTTCCATGTTGGTTGTTATACACAAAATTTCCAGTCCAGTCAGCAAACCGGAGGGTATTTATCTCCATATGGAAGCAACAAGTGAAAAATACAGCCCTGTTAAGACAGGACATTAGGAAGGTCATTAAGTTTTCTTTTTATTGTGTTACTTCCTTCTGTAAATAATACTGTGAATTAGTATTACAAAGACTAATCTACATGGAAGCAGAAATACAATTATTTGCACAACTCAGTGACAGAGAAGAAAAAAAAGCCACTGACTTAATATCCAAAATAACTTAGTTATTATTACTCATAAAAAAGGTGTAGATTTTATATCAAACTCATGGGGAATTTGAATAATGATTACACAAATCAGTTAAAGTAAATTACGATGATTCAGAGTTCCCTGCAGTCATACTGTAATTTTCAGTGGTACCTAGAATATAATTTACCACATTAAGTTCAGTCTTTATGATTCCAATACACTGGATTTTAGCCTTATCTGCCCAAGTCTACCTGCCTCTATCTGCACCTGTTCATGAAATACAGAGATTTCCCCCCCCTCACTGAGTAGTATTAGCTTTTATGTTCTAATTACTAACTTTTAAATAGAAATTACATAATTCATCACAGGATCACAATTTATTTTCACACCAGAAATGTCCAGACAAAGAAATCATGTGGAGCAGGTGTCAATGCAAATTCATACTGATATTCATATGTCTCTTGAATATCCAAAGTTTGTCATGCCTACCTCAGGCAACTGAATATAACAGATACTTCCTATATAATACCAGAGACAGAAAACTGCAGTGATGCCACTAAAGAAAAGGCTCATGGTTTGTAAGCAAAACATTTTGTGTGATAAAAGGATCAACACTGCCAGTCTAGCAGTAGCCAGTTGAAATGAAACACGCTAATATTTGACTGTTTCACATCAAACATACAAATCCATCAAGCTCCAGATAATATTTGGACACCACCAGATAGGAGCTACATGCCTTTCCAGGTTTAATATCCATCCTCTAATACCCTATTCATCCTTATAAATGACTTTTCCAAAATCAGGGAAGTACTAAGGTTACATACATCGCATTGAGAAAACAAAACAGTTTAGTGCCTTTTCTGATGTCTTCAGAAGGCATCAAAAACAATCAGGAAGGCAAATCTTGACTGAAGCAAGTGAATTGGCTTATGTAATATGTCTAAACATCAAACAAGCACACAGTGTGTTGAGTGACAGCAAAGTGCTGGGTTCTTGCACTGTTTTGCAAAGCTTCTACCTCCAACCACCTGCTCTGCTCCTTCCTTAGGCCTGATGATCATCTTAACAATAGGGCAAATGTGTGTTGCTCCTGGTCCCATCTGTGTGACGTTTTTCCCACCCCACAGTGTAAGTTCCTTCTGCTGCCTGTGCCACAGGAACTTCTCAAAGCAGCACTTTGAGAGTGGCCCAGCCCAAGCCTGCTTGCCCACATACCATGAATGACTGCCATCCATCTAGGGCAGCATGTGAAAAGCTCTGTCACTGCCTTGTGACACCTTCTGCAGCTGTGACAGGACTCTCTGCTGTGACTGGACTCACATAACTGGTCTGACCAGTCGTTCTCCTCCTCTAATTTACAGCTCAAAATTAGTCTGACACTCTAACACACCTTCCCCACGCTCTTGCTCCTGTTCCACAGCAGAGGAAGCAGCTGGCTGTTTTCCCCCAATGCAGCGATACAAAGCAACTTGAGTACAAACGCAAGAATTCAGATCCTGCTAATGTGAGCAGCAGGAATGGGGAACAGGAGCACAGCCCAGCCACATCTGCAAAACATCTCCCTATGCATCAGAATAGAGGCAAGTTGTACTCTTCAAAACCAGAAATGCGTTTTTTTAAAACAGCTACTGTTTTTTCTCATCACAGACATGTTCTTCAAAGATGTGAAGAGCATACATACTTTTCATAATTATTCACAAAACTAAGTTTAAATCTGCATCAGCACATATGATCTCCAAGTTCCAATGTAACATCTAAAATGAGTAAGTATTTAAACAGCAGGCACAGGACACACAACATTAAAGGCTAGTACTGGCAAGGGTTACAATCATTTATCACACTACTTACACTGAGATGTGCTCATCTGCTAAATTGCTGATAGCACAACCAACTGCAATCCGAGGCAGGGAGCAGAGAGCTGGCCAACAGAGTGAGTGAACAGCACATCAGCTTTTCAATACAGATGTCTCCCAGGTATATCAGGGAATGCAAAGACTCAGGAAATGGCAATTTTTCATTCACTTTCTGTTACACAATAGAAACATCTTCTATTAACTGCTAACCAAATGATAAAAGTAAGAACAAATATGACAATGATTCATTTAAGCTCTTCAAGGAAGTATCTGACACAATGTAAGCATTGATTATCTTGGGAGAACATCAAAAATCTCAATACACACTCCTGCAACATGCCAACAAAAAGAAGAAAAAAAATATTTCCTGTAGCTACCTTCAGCAGCAGTCCAGAGAAGCTTATGCTTTAACAGCAAATTCTCACTTCAGAGTCCATCCACTGGCATGGAGAAAAGCAGTTTCTGTAACACCAAGTCCTCCTCCTTCCTCTGCTGAAAGTACGTACACTCCTAACTTTTTAAGGAAGCTGTTGGCACCCTCATCCCTTAGCTGTTCATCTGCTGTATTGGTTGAATATCCTTCCCCCCACAGCAGTACTGCTAATTCTAATCAGGAACACCACCTTGCCCAGCTCTAGACTATTATCCAGTGAGTACAGGCACGTGCCGAGGTTCTGGTATGTTTTAATTCAATATTATGCCATTTCAAACTGCCTGTCTTTTCAATCTTCCTGTTGCATGCAAACGTGATTCTTTTAAATCCCTGGCTACAAAGGCCTTTCCTAAGTAGATGCACTATTAATGCTAGCATTTAATTTCATAAAATAGATAGAATTTGACCCAAACACTCAATACTTATGTTGTAAATAGTCAAGAAGGAGGAAATTACTTTGTTTCAGCCAATTTCAAAATACATACGAGATGACAACTAAAGAAACATATTAAATGACAACTACAGGAAACTTTAGCTGAGGTGTGGCTCTCTAGAAGACTTCACTAACAACAAGGGAAAAAAAGAAAGTGTCCCTTGTCACCTAGTAACTATCACAATGGGGCTCTTTAGAATAAACAGATTAAAGAGCGACAGAAGCGTATGCCTGGGGTGGTTCTGTAAGCAAACTTAAGGTCAAGGTCCTGAGAAACGAAAATCACTGCTTCAAGAGAAAAAACCATGTATTTACACCTCAATGCCTAAAAATACTGCAGAGAGAAGGGTAAAAAAGGGCAGGAGGGTATAATGCTTCATGGCTGTGTTCATATACAAAACCTTGTTCAACCCAGGCTTGAAATGAAAGTGAAGAGCATTGAGACAAGTGACTCGGAGGCACAAAACCTTCTCAAAGGGGAATAATAAGAACTTAATACAGCAAATGCAGTTTACTGGACACCAGACACATTCAACTACACATTATATAATCCAATGGCCAGTAGCAGTCAATTATTTTAGCTCCTTTCAACAAGAAAGGGTTTTGCATCATCTTTGGGTAGATGTTTTCCACTCGTGGCTGTGCTCCTAGGAGAGGCCTTGTAGCACAGTCACTGATGAAGAGGAAATCAACTCTCCAAACAAGTACACACGTAATCTACAACATCGTGAAAAAGCAGTTCTCGCATCAGCTCACACCATATTTGCTCTTCACCTCTGGATATGTAAAAAGCATCCAAACAGGTTTTATAGGACATGAAACAAGCTCATTTTTCAACAAAAGTACAAAGTAGCTTTCCTTCCAGTTCATATTGGTCACAGCAGAGTACTCAAATTGCCTTTAGTAATAGACTGAAGTCTCAAAACTACTCAAAGCTGCCATACAGATGTGATGCATTTCAGAGAGGAGATGGGGGACAAGGAAAGGAGTGATGAAATGCTCCATCAGTCACAGGCAGATGACTCCAATACTCAGCAGTGTCCTAAGCACCATGACATGGCCAGGCAAGCAGCTCAGTGACAGAAAAACGTGATGACACCAACACAAGCAGCCCATGCTCCCAGAGGTCCCTACTGCTCTTATGTGGATGTCACCTCAGGACTCAGAGTTGGTTTGTCACTGCAGTTTCACTGCCGTAAACTTGCTAAGGGACCACTGCACACCTCTAAACAAAGTCCATGAACTTACAGGAAAAACCTATCTAGAAAATAAGGCCCTTGAAATTGCTTCAGAGCAATTTTTTTTATGCTGTAATTTGTGATCCGTACTTCCTGGTTCTTTGTCAAGAACTGGATGGCAACTTGTAATATTGCTGCTGTTACTCTTCATTTTGCTTTCCAAAATGGCACATTCTGAAAATAAGTTCCACTGGAAATTCATTATAAAAATCCAAGCAAACACCCTTTAAACTACTCTGCCTCCTATTCATTCATGTTAAAGAATATATAATATTAAATTCCAATCCATAGATTGATTTTTACACACGGTTCATTACACTCAAGCACAATCCCATCTTGGAAGCACCTCTCGTCATGTAAGCAGCTACTGAAGCTCATGAAGCAAAGATAAATCCATAACTTTAACAAAACCACATTTATCATTTATGGTGCAATAATGGGTTAGTTCTTTTCCCAATCACTGCAGTATAGACCAAAGGCTCTGCTAAACAGATTTTTTATACTGCCTTACATTTCCACTCACACATCTATGAAATGAAGTGATGTGTGACTGAAATGCCAACAGTCAAAAGACTTTTGTGGTGAAGCCCTGATGCTCACCAGAAGACCCCAATAAAAGCAAAAGCTGCACATGAGCACCATTTGAACAGTTCAGTTACAGACCCAATTCCCTCTTGCAGGTTCCTGAGCAACAAAAAGAGAGAATACAAGTGCTTTAGCCAGTTCAACTGCAAATTCAAGAGTTAATGTGAGATGCAATATAATCCAGTGTAACACTGGAGATGGACTTTGTATTTCAAAGACTTAATTAGGATTTATTGGCTGAAGAATACTGAAGAGAACAATAAAGATTTGTAGAGTTTTCTTGACAAGTCACACACATGAAGCGACCAACAACCTAATGTAAAAAAGCTTCAGAAATGCCACAGTGTTTATCAGAAAGAACAAAACTTGCCTGAATAGTTTGTTCCACAAAGAACTGTTCCTCTTCTTTAGCTATCACGCTATAAAATATTCTATTAGAAACACAATCTTAGATGAATCACAACAGAAAAATACTTTCTATTATCTTTAAAGTCATTATCCTAAGACACAGATATTAAAGCAACCATTAACAGTCAGACAACTGTCAGAATCAGCTGCCATTTCAATTCAATTTCCAACCTACTGCACTCAGCTAAGACATGAAGCTGTTAGTTTACATGCTACCATGTGTATAATGCCAACCCAACAAGACTGCTAAAGAATAATTTGGGGGTATGAAAACATTTCTAGCTTCTTACAGTTGTGTTGTTCATTGCAAAACCCAAGATGCCTCTCTTCAAGAACTTTCACATCTTTATTACACAATAATCATTATTTAAGCGAACTAAAATGCTTTTCCAAGTCACTGCCAACCTGTCATTGCATCAGAACTCTTGCTAACAATTTTACATGACAATAAGACTAAAAACAAAATTGAAGAGAAATTTTATAGCTTGTTTTAGCTCACTGTAATCCGAATAATACTTTTACCTAAACTAATCTGGACAGACTGTACACACCTTTCTACTTTACTTGTTGGGTGAAGTTTTTGGTTTCTTTTTCCTAAGGCTACTTTTTCCTTAACTATCGTCTACTAGTCAACACACAGACCAGCAAAACAAACTTTCCTATTGTTTCCAATTAATACCCAGCTTACCTGTGTTTTGCATGGTATCTTACACAAGAACTCTGTCACAAAAGGCTTCCTCAGACTAAGCATGATGCCACCAGGTAACACTGCAAAACAGGGAAGCTCAAATACTAGAGATACTTCTGTTTTCAACTCAAGTTTATGATAAAAAAAGAAGATAATTCTGCTAAAGAAGTTCTGTTGTACATGGTAAGATACAAAATTCAGCTCTACTGTATAGGAGCTGTGTAAAGGGACAAATCAAAAATTTCAACTAAATTGAAAGGGACTGGGATAAAAAGGTCCCAAAAAGCAGGTATTTTACATGATCTAGCGTGAGATGAATTTCAAACAGTCTTTCTGGCTTCAGGTTTATATATCTGATTATAGTTCCACATCCAACATTAATCAGAGCAGCAAACCACTCAAGTTATGAAACACACTAAAAGGAGATAAACTGGATCAAAAAGCATCACACTGCCGAAGAAAAAAGACAGAATTCTTAAGCTGAAGAGATGATGTTGATCACCACTGCTTGTACTCCATACAAAATAGACAGTGGCCATGAGGTCACACACTCTCAGTCTTCCTGTATTTACAGACAGCACATATATGAAACAAAAGAAACACAACAGAGTCCCACCTACAGTAGGTCTCCCAATATTAATTCACTTTTGCCCAAGATCAAATAAAAGTGGAAAAGCTGGCTGTACACTGGGACGCTGAGTCCTCCAGCTCAGGCAGAACTTGACATAGCTCCTGACTCAACTCACACAAAGACCTGCTTTGATGCACATGTTTGAAGGGAAGGGAGTAGAACAGTGACTATACACAGTGGGTACTTTCAGGATTTCCTTGCTTTTATCAGTTTAACACTTCAACTCAATTATCCTTCTCAGGTTTTTAATGTAACTTCATTAAACACCAATGGCACTGCCAAGGTGCAAAGCTCAGCATTTCTATCAATTTTTTGAACACGAGACAAGTACTTTAGAAGACAAGGTTTACTCAAACTTTGCTTTCCTTTGCTTACATCACAAGTTAGATAGTTGACCAGAAATGTACAATTCTTTCAAAACAGCACCAGGTTTTCTCTCAAACTCATGCACATGGTTAATATTCTGGTCATATTAACTCCATGTCTGGAGTCAACAGCACAACTCCAAAATAAGGTTCATCAGTTAAGGTTTAACAAGTGAGGCTGGATTTGCTCCCATCATAACACAAGTCATGGGGTACACCTTGGGAGTGTTATTTCTTGCCATATGAGCCCCAAGGTTGGAAGCTTATGTATCAGGGGAAAACAACATTATTAGCAACAGCATCCTTTTACTGTGAACATCACATGAGACTTGGATACTTCAGGGTTTACACAGAGACGTGCAATCTTCTGTGTGTCTTCAGCACAGAACAGCTCTTACTCTTCCAAGTCAAGAAAATGAGTCTCTACTACAGTAACCAATGCAATGCCAGCAACAGCACTGCTGTCACCTTTCAGGTTTTAGCACCCTGCCTTTAGCTCTGCTTACAACAAGGCCAGGAGCAGCTCTGTCTGTCCTTACTTGAACCCTGTTTGCATTCACACTCTGACACTGATAACATCACCTGTGCAAAGAAGAATGTCTTAAGGGAGGGGAAGAAATCAAATTTATGACTGAGTACACAACCTTGACAAAGCACACATTCTATGACAGGTATTCTACACCTGTAACAGAGCCGTAACTCTTGCTCACACTTCAGACTCTGGAGCTCTGGCAGACTTCCTCAGAAACCTGTAGTGTCATGGCATTGGTAAGATATGGATCTCGGTGTATTTGGCACTGGAGATTGCAGCATGTTTGTTTTCAATGGTTCTTTTCAAATGTTGTTTCCAGAACTTGCAAAAGGCTGTAAAATTCCAACCATGGAATTACTGTCTGCATGATCACTGCACACTGAAAAACACCATTTGAGGGGATGGTAGAGTTCTATTGTCTTCAAACCTGACTTTCCAAGAGTTTTTCCAATATCCCTGAAAACAAACAAGTAAACACTCTTTAAGGATGTGAACAACTGTGAGCTCTACAGAAGCTCTGACTTCTGTTAATTAAGCTAAGAGGCAGTATTAAATACAATATTATTCCAGAATAAAAAAATTCAGTATTCCATGTACTTCTTGAAATTAGGATCATGATTTTCTCCTCTATTCTGACACTGATTTGTTTCTGCTGAGATTTTTTTTTCGCCCTCAATTTGAGGCAGCAGGGTCTTTGACTATGACTTGAAGGTATTATCCATAAGACTTTCCAATATTGTTTTTAGCAATTGGAAAATAAGTTTAGAACAAGTCAGCCCAGAACTAAATACAGGATACTGCTTCCTGGAGCCCACATCTACTAATATAACATACCTAACAACACTATTAAATCCAGAAAAACATTGCCTTTCTATTTTTCATACCACTTTAGAAAGCCAGCTTCAGGAAATTCAATATTAGCCTCAGGTAGCGTTAAGCAACAGAGCTGCTAATTAGAAGCAAATAAACCACTCTGTGTATTTGGTTCTTCGATCTTTTTCTCAACACTGTGAAACAGTGAACCTCACAATGCCAAAAAACATCTGTCAACAACCCCAAACTGAATCTTATAAAACGACAGAAAAATACTGTTTTAAAACCAGACAAGAACAGATGACTGAAGATTTTCAGAAAAATAAGAGCTCAAAGGCAATATAGAACTAGTTCATTTTTTTTCATAAAACAAATGACATTTCAAATGTCATCTAACATCCTCCTGAAACATCTTCATACTTTCAGTTTCTCATATCTCCACAGCTTAACGATCTCCTCCCTAAAGTCAACGGCAAAATAAGCATTCATAGCAGCCAGTGATTACATTTCCTTGTCCATAGAGAAACACAGCTGTGGCTCATAGTTTCAACAATTTCCTTATACAACAAAACATACTGGGAAAGTGGCCATACCTGGGTTTTTAGCGTATTCTGCTTGCAACATTTTAACTTCTGAAAAGCAGTTCTACAAGAAGATAAAGCAAACCACCACTAACGCCGGAATGCCATACACCTTATCTTACACACAGATTTCAATTCCCTAAGAAATCCTCTTTTGGTCTGCACAGAGTCTCACTGGAAGTACACATATATCAGACTCACCTGTGCAGACTATTTTCCAGGACAAGAGCCAAAATCCGCAAGCCTACATCATAATCATCTCGCTAAAGTCCTTCTTTCAAACCTAGAAGGGCAAGCAGCTTTTGCAAATACCATCTGCAAAAACAAGGACACGTACCCTACGGCAACATCGCAGCTGGCTCTAAAAAATAACCTTCATAACAGTTGCTGGGCTTTGTTATCTAATTATTTAACCATACAGCGAAATCAACACGCAGCCAATGAAACAGGACAACCTAATTAATAACGCGGAGAAGAAAACTGTACAGAAACAAAGAGATTACGAGCCAGCACAGAAGCCTGCGCTGCCCGCTCGGAGGTCCCGACTGGGAAGGCTCTGCTGTGGCAGGACCTCACCCCCGGCCCTGCTGCCACCTCGCTCCCACCTCCTGCGCCTCGCCCACAGCCCTGGCGAGACCTGTGCCAGCCCAGTGCCTCCACCTGCACAGGGAGAGCCCCTCGCCACCCGGGGGAATCCTGCCTCCCTCCCGTCCTTCCCCCGCCCCCGCGGCCGCGTCCCCCAGGGTTTATCGCCCGCTGACAGCGAAGCGGATCAGCGACCCCGCGGCCCCTCCCGTCCCGTCGAGCCCCGGCGCCCTCGGCCGCCCCACGCCGCCCCCTCGGGAAGCCCGGCAGCGCCCGCGGGGCTGGGGGGCGCCGGCTCCAAGAGCCCGCCCGATCCGCCCTTGCTGCGGCGCGGGCCCTCACCCGGTCGCTACGCGGGCGGCAGGAGCGGCGGCAGCGCGGCCATGGCGAGCGCAGCACGGCGCGGTCCCGCTCCCCCGCCGGCCGGCCCGGCCCGGCGCGCTGACACATCAACAAAGATGGCGGCGGCGGGCGGGGCCCGGCGGCAGCGGGGCGGGACCGGGGCAGCCCCGGGCGGCGGGGCCGGCCCAGCCCGCGGGGGTCGCGCTCCCTGCGGTCCGTGCGGTCTGTGCGCTGCAGCTCGGGACGGGCCGGGGGTGAACGGGCACTCGCGACAGCCAGGAGGATCAGCAGGTGACGCGTGACCCGTCTCGCCGCCTTCCTTCTGCCTCGTGCTGCCGCCGGGTTCCCACCCGCGCTGCCGAAAGCCTGCGATCCACCGATGTTGCTAAAAGCTCCGAGCGGCTGGATATAGGACATAGTGCCATGGTATTATTGCATTCTGCCAGGGGACAGTTAGGTTGGACATTTAGAAGGATTTCTTCACAGAAAGGGAGATTAGACATTGGAATGGGTGGCCCAGGGAGGTGGTGGAGTCACCATCCCTGGAGGTGTTTAAGGAAAGCCTGGACGTGGCACTCAGTGCCGTGGTCTGGTTCACAAGGTGGTGTTGGGTCATAAGTTAGACTCGATGATCTCAGAGGTGTTTTCCAACCTAATTGATTCTGTGATTTCACACAAGATCATTTCGGGCATGCGTCTACAAATTGTTTCAGTCTGGATTGGGTTTTGTTTCTCCTCTTATTTAAACATATGACGTTTCTGGTCAAGGGATCTCATGTCAGACATTCCATGGCGCTAAGACCACAGCCCTGAGCAGCTGCCATACAGGCGTCAAACCATGACAAGAGGGATTCTTCACCCCAGCAGTTTTCAGATGGTCACGCAGATGCCTCTCGTTTTTGCAAGATCCAGTGCACAAGTAATGGCTAATAAAATCTTCTCCGTTAAGTAAACAGCATTTCATTCTCCATAACCAATCCCTGCATATTATGTCAAACCCCTGTACACCCACATGCCATATAAGAGTCAGTCCAATGATGGTAATAATAAGCTTCACTTAGCACCTGCTGGGACTTCATTCCTTACTCTGATTGGATTTTTTTAAAAAATGTGAAAAATTTGCTGGGCATCAAAAATCTGAACTACATTTCAGTGCTGGGATCAGCAGTTTTTCAGTGGAACACAAAGCTTTTTGAAATCCAGAGCACGGCATAAATGCTGTTTTATTTAATAAAAAATAAATTGAAAAAATACCTTAGCAGATAAGCTGTTAAGTGAAAGCAGTTGTATTTGCTATAGCAGCTCAGCTAAAATAAGCACTGGCATCTCTCCTGCAGTAATATCTTAAACATAACAGTAGAAAAGCAAGTTAGAATCACTGAATAATTCAGGTTGGAAGGCACCTCAGGAAATCATCCTGTCCAATCCCCAACTCATAGCAAGGCTAACTTCGACGTTAGATCAGATTGTTCCTTTATTTTGGCTAATTTATTTTTATATACGTATAAAAGTAAACACATACCTACATGTATGAAGTCATCACCCACCTAGTGATGATTTCTTCAGTGTGTACTATGGATGATCTTGAAAGTAGAATGTGCTGCATAACTTCACTTACAAACATTAATTGGGAGAGTTATTTCAGAGCAAGTTCTTCTTCTCCATATTCTTGCAAGGTATTTGGAATTTCAGAGCTGCAACTGCAAATCTGGGGGTCCTAGAAAATGCTCCTTGAAATCCGTTGTTTAACCCCAACCAGCAACTAGGCCTCACAAAGCTGCTGGCTCCCTCCCCTCCCCAGCAGGACGGGGAGAGAACTGGAAGACTTGAACTTGTGGGTCAAGATAAAGACAGTTTCATGTGACAGAAAATAAAATAATATTAATATTAATAATATATACAAACCGAGTGATGCACAATGCAATTTTTCACCACTTACTGACTGATGCCCAGACAGTTCCCAAACAGCAGCCCCTGGTCAGCTTTTCCTCAGTTTATATACTGAGGTGATGCCATTTGGTATGGAATAATCTTTGGCCAGCTGGGATCAGCTGTCCCAGCTGTGTTCCCTTCCCCGCCCCCTCCCCCCCCCCCCCCCCCAGCTTCTTGCTGGCAGGGTATGAGAAGCTGAAAAGTCCTTGACAATAGTGTAAACACTACTTAGAAACAACTAAAAACATTAGTGTGTTATCAGCATTGTTCTCATCCTAAATCCAAAGCACAGCTCTGTACCAGCTACTAGGAAGACAATTAACTCTATCCCAGCCGAAACCAGGACAAAACATTGTAACAGATCCTTAAACTCAACAGTAAGATTTTAGAGAAAATCAATCTGTAAACTTTTCAGTGCTATCATAACTACAAATCTTCCAATGTCCATTATTTTGGGAAAGATAATACTGCTTCAGGTAACTAAACAATGTCCTAGCCATCACCTCTAAAGCAGCAAAGGAGTCAGTCACATGAAGGCATGTGTCTTTAAAAACATTAAGTTGAGAGCATAAATGGAAGTAGGTTGCAGAGAGCACTCGTGCCCTCAGCTTTAACCTCCAAATAACATTTTAAAAGCAAGCATCTAGCCCTTGCTTTACTCAAATTATGCTGTGCATTCCATCTTGCTAAAAATACATAAAAAAATCAGGTGTGGAACAGACTTAAGTAAAAACTATCTCTTGTCAGAAAGCAGTGCCATGCAACACTCACTTGCTAATTGCCATGCAGCCCAAGTCTAAGCTTTGCTTTCAGAAAGGCTTCTTTGCCATTACTGCTGCTGTTCTGCAGCTGAGCTGCAAAGTTCACACAGTCTTGCTGCTCTGTAACAGTCCCTTCAGTGCCCAAATGCTTCTTATTTGGTCTTCTAGTTATTTAAAGACAACTGCAGAGACATCAGTATGCTCTGGCCCCAGTCTTTTTAAGATTTGTGCTTTTACCTTGCTGTACGCTTTGTCTGCAGTCCCGGTTACCTGTTTGTGGTTTAGTGTGTTCCACCAGACCTGGCAGAATTTCATCTGATTTTTGCCTTTTATTCTAGACACTTTTTTTAGAGCAGGATTAAAATCAGGTTAAGAAAATAGAGCCTGGTTAGTGGAGTTCTTCCTTAAAGGCATGAGAAAAGGATGTTTTGTACTCAGCTGGACTCCCCACAGCTCTAGTCCCAGAACTGATGCTGACAGTTCTGACTCTTATAATACCTGTGCTGAAACCGAATTTTCATCTGAAGAGTATCTTATCCTCAGGAGGCAGCCACAGATACTTAGGGAATGATAATGACAGGTCACAGAGAGAGTCCTTCCCCAAACCACTTGCATTCGTGTTAAATAAGAATGAATTACTATACCTCTTAATTAGCCAGCCATAGCTCTCATTTGGCATAGTCAAATGCTGAGGAAAACAATTTCTGAGTGAGAGAACTTACCATCTGAAAGACAGACAGTCCTACACAACAGACTTGTCTGCTGCAGACAAGCTCTGCATTGCAGAGGCAGAAGCAGAATTTGGCCCACATATTCAAAAGATTGTAGTTCTGGCTTTTGGCTCGTGCTTTGTTATGTAAGAAAAAGAGAAGTAAGTGTTCATGTAATTGCTCAGTTTCCAGGTGATGTTTGTTAATTATCCAAAATATTTTTTAGCTTTGCCCACTGAAAGGGCTTACAAACCTACGTTTTCTCCTTCAACTAAAGAAGTGTTAGCAACTCCACTTTAAGGGAGAACAGTGAGGTGTCTCAGACAGCAGATGTGCTGAGCGACACCCCACACTCCACTGAGATCGCTGGTGTCAAAGGGCCGTGTCCGGCACTGCTGAGGAGCTGGCAGCAGAGTCCAGCTTGCCCAAATCCCGTCTTCTGTATTTGTCAGAAGGCTGGTCTGTTGTAATGTAATTACCGCAGGCTGAATTGATTCCTGCATTTCACATCATGGCAAAATTACATAAAGAGTTATTATTTTCTTCACTGGGAATCAATGTCATTGTGTCACTATTTTATTCTGAGCAAGCACAGTTTTCCAGGAGTCTTCAGGGAGCACCATTCACAAAGCCCCATCTTCCCTCCATGTGTCAGGTAAGGACAGCGTCTTTGCTGAAGCTGCTTGCCACACTATCATGTCTGATCTATGCATGGTAAATCCCAAGTGTGACTATGATCACTCAAGTGCTCTGAGTAAGTTATAATTGGAAAAACTTATTTTCTTTATATATTGCTTGGACTGTCCTTTTTTCAGCATGTAGCACAGTGGTGTCTCAGCTGGTTCTGAGGCATTTAGATCCTACAGCTAAGGACACACTGGTACAGTTATTACAGAACCTACATGTTGGTAAGCCCAAAGCTCTTGCTAACAACTGCAGGCAAGTCACATCAGCCTCATGCAGTTTGTGGGATGTCGCTCCTGATCAGCCTCCATGCTAACAGCACTCTCCTCAGTTACCTCTGACACTCAGTTACCCTGCAGGAAGACCTGGATAGGCTGGAAGACTGAGCTAACAAGAACCTTAAGTTCAACAAGGTCAAGTGTAATGTCTTGCACCTGAAAAAACATAATCCAGAAGTGCAGCACAGGCTGCTGTCTACCCATCTGTGGAGCAGCTCTCTGTGAAGAGACCTGGGGTTCCTGGTGGACAAGCAGCTCATCATAAGTGAACAGGATGCTGCTGCAGCAAAGAAAGCCAGCAGGATGCTGGGCTGCATCAACAAGGGCATCACCAGCACTGATAAAGAAGTATTTGTCCCACTCACTGCTTGCCAGGCTACACCTGAAATGCTGTGTTCACTTTTGGTCCCTGCTACACAAAAGAGATGTGGACAGGCTGGAGAGGGACCAGAGAAGAGCCACAAAGATCATCAAGGCTTGAGAAGCTTGATGTGGAAAGAATGGCTGAGAGAAATGGGCTTGCTCAGCTGTCAGAAGAGAAGGCTTGGGGGAGGCTTTATCACCACATTCCAGTATTTACAGGGTGGCTACAAAGAAGATGGAAATTCCTTATTATGGGTACAAATCGCTTCTGGGGAGATTCCAATTAGAGACAGGAGTAAAATGTTTCACAATAAGAAAAATCAGCCATTGGAATAATCTCCCCAATGAAGTGGTGGATTCCCCAAAACTGGGCAATTGTAAGATTCAGCTGGACAAAGGTGGTGGGTCATCTTGTCTAGACGTTTTAAGCCACAAAGAAAGCCTAATTTTTTTTGAGAGAGGTTTGAATGACAGAGAAGTATTTCTAAATGCCTTACTGGTATTAGTTCTTCCTAGGCATGAGGATTATTGGGCTAATCTTAGGGAGAGAGGAACAAGGGGCAGGGAGATGATGAAGGCTGTATGATCATGAGTGCCCTGTCTCCCCGCAATCTCCCGCATACAAGTGTGCCTGCTCTGATATGCAATGCTGAGCAATTTGGCACGTGGATTTCCTGAAATCCCACCAAAGCCCACCTAATTTCCCCTCTTGTTGTAAGAGCTGATACACTCAGCTTCTGCTCAGGCTGGAGCTGAGGGCTGGAGGTTCACATGAGCCAGGAAGAGTCTTTCTTCTGACTTTAGTAGGTGGTATCTAAACCACCAAGAGAAAACTCAGCAGCCCTTAGATGTGTTGTTCACTTTTCTTTTGAGAATGCTTAGTTTGGCAGACAGGATCCTAGACTTAAACACAGATGATTTAGACCGAAATGCTGTCACAGCCAGATGCCAAATGACTTAAGGCAAAATATCTATGCTTCAGCTACTTCTCTGTGAGCAGAGGTAATTATTCCTTTTTGAACAGAACATGTAAGAATAAAATCCATCACTGATTTTATACACTTTAATAATAAGTACAACAATGTAGGGACTAAAATAGATCAGATTAATTTATTTTTGGTGAAAGCTTAATTGCACAGCACAGGGAACACATGAGATCATGTCCGAGTAGTAGCATAAAACTGCAGCAGTCTTGAGGATGAAGTCTGTTTTTCCTTGAAGAGAGACACTTGAAGGTGGGAAACAAAAGTTGAAGAAAAGGAGAAAACACCTTGTATAGAAAAGAAAGAGGAGAAAGGACAAAGGAAAGTGAATATAAGTTGGAAATGGGAGATGAAGTGATGTATGTTCTAAATTAGGGCAAAATTCAAATACTTTAAAATACTAAAGCATTAATTTTATGTATCAAATTTCATCTTTTTGCATAGATCTCACAGCCGTTTTCTGAATTTGTGTTAAATAAATTGGGGTTACTGGTGCAACTGTGGGTAATTATGTCCACAAAGATGCTCAGAGGCCTGAAGCACCTCTGCTATGAGGTCTTGCTGAGGGAATTGCTGCTGTTCAGCCTGGAGAAGTCTCTGGGGAGACCTGGGAGCACCTTCCAGTACCTAAAGGTACAAGAGAGCTGAAGAGGGACTTTTTACAAGGGCATGTACTATAGGACATGGAGGAATGGCTTCAAACTGAGAGAGGGTGGGTTTAGATTAGATATTGGGAAGAAATCCTTTACTGTGAGGGTGGCGAGGCCCTGGCACAGGTTGCCTAGAGAAGTTGTGGGTGCCCCATCCCTGGAAATTTTCAAGGCCAGGGTGGATGAGGCTTGGAGAACCGGAGCAATGAAGTCGCCTCCGGCCGCGCCTCGCTGACCGCGACCGCCGCGATGGAGGCACCGCCGGCTGCGAGCGGCCGGGTAGCACATGCCCCGCTCCGCCCCTCAGGAGCGGGGTCCCGCCTGGGCGGGGCGGAATGAGCGGCTCGGACCCGCCGGGAGCGGCTGGAAACGTCCCTGGCCTCCGGGGGCCGCTGCTTCTTCTTTTGCCGCCGACGGTCCTCGAGTGAGCGGCGGGCCCGGCCTCCCGCGTGGGCAGCGCGGACGGCGGGGAGGCGGCCCGGGGTGAGCGCTTTACTGAGGGGAGCGAGGGGCAGGGGGCGGCCCGGGGTGAGCGCTTTACTGAGGGGAGCGAGGGGCAGGGGGCGGCCCGGGGTGAGCGCTGCTCTGAGGGGAGAGAGGGGCAGGGGGCGGCCCGGGGTGAGCGCTTTACTGAGGGGAGCGAGGGGCAGGGGGCGGCCCCGGGTGAGCGCTGCTGTGAGGGGAGAGAGGGGCAGGGGGCGGCCCGGGGTGAGCGCTTTACTGAGGGGAGAGAGGGGCAGGGGGCGGCCCGGGGTGAGCGCTTTACTGAGGGGAGCGAGGGGCAGGGGGCGGCCCGGGGTGAGCGCTTTACTGAGGGGAGAGAGGGGCAGGGGGCGGCCCGGGGTGAGCGCTGCTCTGAGGGGAGCGAGGGGCAGGGGGCGGCCCGGGGTGAGCGCTTTACTGAGGGGAGAGAGGGGCAGGCGGCGGCCCGGGGTGAGCGCTGCTCTGAGGGGAGAAGGGGGCAGGGGGCGGCCCCGGGTGAGCGCTGCTGTGAGGGGAGAGAGGGGCAGGGGGCGGCCCGGGGTGAGCGCTTTACTGAGGGGAGAGAGGGGCAGGGGGCGGCCCCGGGTGAGCGCTTTACTGAGGGGAGAGAGGGGCAGGGGGCGGCCCGGGGCGAGCGCTGCTCTGAGGGGAGAGAGGGCCCGGGGGTGGGCGCTTCGCTTTCCCCCGGGGAAGGAGCACAGGGGTGCGCGCTTTACTGAGGGGAGAGAGGGCCGGAGGTGGCGGGGTGGTCTGCATGCTTGGCTGGAGGCCGTGGGACGGGGGTGTCTAATTTTATTCTGAGTTGATTAAAATGACTTAATTTAAATAGCGCCTGTGTAATTGCAGTTGTTGGAAGCACGCTTCTGGTTGAGTTGGTTTGCAGTGTCGCTTCGAAGACTACTCTGCTTTATTCGCAGGTTAGTTTTAGTTTGTTTTCTCCTATATTTTTCATTTAGAACAATTATATTGTGTCTTACCATTTGGAAAACCGGTGCTGAAAATGCATTTCAGCAGAGCCCAGGGCAGTGGTTCTCCTCAGGCTCCCGGCCATGAGAAACCCAGGAGTGCAGCCTGTGCTTTTTATTACTACGAACTTTTTTACTGAAAGTACAGTGAGGTCTCCTCCAGAGAGACACAGCAAGCTTCACATGTAGATGATGATGGCCACTCCTGCTTGTCAGTGTGTTCCTCTCTCCTAAAGGAATTTTTATCATTCAGTCTGTAATACTCATTGTCGAGATCTTTAATGCAGAAAGTATTTTGCTGTGCAGACAAAAGAAATAGATGGTAGAGAATTAGCCTTCCAAAATGAATGCTTAAATGTGTATTCAGAATAGGACCCAAAAATATGTCATATTGTGTGCCTGCCTGAATTAATCTTTAAATCCATGCTTTTGCAGTTACCTGGCCCACAGCCACCTTTGGTCATACTCTAATGTGAACCTTTACATGATGGCAGAACCACTTAATCTTCAACATAATGAAGTTACAGATGGAGATTTAAACAACAGGGTCACAGGTACCAACTCACTGTTGAAAAGCTTTTAGTTTTGAGGCTGAGTTTCTGAAATATCTAATAAAAACCAGTATTTTGTAAGCAACAATACAGGGTGTTTTTGACAAGTGCAGAAACAGTACAGAAACTTTTAACAGTAGTGCAGGTGCAGTAAGAGAGACTTTGTCCAAAGCTTGACAGAGGTATCTTGACTTTGTTCTTCTGTGATTGTGTATATGCTTGATTATTGATACACGTCATGAGTATGGCTTATAAATACAACTCCTAATTATCCAAACTTGTGCCAGCTGAAATGCATTAGAAACTAAAAAACCCCACCAGGATAATTGAAGTATTAGGGAGTTGGGACCAATATGTGGGAGTTGCAGTTCCTTCAGCAATATTTCTTGCCTCTTAAGTGCCTCTGTACTGTCTGATCCATGTTTGCTTACTCCAAGTTGGAGAGAGGGAAAGGCTTCATTTTGGGAGATCTGAATTAGCTTTGTATACAAACATCTTGGGTCTGGAGAGTTCATGCAATTTGATTTCATGTTAGTCAAGAGTTTTAGTTCAGGCAAAGTTTACAAGATTAACTTGCTTCCAGGTACGAGAAAAAGGCTATGTAAGCTTTATGTTGTCTCTGAAGACCTTGGATAGGCCTGCCAGACTGGAACAAGCTCTGAATGGCATGTGTAGCCTGGAACAGAAACAAATTCTTTGAAGGTGGATGAGTTTCCTACTTGAAAAAACATTTCTTACTGTATTGATATGCAGACTTAGCTGAATGTCTTGTAAGAGTTGTTTGGTAAAGATAAAACTTGCAGGAAGGACCACAATGTTTATAAGGCACTCACTGGGAAGTCAGAATCTCTTGTTTCAGAGTGTTTTGTTTCTCAGCACTGAGTTATAAGCACAGAAGGTGAAACTGTTGTTTTAATAATACCACTGATTGCATTATTGAATAAATGTGGTATCAGAGTGAAAACAAGTGACTTCCAGAGTGTGTCGTGGTCCAGGCATCTCCATTCACTCAAAGGGGCTGGCAGAATAGTAGGAGTAGCTAAGAGCCTTGTTTCTTCCTGCAAATATTCCATAACATAGGCACGTGTTAGTGTTGTTAATCAGATCCCTTTGCAAATACTTCTGCTTCTAGGAAGTTCTATGGAAGAAAAAACTGGTAGAGAGAACAGCATAGCTGCAGCTGATAAAGGAAATACTGTGAGTTGTTTCACTTTATAGTTGCCCCAAGTATTCTGAGCATTTCTAGATGGCAGAAATTATCAGCATGTATTTCTCTTTCTAGAACTTTGAAGTTTTGTCTCTTTTTGTTGTCATATTTTTGTATATTAGAATATTTCTACCCTAATGGGCAGCTTTTTTACAGTAAGAATGACTTCAGGTTTTTCTTCCACAGGTGTCACAGTCTAATTGGATTAATGGGAAGCCAAAGAAATTGCAATATTCCTCTAAGAGTGCTTTTTCTATTTGCTATGATAAGAGTTTCTTGAATCTGTTAGTACCACCCCCTAAAGGGGGCACTTGCCATCGTTGTGGTCTGTTTGGTAAGTGCCTGTTGTCCTGTAGTCTGTGACATACAGTACATTTATCAGTGAAACCAGATCAGGTTTGCTCAGAAATGCCTTAAAATGGATGTATATTTTTGACTCTCAGACACCAAGTATAGACTATTCAGAACGTAGTTGGAGTAACAGAACTGACAAGCAGAAGAAAGCATCTCTTTATCAAAAGTGGTGGGTTTTTTTCCCTTAAGTGTAGAAGGAATTTGGAGCATTTGGGCAGCAATGTCTGATAGCTGTATATGAATATAAATACCTATTTGTATGTTTTTAGAATTGCAGGAGAGCTGTTTTGTAAAGCAATTATTTAAACAGCTGTTGTCCCTTCCAATATGTGTTTTGCTCAGACTTCTCTTTTTTGTCTTTTTTGGGTTTTTTTTAGGAAAGCTCAGATGTTCACAGTGTCTGCAAACATACTATTGCTCTGTAGATTGTCAGAAAAAAGATTGGCCAGCACATAGAGTAGTTTGTGATCCTATTAAACAGAAGTAAGTTTGTTGAAAATTCTGCCAAATAATCTTCATAGAAAGACAATATCCCTCCCACTACAACATAAATGACCATGGGAGGGTCCTCTTACAGTAAAATGTGTTGCTTATTCTTAGGCTAGTACTGCATTATCTTATGCCTGTCATTATTGCATATTACCATATTTGTAATTCTGCATTTTCGTGGTTAAGGAATAAGTGTTGGCAAAAATCACGTACAATGAACACAGCCTTTTATCTCTATTTGCAAGTAGTTTGTATTATTAATGCAACTTGTCAGTCTTTTGTTCTTCAAATTTGACATGTTTTTCTTTGATTACAGTTTAAATAATAGCAAAACCAAGACGGGCGTTTATCTTAAGGTATGGAATACGATTTTGACTATGTCTTGAATGGATCTGGTGTGAGTGAGTGGCAGTGTGCTTAATTTAACCTGTACAGGAAAGGAACAAGTTGCTCCTTTTAGAACAATCAGTGCTTCAAATGAAAAGTTACTGGAGAACTATTCAGAAAAATGTTAGTTCTAGAGCTCTTAGAAGCACTACCAGACAACCCTGCTTTTGTTTGAAAAAAATATGTGAAAAAGTTAAAAACAAAGACATGTATGATGTTGCTAGAGAAATACTGTGGGAATGAAACAGATGTAGTGTGTCCAATTCAGAAAACTTTTGGTGTCTTGTTTCTGTGAAAAAATCTTGAGCTGATTCTTAGAGCCTTGGAAATTTATTAGAGAAATACATTTAATGTAGTATTATACAGTAACAGATGCAGATAAGCTGTTGTTCCTTTGCTGTAGAAGGAACTAAAGATGACAGTTCTCCTTTGTAATGTTTTGAAGCCTCTCTTGATCTTACTTTGAGCCAAACATTTCTTCCAGTCTTCTTATGAACTCTTCTGCAGGAGTTGATTTTTCTGTCCTTGTGGTTTCTTGGGATCACATTTATGAAGATGAATAAATGTGCATACCTCCAACTAGCCTCATGTTTGCACTGTAGAACTCCTTTGTCACGTACTTCTTTGAAGTAGCTTATTCATCTGTTTAACTTTTTGAAGGAATTTAGAAAGGATTTATTCATGTCATGAGACTTCTGTTAGTTCATCCTGGTGGTTCCTGCCATGTGTGTACTTGTGACTGTGTTCTAATGAAACTGATAACTGATGGTGAAGGCCCTTTATGCCAAATGGTTGTACAATATGAATAAAAAATTTGCATTCACTTTATTTTCAAAGAACAGAACATTTTTTTTCCCGTTGTTCACCTTTTGAAGCTCACATAAGTTCTGCAGAAGTAAGAGAGCTTAGATTGCATGTTGAATGATAATTATGTGGGTTACATTAAATTATTAGACTTCTTAAAAATGGATGCCAGCAATTAAAGCAGTAGGTATAATCTACTCTGGGGTGTTAAGGTTACGAGGAAGCAGATGGAATTAAATTCTTCTTATTTATGAGCGCATCGTAAGTGGGAATTTTAGCTGAGTCGTCCCATAAAACAGGTGTGAGGAGGTGAATGTGTGAGTCTTCAGCACTTGTTTTTCATTGATATTCTGTATATCTCTGCATTGTTCCTTGAAGTTTGTTACTACAAGGAGCTACAGCTGGACAACTGCAGTTTAAACATAATTTGTACCTGTTTTAAATAGAGTAGTTCAGTTTCTGGGGATTCTTTCCGTTTAACTTAATTTCCCAATTCTGTAGAAGAGAGAGCAGAAGTTGAATTGATAGCACTTCAAGCCCCAACAGCAGCTTTAACCTTAATATGCAAGACAAAATTTCTGAAGGCCTTAATTATTTAGTCACTTAGATAGGGGGAAGTAATCTGCTATCCCCTCTTGTTGTAATTATAATTATTTCCAGTCCATTAAATGTTTCTTTGCCAATTATGGTCCAAAAGGAAAAGGATAGAATAAAGGCATTGCCAGCTTTTTTTCCCAGCTGATGGGAAAGCACTGTTCAGTAACTGGTGTTGATATATTACAGGAGGAAGTGAGGTTGAGTTTTGCTGTAGATGTTGTTCTTCCACATTCTGGTAAGTGCTTGGTTGCGTGCGTAAAAAAGCCCAACGCAATTAAGGCTTTTATGTTCACACCCCTCCCCAACACCTGTAAAAGAACTGTTTTTTCTTTTGCCTTCCTTCCTCTTGTCACTCTCCCAATCTCTCCCTTGACTTTTTTTTTTTCAATTTTATTTTATTTCACCTTTCCATAAAATGTCAGTGCCTGAAATACCTTGTCAAGCTTAATAACCTTAAATTTTAGTGACATTACTTTTCCAATAGAATCGTATTAACTTCAGTGTGTTCTGGATTATCTTGTTTATTTTTCTGTTTTAATAGATGCATGAAAATTTGGTACCATTTTGTTTCTTTCTCGTGCATTTTTAACTCTTTAAAAATTACAGTATCAATTTCTAGTTCCATGTAGGATTTTACCAGCTTTCATTATATTTCATACATGCTCACTAAGTATCTCAAAGAAAGAATAATCAGTGGATGTTTCTGTATCCAGTTGGAGAACTCTATAAGCATGTTTGTATTTCCAACTTACCAAGCCTCAGTGGGAGACAAGACAAGCACGAGACCCTTGAGGAGTCAGACTTAAGATTTTCAGTTGAGCTGGGTGACTTTGGTTGTCAAAGCAGATGAATGCATGCAAGATGTACCTTTCATCATGTGGAAGATTCTATTGTTTAGATTTTCCTCTGGCTGCAGAGCAGGAGAATGTAGTGCCAAGAGCATATTCATTTCATTGTTCTGCAGCCCACAGAAACTTTGAAGGATGTGGTGGTCGATCGTCTTAGCTTGCTAAACTTCCTCAGGTGCAGGAAGCTTATCTCCATGTTAGACTGTGCAGTCTATCAAAGGATCATTCACCTTAGTCCCATGTAAATGCAGCTGATTCAGGGTTGTGCTTATTTCACATTTGGTTGCTTCACAGCACAGTAGTGGCAAAGTGATATATAGCCTCCCAACCCTTTGGAGAGAAGATCACATAAATATCACTGCATTCTTGAAATGTTCCATGCATTCATTCCAGACTTTACAAGCAACTGAAACACCTGTATTGAGGTTTTCATTTGCAAATAATGGTATTGAAAGTTTGGAATAGTGCTTCATGCATCAGAAATGGTATATGTAGTAGCTAAGAAACCAAGATTTACAAAGACATCTTGACTAAGTCATTACATAATCAGTGTTGTAAATAATGAGGTGAGTTACGAATCCTTGTATCTGAAAAGCTATAATGAGCTTTTCAGCTAACAGTCTTTAGTGACTGCAAGTAAACGTTGATTGTTACTGCTTTGCTCATTTTATGAAGTCAAACAGTCTTGGAGCTGTGAATGTGCTCAGAAAACTCAAGTAGTTGAGCTAGTCTGAAATTACTTTTGTTTTGCATTTAAAACATATTAAGTGCTGAACAAATAAGTAGAATGTGTTCACCTTATGATAGGGCTATAGGTCTGGCTCAGAGGATGAGCCAGTGAAGTGAAGTGAAGTGAAACTAACTGATGGCTATTTTGTATAGTAAATCACTTACTCTTACATCTCTATTTTAGAAGACTGCCTAAATAAGGTTCCCTTAGAAATGAAGTCTCATTTAACTCCAGGAAGTGATGCCAGAGGAGACTCTCCAAGAGGTAAGCAAGCAAATCAAACTAAACTTGTGGAATTTTAAGTCCTCCTGTCCTGTGTGATATTCTAGCTCTTCACTAGTATCGCCTCATACTTTAAAATGTTGGCTAGTGGAGCTTCCTTCAGGTCACTACTGACATTAGCTCATACACTTTCTAATAGTATAAAATATTTGTTAGTGATTATTATGTGAGCATTAATTTCATAATATGACAGGAGTCTTCAAAGTCCAAAGCATCAACAGAAAGAATAAACTATTTCAGTATGTTTATATTTTCGAAGTCAGCTAGCTTTTGATTGGCAACCTTTTTTCTTTTTTCTGTACAGTATCAGAAAACCATTCAAAGGGAAGTGAAAAAAAATTACCTGATGATGAAGACTCTCCTCACTGTGCTAATTCAATTGTCAAGTTTGTCTCTTTAAGTATTGGAGTTGAATTTTCTGGCGTAGTTTCCCACATTCAGAATCCAGACACCTTTTTTTGTCAGCGGATGCAAAGTGCCCGTAAGTGATGGGTTGGAAATGGGATGTAGGATGCCTAGTATGGCATTTTTCTCTTTGGTAGGGAGTGGCTGGAGGAAGGTACTGCTGGTCTTGGAGGTTGACCTGAAATGATGATTCCGTGTAACTTTAGTCCATGCCTCAGTCAGTTAAGAGCCATGGTGGTATAGAGGATAGTTTCTGGCAGTGTTAGTATCACTTACTACTCTGAAAGGTGATAATTTGTTTGACTAGTGCAAAGTAGAAAAAAGGTAGAGCTTGGATTTTAACAATCTGAAGTCAATTTGTATCACAAATATTTAATGTTAGATATGTTCACTCAGGTGTTCCAGAAACGCATTTGAGTTTGTAATGACTTCGTTTATTTCTGTATCCCTCATTATTCCCCCTAACAGTGTTTAACAAGCGTTTTCTTAGAGACTGAGTGCATGGACGGAACTTCTTGTTACATAGTATGGGGAAAATATCTGAGTATGAGAAAGCCAGTGCCCAAACCCTGCTTTGGTGTTTTCTGATAGAGAAAAACATGACTCTCTAGTGGGCCAGAGCATGAGGCTGCAGGGACTTCATGTGTATCTTCCACAGTGCCCATAAACACGTGTCTGGGAGAGAATAAAGAGCAGAGTAAGTTGTGAGATGTCTTATCCTCCCAGTGCTGTCTCAGCCAGCAGGTTTTCTTCAGCTAAGAGAGTTTTGGCAGCTGGATGTGATCTGGTGTGTCTGCTACAGTAGACTTTTCTTCTGTGTCCATGTGCAGCCTGTTAATTCTGGGTAATCAATAGCAAAGCATGTCCTTTGGGAAGGAGTGACCTACCTCATCATCTTCCTGTTGTTGGAAGGGCTGTCTTCCTTGATTTCTCCTTGGCAGGCCTCCACTAGCTTGCTTTCAATTTCCACTGGCTTCAGCTTTGTCCCTTTGCTGAAAAAGTCCATCACTGGTTTCCCTGTCTGTTCTCTGCTGTGATTCCTCAGACACACACGAGGACTCTCTTTGATACTACTAACTGAAGAGCCCTAGTCTGATCAATGTTGAACATTTGAAATAATCTCAATTAGACTACAAGATGTTCTTCCGGGCTTTGAGCTTAATTATTTTGTGATAACTCCAAGACAGGCTGTGTTCCAAAACCTATGTATTTTAACATCAGGTCAACTTGCTGAGCTTGAAGCATCTCTTAATGAATACTGTGAACAATTTCCCAGTAGTCCATCTTTCCGTCCTGCTGCTGGCAATGCGTGCTGTGCCCAGTTCACAGGTAAAAATGGAGTGAAAGTACTAAGTTATGTCACTTAAATGTATTACCAGAAAGATATATTTTATACTTAGGTTTAGAAGTGTTTCATATAGAGTTTGTCTCTGGTTTTTAGCTGTGGATAATGCTTGGTAGTGGTTTAAAAAATGATATCTATAAATTACCAATTTTAAAATGTGCCTTTATTGAGCAAACTCTTAACACTGGATTCAGATTATTTAGAATAGCTTTTTAAGAGATCATGGAGAAATTTGGGTTTTTTATGTTGCTAAGTACTATTTCCCCAAGGCTGGAAATAAGTATATCTTTGAAATTTCAGGCCCCAAAAAAAGCACAGAAGAAATGGGGTTATATGTAATGATGCTGCTCTGATAGACTGCTTCTCGAAATGCTGCTTAGCCAACACCTGCTAGTCCTGAACTGTACTGAGATGAATGTATTTTTATATTGGTCTGTCAAAACCCCATTCTGTTCTCAGATGTTACATCCGTATCTTCTTTTCTAGAAGACAACCTTTGGTATCGTGCTGCTGTTAGAGCTTATGCTTCTGAAGATACTGTTTTGGTGGACTATATGGATTATGGTAATTCTGACTCTCTTCCACTGACCAGACTTCGTCCTATTATTCCAAGCTTGATGGACTTGCCAGCTCAAGCCATAAGATGTAGCCTGGCAGGTATGAAGTAAATGATAAGCAGTTTCAAACTAGATAGGGGGAAACAAGTGGTATTAAATAACCATCACACCTGTAGTATCTCCCATTGAAATATGGGGAAGGATGGAGGTAATGGTAGGCATTATTTCCAGAATTCTTAACTGTCATGGCATATTTACAAAATGTGACAAATATTTCATAATGTACTCACAGTTATTGTACCTTTCCACACATTGGTGAGACTGGGACTGACCTCAGAACCTTTCCATGCTATGTGACTTTCTAGGTGTAAAGCCACCGTTAGGAACATGGACCTCAGAAAGTATTTCTTACATGAAAAAACTGGTGAAAGACAAAGTGTTGACAGTAAAAGTAGTGGATAAAGAGAGTTCTAGATCTGTGGTGGAGCTTGCAGATGCATCAGTTACTCCAGTAGTAAATATATCGAGCCTTCTCGTCGAGGAAGGCTGTGCAGCTGAGGAACTGAGGATGGCCTTGCCAGCAGCCAGAGTTAGTGATGAGCAAGCCAATGGTGAGTATGAACACATCTTGCTGCACTGGCATTATTTAACCTGCTAGAGTGGGTACAGAGAATGCAAGCTCTTAACTGGTAAGAGCTTTTCAGTCTGGCTCATCAGGTCTCACCTTCACAAGTCTGAAGTTTAGCCATGGCAACTTAGTAAAGAAATTGTGTGTCTGTATGTGTCCAGGTGTGCACACTTAACAAAGTTGTAATTGCCTGTGTTTGGAAGTTGATACTTACTCTGGTTAGAAGTCTTACAGTTTCCAGTTGAAGTAGGATGTGACTAGTTATCACCTGCCTGTTCTTATGCCCTTGTCCATTAGTGCAAATAGTATTTCCTCTGTTTTCATCTTCATTGTCCTATATTTTACACATAAACCCCATACTTAGTCCTTGAAAATTTGACTGCAGTAGCTTATAAAGCCTCAAGTCTATGCTTAAATTGCCTTGTTTGAATTTAGTGACCAAAGCTTCGATCTGAGATATTTTTGCAAAAGTTACATTGAGTTTCTTTGAAATCTAGGGGAAGATTCCTGGCTTCTCTCATGTGAAGCATGCTAAGTTCCTTTTTTCCATCCTATGTCTGGCAAACATATATATTCTCTTCTGATCCATTGGTACTGAAAACAAGGGAAGTCTTTTTGTCAAGTCTGTGTTGAAATAATTTCGATCTTCCTCACGAGATGCCTTGTGGCCAGGACATGATTATTCCTTGTCCTTATTCAGAAGAGTAAGGAATCTTACATAAAATTGAAATGAACAGTAACTTCCGTGGTTATATCTAAACACATTTTGATCTATGGCCCTCATCCAGGACCTGTTTTGTACTTCCTTGGTTTCTTGGTTACCTCTCCCCTTTTTTAAATTTCACTCACTGAGCGGGAGCTGTTGAATGCAGGTTTTAAACACTGTGTTCTCCAATGTGCCACGATTTAGCGTTCCCATGATCTAGTCTACAACTTGTGTTAAATAATAAGCTTCTGTCAGGTACTTGAGCACAATATACAATGCAAAGTTCTGCAACCAGTCTTTCTAGTAATCTTTTTTGTTCTTCCTCCTTAGATTGTTTCCAGTAGTCTTGGTGACAGATGTTTCCCTTTTCTGTGCTCCCTGCCCTGTTTCCAGGAACTAAGGTTCCCTAGTGTCCCTCTTGCTCAGGCTGTTGCCACCTAGTCTTTACCTCTTTGTGATTACTCTTCCCTGTTACCTATGGCTTATTCTCTTTGGTAGTGAAGAAATACATTAAACAACTGGCATATTTCTCTTGGTTTTATTCTGCAAGGAGGCTCTTACTGGTAATTAGTCTGTTCCACAATTTACAACAAGAAATTTGAGGACGTGAATGAGCATTCAGGATGGGTGGTTTTTTCCCTGTAAAAGTTATTTAATTTCTTTTCATTCTCTGCTTTTCTCTGTCCTCTCTAGAGGACACAGCGAACAAAAGAATGTGCAAGTGGATTCAGTTAACTCTTAACCAAACGCTCAGCGTCATAGTGTGTACAGTGTACAATCCTGGAGAATTCTACTGTCAGATTTCAAACAGCCATGGTAAGTTTATTCAGCTTTATTCTTTCTGATTGTTTCTTTGCTTTCTGATTTGTCATTTATTGTAGTTCTAATGAATTACTATGTCAAGTAAACTTATAGCACAAAGGCTTATCTCTGAGGTTTTTATCTAAGAATACAAGTGGAGTGACAAAGAAATTGGATCATTGTATTGAAATCTGAAAATGTTTAAGATAAGCAGTAGAGGAAAGCAGAAGAGTTACCATAACCTAACCAAAGGATATCTTACAATTTTTTTCCCTGGCAGAGTGGCCAGGCATTGGAATAAGTTGCCCAGGAAGGTGGTAGAGTCATTGTCTCTGGAAGTGTTCAAGAAGCATCTGCATGTGGCACTTGGGGGTATGGTTTAGGGGTCGTGATGGTGGTGCTGGGTTGATCGTTGGACTAGATGACCTTGAAGGTCTCTTCCAGCCTTCATGATTCAGTGATTCCTTTAATAAAAGCAGATAAGAGACATGTTCCCTGTGCCGAGACAATATTTACTGGAGCTCTCATCTAGTACTTTCTTGGAATTTATAAAAACTTAAAAAGATATAATAATTGTAACGCGAAAATGAGAAAATGCAGCCATTGAGATGTGACTTCCTCTTGGATTAGTTAAAAAGTAATCTTGTTTCTCTACTGGAAGTCTTTATACAGACTTCTGATAGCCACTGGCTTTTTAAATGCTAGAAAAAGAATGTGACAAAATTCAGTAGCTGAAGTGGGAGCCAAAGGTATTCAAACAAAAAATATGGGGCAGTTCTTAAAAAGTGAGGGATGTTTGTTCCTTGACTTATGTAGTCAAGGAATACATTTGAAGGTGTACGAGTAAACTGTACAGTGAAAAGTATTGATAAAGTTCAAGTCAGCTTGTTTTGTTGATCTCATCTTCTTTTTTTTTCTTTCTGATTTTCAGAGTTACTTGCTCTAAACTCACTTAACAAATCATTGTCTGAATACTGTCAGAAAACTCCACCAGATGTTTTTGAGCCTGAGAATGGAGACCCTTGCTGTGCTTTTTACTCTGGCAAGTAACAGACTGAAATCGTTTTGTTTTCATAGGCTGAACATGAAAAATTAGCTCATAGTTTGCATTGGCAGAGGACAACAAAGAATTATATTTATTTACTAGGAAATGAAAGCTGGTAGACTTAACAAATGTGTGAAGTAATTATTAATTTTTTTAAACTTTTTTAAAATTAGAGGATGGTAACTGGTACCGTGCTGTGGTGCAAAATGTCACTTCAGATGGAGCTGTTCGAGTGAGCTTTGTGGACTATGGAAATACTGAGGAAGTACCACTGGATAATATCCGACAGATCTCATCCTCATTCCTAAAACTTCCATTTCAAGCAATTAAATGCTGGCTCTCAGGTGAATCTTCTTATGAATTCTTTCTCTTACAACAGCTCTTGCATTTAGAGACTTGCTGCTTTGGGGGAAGGAGGTGATGATGGGGAATACTGTGCAGAACTCATGTTCTTTTGGGTTTGTTTGTTTGTTTCTCTTCTCAGCTCCTGCCAGTTCTCTGAGTGATCTGCATGGACTTTGCTTACTGCTTTACTGGTCAAAGAGAACTTGTTTTGTTCAGCTTCATCTGTAGTGCTTACTGGCTTTTGGTTGTTGCCTTGCTAGGAGTAAATGTGCTTTTGTGCAACTTTATTTCTCAACATTTTTGCAGGCAAAGGAGCTAATCTGTTTTAATGAAGAAAGTTGGCCTTTCAGTTCTCTTTCATTTGACTCCTGAAGAGTTTGGCACTGTACTACTGTTTCTCAATGTTCTGCAAATTCCTTTTCCACACCATTCAAAATTCTGCAGAATTTTTTCTTTCTTTCTGATGTAGTCTACTTGGTTTAAAAATGAAAAATGTGGAAACAGGAAAAAGCTCAAAACCACATTTCATTAAAGTGTCTTTTGCCCCACCTACCCACCTTTAAAACACTGAGGTTTTGTTGGCTCCTTTGATAAAAAGGCATTGTTATACTGATGCAATGACAGTCTTAATATTTGTGCTAAGGCAAAGGATTTACTTGGTTGAATCGTAAAATATAGAAGGAAAAACTTGGGAGTCCTGAGGAAGTGTGATTATTTAGAAAAAAGGAGAAAGAGCAGTTAACAGAATGAAGGACAATGTGTTTCCCTAGGATAGTAAAAGTAGCCTTGATATTTCAGGGTATGCTTTAAAAAAAATTTTTTAAGGTATTTTTTAAAGGAAATTATAATGTTGAGGAAAGTCAGTATTAATGAATAGAGATATTTTAACAGTTATTTTATTTCCTAGGTATAAAGCCTGGAAATAGCAAATGGAATCCAGAAGCTACAACCAGATTTCATATGTACACTTCAGGGTTAGAGCTTCAAGCCACAGTAACTTCCCTTTCTGAAGATGGGGCAGGTGTAGTGCTTACTGACAATTCCACAGACTGTCCAAAAATGATCAATGAGATACTAACTTCAGAAAAATTGGCTGTAAAGGAAGTTCTGCAGGATAAAAATAACTTTCCAAACAAGTCTCTTGACCAAAGAGGTAATTAAAGGAATGTTAACTTTTAGATTTAACTAGAGTTTTCAGTGTTCCAGCCTTTAACTGTTATTTTCTTGTTTAACTGTAATTAATATCCATGCATAGTTTTGGTTATATTGTCAGTTCTTACAGTTGAGCACCAGCTGCCCTGCAGGTGGCATTACAGACAAAAAGAGAAAGATAAAAATCGCTGTGTTTGTCTTAAATGACTGCTGTCTGACTCTGTGAGAATTAGAGAAGTTTTCTATGTCTGAAACTTTTCTCATGTTTGCTTTTCAAAATCTTATTTTTTCTGAGTTTTTTTTTACTCTAGCTGCTTTTATATGCCAACAGTTTATGAACAGCAAAGTAACCATCAATTATCTTGGTTTAGATTTGTCTTCCTGAAGGGAAGACATGTAGTTGTGTCTGAAATTCAAGAAGTGGTTATAAATATCAAATAAAATGACAGTTCCTTAATATATATATATATATATATGTTTGGAGGACAGTGATAACACTGCATTTTCTTACAATTTCTATTAGCAACCTCACTTGGGCACTGGAAGTCAATTGAATTGGCTGTAGATGAAACTATGTCTGTCTGGGTAACAGAAGTTGTAAGCCCAGACTTGTTTTATGCTGTACCCGTACAAAATAAAGGTAAGAAAAAGTGTTCATTGTTCCTAATACTAGTAAGAAGTCACTGTTGCAAGCGAGTTAGTAAAATGAATGTGTATAGTGAAGTGAACTGTGTAGAAATGTATCTTGGACAGTAGGAAAATACTGTCAAAGGTGGGAGCAGGAGGGGCTTAAAACTTAAGTATGCTCTTCATTATACCCAAATGTGATTAGTTAGTGAATGTGGGTTTTTTCTGTAGATCAAAAGAAGGTCTTTAAGGAGCTGACTTCACTGGAAGACTATTGTAGATCTTGTAACAAACAGCCCTTCCAGCCAAAACTGGGTGAAGCCTGTTGTGCTCAATTTTCAGGTGAGAGAATCATTTGTCCTTCCATTTCCTTGGCCAGTGTAAAACACAGCTTTCACTTTTGCTTTAGACAAAGGAAAAACACCAACTTGAAAGTGCTTATGGATCTCTTAATTGTGCTTCATGGCAATTGGCCTTTTATATATCCACCACAGTATTTAAAAATTCCTGGAAAACTCCACAGTTTCTTGTTCTCAGGATGAACCGTGTTTATGAGGTGATTCTTCACACGTGACCGTTCTTGTCCCAATCTTTTCAGGTAATGGCAATTGGTACAGAGCTGTTGTTCTGGAAGCTTCCCAGTCTGCAGTGAAAGTACTGTATGGAGACTATGGAAACACAGAAACTTTACCACTTTCAAAGGTGCTGCCAATCACCGATTCCTATTTAAAGCTGCCTTTTCAGACAATTACATGTTCACTTGCAGGTAAAAAAAACCTCCCCAAAATAAGCAAAAAAACCCATGCCAAAAAGCCTTGACTGGTTTTCTTGAATGTTATAAATTTGTACCTGTTCTGGTGGTAATGTTCATTCCTTAATACTGGTAAACTGGTAAACAACGTGATGATCTTCTGAAATAGTATATTGGTAAACATGGCAAAAGCTAGTTTAGAAAACATGTTTTTAGGTCATTATCTCTAGTATTTAAGCTATTTATATTAGGAAAATTTAGCATCATATTTTCCAAAACATGTATGTACGATTCAAGTTATATCTTAAAGGAATTATTTATATAACAAACTTGATTTTCCTTTTTTTGCAGGAATAGAGAAAGCTGAGTGGTCTCCATTAGTGCTTGACAAGTTGAAAAAACTGTTATTGAAGCAATACGTCACAATTACAGTGAAAGAGATTAATGGAAATGTTAATTTAGTAACAGTGGAGAAACACTTTGACAATGGTTCTTTGAATATAGCTGACAAACTTCTAAAGGAGGGTTTGGTCAAATCCTGCAGTGCTGAAAACTTGCATAGTGAACATCAAGGTACATACTTTGGCTTAATTACTTCAGTTTGCTTATTCTGAAGAACTTGTAAGCACATGGGGTGGCTAAATGACTTTTCCTTCTAAAAATCCTGGACAATGCCACATACCACCTCTTAAATTAGGGAAGATGTGTATGTGTGTATTTTGCTCATTCACTTTGGTTTTTGTAGGTAATGGAGGCGAGACCAACTGCTGCTGCATGGAATTAAAAGTGCAAGTAAGATTCAATCCAAGCAATACTTTCTTATGTTTCCAGAATTCAAAGGAAACCCTGTGTAGGAAGCAAATTGGGAGTAGGGGGATAACAGCTAACTGAAAAGTGGAAATTATGTGAAATATATCCTGACACTTTTTCTCAGTTTTTTTTAATATATGGTAATAATTAGGGCACCCTGAAGCTGAGGGAGAATAGTGTATAGAGCACACATTAGTCTGTACTTTGCCCCACAGACAGCTCTTACTTCATTTTTTTGGAGTGTGAAGTCTCAGGAGTGGTACTTTCCTCTGTTGTCTAATTTAAGACCCTGATTTCAGTCCTAATTTGAGTATTCAGTCAATTAGGTTTGAGGAAGCTACTTCGGGAAAAAGAAAAAGGAGAGGAGGGACGCATACATGGACCAAGGGGAAGTCAGCTACAATTCCGCTAGCTTTTTTTCCCTCCTGTAGATTTTACAGCAGAAAGGAACTATATGTTTATTGAATTAATATGGTACTTAGCTGAGTTTGTTGTGTTAGAATCGACCCTGATCTGAAATCAGCAGTTAAAAAAACCTAGAATTGTATATTTCTAATTCTTTCTGCTTATTCCACAGCTTGAAAAGCATAAACAAGTCCTACTCTTCCTTTTAAACAAGTTTGGGAATCCAGATGGATTCACTGAAATGAAAAAACTGTTGAAACACTAAGTCTCTGACATGGCACCATTTCATTTGCATGTCCACCAAGTTGCTGCAGTTCCTTTTTTAGAAGATCAAGAGCTTCAGCTTAAAAAATGGGGGTCACTTTGTAGAAATTTTGCTGTTTAAGTACCTGCATGTATCTGTATGCTTGGATTGTTACTGTGACACAAGTATGTAACTTAGCAGGTTGCAAAGCTGCGAGCTAAAATTTCTGTTCTGTTCTTGTTTTATGCCACCATGTGCTGCCGAACTTTTTGCTTTTATTTTCCTGTTGAATGCACACAAGTTTATGGAATGGCCATTACATTGTGAGTCTGTTCTGCAGACTTGCATTTGAAATTATTGTAATTGTAAGGCTCACTTAACTCTATACCATTAATATGACTTGGAAAACTGTATCTCTTTTTGATTACTCACCTTTCAACCTAATTTCTGGTCTGAAGTTAGACCAAGATTTGTTCTTCATAAACTTGATTTCAGTTTCTTTAAAGGTTGAATGTTGTCTTGGACTGCATACAGGTAGTTCTCTCTAAAATCAGTAAACACTTTAATGTGCAGTTCTTTTTTTGTGCTTATGCTGTATAATATGCATCTGTGAATATTATTTTGAAGCTAATTTTATTGAAGCTGTTTTGTGTGTAGCTACGTCATCAGGATTTCTACCCCATCAGGTTTTCACATCATAATAGAAAAGACCCGTTCTGGGATATGACAAAAATACTGAATCAATTTATTAACAGATTTTCAGTATTTCTTCAGTTGAATACCTAGTTATCATTTCTGACTAATTCAGGAATGTCAGATTATTGTTTGAGGAACACAGTAGACATTTGCTGATTGAAACTGCAGGGTCAGCCTTTCTGTCCACTTAAAATACAATGCTTCAATACTTGGGCTTTTGCAGAGTGGAAGAATCTTGAGATTAAAATTGTTGCGAAATATTTTCCTTTGACTTAATGTTTTATTGCACTCAAATTGCCTCAGATTTTTTTTTCATACCTCTTAGTTTTTGTTGCATCATATTCTTGCAGTTACTAATACTTAGATGAATGCTTGCACTTGAGTTTTTAGAGTTCTGTTCATGCCCCTGGTTCTGAACCAAGATTGTGGCTGTGTCAGGTGTCCTTTGACTCCCTGGGACGAGAGTGACTTGCACAAGCATTTGCCCACATGCAAAGCACCTCACTGATGTTTTAGTCCTCCCACACCTCTTATCCTCTGTCTCCTAGTAGCTACTCACTGCATTTCAGAAGATGAGTTTGACTGCAGTAGCCAAAAGCAGCCACTTTGTCTGCATTTCATAAGCAGGAGAAAGGAAAAGTGAATCTTCGCTTGTTCTACTTGGGTAAAATAAAAGCTGGAAAGCAGTGGCTGGCGTTTCCCATGGAGCTGTCTGTATGGTGCAGAATAAAGGCACCTGGCAGTAATGGGAGAGGTAAGAGCCTTCACGTGGTTCAGATACCTAGTTCACACCTTCTTTTCAGATGAGCTCTTGGGAGCATTGATGAAGGAACAAATCAAGCAAGAAGTGTGGAAACCCAGTGGAGTTACTTGTGTAGTCTTGGGTTCCTCTTGCATAGTTTTCTCTGCTAGTTTTGATCTCTAATTGAAATCTTCTCTTGAAGTGTTGAACTGTCACCTACGGATTTTATTTATCTAAATGCCTGTATGGTTATCTCTGAACAAAGAATGTTATATGAAACAATAACTGAGGCAATAACATCTGTGCTCTTGGAAATAAAATTTCTTTGTTCCCTTCTAGACAAGAAAACAACAGCGAACTGGAAGTCTAGAATAACAGCACTTTTGAAAAGGAAGTAGTATGAAATTAATAAAAATTACCTAGCACTGCAAAACAGCAGGGCTTTTTTTATCCTTAGAAGATAATTTTCATTTATGAATCACTGAATAGACATTGCTCATTGGCTTTGACTGAAATTATTTATTACTTAGCACTTGGTGTGTTCCTAACTCCATATACCCTGAGGTAGACACAAGGGCATGTTTTGTCTGTACAATTCGAAAATTACCGATCTGTGTTTAGGTTTTGCGTGGGAAGAGGTGTGCAAGCTCTTCTTTGACTAAAAGAGCTCAGTTTTTTGCAACTACCAGTACTGGCACAGAATAATAATAATAACATAATAGCATAATGACAAAACATAATTTTTAAAACAGGCCCCTTACATCATTCCTCCAGGTGTTGTAGGTGTGAATATGGTACTTCTGCTCACAGGTCAAGCATTGTTTTTTCGCACAGAAAACTTTCTCAAAAAATCGGATCCTACATGAAGCTACTTTAGTGCTGCTGTGAGGCAGAGTGAGTGGGGCTGTACTTCTGCTCTGTGCTGCTGCCCAGCCTGCTGCCTGTTCTCCAGGGCTGCTGACACTTTCGGCTGTACGGAGTCTATTGGAGGAGCGGATACCAATGCTCCTCCTAAATGTAACCTACAGCAATGTGGGTGTTCCTGGGGTTGTTTCCCCACCCCCAGTTCGTAGCTGTCGGATGTGGAGGAGAGGCTGTCCCAGCTGAACACGGTGTAAATCCAGGTGGGGAAAGGCTGCTCATAACCCCCGCAGGTGCTCAAGGGCCGCGCAGAGTCTGCCGAGAAAAGGTAAAGTGCGACTCGGAGAGCTTTTTTCCCCCCCTTTTTAACTGAGGACATCTTAAACCTCCGGCTGGGAGGGTAGGGGCCGTGTGGGGCTCAGAGATGCGGGGGGCTACGCTCGCTCAGCGGAGCCGGGCGTGCAGCGGGGTTCGAGGGCAGCCCGCGCCCGGCTCCTCCTCCGGCTGCCCCGGGCCGCTGCCTCCGCAACCCGGCGCGGAGCAGGACGGGGAGGCGATGGAGCCCGGCAGAGCCTGCCCGGGGAGGCGATGGAGCCCGGCAGAGCTTTCCCGGGGACGGCTGGGGCTGGTCCCCAGCGGGCCGGGCGGTCCCGGCGGGGACACCTTGCTGTCCCCTCGGCGGGGTGCGCGGGGCAGCGGGGATGCGGCAGCCGGCTCAGAGCCCCTGTGCAGCCGGGGACAGGGAGGAGGGGGCAGGAGGCGCCCAAAAGGCCGGTTCCGCAGCCGAGGTCCCGTCCCTGGTCTGCAGGAGCCCCGGCCGCTGTGCTTCTGGTCCCCGTGCAGGGACCCCCGAGCTCAGTGCGGGGATTGCTCCAGCTCGGCCGGAACACGGCGTGAATCTGTTCACTCCGATAAATAAATAGGGCCATATGCTGCCTTAGTAAAATAACAAAAAACCCCACCACCCAGGAAACCAGACTCTGCCCGTGGTCCAGTGCTTTAATTAGTTTGTTTCTAGCACTTTTGGGGTGTGGCCAGGGGAAAATGCTGAGCCTGCCAGGACAGGCTTTCCAACAGGTTGTGTGTCATGTCCTTAATAAAAATCTTTCAGCAAAAGACACAAGAACAACTTGATCAAGTCTTGATAATCAAGGAACAACTGAAGGGCCTGGGATGATACCTGTAGTGTGTCCGGATACTTGTACTTCATGAAGGAAATGAGAGTAGCTTTTTCATTTTCCATAGTGAAGATGAGGCATCACTGTGAGACAAATCCTCCATGCAATCAGATTTTCCCACTTAAATCAGTAAGGGCTGTGCTGGAGAGGCAGTGTGTGTGCTCACCCACTCCTCATCTTCTGTGTGCTGGGGTATCAACCATGTCATCCTCAGTGCGTGCTCTTAAAGATGTCCTGGTCTTCCAGGAAGACTCTGAGAGGAATAAGTATAGAGGAATGGCTTAGAAAGTAGATCTCTCTTGACCCCATCACAGTTATTAAAAAAAAAAAATCCATGTGGAAGATCCCAACTTTCTAAAGTAGGGCCTTCAGGAAGTCTCCTTTCGGAAGGGCCCACAGACCACTGTCCCAAAAACGCATGCAGGTAACAGCTTGTACGTGTTTGTGGGAGTGACGCCATGGAGATCATTCCCAGGCTGTGGCTTGTCCTTTGGGGCTCACAGAGATGCAGCGGGAAGATAAGGTGAGCATTGGGGTTAGTTTTGTAATGGGGGTAGGTATGAGGTGATCTCAGCACGTATCAGATTGTGAGAGCTACATTGAATGCCAGAGATGTTAAAACAGGGTATTTCCTCTCTCTCTTCAGCAGGTAGATCAGGTGTGGATGTTTCTGGCTGGTGCAAAGCAGTGCGGGTGAGGCCAGACACCCAGCTGGAGATTCCCTGCCCAGATTTGCCCAGCTCAGGTGAGGGGTGACAAAACCAATCACAGTAATTGCTCCAGAACCCATAGCTTTGAATGAGTTCTCAGTAGCATGTGTAACAAAGTTACATGTATGCTTTAATAACCTCAATATAATTATATTGTTTGCTTGTTTGTTTTCTTATGCTGCTGTTTGTCCTAAGACACCAAATTCCCGCAGATCACTGTTCCCCTTTTCTTGGCCACTCCAGAAAACATTTCTTCCCAGCATCCACCCTGGCTGCCCACTGCTACAAGCGTCGAGTGCTTGTGATGCTGAGGCAAGCTCTGGCTCCCTTGGGTGGGTTTGCATTTGGCAAAAGATTAAAAAAGCGAGACATTCATGGGGACATTCCTGCTGCTCTAGCCACAGGCAAAGTCAGTAGCATAAGCACTTCTGTCAGAGCAAACTACACAGTAAGTTTAGCAAAAGCTCTCAGGTGAGAAAAGTGTGTTTTATTCTGTAACTCGTGGGTCATCCAGGACCTGATCTGCAGCATGTTGATTTTGACAGTACCCCATGTGAGCAGTGCTGCAGGATCAAGGTTTCTTTATGTACAGGAGCCTTTATTGCACAGGGGAAAAGAGCTTCTCAAAACTCCCTCGCTGCACAACTGGGTGGGGGAGAATAAATAAGCTGGTTTTGCAGAGCATCTTATGGAAATTTAATCCTGTTTATCCCTTGGAGAAAAACATTGTCAAAACTTTTAGACTGAAATTTGTGATGTTTGTTTTAAGAAGTTAAACATTTCCTTGTTGTCTTCCTTCTCACCCCTTCAGTTTCATATCCCACTGTGAGCTGCCCCCAGGCAGTGCCTGTGCATGGGGCTCCTAATAGAAGTTGTCCACTGCCTCCAAACCTTGTCAAGAAGAAAAGAGTAAAATTTACTTATGGAAAACATGCTGAGAGAGACTGAAAAAGGAGTCAGCAAGATTGGTCTCCTCTCTTCCCTCCCTGCATCTGAACATCAGATGAGCCCGTAGCAGTGGGCTCCCTGTAGCAAGCTGGGGCCGTTCCTCAGCAGTGACAGGAGGTTGCTTGGCTCGTAAAGAACAATGCTTTAATGAATATGCACTGTAATCTTTCCTGCTTTCTCCTCTGTTCAAATGAGTGATATTTTGCAACGTTGAAAGACATGTTGGGAAGGTACTTGTCAAGAAGAGCTTTTCTCCCCTTTACCTCTCTCTCCTGTCTCTGGTCTCACTCCTCCAATACAGTACACATGGTTACAACTCTTACTTAGCTTCAAGTAAGTTGTCATCATATTCATGTGTCTAAGTGAGAATCTGGGTACAAAAATAGGAGTTTTGACTTAGTGTGGTTTAAAAATTTTTTTTTTGTCTTGGTATTGAGGTAGATATTTTAAAAATTCCCTATCTTAAGGTCTGAGAAAATAAAATGAAAAGGTCCTTCCCTCACTACACCATCCCCCAGCAAAGCTGCTGCTAATGCTGATGAGCAGCAGGTGATGATGAAGCTGTCTTTCAATTCCTGCTGCTGAGAGTCTGGCTGGGCTGAAAGGCAAAGAATTCATCCTGCAGATTAGTTGATTTAAACCCAAGATAAGGCCAAGTTGTAGAAACATCTCAACCTGTCCATGTTTTGTGTGAAAACAATGTGAAATCCCCCCACACCTGTCACATGTGACTGCAGGCAGAGGCCTGTCCTGCTTTGGGTGATGTGCACTCTGGAAATAGCTCCTAGAAAGAATGTCCTTGAGGCACGGCAGAAGAATGACCTTTCCTCTGTGGCATGTGCAGGGCTTGAAGCTCCTGAGGGACACACATTGGGGGTTCCCCAATGAAGTCAGGCATTGTGTTGACCTCCCTTGACTTAGCCAAGCCTGGGGTCTGTTAATTTGGTGGGGGTGTTGGGAGGATGTGCTGAAGGATGATGCTTGATGCATCTGGCACTGCAAGACAGTGTTATTATGTCTGTAATCCCTAGTGGGGTAATCCTGGAGGGGATTTCTTAATTCCCTCTTCATTGTGGACCCATCCAGCTAACTGAGCATGGCCTGCTATGGGTATCTTGCCTTGTCTGATGTGAGAGGTATATAATTTGCTGCAGACACAAGTCTTTCCTGAGAAAAATCCCGCCCTGTTTTCTTGGAAAAACAATTAATAGAGCTGATTATCAAGAAATATGCTTACTTTTCTTTAACTACATGAAGAAAGTCTGCTTTGCAATAACAGGGGCAGAGACCCATCAGGAGTCTGGTCAAGTATGCTCTAGTGAGTGCTTTTAATCTGGAGAAAAGATAAATACACATGTTTGAAATAGAAAGCCAAGTGCTCTACCAGATACATTTGGTCTAAATCTGGGCATGCTTGAAAGTGTCACTGAAATCCACCTATGATGTGATGGCAGCCTCGCTGATTTCAAAGGAAAAATTAGCAGAAAATTGACTTTGCTGGACAGTTATGGATAAAAACATCTCCCCAGAAAGGCAGTCCTTGGAAAACATAAAGCATGAAAGAGCCTGGGCTTGAGTGTTGTTGGAGACCCGCGGTGGGGTCGGGCTGCAGCGCTGCAGGACCCGAGGGACAGGGACAGGGACAGGTCCCCTGTGCTGGGCTCCCCAGCCGGGACGTCCCAGCCGGAGCTGACGGGGAGCTCGGGGGGATGCGGCTCGGGCTGTGCTCGGTGAACCCCCGGAGCAGCTCTGCTCGGCTCTGCACCGGCTTCCCCAGGGACACGGGGCCCCGGTGGGACTCAGCTGTGAGAGGGAGGTGCACTGAAGAGGGAGGAGAGGAGGGGAGGCAGGGTTAGGCTGTCCCTCCGCCCCTGCTAGGGCTGCTCTCTCCGGATGCGATGGGAAAGGAGAGGAGTATGTAGAGAGATTTTTTTTCTATCGTTTCCTCATTTTCATGGTTTTTCCTTCTATCTGTTCCCCACCCTTCTCCCCAGGGCAGGAGTTACTTTTGCCCATCAGACTACATGTTTCTGAGCTCATCACCTGAGACACCCAGGAAGAAGATTAACTGCAGGTAAAGAAATCGGCGTTAGGAATTGGATTTCTATTCCTCTCCTCTTTTGTTTGTTTGTTTGTTTGTTTGCTTTTTCCCTCCAGATTTGTCACCATGACCATCTTGTCAATTGAGTCCATCTGCATTTTCCTGCTTTCCCAAGGTATGTTTAAAGTTGCCGTTTTGCATCAGTGGTTTTGTCTCAGGTGCTTCCCCATCCCCGCTCTGAGGAAGGAGAGCCAAGTCAGTGCCTCTCCAGGAGGTTTAGGGATAAACTTCTGAAACACAGTTTCACAAAAAAGGGGAGAAAATAATACCTGGAGAAACAGCTTTTCTGAGAATTCAAACATGTGACTGATCTGTATGCAAAGTGTCTAATTGATATGGGAAAAGCTGATGTTAAGATATTAAAAGTGCATAAATCTATCCGGTGTTTATGACTGTAGTCTCAGAAGCCTAAGGCTGGCCTAGCTCTCATTGTTGCACTGTGTCCCTGCATGCAGTGAGCAGAGGGACTGTCCTGTGTGCTGGAGTCATGTCCTTGGCATTTTTCATGCTCTCCGTGTCCTTGCTAGAAGGAATTTCCTGACACAGATACACTGCTGTGTCACCAAATTATTTTTTGCAACTGTGAAACCTATACAGCAAACCAGCATTTTTGCTGTTACAGGTTAAATCCTGTGTGTCTTGTTCGTGGATGATTATCTGTTTGATCCCACAGCTTTGCTGGTGTTGGGTATACAACAAATCCACGTTGACCAGGAGATGATTGCCAAGATCTCAGCTGCTGGCCAGTGTAAGTTTATTTTATAAAGCAAGTCTTTTCTATTTCTGAATTCCCTCTTTCTTTGGTTGTTTTGGTGTGTTTTGTTTTGTTTTTTTTTTAAATTTGTTGTTGTTGTAGTTATTTACATTTATTAGCCCCTCTTCAGTCTGTAAAGTCCCCAGCAATGCTCTGGCAAGCACAGCACTGTGGCTGCCTCTGCCCTAGCATGGCTTTCTTCTCCATTGATGTTAGCTCTCCTGGGATGAGATCTACACTGTTTTTTCCTAAATTGGCTATTTGCCAATTGGATGGTGTTTCTGTCAGTTCCTTCAGAGCCTACTCCAAGCAATCCTGATTTAAAGAGCTATGTTTAATTACAGACTTGATCAGACCTCCCACATGGGTGGTTTTTTCAGGCTGTAAAGCCAGCACGAGTCAGGATGCTGGGAGCTGGGGTGATGGGGCTCTGGCTGGCCAGCATATGTTCACCTGCAGCTCCCTTGTGCTTGCAATCAGTTACTGATAAACTGTCATGAATTCTCTCCTGATAGCCATTTGTTTCCTATTGTCTGTCAAGGGATAAATTGCATTTATTCCTATGCCAGGCATGGCCTCCAGCTCTATCCTGTAGCACCATGTGTTCAGCTCAGACTTTCCATCCCGAGGATGGGTGTTTGGGTGTTTCTCCCTGCTGCACGTCCCCAGGAGTCCCTCGGTGGGCTGCAGACATCCTGCTTACGAGTCCCTGGAGAAGAGCTGCATTGCACCCCTCAACTCCAGAGCCACCTGAGGGGGGTTTCTCCATGCTGAGCCCAGTCTGGGGGCTCTGCAGTTTTCTCTGTGCATGCTTAGGCAGGGATAACAGCCCTGTTGCATCTCCAGGTTCAGCCCAGCTCCGAGGGCAAGGCTGACAAGCCGGGACGGCGCTGGCAGGGAGGCTGTGCTCCAGCTCGTCCTCAGCACAGTGCCCCAGGGCAAGGCTGGGTGCCCCGTTAGAAGAACCAATGACCCAGAAGGGAATGCCTCGCAGCTTTCAATCCCTCTAATCTGGTATTAGAAAACCCTAATTATAGATTCAGGTTTTGGCTAGCAGGAATGATTTGGAAAAGCTGGTGATAATACAAAGATTATAGTAATGGGGGTAGAGTAACGTCACTGGCCAAAACAGCTCTTAAGGGGTCGGTGTGCTTGATCTCTATTGAACTTCTGCATTCATTTTCCCTTGAAGTTGATTCTGGCAAATGCTGCAGAGGAGACTTAAAAATTTCCCTTTAGATGCCTTGAAAATGACTCTTCAGAGTCTGCAAAGTGCCATTTATTTATTTATTTATTTATTTGTGTGAAATTGTGGGTTTCCACTGCAGCAAAAGCACCTCAGAAACTTATACTTGAGAGCAGTCATGTTCATGCAGGCAGGGGTGATACAAAGACACGTCTCTGAAGAGGAGATAAAAGGCAGATTTTCATGAAAAGTGTTTGTGTCAGTGTCTGGGAGCTGTTCAGAGAGTTCGTGTTCAGGAAAATGAGAGCCTGTTTTGAAATATGTGCTGCAGATGAAACACACTGGGCTCTGTGGGACTCAGTAGACTTTGCAAATGTCTCCAGGATTTACGTCTGTGCCTTGGGCTGGGAGAGCCTGCAGGTCCCACTGGGCATGGCTCCCTCTCCCTGCTGCTCACTCTGCCCTCTGTGTCCTCTCTGGGAGGGCATCTCTCCCTGTATTTAGTGATGCTTCGCTGCACGGGCTGCCCCTGTGCTGTCACTGGGACCAGGCTGGGGCCCTGAACTCTGAGGTCAGTCTGGCAGGCTGAGAGCTCAGCTGGAGCTGCTGCAGGCCAGAGCAGGGGTGCATGTGGGCTTTGGGTTGTGAACACTGGGCTGCCCCAGTCCATCCTCTGCAATTTGTCTGAATTTTCAGCTCTTGGCTGCCTGCTTCCAGAGAGTGGGGCTGACAAAGTGTAGTTTCACAGAGTGTATATTTTTTTCTCCTAGTGATGCAGTGCTCTGCCTCATTAGATGTTCTTTTCCTCCTGGATGGCTCCTACAGCATCGGCAAAGGAAGCTTTGAAAGGTCCAAGCGCTTTGCAGGCAAGCTCTGTGGTGCCTTGGACATCCATCCAGACAGAGTGAGTGTCAGGAATATCTCCTCTAATTTTCAAACAGCTCGGCAATGTGTCTAAAGGCCAGTGGTAACATGCTGAGTAAAATTGCAAAATTCAACCTACCAGCTGCCATGGGGGCAGAGTATTTATTCAGAAAGATGCAGTTTGTGAAGCAGTGGGATTGGAGAATGCTTCTTGATTCTGCACAGATTTTAAGCAGTTCCTTTTGATCTTGAGAAAAGACATAATCCTTCAGGTTAAAGATTATCATCTGGGGTTTTTTTACTGACTTTATTTTGGTTTGGATGCTCATAGAATAAAATCGTTGTATCTTTCTGTTGCTTTTCCTTGGAAAACTGCAGAATTAGTCTCTGGAAAGTTAATCACCTTTCTATACAGGTGTAAATGATACAGTCTGCTTGCTCTGCTTCCCCCAGAAGGAGATGGGTGCTGTGCTGCTGTAGTCTCAGGTCTTACTCCCTGGAGTCAGCCTTGAGGCACCTCTGGGCCTGAATGACACATGCTGGGGTTTTTCTGAGGTGATTTCAAGCCAGACTGGCTGTGGTTCCAGGTGTGCATCAGTCCCACAACACTGCCTCAGCTGAGGGCCTTGGAGCAGGCTGGGGGGGGGTTGCTGCACTTGATTCTATGCCAGAACCTTTCCAAATAAATGTCAGGTCTTTGGGAAGGTTGTGTCAGTGAATATTTAATACTTGCAGATTTGGTATGGTGTTTTGTTTCATTTTTTAAATACCATCTTTCCCCTAGCCTTTCACTTAATCCTCACATAGACTGGACTGAAAATTAGTAGTCTTTTCACCTTTGAAGTTGTCACATTCCGTAATACTTCTTGTAAGACTTCAGTGAAGTCTTAAGAAGTCTGGATGCATTGCCCAATACAGACCATTTAGCCTATTTGAGTTTTCAGCTGGAGAAAATGGTTTTAGAGGAGCTATTAGAAAAAATATTGGTTTGTGCTGCCTACTGTGCTCAATGCCAGAGGGAGCTGCTCTTATTAATGGAAAGATTGCCTGCACAGTGTGTAAATGGCTTGGTGTAGAAGGTGTTATTTATAAACTTACTGCCCCTGAGGCTGCGAGCTGCTCTGGGTGGATAAATATAGATCCTGAGCTGCCTGTAACTGCTGCAGAGGCTCCCGTTGTTTCCAGATAAACGTTTTTGCCTTGTTTATAGTCTGTATGGATAATACTGGAGTTTCTGCTCTATTTTTAAGTTCATTTAGAGTGCCAGTGGCTTAACAGAGAAAACAGACTTTGCCTCTTTACAATTTAGACTTCCAAAGGTTGTAAATTGATCAAAAGAGTAAAACTTGCACAGACACCTTTCATAACCTTTAACCTTTCCTTTTAGGTCCGTGTGGGAATGATACAGTTTAGCTCAACTCCCCACCTTGAATTCCCACTGGATTCTTATCTAACCAAACAAGAAGTGAAAGAGAGAATCAAGAGGACTGTGTTCAGGTCAGCTTATTTTACAGCTCTTCTCTTTTTCTGGGCTATGAATAATCTCTGGATTGAGAGGTTTTTTGAGGTGTAGAAATCTCTGCCTCTGCTGTGCTTACACCATGGTGATGCTCCCAGGGACAGAGGTGAATGAACACTGTGGTCCATGATCCACAATCCACTAAAAATGTGAAACCTGGTCTGTCCCAGTGAAAGCTGATAGGGGATAAAGTTTTCAGTGTCCCTTTATAATGTGAGAGAGTTCTTCAGGTCACTAAACAGAGTTCTCCAGGTCTTTCTGTCTATTTGAGCTAGGCAGTGGGTTACGTCCTCCATGGAAAAGCAAGCACGGTGTTCCCTCATGGCTGAGCAAAGGCAGCACAGCGTGCTGCTTCATTTTTTGGTGGTCACAATTTCCTTTGTCACTAACTCCTGTGAGTTAGTGACAAACTGCTGGTCTGTAGATATCCGAGTGTGCTTGCTGAATTCAAGAGGATCAGGTTTTCAGATGGAAACCTTTTTTCTTCCTGAATGTTAAGACTTGGATGTCTTCCCATGATGTCAGGAAATGGAGCCGGAAGTCCAAAGAAGAGCTGTCCTTAGAGCCTCTCAAAATCCAAACTTTCCATCTCGGAGATATACATTTGGATGTACTAAGCATCTGACAATCACCCCGAAATAACACTTGTTTTGATGATAGATGAGGTACTGGTAAGGCCTGTGGATGTCTACTCTTTTAGCTGATCTGCTTTAGGACTAAGGGTTAGATCAACATTTTCCATGGATATCTGCTGCTCTCAGCATGGTGTACATATTGCAAGCAAATGTGATCAGTTTTTCATTTTTCAAGCAAGACCAGTTGGCTGGATTTTTTTGTATTTCTTTTGATGAGTTTAGCAAATCAAGAAAACCTCTCGTGTACTGTTACAGGAAAAACTTACAGAAAACAAGATACATTCCTCCTCTCTGGTTGTTGTTGAAAGTCCGTGAGAGCAGAGAAAGTGAAGCAGTGTTTGCTGTCTGGCACTGCATTTCCTTGATGACAACAGAGGGATGCTGACAGATCAAACAGAAATAATGACTTTTTGCCTGGCTATTTCATCTAGTCTAAATGAAAAGCTGACATTTTGAAGTAGATAAAATAGTTATGGATGGATTCCAGTTGGCTTCTGAAAAAAAATGGGAGTTTGACATCTTGGTTGAGAGGTTCCTTGATGTGCTTCTGATGAGCCTTTGGCCAGTGAGGCATTTCCTGACTTCAGCCCAGAGCTGACAGCACTTTGGAAGGAGGCAGCACCAGACTGAAGTGAAGCTTTTGTGATTTATTTGGAGACTGCCGGTCTCTCTCTGTGAATGCTGTCCAAATAGCTTTGGAATTCATTGGCCAGTTCCAGCCATACTCAATGGTAATCTCAAGCTAAATTTCATATGAATTTCTTTCATGTAAGTCAGCAGCTGGAGAGAAACCTTCTTAGTGCTGTCCCTGAAGAAAGACAGCGGGTAAAGTCCAGATTTCCTTGTACTTCAGAAAATCCTTATTGGAGAAATGCCTCAAACACAATTCCACTGTGTCAAAACCCAGTGAAGCTCCAAATGCAAATTAATAAGCAATTTTATTTAATGAGCTCTTTATTAAATTTTCTAATCCTCAGGGCTCACATGGGCACAGTGTACTGAGTTCATCAAGATTTAGTCACCACACTGACTATGCACAGTGTATTTTTCCTCATGCAAAGCACTCTTCACTGAAACATCTCACAGACATCTGGTCAGAAAAAGGCAAATTTGGACTTGCCATGAACACATGGTCACTGAGTATGCTTGGAAATGATGGGAATGCAGAGGAGGAAGAAGTTCAAAGCAAAGAGGCCTGGCAAGTACAGAATGAAAAAAGTTTCTGTGAAAATCAGAGGTGCTAGGAATCAGGTGCTAGGGCAAAGGATGGATGTTCAGAAAGCAAATGAAGTGTGTTTGTGTCAATGCAGACAAAGAACATGAATCCTCCAAGGAAGGAGTGACACTTGTGGTTTGATTCCCCTGGATTGCTCTGGACAGCAATAAAAGCAGCCCTAAAGGGCAATTACAGGAAATTATTTCTAGCACGACTCCTTGGACAGAATTAGAAGACAGCTGGAAATGTTCACTCAGCTCTAGTGGCGTTATTATCACCAGGTCTGGGCCATGTGTGGCACGTGTGGGAAGAAGCTGAGCAGGGCAGGGGCTGAGGAGAAGGACTTGGAGGTGCTGGTGGAGAAGAAGCTCAACGTGAGCCAGCAATCTGTGCTGCCAGCCCAGGAAGCCACCCGTGGGCTGGGCTGCATGGAAAGGAGCAAAGAACTGCAGGTCAAGGGCCCTCTAGTCCATTTTTTGGGATGCCACCTGGACCACTACATCTGTGTCTGGGAGCCCCAGGATAGGAAGGGTTTGGACCTGCTAGAATGAGTTCAGAGAGCGACTGAGATCCTCAGAGGCTTGGGGAACCTCTGCTTTGAAGACAGTCTGGGCAGAGAATGTGTTTCAGGGAGAGATGCCTCTGCCCGAATGAAGGCACAAATGAGACCATATGATGACAACATACAGTTTTTATTTAATGTGGACTTTATTTTAACAAGAAATGTGAAGGAGAGAGGCAGAAAGAAATAGGAGCTATTTCTTTCAGTCTCAGAGTGCAGATGAGAATCTGTTGGAACTAGATGGTCTTTGAGGTCCTTCACAACCTAAACCATATTGTTGTACTACTTCTAATAATAATAATAATCATAATAATAATAATAATTTTCTGCTATTCCTGTTTAATCTTCTTCTTCATCTTCTTATTCTTCTTATCCCTATTCTTCTCCTTCTTCTTCTTCTTAATGTTTACTTCTATTTCTTCTTCTGCATCAACTTATTCTTATCCTTATTCCTTTTCTTATCCTTATTTTTATTCTCATTCCTATTCTTCTTTTTCCTATTCTTGTTTAAATTCTTATTCCTTTTCCTATTCTTCTCCTTATTCTTTTTTCTTTTTCTTCTTCTTCTTCTTCTTCCTTTTCCTATTCATATTCTTTTTCTCGTCCTTATTCTTATTCCTTTTTTTCTTTTCCTTATTCTTAAACGTTTAATTATTCCTATTTTTATTCTTCTTTTTTCTTATTCTTCTTATTATTCTTACTCTTTTTTTTTCTTGTTCTTATGCTTAATCCTTTTTCTCATTTACTACTACTATTTCTTCATCTTATTCATCTTCTTCGTATTATTCTAAGTCCTATTCTTTTTCTTTTTGTGGGTTTTTTTGGTTGTTTTGTGTTGTTTTTTGGAGTGGGTTTTGTTGGGTTTTTTTTTTTACTACTGCTACTATTTCTTAAAGCCAATTTCCCTGTGTTTTGGAAGAACTGTGTTTGGCGAAGTCGTGGAGTGTGCAGTGGAGTCCTGGGAGCAGCGCCTCCTGTCTGTGCCCATTCCTCATGGATATAATCCCAAAGGATCAGCATGTAATCCTTTCAGGATGAGAGGAAATGGCCTTGGATTCCACCAGGGGAGGTTCAGATTAAATATTCCAAATAATTTTTCTCTGACAGAGTGGTCAGGAATTGATTGCAAGAAGTTGCTGAGGGAGGTGGTGGAGTCACTGTCTCTGGAAGTGTTCAAGTATTGTCTGCATGTGGCACTTGGGGACATGGCTTCAGGGTGATGATGGTGGTGCCAGGGTGACGGTGGGACTGGATGACTTTCAAGGTCTCTTCCCACCCTGATGAGTCTGTGGCCTTCACTGCTGAGCCCCCTGGCACCAAGTGTCCCCCATGGATACTGGTTTGAGGCTGGCCACATGGGTAGTATTTGTTCTTGGGGAGACTGGCTTGGGATGCTCCAAAGCAGCCGGGGGTTGCTGAGGCTGCAGGGACGTGTCCAGGCAAAGGCAGACCGTGTGGCTCCCCCAGGACGCTGGGCAGGCTGCGGGCCAGCTGCCGTCCAGGGGGCCCGGGCTGGCGCCGGCAGCGGGCCTAATCCTCGGGCTGTGGCGCCAGGCAGGGGCAGCGGAACAGGCTGCACACTCTCCGCAGCGCCCGCCTGATGCGGGAGGGACGTTTCTTGCAGGGAGCCAGCTGCTGGCTCAGGGCCTGGGCTCCCAGCTGGGGAGCTGAGGTGCTGGGGAGGCTGTATGGGGCAGGCACTGGGCTCTGTGTCCCTGCCTCTGACACCTTCTGCTCTGCGGTGGGAGAAGTTGCGTATCCTCTGGGGGCCTGGGCTTCCAGATGGGGAGGCGAGGCACAGAGCGGCACTTGGGGGCACAGCTCAGATGCCTCACGCTCAACCCAAGCCTCGCGAGGGGCAGGCACTGGGAGCCTGCCTCCTGCCAAACCTCCCAGCTCTCTGTCTTCTTCATAGAGCTCGAGGACGCTCACTCCGTCCCACTCATCCTCCTCCCGCAACAAGGGCTTGTCCCCAATGTCCTGTTCCCAGGTGTCCTGCACCAGGTCTTGGTCGCTATCATTTTCCCAGCTGGACTGCGGGGAAGGTCTCTTGCCATTCCCTTTGGAAACCTCCTGGCCAATGGAGTCTTCCCAATCTGACACTTCTTGGTAGCTACCAACATCTCCATGGGACAGCTCATGCTCGCTGTGTTCGTCCCAGTCAGAGAGATTTTGGGAGCTACCAAACTGTCCTCGAGAAAGGCCTTGCTCCGTGCCTTCTTCCCAGTCAGAAACATCTACGTAGCTGCTGGCTTCTCCTAGGGACAGCTCTTCCGCGGTGCTTTCATCCCAGTCGGAGAGCTCGTGGTAGCTACCGGCTTCTTCCAGGGAGAGCTCCTGCTCAATGCAGGCTCCCCCTTGGAGCCCTTCCTGGTCATTCTTGGCTTCTAGGGACAGCTCCTGCTCAGTGCAGGCTTCCCCTTGGGACCCTTCCTGGTCGTTCTTGGCTTCTTCCAGGGAGAGCTCCTGCTCAATGCAGGCTTCCCCTTGGGACACTTCCTGCTCCTTCCTGTCTTCTTCTAGGAACAGCTCCTGCTCAGTGCAGGCGTCCTCTTGGGACCCTTCCTGGTGGCTACTGGTTTCTGCTGGGCACAGCTCCTGCTCCATGCAGACTTCCTCTTCGGACACATCCTGAAACCAACCGGCTTCTTCTAGGGACAGCTCCTGCTCAATGCAGGCTTCCCCTTGGGACACTTCCTGCTCCTTCCTGTCTTCTTCAAGGAACAGGTCCTGCTCAGTGCAGGCTTCCCCTTGGGACCCTTCCTGGTCATTCCTGGCTTCTTCCAGGGACAGCTCCTGCTCAATGCAGGCTTCCCCTTGGGACACTTCCTGCTCCTTCCTGTCTTCTTCAAGGAACAGGTCCTGCTCAATGCAGGCGTCCCCTTGGGACCCTTCCTGGTGGCTACTGGTTTCTGCTGGGAACAGCTCCTGCTCCATGCAGACTTCCTCTTCGGACACATCCTGAAACCAACCGGCTTCTTCTAGGGACAGCTCCTGCTCAATGCAGGCTTCCCCTTGGGACACTTCCTGCTCCTTCCTGTCTTCTTCTAGGAACAGGTCCTGCTCAATGCAGGCGTCCCCTTGGGACCCTTCCTGGTGGCTACTGGTTTCTGCTGGGAACAGCTCCTGCTCCATGCAGGCTTCCCCTTGGGACTCTTCCTGGTCATTCCTGGCTTCTTCTAGGGACAGCTCTGTGTGTTCCTCATCTTCGCACTGAGAAAGCTCAAGCTCCCCAGCTGAGTCCCTCTCGTCAGTCTCTTCCTCTGCCAGGACTGAGCTCGTGTCTGCCTCCTCCTGCTGCTCACTGAGGGCTTGGGCTCCCAGTGGGCTGGGTGAGGGGCTGGGGGTGCAGCACGGGCTGTGTGGGGCAGAGATCGGACTCTCTTGCTTTTGTCCTGGAGCTGCTGCTTCTAGTTCTGCATCTGTGCTTTGCTCCAGGTCCCTGTGTTCCTCTGGCTGCTGGCCAGATGCCTGGACCTCAAGCACAGCCCTTTGCACCACCTCATGGCTGATGTGCCACGCCAAGTCCAGCAGAGACTGGCTGGAGCCTGGGGGGCTGCGTGGAGCAGGGACTGGGCTCTCTGTCGCTGCCGATGGCACCTCCTCCCTGAGGCCAGGAGAACCTGGTGCCTTTTCCACCTCGGCAGGCAGAGGCTCGGGGGGCTCTTCCTCCTCAGCAGCTCCAGCTGGAGCAGCAGCAGCTGCCAGCTCGTCCTCTGTGGGACTCCTCGGGGCAGGAGAGGCGCTGGGCAGCTCATGGGCTGCCTCTCCTGCCACGTCAGTGCCCACGCTGCTGGGAGAGGCGGGCCCCTCCTGGGCATCCTCATCCTTCTCTGGGTACGAGGGTTTGTCCCAGATCTTGTAACTGGCACCTTCTGCCCGTTGGGGCAGCCCCTGGCTGCTGACCCTTCCTTCCCATTGGGGCAACTTTTGGTCGCTCCTGTCTTTTTCCCACCGGGGTGGGTCCTGGACATCGTAGTCTTTTCCTTGGGATAGCTCCTTGTCCCTGTTGTTTCCCACTTGGGGCAACTCTGGGTGTCTCTTGTCTCCTCCCCATTGGTACGTGTGCAGATGGCCTTGCACATCTTCTTCCAGAGGAGACAGTTCCTGGTGTTCCTCCCCTTCCCACTGGGACAGCTCTTGGCATGTCAGGTCTTCTTCCCCCTGGGACAATTCTTGGTATACCTCATCCTCTTCCTCCCAGGGGTACAGCTCCTGGACCGTCATGCTTTCTTCCCAGTAGCACAGCTCTTGCTGTGTGCCATCTCCCCAGCACGCTCTCACACCTACCTCCCTCTGATGCAACTCTTGGTGTGTCACAGCTCCCCATGGGGAAACTTCCTGCATCATCACTTCTTCTTGCCTTTGGTAAAACTCTCGGATTTTCACTTCTTCCCAGAGGCAAAGTTCTTGGCCGCTAGTGCCTCCCCACTGGGAAAGCTCTTGATCCGCATCGTATTCCCACTCTTCGTCCATGTTGGCAAAGGCTCCCTCCTCCTCAGTGTCCGACAGCGGCAGGCCTGAGCCGCCGCCTGCCCCCAGCCACTGCCCGCTGGGGGCCTGGTCTTGCAGCCAGCCGAGCAAGGGGCTGGGGGACTGGGAGTTGGGGTCCACCTGGTCCTCCTCCACGTCTGACATCGTCTGGCGCACGGGGATCCCGGGAGCTGCTTCCTCCTGCGAGAGCGGCTCTGGCGGGACTGGGCTCCCCAGGGCTCTGCGCTCCTTAGATACCCCCTGGCAGGGCAGGGCGGGGCTCTGCCGTGTCACAAGGGCCTCTGGGCACCACAATGTCCCGCATCAGCCAGGGCCCTGACACAACGCGCCTGTGTCACAAAGGGCCACGTCTGGCACCCCTTCGACAGCTGAAATGACCACAATTTTCAGATGGAAAAACAGAAGCTGTAGAGACATTTGTCAAAGCTGGAAATAAAATTCAAATATCCAAGAGTTCTGGTTACTGCACCAATTGCAGAAACACTCCACTGTATGTTAGAAGTCTCTTGGAGACTACTCTGGGTTGGAGAGGAGGGAGGTCAGGGTGAATAGATGGGACCTGTGGGTAGGAAGACGAGAAGAATGACAGGATTAGACATCCCCATGGATAAGTTGTGTGGCGACAAGCAGAAATAGGCTTTGTTTGCCATTACCAGAGGGTAAAAATTTGAAACCCAAATGGTAAATTCAGTAGCAGGGGAGGAATTTTGATTTCTTGTTTTCTGATTACATCTCCCTGCTTTCTAGAGGTGGGAGCACAGAGACAGGTCGGGCTCTGAAGTACATTCTTCATAAGGGTTTCCCTGGTGGCAGAAACTCAAGTGTCCCTGAAGTCCTGATCATCATTTCGGATGGAAAGTCCCAGGGCAGCACTGCAATGCCTGCAATGCAGGTGAAGGAGAGACACATCATAGTTTTTGCAGTGGGAATCAAGTTTCCAAGGTAGGAAACTCTCCAGAGCGGGAAGCAGACACCCAGCTAGCCAAATGGCAAGTCCTGGTGAGTGAGGGGTCGTCTTGGGCTAGATATGAGTTTTGGAAAGAGAAAAGGTGTCCTAGTTTTTGCCAGAGCAGAGTAAATTTTTTTTTTGCTGTAGTTGAGGGGGGTGTGGTTGTAGGTGTGTCTAGGAGATAATTCACACCATTTTATCATTGCCAGGAGTGGGGGAAAAGAACTCTCTCCCTTCAGAGAGGAAGGGCATTCCTTCCTTCCTTCCAAGGAGGGGAGAAAGTGTGGTGGACAAAACAGTCAGTATTGAGACGGACTTTCCAGCATTGCCTCTGCTATTAACCTGCCAGTCTTCTCTTGATGTGGGGAGAACGGGCTTGATCAGACACATACCAAAGACGTGGTTCAAGGTATGGTGCAGAAGTGCCTGTGGAGCTGGCTGGATTCCAGCCAGACTGCTCTCAAAAGTCTCCCTGACCTCCTCGTGCATGCTCCTTGTGCATCCTCGTTTGTGTGAAAGGTCCGAGGGACCCCCCTCCCCCCCCAATCTCATCCCGCTGCCGTGGTGGGTTTGCAGCTCCCTGGGGGTTTCTGTGCCATCGTTTGCCTAACAGCATCATTAGCTCACTCCTCACAGGGATCAGTCTGCCCTTTCAAACAGCAGTGTATTTACATTGCCTGGGACGCAGCTCTGGAGCTGGGACTTGCTTTCCTGGCCTTCTACAGGTGCTTAAAGCCTTGTGCTGTTTGCAGGACAGTTTGTACAGTGCTGCTGCTGAGCACTTTGTCTTGTGGCAAATGCGATGTGGTGTAATCTTTGTGAGCTCTGTATTTTAATGCACAGGTATTAAGTAAGTGTTTAGCATGTGTGGGCTGCACGGGGGACAAAGCAGGCTTGCCTGGGTTCTGAGCTGGGGAAACCCTGCATTTTTACCATCCTGCTGGTTTTAAGCACCACAGGTACACACATATCTCTGTGGGATTCAGGAAGCACAGACTACAAAATCTTACGCTGGAGACAACATTTTAATGCTGGACAGGATATATCTATCTCTGTGTATATCTATCATGATGTGACAGATTGTGGCCCTCTAGTCCATTTTTTGAGATGCCACCTGGACCACTACACCTGTGTCTGGGGGGCCCAGGATAGGAAGGGTTTGGACCTGCTAGAATGAGTTCAGAGAGCGACTGAGATCCTCAGAGGCTTGGGGAACCTCTGCTTTGAAGACAGTCTGGGCAGAGAATGTGTTTCAGGGAGAGATGCCTCTGCCCGAATGAAGGCACAAATGAGACCATATGATGACAACATACAGTTTTTATTTAATGTGGACTTTATTTTAACAAGAAATGTGAAGGAGAGAGGCAGAAAGAAATAGGAGCTATTTCTTTCAGTCTCAGAGTGCAGATGAGAATCTGTTGGAACTAGATGGTCTTTGAGGTCCTTCACAACCTAAACCATATTGTTGTACTACTTCTAATAATAATAATAATCATAATAATAATAATAATTTTCTGCTATTCCTGTTTAATCTTCTTCTTCATCTTCTTATTCTTCTTCTTATCCCTATTCTTCTCCTTCTTCTTCTTCTTAATGTTTACTTCTATTTCTTCTTCTGCATCAACTTATTCTTATCCTTATTCCTTTTCTTTTTCTTATCCTTATTTTTATTCTCATTCCTATTCTTCTTTTTCCTATTCTTGTTTAAATTCTTATTCCTTTTCCTATTCTTCTCCTTATTCTTTTTTCTTTTTCTTCTTCTTCTTCTTCTTCCTTTTCCTATTCATATTCTTTTTCTCGTCCTTATTCTTATTCCTTTTTTTCTTTTCCTTATTCTTAAACGTTTAATTATTCCTATTTTTATTCTTCTTTTTTCTTATTCTCATTCTTCTTATTATTCTTACTCTTTTTTTTCTTGTTCTTCTGCTTAATCCTTTTTCTCATTTACTACTACTATTTCTTCATCTTATTCATCTTCTTCGTATTATTCTAAGTCCTATTCTTTTTCTTTTTGTGGGTTTTTTTGGTTGTTTTGTGTTGTTTTTTGGAGTGGGTTTTGTTGGGTTTTTTTTACTACTGCTACTATTTCTTAAAGCCAATTTCCCTGTGTTTTGGAAGAACTGTGTTTGGCGAAGTCGTGGAGTGTGCAGTGGAGTCCTGGGAGCAGCACCTCCTGTCTGTGCCCATTCCTCACGGATATAATCCCAAAGGATCAGCATGTAATCCTTTCAGGATGAGGGGAAATGGCCTTGGATTCCACCAGGGGAGGTTCAGATTAAATATTCCAAATAATTTTTCTCTGACAGAGTGGTCAGGAATTGATTGCAAGAAGTTGCTGAGGGAGGTGGTGGAGTCACTGTCTCTGGAAGTGTTCAAGTATTGTCTGCATGTGGCACTTGGGGACATGGCTTCAGGGTGATGATGGTGGTGCCAGGGTGACGGTGGGACTGGATGACTTTCAAGGTCTCTTCCCACCCTGATGAGTCTGTGGCCTTCACTGCTGAGCCCCCTGGCACCAAGTGTCCCCCATGGATACTGGTTTGAGGCTGGCCACATGGGTAGTATTTGTTCTTGGGGAGACTGGCTTGGGATGCTCCAAAGCAGCCGGGGGTTGCTGAGGCTGCAGGGACGTGTCCAGGCAAAGGCAGACCGTGTGGCTCCCCCAGGACGCTGGGCAGGCTGCGGGCCAGCTGCCGTCCAGGGGGCCCGGGCTGGCGCCGGCAGCGGGCCTAATCCTCGGGCTGTGGCGCCAGGCAGGGGCAGCGGAACAGGCTGCACACTCTCCGCAGCGCCCGCCTGATGCGGGAGGGACGTTTCTTGCAGGGAGCCAGCTGCTGGCTCAGGGCCTGGGCTCCCAGCTGGGGAGCTGAGGTGCTGGGGAGGCTGTATGGGGCAGGCACTGGGCTCTGTGTCCCTGCCTCTGACACCTTCTGCTCTGCGGTGGGAGAAGTCACGTATCCTCTGGGGGCCTGGGCTTCCAGATGGGGAGGCGAGGCACAGAGCGGCACTTGGGGGCACAGCTCAGATGCCTCACGCTCAACCCAAGCCTCGCGAGGGGCAGGCACTGGGAGCCTGCCTCCTGCCAAACCTCCCAGCTCTCTGTCTTCTTCATAGAGCTCGAGGACGCTCACTCCGTCCCACTCGTCCTCCTCCCGCAACAAGGGCTTGTCCCCGATGTCCTGTTCCCAGCTGTCCTGCACCAGGTCTTGGTCGCTATCATTTTCCCAGCTGGACTGCGGGGAAGGTCTCTTGCCATTCCCTTTGGAAACCTCCTGGCCAATGGAGTCTTCCCAATCTGACACTTCTTGGTAGCTACCAACATCTCCATGGGACAGCTCATGCTCGCTGTGTTCGTCCCAGTCAGAGAGATTTTGGGAGCTACCAAACTGTCCTCGAGAAAGGCCTTGCTCCGTGCCTTCTTCCCAGTCAGAAACATCTACGTAGCTGCTGGCTTCTCCTAGGGACAGCTCTTCTGCGGTGCTTTCATCCCAGTCGGAGAGCTCGTGGTAGCTACCGGCTTCTTCCAGGGAGAGCTCCTGCTCAATGCAGGCTCCCCCTTGGAGCCCTTCCTGGTCGTTCTTGGCTTCTAGGGACAGCTCCTGCTCAGTGCAGGCTTCCCCTTGGGACCCTTCCTGGTCGCTCCTGGCTTCTTCCAGGGACAGCTCCTGCTCAATGCAGGCTTCCCCTTGGGACACTTCCTGCTCCTTCCTGTCTTCTTCTAGGAACAGGTCCTGCTCAGTGCAGGCGTCCTCTTGGGACCTTTCCTGGTGGCTACTGGTTTCTGCTGGGCACAGCTTCTGCTCAATGCAGGCTTCCCCTTGGGGCCCTTCCTGCTCCTTCCTGTCGTCTTCTAGGAACAGGTCCTGCTCAATGCAGGCGTCCCCTTGGGACCCTTCCTGGTGGCTACTGGTTTCTGCTGGGAACAGCTCCTGCTCCATGCAGACTTCCTCTTGGGACACATGCTGAAACCAACCGGCTTCTTCTAGGGACAGCTCCTGCTCCATGCAGGCTTCCCCTTGGGACCCTTCCTGGTCATTCCTGGCTTCTTCTAGGGACAGCTCTGTGTGTTCCTCATCTTCGCACTGAGAAAGCTCAAGCTCCCCAGCTGAGTCCCTCTCGTCAGTCTCTTCCTCTGCCAGGACTGAGCTCGTGTCTGCCTCCTCCTGCTGCTCACTGAGGGCTTGGGCTCCCAGTGGGCTGGGTGAGGGGCTGGGGGTGCAGCACGGGCTGTGTGGGGCAGAGATCGGACTCTCTTGCTTTTGTCCTGGAGCTGCTGCTTCTAGTTCTGCATCTGTGCTTTGCTCCAGGTCCCTGTGTTCCTCTGGCTGCTGGCCAGATGCCTGGACCTCAAGCACAGCCCTTTGCACCACCTCATGGCTGATGTGCCACGCCAAGTCCAGCAGAGACTGGCTGGAGCCTGGGGGGCTGCGTGGAGCAGGGACTGGGCTCTCTGTCGCTGCCGATGGCACCTCCTCCCTGAGGCCAGGAGAACCTGGTGCCTTTTCCACCTCGGCAGGCAGAGGCTCGGGGGGCTCTTCCTCCTCAGCAGCTCCAGCTGGAGCAGCAGCAGCTGCCAGCTCGTCCTCTGTGGGACTCCTCGGGGCAGGAGAGGCGCTGGGCAGCTCACGGGCTGCCTCTCCTGCCACGTCAGTGCCCACGCTGCTGGGAGAGGCGGGCCCCTCCTGGGCATCCTCATCCTTCTCTGGGTACGAGGGTTTGTCCCAGATCTTGTAACTGGCACCTTCTGCCCGTTGGGGCAGCCCCTGGCTGCTGACCCTTCCTTCCCATTGGGGCAACTTTTGGTCGCTCCTGTCTTTTTCCCACCGGGGTGGGTCCTGGACATCGTAGTCTTTTCCTTGGGATAGCTCCTTGTCCCTGTTGTTTCCCACTTGGGGCAACTCTGGGTGTCTCTTGTCTCCTCCCCATTGGTACGTGTGCAGATGGCCTTGCACATCTTCTTCCAGAGGAGACAGTTCCTGGTGTTCCTCCCCTTCCCACTGGGACAGCTCTTGGCATGTCAGGTCTTCTTCCCCCTGGGACAATTCTTGGTATACCTCATCCTCTTCCTCCCAGGGGTACAGCTCCTGGACCGTCATGCTTTCTTCCCAGTAGCACAGCTCTTGCTGTGTGCCATCTCCCCAGCACGCTCTCACACCTACCTCCCTCTGATGCAACTCTTGGTGTGTCACAGCTCCCCATGGGGAAACTTCCTGCATCATCACTTCTTCTTGCCTTTGGTAAAACTCTCGGATTTTCACTTCTTCCCAGAGGCAAAGTTCTTGGCCGCTAGTGCCTCCCCACTGGGAAAGCTCTTGATCCGCATCGTATTCCCACTCTTCGTCCATGTTGGCAAAGGCTCCCTCCTCCTCAGTGTCCGACAGCGGCAGGCCTGAGCCGCCGCCTGCCCCCAGCCACTGCCTGCTGGGGGCCTGGTCTTGCAGCCAGCCGAGCAAGGGGCTGGGGGACTGGGAGTTGGGGTCCACCTGGTCCTCCTCCACGTCTGACATCGTCTGGCGCACGGGGATCCCGGGAGCTGCTTCCTCCTGCGAGAGCGGCTCTGGCGGGACTGGGCTCCCCAGGGCTCTGCGCTCCTTAGATACCCCCTGGCAGGGCAGGGCGGGGCTCTGCCGTGTCACAAGGGCCTCTGGGCACCACAATGTCCCGCATCAGCCAGGGCCCTGACACAACGCGCCTGTGTCACAAAGGGCCACGTCTGGCACCCCTTCGACAGCTGAAATGACCACAATTTTCAGATGGAAAAACAGAAGCTGTAGAGACATTTGTCAAAGCTGGAAATAAAATTCAAATATCCAAGAGTTCTGGTTACTGCACCAATTGCAGAAACACTCCACTGTATGTTAGAAGTCTCTTGGAGACTACTCTGGGTTGGAGAGGAGGGAGGTCAGGGTGAATAGATGGGACCTGTGGGTAGGAAGACGAGAAGAATGACAGGATTAGACATCCCCATGGATAAGTTGTGTGGCGACAAGCAGAAATAGGCTTTGTTTGCCATTACCAGAGGGTAAAAATTTGAAACCCAAATGGTAAATTCAGTAGCAGGGGAGGAATTTTGATTTCTTGTTTTCTGATTACATCTCCCTGCTTTCTAGAGGTGGGAGCACAGAGACAGGTCGGGCTCTGAAGTACATTCTTCATAAGGGTTTCCCTGGTGGCAGAAACTCAAGTGTCCCTGAAGTCCTGATCATCATTTCGGATGGAAAGTCCCAGGGCAGCACTGCAATGCCTGCAATGCAGGTGAAGGAGAGACACATCATAGTTTTTGCAGTGGGAATCAAGTTTCCAAGGTAGGAAACTCTCCAGAGCGGGAAGCAGACACCCAGCTAGCCAAATGGCAAGTCCTGGTGAGTGAGGGGTCGTCTTGGGCTAGATATGAGTTTTGGAAAGAGAAAAGGTGTCCTAGTTTTTGCCAGAGCAGAGTAAATTTTTTTTTTGCTGTAGTTGAGGGGGGTGTGGTTGTAGGTGTGTCTAGGAGATAATTCACACCATTTTATCATTGCCAGGAGTGGGGGAAAAGAACTCTCTCCCTTCAGAGAGGAAGGGCATTCCTTCCTTCCTTCCAAGGAGGGGAGAAAGTGTGGTGGACAAAACAGTCAGTATTGAGACGGACTTTCCAGCATTGCCTCTGCTATTAACCTGCCAGTCTTCTCTTGATGTGGGGAGAACGGGCTTGATCAGACACACACCAAAGACGTGGTTCATGGTATGGTGCAGAAGTGCCTGTGGAGCTGGCTGGATTCCAGCCAGACTGCTCTCAAAAGTCTCCCTGACCTCCTCGTGCATGCTCCTTGTGCATCCTCGTTTGTGTGAAAGGTCCGAGGGACCCCCCTCCCCCCCCAATCTCATCCCGCTGCCGTGGTGGGTTTGCAGCTCCCTGGGGGTTTCTGTGCCATCGTTTGCCTAACAGCATCATTAGCTCACTCCTCACAGGGATCAGTCTGCCCTTTCAAACAGCAGTGTATTTACATTGCCTGGGATGCAGCTCTGGAGCTGGGACTTGCTTTCCTGGCCTTCTACAGGTGCTTAAAGCCTTGTGCTGTTTGCAGGACAGTTTGTACAGTGCTGCTGCTGAGCACTTTGTCTTGTGGCAAATGCGATGTGGTGTAATCTTTGTGAGCTCTGTATTTTAATGCACAGGTATTAAGTAAGTGTTTAGCATGTGTGGGCTGCACGGGGGACAAAGCAGGCTTGCCTGGGTTCTGAGCTGGGGAAACCCTGCATTTTTACCATCCTGCTGGTTTTAAGCACCACAGGTACACACATATCTCTGTGGGATTCAGGAAGCACAGACTACAAAATCTTACGCTGGAGACAACATTTTAATGCTGGACAGGATATATCTATCTCTGTGTATATCTATCATGATGTGACAGATTGTGGCCCTCTAGTCCATTTTTTGAGATGCCACCTGGACCACTACACCTGTGTCTGGGGGGCCCAGGATAGGAAGGGTTTGGACCTGCTAGAATGAGTTCAGAGAGCGACTGAGATCCTCAGAGGCTTGGGGAACCTCTGCTTTGAAGACAGTCTGGGCAGAGAATGTGTTTCAGGGAGAGATGCCTCTGCCCGAATGAAGGCACAAATGAGACCATATGATGACAACATACAGTTTTTATTTAATGTGGACTTTATTTTAACAAGAAATGTGAAGGAGAGAGGCAGAAAGAAATAGGAGCTATTTCTTTCAGTCTCAGAGTGCAGATGAGAATCTGTTGGAACTAGATGGTCTTTGAGGTCCTTCACAACCTAAACCATATTGTTGTACTACTTCTAATAATAATAATAATCATAATAATAATAATAATTTTCTGCTATTCCTGTTTAATCTTCTTCTTCATCTTCTTATTCTTCTTCTTATCCCTATTCTTCTCCTTCTTCTTCTTCTTAATGTTTACTTCTATTTCTTCTTCTGCATCAACTTATTCTTATCCTTATTCCTTTTCTTTTTCTTATCCTTATTTTTATTCTCATTCCTATTCTTCTTTTTCCTATTCTTGTTTAAATTCTTATTCCTTTTCCTATTCTTCTCCTTATTCTTTTTTCTTTTTCTTCTTCTTCTTCTTCTTCCTTTTCCTATTCATATTCTTTTTCTCGTCCTTATTCTTATTCCTTTTTTTCTTTTCCTTATTCTTAAACGTTTAATTATTCCTATTTTTATTCTTCTTTTTTCTTATTCTCATTCTTCTTATTATTCTTACTCTTTTTTTTCTTGTTCTTCTGCTTAATCCTTTTTCTCATTTACTACTACTATTTCTTCATCTTATTCATCTTCTTCGTATTATTCTAAGTCCTATTCTTTTTCTTTTTGTGGGTTTTTTTGGTTGTTTTGTGTTGTTTTTTGGAGTGGGTTTTGTTGGGTTTTTTTTTTACTACTGCTACTATTTCTTAAAGCCAATTTCCCTGTGTTTTGGAAGAACTGTGTTTGGCGAAGTCGTGGAGTGTGCAGTGGAGTCCTGGGAGCAGCACCTCCTGTCTGTGCCCATTCCTCACGGATATAATCCCAAAGGATCAGCATGTAATCCTTTCAGGATGAGGGGAAATGGCCTTGGATTCCACCAGGGGAGGTTCAGATTAAATATTCCAAATAATTTTTCTCTGACAGAGTGGTCAGGAATTGATTGCAAGAAGTTGCTGAGGGAGGTGGTGGAGTCACTGTCTCTGGAAGTGTTCAAGTATTGTCTGCATGTGGCACTTGGGGACATGGCTTCAGGGTGATGATGGTGGTGCCAGGGTGACGGTGGGACTGGATGACTTTCAAGGTCTCTTCCCACCCTGATGAGTCTGTGGCCTTCACTGCTGAGCCCCCTGGCACCAAGTGTCCCCCATGGATACTGGTTTGAGGCTGGCCACATGGGTAGTATTTGTTCTTGGGGAGACTGGCTTGGGATGCTCCAAAGCAGCCGGGGGTTGCTGAGGCTGCAGGGACGTGTCCAGGCAAAGGCAGACCGTGTGGCTCCCCCAGGACGCTGGGCAGGCTGCGGGCCAGCTGCCGTCCAGGGGGCCCGGGCTGGCGCCGGCAGCGGGCCTAATCCTCGGGCTGTGGCGCCAGGCAGGGGCAGCGGAACAGGCTGCACACTCTCCGCAGCGCCCGCCTGATGCGGGAGGGACGTTTCTTGCAGGGAGCCAGCTGCTGGCTCAGGGCCTGGGCTCCCAGCTGGGGAGCTGAGGTGCTGGGGAGGCTGTATGGGGCAGGCACTGGGCTCTGTGTCCCTGCCTCTGACACCTTCTGCTCTGCGGTGGGAGAAGTCACGTATCCTCTGGGGGCCTGGGCTTCCAGATGGGGAGGCGAGGCACAGAGCGGCACTTGGGGGCACAGCTCAGATGCCTCACGCTCAACCCAAGCCTCGCGAGGGGCAGGCACTGGGAGCCTGCCTCCTGCCAAACCTCCCAGCTCTCTGTCTTCTTCATAGAGCTCGAGGACGCTCACTCCGTCCCACTCGTCCTCCTCCCGCAACAAGGGCTTGTCCCCGATGTCCTGTTCCCAGCTGTCCTGCACCAGGTCTTGGTCGCTATCATTTTCCCAGCTGGACTGCGGGGAAGGTCTCTTGCCATTCCCTTTGGAAACCTCCTGGCCAATGGAGTCTTCCCAATCTGACACTTCTTGGTAGCTACCAACATCTCCATGGGACAGCTCATGCTCGCTGTGTTCGTCCCAGTCAGAGAGATTTTGGGAGCTACCAAACTGTCCTCGAGAAAGGCCTTGCTCCGTGCCTTCTTCCCAGTCAGAAACATCTACGTAGCTGCTGGCTTCTCCTAGGGACAGCTCTTCTGCGGTGCTTTCATCCCAGTCGGAGAGCTCGTGGTAGCTACCGGCTTCTTCCAGGGAGAGCTCCTGCTCAATGCAGGCTCCCCCTTGGAGCCCTTCCTGGTCGTTCTTGGCTTCTAGGGACAGCTCCTGCTCAGTGCAGGCTTCCCCTTGGGACCCTTCCTGGTCGCTCCTGGCTTCTTCCAGGGACAGCTCCTGCTCAATGCAGGCTTCCCCTTGGGACACTTCCTGCTCCTTCCTGTCTTCTTCTAGGAACAGGTCCTGCTCAGTGCAGGCGTCCTCTTGGGACCTTTCCTGGTGGCTACTGGTTTCTGCTGGGCACAGCTTCTGCTCAATGCAGGCTTCCCCTTGGGGCCCTTCCTGCTCCTTCCTGTCGTCTTCTAGGAACAGGTCCTGCTCAATGCAGGCGTCCCCTTGGGACCCTTCCTGGTGGCTACTGGTTTCTGCTGGGAACAGCTCCTGCTCCATGCAGACTTCCTCTTGGGACACATGCTGAAACCAACCGGCTTCTTCTAGGGACAGCTCCTGCTCCATGCAGGCTTCCCCTTGGGACCCTTCCTGGTCATTCCTGGCTTCTTCTAGGGACAGCTCTGTGTGTTCCTCATCTTCGCACTGAGAAAGCTCAAGCTCCCCAGCTGAGTCCCTCTCGTCAGTCTCTTCCTCTGCCAGGACTGAGCTCGTGTCTGCCTCCTCCTGCTGCTCACTGAGGGCTTGGGCTCCCAGTGGGCTGGGTGAGGGGCTGGGGGTGCAGCACGGGCTGTGTGGGGCAGAGATCGGACTCTCTTGCTTTTGTCCTGGAGCTGCTGCTTCTAGTTCTGCATCTGTGCTTTGCTCCAGGTCCCTGTGTTCCTCTGGCTGCTGGCCAGATGCCTGGACCTCAAGCACAGCCCTTTGCACCACCTCATGGCTGATGTGCCACGCCAAGTCCAGCAGAGACTGGCTGGAGCCTGGGGGGCTGCGTGGAGCAGGGACTGGGCTCTCTGTCGCTGCCGATGGCACCTCCTCCCTGAGGCCAGGAGAACCTGGTGCCTTTTCCACCTCGGCAGGCAGAGGCTCGGGGGGCTCTTCCTCCTCAGCAGCTCCAGCTGGAGCAGCAGCAGCTGCCAGCTCGTCCTCTGTGGGACTCCTCGGGGCAGGAGAGGCGCTGGGCAGCTCACGGGCTGCCTCTCCTGCCACGTCAGTGCCCACGCTGCTGGGAGAGGCGGGCCCCTCCTGGGCATCCTCATCCTTCTCTGGGTACGAGGGTTTGTCCCAGATCTTGTAACTGGCACCTTCTGCCCGTTGGGGCAGCCCCTGGCTGCTGACCCTTCCTTCCCATTGGGGCAACTTTTGGTCGCTCCTGTCTTTTTCCCACCGGGGTGGGTCCTGGACATCGTAGTCTTTTCCTTGGGATAGCTCCTTGTCCCTGTTGTTTCCCACTTGGGGCAACTCTGGGTGTCTCTTGTCTCCTCCCCATTGGTACGTGTGCAGATGGCCTTGCACATCTTCTTCCAGAGGAGACAGTTCCTGGTGTTCCTCCCCTTCCCACTGGGACAGCTCTTGGCATGTCAGGTCTTCTTCCCCCTGGGACAATTCTTGGTATACCTCATCCTCTTCCTCCCAGGGGTACAGCTCCTGGACCGTCATGCTTTCTTCCCAGTAGCACAGCTCTTGCTGTGTGCCATCTCCCCAGCACGCTCTCACACCTACCTCCCTCTGATGCAACTCTTGGTGTGTCACAGCTCCCCATGGGGAAACTTCCTGCATCATCACTTCTTCTTGCCTTTGGTAAAACTCTCGGATTTTCACTTCTTCCCAGAGGCAAAGTTCTTGGCCGCTAGTGCCTCCCCACTGGGAAAGCTCTTGATCCGCATCGTATTCCCACTCTTCGTCCATGTTGGCAAAGGCTCCCTCCTCCTCAGTGTCCGACAGCGGCAGGCCTGAGCCGCCGCCTGCCCCCAGCCACTGCCTGCTGGGGGCCTGGTCTTGCAGCCAGCCGAGCAAGGGGCTGGGGGACTGGGAGTTGGGGTCCACCTGGTCCTCCTCCACGTCTGACATCGTCTGGCGCACGGGGATCCCGGGAGCTGCTTCCTCCTGCGAGAGCGGCTCTGGCGGGACTGGGCTCCCCAGGGCTCTGCGCTCCTTAGATACCCCCTGGCAGGGCAGGGCGGGGCTCTGCCGTGTCACAAGGGCCTCTGGGCACCACAATGTCCCGCATCAGCCAGGGCCCTGACACAACGCGCCTGTGTCACAAAGGGCCACGTCTGGCACCCCTTCGACAGCTGAAATGACCACAATTTTCAGATGGAAAAACAGAAGCTGTAGAGACATTTGTCAAAGCTGGAAATAAAATTCAAATATCCAAGAGTTCTGGTTACTGCACCAATTGCAGAAACACTCCACTGTATGTTAGAAGTCTCTTGGAGACTACTCTGGGTTGGAGAGGAGGGAGGTCAGGGTGAATAGATGGGACCTGTGGGTAGGAAGACGAGAAGAATGACAGGATTAGACATCCCCATGGATAAGTTGTGTGGCGACAAGCAGAAATAGGCTTTGTTTGCCATTACCAGAGGGTAAAAATTTGAAACCCAAATGGTAAATTCAGTAGCAGGGGAGGAATTTTGATTTCTTGTTTTCTGATTACATCTCCCTGCTTTCTAGAGGTGGGAGCACAGAGACAGGTCGGGCTCTGAAGTACATTCTTCATAAGGGTTTCCCTGGTGGCAGAAACTCAAGTGTCCCTGAAGTCCTGATCATCATTTCGGATGGAAAGTCCCAGGGCAGCACTGCAATGCCTGCAATGCAGGTGAAGGAGAGACACATCATAGTTTTTGCAGTGGGAATCAAGTTTCCAAGGTAGGAAACTCTCCAGAGCGGGAAGCAGACACCCAGCTAGCCAAATGGCAAGTCCTGGTGAGTGAGGGGTCGTCTTGGGCTAGATATGAGTTTTGGAAAGAGAAAAGGTGTCCTAGTTTTTGCCAGAGCAGAGTAAATTTTTTTTTTGCTGTAGTTGAGGGGGGTGTGGTTGTAGGTGTGTCTAGGAGATAATTCACACCATTTTATCATTGCCAGGAGTGGGGGAAAAGAACTCTCTCCCTTCAGAGAGGAAGGGCATTCCTTCCTTCCTTCCTTCCAAGGAGGGGAGAAAGTGTGGTGGAAGAAACAGTCAGTATTGAGACAGACTTTCCAAGTAAATTGATTCTGTCTTATACCTTTTGTTATTAATAATTGTTATTGCTGCTGTTACTGCTTGATTTCTCATCTCATTTCTGTTCTCAAAAATTGGTTTTTCCTCAGTCCATGATCTTTGCCTTTCGTGTTTCCAGCTGGAGGTGAGAGAGGAAGCAAGTGTAGACCTGGTTTCAGTGAGAGCACTAAATTTGGGAATACCAAACTGAAACCATGACAAAAGGGAATTTGCAGGGTAATACAGGCATGGAGGAAACACTGACTTGGTGGCTGATGTAGAAGGAGCACCAGAGTTGATGAAAGAAACTTCCACTGAGTATAGCCACGCTACTGCCTGAGACTGAACATGCCAGGATCTTGGAAACTGAAGAGTGCCATGGTTTTGCATCAACTCTCTATTTGTTGCACAGGGTTGGTTTTGATTCTTAATTCTTTGTGGGGGAGACTGAGCAGCTGACCCGTCCCTTGCTTGGCAGGTGGGAGGAGCTGCACGTGCTGGCCAGCGAGCCCCCTGAGCGACACCTGCTCTTTGCTGGAGATGCTGATGATGCTGCCAACGGCCTGTACAGCACCTTGAGTGACCCTGTCTGCACTGCCACTGCTCCAGGTGAGCCTGCTGGCCCCACCTCCGTGCCCATGCTTTTAGCTTGGACCATGGCACTGAGTGAGGAAGATACGGCAGTGTCAGGAAGCATACAGGGGAGTTAGCAGGTGTTGCACTTCGAGGCAACCTGCTTCTGGTGCCCAAACTGGATGGCATGCTCTCCAAATACCTCCAAGCTGCAGAATCCTAAATCTTTCTGCATCCTTGTTCACCTCTGAGAATGGGAGTATTGGCTTTTGCTCGTGTGGCAGGGGATAGAGGGCTAAACGTAGTTATGTTAAATTTTCTAATGGACTTGGCTGTGTGTTAAGGGGAGGCACCCAGGGCTTGCAGGAGTTACAAAGGATAGAACTAGACTGCTCCAGAGGTAGCAGAAAATCAAACAGATGAGCGATAAAGGCACCAAAGGGGCTGAAAAGCTGTCATTGAACCGTGAACTCAGCAGTATGAGCTTTGTAGCAAAGCAAAGGAGGCTGAATATTTAGCTCGCCAGAAAGTAGAGTAGGCTGGTGAGCTTTTCAATGGGAAATTTCTCCTCTGGGGTCTCATGGAGGCTCTTGGAAGCTCTGCCCAGTCTGTTGTTGTCAGGTAGTTGAAAATGGCTGTCTGCTCTCACAGCCTTTGTATTTTCAGGCAAATGATGCAAGTCTGCCTTTTACTTTGCTACAGGCTGCAAAGTTGAGTCCCACCCTTGTGAACGAAGGACCCTGGAGACTGTGAAAGAGCTGGCTGGCAACTATGTGTGTTGGAAAGGCTCAAAGCAGCCCAATGCAGTGCAGGCTTCGCTGTGCCCTTTCATCAGGTACGCTGGACACTCACATCTCTAAAAATGCGTGGGGCTGAGAGATAAGAAATACAGTAATGAGGCTTTTATCTGACCATGACTATTTACTGGGATGAAGATCCCTCAGAAGACTGATACAAGCATGGTCTTTAGTCCGAGGAAGAGTCTCTGCTCTGATCATTGGCTGATCTGAGAAGCAAGCAAACAAAATAATTTTTTGAGTCTTAAAAATGCATCCATAATCTTTAAATGTAAAGATTACAGTTGAATTCGAAATCAAAAGCATAGATTTGATGAAATTATGTTTTTCCTTTTGCCACCTCATTTAGAATGGACATTTTTTTTAAATACTTGTTTTGAAAACTTGTGTTTTCAAAGGAAAATTTGTTCAATTGAAAACACAGTAAGGTCAACCTTAAAGGTGCCTTGTTAATATTTAAATTCATGATAGGTCTTATTCTTCCTGTTTCAGGTGGAAGCGAGTCTTGATAAAACACCCATCCAGATGCTTCCGGACTGTATGTCCAGGTGGGAGTTTGCTTTTCCAACATTTTAATTTATGAAGCAAGAAAGGTAATAACTAAAGAACAAAAAGACAGGTGTTTGCTTTCACTTCTCAAAAATTTTGTTCTGAGTGAGAGACTGTGATCACTAGATATTTAATCCATGTTTTTGTTTCTCATGGGTATCTATGACCAGAGTTCTTCCAGGTTAAAATGTCTCCCAGTAATTTCTCCTCCACTTGAGGAGCCAGTGAATCCTCGGCTGTTCATGTCCTGGGGGCAGAGTCTTGCACTGTTTCCCAGAGCCTGCAGGGAGTCAGTGTTCTCCAGCCAGGGAAGCATGCAGTCATGCCTCCAGTCGTACACTTGGTACCCTAAGCAGCATTAGGTTAGCAGGGAGCCTGGCATGTGCTGATCACCAGCCTATTTTTTGGCTGTTGAAATAGCTGTGGTCCTTCAGTCGTTTTTGCAAGTTCAGGTGACAGCAGCTTTATTTTCTTTGTCAGTACAACACTGTCCAAGCAGCAGGCCAGACCCTGACCCCTTCATTACTGCTGTAAATCTGGCAAGGCTGGATGGCCTTTAGCAATTCTCTGTTTATACAAATATGGTGTCACTGGCATTGTTCCAAATCAAATGAAGTCACAGTCTGATTTGCTTTCTTGTTATAGCCTGCTGGAGAGCCATCCCAAAAGGAAATTGCCATGGAGGTGAGGGTACACATCGCCCTGTGTTAGTTCAAACTTGTAGCAAGAGGGGCAGAGCTGTGACCCTTTTTCCACTAATGGCAATGCTCACACTGGCAGAGGATGGTGAGGGGAAGGCTCCCTGCTGACTCCCTGTCTTTCTCTCCCCTGTCCTGTTTAGACCCTTGTGACTCCCAGCCGTGCCAGAATGGTGGCACGTGCGTCCCAGAGGGACTGGACAGGTACCACTGCCTCTGCGTGCTGGGGTACGGAGCAGACGGCCACTGTGGTAGGTGGGAACCTGCTCTGTCTCCTTCCCTCTCGGCCAAGTCCTGCCTTCGTGGTGCCCTTTGTGCCACCGTGGGGGCACCTGGGGTTGGGCTTTTCTCCAGAAGGCAGGCAGAGTTCACTCTGGTGCTGATCCTGACTGTGTCAGGCCCAGTGACTGGGTCCTGCTGTTCAGACACCGTGTGGGTACGGAGAGCACCAATATCGACAGTCTCACCCCGGCATGGCTGCCTGTGTGTCTAAATGCAGCTGCCATGTGATCAGGAGAACAGAGACACTGGGAGGGACATGGATGCGTCTGTTGGTCCCCTCCCTGCACACACGGGTCCAGCAGGAGCTCCTGGTTTTGGGCGTTCAATGTAAAAAAGCCAAAAACTCCTGATCATTAGAAAACACCTTGTACTTACTTTCCCAGGGACCAAGGCTCCCACTTTGAAGTGTCTCAGGGTGTTACAGGTGAGGGTCTGGTGCCTGGACTCTCTCCTTTCTCCAATAGGTGATTGTGTCATTCAGAGTGTTTTGCCTGCAGCACTAAGAGGGTGGAGTAGCCATTTCTGATTTGAAGTTTGCCATCCATAGATATTTCCTGTCTCTAAAGGCTTATATGGCATCCAACCGAAACAAAGCCTGCTCCTGGCACATTTGTCCTCCAGCTCACGATATGAGTGGCAAAATGTTCGGGTTACTGGACACAATGTCCCCTCTCCACAAGGCTTCCAGCAGGCCCCTGCTGGGGTTGCCCCACAAATGACTAATTGCCTTCTCCCTTTCCAGCAGCAAAGCTGAGCCTTGAGTGCAACGTGGATCTCCTTTTTCTGATGGACAGCTCAGCAGGGGTCACACTGGAAGGGTTCCTGCGCTTCAGGGCCTTCCTCAAGAGATTCCTCCAAGCCGTGGTGGGCCAGGACTCGCCAATGAGTGTGGGGGTGGCCCAGTACAGTGATGATGTCAAGATACCCATTGAACTGGGCCAACACAAGGACGCATTCAGTCTCATGAAGAGTATTGATGCCTTGAATTTCAGTGGAGGAAGAACCCTGACAGGCAGAGCCCTGCAATACATTGCACAGCACGGTTTTAGGAGTGCCCCAGTCTTGGCAGATGTGCAGGATGATCTCCCACGTGTGGTTGTCCTGCTCACTGACTCCAAGTCCCAGGATTCGGTGGCAGAAGCCGCTAAGTACGCAAAGGACCAAAAGGTGTTCTTGGTCGGCGTAGGCAGCAGCTTCATGAGAGCAGAGCTGACCACGGTGACTGGCAATCCACAGCAGACCATTGTCTACTCGGACCCGCAGGACCTGTTCAACAGGATCCCAGAGCTGCAGAGAAAAATCTGCAGTGTGGGCAGTCCTGAAGGTAAGAGTGTGGTATGGGCATTGTGGGACAAGTCTGCCAAACCATGCAGAGGTGTCCTGAATTCCATCGGGGGGAGGGAAGGACAGAAGGACGAATGTCCTTGTTTTGTGTTTAGTCACAGATCCAGGGACGAACCTTCCGTGAGTGATTTTTGTGATGAATCTCTGCCTATGGGTGTGAAAGGGACACAGATCACCCTTCACAGTCGGTGACCAGCAGTGTTGAATTTTGCCCACGATTTCCTCCCACTGCTGTTTTTCAGTCAGAAAGGAGTAGATGCATATTCTGAGAGATGCCATGTTTGTGCTCCTTTCCACAGGCTGCCAGGCCCAGTCTCTTGACTTGGCATTTGCTGTGGATGCCTCGTCTGGAGTTGGCCTGGAGAACTTTCTGCGTCTGAGGCGCTTTGTCAGGAGCAGCTGTTTGCACTTCGTCATCAACCGGGATGTCACCCAAATTGCCCTGGTGATCTATGGCAGCAAAGCTCACACTGCGTTTGCTTTGGACGCCCACACAAGCAACTCTGCTGTTCTCCAGGCCATCGACCAGGTGCCTTTCCTTGGGGACTCAGCCTCTGCTGGCAGTGCCTTGCTGCACGTTTACAGTGATGTAATGACCGTGCGGAAGGGAGCAAGACCTGGTGTCAACAAGGTGGTGGTGCTGCTCACCAACGGAGGGGGCATGCAAGATGCAGCTGCCCCAGCTCAGCAGCTGAGGCACAGCGGCATCTTGGTGTTTGTGGTTGTCGTTGGGGATGCAGAGAGGGACACACTGCTGAGAGTCGCTGGGTCTCCCAGCTACCTGGTCCACATCTCCTCCTATGAAGAGCTGCAGTATTACCAAGGCCTTATCATCGAAAGGATCTGTGAAGGTAGGAGGGCCTCCAGTCCTCACTCTCTCTGTCAGTGCCACCAGCTGCTGCTGTTGTAGGTTTTCTGATGTTTTACTGACTGAACTCGATACCATCTTTTGCATTTTAGAGTTGGGGAAACTATGACACAGAGATCTGATGACTCTCCAAAGCAATCCTGGAGGAATAGTAACCAACTTCCCTAAGATTCAGTCCAGTGGGTGAGAGTGGGCATAGTGTGACTGGCTCTTTCTAGTCCTGCTAGATCTAGGTTCTGCTTTCTCTGAAAGAAAAAGAAGTTTGCTCTTTTTCTGATGTTGCTTTACATCTGTAGAATTTGCTGTGTGTTCCTGTACCCCTGCAGTGTTGCTGGGGGGGGCTTAATGGGACCCTTTCTTGTGCTGGTCCCTGAGTGAGGTCTCTGCTCTCTTGTTCAACAGGTTTGTGACCAGGTGTTTGTAAAGTGGTGAGTCTACAACCTCATCACTCCTGTTCCTCCTTAATATCTCACTACTGCAATTATCATGTAGGCTTTTGAGATTTTATTTGTGTTGCACTGTATTTAGTCTTAAAATCAGAATCTGTCCTTTTTGAAGCCTTCAGACTGTTAAACTAGGCCTTCAGACAAATTGTGATTAATCTTGTTTGTAGGATCAAATCCTTATCTTCAAAGTGGAAGGGAGGAATTTTCAAGTATTCCTATAAAAATCTGTTTGTGAGAGGGTAAAATAAAGGAAAAGGTGCACTTTCTTCAAAACTTTGACTCCTGAATGTGAGTGCCTGTGTTTGGTGAAAATCAGCTTTTCAGAAAGGACAGCAGCAATAGTTTGCAGACAGTGGTGGTGAAAGTGCTCCTAGTTAAAATATAACGCCTTGTTTGCTCATTCAAAATAGCCTAAGTTTAACATCTAGCTATTTGCTTTTATTATGTTTTAGCATGTTTGTAAGATCAAAAGAAAAGCGTGTTTGAGCTCCAGCACAGAGGTCCTTTTCATCTCTGGGCATGCCCATGTCTCCTTCAGGCTTAGAAAGAGCTACAGCATCATCTCCTTGGGGTGAGGAGCCGCTCTCCTGGCAGGCTCTGCAGATGGTTTCTACCTGGAGCTTTTCAGTGTGTTTCTGTTGCAGTGGTACTTTCAGCTGTGTTATTACAAAAACAATGTACTGCACCTTGAAATTAGCTAAAACGCCAGGGGTGAAGGGGAAGAGACAGCAAGGTTCAACGAGTCAGGGTAATAACATACCATTTCCTGAGACTGAATTGCTGCTTTCATTTCATGTGCAGGTAACCACAGTTTGTACTAGATAGGCTGGGACCAAGGGCGATGTAAAGATAAGCCCTTCACTCAGTCTTCTACTCCCAAGTCCAAGGCTTAATAACAGAATCATTGTCTGTGAAAGGACTTCAAAAAATTTATGACTCATGATAAAAGTATTTGAGAAACAGACCCTGCCTCTGGATACCTGGAATATGGTATTAATGCTGAGGCTCAGCTGGAAAGAGTACAGAAAAAAAAGGACCCAGGGTTTAGGAGAAAAGATCCCAAGCGTTAAATATATATGAATCTGATTAATAGAAATACAAGCTATTGGGATCATCAAAGTGCAAGAACCTTATTTAAGGTATGTTAACAGCAGGCTTGAGTTCAGAGAAATGATTCCCCAAAGCAGGGACTGCGAGGTTATGCTGTGGAGCAGCCCTGGAGGGATGTGGTGCACACGTGGCCTGTAGAGCAGAGCACCATGGAACAGCTCCCTGGGGAACAGCAGCACCTGGAAGATGAGCGGTGTGTCCAAGAGATCCAGCTTTCATTGCCAGTGGCTCTTCCAGCCCAACGAAAGAGGAAGTGTCCCTCCTGGGGGATACACTATCAGGCAGGACCCCATCTCAGAAGTCCCATGATGGCAAAAGTGTTTCTGAACCCAGCTGGGTTCCCTATAAAATCAACCAGAGCTGAAGATTGAGATGCCTCAGATCTAGGACTGTCCAAGAAAAAATTCAGTTATAATTTTGCCCATGTTAGGTGTAGGTTGAGACTTGATGTGCACATATCTGTACAGGGAGAATGAGCACAGTGTGTGTTAAGCTGTAGAAAGCTGCCTGACCGGGGATGGTATTTGTATTCTTTCTTCTTCTCCTTTTTCTATTCTCTCTGTGATTTTTCTACCCTGGAGCAAAGAGTAAGGCAAGCAGCTCTGCACCACGTAGCTGTTGAGCAGAGGAATTTCACACCCTCACCAACACTGCGGTGGTGTTGCCAGCAGACTGGAAGCAAATCCCTCTGGCATGCTGCTACTTAACCTAATGTGTTGGCAGCAAGGCAGCATGGAACACTGCCAGCCCTGCTGACAGCTGGGCTCTGTTGTGTTGAGAGGGCTGGGAAAGCTGTCACATACTTCATAACAACAGGGCTAATAACCTGGGCTGCGCTTGCAGGCTGCTCTCAAACCTCCTAGAAAAGAAGCCCAGAAATTTTCCCTGTGTTGTTTTCCATTCATGCCATCCTCACTTCCCAGCTGGCAACTTCTCCTTATTCCTCTCTAGTGGAAACTTTTGTCCTCTCTGGGGCAAAGTGAGGTTTGAACTTCAGTGGCATTTAGGACTGTGAACTTGTTAGAGCAGAGCATGTGCCTTGCTCTGCATTGTCCGTGTCTGGATGTGGGGAGTTTGGGGGTGCTCACAGCTCTGAAGATGCTCCATTTTGCTTTTCTGTGGTATGCAGCCTATCATGATGTCCCTCTTTTAAGCTTTACTAGGAACATTCTCCTCCAGATTAGGACACCTAGCAAAGCCATTCTGTTCTCTAGGTTAAAGTGTCAAGACAGGGTTGTGGCTTGCACCCTCTGCCATGTTAATGTGTTTTTCCAGTCCCGTTAGCCCTTGATGTCACTTTTTGCAGCATTCCTGATGGATGTGGGTCCTAGCTAGTAACACTGCAGAGATGCCTGAGCCTGCTCCTCTGCTCGTGTCTGTTGCAGAAGCAAGAAGCCCCGTGAACCTGTGCAAGCCCAACCCGTGCATGAACCAGGGCGTGTGCATCCTTGGGCCGGGGAGCTACCGCTGCGAGTGCCACGGCTGGGAAGGACCCCACTGCGAGACCAGTAAGGACCAGCTGACAGCAGCCCCTCCGAACTGATCCCACTTCTCCACCTCTCCCTGAAGCAGAGAAGTGGCTGTAACTCTTGGACAGCTGTTGGGTGGCCAGGTCTTGGTGCTGATGTGGTCTCTATCTTACGTGAAGTGGAGAGGTTTGGGATGCTGAGGGGAGCAAGGGCTTCTCTCAAGAAGCTGTGCATTTTTATACATCCACTAAGTGAGTTGACTGTGAGGGGACGCCAAGAAGATCTAATAATTTTGGTAATCTTCCACTCTGTTCTGTTCCCCTTTTCCTTCTGCCCTGCTAGAAGAAACAACCTTTCCTAGGCTCCCCAGGTGGAAAGATCTGACTCCCTTTTAATGGGAGGGAGCTGTTTCTGTTGGAGCACACCCCCTCCCTATGACTTTCAGTGCTGTCCATGGTGTAAAAGCCTCCCCATTGCCTTCCTTCTCTTCAGCAGGGGAGCAATGGCCAGGAGGTGGGGATTCTCTGGCTCCCTAGAGGTGGCCCTGTGCCCATAGCATGAAGTTCTCAATTTAAGTGGGTTTTCCCCTTGCCCAGTATTTTGCTTCTTACCTGAGCCCAGAAATTCCGACTTCCAGCCCGTGGCCTCTAACATCTGTCAGCTAAGGCTAAGGGAATGCTTGTTTGGTTGTTGTGAACTGAATGTGACCTTATCCCTTGGTCCTAAAACCCCTATCCCAATCTGTGCTTCTCTCCTGCAACAGGAGTTCTCCGGGGTGATGCTCCGAGATCTCCAGCCCTTCCTCCACGTTCCCATGTGCAGTGGAGTCCAAGGGGTTTGCAGCACTTCTCCAGAGCCCTCCAGCACAGCAAAAGCCAAATGGATCAGAGGCACTGACACGGATGTGCCGAGTGCTCCAGTTCTCCGTCCAGGAACACTTTCTGCCACTCACAGGCACTGTCCAGCGCTGCCCTTGGCAGTGATGGAGTTGCTCCAGCACAGGAACTGTGTTGAGGCTATTCCCAGTTCCTGCATTGCACAAACTGGGCTTCCCAGTGCTCTCTTTCTTTTATAATTGAAGTAAATACTTGTGTTTAAGTATTTCTTCTTGGAATTTTGCATTTCCTCATCCAGTTCTTAAGGTGATATGATTGTTTTGGGGTTTTTTAAACAGATTTTGAGAGATCTTTGAGTTAGCCAAAAAATATGTAGAAGTCTGAGCAATTCTGGAGCTCCTGCTGAAGGGATATAACACAGAGGATGCACTTGCAGCCAGGTGCTGGAGTGAGTGGCTCGTTACATGCAGGAAGACAGAGGAAGGAGAACTGACTACAAGCCTCTGTTCTGTTTCATATGTTGTCCATGCTGCTTTCTTGTCTGAATTTATTGGGCTGTGATGGTTCACATGTCTGCAGAGACAGTTTGGCCACATCCTTTGGAGCATCAGCCTCACTGCATCACTAGATCACTTTGCCCACAAACCTGTAAAATTTTGTAGCGGGTTTGGTTTGCAACCGGGCGGAAACACCAATTTAGTGTAGTGGTTTTTTTAAGCTAAAAGATATACATACTTTTTTGATGGTTTTTTTGTGAGATAAGCATTAGGAGAAAAAGCAAAGCAGGCACACTACTTGACAGAATATAGACAGATTTATTAACAGACTTAGATGGAAAAGGCTACAACAGAACAAACTTTCAGAACTCTTTCTCTCTCCACTTTTCCCTCTCTCAATCAGTATTACAATTTTAGGAAAGGAAAAAAAGTGTTTTCCCTCCTGCCTTGCCTCGTTTTACAAACTGCCACCATTTTGCAGGTTTGCTTAGAACTAACAATCTTTGCTAAGGTTTAACACATCTCTTTTTCATGAGCCCTCTCACAGCTCTTTCAGCTGTAAGACACAGGCCCTCACATGGGGTTACTACTCGTTTAAGGATGAATCTTTTTTTTTTTTTGGCTTGAACATAAGGCTTTTTTCTGCTACTAGGCTGTATAAGCCTCTCTCTCTGCTTTATACACATAGCCTGGCATCGGCATTTTTCAACTTTTTACAAGCTACTCGAGAAAAAAAAAATGCCCATCCCCCCACGTACTTTAACATGGATTACAGAGACAAACAGTTTGCAATATTACAGTTCTTACCACGGCGAGGAAAGGAGATTTTTAAGCTCCGCGCGGGACCACGCAGCGCCGCCCTTGTAGCTTCGCCTCACGTGAGCCTGTTTTTCTTTCTCTCTGGCTCTGAAAGCCGCCATGTTGTAGGGTGTTATCAGGCTCTAAGGTGGAGAGAGAGCCTCCCCTTGCTCTTTCTGCGCTGCCGGGTGCACTATGTGGAAAAGGGTGTCTTTTTCTGTTCGTCGCGAAGTCTGCTGGCTGCACTGACGGCTCCGCCGGCTCCCCCTTCCTCAGGATACTGCGTCGGATGACCTCAGCCTTGTGGCCAGCTATAGCCACTCGCGGCTCAGGGAAATCGTTTCCCTCTCCACAATCCAGAGTCCGTGCTGCAGCGTTAGGAGAAGGGGCGAGAGGCAGGGGCAGGGGAGCCCGTCCCCAGCCCCGCGGGCCGGGCAACGGGGCCCACCCCTCCCCCTCTCCCTCTCCCGTCCTGCACTCAGCCGGAACGGGGGAGAAAAACTTCTCTAAACTCCCGCCTTCCACGGGGTTTTTTATATGTAGAATTGAGAGAAGCGCGATTGATCTGTCAGATCAAGTCAAACCACGACAAATGTACATAACTGCTCCCCCAGTGCCCATGGTTCCCTGTGTGGGGTTGTTCTCTGCTGACTTTCCCATGGTGTCTGTCACCTCAGGAGAGCACAACCAGGTCTGCACAGAGCCAAGGCAGAGATATTAACTGTGGCTGCCAGTGCTCGTGAGAATAGTGTCTATTGTTCCCAGAAGAAGAAAAATCCCTCTACCCAGATGTCCTGGCCCCGTGTTTGAATAGTAACATTGGATGGACAAAGAGAGACACAAATTGCTCAGCAGGTTTGTTGTCAAAAGAAGAATGGTCTGAAAGCACTCTCAGGGATGAAAGCTGGCACTGAGACAGGAGAAGCACTGTTGTGCCTAGTGGGAGAAACCAGGCTAGGAGAAAGAGGAAATTCTCCTTTCTTGTCCCTGTCACTTTGGTAGATTGTCTGTGTCCTAAGGCACAGCTGAATAGAGGCTTAGTTGAAGGGCTGACATTTGGGATACAAAGGGAAACTAATCTATTAGTGTTACTTAGGCATGGCTGTAGCTCAGCATTGCCTCTGCTATTAACCTGCCAGTCTTCTCTTGATGTGGGGAGAACGGGCTTGATCAGACACACACCAAAGACGTGGTTCATGGTATGGTGCAGAAGTGCCTGTGGAGCTGGCTGGATTCCAGCCAGACTGCTCTCAAAAGTCTCCCTGACCTCCTCGTGCATGCTCCTTGTGCATCCTCGTTTGTGTGAAAGGTCCGAGGGACCCCCCTCCCCCCCAATCTCATCCCGCTGCCGTGGTGGGTTTGCAGCTCCCTGGGGGTTTCTGTGCCATCGTTTGCCTAACAGCATCATTAGCTCACTCCTCACAGGGATCAGTCTGCCCTTTCAAACAGCAGTGTATTTACATTGCCTGGGACGCAGCTCTGGAGCTGGGACTTGCTTTCCTGGCCTTCTACAGGTGCTTAAAGCCTTGTGCTGTTTGCAGGACAGTTTGTACAGTGCTGCTGCTGAGCACTTTGTCTTGTGGCAAATGCGATGTGGTGTAATCTTTGTGAGCTCTGTATTTTAATGCACAGGTATTAAGTAAGTGTTTAGCATGTGTGGGCTGCACGGGGGACAAAGCAGGCTTGCCTGGGTTCTGAGCTGGGGAAACCCTGCATTTTTACCATCCTGCTGGTTTTAAGCACCACAGGTACACACATATCTCTGTGGGATTCAGGAAGCACAGACTACAAAATCTTACGCTGGAGACAACATTTTAATGCTGGACAGGATATATCTATCTCTGTGTATATCTATCATGATGTGACAGATTGTGGCCCTCTAGTCCATTTTTTGAGATGCCACCTGGACCACTACACCTGTGTCTGGGGGGCCCAGGATAGGAAGGGTTTGGACCTGCTAGAATGAGTTCAGAGAGCGACTGAGATCCTCAGAGGCTTGGGGAACCTCTGCTTTGAAGACAGTCTGGGCAGAGAATGTGTTTCAGGGAGAGATGCCTCTGCCCGAATGAAGGCACAAATGAGACCATATGATGACAACATACAGTTTTTATTTAATGTGGACTTTATTTTAACAAGAAATGTGAAGGAGAGAGGCAGAAAGAAATAGGAGCTATTTCTTTCAGTCTCAGAGTGCAGATGAGAATCTGTTGGAACTAGATGGTCTTTGAGGTCCTTCACAACCTAAACCATATTGTTGTACTACTTCTAATAATAATAATAATCATAATAATAATAATAATTTTCTGCTATTCCTGTTTAATCTTCTTCTTCATCTTCTTATTCTTCTTCTTATCCCTATTCTTCTCCTTCTTCTTCTTCTTAATGTTTACTTCTATTTCTTCTTCTGCATCAACTTATTCTTATCCTTATTCCTTTTCTTTTTCTTATCCTTATTTTTATTCTCATTCCTATTCTTCTTTTCCTATTCTTGTTTAAATTCTTATTCCTTTTCCTATTCTTCTCCTTATTCTTTTTTCTTTTTCTTCTTCTTCTTCTTCTTCCTTTTCCTATTCATATTCTTTTTCTCGTCCTTATTCCTTTTTTTCTTTTCCTTATTCTTAAACGTTTAATTATTCCTATTTTTATTCTTCTTTTTTCTTATTCTCATTCTTCTTATTATTCTTACTCTTTTTTTTCTTGTTCTTCTGCTTAATCCTTTTCTCATTTACTACTACTATTTCTTCATCTTATTCATCTTCTTCGTATTATTCTAAGTCCTATTCTTTTTCTTTTTGTGGGTTTTTTTGGTTGTTTTGTGTTGTTTTTTGGAGTGGGTTTTGTTGGGTTTTTTTTTTACTACTGCTACTATTTCTTAAAGCCAATTTCCCTGTGTTTTGGAAGAACTGTGTTTGGCGAAGTCGTGGAGTGTGCAGTGGAGTCCTGGGAGCAGCACCTCCTGTCTGTGCCCATTCCTCACGGATATAATCCCAAAGGATCAGCATGTAATCCTTTCAGGATGAGGGGAAATGGCCTTGGATTCCACCAGGGGAGGTTCAGATTAAATATTCCAAATAATTTTTCTCTGACAGAGTGGTCAGGAATTGATTGCAAGAAGTTGCTGAGGGAGGTGGTGGAGTCACTGTCTCTGGAAGTGTTCAAGTATTGTCTGCATGTGGCACTTGGGGACATGGCTTCAGGGTGATGATGGTGGTGCCAGGGTGACGGTGGGACTGGATGACTTTCAAGGTCTCTTCCCACCCTGATGAGTCTGTGGCCTTCACTGCTGAGCCCCCTGGCACCAAGTGTCCCCCATGGATACTGGTTTGAGGCTGGCCACATGGGTAGTATTTGTTCTTGGGGAGACTGGCTTGGGATGCTCCAAAGCAGCCGGGGGTTGCTGAGGCTGCAGGGACGTGTCCAGGCAAAGGCAGACCGTGTGGCTCCCCCAGGACGCTGGGCAGGCTGCGGGCCAGCTGCCGTCCAGGGGGCCCGGGCTGGCGCCGGCAGCGGGCCTAATCCTCGGGCTGTGGCGCCAGGCAGGGGCAGCGGAACAGGCTGCACACTCTCCGCAGCGCCCGCCTGATGCGGGAGGGACGTTTCTTGCAGGGAGCCAGCTGCTGGCTCAGGGCCTGGGCTCCCAGCTGGGGAGCTGAGGTGCTGGGGAGGCTGTATGGGGCAGGCACTGGGCTCTGTGTCCCTGCCTCTGACACCTTCTGCTCTGCGGTGGGAGAAGTCGCGTATCCTCTGGGGGCCTGGGCTTCCAGATGGGGAGGCGAGGCACAGAGCGGCACTTGGGGGCACAGCTCAGATGCCTCACGCTCAACCCAAGCCTCGCGAGGGGCAGGCACTGGGAGCCTGCCTCCTGCCAAACCTCCCAGCTCTCTGTCTTCTTCATAGAGCTCGAGGACGCTCACTCCGTCCCACTCGTCCTCCTCCCGCAACAAGGGCTTGTCCCCGATGTCCTGTTCCCAGCTGTCCTGCACCAGGTCTTGGTCGCTATCATTTTCCCAGCTGGACTGCGGGGAAGGTCTCTTGCCATTCCCTTTGGAAACCTCCTGGCCAATGGAGTCTTCCCAATCTGACACTTCTTGGTAGCTACCAACATCTCCATGGGACAGCTCATGCTCGCTGTGTTCGTCCCAGTCAGAGAGATTTTGGGAGCTACCAAACTGTCCTCGAGAAAGGCCTTGCTCCGTGCCTTCTTCCCAGTCAGAAACATCTACGTAGCTGCTGGCTTCTCCTAGGGACAGCTCTTCTGCGGTGCTTTCATCCCAGTCGGAGAGCTCGTGGTAGCTACCGGCTTCTTCCAGGGAGAGCTCCTGCTCAATGCAGGCTCCCCCTTGGAGCCCTTCCTGGTCGTTCTTGGCTTCTAGGGACAGCTCCTGCTCAGTGCAGGCTTCCCCTTGGGACCCTTCCTGGTCGCTCCTGGCTTCTTCCAGGGACAGCTCCTGCTCAATGCAGGCTTCCCCTTGGGACACTTCCTGCTCCTTCCTGTCTTCTTCTAGGAACAGGTCCTGCTCAGTGCAGGCGTCCTCTTGGGACCTTTCCTGGTGGCTACTGGTTTCTGCTGGGCACAGCTTCTGCTCAATGCAGGCTTCCCCTTGGGGCCCTTCCTGCTCCTTCCTGTCGTCTTCTAGGAACAGGTCCTGCTCAATGCAGGCGTCCCCTTGGGACCCTTCCTGGTGGCTACTGGTTTCTGCTGGGAACAGCTCCTGCTCCATGCAGACTTCCTCTTGGGACACATGCTGAAACCAACCGGCTTCTTCTAGGGACAGCTCCTGCTCCATGCAGGCTTCCCCTTGGGACCCTTCCTGGTCATTCCTGGCTTCTTCTAGGGATGGGTCCTGCTCAGTGCTGGCTTCCTCTTGGGGCCCTTCCTGGTACGTACTGGCTTCTTCCAGGGACAGCTCCTGCTCAATGCAGGCTTCCCCTTGGGACCCTTCCTGGTCGTTCCTGGCTTCTTCCAAGGACAGCTCCTGCTCAATGCAGGCTTCCCCTTGGGACACTTCCTGCTCCTTCCTGTCTTCTTCAAGGAACAGGTCCTGCTCAGTGCAGGCTTCCCCTTGGGACCCTTCCTGGTACGTACTGGCTTCTTCCAGGGACAGCTCCTGCTCAGTGCAGGCGTCCTCTTGGGACCCTTCCTGGTGGCTACTGGTTTCTGCTGGGCACAGCTCCTGCTCCATGCAGACTTCCTCTTCGGACACATCCTGAAACCAACTGGCTTCTTCTAGGGACAGCTCCTGCTCAATGCAGGCTTCCCCTTGGGACACTTCCTGCTCCTTCCTGTCTTCTTCTAGGAACAGGTCCTGCTCAATGCAGGCGTCCCCTTGGGACCCTTCCTGGTACGTACTGGCTTCTTCCAGGGACAGCTCCTGCTCAATGCAGGCTTCCCCTTGGGACCCTTCCTGGTCGTTCCTGGCTTCTTCCAGGGACAGCTCCTGCTCAATGCAGGCTTCCCCTTGGGACACTTCCTGCTCCTTCCTGTCTTCTTCAAGGAACAGGTCCTGCTCAGTGCAGGCTTCCCCTTGGGACCCTTCCTGGTCATTCCTGTCTTCTTCAAGGAACAGGTCCTGCTCAATGCAGGTGTCCCCTTGGGACCCTTCCTGGTGGCTACTGGTTTCTGCTGGGCACAGCTTCTGCTCCATGCAGGCTTCCCCTTGGGGCCCTTCCTGGTCATTCCTGGCTTGTTCCAGGGATGGGTCCTGCTCAGTGCTGGCTTCCTCTTGGGGCCCTTCCTGGTGCGTACTGGCTTCTTCCAGGGACAGCTCCTGCTCAATGCAGGCTTCCCCTTGGGACACTTCCTGCTCCTTCCTGTCTTCTTCAAGGAACAGGTCCTGCTCAGTGCAGGCTTCCCCTTGGGACACTTCCTGCTCATTCCTGGCTTCTTCCAGGGACAGCTCCTGCTCAGTGCAGGCTTCCCCTTGGGACCCTTCCTGGTCGTTCCTGGCTTCTTCTAGGGACAGCTCCTGCTCAATGCAGGCTTCCCCTTGGGGCACTTCCTGCTCCTTCCTGTCTTCTTCAAGGAACAGGTCCTGCTCAGTGTAGGCTTCCCCTTGGGACACTTCCTGGTCATTCTTGGCTTCTTCCAGGGACAGCTCCTGCTCAATGCAGGCGTCCCCTTGGGACCCTTCCTGGTGGCTACTGGTTTCTGCTGGGAACAGCTCCTGCTCCATGCAGGCTTCCCCTTGGGACCCTTCCTGGTCATTCCTGGCTTCTTCTAGGGACAGCTCTGTGTGTTCCTCATCTTCGCACTGAGAAAGCTCAAGCTCCCCAGCTGAGTCCCTCTTGTCAGTCTCTTCCTCTGCCAGGACTGAGCTCGTGTCTGCCTCCTCCTGCTGCTCACTGAGGGCTTGGGCTCCCAGTGGGCTGGGTGAGGGGCTGGGGGTGCAGCACGGGCTGTGTGGGGCAGAGATCGGACTCTCTTGCTTTTGTCCTGGAGCTGCTGCTTCTAGTTCTGCATCTGTGCTTTGCTCCAGGTCCCTGTGTTCCTCTGGCTGCTGGCCAGATGCCTGGACCTCAAGCACAGCCCTTTGCACCACCTCATGGCTGATGTGCCACGCCAAGTCCAGCAGAGACTGGCTGGAGCCTGGGGGGCTGCGTGGAGCAGGGACTGGGCTCTCTGTCGCTGCCGATGGCACCTCCTCCCTGAGGCCAGGAGAACCTGGTGCCTTTTCCACCTCGGCAGGCAGAGGCTCGGGGGGCTCTTCCTCCTCAGCAGCTCCAGCTGGAGCAGCAGCAGCTGCCAGCTCGTCCTCTGTGGGACTCCTCGGGGCAGGAGAGGCGCTGGGCAGCTCACGGGCTGCCTCTCCTGCCACGTCAGTGCCCACGCTGCTGGGAGAGGCGGGCCCCTCCTGGGCATCCTCATCCTTCTCTGGGTACGAGGGTTTGTCCCAGATCTTGTAACTGGCACCTTCTGCCCGTTGGGGCAGCCCCTGGCTGCTGACCCTTCCTTCCCATTGGGGCAACTTTTGGTCGCTCCTGTCTTTTTCCCACCGGGGTGGGTCCTGGACATCGTAGTCTTTTCCTTGGGATAGCTCCTTGTCCCTGTTGTTTCCCACTTGGGGCAACTCTGGGTGTCTCTTGTCTCCTCCCCATTGGTACGTGTGCAGATGGCCTTGCACATCTTCTTCCAGAGGAGACAGTTCCTGGTGTTCCTCCCCTTCCCACTGGGACAGCTCTTGGCATGTCAGGTCTTCTTCCCCCTGGGACAATTCTTGGTATACCTCATCCTCTTCCTCCCAGGGGTACAGCTCCTGGACCGTCATGCTTTCTTCCCAGTAGCACAGCTCTTGCTGTGTGCCATCTCCCCAGCACGCTCTCACACCTACCTCCCTCTGATGCAACTCTTGGTGTGTCACAGCTCCCCATGGGGAAACTTCCTGCATCATCACTTCTTCTTGCCTTTGGTAAAACTCTCGGATTTTCACTTCTTCCCAGAGGCAAAGTTCTTGGCCGCTAGTGCCTCCCCACTGGGAAAGCTCTTGATCCGCATCGTATTCCCACTCTTCGTCCATGTTGGCAAAGGCTCCCTCCTCCTCAGTGTCCGACAGCGGCAGGCCTGAGCCGCCGCCTGCCCCCAGCCACTGCCTGCTGGGGGCCTGGTCTTGCAGCCAGCCGAGCAAGGGGCTGGGGGACTGGGAGTTGGGGTCCACCTGGTCCTCCTCCACGTCTGACATCGTCTGGCGCACGGGGATCCCGGGAGCTGCTTCCTCCTGCGAGAGCGGCTCTGGCGGGACTGGGCTCCCCAGGGCTCTGCGCTCCTTAGATACCCCCTGGCAGGGCAGGGCGGGGCTCTGCCGTGTCACAAGGGCCTCTGGGCACCACAATGTCCCGCATCAGCCAGGGCCCTGACACAACGCGCCTGTGTCACAAAGGGCCACGTCTGGCACCCCTTCGACAGCTGAAATGACCACAATTTTCAGATGGAAAAACAGAAGCTGTAGAGACATTTGTCAAAGCTGGAAATAAAATTCAAATATCCAAGAGTTCTGGTTACTGCACCAATTGCAGAAACACTCCACTGTATGTTAGAAGTCTCTTGGAGACTACTCTGGGTTGGAGAGGAGGGAGGTCAGGGTGAATAGATGGGACCTGTGGGTAGGAAGACGAGAAGAATGACAGGATTAGACATCCCCATGGATAAGTTGTGTGGCGACAAGCAGAAATAGGCTTTGTTTGCCATTACCAGAGGGTAAAAATTTGAAACCCAAATGGTAAATTCAGTAGCAGGGGAGGAATTTTGATTTCTTGTTTTCTGATTACATCTCCCTGCTTTCTAGAGGTGGGAGCACAGAGACAGGTCGGGCTCTGAAGTACATTCTTCATAAGGGTTTCCCTGGTGGCAGAAACTCAAGTGTCCCTGAAGTCCTGATCATCATTTCGGATGGAAAGTCCCAGGGCAGCACTGCAATGCCTGCAATGCAGGTGAAGGAGAGACACATCATAGTTTTTGCAGTGGGAATCAAGTTTCCAAGGTAGGAAACTCTCCAGAGCGGGAAGCAGACACCCAGCTAGCCAAGGGACCACCCCCCCCTCCACCAAATCTCATCCCGCTGCCGTGGTGGGTTTGCAGCTCCCTGGGGGTTTCTGTGCCATCGTTTGCCTAACAGCATCATTAGCTCACTCCTCACAGGGATCAGTCTGCCCTTTCAAACAGCAGTGTATTTACATTGCCTGGGACGCAGCTCTGGAGCTGGGACTTGCTTTCCTGGCCTTCTACAGGTGCTTAAAGCCTTGTGCTGTTTGCAGGACAGTTTGTACAGTGCTGCTGCTGAGCACTTTGTCTTGTGGCAAATGCGATGTGGTGTAATCTTTGTGAGCTCTGTATTTTAATGCACAGGTATTAAGTAAGTGTTTAGCATGTGTGGGCTGCACGGGGGACAAAGCAGGCTTGCCTGGGTTCTGAGCTGGGGAAACCCTGCATTTTTACCATCCTGCTGGTTTTAAGCACCACAGGTACACACATATCTCTGTGGGATTCAGGAAGCACAGACTACAAAATCTTATGCTGGAGACAACATTTTAATGCTGGACAGGATATATCTATCTATATCTATCATGATGTGAGAGATTGGAATCTCATGGAGCAGCTCAGGAAAGCTGGTTTCTAAACTCAGTTTTTGGGCTCTGAGTACGCCTGGCTGAGGTCTCAATGCCCAGAATGCCCCAGGGATCCCCACATGTCAGGGATCTACATGTGCTGCAACTCTGACCTTCCTCCTGACACTCCTCCTGAAAGCAGGTGGTTCCTGAAGCCTTGGATAGATGGTCAGACATTCTCTGGCAGCAGCAGCACCCACCAGTTCTCCTTCTGTATGGGGCAAAGCACTCTGCAAGGTAAGAAGGTCGCGGGACACTGGGAGGGGATGGGAAAAGCCAGGCTGATAATTAGGATATATGGTCTTGGAGAGACCTGCTGATCCCACAGGCAAGCAGGACACTGCTGAGCAGTTTTTGGAGCTGTTTTCTTTTTCTTTTTAAAAATTTGAGTTGAAGATCCTGGCTAATTTCTAGGCCCTTTCTCTTGTAAATTTTAATTAAAAAAGAGTAAGTAGGTAAGTGGCTTGGGTCTCTGACATGATCCCTTATTAAATTCACTCTCGAAGACTTGCTTTGATTCAATCAGAAATATTTAATGAGACTTTACCTGATTGAAGCTCATTCCCTTAAGGCTGGGTCAATATTTGAGGCTGGCACGGGCACTGAGGGGTCTCCTGCAAAGGCAGCACTAATCCTGTCTGGCATCAGAGGAGCTCAGAGGCTGCTGTCCATGCCAGGTTGTCATTAGATATCTGGGCTGCTGTTACGAATGGAGCTGTGAATTACTCTCGCTCTGGAGGATTGCTGGATGAGCCTTGGCTGGTGCTGGGCCATGTGCTGACCTCAGGAGAGAGACTGTTTTTCCTTTAGAAAAATGGGATTTAAGTAAGTGCCATGATTTTCACCCCCTTTAGTCTCACCTTCCCTCAGCAAGCAAAACCATACCCGTTTGTGGTAAGTAAATGTTGTATGGTGCCTGTACTGTGAAGGCTGCAGAGGGAAGCTGGGGTTTGACCCCACTGAGCCATTCTCCCTGCATACCAAAAGCCAAGGCCAGCCTGCAAGAGGTCTGCTGATGCTCCCTCTAAAGCCAGCTGGCTTCTTCAGCTTCAAAAACCCCTGCAATCTTACTCTGCAGTAAAAGTGAATTAATTTGATTCATACCTGAGACATCTTACATAAACATTCAGGCCAACTTCTCCAGTGATAGGAGGCAATTTTTTTTCAAGATCTGTCACTTCTGTCTTAGTGGAAAATCATGTGCTAGTCAGGAACCCCCAGGAGCTGTTGTGGAGTTGTTTTGTATATCCAAAACAAGAACTGTGGAGGTACTTCAGTGAGAAACTTGCTAAGGAAAATGGTTTGTAGCAGGAAATTTCCTTTCAGAAGAATATGGAATTCTGCTTGGGACACTGCGGGCCCCATGGTGGCCTGGCTGCAGTGTGCACAGGTGAGAATTGCACTGGAATGACTAACGAAGCAGTAACTTCATCAGCTGGAGCTGATACAGAGGTGTTCTAAAGCAGCTATAGGTGATGGGGCAGTGATGCTGGGGAAGGACAAAAGCAACTGCTGCTGCTGTCCATTCAGTGCACAAAAGCAGCCCCCCAGATCGAGTTATTTGGGGATTCCTGGGCTCAGAGACTGACAGGACACTAAGGAGCTCATCGGCAGGTTTGTGTCGAGGGGTGGGACAGGAGAGGCCAGGGAGTGGGACCTTCCCCAGGACTTTGTGCTGTAGCTACAGTGCCCCCCACAAGCTTTCTGTGGGAGTGGAGCTACCAAGAGATATTTCACAGGACTTGTCTGTTTTGGTGTCCGTTCTGTAAAGGCCTCAACTGTTTTCTTTAATAACTTTTTTCCTCCCTTTCCAGCTTCCCCTCAGAGGCTACAGCAGGCACTAAGCCTGCACACAGTTGCTATCTAGCGGCCGGAGGAAGGTAGTGGAAGGTTTTTTGCTGCTGGCTCTGTGCAAGAGGACTGTGCTACAGAGACACCAGCAGGAATCTGTTACATGGATTCATGTAAATTGTCAGGGTTACTGTTGTTTTTCAGTGGGTTGGATCTCCGAAAATTATTTGACAGTGCAGTCACTACTACTTAAGCTTTAGTTCTTTGCAGTTGTAGACTGCATAGCTAAGGATTTGTAGTAACTAATGGTGTTGGGTATTTGATGTACTTGAAATCTACTGGAAAGCAGAACAGGGCCAAGCCCCGTTACTGAGAAAAACACTGGTAACATAATATACTCAACATTTTATTATAAAACCCTCTAAAGCGCCACTTTATAGGTCACAGTTACAACAAAGGAAATGCCTTGAGTTAGGAAAACAATGGGGAAACAGAGACATTGTTTAACATTTCTTGTTTGGGGAAAGTGTGTTGTTCAGGACTTGCCTATGTTTACCAATCCCTCATGGAGACATCCCAGCAGCACCACTGAAGCTGACTGGGCTGTGAAGGGGAAAGCAGAGCTGCTCTTGTCCATTGCTGTCTCAGTACCACTGTGAAATGTCTGGACAACTTCTGGAGGATGACAGCGGGGTGTGTGGTGAGGGCACGGCACTACACGGATATTTAGGGTATAGAGAGGGTCTCTTGCCAGCTCATCATGGGTCAAAAAAAAAGCTTCATGGAGTCTGTGGCCTTCTGGAGAAGGAAGTCCCCAGGGTCCTGAACCAGAAGAGTCAGCAGTTTATTTGCATGAATTTTTCCTATGTGCAAAACCTTGCACAGGGACAACCTGACAGCTGAGGCTCCTGAGGCCTGAGATTAGCAGTTCCTCCATCTGCACCAGAGTGGAAACTAAAGAGTAAAAAAAAAAATGGGAGCAAGGTCACCTTTCCTGCTTGCAGGATACCCTGACCAAGTGTTTCTTGCACCCTGGCTCTGTGGTGGGGGCAAGCAAGCCCAGAACCCCTTGTCAGCACATCCTCTTACTCACCCCAGTGACACCACCAGCTCTGGACATCACAGGCCTGTTCATCCCACTGGCTGTTTGGCCTTTGTGTGAAGGAAGAACAGCCCTTTATGGTGGTCTCAGGCCTGTCAAAGATTCTCAAGGGTGAGGAAAGTACAACATCTTTCCTGTCTGCCTTTACCCTGGCTCTGGTGTAGCCACAGGACCCCAGGGACAACCCATCCAGGGAACTGGTGCTGCTTTAACTTTGTAGGGTTGGAAAACAGCTCCAGCCCCATCCAGTCAACCCAGTTACTGAGCCTGGGTTCCGAGGCTGAAGGGCCATCAGAGGAGACAGGAAGAGGTGTCTCCAGGCCATCAGCAATGTCAGCAGGTGACAGGGAGGAGAGGAGTGCATAGATTTCTGCCAACCCACTACCACCCTTCAAATTTCACTGTCTCTATGTTTAGCAGTTCCAAACATCCAACATCTTTCATTAGAAAGCTTGGCTAGGGTAGAGAGGGGTGGGCTTTGTGGCCATACTGCCAGGGCCCAAAGGCAGTGTTAATGATTAGGAACTAAGGGTGACAGCACCAAGGTGGCCAGCAGCTCAGCAGAGCCCTGGCAGTGCAGCCTTACTGCAGGGCAGGCTGCTCAGCCCTCCAGTGGGGAGGGACTCGGGGGCACAGGGATATCTTCAGCACATTCAACAGCTGCAGCTCTGTGAGGAACAGACACCATCACAGATGAGGCAGGAGCATGGGGACAGCTTTACCTCCCCTCTCTTGGGAAAGGGCAAGCCCTGAAGGATACACTGGGATCCAGCTTTCCCATAAGACAGCTGAGCAAGCCCTCAAATATGACTTTTTTTTTTTTTTTTTTTTTTTTCCCCAGAACTAACTCCTCAGGTGAAGTAAGATCTTCAAGAAAATTAACTGAATCTGCCTGGCAGATCTTCTTTGCCCAGAGCTCTTGGTGCTGCCAGTCTGTAACATAGCTTACAGCACGAGATGGTGAGCAGCTCAATATTCTAGCAAACCTGCAGCTGGTAGGAGATGCTGGAATGCATCAGGACACTGATAAAAAATGCCCTGGACAGGCTGCTGTGTGCTTCTCATTAATGTTTGAAGCATTGCTCACATGTGGGGCTAGCCCTTGACTGAAGGCTGGATGAAATGCAGCTGAGTGATGACTGGCAGCGAGACAGGTGAGACTTTAGTTGACTCCAATTTATCAGGACAGGTTGAAACCCACCAAGCTGAGGAATAGCAGAGGCCCTTTCTGAATCCACTACAGTCGCTAATATAGAAACCTTAATAACTCATTGATAAACCTTCAGAGTAGAAATACACAAAACACCCCTATGTACAGTAACATTCTTGTTTACATCAGCTGGGTTAGGACTTTGATGGAAGGATTGCCACTGGTTGTTATTGTTTCAGCTACGTGATTGGGATTTGTCTGGAAAGAGCAAGTTCATTTGGGATAACTCGTTAGCAGCAGCTGCTGACTCCAGTGCTGCGTCTGAGCCCCCGGCGCGACGTGGAGGAGGCACTTGGTGTGTGATGGTGTGGAACACCCAACCTCCACCGACAGATGGTTGAATCCCCTGGGCCATGCGTGGGCAATTCGAGTCTTTAGTCCATCTCTGAACAATGTGCTTCTAACTAGCTCCCTTTTTCTCCCATTCCTGCCAAGGAATAAAGGCAAATTAGTCCAAATGCAAATCAGGCAAGCCACAGTAGCCATAAAGTGCACAGGATCAACATGATCATCTGGTCCCCAGGTGGTTTTGGCTGCAGGGTGGGTCAGGGATGTATCTAAGTAATAAACAATGCATACATTTATTCATTTAAACTGTAGGCAAGGCAAACCCAGGTGAAAAGACTGGAGGAAAACCAGGCTGACGTGCTCTGAACTGTGTTGGTCAGGGGCATTTCCCGGACGTGAAACCCCCCACAACCCCATCCCACCACAGCCAGTTTGCTCCACTGCCAGAAGGGAAAAGCAGTGGCTGTCCCAGACGGATTTTTCTGCTGTACCTTACCTTAGCTTTCTGTAGGACGGTTCCCTTCCCCGTGACCATCACAGATAAAGGCCGGTTTTTTAAAGCCGTTGCTGAATTGACCGGTGAGTTCTCTGCGCTGTTTGCTGGACTGGCACTTTTTGCCTGAACCTACAATAAAAATCACAGAAATGGTTATGACTACAGACTGCTGAGAGAGAGTGCTACCCTCTCCCACCATCTCCTCGTCACAGCGTCATCCCATTTGCACTGAGAAGCATTGCTTCAGTGACATGCCAATTTCAAAAAAATACCAGGGAGGTTTGTGGTGTGTTTGGGTTTTGAGGACTTGAGGTACAGAGCAGGGTCCAGGTGGTGAAGATCTCAATTTCATGGGAAACAAGTTCCCAAGAAGGAATTTAGATGCCTGAACCTCCTCCTGCAAAAACCATCCCTTAGCTCAGCAAAGTGCAGAAGGAGCTGAGTGCAGACCTGCATGGCTCTGGAGGGTGTTGCTCAAGGCCCCACAGGAAAATACAGCCAGTCTCCTGAGGCTCAGCCCCCTTTCACTTCCCCATTACTGCTGTTACCTCATTAGGTTATTATTATATTATATATAATAATTAATACATACATATAAGCTATACATTTATACAAGATTGCATATTACACTAATGATGCTATTGTTAATTATTACATTTTTAAGCAGGCTGACACAGTGTGACAGCCTAGATGCCAGGAAGCTGCTGTGCATCCCAGGGGTGCCCCACATACCCGCGGGGCTGTGTTCTCCAGGTGGGTGGTGTCCACAGCCGTGCCCAGTGTCACCGGACCAGACTCCGCCTTCTTCAGGTTCTCCTTCACCTCCACCAGGCTCAGCTCCAGGTCCACCCTCTGGCTTTCCTTCCTTTTGCATTCTTCATCTATCTCCTTCAGCCTCTGCTCCAAGCTCTTGTCTGTGAAGGGAGAGGAATCTTAGTGCCTGCTGGGAAGCTGGGGAGCTCCTGAAGGGAGTAGGGATTACGGCATCTCCTGTACAACTTCCTTGTGTTTTGCCCCAAGAGGGACTGTAGCTCTTGCTCTAGTGCAATCTGGGTTACGTGGTCTGGCTCAAAGCACCACGCTCCCCCCATCCCTTCCAGCCTAGGAGGGCCAGGTTCATTGCCCCCTCTGTCCCCACAGCCCCACCCTGGCTCATTTCCACACATCCCACCTTGCCCTGCTCTACCTGTGCTGCCCCCAAGCATTTCCTTCAGCTCCCGTCTCTCCTTGCGCAGCAAGGTGAGCTGAGCCCGGATTTCATCCTTCTCCTTCTCCAGCCGTTCCTTCTCCTCCGTGAACCGTTTCACCTCTGCCTCCGTCCTGTTCTTGCCCAGCTTGGTTTCCACTGCTGCTGCAAAAAACACAGCCCACCAAAACAAGCTCAGTCAGGGGAAAAAAGCAGAAGGGAGAAAACCTTTTCAGGTGCTTGAAAACAAAAGAAAAGTGAGGGTCTGGAAAGTCACCAACCACAAGACTCAGCACACAGACTGCTGTGGAGCAGAGGCAAGTCAAAGCACAGGGCACCACCTCTCTTTAAGCACCCTTGGGCCACCTGAGCAGCCCACTCACCTGGCAGTGGCATCTTGGGCCGGTGTGCAGGCACCAGCTGGGGACTGCCCACTGGAACTGTGCCCGCTGGCACCTCGGGGGCCGCCTGGGGGAAGGCGATGTTCTGCTGCTGGGTCTGGATTTTGACAGCAGGCACCCGTGGCAGAGCCTCCTCGGGCTCTGGCTTCTCTGGGTGTTTCTGGAAAGGAGAAACAAAGTGGGATGATGAGGTGTAGGGAACGGGCTCACTGATTACGCCTGGCCCCACAGTTTGGACAGTACCTGCTCCAAGGTCTCTGATGCCTTAGTACAGGGCTCAGCTTCCTTAGCCATGGGGGCTGTCTCAGCTGTGCTCTCTGGAGCAGCCTTGTTGGCAGCCCTTTCTAAAGATGGTGAGCTGAGGGGTGAAGACTGGCATGACATCTTCCCAGCACAGTGTAGGAAGGACTTCACTGGGGTGAGATCCAGATACACTCTGTCTTGGTCCCCCTCCACTTTGCTCTCACTCTTGGGTACTTCTTCCTGCAAAAGAGACCATCTGCTGCAACCAGAAGCGCAAGAAACGTCTCGCTGCAGAGCAGCACTGTCTCAGGCAATCTGGAGTATTTTCCAAAAATCTCGGAGGAACTAAAGCCCCAGTCTCGGAGTCATTCCACAGAGGGCTTTTCAATGTACTGAAGGAAAGGCCCCTCCCATTTTCCTTCACTAGGTCTCTCTGATGGTAGCAGCAGCCCCATGCAAGGATACCACACTGCTGTACATCCAGCAACCCCTGCCACGTTCTTTGCCTTTCCTGAGGTAACAGTCCCAGTCCCAGCATGACCCATTGTTCTTGTCCTTACACACAGGACTTGCTCTTACAGGCATAAAAAGGAATTTTGAAAGGCCAGGCTCCAAAAAGCCCACTATCACCAAATAATCCGTGCTGTTTGCTGATGAGAACTGGGGAATTTTATCCCAGATGCCTGAGGATCCCTACAGCCCCTTTCTGGAAACCTCCCTCCCATTCCTTAGCAACTCCTCTCCGGCACTTGATTCTGCTCCATTGCAAAAGCCAGGACTTCCCCAGGGGCTGGGAATCCCCTTCACCACTGTTGGGAAACACGCCCCTCCTTTCACTGCTGGAGACTCCCCGTGGCCAGATGTTTGCCATGGTCCCCCCAGAGCTCCCTGCAGCAGGGCCTCTGTCTTACCGCGGGCAGGTCTGGCAGATCCACATCGTCGTACAGCTCGTCCTGCTGCGTCCTGCCCTTGGGCAGGTTGTCGATGTAGGCATTGGGCTCAGAGTATTTCCTCTGCATCAGGCTGTGAACAGGCAGCAGGACATCCCATCAGGAGGGATCGGATTTGCTGCGTGGCTCTGCAGTGCTGCATTTTTGGACATCTGAGAACACCAGTCCTGAGGTCTGGGCAAGGCCAGGCAGCCAGGTGCAGCAGAGGAGACGGCAGAGCCAGACAAAGCAGTGTGATCACCGCTGCTGTTGCCCATTAAGCAGCACCCACCAGAGTGGAGCTGTATTTCCCCTGGGCTCTTTCCTTTCCTGCCCAGCCCTCAGCCACAGCAGCACAGTCACCCTGCCCCAGTGGCATGATGGGCTGGGTGGCTGAGAGCCCAACCTGCCTTTGCAACAGCCACCCAGCCACGTGCCCCATGGCAAGCTGCAGCTCAGGCCAGATGCACCCTGGTGGGACAGTAAGCGCTCTCCTGTCCCAAGAGAAAGCAACTGAGTTGCAGCTGTGAATTTACCACCAATTCCCATGGCAGCCAACCTCCCACAAGGGGAGAGCCCCCTGCTCTGGCTTGCTCCCCCTCTACCAGCCCCACGCAGCCCCAGCCCGTTACCCCTGACATACAAGAAGGAATTCTTCGCAGCGCTCACAATGCAGGACACCCTGTCAGCATCCACGTAGTCGTAGGTAAATTCCTCTGGGTCTGTTTTCGAGCCCGACTCCGACAAGAGGAGGCCCAGCCAGTGGCCCATTTCCTCCGAGGACTTGGCCTGCAGGGTGGTCAGACAGACAGGACAGGTTGCAGCAGCAGTTTCTCTGCACTCACAGGGCTGATGCAGGCTTAGATTGGGTAGGGAAGCATGCTGGCAATCCCTGGGCTTCCAAGGGGAAAGATGAACTGCTGGGTATTTATAATAAACCTGAGGCTGCATTAAAAGTACAGCTCTGTGTATGGAGTGATTCAAAAATTTGGCAGCTACATAAATGCAGCACTTTGCTCTGCTCCTTCCTAAAATTTCTAGTCAGTCTGCATTTTCCTTTCAATGGTGATCAACTCAGCTGTCTACAAGAGCACGAGAAGTCTCTGGGGCTGGAGGTGCTGGCAGGGAGCAGCTTGGGGTGAGGAAAGCCTGCGGGTTTTATTTTGCACCAGCAGAGTGCAGCAATGGGATTGCCAAAACAGAGGCAAGGAGACCCGAGCCTGCGAGGTCCCGTTGCCAGAGCACAAACCCTTTCCAGGGCTCTTTGCATAGGGGAGAGGGGAATGAAGAGTTTAAAGCATCAGAGTCCGTTGCTTCAACGTGGTCAGTATCAAATTCCCGGCTGCAGTGAGCAGTCTGACATTTTGCAACATGAAGAGTTAAATTCTGTGCCATGAAGTCAGCTCTAGCAAATAGCCACATGCACCTCCCAGTGCAGGGGACTCCACCTGAAGCAAGAAGTAGTTGGCTGATGCAGCCACCTTTCGCATTGATTTGAGGAGTCAGAGCAGTAACCACAAAGTAAAATTCAGGGCAAGTGAATATATATACACTTTCCAAACTGGAAAGTATATTTTAAGCTTTCAGTCTGTTTTATTTAGCAGAGACTTCAGTCCCTGGGAAGCCTGCCAGCCAGCCAGTCTGTACATTGAGTCTGACATCCCAACAAAATACAGATTCTTCCATTCACAAAATGTAAATTTTCCCAGCACCTCTTCTTCACATCTGTAATTGGGCAAAATTTCTTAGATACAGACATACCCTGAATCAGAAACTAAACAAAAACATCTTCCAATTTCATGGCATGCCCTCGAAGTCAGTTGTTTAGCTATAAATATTCCACCCACTGGAAAAATACAGGAAATTGCTCACATTGTCCACCTCCCACTATAATCATGCTGTCGTCAGAAAGAAGTAAGATTAGAGATAAACAGTCCTGGATGCAGGCAAAGGAAAGTAACAGATGGAGATGAATTCACTTGCACTTTCAGGGGCAGATCTGTGATAGGCTTACTTGGGATGCGTGACCCATGGCTTCGGGGCTCTGTTGTCAAAAGATGATGAAGTTCTCTGTTCCTCCTAACCACAGCCTTAAATCCCTAAAGTGGTATTCTTCTCATCTAACATTAACCATCTACAACGCACTCCACAGAACTTAATTATCCAAGGTTATCCTGCAGTAGGTGGAGAGAGATGGGAATGTCCAGAGGACCCCACATCCCACCCTAAGATGAGTGCCTAAGATGAAGGCTGAATGGTCCTCCGGAGGTGCCAGCATCAGACACAGCCCTGATTACCAGCGAGGTGGGACACACTCCAGGGGACCACAGGCAGATGAACCAAAGTCCTGCTCTTCAGGCTCTGTTCTGTTGGCCTGAGGGCTCCTCTGGAGGAAATCATTGGCATTTAAACCTCCCAAGGTACCCAAGCTGATGACTTTAAGCGGAGCTTTCTTGGAAATCTACACCCTACCTCCAAAACAACCCGTTCTTCCCCGTTGTGCAGGATACGGAAGGAGTAAAGGTGATCAGGGCTTGGCTCTGGGATGATTTCACAGCCTGCCAAACTCAGGGGCTGCTGAGCCAGTTTGCTTCGGTTCTTGTCCTGGTAGAAATGGAGGTGCCCATCTTTTATCTGACACCACCGTGACTTCCACTGGCTGTTCACCAGCACGTTCAGGTAACCTGCAAGCAAGCACAGCTTACTTAGATACATTTTCTATTTAATCCATATTAATTTATGTGCATGGGGATAGCTAATGCATAAGTTACAAGATCACCACACAATGCAAAGCCACAGGCACCAAAAAAGACCAGAAGCACAAAGACAAGCTGTCCTATCCATACAAAACAGGGTGGAAAGGGTAAAACTCTTGAAAATGAGACCCTTGAAATTCAGGATAGGTTTGGAGCAGCAAGTTGGCTGCAGATGGTTGGACAAAGTTGGTCCCAGGTGCATGTCTGGTATTACCCATCCTTCTTCTTGGGTCACCCTGCGAGCCACAGGCACCACAATCTGCATGGATTTACTGGCAGGACCACGAGGCACAGACACGTTTGAGGAGGATGATGCCTGGTGCTCATCCTGCCCTGCACACTGAGATCCAGCCCTGAGACAAGGCCCTGCAGAGGGACTCATGCTGCCACTTACTCGAAGTCTCCAGGGATCTCTCTGGGCTATCCAGGGAGCTGGACTTCTTCCTCCCGAGGTTCATCAGGTTGCTCAGTTTCAGGCCAGTTGTGCCCTTCTTCTTAACTACCAGAAATGAAAAAGACGCATGTGTGGCTTTCCCAGCTCCCAGCCCGCTGTCCCAGCTGGAGGTCCTGCCCCCACCTCACACACGTCCCTTGCAGAGGGCAAACCTGCGACTCAGGGACAGGCTGGAAAAGTCCAAAGCCCAGGGAGTTCAGGAGCAAGATGGCACCAGTAAGCTCAGTTAGGGATTTGTGGAAGATGCTGGTCTGTATTGCTTTACACGTGGGTTAGCTCTGACCAAAGGCCAGTCGCTGCAGGAGCAGTGGGAAGTGTTTGCACAGCTCTTGCTGTGCAGGTACCAACCTCCCTTCACTTTCCTACACCACAAAGAATTTAATTAAGAACCATTACCCATAAACATTTACTGTATTCAAGTGTTTTCCTCTCTAAAACAGGGATGCAAGGTGGGGAGGGGAAAAGTTTATGTCTAAAGAGCCTCTCCAGCATTTTCCTGCTGAGCACATCAGTCACTGTGTGAATAAGGCTGTGGAATCAACAGGTAATCCTGGTAAGAATATCAAATTCCCAGGCAGTGAATGCACACACAGCTTTCACCAGGTCTGTTTGAGGTGGCAGTGGCAGAAGCTGCAGAAGCCCTGGCCCCGTGCAGGGTCAAGGGCCTGTTTTCCCTGCCATTCCCAGGATGAGGTTTTACCATCTTTTGTCTCAGCTGTCTCTGGGTGGCCATCGGTGCTGCTCCCGCTCTCGGAGGCTGCAGAGTATCTCTCGGACACCTCCACCTGCCAACAAGCATCAGGCACAAGCTCCACAGATGCAGGTGACCCGTTCTTCCAGCCAGAACGTGCTGCAAGGACCTTTTTCCCCTTCTCCCATATGATGAGGTCCCACTCTCTCTGTAGCAGATGCTTTCAACCCAGACATCCCCAGCCAGCTCACTCACACTGTGCCCTTCCCATTGTTCTTGAATATGCCCCACCCCAGCTGGGCTCACCTCTGAGGAGACACAGTGGCACCACTGGTGCCACCCTATGGCCTCCTGCCCTGCAGCCTGGCTGGTGGGGGCATTTGACAGTCCCTGTAGGGGGCATGGGCAGAGGAACCAGCCAGGTGCCCAAACAGGTCCATTTTGGGTGTCCACCAGAGACTTATGAAAGTTTCTTTGTCCTCCCACTGTTTTGGAACAAGCTGCTCCCAGGGGAGTGTCACCTAAACCTGGACTAGAGATGGCCCAAGCCCTGGCATCCAAGGGTCTATGTCCCTCCCAAAGCTCTTGGGGAACACAACCATCCCATTGGATGAGATAGCAGCTGCTGCCCTAGATAGTGGGGAGCCAAACGCTGAGTTAGTCTGGGAGGGGAGATATGGCAACAAAATTAAGATGCAAATGAAAATTAGGATGGCTCCAAGAATGCTCCTTTTCAGCAGTACAGGGGTCTGGTTACACTCATATCAGTCCTTGCTTAGCTAAAATTAAGGCACCTACACTACCATCTATTAAAGGAATAGGGCTGAAAAGCCTAAGTGCTCGTTCTGTCTGTAGAGACAAGATGTACCTTTGGGTAACTGAGACGCTGCGAGTCTGGGATGTACTGGTTGCCTTCACTGCCTCCTTCACAGAGCAGACCACTGGTCTCCTGGATTACCTGTGCAGAAGGGGAAGCCAAAGCCTGTGAGAAAGCTGCAGTAACAGGACCAATTAATCTCCTCCAACTAGGACAGGCAAAACTACACCAGCCTGGGAGACCCACAGTTTACTGTCCCTGTGACCCTGGGGACTGTCCTGGTGTTGCATCAGGCATCCAGCAGAAATTGCTGGATCCAAGTCACTGGGAGAGGCTGCTAGCAAAGGCAGCCCTGGCGTCTCACAGCCCCGTGGCTGTCCCGGGCTCCAGGAAGGCTCCTCCTCCTGCTGCTGTCTCAGGGGAAGGGCCACTTTTACCCCTGCCCTCAGCCAATTCATGCTGGGCACCCACCCCAGACACCCCCCCAGCCACAGCAGCTGGGCTGGGAGGTCTCCACGTGGCCTCCAGCACACTGAAGGTGGCAGGGAGCTGCAGGAAGAATCTGTCCTATGATATGAAAATGAAGTAGTATATTTGTATAAAGGCTTGCAGTGAGGAAGGGAGCCAGAGCACGCAAGGACAGGGCTGAGATAAGATCTGGTCTCCCAGCAAAGCATGGGAGCACCAGTGGGACAAGTCCTGAAGGTGGCACTGACCCTGAGCCACTGCTCTGCCTGGTCTTTACTCTGCAGCCCCAGCACGATGACATCAGCATTTGTGGGGATGATCTTCAGCTTGTGCTCTTTCTTCCTCACTTGCTTTTCCTTGTGAATGACAGTGCAGCCCAGCAAATTCACGTCAAGCTGAGGGTTGTGGTCTTTGGAGCTCTTGTAGCACTGGGGAAGGAAGATGGGAGCAGGTGAGAGGCAGAGCAGGAACCTTCCTGCTCACTGGTACGAACTCAACCCCGTAAGCGACTCAGTGCAGCCACACGCATTGAGTACACTGAACACAAGGACGTCCTACAGTTCTACAAAGCTGTGTCCTAAAAAGTCTGCACAGACTACACACAGGACATCCCTGTGTGTACAGATACACGTACCTCTGAGTGCATAGTCTGAAATACCTTTTACTGACATAGGATCAAGTATGTGGTTAGCCTCTGAGACAAGTATCCCTTCTGCTCAACCACCTCAAAACGTTTCCCCCAAGAAGTATCCCTAGACATTTCTGGGGATTGGGATTTTGTCCACAAATGTGTCCTTGTGCCCCCTTCAGCAATCCCATGCCCATGTTCCTTCTGAAAATGGAATAAGATCCCCAAATCTCCAGGACATGGTGTTTGAAGCATTGCTTCTAAGGGTACTTTGTTTTTTGCCAGCTCGTTAACATGTCCTGAGGTGCCACTTCCTTCCCCAGCTCATAAAAGCAGATTATTTTAGACAGAGAGTAGAGGATCTACCCACCAGCAACCTGGTGTCCTTGATAACACACAGCTGTTTTGCCCACTGTCCCAGCCACTTCTTTCTCCACAGGAAGGCACAGATGCGGGCGTCCTTCATCAGCTCAATGGTGGCCTCTGGGGATGGCCACTGATGGGTTGCTGACTTGCCTTTGCTGCTCTCCTCCTCATCGTAAGATTCGTAGGAACTACTAACGGCTTCACCATCTTCTATAACAAAAGCAAAGCTCTATCATTAAACCCATTTTTAGAATAACTCTGAGTCAAATGCTTCCCTCAGCCATGCTCACACATGCACAAGCTTCCAGTGCAGGGACGTGTCTTTTGAGGCTCTCCTACAGGAGTATAATTAATAGGAAAATTATCCTCATAGATTCTTTTTTCTTTCTAGCCCAATATGAACCTCATTGCAGTATTTTGTTCCTAATAGCCTCTGTCAGCAAACACTCAAAAGACACTTCTCAGTTGACCACAAATTCGAGAACATTCCCTTAGACATTTCCTGATGTTTGCTGCTTTCCCCCCAAAGATGCTTTTACTACTTTCCACTTCAAGCCAAACACGCACAATTTTTAAGGAAACAGCAAGCTACAATCAGCCTTTGTCCTCGAAATGCCAGAAGTAAAAATGGTATTTGCAAGGCCATGCAGCAACCAATGATCTCTTGTATTTGAGATGTCATTCACTTTCCCTCTCTGGTCTAACACATCCCTCTCTCTCTCCTCAGCATCTAAAGGGACAGCAACGGGCTTTGAAGTCACACACTGTTGCAGCACCAAAACTTAGTCATAAGTGGCAAATATCAGGTGCAGTAACAACATTTTTTATGCCCATTCTTAAATGGATTGCTATGTTACTAGGATGATTTGGAATTGTCAATACTCAGCTCTAATGCATTGCTGATTATTGGAGTTTTCAAGCTCATCATTGGTACCAGGCTCATCAGAAACACTGAAAATGTTCCCCCTGACTGCAGGGGGATTTGCAGTGCTCTGCTGGCATTTACAGCTCTAAGTCACAAGATAAGCTCACAAAGCAAGATGGTAAGATTTAGGCAGCATCTGTGCAGGGTTTTGCATTCTTGTCCTACCAAACAGCATGGAGGAATACTGTAAAGTTTCTCTCACTAGAATTAATCTAATTTGGATTCTCACCAAATCTTACTATCTACATAAAAATACCATTATCAGATTGGTGCAGATTAAAAGAAGAAAAGCAGTCAGAAAAGAGAAAGAAAAAGCCATTAGGAGCTTCACTGAAGAACATTTCAGTTGGGTTTATTTGTTCTTTAAATAAAAGGAACTGAGATGCAGTAACAAAGCTACACTCTTACCCCCAGTGAAATCTCACTCTCTAACCTCCCTCAAGTGATCAAAACTGCACCAATCAAACAAACTTTTTAAAAAGCAAACACTCCTTTTCAAAGTCTCTGAATGGAGCCTCACCATCTCCATACTCTCAACGTATCAAACTGTCCATCTTTTACAGCAAAACTTTATCCCCCTCAGTGCATTCTCACTATGCAGACCCTTTCTGCAGAGGGTCCACAGGCACCCTCTGCAGAAATTCAGGTGGAGTAAAAGTGTAGGGGCTTCTCAACCCTACAAACACCAAGAAGCTGAACCTCTGCACTGCTAAGGGATCTTTCCATATGCAGCAGCGGCAAGGATGCCAAAGAGAACCTCATCTTCCAAATCTCCCTCCTTATCCACGTGAGGCTATCACTAACCACCCCTCTGGCCCTTTCTGGAAGTCTCTGGTGCCCCTCACCTAAGCAGTAGGTCTCAGGCTGCCACCTTCCTCCTGAGAAGCCCTGGATGCTCTTCTGTGCATCAACCACAACCACACGCGTGGCTCTTCGTGAGATGAGCTCTTCAAGTAGGGAAGAGCACTGCAGCCACTGCTGGCCTGGTGACACTGCTACAGCCTCATGAAGGAAAGGCGTTTACCAGGCTGTGCAGCAGGCAAACTGGGACAAGCCTTGCCTGGTGGCTTGTGACAACCCTGTGGTCACTACTAAGGCTCACTGAGTCCCGAGTCATACAGCTCAGGCATCAGTGGTGGCCACAATCTTGGATGTCTTTATCTAAATCTACCTCTGCTTTCCTGTGGGTCTTCCCCTGAGCTCCCAGGGAGCTAAATCAATGCCATGATGCAGGAACCTCCAACCATCTTATACTCCCAATCTGGCTTTGCCCCAGCAGAGCACCTTCAATCATTCACCAAACAGCTGCTTGCCAGTACAGCCAGCATTACCACACATCAGCTCCACACTAGTGACAGAACCAGGGGAACAAAAGCTAGGGAAGTTCTCTTCATTGTCGTCCTGAGCACGGGGAAAGCCACAAAAAATAATGCCTTGTGCACAACAGACAGGGAGAGGTGGTTACCCTCCATGCATGTAACAGGCAAATCCAGGGGGAGGTACCTGATAATCTTTGCTAAAACTGAGTTTTTTGGGGGGGAAGGGTGGGTTTTTTTGTTGCTGTTGTTAAAAAAAGGCACTTCAGGTTTGGAAAGCATGCCATACCCATTGTTATTGTGGCATAAATAACGCCCTCAGTAACCTGCAACCCTGGCCTGGGTCCAGCCGCAGCAAGCCTACCAAAAAGACCTGCACAGTCAAAAAGAAAGAGAAGGGGAGACAAAGAGAGAAAGCCACAGATCAGCAAATGCAGAGAACAAGGGCGTCCATCCCCTCGGCCAGTGAGGCTGCCCCATCCCTGCACGCCGTAGGTAGGCTGAGACTTCAAACAGGGACAGCGTTTTCAACCCGTCCCCTCAAACAAGGCAATTCCCTTTAAAACAGAATCATCGTCATCGTAATTAAAAGCAGGCAGGGCCGATGAGCTGTTTCAGCCAGAATAATTATTGCTCAGTTGGCAGCCGCGTCGCCCCTCTCGCGTTTTCACTCCGCTCCTTATCGCACCCTCCAATTATGCAAAGGCTGCTGATAAGGGTTTAACACATTTCAGCCCAGGAGGGAAGGGAAGCAGCAGCCTTTGCCGGAGCTGGGAAATGAAAGGCAGAGCGTCCCCAGCGGAGGGGCGAGAATGCTGCTGATGAAAGATGGACCCCGAGACCCAGCGGACTCGCCCGCCTGCTTCATTTTAATTAATTCACCCACAGTCTGCTACAGTGCCTGGCAGTCCCACCCCTGATGCTGCACGAAACCTCTATCTCCTCAGCCCATCTGGAGGCTCGCTTTGATGTCCTTTCTTGGCAGTGCACCCACTTATTTTAGTGGTGTTCCTATTTTTGTCTGATTTCACTACGCCCATTTGTTTGGGGACACATGGGTGTCTTCCAAGGCTCATGCTGTAACACTGTCAGAACAGTATTGCAGAGGGACTAGGGAGAATGGATTCAAACCGAAAGGGAGTAGGTTTAGCTTCGATTTTAGGAAAAAATTCTTTGCTGCAAGCGTGATGAGGAACTGGCACAGGTTGCTCAGAGAAGCTGTGGATGGCTATCCCTGTAAGTGTTCAAGGCAAGGCTGGCTGGAGCTTTGAGCAACCTGGTCTAGTGAAAGGTGTTCCTGTACACGGCAGGGAGGTTGGAACGAGATGATCTTTAAGGTCCCTTTCAGCCCAGGCCATTCTATGATTTTGTGAAACACCACCGCAGCTGGTGTTTCCTGTTTCCTCCCTGGACCGCCATCCCCCTCCCTACCCAGCCTGTGGGGAAAGGGGGTGGGCACAGAGGGCTTGGGGGGTTACTGGGGTCAGGCTTTACCATCTTTGGCCAGGGCAAAGCCATGCATGTCCAGACTGCCCTTTAACAACCGCAGTCACATCATGGTCCCAAATCATTTGCTAGCAGTGAGCATCACTCTGTGTAGGACAGGTACAAAGTACCAGGGACATCTGATAAGGCACGGGGTGGGGCAGGGGGAAGGGATGGGGAGCTTTGTGCTGGTCGAAAAAAAGGGCAGGACAGGGACCTGTAGGTTTGCCCACATGCTGCAGCCTGATCTCTTGAGGCAAACCAGAGCACCAGCATTGCTGCCCAGCCTCCCCTCTGCACAGCACACCACACTTCTCCTGAGCCCCTGCAGCCCCCTCCTGCCACATACCTGCTGCTCCACATCTCTCCCTGCTCCTCCTTCTGGCTCACCCCCCAAGGGACCACCTCCAACATGAGGTTGCCAAAGAGCACAGAGATTCTCATGACGCTGCCCTCCTTCTCATGCAAAACATACTTTGTAGCACACCAGGAGGTTTGGGTAGAAGGGACATGGTGGGGTCTGCAGAGGGGACTGGTGGCTGAGCAGTCACAGGATGCAAAGGCACCATACACCTGGAATCCTCTGTCCCATCTGTGCTGGCTTCACAGGCTCCAATCTCCACTCACAGCTGTGGCAGTGCTCAGTAAAATGCAGAGCCTGCTGGTGCAACAGCTGTTCACAGCAGCCACAGACAGCCCCGCAGAGCTGCCTCATTTTGACAGTGCTCCCATCATCTGAGCTTTTCTCTCTTTTTGCAGAGCTCTGATCTCTCATTTCCTTCGGCATCTGACTGGCCTAGATTTCGGTGGGTGGGTGCTGGGTGTATTTGTGTCTCTGAGCAGCAGGTTACCAAGGAAAACCAGAGGTGGGAGCTGGGTGTGCACTTATGATTCCTGCCAGCCAAGTCTCTGAACTGAGGGCGAGTTCATGGAGCTGTCTGGATAACACAAGCTGGGTATCCCAGCACATCAATCCATGGCTGTACTCCAGCTAATCTGGCATGTGCCTTTTTATGCCATGGCTTTAACATGTTATCCAATTCCCCAGTGTGCATCAGGAGGCAAAAAAAATCTCCTTTATCTTACATTGCAGGCAACTGGAACCCCCCTGCCTTGAGGATGAGGCTGCAGTGCCCTGGGCTGCCCCAGCTGCAGGAGGGCTTCACAGGGCATCACAGCCCACACCTCAGCCAAACAACCCAGAGCCTTTCAGCAAAACACACGGCAGAGCTGCAGGGGCCTCTCCTCTGCACTGAACAGCATCTTTCATCCCAGACATGATGAGCCTGCACCTTTTCCCATCTGAGCTGGGCACCATCTTCCTGTTCACTGACACGGAGCTTCGAAGCCCAGGAGTTCACACTGAGGCTGGAGAGGACCCAGCTTCTCTCAGATTAAGCTCAGATCCAACAGCCAAGGGTTTAGATCCAAATGTTTCACCCTTAACTCTCACTTCTTGGCTTGCCTCAACCCTCCCCGCTCAGCTCTGCCCGTGCCACACTCTCTGCTGCAGCCAAGGCTGACGAGCAGAGACCTGCTTCTGCAGCAGGGTGATATAATCTATCTCATAAGGGCTTAAATGGATTATAAAGCGATGACAAGATCAGCTCTGCTATCAGATCAGAGGAAGGCAATCTCTCAGTGAAGGGTGTTCACCGAAAGGATGCAGGAATACATCGTAAAAAGTGAGAACGCTGGAGCTCAGCCTGAAGACAGCAGCCTCCTCCCAGAGGGGTGGGGAGCCCGCAGGGGACAGGCATGGGTGGCACTGCTGCAGGACACGGCTGGGGGTGCTGTCCCAGGCGGTGAGTGTGTGCAAGGGAACCCACACGCTGTCCCCTCACACGAAGCGTGGCTTTCTAATCAAGTTTACAGATGGTTAAAGTGCCACGAGAGACAGAGCTGAATAAAGAGCCAATTATAAAAATGGTTATCACTCCTAACAGACCAGCAGAGCCACGGATTTTGAGCCCCAAGGGGACAATTACAGCACTAGGACACGAATGCAAGCCACCACAGCTTCACCACTCAGTCCTGAGCAGAGACTTGTGTTTGACTGCAGCCTATCTGCCAGAAAGCCACCAAGACAAAGAGAACCTGCAATGGTTTGTAACATTTTACAGTGACATTACATTGACCCAAGCACATTACTTACTTCTACAGGAAAGTTAAAAATTGGAGTAATTCAGTAGTCTTTGCTTTCCAGCTAGCATTAAGTCTGTAATATCAAGTTTGATGAGCAGCAGAAAACAATTTTTTTCCCAAAAGCTGTATGAAATATCTGTGCTTTCATTTACTGATTCTCATAAACCTCAAGTCCTCCATCTCCCACATGAACCGCCTCCCAAGGGTTAGCTGGGATATACCATTTACAGAGATGTCATAGGGCTCAGCCTCTTCGTAGTATCCCTCTGGGGATTCAATCTTGGGGACCGGAGGTTGTTTTGTTTCGAGAATCTGCAGAATAAACACATTAAAAAAAACATTATTTAAGGTAAAACAGATCCTTGAAAAAAATGGGGCATCCTTTTTCCTTTATTTTTAGCACTCAAGTGCATCCCAGTGGATGAGATCTTTTAGATGTGGTACAGTTAGCTCAAATATAAATTGAAATTACTGTATAATTGCATAACAAATGTTACTTTTTTTCATGTTGCTGAAAGACCTGGGAAGATCAACTCATAGCAGCAATTGCAACCCATTAGCCTTTCCCTGAACTGAGATTTCTGCCTGCTGCACTGACCCCCCTAAGCTGCCCACCGTAACTGGGGATGGCCCTCTGTGCTATGGATTATCTTATCAGGGAACCAGAGGGGAGGACAATTGGTGCAACCCTGGCTTTACACTGAAAGCGTAACCTGAGCAGTCTCTGGTCGTGTCTCCAAGTCTCTGACTGATAGAAACCAACAGCTAAAAATCTCTGCTTTAGGAACTATATTGGGAATCTTTAATTGTGCTCTTAACAAAAAATGAAGGAAATGGATAAACAACACCAATGGAAAATAAGCCTTTGAAAAGAGTCCAAGTGCTGGAAAATCCCTGTGGTGCCTGCCAAACCCCTCCCTAAACACAAGCAAGGGCTGGCAGGAAAAACATGCCTTGATCCTTTAGAAATACCAATACGTGAGGAAAAAAAAATAGCAAAGAAACAAACTTTTTACTTTTCAGGTGATTCACAGATGTTGGACATGAGACAGCAGAGCAGCAGCATGAACAGATCAGTAGGATGAGCACAGAGCTTATGCTGTTCCCAAATACCTGGCATCCTATCTCCCACCCTGTCCCGACAGGAGCATCTCCCTGTTCCCCAGTGAGGTGTCCCTGCTCCTTACCGAGGTCAAACCACCCCCAGACATGTGACAACAGGTTGCTCTGGCTCACAATGCTTCAGCTGACCCGACTGAGGCTGTGCAAACCCTGACAGGATGCTCAGGGTTAAAGCCCCACTCCCCCCAGGAGGAGGACCACAAAAGCAGGTCTCTCTGCAGAGAGAGCGATGTTGAAGGCCAGAATCATGCCAGCCCACATGATTGCTCCTGGGGGCTTAGAGAAGAGGGGGCAGCTGTGCATCAGCATTGCAGAGCAGCCTAAGGCAAGATCAGTCCATTTGCAGGTCATGCCAAGGTCATCAAACGCAGGTGCAAAGCTGCCCATCCTGCCCCGGATGTTTCCACCAGCAGCTACTGGTGCCCAGAAGCAGAAAGGAAGCTTTGAAGGAAAAGATTTTCTGGCCAGCAGCTGCCCACAAAGGGAAGCTGCTGAGCCTGTGGGAGCGAGGAACCCTGACCACACCAAAGTCACACGTCTGTTCCCATGTGGGCGAGCTGCCCATGGCTCTGCCAACCTCCCAAACTCCTCCAGTGTAAAAACTCCTTCTTACGTGGGTCTGCCACATGCTGTGAGCAGACTGAACTTTCCTTCCAGAGCCACGTAGAACACTGCTGGAAAACACTTGCCCTCCAAACACTTAAAAGGTTTAGGAACTTTTGTCCTAATGTGTTACATTAAAGAAACAAAAACAAACCCAGTCACTCCAAGGCTTTACTTAATCCCTTCCCTGGCTAGGAAATGTGTCTGTAATTGCCATCTGTGGTGGCCTCCTGTGTGTAGCCAGCTCACTTTGTGCTGTGGCCATAAACAAATTGCCTACACAAAGAAATGCTGTGGGGTTTTTTGACACCATCCCACAACTGTCAGGGAAGGGGCTGCTCTGTTTTGTTTCCCACAGACAATGAAAGCCAACAGAGAATAGGTGGGACTGCACCTTGGCTGCCACAGAAGGTATTTGTTTTGTCTCCTCTTTCCCTAGGGGCATGGAGTTGTTTACTCTCTAACTTAAGTCAAAGGGCATATATTGTGTTATTTAACCATGCTGGCCCTTGCAGAACATTTGCCTGTTGCATTATGGCACCATGAACATGCAAATATAACCGCCTTGGGCGTCTGCATCCGCACCACAGGACCTTCCCTGTGGATGGCTGCGGGAAGAGGCAGAGCTGCCAGGGCTGCAGCAGAGGAGAGGTCACCAATGTCTGAGCCATGGCTGGCAGAACTCATTGTTTAAAGATTGTTTTGGGACAAATCCAAAGAAATCAGTGGGATCCAGGTGGGCCACCCCTGTTGGGTTGCCTAATGACTGCTGGTGTCAGTGGGTACCAGGGACAATCTGCTGTGCAGAGCTTTATCACCATATTTCTTCCATGCCTTAAAAGGCAAGTGTAGAGCAAAACCACAGGGCACCTGAGTGTCACCAAACCACAGAAAACTCTGCAGAGCTAAAATAGATCTAATCCGAATTCCTCTGCTAACCTCCCAGTTTCTGTGCAAGGAGCTGTGCTCCACCCTCCACCGCCCAGGCGGCTGCGGCTCCTGCCTGCACTGGGAGCTGCAAACACAGACAGGGAAGATCCATTTCCCCCTAACAGCAACTTCCACTAATTAAAGCTCTCCCCAGCCCTGCTCCTTGAAGTACACTCAGACATCTTTGCTGCCAAAGCTCACTGACTCAGATGTTCAAATGTCAAATGTCAGCAGCATTTGACCGCTGCATCCAAGGGAGGTTAGCTCCAGTAGTAAGCAGGTGGGAGAAGGTAATTCCCAGCACAGGTCTGGGAGAAGACAAGTGCCCTTCTCAGCTAAAACCAAAGACTGGGTTTTTTCTAATTCCCTCATTTAACTTCCTGATTGCCCAGTCAGAAAGCTGGGCTGCATCCCAAGAGAAATGCATTGGGGACACCCGGCTGCTGCTTCCCCAGCGGCGCCTTCATTCCACCTCCTGCCCACTGTTAAAATACAGGGCTAAACAGAGATTCCTGCTGTGGCCACTGCTCCCAGGCACTCCAGCTCCAGCCATCTGCGTGGGCAGAGCCCTCTGGGGCTGGAGCAGCTCCCAGCAGGCAATCAAGCAGCATCTGAGGGTTTGTCAGCTGCATCCCATCCTACCCCTTGTTTTCCCAGCTCCTCCAGCCAACTCCAGCTGAGCCACACAGATCCCTGGGCAAAAGTCCTGGGGCCTCACCCTGCATCCTCCTTCCTGGGAAAGGAACAGATCCTCCTTTGTGGCTGATGGATGCACTACCCCATCCTCCTCCATGCCTCCTCCTCCTCCTCCCCATGCATGCTCCCTGCCCTCCTTTCCTTTCACATCCTGAAATCCCAGCTAACAGCAATTCCCACATTGCATCAACCACTGAACAGTGACATCCAAGGTCTCGAGGATGACCTGTGTCTAGGACAGCTGGGCTGGCTTGCTGGCACAGAGACAACATCCCACTGAGAGCTCATGGTGTTTAACCCACTTATAGCTGCCCTGCAGAAAAATCTACAGTGCCAGCAACTCCCCCTCACAGACCTGTGGGCTGCACAACCAGAACAACACCAGCAGCCAATGCAGACACCACCAGGTGCTCCAGCTGTGAGCAAACCTCTCGTAATGGCCAAACTGAGAAAGGCTCTGCCAGCAAGGGAGGTCCTGGTACTTCCCAGGGACCACCCCACCACCCTGCAGCTGAAGGATTTCTGGCTTTCCTAAAATCATGTCAGCAGCCCAGGCCCAGCTGATTCACAGCTCAGGAGAGATTTCTAAAGCAACAGCTGAAAGTCATCACGACCTCTGTTTCTTGGAAAACCTCACTTCTCCTTCCTTGAGGCTGGAGTGCCATGCAATGGGTGTGGGTCTCCCTGGCAGGGAGCACAGCCCAAGTTGCACAGTGCTCCTGCACACTCACCGGGAGCTCCCACAGCTCCATCTGTGCACAAGCTTTGGGAACCACAAGGGTCTCTGGGTGTCCAGCCACCCCAGGCCACCATCCAGCTGCAACACCTGCACCAACCACACACTGACCCACAGCCTTTGTAAACATGACACATACAGCCGCAAACCCCTAGTTCAATGTTTTATTATTATTTTTTAAATAAAGCTCACCAGCTTTGTCTCACTAACACACAGGCAGAGGTTTTTCCACCCAGCCATGCTGCACAGGACATGACAAAAGCGAAGCTTCAAGGGGTTCAGAGCCCCAGGCTGAGGCAGTGAAAAGCAAAGGGTGTGAAAAACTTACCTTTGGAGGGGGGAGGTCTGGCAGGCTCTTCTGAGGAGGTGACAAATGCAGTCCCGAGTCTCCATTGGTCAGGGAGTTTTTCCGGTCCAGCACTGCAAGGCAGGAAGAATTACACAGATGACATGTGGCATCTCCCAGCAGAGCACTTGCTACCCTGGGCTGTGCTGAAGCAGCAAGATGCTGTTTCAGTGGGAAGCAGAGTGACAATTACAGGCAGGGCTGCAGGGCCACCATGTCATTTCAGGCCACAGCCAGGAATGTGGCACTAGGAGACCCAGCAAAAGAGCTGACCTCTGGTTTTAGGGCATGTTTTTCCTTCTGGAGGGAAAACTGTGAAGGCCAGACCCATTGCTGAGACTTTAAAGGGTCTTGAGAAGCAGCACAGGCAGACACCACACAGTGTCTGGAAACCACGGCACTTTAGCCCTTGCTAGCTCTGATCCCTGCTGCTGCGAGCAGACAGGTTGGTGACTGCCTGCTCCTCGCTACCTTTCCCAAAAAGCGGCTCTAACACCACCCTGCTCCCAGGGCAAACTGCAGAGGTGGCTGCCTCGCTGAGTGCACAGTGGCTTATCAAAGCCAGCCACGACCAGCAGTGTAACCACTGCTCGAGGGAGGGTTGCTCTTGAAGCAGCCCAGGCCAAGCACGTGTATGGGCACATGGCAGCAGAACTGCTCCAGGTGATCCCTGTCTGCCTCTGCAAAGTCAGATTTTCCAAGCAGCTGAAAGCAGAGTGATTCAGTATCTGGAGGGTACATTGAAGGCTCAGAAAACTTGTGTTCAGTCCCCCTTCTCCTACCACAGAACTCCTGGGTGGCCTCAAACAACTGCCCAAATCCCACGACCTCTGAGACAGTGCAGTGATGGACATACTCCTTCCTTCTCCAGCTACACCCGCCAGCATCACAAATCACAGACTGTTTCCTTACTGGGGTGGGAGGGAAGGAATATTTTTCCCTAGACAAGCACTAACACTTTGCAGGTGTCCTCTGATAAAGATGTCTCTCTAAAACTTGCAGTTTGAAGAGGATTTAGAAGAGGGAAGGAAAAAGAAAAATCATCCAAATTCCTGCTAAAATTCCAATCTGTACTATTACTTATCTGTGTTCCTTGTAAAAGTGGATGACACCTGGTATTTGGGCTCAGAGGATCACAGTGTCCACACCAGGAGCCCTTCACATCAGTCCCACCTCCCAGACTCCTGCCCCTTTGTGCTGACTTCCAGAAGGAGATGGCACTTGGCTCACTGAAGAGCCCCGTGGACTCACAGGGTAGAGAGTTGCTGTGTTTCTCAGGTAAATGAGATCCAGAAAATGATGGTGCCTTCATCACCCAGTGCAGGGAATTCAATTACTGTGCCACAAAAAGGCATCTCAAAAGCAGTGTCTGTTCTGCTTAAATCCTTACTGATGAAATTGCAAGTAGATACATGGAGCAGGGAAACACATTTTTGTGCAGAAATTGCATATTTTAAAGTTTGGAGGGGGGACTTTTGGAGCTGATGTGCTATCAGTTTGGAAAGCATTACACGCTGTGCTGCTGGAACATGCTCACGCACAGCTGCTGTGGGGAAGAAACTCTGCAGAGCACAAGAGGTCCTGTCGGCCTCGGCCACAAAAGTGTGGCCCCCAGTCCCATTACAGGCACGGAACTGCAGTAGATAAAAGGGGCAGAGGGAGTTGCACAATCACTGGAAGATCGATATTGCACCAGTGGGCATGTGGGCCCCCTCCACCTGCTAAACCTGAACTTGCAGGCACCTCTCCATGCAGCTACAGAGCAGGATCAGGGCTCTATACCCAGCTGCAGCTGTGGCTAAGGTCCCATACGTGTGTCTCACTGACTTCAGCACTTCCAAATAACTCAGAAGTTTTACTTGGAACGGGGAAGTTGTTGAAAACAGAAAGAGAGAAGTGCCAGGTCCCGCAGGGAGTGACTGAGTGGGCAGGGTCATGGCCTTGATAGGGAAAAGTCTGAAATAAAAGAACCACCTCTAAAAATAATTTGTCTGAAATTTTCCCTGTGTTTGAGCAGTGCAAGCTTTTCTTTATCCACCCAAATGAGAACTTATATAAAGAGATGTTTCTGTTGCTGCTCAGCTGCTGGGAGCTACTGGGAGGCTGTGTGATCCTATTATAAGAGCATTACAGCATCACCCAGAGGGCCCTCTCTGGAGGTCACACTGGGGCTGCACGTGTAATCTGGGAGGACATCCTGTCTGCAGAGGCATTTGAAGTTAGCCCAAGTTTGGTTGCAGGTAGTTTAAAGAAAAAATCAAACCAAATAAACAAAAAACCCCACCACAAAGCAGCAAAACCAAAACAAACAACTGTGGAAGTGGAGCAATCCCAACTACTGCAGGACCAGCACATCAGCAGCAGGCTGCACTGATGAGTCCTTGTCTCATCCCTTTGGACTGGAAACTCTGGGGTAGGATCAGCCCCTGAATAGGTGCACATTACAGAAATGTGTCTCACCAACACTCTCACTCCATGCAATTATCAGGAACCTCTTTCATGGTAAACTTCAAAGAGGAAGAACATTTTTAGACAATTATGTTCTTTGCCGTGTTACGAATTCAAAACCTGGGAAATCTAACTTGGAAATGAATATTTTATCTAGGTTTAATTTCTCGGCTCTTACTCTGCAGAACTCTCACATCCCCAGGAGGTGAAGGTGCTCTGCCCATGCAGATGGTGAGGGCTGAGCCCTGAGAACTCTCCTCTCAAGGTTGTGACAACACAGACCCTCTGGGCCAGAGCAGAGCAACACAGCAAACAAGAAATACACTTTCAAGGTCTCAAAGATGCAAAAAGTGATTTGTTTTGTGGCCAAAGAAAGCATGAAGCCTTCCTTAAATATTTCAGGCGCTGGAGCTTCAAGCCTTAGAAGGCAACATTTTTATCCCAAAATAACGACCTCCAAAGTGCTACTTCCAGGAATAACCTCGCAGTGTTGGCAAGGACCACTATTTCCAAGGGAATGTTATGAAAATGGCCCTTCCACACCAGCAGCTGCTTCAGCCCTCAGAGCTGCCAGAGCAAGGCTCTAACCTTGTGTGCCTTCATCATCCCGTTAGACATGATGAAACCATTAATCTTCAGCTCCCTACCTTTGTCTTGTTTCTCCTGGTCGCCCTGCTGTTTATGGACTGTCACTTTGTTCATATAAATATACTCCTCATCGCCACCTGCAAACAGAGGGAAAAGTGAACTCTTAATCCACAACGTCGCTTTCACGCTGCTAAGTTTTTCCACAAAGGCAGATGTAAAAAGTGTCTCTGCTGAGCACATTTGGGGAGAGCACGTTGGTTGAGGCAACGTGCAGGAGAAACCCCAAGCAGTAATAAAAAGCAGAAAAACTAAGTGCTTTATAGTCAGGAAATTCCGTAAGTTAAAATTTCTACTTAAACATTAACTTGGCCGAACAGTACATCCTGTGTATCTTACAAAGTGGATTAAATAAACTTAAGGTTTAATAAGGAAAACAGAAAGGATCAGGAATCTTGGGAATCCTTTGCTTGTAAAGCTGGACACATAACTATAGTAATTTTACATAAACAATTAGAGGTCACTGCAAAAATAAACTCAGTTTCATTTTCTCCTTCTAATTTTCGTGTCTCCTCTTCCCACCAGCCGCCAGGAAAATGTTGCTTCAAGACCATGTAGCAATTCCCATGACAGCCCACCACCCCATCCTTGGTTTTCCTCATCTGTACCACTGGACTTGGTGTAGACTTTCAGAAGGTCAGAGAGGAAGCTCTTCTTCACCACGGCAGTGCTGCTCAAGTTCTCCTTGTCCAGTATCCTCAGAAAATCTTCAAGTTCTGTGAGCAGCTGCTCGAGAGCTATAACAGAAACAGAGACAACTGTTGGCAAAGCAGCTGGGTGGTGTGTCAAAAGAGGACATATGTTAATTCCACGCTTTCCAAGATCCTTTGCTTTTTTCTGCCCAGGAACAGTTCATATTTAATTTTCCAGCTTGAACTCTGCCTCTAGCTTTGGAAACAAAGTAGGTCCCAAACCAAAAAATTTCCAACTTCCTTTAGTCTGTTCACACATCAGTGAAATCCCATGTAAATACCTATTCTTCTTCCATTAGGACTTTTTGCTCAAGCAAACAAAACCTGGAGAGATTTTGAGCATTAGGGCTGAGATTACACGAAAGCAGCTTGCAAGGTCTTGATACATGCACCTTGAGCCCTGGCAAACATCATTCAAACCTCATTTGGCTTGGGATCTACCAAAGGTCCTGCTTTTTGCTTCCTCTTTCTAAGCCTCCTCCTTATTTGGGAGAGATGGGGCCCTGGCAACCTGGGCTAGTGGGAGGTGTCCTTGCTCATGGTAAGGAAGTTGGAACTAGATGATCGTTAAGGTCCCCTCCAGCACAAACCACTCTACAATTTTATGTTTCATTCTACCATTATTTCTCTGTCTGTATTAATTTGAAAATGTTGATGTGTGTATTCCAAAAAGAAAAGAAAAAAGATCTCCACCCCTCCATATACATAAATCACAATTCAGTAACTTCTCAAGCCACCTTGCTTGGGCAGTGACCACAGACATCATTGTATCACGTGAAACAGAAGACACAAGACTCAGCAGCATCTCTCAGAGCCTCAGGAAGCCCTGCTGTACCCACGACATCCCTGCACACCCAAAACCAGCAGCTTGGACGTGCCACTCCCCGGCACCAGTGGCTGAGCCAGGCTAATGGGTTTGTTTTCCTCCCGAGGAGGTGCTGCACAGCCCTGCCACCAACAAATCACTGCTCTGACAGGGCTCACGCTGAAGCAACAGACGCTTAATTGCTTGCTTTTGTTCACACCAAAGTTTATCGTGGGCTAATTAGCAGCAGGGGCAGGAGGAGGAAATAACAGAGTATTATGTGGAGAGAGGAAGCGCTGCGCAGGAATGACAGTGTGTGGGAAAAACGTGCCAAAGCCAGCCAGGACTGTTCCTCCCCTCTGGAGGCTCCCCTGCTACCCCTCTCCATCATGCCCTGGTGCCAAGGATCTGCAGAGGAGATGGGCAGTGAAGCCTGGGTTAGCCACCAGCACCCTGCAAGCCAGGCAGTGACTCCTCAGCTCTCCACCAGGGAATTTAGGGATAACTCTAGTGGGGCAGTGCTCCTGTCCCTTTACGTACAGCATTTCCACACTGGCTGATCCCATGGAACCCCTGCGAGTCGCAGTTCACACCCATGAACTAGAAAAGTGCTAATGCTTTGGTTTCATAAATACAAAGCATCTGAGCATTGCTAGTTAAAGAGCTACCACATTTAAGGTCACAAAGAACATTTGTCTAAGGGCAGGAGGAAGCCATCACCTTCTTACTCACCTATCTTTAGCCACCAGGCAACCTTCCTGGGGTAAACACATATTAGAAGACCGATAAATAATTAAAAGGTTTATGTTGCTAGCCATTAATTGAAAAAACTTGCTACTGCTCTCAAACTGAATAAATCTTCACCAGACTGACTGTAAAATAGTCCAATGACTCCAGATCAATCAATAACAGCTCTAGAGGAATCAACCAACCTGTAGTTATTCACATTTCATTCTATATCCTCTACACCAAATTAATTCTCTTCTGGTCTGATTTAGGAGCAGTAGGGAATGGAAAACACCTGCATCATGCTGTGTTAACTCAAATGTCTTTGCTAGCTGCTGTTTTGCCCAGAGAAAACAAGAATCACTTCAAGAAACAGCAGCTTTTTTTTCCATAAGCTGTGAGGAAACAGGTAGCATTTGCTGACAATAATACTGGATGCCATTAACCAATGAATAGTGTCAAACCTACTCACAACTGGCTTCTCTCAAGCTCCATGGACCCTGTTCCTTCCAAGTTTAAGGAAACCCCACCAGGGTAAATCACAGCCTTGCTACACTCATCTGCTTCAGTGGCCCACTTCAAAAAATTCAAATTGAGGTCAGGTCCTGCTGGTCAGGCCAGCTGGACAGGACATTTATGTGTCAGGGATGATATCAGAAGAAAGACAGAACACCTAACCTTAATCTGAAGCTTCAGAAGCAGGTCAGCTCCCAGCAGCTGCCCACATGGATGTCACGACAGCGGGTTTGCAGGGAAGGGGGTACAGTTCCCATTCCCTCCTCCACCCCCAGACTGCAGAAAATGACTTTATTCTTCTCCCAGGCATCCACAGCTAGCACACACACAGGGCTGAGCGCTTATGAATAGCACAGCCCATACAGTAGGTTACATTTTCCAGCCCACCAAAGCTGAACTCAGGCTTCCAGTGACTCAAAGCAGCTCATTTAGGATGTGATCCTGGGGCCACAGAGGTCAGTGGAAAGACTCTGTCAGACCTCAATGGATTCAGACTTCAGGGACTCAAGAGAGATTAATTCTGCTCTTCTTCTGCAAGAAGCAGTATATAAACCATCTGCTTCCACGCAAGTATCTCTCTGATCTCAGCTGGACATTCCCAACCCAAACCTGATACCTTCAAAAATAAACTACTCCCTCCTCTCCTATCATTCTCTCCTATCAGAGGGCGAACAAGCTAATACTCATCAGAGATGAATGTGAGAAGTAAAACGAATTAATATGATAAAGGTCTATAAGATCCTCTGTGCAAGCCACTATCACAGCAGGTCCCAGCAGGTCAATAGGACGAAAAACAATTGAGAGCCCTTGTACATTAAGCCATCTCAGGATTTTGAGTGCTGGAAGTCACTGTTTGATCTCAGCTGAAGACCTATCATGCTGTGGTGGCGATGTATGGAACACGCTCATGGTAAAACCAGGTGGGTGGCTTTTCAAAGCAGCCTGAAACAAATGGCTCTCCCTCCAAGCTGCATGGTTTTGCTCTCCCTATCTTAGCAGTTTAGAAATGAGAGCACATAAAGAGATCATTCCTGCTTTGCAGGGCAATAGTTACAGATGCAAGGAATGTATTTGCAAAATCATATGGCTGTGAGCAGCAGGATAAGAGATCAGAAGTAGACAGAAACCCAAGTCACAAGGCAGAGAAATTCTCAGATGCTTTTTTTAAAACCTTTTCCCACTGCTACATCGCTCTTCTCAACTCTCACAGCACTTCTTTGTGACTCAAGTCATATTTCTGGCACCACCTCAAATAAAGACCTTCATAGATCTTACAAAAATTCAGCCCCCTTCACAGAAAACAGGGGATTGCCTCTAAGGTTAAGATTGTCAGAAAAATTAAGAGGCTTGGCCAAGGTCACTGTGAATACCTGCACTGAATCAAGTCCTCTCAAGCACCAGGACATAACCTACTCCAGTTCTCTACAAAGCATGGCCACAGACCTGTGGTACCACGAGAAATCACAGCACAGCTCATGTCATGTTCTTCTCCATGGCAACAGACATCAGTAACTGGATAAAACCTGTCGGAATTTCTCAACACACGATGGAAAGAGGTGTAGGAGCATCACAGTCAATGGGGAACTTGATTTGCATCTGCAGTGAGCGGATGATCATCACTGAAAGGATGGTAATTTAAAGTGTATAGAAATATCACATCTTTACTGATGTAATAAGGACTTTCAGGGTGGGGGTTACAGTCAGAATTACCAGCTCTTTCTTCTTGCATGCACTTAACTGGATGATGAGATATGTTCTCCCTTCTTTTACTCCAAGACAATGCAACCCTTTTTGCAAAAACTCCTGGGCTGCCCCTGACCACCAGAGGCTGTCTCAGTTTGAAGGCTGCATGTCTGGTCGCAGCAATAAGCAGAGAGATGCTTTAAACACGACTGATCTGTTCCTACGGCACTTCAGTGGCAGCAGGACAGCACTGAAAAGGGCTTCTTTTGGCAGGAGTCTGTGCCTTTCTTTGCACACTGAAAGTCTCTTGCATTGCAGCAGTGTCTATCCTAGTTCATGTGAAGCTAGAGCCAAAAACGAAACAGCTTGCAAAGCCCTCATTGAGGAAGCACATTCCTTGCAAAAGAGCTGCCAATTTTGCCTGACACCAAGGTCACTGAAAGGTAAATGACCATTAAACTAGATTATAGAAGCCATTCCTACCAATAACCACTGATCTCTGTCATTGTGCTACAATAACAACCTACATCTACATCTAATTACTTCATGTCTTGCCCTTATGAGGAAATGGAAAGACAGGCTCTGAATGAACTTTCATACAAGTGTTTCAGTAACCACTGGGCAGGATCGTATTAGACCATTTAATCTAAATTCAATTACTTATTTCATCAAGGTAGAGGGGCCCCAGCCACCAGACAAAGAACTGTAATGAGATATATACTAAAAGACAAACTCTTTCCTCTGCTGAGATGAGAGGTGAAAGATAAGGAGTATCATTTGCTAACAGGAAACTAAGGCATTGGGAGATTAAGTGATTTGTCCAAGGATATGGGCATATTCTTCAGCACATCAGGAATATAAAGTAGCTTTCCCATGTCCCAGCCTGCAGATTTTGTTTCCAACCCCCCATCAATAGATCCCAAAGTGCTGGAAGATATTTCACCCTCCCGCCCAAAGCAGAGTCTGGGTTTGGTACTTTTGGCTTCACCCTTCTTTCCTAGAAGGAGTTGGGCTAAGCAGCTGACAAACAACTCCATTCAGGCACCTGCAGCCTGTGCCATGGCAAGCTTTTTGCTTCAAAAACCTTGGAAACTCCAGAGATAGTAGAACTGATAACTGCACTGCAATTCATGAAGGAGCCAGTTCCTAGGAGCAGAGGGGTTCCTGAGGAGTATCTTGAGGTACCTGCTCAGGCACAGCCTCCCTAGATTGCCTCCTCCACACACTACATACATCCCATGGCAGCCTTTCAGCCCCTGTTTCCCACTGACCAGCCCTGGCTGGCAGCACTGGGATTCCCCAGGGGCTGCTTTGGCAGAAAGCAGTTCCTTTCTAGCCCTGGTTTCTTTTTTTCCTTTGCTGCATAAAATGAATAGGGCAGCTGAGGAGAGTGCAGACAGGACAGGCGGGCACAGAGGCAGCATTCAGGCTGCTGAATAGCAAGTGCTGTCAGAAGAGCAGGAGGACCCAGCCCAGGCCTCCTTGGCTAATTTGGAGTTTTACAGTAACAGTTGGGCTTTGCAAGAGGAAAAAGTCACCCACGGTTACAGCTAGAGAAGGCCATTCTCCCCAGCTGTGAGGAAAGGCAGATGTGTGGATGGTGACAGCTGTAACAGCTGGATGACCCCTACACCGGGCCACCTTCCAAAACAGCAAAGCAGATCCTTCCTCACACAAACCAACCCTCCTCACCCTGCCGGCTCCAGGGCCGTGCAGAGGAGCAGTGAAGAAAAGGGAACAGCAATGCTTTGGCCCCTCTGCAGTGGTTGCAGCTCCTCTGCCAAGCTCTGGATGCTGCTGGCTTTGGCAATGCAGTGCAGGGAAGGACAGGTGGTAAATGGTTCATCCAAATACACTGAGAAGAAGCAACGTCTCTGTTGAATCCCAGAAAGCTGCTCCTCTGAGAAGCATCCCCATCACACTGAAACCCCACCAGCACTCACCGAGGGTGATGAGCAGAATAAATCAGGCGAGTGCAGATTAAAGTTTACCACCTTGGTTTTGACCATCAGAAACAATGCTTTACTTCCCACACTTGCACCTGTAATGACTGGCCAGCCTTCCATCTTCTTGCTTTTCATGGGAAGTGAATAAAAAGCCCATCCCACTGTTGTCCAGTTGAAAGGGGTTTTTTTTTACCCACAGAAAAATAATTATGAATATATAAATATTTGTAGAAAAAAGAAGTCTCCCCACAGCAAAATGAGAAGTGCTGTGTTTATCGAAGGAAAACCCACAAAAACCCTCTAAGCTTCTGGTAAACAATGAACTTTCTCATTGGAGAATCACTGCTAGATTAAGCAAAACAAAAGGCGAAATTCATAATCCTGAGACAAGCTAAAATCCCTCAAAATAAGAAAACTGTAAAACTGGAGAACTCCTATCAGTTTTCTTAATAAGCCAGACAAGTGTCAGACAGTTATGACCACTGTCACAAAGCAGTCTGATTTTTAGACACAATGAGTGCTCACAGGGAAGAAAGAAAGAAAGAAAAAAAACCCACTCAGACTGTTCTATTGATATACCTAAAATCCAGCACCGCCTGGATTCACACTCTCGTTGAGAGCACTAGGCTGGTCTTTGTTGCAAAGTATGATTCATGGAAGGACAGAGGCAAACAATGTGTTTGGCTGGCTGTGGGCTGTGAACTGCGCAGATGAACCCAAGCAGCTCTGCGTGGGCTGCTCTGGAAGCTCGAACAAGACTCGTATTGAGAAGTGGCAGCTCCAACCCAGGAACTCTGAACTTTAACAAAACGGCAGCAGAAAATGCACACAAAGCTTTTTTCAGTTAGCTGAGCAAACAACAGACTCCTCTTCCCTCCACTGGAAGGTGGGAAACAGCATCCAAGAAAAATTAAGAAAAAAAAAAAAAAATAAGGAAGCGAGAAGAGAAGCAAAACATGAAAATTACTGTGTCACAAGGAGATTTTACTGGGCACTCTTGCATTTTAGTGCCATATAGCTTTACTGTATCACAGAAAGGTTTGGGTTGGAAGGGACCTTAATGATCATCTGGTACGCAATGGAGTGTGTGTGTATGACACTTCATGGACAACATAGTGATGTCTTTCTTTGCAAAGGCTCTCAGCCTTTCCATGACAGAGCAACTGGTGAGTCACTGGAGTTCCCTCACTGCCAAACAAATTTGTTGGATGACATCCGAGAGACGCTGGCACCCCTTCCCTTTGGAGCATGCCACATTAGCAGACTGCCCATCAAAGTCACAAGATCCCCAAAGCTGTACTAGGCTACAGACTGCAGCTCTGTGCTCAGGTGCTCAGTGATGCTCATAGCCTCAGCAGATGGGAACGTATCACAGAGGGCCATGGAAAACCGTGCTGGGACCTGGCGTGGATCAGACTGTCCCCCTGAGAAGTGCCACATCCTCACTGTGCAGGGAACCAGGTCACAGACAAGTTGTGTAACACAGCAACTCCTGCTGGGGCAGATCCCAGCTAGGAAAACAGCAGGGAAACAACTAAAGAAACATCAGTGCAGTAGTCAAGACTGTAATGTGAATACAAATCAAGATACCTGTCAACTAAAAAAGCTGGACCAAGTCAGGCAGGGCAGGACATTAAAGACGACACTGTTTTTAAGGTAAATGCCTCCAAGAGCAGAGCCTGGTGGGCTCCTTTCCCAGCGGGGAGGAAAACAATCCCAACAATTTGTACAAAGCAGAAATCACATTTGCTGCCAAGCCCAAGACTGAACCCCACAGTGGCGTGGCAGAGACACCATTTCCTCTGAAGCTGCCACCACTGATTCCCTTCTGTCTCCACAGTCTTTTCTGCTGCTTTTCCCCCTTACTCCTCCAGTTTCCAGCTAAGATTGGTGGTTGGTTGGTTTGGCGTTTTTTTGCCTTGTGAAGTGTTGCTCTCCTCTCCATCACTCTGAGGCTGACTTCACTGGGGGGGCTGGTGACCATCTGACCTGCAACTTGAAGCACATCTGCTGTTTGCTGTGTAATGTAATGCACAGCTGTACCCAGGAAGGGACTGCTAAGAGGTGGCTGATCAAATACAACAGCCGCCTTCAAGAAAAAGAAACACACAAAAAACCTCAACCAAATGCCACAAACACACGGGGCTCTACTGCTGGAACCTATGCAAGAAGCATCCCACAGCAGCCTGCTCAGCACAGCCTTGCTCTCCTCTGCCTTAATGCAGTCTTTGCTCCATGAATGGGGCAACGTGCTCCCTGGACCTCAGCTAAAGTCTTTGCCAAGGCTCCCGGAGCATGGTTGTAGCCAAAATGCTGTGGCAGACTTTGAATCATCCCTGCTCATCACTCTGCATGGCTGCATCCAGAGGAAAGCATGTCACGTTTGCATTCCCGTCCACATCACAGAGCAGCAACAGAACAGAGGCACACACCAGTCCCTACTGCCTGCTGAGCCCACAGCCATGGGACACCCTCTTTCCCATGGAAGAAGGAAGCCTGGGATACCTCGTTCCCAAAACAGTGAGTGAGAAAATGCAAGGACCTGGAGAGATTAACTCTCACTGTGATGGTGAACGACAGCCCTGGAACAACACCCACACTTTGTGCCACTTCAATACAAATGAAGGAGGTTAACTGCCAAATATATTTTGAGATGGATTTCTCTCTTGCAGGCAAGACACAAATTAAAGGAAGCTGCCAGATACACATAGGGTTGTGTTGTTTTTTTTGAGAGAGGACAAGCACACACATACACATGAACACACCCTCCTAAGGCCTCATATCAAAGCATTTTCCCACCATTCTCTGTTGATTTAATGGCATCATTTCTCCAACAAACAATAGGAACACAGCAGAAGGGGAAAGCAATTATGTTTGAGAAAGCAAAAGCAAGAGCTCTGGGGTCAGAGAGAAAGACACACACACAGCCCTGGAGTCCCCAGTCTTTCCTCGCTGTTTCCTCTGCAGAAAGGGCTTTTCAAGCCATGCTGCCCACAAGAGCCAGGGCTGGGCCTCTGTGCCTACAGCTGAAAAGAAGAATGACAACACCAGGCTATTGCACTAGTGCAGGGGCAGATCAGGTTTTTAAAGTGTCCTGAGTGTATCAGGGTAGGCTGGCAGAGCCTACAGCAACATCATTATTGATTGCTAGATTTCTTCCTTAATAATCTTGCTCAATCCCTTTTCCAGACACTGCATGCAGTCCTCATCCACCCTCCTCAAGGTAATCTGGAAGCCTAAACACCAGGAGGGGGGATCATGCAGCTGAGGCACTGAACAGTGTTGATGCAGCAATGTGCAAACCAGGGATTTTTTTCCTCTGGAAACCCAGTGTCTAATCATCAGCAGAGAAATGTGCTAAAAACTCCAATACCAATATACATCCTCCTCCCACCCCCCCCCCCAAAAAAAAATCCACCCCAAAATTCCCCAATCTATAGACATGACTAAGGACCAAAGTTCAGACTGCTTACTAACAAGATCCAAAGCAAGCCAGAGTTCAGTACACTTCAGTTTAGGGTTAAGAAGCATAGAAAGAGAAACTTTAGGACGATTACAAAGAGGTCAAATTACAAACCCTCTCCCGCCATGAGTCACCACTGCTCACTGAGCACCTCCCAACAGGCATCCAACATCTGCCACCAAAGGAGGCCACAGCTCCCACCCACCACTCTCCCACATGTGAGGGGAAGGCACAGCTGCCAGGTGACCTGAGGACATTCCTCACTCTTATATTCAAGCGATGCTACCTTTATTCCTCTCCCACACCTACAAAATGACATTTCCCTGAAGTCAGGGTGGCAGAGCAGCCTCCCAGGAGCAGGCAGCTCCCCTGTTTGCTATGGATTACCAAGGCAGCTGGGCACCACATGAGCTGTTTCAAGACACATGTGCCCTGTGAGGAAACACCAGTCTTGTCCTAATGCTGCAGTGATGCCCAGAGAAGGAGAGGCTCTGCCCTGCTTCACACCCCAAACATGGCTTTCATCACTCAACAGGTTTCAAATGGGATTCAAGTCTTTGGTGCCATTTGTCATCTGTGTTATTAATTCATGTTGCCAAGAAACTCCCAAATGTGTTTTCTTAGTGGAGCTTCTTTGTCCAATACTCATAAAAACAAGTACTGGTGGCCTTGTGAAAAACAAGTGTCCCTCATGGGGAGGATGCTCAGAAGAGAACCTCTCCCTGGCCACCCAATTTATGCCATGGCTGCACACACATTAATCTTCCAGCACGGGTCCATCCACGTGACAGAAATGTGTCCTGCTATAACACAGGCGGCATTACTGGAGCTGCACACCACAAGTGGCAGGAGGAGACACATGAGCTCCCATTTGTCTCCCTACAGATCCAGGCCCCACACAGTGTGATCTGACTCATGGAGCACGGATCAGAGAAGCCACGGACATTTACCTACTGAGATAAACACCTTCTGCAGTGACCGAATGGACGGCTCCTGGTTTGACTCACGGTGACAGCCCTGTCCCACTGCCCATGGATGCTTTGCTGCATGGGGGAACCTCTTATAAGGTAAGGTAGAGATAAGCACCCAAAATTCTGCCAAGACTGGGAAATAAACCTTGATTTATCACCTGCACCCTGAGCTTGAGCTCATCTCTGAGCAGCAGCAAGTCAGGCTCACAGAGATGCCCTGGGGGAAGAGGAGGCTCAGGACAAGACAACCCCATGGCACCTCTGCCACCCTCCCCAGCAGGGCCTGGCAGGAGCCCAGGAGGGCTGATGCAGTGGAAAACCAGGACAAAGACTGGTATTTCTTTTTTGTTCCATGTGAATTGGAAAACTTCTCCCTTTCTATCCTGACTGTGAGGCATGGGAAATGAAAGACAGCTCTTAAACCAGCAAAACAACCATTTACCGGACAAAAAAGATTTTCTTACTTTGTCTGTCTTGCACTTTGTTTACATGAATGAGAGCCAGTTATCTAGACTGGGAACAATACTCTTAATTAAACCTCTGAAACCCATTACATAAATATGCCAAAGGTACCACTAATCCTATCACAGATTTAAAAGTTAGATCATTATTTTCATTTACCATTTCAGCAGAAAATTTGTGACAAGAAACTGCTGATGAATGAGTTCAAGCCTTTCCAGCAAATTCAGCTTCCTTGGAGCTTTCCTAAATGCACTTTTGACTCTTTCATCTCCCTCTTAACACACTTTGGAGGCATCCCTGTAGCTTGGCTATAACCTGTCCAGCCAGGAATTTCTCTTTTCTCAGTATTACAAGATAATAAACACTTATGTCATCCTTGGTACTAGAGGATCATTTGTGGAGCAGTGGTTTGGGATCAGCAGCTCATGGCTGGCTCCCTGCGGTTGGGGCAAGCCACACCACCCTCACTCCAAACCACACTGCTGTGTTTTCCATCCAGAAGATGAATGCAATATAGTTCAGCGTTGGCACTAGTGAATTAATAACCTTTAATGAAAGTAATAACTTGAAGGAACTCTCTGTTTACTCAGTGCAGCCTGGCTAGGCCACCACTCTGCCTGCAGTGCTGCAAGAAATTCAGTCAGGACACGAGGAGCATCCTTCAGGCAGGAACTGCCCTCGAGACAGTTTTCTAGTACTCACAGGCATAAAGAGATGCATATCCTCACCAGTGCCAGCTGGTAAGCCACAGCCAGCCCAGCAGCCTTCCTGCTTTGCAGAGAAAACTACTGGCCATTCAACTTGAGGGCCCAGAGCAAAAGAGGAGGCAGAGATGTTGCTTTGCCTACCTGTTTAGGGAGCAGCACATCTTGGACATGGCTTAAGAGCGACCACAGGCTGCCACTGCCAGCCTCTACTCAACCTTTTGACTTTCCTTACACCAGTTCTGAGCTTAAGCCCCAGCCCCAAAGGCAAAGCCACAGAGCCTTTCAATCTTCTCGGGTTAAGAAAAACACAAGGACTGCTTCTGTTGTGGTTTGTTGCAATTTTGTTTGCTTCATTGCTATCTGTTTGCCCAGCCTTTCTAGGAAAGAAACAGGCAGGTGAAGGAAAGGAAAGACAAATGACTGGGGAAACACTCCCCATTTCTAGGACTAGGCATATTTTGTTGCAGAAGACATTGAAAACAATAAAAAGTGTGGGCGTTTATAAGATAAAGTAACAATAACTATGATTTCACTCATTTGTTTCAGGAAAAGAGACAATAAAATAGAGTGGGCAGGAGGAGGCTAAATCCCTGGTGCAGTTGTCCTCCCATCCTTACTTCCAAAGTGGTGAGGTGGATTCAGATCCCTCCCCTAACTGAAGGGATTTGAATTAATCTTCTCTGGAGGCTGCTTCATCTACTGTGTTGCTACAGAGGGTGAGAAGCAGCAGCTCTCCCACCCAGAGTCCCACCTCAAACAGCAACTGGGATGTAACTACCACGTGTCTCCTTCGGTTCCACCGAAAAGCTCCTACATATCGTGGGGCCTAGTCCTTCATCACTTACCTTTGGTTACAAAGGAAAACAGACAATCTTCTGTTTGTCCCCAAAAAAGGTTTCTTTCAGGCAGTCATCCCAGGACAGTGATTTCTCTCACACTGACACCAGGAGGAGTTTGCTGCCTCCCCACACTCACCTGTGTGCATAACTACCCAAAGGGGAGAAGTGCCTGGCCTGGCAGCCAGGTGGAAAGGGCAGAGAGCAGTGATTAGCTCCATCCCAGCCTTCAGCAGGGACATCTGTCACAGCCACCTGGGTAAACTGCTAAGCAGGTCACACTGTACAAATTGCAGACCAAAACCACAGGCACAAGAGCTGCCAAGCTCTCAAGGGCTGTTCAGGCCATCAAACTCCTTTGTCATGGCATTCATGAAATGTACATTCTAAATTTCCTCTCCATTTTGAGTAACACCTGTCTGAAATTTCCACGTGGGACGTGCCAACTTATGCTTCTACAAATTCCCCCTCCTGTGGGGCAAGGAAAGTGCAGGAAACTGTTTCAGAGATGTAGAAGAGAAACTGGACCTACAGGAACCTCTCAGCAACAAAATAATACATTTCACTTTCCCTACCCACGGTTATCCATCCATATCCAGAGTTCTTTGGAGGCAGTGCTTCAGCACATTTGACCCACACCCTTTGTGTGCCTGTCTCAGAGTAGCACATCAAAGGGGCATTTGAGGCTCAGTGTTGAATGTTGGTATAAAGCAGCGAAAGTTAAACCCCTGGTGCAGGCCAAGAGCCCTCAGTGAGGAGCAGGGAGCCCATCCCTAGCTAGGTGCAGGCAGATGTAGTGGGGGATAAAGGGAGTGGAAGGACAGTCAGGCAAGAAAAACACCTGTGACAGCCATATCCCCCAGTGCCACATCATCTCCACCTTGCCCTGGGCTGGCTGGTGTGCTCACACAATGCAGCAGCACATAGAGACCATGCTTCAGTGCTGGAAACAGCATCTCAGGACAGCACAGGGCTCACGAGCTCTGCCTCTCTGCTACTGTAAGCATCTCTATCAAACTGCACAGTCAGCTTTGGGGATGCTTGATAAGTTTGCCCTGCAGACCTGAAAAAGGCTACTGAGCAGTTAAATATTTTAGGGATTTTGCAAAAGTCCACTTTCTTCATTGGTCCTTCATCACAGGCAGCATTTTAGGTCAAAGCACATGATTCCAGCAATGGGGCTGATAACAACCTTAGCAAAGATACACACCCAGCACTCACTGATGCTCAGACTGGTTTCACCAAGACGTGTTTTTCCCTTAACACACCTCGCTGCATCCAGACCTCCGCTTCCCACCTCGGCCATCACCTTTTTCAGGTTTTCCGCCCTATTTGAGGTGCCTGCAGGAACTTGCTCTCCTGGCTGACACAAGGGACAGAACCTTTCTCGCATGAGTCAGCAGGCAGCAACAGGAAAGCCGTTCTTTGTACTTGAAAAAGAATGAAGTGATTTTGAAGCAGGGGAATGTTTTGGACTAGTTAGCTGACCGACAGCATGAGCGCTTCAGAAGAGGCTGCATTATGAGAAGCAAACTTCAAAAGGAGAAGTGACAAGGCCAGAGTGTTTGCGGTGCCTGAGGAAGTAATTAGCATTTAAAAGGGACACAGATTGGACAAGTACATTAGGCTAAGAAAGACGAACTGCTGCCAAAAAAGTTTCTTTAGCTTTCCCAGCTCTCTCTAGCCCATGTTAGAAATGCAGTTTCATGAATATTGCTGTCTCAGAACATTTTTACAGAAAACCTTTGCAGTTGTTGAAAACATGAGAAAGATGCCACCATCAAAAGCTAGATGCCTCCTGCTCCCATTTCTCTTTTCAGCTTATTAATAGGTGTCTTGCCTTCATCATTCCCAAAGTGGAGAGGGTTTCTGCAAACCCCTCAGAGATAAGACATTTCTTAGACAAGGGGTTTTGTATACAGCACAGTTTATCTTCCTTCAGAGCAGGGTTGGATTTTTTTTTTGGAAGCAAAGGCTTCAAAGGCTTGCAGGGTCGGTGAGCACTGATGTTTGCTCTGCCAGTGAGTGACCTGCCAGGTCAAGAGCAGTACTCCAACTCGAGAGGTGTGATTTTAGTCAGAGATAAAACTGCACGCAAAACTCAGTGGTTTCCAGTCACTGAGGATCATTGCTAAATGTCTGCTGCTTTGAGATCTCTGCCATGGAGGCTTTGAACTGGTAATTCAAACAAATGTGAGGCTGCAACAGCAAAACCACAGCAGAAATGTCTTGTTCTGGTTTTCCCCAGCAAGCTGAAGCAGCTCACAACAAATGTAGCATTTAGCCCCTTCCACCAAGAGGTCTCAACACTTCTCGGAAAGCAGGCCAAAGCTAGAGGTCTGCAACAAAATCCAAGGGCAGAAGAAGTGCAGCTTTGGAGCGAAGCCAAAGTTGGTGTTCCACCAGGGCCATTTGTTCCCAACATCTGTTCTCTACCTGAAGACATTAATGCCCATTTTCTTGAACTTTTTCCCTACAGCAGAGACTCCACAGTTCATATCCAGACAGTGACAGAGGCAACTAAAATGAGTCAACAGCTCTCCGAAGCCAAACAGGGCTCTGTTGTCTCCCCAGGTGCAGGTGAGATATGGTGAGTCAGGCTGGAGGAATGAGCTCCAGGAGCAGCACCTGGCACAGCCAGTCCCTCCCAACCGCCCCGCTCCCAGCTCCGTGGGTCACCGCAGTTAAGGCTCTCAAACTGCTCATCTGTCACGTGGGCAAGAAGAAAAGATTGCTGGGAGTTTGGCAAGCTTAAACAGGCTTCCAGTAACACTCTGAGGAAGCTCACAGGATGTCATAACACAAAGTATTTACTGAAAATTGTCTCGGCATTCAAATGTTCTTTATGTATTTAGTTCAAGCTGTGTTGGATTCCATCTGCCTCAGGCCTGTGGGTGCAACCATAATCTCAAAGGAATAAAAGTTTTCACCCTATGATGTCACTTATGCCCACAGGTCTCGTGGCGACTTTCCTTCCCAAGCTCCTGACTCAGTTTTGAGGGAAAAAGAACAATCTTTGTACAAATGCAGTTACTCCTCACAAGAAGGTCTACACAGGTGCCACATTTTGGGACATAATGGCAGACTGGCAAAGCATCTTGCTATGGAAGTGAAGACACCACTTCAAAATTTGCTCCAGGAGGTATCAGTGGCACCATAAGCCACCATAAACACTGACCCATACAGAGGTAGCCACGTGGGAGTTTGAGCCATGAATCAAAGGCAATTGGACACGCAGCTCCCTCTGCTCACCTCTGTAGTCAGTGCCAGGATTTGGGTGTCAGCTCAATGGGCTGAGCTGGTCTGCCTGGACTCTTGGACTTGCACTGGAAGCTGGAAGGTTGTGTTTAGAATCGTTTACATATGAAAGGAACACTCCTTTGGGAGCACAGAAATGCTTGGAGGGCACACAAGTATCGCTGCACTGCTGTGCAATCACCACAGATGTCTACTGCAGCTGTACCTTCATCTCAATATAGACCTATGCAGCCCCACCGAGGCCTACCAAATTTGAATTTATGCCCAGAGAAGGAAACTCTTTGATGAGGAAACTCCAGGTTTATGCAGGCACAAATGGATAGTGCAGAAATTTCCCAGTTCACATTAGATGCAGATGTCCAGCTCTGGGGATTCCAAAACACCAGAGAAAAGCCAAGATGAAAGCGAAACAAATGCAAGCTGCACTTTATTGAAACAGGAAACTGCAAACTGCTCCATGTTCAATGGGAAGCCCAAACTTTGGGATTCTGTTTGTTTTGAACAATAAACCCCATCAGGTTAGTGGAGCCCTCCTCAAGGGTGGGAGGGACTGAAGGACCAAAACCAAGCTCACACTGTGCAGCACCACAGACAACTCCTCTGCACAGTTAACACCAGTTCCTCTGGAGCTGCTCTCTCCCATTTAAGTCATTCCCCTACACATACATGTATCCATGCTGGTACTATTCCTTGGGGTAGGAGCCCCTGCAAAACACAGGCAGCGACCTCTGAGGCTCAGGCCTGGGGACCTGGGATTCCTGGGCACTACCATCACAACAAAGGCTGGTTTTGATCACAAATACCAGCCAGGACCCAAGGAACTTTCATGAAAGATACTTCCGTGCAGCTTCACTATGAAAAAATAAAAAAAACCCCATCACTGTCCTGATGGGTCAGGATGCAGAAAAACTTTCTACTCGTTTAAAAGAATACCAGGATCAGACTTCTTCATGCCAGTAGAGTTCCCCTGGGCCAGACTCATCAGGGCATCTCCAGTGACTCCATCCCAGAGGGGTGCTACAAAGCCCTTACAGCTCCTGTGAACTGCACTCGCAGACTGAGTGTATGGCCCTTTTGCATTAGCCCAAAAAACCCAAAGCAGCTGGGAATTACCAGGAGTAGCCACAAGACTGAAAACCAATGTTGAAAAACAAACAACACCCAGACCAAGAATCACAAGGCAACCTTGAACTTCTGTTTGGAAATATTTAGGCAGGATGTTTTGCTGAGCTGACACATCTGGTTTCCAGAAGGACTTCAGCTGGGAGCTGTGCCGGACTAAAACTTTTCAGTATGCCATGAGAAGTGGGAAACGAGGAGCCTGGGACAGTCATTCAGCAAGAGGAGGACTTGGAGTTAAAAAGCCCTAAGGGGACATGGCTATCCCTGGTCAGTGGGGACTTGGACATAACTTAAAGAAAAGTCCTCTAGACCCTGCATGTACTAAGTACAGTGGGTGGGTGATGTGAAGGCTGTGTTCAATTCATCTATTTCCCCTAATCCATCTCAAACAAGCCCATCTTTTGGCAGCTTGGAAGGGCAGACCTGTACAAAGCACTGGTGTGACTTATTGATGGCCCTGGTCCAACTAAACATGTCAAACACATGGTTACCTCCATCCCCTCGCAGCGCATCCTCGCACTCACAATTCACTCTGAAGCAAGTCTGTCATGGGTTCTGAGCCCATGCTCGGGCTGGGGGAGGGATGTCTCAGTAGCAGAGCAGGCAGGAGCATGCCTGTGCTTAGTCAGTTTAAAACCTTCCAAAGCATCCAACCCAGCTACAGAGAGAAGAGGAGAGGAGCTCCTGAGATGTACACAGTACTCATTCCTAACATACTTCACCTGCCAGTACAGGCAGGAAGTAGGACCCAAATTTTCAACAGGACAAGAATATCTTTTCTTCCCCTTGCTACACGAGGTGTGGCTTAGGAGCACCAACCAGATGAAAAAAATGGATGGTACTTGCACCAACACAGCCCACCCTGCACACTTCCCATTCAAACAGGCATCCCTCCTGCAAAAAGGGGAGAGCTGGGTCTCATGCTTTGTATTTTGTCTCTTGCTTACCTAATAAAAAGATCATAAATCACAGCTGGTTTCCAGGTCCTCGTTATTGTCCAAGCACCACTAACAAAGGCAAGAAGGCAAACTCAGCACGTACCCAAGGGACCTGGAAACACCCAGCCGTTCCCAAAATAGGAGCAGCTTGGCGACTCACAGCTGGAGCACAGCCGGCCCCCCTCCCGGCACTCTGCTCTCCCAGGCAGCACTGCAAGCAGTGGGTCAGGAGGTGCATTCCTCCGACAAAAATACTATGAGAAAAAACGACCTAGAGGCAGCACCAGGCCCCTGCAGAAGCCACTGGAGCTGCACTGGCCCTGTTCATCTCCGGGATGGTACCGGGACTCAGGGACCCCTGGCAACCAGGCTGCTTCTCACGGCATCCCCGCAGAGTGCCTGGCACTGCCCGCAGCCCTTACAGGATGCTGCAGTGCCAAGAAATTGTGCTGAGATCCTGGTTGCATCAGGAAGGAGGGAGATATGCAGCAGCACTTATTAAAAAAACCCCAACAAACCAAATAACAAAAAACACACCAAAAAAAAGGCCTAAAATTAGCACAAAGCCCAACAGCAATCAGCTCATTGCCATAGGAATAGGTTTAGTGTTAAGGCAGCCAGACAACTGGGTCCTGTAGGCTGGTGTCCTTCTGGTAACCTTGGGAAAATCATCAGCTTTTAATTACAAATCTAGGGGAACTTTGGATATTAGTGTTTGTACTGCCACGTTACATCTTGGCTCTGGTTAAGGCTTCCCTTGGCTCCCAAGGTGCTGGAAGACAAACATGTATTTTCTTTTCATTTCAAGATAGCTGAAAGCCACGGCCTAAGCAATGATGAGAACTGTATGCGATTAGGAATAAATGAATAAAACGTTCTTAAACAAACAAACAGAAATCCCCTGGCCTCAAATCCCCAGCCAAGACCCTGTACTTCTCCCCTCCACTGTCTCTACTTCTCCATCACACAGTATCAGGATCATCAACTGTTTCACCCTGCTCCTTCCAGGAAGGAGGAAGATTTGCAAACACAGTCCTGCTGAAAACCAGTTTTTCCAGAGAAAGCACGGACAGAATTAACAGCACCCGCAAGCAAGGCTGGACATGCAGTTTGCACAAAAAAAAAAAAATCAATCCAACAGTGCACGGGGAACTGCCTCCCCTGGGTAAATGGCACCCCCAGGAAACTTTGCTCATTAAGAGGAGATCAGCTGCCAGAGCAGGTGGAGGAAGGAGAGACTCAGCACAATAAACTAAACCTCCTTGCTCTGATTTTGTTATTCCGGGAGGAAAGGAGATGGAAGGGAAAGTGAGGAGGCTGCAAAACAACCACTTAACCCTGAGCACAGAAGCAGGCTAGGCTCAGCTCCTCTGTGCCACAGCACAGGCTACTCCACTCCAAAGTGCCCCCAGGAGCAGCCCTGGTGCTCTCTCTTGCTTACCCTTATGCAAGTGAGATCAAAGTTTCCTTGCTGCAGGCTGTAGGCAAGGCAAGAAGCAGCCATAATGGCCAGAACTGCACAGGCATCCCACACCAGCCCCTTAGGTGCTGTGGGGTGAGTGCAACCAGCCAGCTCAACTTAGCTGCGAGCATTGCAAATCTTCAAAGCTCTTCCCCTCTGCAAGCCTTTTTCCATGCTTCTGTTTCTGCCTTGAGCTCACCGGTGAGGTTTTGTACGGAAAAAGAAAGCAGATTAGCCCAGCAGTGTGATGCCTCATCAATGGTTTCCTTGAATCAGCTCCTACTGATCACCTCACAGCCAACACCTGGTGATCTGGGTCAATAACCAAGCCCGAGGACAGGAACGGGGCGTGGGGGGAACCCACCATCGCTGGCCAAGATCGTCCGAGTGCCGGCCTCTCCTCCCGGCCTCCGCAGGGCTCCAGCCTTTCTGTTTTATAAATACACACTTAGCCAGATGACTCAGCCCTGCTTCCCCTCAGGATTTACAGCCGGGACCCGGGCAGTGGTGCAGGGGAAGGTGCAGGGAGTGGTTTTACACCATGTGAAAACAATGTCATTTGTTTTGCTGGGCACACTCACACCCTCCAGCAGGAACACTCCAGCTGGAGAAGCAAAGCTGAGCACGGACCATCCTCCACGAGTGGCTGGGCAAGGCCCCTTGCAAGGTGCAACCTGCACAGAGCTACAGCAGACACGTGGGATCCTGCCTGGCCAGGCCCTTCGGCAGCTTTCCACCAACACAGCTGTGGGTGTCAAAGACACTGACTCAATTTACTGTAATTTAAAACAAAACTAATCTCTTCAGTTAAAAAACAAAATCGTCCTGAAGATTTACTCCCTTTCCCTCTCCTCCTGAAAAAAACCAGAGGTTACCAGGCCTTTGGCTAAGAACTGCTTTGCTGGAGGGATGGAAACCTTGACAGTGGTCACACTTAAGGAGTAACACATGTTCCTTTCCCCTAGAAGTCTTTCCTGCCCAGCTGAACTCCACAGCGTGTAGGAGACCTAATGTGCCAGATCCTCTGGTGAGGAGCATCCCAGGGATACTTCCAGACCCACAAAAGCAGAGGGCAGCCAAGGAAGACCAACACTGTGCTTGGCTGGACTGGAGGGTGACCTGGCCAGCAGCTCCGCCCACATCAACCACAGCTGGCCAGGGGTGGGAGCTCACCTTTCCTTCACAGCACAGCAATGGAAAAGAGCAGCTTGGGAGGGCCTGGGAAGTGACTGACCTGCCAAGAGAGACTTGATGCTGAACCAACCAAATAAATAGAGTGGTTTTCCCCCAGCCAAGCAGAACTGCTAACGAAACCATCTTTCTGCATGACACATTTAGCAGTGCTTCGAGGAAATCAGGGAGGCATTAAACCCATTAGCACAGAAAAGCCTCATCTTCCAGCCCTGACAGCACACTGTCAACACTCAAGATTTTCATCTGTAGAACAGCTTTAGAGCCACAAATTCACAGATACCTGGAGTGTTTCAAAAGCAGATCCAGCGGAATGGGATGGGTGTGCCATGTGTTATGGTAACACAGGCCTTGCTCCGAGAAGCTAAAACTCCCTTGGACTGACACAGATTGTGCCACCATGGAGAAGCATCGTAGGATGGCTTGTGTGCTCTTTTGTTTAAAAATTCCTCCTCTGTTACCGAGGGTGTACCAAACACCAGCACATGTTAGGACTGGACTAATGTGTGCTCCCAGACTAATGCATGCTCCCCCGAGGCTGCTGGCCTGTTGCCACTAGGGCACACTGCTGGCTCATGCTCAGCTTGTCCACCACGAGGCTTTTTGCAAAGGTGCATTCCAGCTGGTTGGCCCAGCACGTTATCCCTGGGGTTATCCCTCCCCAAGGGCAGGACTTTGCCCTTCTTTCTTGAACTTCAGGAGATCCCTGCTGGCTCATTCCTTCAGGCCAGAGAGGCCCTTCCTAACAGCAGCACAGCCATCTGGTGCATCAGCCACTCCTCCTAGTTTGGTGCTATCTACGAAACTGCCCCTTCAACCAGGTCACTAATGCAGGTGGAGAAGTGACTGGCCTCCAGCTGGATTTTGTGCTCCAGTCATAATCCATTGAGTATGGCAGTTCAACCAGTTTTTGCCTTACTTCACCATCCACTTCTTGGGCTTGCACTTGCACCAGTTTGCCTAGGAGGATGTTATGGGAGAGTGTTGAAATAAAGTCAATAAACACCCACTGCTCTCTTTTCATTTACCAAGCTTGTTGCTGGAGTTTTACACAAACCAAGACTGTGACAGGATAGGGTGTAATAAATAAAGGCAACATTTTCCCAAGCTGTCTGCTCTTCAAAACCCAAACGTAAGTAGTAAGGTGTGTTTGGGGTTATTTAGAGCGAGCAACATCGTGTATCTATGGGTTGTTTGTATTTCTGTTTCAGGATGAAAATACAGAGATAAGAATACCCATATATCATCAGCCAGACAGAATCTGGTTCTCTCACCTGTATTTCTAGATGCTGCCTCAAACCAAACAACAGATGCAGTAGATAGATACTGTGCAGGCTCATTTTAATCAGCATTCACCTGCATTCAGTTTACAGCAGAAACGCTGGCACTGTGTCAAGTTACATCACACCATTTTGGCAGCATCTGAATGCCTCCCACTAGTGCATCAGACTTTCTCTCTTGGCCTTCCTTTCCATGGGGTTAGAAGAACATCTTGTTCAGGAGATTTGTATAGTGTATACAAAAATCATACAAACAGGTTGATGCTTCTTTGTTAAAGTCTTGGGCTCTTGGCCTCTTGCCTGAGCTTCATCCCAAGAGAACAATTCACTCCACATTAAAGAAGCCTTGATCTGAGCTTCACCGATGGACAGGGCTGCTACAAGCAGACTGACCTATTCCAGCCAGAGGAAGGAAGTCAGCTTGGAGAACCCTTGCTATACTGACAGCTCCCACAGTCTTTATCCCACTGTAAAAGCCACATGCGAGCAGCTCCTGGCGACAAATAAGAGCAGTCTTGGACTTTCTGTCCTGATGTGCCTGCAGGACTCACAAAACGGATAAACACAGCTCACGTGGCCTCCAACCATTCCCCCTGGGCAAGGGCCCTCTCCGCACACCCCGAAGGCAGAAGTTCAGGTAGAGCACGAACCACAATCTTATTCTTCTTCAGCACCAAAATTTAGCCAGTTCTTCACCTATCTGCTAGCCCACCCATCCACAGCCCACCCCCTTGGACCATAACATCCCAACCTGGGCACACATTTGAGCTGGACAAGACTATCCCCATGGCCAAGTACCCTCACTGCATCCTAACCTGGGAGATACTCAGTTTCCCATCCAGAGACAGGCTTTAAGAATGGGGCAAATATATTTCTTTTCAATTTAGAGCTAACAAAATCCTTGCTTTACAGCAGTCAAAATACTTTGTATAAACTTTCTCCATGTTGTGGGTGGGAAGAGAGCTGAAAAAAAAGCAAATGAAAATAGTTTAGTCAGGGAAACACAGAAATTGCATTTGCTAGCACAAAGTCATTTTGACAGAGATCTTCTGTTTGTCTTTCCTGGTTTAATCCAGCCTGCCAGATCTAGAGGCTAGTTTCCTTGAAGTCAGTCAGATACTTTCACCAATATAGTGAGAATTTGGTTCTCAGATGGAAATAACACAGATTATGTATACAATCAGTCAAAAAATGTAATTTAAGAAGCAGTTTTTCAGGGAAAAAACCATCGAAAATTGTATTTCAAACACAGACATTAAAATCACGAGGGCCTTGGAGGGCTTGGGCATCTTCAGCCAACAGGCAGCGCATAAGAGGTCCTGCGGAAACAAGGACAATAAATTCCCCAAAATTAGTTTATTTGTTGGCAAAGGCAGCACAATTTCCTTCTGATTTATTTCTACATTGAAAAAGACATTCAACAGCTTCCCAGCATTAAGACATTTTCACCCCTAAGTCCAAAAAGGGCTTAGAGCTACTTATGCCCAGTTACTGTATATTTCCACAACAGTGTGGAGCCTTGGCAGGCTTCTCAAACAGCTGGTGAGCCTCAAATCCACCAGAATGTGAGGAATAAAATATTTTTCCTCCCAAATTTCTGAGCAGCTGTTTCTCAGGAAAGCCACTGGCCAGCTTTCAACGAATATGCAAAGCTGCTGGGCAGGAAGGAGACACAACCACTTTAACATTGCTCACAAAGCCAGGGGTGTCTTCACCTCTCTAACATAATTTTAAGAGGGATTATTCCATATCACAGAGAATATTTCCTGAGTTAAGATAAACAGGCTTTCTAGAAATGCAAAAGAAATGTCTAAGGAACTGTCTGGTCTCTTCATGTCGTACAGTCCCCTCTGTATCTTTTCAATAAATTCACTTTGGGAAACATCAAGGCTTTTTCACAGATCCACAAACCTTCCAGATAAGGAACCCACAGAGCTACTGAGATCCTCTGTCCTCTTCCTTTTCCCTGCCTTTGGTTATGCAGCTTCAGCCCTTCCCTGCACCTACAACGGTGTCCACCGTGAGCTGATGATGAGCCACATCAATTCTCATTCAGGGCAAGATATGTGCAGCAACAAAAGGATTTGGTTTTTGTTTTGTGGCTGTTTTTTCCCCATTAGGTTGGCCAGATGAATCAGCTCAGAGGGTGGTCTGACTGCCAGAGCCAGCACAAAGCAACCAGCAGAAGTGCCTGGCTAGGAAAGAGCAGGTGCTGCAGCTCCCCGTTCCAGTGCCTGAGAAGTGTTCAGCAACTCAGGTCCTCCCCTGTGATGACCCACTTAGAAACCTCACTCACTTCAACCTGCCCTTCAGGCTCTCACTGGACTGGAAACTGTCAAGGTCAGACTTTCCCACCACTTTTAATCTCATTACTCTCTCTACCACTGGGATCTCTTAATTTGAAACCACCCACACGCTCAGTTCATGTGACAGCTCCATCCACTAACATGTAACAGCTGACATTTTCCCCTAATCTGTTGATTCAGAGGCATGTTTTTATGCACAGTAACACTCCAGAACATCAGACCTATTTCATGTGGGGAAAAGTCTCTCATGAAGCCCATTGTTTCCCATCAGAAGGTCTCTTCTACTTAATATATGCCTGGTGCTCATCACTCAAAAACAGCCTCAGTTAGTCCCAGTGCAGTGTCCTGATCACTGTCACAGTGTCCAAGGTACCTAGAGCACACATTTGTCACTGAACCCTTACATGCTGTGTCCTCCCCATTATCCTCACTTGCAAGCCAGAAAAGAAAGCCATCAAAATCCAACCAACCAACCATAAAAAAAATCCCCACAAAACCACCACGCTCTAGAACCCCCCAAAACTTCCTCCTGGCTGTGAAACCAGCAGCAAGGATGCTTGGCTGGATTCTCAGGACCAGCAAAGTGCCTGACAGCCAGTGGCCAAAGAAGAACTGCTGCTGCTGAACCCAGGCAGCTTTTGCAGCAGGGAGGCTCTGGCACGGCGCACTCCTGTGCTGCCAACTCCCTCACACTGGCCAGAGCACACATGTGCACACCCAGGACGATGCACTGCTGCCCCTCCTTCCCAAGGACAGGAACATCAACTAGAGCATGCTCACGCCAAGGAGCAGGTTCTGCTGTTCCCTGCACAGCTGCCAGGCTAATGATGGCTTATTTTCAGGGACAAACTCCAAGACTGCTGCTGCTGCCAAGCCCTGCCACAACAGAACACCAAGCACAGGACCCTGCCAGGTGCTTCGGCTGCCCGCCCTCCTCCAGGAGCTTTTCTTCTGCTCTGCATCCCTTCCCCACCACATGCTGTGTCTCACGGGATCACAGTCATGCCATAGGAAGGCCAGGAAAGTCTTTGGGCACGTTTGCAATGCTATCAGTGTACAACACTTCTGGAGTTCCCTGCCCTGGGCACAGGGGACACTGCTCTCTCCTCGTGCCACGTACAGCCCCTTCCAGTCCATAGCTGGGGGGTTTGGGCCCCTACCTGGGCAGGGCCTTTCCAAGGCCACTGTGGCCCAGCCTGGAGGGACAGACAGGTAACCTGTAGTGCAAAAGGTTCAGACAGATGGGAAAAAAGGGATAAGTTTCACCCTGAACAACCAGTATGAGGTACATGTGCTTCCTGAGCTCTTACTGCTTGCCACCTCATACAGATCTTCTACCTTCAGACCCCAAATGAGTTTCAGGTTAGTGGAAAGCTTATTAACTTCTGCTGGGTTTGGATCAGACCCCTCCTAGGTAAAAAAAACCCAACAGCTAATGGACATGCAACATACATGGAGCTTCCACTCGTATTAGCAGGTCTCTCTGAGACAACACAATTTTCCACCCATGCATTAAGCCAGTCCAATACTGACATCAGCTCATTTCCATTGATCCTGATTACATAATGGTGACTTAATTCTCCACAGAATTGAATTTTCCATATGTTTGGATCTTTTGCAGTTGCTACATGACTTCCTTGTTCCCTGCTGAATTTATAATTTATTATCTCTTCATCCTATGCTTAAAAAGTACAGCCTTTGCTGCAAGCAGAAATTTCTACAGACTTTTTGTTTGTTTGTTTCCTGATACTTTTATCACATCAATTTCCTTCCATCCAAGAGACCTCCATGACCATACTGCAGTATGGACACCTCTATAGCTTTGAGGATTGCCACCAGTTCTGGAGTAAAGTTACATTTTGTTACAACATACATTAAGAGTAGCTAATAATCATTATGACACCCAAGTCTTTAGGTACATTTACTGTTATTTATCATCCATAAACATCAATTTTATGAGATCTGAACGTTGTCCAAAAACCCAAGCTGATTGTAAAGGTTGTAGTTTTATGGCTGCAGATGAAAATTCTCACTGCATGTGTCCCACCCAACAGACGGGAATCTCTGTAAAACTATCATGGTCTCTCAGCAGCTTCACTCAGAAAACACTCAGTACCACCTCTGGTTCAGTCCTTTGGGCCATTTCCTGGAGGACTGGAGCCCACATTTCTCTTTGAGAACATACACATTTCCAGTGCTACGCACAAGAAAACGTTTCTCCTTTAACATTCATGCGATGCCACTGGGTAAAGCCATTAATTTTCACAATTCTCTTTTAAAGCAAAGGCAGTTCTATGCACTCAAGACAGGAGCAAACTGGAGCATGGGAACATCAAAAACACATTTAGAACTATTCTACTCGAAAGACTGGGATTTAGGGGAAAGACATAACCTAAAAGAAGGATCCCTGGGTTGAAGAAGTCTTTTCTGTGGCAGGAGAGCCACTGCCCACAGTGAGACTATTAAAAAAATAAAATTAACCATCTGCTCCTTCACAGAAAGGAACTCCTTCTGCCTCTGCAGGTCTTTGATGAAAATGGGTGTTAGTTCCTGGAAATGCATCAGCAAAGCAAATCATCGTAATGGTATGCACAAACGGAAGCTGGAAGAGGAAGAGAAGAATGTGATGACATCTGGCAGCTCTCAGCCCTTTCTGCTGTAGGATGGACAGCAGGTGCCATCTCCCTCCCACACAGCCCAGGATGAAAGCACCTGTGACCCTGCTCCTTCCTCCTTGAGGAGGGGACACAATCCTTCAGCCCTGTTCTCCACCTGCCAGAGGTCAGTCTCTCACCTGCACACCCTGCCAGAAGCCAGTGGGGCTGCCCTGGATGCCTCCCCAGCAGGAGCAGGGAGCCCTCCCATCCTGGATAGTCCCTGGTGCCTGCCTGCAGCTCAGCCAGTGCCTGGCCAGCACCTTGATGCCCTCCAGCCACACTCTCAACACTTCCTGTTTGCAAGCCTTGAGCTTCTGACCCCTCTCCAAGCACAACCTCTGCTCTTACACCCTCACCAGGTTGACACATTGCATGGTGACATTACAGTGGGACAGGCACTGCCTGCTGAGTGCAGGCTGGCTGTGACCCAGAGCCAGGACAGCTCTGATTTGGTGACAGCATGGAATGTGGGTAGCTGCATCCTCAGCACATCCCCTGACACAGACACACTGTCTCCAGTTCTCACACCACAACACTGGCTGTTCTTTGGCATCAGTGAAAATGGCTTTTTGTTTGCCATGCCAAGCAAGGAAACTATCTGATTCTTCCATTATACACATCCAATATGAGTAATCTGATGCCCTTATACATCACACCCACAAGAGTAACAGGACCTTCCTGACCATGCAATAATCCTTAGGAGAATGGAGGCAAGTCACCTCACTGGGAATATTTTGTGTTTAGATGGGGAGAACACCAGAAGATGCACACTCTCCGGGCCATGGGATGAACTAGATGACACAAGGGATCTTTTCCCCCTCTAGGAGGAAGTATGTCACCTCCAAACCTTTATAGTTTGGGCCACCTAACCAGACTCCTATTCTGTAACAAATTCTGTGACAAGGGCTACAAGACTGACCAGGTGAGCCCTGCTGCCAGGCATCACCGAAGGACCTGCACATCTTCAGCATCCCAAGTGAGCCCACTTGACAGAGCTTTGCAATCCCAGCAGACTGGTTCCTGGCCCCAGCACCCTGGTCCTGCTCCCATCGCTGTCCAGACTGTCAAGCCAAGCCAGCAGAATAATAACCTTGTGAAAAGTCAGGAGCTGTCTGCTGGTGAGAAGGAGAACTGATGCCAGAGATGGTGCAGGCAAGGAGGTGGGATTGTGAGACTGAGGAGAAATAAACTCCTCAGCCTCAGCAGAAACAAACTGTTAGTAGCAGTATACTTCACAAGGCAACTGTGCCAAAGAAGCCCCCATCACCTCCTGCATGCAGCCACCAAAAGGAACCAAGAAACATTCTTCAGGTAGATACCCATTTGTTCTTAGCCTACATAGGACAGTGGCACAGAACAAAACGAAGGTCAGGGGCTGGATGTGGCATAAAGCTGCAGAAATAATGAGCACCAGTGACACTTTCCTTCCACACTGGGGACTGCCAACAGCCCGTTGCATGGAGCCAGATGTGTTTCACCACGTCCCCAGGACACTGGCCACGCCACACGGCTCTCACTCCACGCGTGTGAGTGCGGCAGGCGCAGGGACCCAGCCGCGCTCCAGCTGTGTTTGTTTGGCCAGCTGCAGTGCCACAAAACACAGCTGCATTGATCGGGGCCGGTCACCTGGCTCCAGATAAAAGCAGCTCAGTAGCAGGAATCTGGCCATCCCTGCTCCGTGCAACTGGAGCCAGCCCAGTGACCGAGCGGGGCCTGACCGCGGCCGCCTTCCGATCCCGAGTGCTGTGAGAGGTGACAAAGGGGATGATGCATCGAGGCAGGGTGAACAGCAGGCAGCAGAGATGGATTAGGGAGCCTGACTTGAGGCCAGGAGATCCCAATTTTCATCCTGGCCCCACCTCTGGCTTGAGCTGCGCTGCAGGAAGTCTTTCCCCTTCCTGCTTTGTCCACATTGCTCATTATTCCTATCTCAATAGGAATGATCTTACCCCACCCCCAGTTCTTTCTGACTTGAGGAAAAATTTTGGCAACCAATATCAGAAATGTTTTTTTTTTCCTCTTTTCAGAAAAGCCTCCACACTTCATTTCAGATGTTTATGGTTTTCATTTTCACATAATATACGCTATGACTGACGTGTCAAAGCTATCATAGCCTAAATCTTCGGGTTTTATTTCTAAACTCACTATAAAGAATTGTTCACTGCTACTGACTGAGTCATCTCCTCTAGATCAAAGCTTGCCCTGCTCAAACTGAAACAAAACAGTTTGGTATTTGACTCTTTCATCTAGAAGCCAGTTCTGTCTGTGCTAAGCAGCAACTCCCTTTCCATATTCAAAACGGAACATTTTCCTTCCTTCTGTCAGTACGATGGCAGAGCAGTCCTGCACATTTGTGAATAAACAACAAAAAGGAACTGCATGAATGAGGAATAGCAATTGTACAATCAATGGGTGAAAGAAAATTTGAAATTCTATCCCAGAATCTGGGATAAGCCAGCATTCCCAGGAGCACCATTTCATCAGCAGCTGGAGAGGCTTCGGCTTAGAGGATCAGAAGGTGAAGATGTCCTTGCTGAAGTGTCCACAGATGATTTGGCTGCATTTTCATGAAGCGTGTCTCCAGCGTGGTGGAATCTCATCTTTCATGGTCCAAATAACTAACACAGTCCAGACCCTGGTCTAGAGCAAGGGTCAGCCACGTCACTGCTATTAGCACCTGGAACTGTGAGCATGTCTGCTTGGCTAAGGAGTTGTCAGCTCTACATCCCTCCTCTATCACAAATCAGCTTTTATTATATTAAATTCAAAGGCATCTTTATCAATTGCACCAGAAATACGGGTAAGTAATGTACCAACAAAAATTGGTAAAACTTGCAGTCAAGCCAGTGTAAATCTTAGACCCAGTCTGATCCTTGTGGTCAGCCCATTGACTATGCTGGAATGACACCAGGAATTAATTCGGCCCTTCCCACCTCATCTAAATGTGGGCCAACAGACATGCATGTTTATCAGGAAAAACAAGAACATATGCTGCAAACAGAGCATTTCCAACAAAAACCTCAATCCTGCATGGGAACAAAAGCAAACTGCAAAGATTTCATAGCTAATCAGGAGTGTCAGTGTGAGGTTGTCTGATCAGAGTTCAATGTTGGAAGAATACCTTAAAGAAAGCATTGGAGCTCATCCAGACCTACACATTTCTTAACGGAGACACCGAGCAGCCAAAGGTGTAGGAATGTGTGATCTGGAAATGGTACTCAACAGTCCATGGCTCTTATCCTGGTTTCGGGGCAACGCCAGTTTCAAAGGGATAGCCAACAGCCTACATTAACTGCAAGGATAGTCCACTTTAACCCCTGCTGTCACTGAGAGGACATCCTATTCATGATCTTCAATCCCTCTCATACAAGTACACAAGTCCTCTGTGCTCAACACCCATCCGTGCTCCTGTCAGTCCCCATGGCTTTGGCATTCCTGTGGGAGCTGTAGCCAACCCCCACAAGAATAAAAGACTGACCACAGCTGAAATGGTATCAGCAGCAAATGAAAAAAACCCCCAGCATATAAGCCTAGGGGATGTCATTATTTAGGCCAAAGAATTGAAGGAAGGCTGACGTAGCCAGTCCAAAGAAACACCAATGTGAAATCCCGTGCTGTTCAACACAGATTTCCAGCCAGAGTCAAACCTTGCCTGTGGGTGCTGCCCCTGCAATTCAGGCCATGCTCTGGCTGGGCTGGACTCAGCAGGGGTCAAATGTCTGAATGAACCTGCCCTCCTTTCCTACAGCACTCCATGTTTTTCAACCTCAGCAATGCCCAAGGCTTGCTGCCTCTATTTCTAAGTAGTATAATAAAACTGTCACTGCTCTTTTGGTTTAAGAGCTCCAGTGAACTATCAGAATTAAAAATAAATCATTCTGTTTCGGAGAATGCTGAGCCTCCTGGGTCTAGAAAGCATTTGTTTCTCTTCTCAGCCAGACGTGGGAATTCAGCCTTCAGGATAAAGTATGGGAATTTTGACTGCCATTTCACTTCCCCCCACTCTGCCAACTCCCACTTCAATTTCCAGAAATAGATCTCTTCTACACTCAGAGAGCATCTGTTTGAACAACCTGATAGGAAAACTACGCTCACTGAAGTTAACTAGTGCAGGATGCCAACAGGCACAGGCTTCAAGCAACTGCATCCTCGCCCAGGTCTGCTCTGCTTCACACACTGCCAGTTTACACTGGCTCAGTATAGACCAGTGTAACCCATATAAACAGATTCAATCAGTATTTTGGCATATACAGGGATTAAAGCAGCAGCCCACTGAGCTGAAAGTGTGACAAGCTACCACGATCCAAGTGCTCAGATGACAGGCCACATCAGCAGTGTCTCCAGAGCTGTGGATCACGGTCAGAGACAGAATTACAGTTCGATATCCCAGAAATCAAGAGTATATGTTGGCATAATGAATACACTTTGTGATTGATTTACTGGTGAATTTTCCTAGAACCAGACCTTGGAGTTCACACGGACTCAAACGTAAGCCAAACCACACTTGGAGCATTGATAATTTTCTGACACGCTTTAATCAGTTACAGGGTCTGTACAGAACTGCATTAGGGCAGCCAGCACCAAACGAGTCAATAATTCCTTTCAACACCTGGTAGACAACCTAGCTTCCAAGAAGCATCATCTCATGAGGGGGACAATTTCAAAGCTCTAGCTATAGCAAGTTAAACTGATGTGGCACGTAGGCAACTAGATAATATCATCAGCTAGCATTGATCATTAGAGAAAGGCGAGAGACTCTGTGCATAGATACGTGTGTGTATCCTGTAACATGCCTAGAAGAGAGAAAATGGAATAAAGCTGGAGCAGTAATGAAAACCTGTGTTTATATAAAATAATACCATGCTTAACTCAAGAGTAAATCATTTACAAGAGCTGCTTTGCTAAATAGTTTGGTAGCTGACTTCTGTTGAAACAAGACAGGCCTTTGCTAGCAGAAAATGATTATATTATTAACTCCTCAGTGTTATGATTAATTGAGTTGTAGACAGAATCCAGTAACACTCGATTAGGACCATCATGAGAAGTTTAGTCCTCATGTCTTCCTACAGCTTTCTCACAGCCTGGCCAAAGCAGGTGTCACTGGATGAACTGGTGGGTGAAGGGTGAAGAAGCTGCTCTGCAGACACGACTGACTTGTTCCAGAGGTCACTGGCTTTTAGGTCAGTATGACCCTGCACAGGCTGAGCATCACCAACAACCATATTCAGCTCTGACACTGCTGCTCAGAGAAGCAAGACACGAGTAAGTGTGGAGCACAAGCACTGGCATGGGAGAAAACCAAAACCACCCCAAACTGTCACATGCACATTTCACTGGTGACTGCACAGCTCTCGGGCACTTGTGACCATCTTCCAACAAGACAGGTGAGGTTGCTGAACTCCAAAAGTACCTGCAGGCCCAGCACTGGCTACACCTCGAGCCCCAGGCACCAAGTGCAACGTGCCCCAGATGAGGCAAACAACCCACATGGACTGAAAAAATCCAGGGGAAAAAGCACGTAGCCACCGTGCCGCCCAGGAGATTCCAGACCCCTGCAGCAGTGGATGGTGAAGCCAGAGCCACCCTGCCCAGTGTGCCCCCAGCTGTCTGTGACCTCAGGCTTGGGGAGGAGGGCTCCTGACCACAGGAAGCAGCCAGGCTTGCCTGCCTTTGCCTGGCACCTCCACTCAGACCTAGCTTATACAACTTCACACACAGCTCATCTCTTAGCAAAGAGAACTGCCTCCATCCACGTGCATGTGTACTGAATTCCCAACAGGGACCGAAACCCTGGCTGTGGTTGGGCGATATGAACGCACATCCCACCCCTCTGCCCAGGTAACCACAGCGAGGTAAAGACAGCTCAGCTGCTTTGCTAACTGAGCTCAATTAGTCTGAGCGCTCTCTTCTTCTTTATCACATTTCAGCAGCTACCAAGATCAAGCAACCCTTTAGCAGATGTGGAACTGTACACTACAATCCCAGCTTTCTGCCTGATTCTGCATTCCCCAGAGCCATGGAGAAGTCTGAAAAGTACAATAAAAACAGCAGACGTTCCCACCGTTCAAGACTACGTGGCACATATTTAGAGACTGCAGTAGAACACAAAAGATCCTTGGAGATGCTGGATTTACACAAAGGAGACAGGACATGCTCCCCAGCCAAGCAGCCTGGATGAAGCTGCTGATGGGATGGATGGAGCAGATGGCCTCCAGCTGTCACAAGCCACTGCACAAGTCTGGGCTGGCCACATCTCCACTTTTAAAGTCAGCCCCCATTTCCAGACTTGTGATATTTTGCTGCCACAAGTGTTGGCCCCCTAACTGCTGCAACCACGTACCTGTTAGCAGCAGGCACCACAAAGCGTCTCTGCATTCTACTGATTGCAGCTCATTCACAGCGGGACCATCAGGAGTCAGAGCTGTTTGGCACTGGGACTGTCTGAACAAATACACGGGTTCCTTCCAGAGATGACAAACTGACAGTGCTACTGGAAGGCTGTGGGGCTGCAGCTGGCTTGGTTGCATTCCTCAGCAGAAGAAAGCCCCAAATTTCACACACACTGGTGGAGGACTTTCAGCAAAAGCCACTTGTGACACCACGTAACCTTGTGCAACTCAGGTTCTCCATGAGCCAGCTCTTTCTTCCCAGCCTTAATAGTTGTCATACTTTACAGTGACAAATAGCAATGATGAGATCTGCAGAGAGACTTTGGATCAGAGATCTCTTTGCAGATACCTTATCTCATCTCACAGGAGCTGCACACATGCTTCCCCTCGCCACCTGCCTGGGCTGGCTGCCTCAGAACACATGCAGGCTGCAGGACAGAGATCCCCTCCTTGCAGCAGACCAAGACTTGCTCCCCATCTCAGCCCAAGAGGGAAAGGCTCCAGACACAATTTGAGCATGAGCTATAAGAATCTCCTGGCTCAGACCCACCTCTTTCAAAGCACTGCTGCCAAAGTGTTATGCAAACTTCTTCGAAAAGCATCCCAACTGCTTAGCTGCCCACCTCTACACCCCAAACTCAGTGCCAGCTCTGGAAAGCCTCATTAATTATTAGCAAGGTTGGGAATCTAAAGATAGTTTTTAAAAGATTCAGTCTCCTACAGCACAAAAGGAAGCAAAAAAGCCACGTGCATCACACCAGTGCTGGGGGCAGCTACTGCTCTTGGTTATCTCTAGAAGAGATTCCTACACTCAGAAATAAGAAGCCCACAGGCTAAACTGCCAGCTAAGACTTGTGAATCCCTATTTCCCAGGCTTTTTGTAAGCTTTGTGCTATACTTTTATCCTAAGCAGATCCAAAGGGTAAAAAAGAAAAAAAAAGAAAATAAAAAAGAAAAAAAGACATCAGAAAATCTCTATGCAAAACAGAACACAGTCCACCCAAGGAGGGAAATACTTTTATTAAATTGCAAGTGGCCAAGTCTGTATGTTACGTGGGAGTTAAGTCTGATCCCATAATTCTGAGATATTTACTTCCAGACAGAGCTGTTTACAACCAAAGCCAATACTGCCATGCTCCAAACCATCCTCGGGCTTGCTTTCTATGGAATTTTGCCCATGGAGAAAGCGACAGGTCACCGGTGGGGCGGAGGGGAAATGTATTTTAGTAAGTCCCGGCCCTTGTCCTTTGAACTTCAGACCAGCCCAGCACATTTCCCAGGCCTCCCCTCCACAGCCCTGGTACAGCACAGGTCCTCCGGATGGGGACACAATCCCTCCTGGGGCAGGAACTGCCCCGCTCTCACCTCCTCAAGCAAGGGCTGCTCTCCCAGCCTGGCCCACCAGCCCCAAGCCAAGCCACTCTGGGTGGCTCCAGGCCCAGCTGTTCCCTGTCCAGGCCGTGGCCGGAGCGAGGAGCCGGGTCTGGAGCGAAGGCTCGGCCCCGCAGAAGGGGCGCGGGCGGGCACAGCGCCAGCACCGCTGAGCTTCGCAAAGGGCTCGGCTCCTCTGGCCACCCTTAGCAACTCGTGTTTGTTTTGGAGGCTTTCCCCTCCTAAAGCTCTGCTCCCTGGATTCAAGTTAAGTTTAGTAATTTTATTTAAAAAAAAAAAAAAAAAGAACTTCGGGTACCAGGAGATTGGTGGCTTCCTACCGAACGCTTCTAAACGGATTTTTCTTTTGTGAACTTCTACAGTCATTCCTCCAGCTCACACAAGGTTTTTAGCCATGCACCGTAGCACACAGCAAGAAGTTCCCAAATTTAACCCTTCTTCTTCACAGTGCAGCATAGCTCTTACAATGGAAACGCATTCTCTCACCCACTGCCAGGGAATTCACCTGTTCACTGACACTTCTTCCCTATTCACCACCAAACCAGCACCAAATAAGCAGCTCCAGCCCAGAAAGTGGCTGTATCCACACCTGCACCAGCAGTTCCTCGGAGCAAGGCCCTGTCAGACACATCTCTGACCCACAGAGCTGTGCTGACAGGCTGCAGCACAGACTGGACCAGTCTGTCTTGTCTGTTGACCCAAAAGAAAAGTACAAATGACTCAGCTTCCAAGATGAAGTAAACAATAATATGCAGGTCATCAAACTGGCTGTGTGACTGTAGGACCCCAATTCACTTGTTGGGTCTGGATCTGTGCTTCAGCCAGACAGCTTCAGAGAGGAACACCTATGCCCTGGGTGCACATGCTCTGCATCCCCTTTGATGACAGGTGCACCTCTTATTTCTGGTTCCCCAAGATGTCCCCTGCAGCTCTTGGCTCTCTGGTTGCTATTGCCTGAAGATGCACTTCCCTGCATTACATGAACCCTGCCTCTCCAGAGGGTACAGCAAATTAGAGTTTACAAAGACTTCTCAAGAGAACAGCATCCCTAATTTCCCTTGATCCAGGCAGGATGGTTGCAAGGACAGCATTGGCCATTAGTTAGGGAGCTTGGCATCCACGTCCTGAATTTGCCATGAAATCTTCAGGGATTCAGTCAAGTCACTAAATTCTTCATATGTGCTGTATGTTGAGATGGGAACATTGAGGAGCGAGTATGCAGCTGAGCAGGTGTCCAGTATTCAGATTTTAAAGCCTGTGTTGCTTTGGTGCACAGCCCTGCACAGCCTGGGTGACACGAGCCGCCCAGTTCCCTGCTTGCCCCCAGCCCATCGCTGATGCTGGCAGCTGGAAGAGCCAGCCATGCTCCAGAATAAAGCAGTATAAGCATTTTTGCATAGACACTCCCTGTGTTCCTGGCTGTGGGCGTTCAATGAAAGCCATCAGTGAAAACCCAGGAACACTAAACTCATTCAGGCAGTGTCTCCAGTCCCCAGCAGGGCACACGGGGCCCGCTGCAAGGAGAGGTGAAGGTGTGGGGAGGGAGGGGAACAAGATTTGCTTACATACAAAGGTAAAGGAAGGGCTCGTGCCCTGTCTGGAGCATTCCAAAAGCAGATGTCCAAAGGCTCAGAGCTTGTGAGCTAGCTTTTATCCTCTTTTTTTTTCTTCTTTTAGGAAGAAAGCTTCTCTCCTGGCTTTAGGAGCAGGGCTCTTGGCAATTTTGGTAGTGACACAGATGGGGCACGGACCCCAGAGCAGCAGGGCTACAGGGGTGCTGCTCTCCTGCCCTTACTCTCAAAAGATGGAGCCAGCCCCAGTGATGATTTTGGGGGTAGCAGAAGGAGCACCCCAAACCTGGCAGCTACATGCACACATCCCAAGAGCCATCACTGCTTATGAAATGGGGCTGAAGCCAGCATCCCTACAGCCCATCCTGCAGAGAGCCTGCCCTGGTGTGGAGAGCACTGGAGAGCCTTGTGTGTGCTTAACACAACTCAGAGCATCCTCATGTGCCCTGTCTAAACAAGAAATGCAGCTGTGCCAGAAGAGACAGAAGTACTGTACTGGCACAGGTGACAGTGTGGGATGGCTTGGAAGGGTGGGCACGGCAGATGTTTGAGACAGGCTGTGGTTTCAGCTGCAGAAAAAAGGTTTCATGTCCTCAATCCCTGCAGAGTAAATAACTCTGCACTCCTGCTGCCTATTCCTCAACCGAGTCCATTCCATTCTCCGAAACCAATCAGGGTTCCACTCACATAAGTGAGAGTTACTGTGTATGTTCTGAGGTTATGCATGACACTAATTTTCATCTGCATTTAAAAGAAAGCTCAGCCCAGCAGCTGAAAGTTGTATTAGATTTGGCACAGAGCAGCACATTGCCCTGCTTTCTCCAGTTGCCACACCAAGACAATGAGTTAAACACAACAGCTGTGTGGACAATCAGTTGATGAGAAACCACATACGTCTGCACAGAGCCCAGACCTTGCTCATATGAATCAATCCATTTCCAACTCTGATTATTATAAAGGGCCTCAGATTGTTACCACGGCTCATGTCTTTCATTCATGTCTCCACTTTGCAGTCTAACCCCAAGCATATCTCTTTGTATGTGCAAGAACATGTGGAAAAAGAACATGTGCCCGAGTCCTAAACAGACGCACCCCCCTTCCCCTCCCAGTTAAAACATATTAACTTAGCAACCAAACACTTCTTTCTACCAAGTCACTGTTTTACTCCTTATCAACACTAACCTGTTGGCTTCTGTTAAGAAGACAACCTCTCCTCCATGGGCAAACAATGTTCATCTCCTTGGAGGAGCACTGCAAACACTTCCAAGGACCCTCTGACAAGAAATGTGAAGCTTGAATCTTTGCTCAACAAAGATAGTAAAGGATGAATGCCAAACACTTCTCTTTGAAGAACTGGGCTGGAAGTTACTCTGATTTCCATTACAGACCTCTAACACATTAAAAATACAGTAATAGTCTTAAAAACCTCTCCAGGCTCACTTCACTTAACATTTTAGACTACGAGCACAGGGCTGCATCAGCTGTGACTGCGGTGACAAGGGTCGGGGAGGACTTGACAGAGATGGGGGGTAAATAAAGGTGTCACCAACACATCCCTCATCAGTAACAGTGCACTCAGCACCTCTTCCCCTCCCAGGGTCTGCAGATGGTTGGTCACAGACCAGCCAGCCGTATCTAACAAGCGTGGTAAGGAGTAGGCAAGAAGCCATAATGTGCCTAGAACAGGGAGCACAAGTTGGGACAGTTGCCACATTCAAAGGCAAAACACATGGAAAAGGGGGTGAGAGAGCACTTGAAGGAATGGGAGGAGGAGCACGAGCGACAGATCAGCAGCTCTGTCCTTGTCACTACACAGCTGTGGGTACAGTGACTACCCTCGGTCACACCTGCTCTCTGCAGGTCTCCCTCTTGTCCCCTTGGGCTGTTGGGTCTGTTGCTCTCTATGCCTCACACACACTTCCTAATCACAGGGAGAAGGTGCCTTTTTAAACAGCATCTTTACCAACAGCAGACATTCTTTAGGGCAGCCTGGCAGAAAAAAACCCCCTAGTGCACACCAAGATTATCCTTCAGAGCTTAAACAGCCCAAGAGGAGTCAAGAAGCTGTGTCTTCCTATGCAGCTGGCCTTGCAACCTCATTTGCAGTGGCTGGGAAAGGAAACCCATTCCCAGGAGAGTTTCACAATCCCTCCTTCACTTCCCACCATGTGAGTCCAACAGCCCGAGCTCTTCCCACTCCATCGGTGCCACCCTGTCAGCCACCAGCCCCAGCCTCCCACCCCACCTGGCTCTGTACGCTCCACCCAACCAGAATCCTGTGGCTGCTTCACCTGCCATTGAAACACGAGAGACAACTCTTGCACGTGCCAGCTTAGAGTCTGGATTAGTGCACATCCCTGCCCATGTTTAAAGGGAAGAAATGCTGCTGTTTGCTGATGCTTGCAAACTTAATTTCGTAAGTAATAGGACAGATCCTGCAGTCAAATTCGTTTTCCCAGAACACCAATTCATTGCTCAACAGCCCTCTTTGAGTCCATCCATCTCTACCATTACAGGATTTCCCTGCATGAGCACTCTGCCTGGCTAGTGAAAAGGATGAAGTCTTCCCATAGCAAGGCATCAACAAGTTATCCCCACCAGAACGGGCATGTATCCCCCGTGCCTATTAATAAAAACCCACTTGTCTGCCTTCTCCACCTGCTCCTCAAGGCTCCCAACTCCCACATGCTCTCCTCCAGCCCAGCCCTTCCCTCGCACCTCACCAGCCCCAGTGAGTCCAGTCACCCCCCACACTGGGGACACCTCCCAGGCACTGCCCCAGCTGTGCCATCCCCTGTGGCTGCCCCGCAGGGCTGGCGGTGCCTCATCACCACCCCCGCTCCCACTCTCGTCAGCACCAACACAAAAAGCACTGGCAGGGCTCCGTGATCAGTTGCGCTCGCTATTTATTCACCACACATGTGCAGAACATCCCCGCTGCTCTGAGGGAGCAGTGTGCATATTTAAAAAGACAATGTACAAAACATAGCTGAATCTTAATGAATCTACTGCTTTGCTACTGGAACTGAATGGAATTGTGCAGACCCTGCCAGGATGGAGAAAAAAAACCACCAACTACACAATATTTGACTTGTAATATAATCCTTAAGATCGCTTTTGCAGTGTGTTATTATTGTGCTTATCAGGCCTGTAAAGCATCAATTGTAAGGAGGAAAAGGATCAAAATGCAACAGGCAGCACAGTGCCAGCCCTGTCAGAATGCTGAAGTATTGCACAGTGAAAAAAGCACACAGTCCTGGCCAAAGTTAACTTCACACAATATGATACCTCAACATATGGAGTCCTCACCAAAGCACGATTAGGGAATGAGAGCTATTAGCTAAAATGCATCTACTGAGGTCTAGGCAAACCCTTCTGGTTTGACAGTAATAAGTACAAATGGGGTCTGGCAGGAATACATTTGTTAAGTACCAAGTTCCCCACTTAAATGTTCGAGCTCCACGAGGAGGACAGCAGTTACAAGGAGAGTCACATTTCCTCTCAACAGGTAAAATTTGCCGCAGACTTACTCCGTGCTACACAAGCGCTCGATCCACCTCCTCCAGGGGAGGTTTCTACACACCAGCAGGAGCAGAAATCAGAGTACCCGCACATAGCCCAGTGCCCCGTGCCCGGGCACCTCATCCCACCTCCTCCCTCCTCAGCTGGCAAGAAGAGCTCATGTTTGAAAAGTGTCCAGGAGCGCCCATAGCAGCGCAGACCTGAGATGTGCCAGTCTCGGTGTTCATGACCAAGCAGCATCACACAGGAAGCGCCAGAGCCATTGATTGAGAGGAAATAAATGGGCTGTGGGTGACAGCCAGCCCGGATGAGACCTGCCAGGGAGAAAGCTGGGAGCTGCTCACCTACCCTCTCCCTAACCACCAAAACTATTTGCGTTTGGAAAACAGGACACTCAATGTCGTGCCTGTTCAGCCTGGGAGGGTGGGAAGTTCACGAAGATGGGCGGTTTAGGACGAAAGACGGAGCGGGCAATGTCAGACAATTGAGCGGCTGCAGAAAACGCAACAAGACGCTGCTTTCAAGTGGCAAAAAAAAGTCCCGATCTCTGGATCGGGTAAAACATGACATCTTCCCACATCTCCCTCCTTCTCCTTCCCTTCCGACCCAGTACCCGGGGCAGGTACGCAGGGACTTCACATCCCCGGGTGGGACCTGCCCGCGCTGCCCCGCACCTTCCCCATCGCTCCGGCCCCACTCGCGGGCTCCGCTTCCTCTCCATCCCCGAGCCGACACCGGCCCCACTCGCGGGGACCCCGATCCCTGGCCCCACTCGCGGAGATCGCCTCCCCCGGGAGCCAGGTCCCGTCCCCACTATCCGTCCGCCTTCTCCGCGGAGCTGGAAGAAGAAGCTGTCCCACTCGCGGGACAAGCCCTCCCGGCCCCAGGAACTGGGCTGGAGCCCCACTCGCAGGGACCCCCTTCCCCGCAGCTGATTCCCGGTCCCACTCTCGGGAAACATCGCCTCGGGAGCTGCCCTCGCATCCCACCGCCGCCTTTCCCGGCGGGGGGACCGCATTCCGCAGGGGCCCGTGTCAGCGGGTCGGTCACCCCCCAAAGACCACCCGCCCCAACGCCGCCCCCGCAGGTCCCCAGTGCCCTCCCTGCGGTCCCCGAGCGGGGCTGCCGCGGGACACGGACACGCGTGACGCCCCCCTCACCTCACCTTTGTATTTCTCCATGGCGATGAGCGGGGCCGCAGCCCAGCGACTGCCGAGGGCTCCGGGACACGACGCTGCCCGCACCCGGCTCCGCTCCGCAGCCTCTGATCCCAGCAGCGCCGGCTCCCCCGGCCGGCCCGGGCCGCCCCGCCCGCGCCGCCCGCCCCGCCCCGGAGCCGCGGAGCTGGCCGGGATCGGCGCCCCGGGCTGCGAGCGGGACCTGGCTCGGCGGTGCGGAGCTGGGACCGCGGAGCGGACCCTCCCCGCCGGCGTGCGGCCCCTCGGCGGCCGGTCCCCGGGGAGAAGCGCCGGGCTGGAGCCGGGGGCAGGAGAGGAAGGGATGAGCCGGGGGGATGAGGCCGTGGGATGGCTCCTGGGTCTCCTCAGGGGTGTCCCGTGTTTGGGATGGTGACCTCTGGCTGCAGTGGGGCTTTGGGCACGTTCAGAGAACGGCCGTGGTTATCCCAGGATAGCCGTGTGTGGTCCCGGTGCTATGAGCCCAGGTGGGAGCCTGCCACAGACCCGCCTCCTCCCTGCTCTTGGTGAGCTGGGTTCTCCTTCCACCCCGGGGTAGCTGTATCCCGGAGCCACTGAGTTTGCACTCTTCTTTCCAGTGATTTCGGTGGGGCTTCCTGATAGGACCGGGCTCCTGGACAGAACTAATCTCACAGGAGTGTGTTCCTCTCCTTGAGTCCTAGTGACATTTTTGCCTGATTTCTGCCACGGCAGCCAGAGCTATCATGTCCAAAGTGCACAAGTAATAACACATGGAGAAGTGGGCATCCAGTCTGACCTCAATACGAGGCACAGGTGAGAATCTGTCCTCAGGCTAAAGTTTTGGAGACACTGCAGGGATTTAATGTTTATATCAATAATGAGAGCATTGAAAGTAACAGTAGGCAAAGTCTGCAAGGGTTATAGGGGAAATTTCGTCTTTAAAATTAACATCGCTGTGGGGACAAGGGAACCATATCTGCCTATTACAGGTCCTTTATAGCAAGAGGTGAGGCTGAGTGCCTGACCTGGGTGTGCAGGTGGAAAAATATCCAACCATAAACCTAGAAAATGAACTGCTCTCCTTGGGACCTGTTACACAAAGCCAACAGAAGGCTCACAGAGTCTGTATTTCCCAGTTTTTGGACCTGTGAGCCCACAAACCATTGACATGCGTGGTCCAAGGTAGCCTGGGAAATGTCACTGCTGTTTGTGTAGCAAAAGCCCCAATCCTCCATCATATGGCCCTCCTTACATTTTCTGAAGATAGCCATAAGCAGGTTCTCTTGGGTCAGATGGAATGCAAGCAGCCGGGCTGGAAGAGCACTGTCCTGACACTCCTTGGGTCTCTGTGTGTCTCTCCTGGCCCCACCCTGCCAGGCAGTGCTTGGCAGGGGTGACACCTCTCAGAGGATCTCTGTGGAACCAGAAAGTGACCTGTGCCACATGGGAGCTCTCCATGCAAGAACGAGGTTGGATAGGGAGCTATTGCCACTCGAGGAAGCTACGGCTGGAGCATCTCTCACCTCTTGCCAGTGCACACCCACCACACAAAGAGACAGTCAAGCCAGGTGCCTGAACCATCAGATCCAGCAAGCAGATAGCAGTCTGCAATGACTGGAGAAAAACAAATAAATAAACATGCCTGCCATGTAGGAATATTTCTCTTAGAGCTCTTCCCAGCTGCTTCTTGGCTATAGCTTTCAAAATCTAGCAGGGTAGGCCTTGGTCTTGCAAACCTTTGAGGTGTGCCTCTATCTTGAAGCAGGTGAGCAGGCATTCTGAACTGAGCAAGGCTAATTAAGGATAATACCAGTTACACAAACTAATTAAAGATGATTTGAAAGATCAAAACATCAGATACCTGTGATTCCTGTCTTCAGGACCCAGAGCCTTTACATTCCTTGCTTGTCCCTTCCTTCCCCTCCCATGATAAGGATGCTCTGGAATTCCAGGACTGCTGGTTAGGCCCATGGCAATTGCTGGACAGGTGACAAGGGGACAAATAGTAATGCCAGAGGAATACAAGTTCTTCCTGTTTGCCCCCTTCCTCTTGCAGTGGGAAGTACCTAAAACACTTTGGAGTATTCTTTTTCAAACCGGCTGTTGTGTTCTGGGGTTTAATGAAACTGGGAAGTACTCAGACCCTGCTTGGCATGAGGAATTAATGTTCCCAGTGTTGGTGCTGAAATCTAGATGTTTGCCACTGTGCTCAGGTAGAGCAAACACTTGCAAACTGGTTTTCCTGGTGGAGCTTCTTGGAGCCAATAAAATAACAGCCATCTGCTGTACACCCATGTATTCCTTGCTTTTTTCCTTCTTATTATTAGTGATGCTTATTAATGGTGATGATTATTATTAATGATTATGATTATGATTATTATTATTATTAATGATTAATGACTCAGGTGTGAAAAGCCTGGAGGGCAAAGCTCATCTTGTTTAATTCCTTTTTCATGCAGCTGACATCCTGTCCTTCAGTGCAGAGGTTCATACTATAGCTGACGTGTTTTAATCCTTTTTCCCCCTGCATATTCGCACATAATTGAAAGCCAGTCTGGCTGCTAATGAAACTGGCACTTTTGGCTAAAGTTTTCCTGTACCATGCTGTGGTTTCAACTGATGTCATTCTGCTTCTCTGGACTTACTGCCCTTAAACTCTTTTGCTTCCTGTGAAACAGAGCAGGAATCAAGAATAAATTTAGAAGCCTAAACAAAACCTATTAACAATTACAACCATTTGCTAAATACCTTGTGCAGTAGCATGATCCTGATCCTCTCTTTTCTCCCCTGGCAATGCTAAACACTTTTCATTTGACTCTAAGTAGACTAAGCAGGTGTGCATTGTTTCATTAATATTTTTGATTAGTATTATTGATTGTTACACCTTCCTTTTGCATCAGCAAAGTCTTTAATGTCTATATTTGTCTAAATCATTGCTATGAATTTCTTCTCTTTGCTTGCATTTATTTTGCTTTTCCCCTGGTTTAAGCATTACTCAAAGTGTGGTGAAAGTTATTGACTTCTCTGTGGTGAAAGCCAGAGGGAACCCTGCCATGAGAACTTGTGTGCAGGTGCCCTCCACTGACTTCAGGGGAGTCGTGCTTGATGGAGACTGTCAGGAAGAACCACACCTGACCTGGATAGCGCAGAGCTGCTCTCTGGGGTATTTTCTCCCAGATATTGCTCATTCCAGTTGCAGCAGTGGTCAGACTTCTTCCTTTCTTCAGGGAAAATATTCCATCTGGCAGAACAAAAGCTAGAAATTTCCTCCATGCCTGAAGTGTGTCTGTTGTTTCACGAGGCTTTTCTTTCTCTCTTCCCCATGCATTTATCAATTCTGTAAAAACCTAGTTCAGGAGTTTACTCAGCAAGACCAAGTTCAGTCAGAAGTAAAGTTAGCTGGGTTTTGTTCAGCTCCTGAGAAGTTGTGTCAAATACTCCCCTTGTACAGGCACCTGGAGGACAGATGGAGGAATAAGATGGCTTGGCAGACTGGGGTTAGGAGGGAGATCTGCTCAGATCAGTGGTGTTGCACTTGTGTCCTCTTTCCTTCCAAACATCATCTCAGGTACCTACTTAGATAAGGGTGTATTATCTCTGTGGACAGTTGTGGTCAAGCAGACATAAAACTTTTTCAGAGAGATTTGAGCAGAGGTGGGTTTTTTGGTAGACCTGAGCTGAGCTTAAAGTTGAGGTGTGTCCTGGAAAATGCCAAGAAATGAGGAAGCCAAAGACTTCTTCACTGTGGGGTCCCTGTCTGCAGTGCTGGGCTGTAAAGCTGCCAATAATCTGAGGTGGGAGATTTCCTTTTGTCCGTTTGTGGATCCCTCTGAACAGCAACAAAGCCTGGGGACATCTGAGCCAGCAAAACAACAGTGCTGTCTCTGACAGGGAGAAGTCTGTCCTCCCCCTGCTTCTGGCCAAATGATCTCTCTCTTCCTAGTGTCATTTCACAGTTATTGGACCAACTTCCACGCTGAAATGACAGAAAACTTAAATGGTATATTCTTCTGCCACCTGAGAACCTGAGTTGGGTTGCAGTAGAGCCAGGCAGGACTGGGACAGTACCAGGTAAATGGCAAGCACCTGCAGCTGGGACTGAATAAGAGCAATCATCAGTCAGAGCTCAGCTGTCTCCTTGAATGCCCCCCCGATCTTCCTTCTGGGTGGGAGTACTGGCGGGAGTTCAGGATGTTTATGGAGCTCTCATCAATGTCTTTGAACATTGATCTGCTGAATCCCACTGGTCTTCCAGATTTTCTGATTTAAGGGATGAAGGGAATGTGGTTGGTTTTGGGAATTTGAACAGAGTCTTCTGCTTATTCCCTAAGGAGGTCTAAATAGCTGGACTCTGCCAGCTGTCCTGATTCATATGATCAAACACTCTGCATCCCATGCTGAAACTCTGAGCCACCCAGGCCCTGGGAACACGACTTTCTGTGAGGGGCTGTGATAAATGGCATTGCCACGTGGCCGAGTGCAGAAACATGTTAAAGATTCTGGGCTACCCACTCAGGAGCATGAGCAGCAATCCTTCCCCATAAGTAATCTCTATGGGTGCTTTATAGCAGACCAGATGAGTTCCTTGGTTCCAGGAAGGCACTGGGAGCCTGCCAGCGTTCAGTCAGTGAAAAAGGGCCAGAAGAAACAGACAGGCAGATGGGTCACTGGGACAGCATGGTTGTTCCAAGCAAAGCTGCTCACTGGAAGAGAACTAAATGCTCAGTTGGAGAGCATGAATCCTTCATCTCGGGTGATCTGCAAGTATGCTGTCTATGGGTGCCTCTTTTGAGGTCTTTTTGGTTCCCTGTGAAACATTTCATGGTTCCAGCCATAAAAGAGGTGACCAGATTCTCCCCCAGCTGAAGCTGGCCTTAGACCACTGTTGCTCCACTGACTTCTGTCCAGCCATTTCTGACTTTCACCGATGAAAGGCAAGACAATCAACCCTAACACAAACAAAACCAGAGCTGTTTAGCTGCTCGGCTATACAAAAGCTTCATCATTGATACATTCCAGCAATGTTTTGGATTCTCTCAGACATTAACTGTTTCAAAAGAGCGTGGCTGGGAAGAGGGTGGCTGGAGGGAGGGGGGATTTCCCATTAAGGACAGCAGGACCAGATGTCTTTTTGATGAGCTTCTCTTGGCTTCCCATTCTTTGACATTTCCTTTTCAGTTGTTAAGTCCAAACTGCTTGTAGGCCAAATTACAGGGAGTCCTAATAGCTTGAATTGTTTTCTTTCCCTTGACAGATAGAATACCTTCTTGTGGCCAAAGTATGAGGCATGCTGACCAGACAGTGTGCTCAACAGCCACAGCATTTGTTCCTCCTGGAGTCATTTCTTCCCTTGTACTTTTTTACCACCCCAGACCCTCTATCCCCTCCCGAGAAGCCCCTCAGCTTTCCTTTGACAATGTTCAGTATCAGTTAAAGGAGTCCAAAGCATTCTTTGTTCCCCTTCCCTGCAAACTCCACATGGGGATGCTCACACCAGCAGACCTCACCCGTTATCCGTGCACTCGCAGGCACCACAGGACGAGGCCATCAACTTCCTAAGAGTTTCTGATACTGAGTTCTGATGCGTAGTTAGCCCTGTGTGGTGGTGCATCGTCCCCCATGAACCTCCTGGCCTATGATCTCAGAGACGTTCCTTAGGTCTTGGCCTTGAAGAACAGCTGGGCCGAGCTCCTCCCGAGCTTATCAGAAACACTGTCTGCTCCCAGGAATTAGTGCTGTCTAACGAGCTCCTGTTTTTTTACAAACAGCCTTGGAAACTTATTTTTCTTGCCTGAATAACAGCCCAAGCAGAACAGCATTTTTGTAATTGAACTTTCAAAGAAAGCCACTGAGCTGAATTGTGGCCAGGATGGAATATTATATGGCTGAAGCCAACTCTCTTGTGACCCTATAAACAGCAGTCCAAAGTGAGGCCCTTTGAGCTCTCCTGGAGTGCAGTGACTGCCCCAGCACCTCTCTCGGAGTGGGGCCTCTCAGAGCCACAAACTCCCACGTTTGCTGTTCTTGGAGGACCAGCGCCAAACACCGACAGATCCTGGGCTGATACCCCCAAATCCTCAAGGCTGAACCCCTCACCTCTTGAGAAGATGTAAAGGCATCCAACGTGAGTGCTTCCCTGAATTCGAGGGGAATTTTTCATGGGTGTATACACCTTGTACAGACTCCTTTAGAGGTGTGTGTGTAAGTGTGAATATGCCATACCAAATGTACTGGGAATGTTGCTCTCCTCGACTCTTAAGTACTTTAGATTTTTAAATAAGCTAGGCCTGTGAGTTGCTGTTGTGCTTATAGTAAATTCTATATGAATGCTTTGTTAAATTGTTTAACTTAAGCTATTGCTTAAGTGCTGTTAAGTTTAAGGGCTGTTAAACCTTTAGACCTAAACCACTTGTGAATTCTGGGGCTCAGTTTGGCAAGGGGTTCCACTGTGAACCTTGTGACTCATTGGGAGTGTGCCCCTTATTCCTTTTCATCCTTACTCTTTCCTATCCTTACACTTTCCCCAATCCCTCCTCCCAGGCTCCACATGGATAATTTTGGAATTGATTTTGGTTTTAGATTAATTGATTTTAGATTTTAGTTTGCTTTTTTCTCTGTGTGCTTTAATCACCTAGGAACTAGTAGAGTAAACCTTGCCAGTGAACATTGTTGCACTTTCTCTTCCATATTAAACCTGCTTTTGCTGATGCCTGTGCTGGTGATTCTTTAAGTGACCTAAACACTCATTCTTCACAACATGGTACTATTTTTGAGGGGATAGGATAGGAAATCATGGCTTTCCCATTAAGGACAGCTGAGAAAATATTAGAAACTTCATCCTCTCTTACAGATTTTACCAGTAAACCAGCACTGAGCAATATTTCTCCCAAGTTAGAAGAAAAAAATCTGTGTGGATTCTCAAGCTGTAAATGGAGGGCTTGCCTGAACAGAGCTGAACTCTTGGCACCTTTCAGCACCAGGAAAGCTTACCTGGGTGAGAAGAAAAACTAATTTTATCAAAATATGGGAAAACATTAATTTTTACGTCTTGCTACATTTTCACTGGGATTTTTTTAAGCCTCCCCCATCATCACTGCAAACTGTGGTCTGATGTCAGCTGTGAGCTCGCAGAAGGCTATTTATTCTGGCATTTTCCCAAAAAGAGAGTTTTTCAGCCTGCAGCTTTTCTTTAGGCCTTAACCAGTTCTACTCAGTCGAAGTCAAGGAGCAGAGCTTCTGTGGTCAGCACTGCTGAGGTGGGCAAGGGGAAAGAATGAGAACCTGTGGTCATACAGCACCAATAAACTGCAGCTTGTTTCAGTGGAGGCTGAGCACTAGGGAGGAGTCCAAGTTTCCTTCCCTGCTATAAATATTAGATGTTAGGGTATGCCGAACTACCTGCCAAAGTGGAATTAACTACCAGGTAATAGGTCTCACCTATGTCAGCTGAATCTTCCACTTGTTTTTTTTTTGTTCCTGTGAAAAGAGATTTAATTAAGGATCAAGAAATCCGCCTCAGTAAATACCAAAAAATGCAGTTTCTCTTTTCACACATAGAGCTGTGGAGCTGAATTTCTCCTGTCTTCCCAACCATCATTAAGTATTCTGTTTAAATAGGCCAGCTTCATGCCATCTATAATGAAGTTATAGTGTATTGCTCTGTTATGAATGATGAAGCTGTTGTGTCCTACGGGGAGAAAAATTGCTGTAATCCAACTTTCCTTTTGAAAAGGCCTAATGTATCCACATGAGATCTTCTGGCAGAGACAACTGAGAGAATATAAATAGAAGCTTAAAAGAAGAAGGAGGGGAAGGGGAAAATAACTCCAACAGGGCTGAGTAGCTGAAATTCACAAGTTTAATAGGAAGATGGATGACTGAAGAGCCTGTTCTGTGACACAATTAGGACTTTATGTAGGCCTTTTTCAGTTATTTGTAGCTGACAAAATATCACACAAAGGCTGTTTCACACTGCAGGCCAGGTGCCCAGAGATGGTTTTTTGGAGGAGAGGAGCAACTGGGAGAGTCGCCCAGGACCATGGGCCATTAGGGCTGCCACTGGCTACATTGGGCAATGGTGTGTGCGTCACCTCGTGTGCAAGTGGCACGAGGGAAGAGTGTCCTGCAGTGCCTGAGGCCCCTGCACACTCAATCCATCATCTGCCCATCCCCAGGGAGCAGAGAGCTGCAGCCACAACAGACTGTGTGGGGAGGAAGGTGACTGTACAGATGCACGTGGTCCAGCCTGGACGCACCTTTCTGGTCTCCCCACAGACAGGCACAGCAAGGGGACTTGTGACTTCCTGCTACAGGAAGAGGTTTCTGCTGATAGGCAATTCTCAGAACTGAAGCTGCTCCAAGAGATCTTGCCTGTTCTGTGCCCTGCGTGCTTCTCACTGGCCACTCACCAAACACTATTGTTGTTGTGGCACTTAGTTTTCAGCACAAAGCCACAGCACCACCAAGGAACGTCTCTTGAAGTAACCTGCAGGTGTTTGCACGCCACGTTCACATCTTCAGAGGCTTCAGTGCTGCAGCTTTAGGAGGTGACATACAGCAGAGGAGTGGTGGTGAACTGGTGAGCTACAGCAGCTTTAGTATCTCACAAGAGACTTGCAGAACATCCTACAAAACCTTCAGACTTCAAGTGTCTTAAATTTGTTTTGGTTTACTCCATTCCACAGGGAGCTAATCTAACTAAAGGCATTTGGGGCGATGATTAGTAAATTTGGTTTATTTAAGTTTAGTTAATTTGGGGTGAAGTTTCCTGGGTGTCCCTGTGTGGCGAAGAAGTCAAATCCTGGGACCTGGGCAGGGGGTCAATTCTGCTTTGCTGAAACTTGCCACTGAGTGGTAATGCCTTCCCTCATCCCTTCCCTTATCTCAGCACTGGCAGTGGGTTGGCTGCCTGTCGAGGCTGACAGACTTGCTGATATGATTAAAAGTTACTCATTTTTTTCCTCACAGGGTCAATTTTTCAGCCAGCTTTTCGCCCCAGGTGATCTGCCTGCCTTGGTGGTACCTCGTCACTCAAACTGGCCAGGCCCAGGAAAATTCTCCGAAGGGTCCTCTGTTGGGATTACTCCCAAGGGAGAAAGAGCACAAACGTAATTTTCAGGAAGCTGAACAATTAGTTACGGAAAACCCAAACTTTGAGTGCCAAGAGATCAGAGCAACATCAGAGCGCTGAAGCGTTATGTTCTGTGCTGCCTGAGCACCATGGCAGACCAGTTATCATAGAGTCATTTATTTGATCCAATATTTATTGGCCTCAGAAGAAGCTTATTTTCAATTATCTACTATTGTTTCACAAACCTAGGTGGCAGGAGGATTAATTTTTTTTTTTTTGAAAGGGAACAGTTAGAGGGAACAGCAATAGCTGAAACATAAAAATAAAACACACACTATAAAATCATTCAAAATATCAAACACTGGCCTTCTTCCTCCTACAATATCTGTGGTCTTAAACGCATCATTGCAAGGGGAATTATTCATGTAGTCTCATCAATAAATCTTACTAAAGTCCTTTATATTGCAGTCCTCATTCATCTAGCAGCAGCTCCTCTGTAAACGGTAATTAGGGTAAGAGCTGAGATACCACAGAGTTTGCTCCTGGCAGTCATTGAACATCCCGACTCTATCAAGGCTGTGAGGCAGGCATTTCTCAGCAGCAGTTCATTCATTGTGAACCCTGATTCAATTATTACCTTGTCTCCTGTTTCACAGCAAACGCTTTGGTTCACACAAAGCCTCAGAGCCTTTGTCAATGAATTCCTTGAATGGAGTCAGCTGCATTTTGTCTCCTCTGCAGTATCCAGCCTAAATCCAGGAGAGGCAGCCAAGGGGGAGCTCTGTTTCCCTCCGGCAGCCTTATTGGGCTATTCCTGCAGAGAGGTTTGGTTCTATCATTGACTCTTCCCTCCACTGCCTGGAGTTGTGGGGGCTGGGATAGCCCAAATTATGGGAAATAGATGACTCCCAGGTGTGGAGACCCCAAGCAGCAAAATCAGCCTCCAGATCTGTCAGTCCGTTCCTGCCAGACCTGGCTCACCTTTTGATGCTTCTTCACTGGCTGCCCAGGGATGCACTGTTAATTTACATCCAGACCTTTACTCTTGCCAACTTGGAAGACCGGAAATTTCACTAAGAGGAGCTCAACTCTGTAGAGATCATCTTCTCCTGGCTTATGTCCAAACAGTATTGCCACAGCTTTAGCAAAGATATTATAACACCAAGCAAGTGTGCCTGGCAGGGCTCTGTCCCAGCTTGTGCCCCAAACACCAACCTTGCACAGACCACAGAGCTCTCAGGGTCTGCACCTGGCTTCCTCTGCCAGCAGAACAGCCACCTCCTCCAGAAGGTGCACATTGAAGGTGGGATTTAGTCCACCCTCTTGCCTCCCTCTTTAATACTGAGGTGACAGCTGAAACACTCCTCATCTTGCACAAATACCTGACTCCAGCAGTGTGCCCCTCAAACGTCCTGCAGACAATGCTACCCTTTTAAACTGACCGTCAAAGGAGGTGTGGTGGTACTGCTGGAACTGCAGGGACAAAGGGAATGCCACCAGCTGCCCTCTCTGCCATGGACTTGAGACAGCTTTCATGACACACAGAGTGCAGTATCACTGGCAGTTTAATGTGCTCTGCTCTTCCTTCAGACCCCACTGTTCACTTGTGCCCACCCCATTTCTCATGCCCAGCACAACTATTTTGGGAGGTTAACTCAAAGCAGGGAACTGACTTGGTTTAAAAAGATTAAAAAAAAAACCCCAACAATGCTATGCAATGAAATAAAAAGTAAAAAATGTTTTTTTAAGCAGGATCAGTTCCCGAATGTCGCTGAGAGCGACCCCACAAGCAGTCATGCTGACATATCTGATGGCAGGAAAAAGCTGTGGGGGCGTGGGAATACCTTAAGCTGGCTGAACAGCCACCCAGTGCTTTGTCTTATGAAATCCCAGCCCGAGGAGAGGCTGCGCTCTGCTGTTTTCCTGCTTCCCCTCTCTTCCTTTCCCCCCAAACCCCTGGGCCCCCATCACTTGCCATGGCTACATCCAGCCTGGGATGTACATTTTAATCTGCAGTGTGTATATAAAAGAGCTGGAAGCAGAGGCTGTCTGAGACCCACCTGACCTTTGGATGTACAGCAAACTTCCTGTTCCAGGGCTGCTGGCTCTTTAATCTCCCAGCCTTTAAAAAATAAAAGTGAGCCTATGTGAAAAAATGCTTTGTAATGGGGACTCCTGGAACAACTTTTCTCTCTTGCCCTCTGACTGAGCCATAGAAAACAGTAAATATCTCTCCCAAGAGTCCTTTTTAACAATAGAAAAATGTCAGGCAAAACTGAAGTTTCATTTCCCAGCCTTGGACTCCGCAGCAGACAGGCACAAAAGCTACAAAAAAAATAAAACAGTAAGGAGAAAAAACTCCACTCTTGTTAATTCAGAGTTTGGAGAGATTTTTGGTGGAGAATAAGCTTCTTTTGGTGGGGAGCAAGTCACACTTGGGAACTGGGTCTCTCCTCTTGCAGGAGGAAGTGGTCTTGGGCTATACTTGACAGCAAATTAGCATTGACATTTGACTTGTTTTGATCTGAGTTATTTACAATGGTATTATCTGTGTATTTTTTACATGCTGTGAAGATTCCCATTGCCAGATGCCTCGCGATGGCTGTAGGATGCAGAGCATTCCACAGTCATTACTCAGGGGTCATAAACTTCACATTACTTGTGGGGAGGAGGGGAGCAGGGGGAAATGGGCTAACAATTTAAAAAAAAAAAAAAGCAATCCTAGACTTAGATTTCAGTGGGCTTGTGTATTTAACCAGAGGGAAATTTAAAATGTGCTTAGGCGGGCTGGCACTGTCACACCGTGGGGCTGATGACCGGAACGGATCCTTGTGAATTTGCTCTACACACAGAAGTGCAGTCAGGGATAATGTTCCCAATGCTCTGGTCTGGGGGAGGCTGTAATGGAGCAACTGCTCCATGACACTGCCAGGTCGATGATCCCCAGCTGGGATTGCTGCTTGGGATCTCCAGAGCTTGGGCTGGCAGGACATGTCCCAGGGCTGGCACTGCACTGTAACTGCTGAGGGAGGGAGCTGACTGCCAGCTGGTGGATTTTCAAGAGACAGAGTGATTCAAAAGGGAGACTTTGGGTTTTGAATTTTTTCTGTGTTTGGGAAACTGTCAAGAAAAGTCCCAAGGCCAAATCATAGACTTACACTTGTGTTTTTTTAAGCAGGTACTTCATGCACAGACATTCCTTACTTCCTAAAGGAGTGAAGATGCCCAGGGAGGTTAACAGAAGATGCCCTGAGATGCAATCCAAAGAAAGGACACATCTAACTGCCACCAGGTTGCTTTGCTGGATTTGTTCACAGAGAATTTCCTCTCGTGCAAGTTTTAGCACACACATAACACAGCAAAAATACAGGCAGATATGAACCTTGCTAAAGAATAACTTCATGGTGGTGTTGAATCCTCCAGCTGTTGCTCTCCAAGCAGGAACCTGAGTCCTCATCTCATCTGGGACTCAGTCCTTAAACGCTCTCAACACTGTACATTGAAGTAAAACCCTGGGGAAGCTCTACCTTTGTCATGAGAGAGAACCTGTGGAGAGTATCAAGGTAGGGCAAAGGTGGGGGGAGTCTCAGAGGGCTGAGGAGTGGGAGAGAAGATGGAGAACCTGGTGTCTGCAGGGCACGGATCCTGGTGCTGCAGGGGCTTTCTGGAGGCTCAAGGACTATGCAGGGTTTGTGCTGCATCGCATCCTCAGAAGCACCGTGTGCTTAATTCTGCTGCCACGATGGTCTGCTGGGCCCAGGTGTTCAGCACATCATGGGTGTGATAAACACCCCATTTCCTTGGATGACATCGTCCCCCACCTTCCACACCCACACCAAGGGCAGGCAGGTTTACACTCCAGATGACTGAGCAAACACCCAACTTTAAATGTAAACCATTTTCAAGATGGGGACTAACATTTTAGCTGAATTTGCAAAGGTAAAGCAAGGAAACTGTTGGGATGCACTATGTGTATGGAAGAGAGATAGGCCCTGAGGGCCAGAGAGAGAGCCTCTTTCTTGGACCCAGAGGTGACCCTGGGAGTGCATCCAGGTCACCAGGGATGGGCTGAGAGAGGATTGTGGGTTTGTGGACAGTGTTGGACCTATGAGATGTGATAATTGTAGTTTGTGACCTTATAGGGTATTGTTTACCTGTTACCGTAATAGGCAATGTCTGTGCAATACCCCAGGTGATTGGGGGACACTGAGGTGAACATCTTTCCTGTTTATATGATGTGATATCCTGTTGGGTGCTGGTATTTAGGGGAATTTAGGGTGCGCAATAAAGGCTTTGCACTTTTTCCACCGTGTGTGCGGAGTCCATGCCCTTGCATGATTACTGCAGAAACCATTTAGCCTTTGAAGCTGACACAACAGCATGGTCTATTTGACCTTGCTGGTATCTCAGGTCATTTTAAACCACAACTGACAACAAAAGTAACACTTCTATGTGGTTTGCATGAATATCTATCTGTAGCGAGTATCTATTTCTAGTGGCTTAGCTACAAGAAGCCTTGTGACAATTTTCAAACCTGTAACTGTCATCTGTCTTGCTCTGATCACTCATATCTCACCTGAGAGCTCTGTTCTTGAGAGCACATCCTATTCTGTAAGAGAACTTTGTTGTAACTCTGCAAAATGAAAAAAGAAAAACCAAAATAAATGAGGCAACATGAATCCAGAAATTAAGAATAAAGCTCCAAACTTTATTCATTGACTTGAGTACAACAGTGATGCAGATTACAGTGGCACAGGAGTGCAATATGTGCTGTTTGCAGTATGACAGTGGAAACACTAATTGTACAGAACAGCAACCCAGCTCAACTTCTCATTATGCATACAAGCAGACTTACTGTACAGACAAGACATTGATTCACTTTTACAGAGACTCAGAAGAAGAGACAGATGAATGGAAAACACAGGGACACCTCCCCAAAATGCTGGTTTGTAACATGTGGAGGGAGGAGAAAAGAAAAATAAAACAATAAAAAAATCCTATTGCCAAAATCTACTGATTTAAAGGAAAGTATACCTTAAAAAATTAGTTTCAGTTTCCAAAGCTTAAAAAAAGCCCCCAGCTGTAAGGCCCCCTTACAGGAAGAGTTGCCCACAACGACCAAGCCTCACTGCTTGGACAGGGCTGATCTGGGAGTGACACACCGAGCTCCTCGCTGTGGGCACACTCAGCAGCCAGAGGCTTCTCTGGCTCCAGAGGTGCGGGGCCAGCGAGAGGCTCCACTGCTGCCAGTGGGTTTGCATCTGGGGGGAAGTGCATTCTGAAGGTGTTCAGTGACAAAAGCCCAGGCAAATGTCCAGTGGGACCTGTCAAAGCATCCTAAGGGAGCTAGAGACTCAGCCTGGTAAGGCACCGCTGGGATTCCCATAGCTGCTTCTGCTGCTGAAATGCTGCATTTCCTAATGCCCAGGGGCAAGGTCCTGTGGGCCTCAGCTCTGCAAGTCCTGGGAGCAACACCTGTACTAACTGTGGTGATCCTGACAGAACAGGTTACTGTTTGCCTTCCTCATCTCTGTTTTACCTCAAAAGAAGGACCACAGTGCACACGGAAGTACTCCCTCTTCACAAAGACAACCATTTCTGAGCAACTCATTAGCAGAAATCTATTTCCCTGTTAGAAGCCCTTTGGGCAACAAATAATTTATTTTGCATACAGGCAAACAACATTAATGGCCAATTACATTCCCACTTCCTGCACTGATGCTTACATTAAAATTAATAACACTTCTGCCAAATGTGGGCATCACATAGCTCCTGCCAGCAGAGTTGTCTCACTGAAAACTCGGTATCTTTGCATTGTGATGGATTTTTTGTTGTTGTCGTTTATTTTTTTCTATTAAGCACAAAAAAGGTATGTGGGAGAAATCACAAGGCAAAACTCACCAGCCAGAGCAGTGCTGCAGCCCACAGTGATAGGAGTGTTTCTACACTAAGGGAAAAAGGCGCATTGTGCTACTGTCACAGTGCTCAGGAGCTCTCTCCAGCTCTTCATTTTGCAGCAATGGGGTAAAAATGTACCACATATTGTCAAGACCAGCCCTTGCTAAGCATCTACCCTGAAGACTGTGCTGGACTCTAGTGGGTGTGTTGACAGGGCCACAAGCCAGACCATGACCTGGGAAGAACTGAATGGGGAAGGGGGCAGCGGAGACAAGCCCTAAGCGTCTCTCTGGCATGGAAAGATGAGTGGCATTTTGGGACAAATTAGCTTAATTCTTGTTTCCTGCAAGTGTTTTATTGCATTGTCATTATCACTGACTGGTGTTCCTCACTGCTGTAGGTAACATTCAGGATGTGGACATCCTCCTCCACAAACACATTCCAGAGGAAAGCAATGAATCACAGAGTGAGAGAAAGGGTGGGTTTCATTTGTCTGCTCTACGAGGCTATGGCTCAAATATGCCAACATCTCCTCCTAAGTCAGGGTGAGCCAAAATAAGTCATTCCAAGATGACTTTAGAGGATGTTCGTATTTTTACCATTCTGGGGCCTAATTTTCCTGTTGCTTGTTCTAACAGCTTCATACCATTAATTTCAGTGTGGGTGCTCACACGCTATGAACTCCAAACTTGACTTCCCCACAGTCTGAAACAGGTACTACAGGCTCATGCCAGTGTTTTCCTCTAATCCTGCCAAACATCACCCTGGCAAGCCCTGGAGAAATCAAGCTTATGCCAGCCCTCCTCCTTCCCAGACTTTAACCCTTCTCTGTCCATCAATATTACCCTGCCAGGAGACACAGGGATTGTGGAAAGGGATTCACTTCAAAATGTGTCTAACTTCAGTGCAGCAAACTTTTACAAAAGAGGCTGCTGATGACCTCCCTTGAGCAGCAGGACATCTGAACTACATGGCTGAGAAAAGATTTCCCAACTACAAAAGGAAAAGGGCAGCAAGCACTTCAGTGCCCACAGACTTGGGACTATAGGACTTTGTAAGGAGAGATGACATGTCTTGACAGAAGTAAAAGCACTACTGGAGCCACAGAGATCTCTTATCCCAAATACAGCTATTGAGTTCTCCCAGCCTAACCTCTCACAGCACACTGCAGCACATCCACAACACACCACAATCCATATTTAATGGGCTCCAAATGGGGAGGGTGTGTGCCACACGTGCACCTGTGCTCAAGGACCTGCATGTGTACATCATCCCACGTGTACATCATCCCATGTGTACATCAACCCATGTGTGCATCATCCCATGTGTACATCATCCCACGTGTGCATCATCCCAAGTGTACACGTGGGGTTATTCTGCAATGCTTTGACTGGGCCCTGCTCTTATGTTGCTCCTAAAGCAGAAAAGCAGAAAGAAGAAGACGAAAGCGATCAGCTTTCAGTCCTCTTGGTAATGACATTCTGTTGACAGCATTGATGGGATGGGAATTTGTCAGAAGCTTAAACGCTTTGCAGGAGATAGAAGAACACAAGCACGTACTTAAGGCATATTCACAGAATCACAGAATGATTTGGGTTGGAAGGGACCTTTAAGAACATCTAGTCCAACTCCTGACATGTCTCAAGGGAATATCAAAGAGGGGAATTACTAAGAACTGCTACTCAATGGATACCAGGAGAATGATTAATTGCTTACAAAGAAAATTCTCCCTGGGGCTACATTTCGTTTCTATTAGGTGGGAAGACCAGATGAAGGAACAGAAAATGTTGCAGTGACAATCACTAAGAGCCCACTGCAGAAATCCTCCCTCCCCCATAGCTGGCTGCAGCGTGGGTTTTGTGGACAGATGATCTATTGGGGTGTGTCTACATGTAGGTGGTTGGGAATTAACTGTAGGCATGAAACTGAAGCTCAGAAAACCCTTCGTGTTCTCAGTGAGGAATAAAGCAGTAGTAAATCGAGTGTAGAGGGCTGTGAACTGACCAACTGCTCCACACCAGTGAGCTGGGAGCCAGCAGTGGCTCAAAAATCCAGTCAGAGATGAATTGTTTCTGCAACATCTAAGCTGGCTTCTCTTCATTCCTTCCCAAGATTCAGCTGCAGTTTTAAATTCTCAGTTGATGAGGCAGATCCAAATTACCATGCCATCCTTCACAGGCTAAGAAGCTGAGTTCTTTTTTTTTCTTTCTTTTTTTTTAATTTCTTTTTTTCTTTTTTTTTCCTTTTTTTTTTTTTTTTGCATAGGAGGGAGAGGTAAGAAAACAACCTGGCTTAGTCATTTCTGAAATGACTGGGTAGTGTGTTCAGATGTGCTATGAGAAGTTCAGTAGTAACCTAGAGATGGGGACAGAAAAATGCAGACTGGCAGCTCACATCCTTGAGAGAGCAACTCTTCAGGTCTAAAAGGGGTATGGTCAAGGTGACTTGGACTAAAAGACCTGTGGTGCCTAATAGTTTCAGTGTCTACAGGATGTGGGATGACAGAATTTGGAGAATTTTAATAGGTTAAATGCACTAAAACTCAAATGTTCATCCCAAAGTTAAGCCACACCTTGCAGGTGACCAAACACTGAATTTCTGAGACCACAGCATTCAGAAAGTCTGTGAGAGTAAAACACTGCTGTTCTGTCATCGTATGGATTTGGTTTCAGCAGTCACTCAAAAATGCATCTCAACCTGCCCAAACCCCTGACACTCCCATTTACTTCTCTCTCAGAGCTCCTCTAAAAACCTTTCAGATGCATGTTCTGAAAAATGGGGTGAAACATCTTACACTGATCCCCGCTGCAACCTCATACCACCCAGAGAGCTCACTCACAAGTGTGTGTGTCACAGTGTCCCCAGGGACTTCTGTTCAGTGGGGATGATGCCAAATCTCGATGGTGGCACGTTCTCCAGCTCGTCCCACAGACCCAAATTCCCTTAGCTCTAGGGACATGGAGCAGATGCTGAGCCCTGGTCTCTGTCTCTCACACACTGAATATTTATCTCAGATTTTATCAAAGGAACCACAGTGATCTGTCACAACAGGACTTCCTAAACCAGCAAAGAAGAGGCAGGGCTTGGGCTGTCCTGCACAGTTCATGGTGAAATATCATTTGGTGATACAGAGAACTCAACACAGTGATACTGAATCTCAGAACTACACGGGACTGTTTCCCCTTCCTGACTTCCAGATTTTAACACCAATGTCTCATATAACAGAAAATACAAAGGTTCTGATGTCTCCAGTGCCTGAAATTTCTGCATTAAAAAGGAAGCCTTGATATTCTTTGACAGACACAGAACCTAAATGTCCCTCTCCTAATCAGGAGACAGGCTCATTAGTGCAGTTACGCATTGGCAGTTAAGCACCAAGGAAGAGAAAAAGCTGACCTGGCGGCCACAATGCATCCATTCAATTACTTTGGTGCTCATGTCCTCCTCTGTATAGGACTTGCCCAGAAGCAGTTAAGGTATATACAGGCAGTTTTGCAAGCTGCAGCATATTGGAAGAAGACTGAAAGCAATAAGGAGTTCAATGCAGCTCAGAAACCATCTTGCAGGATTACTCTGTCTTCAAAAACCAAGTCAGGCACAAAGGGAAATAAAAATAACCAAGGCTGGAGCTTTGATGCTTCAAGAGAGAAAAAAAAAAAAAAAGAGTCTGTGCCCTCTTTTCCAAGCACAAGTGAAAACCTACATTAACTAAAATGAGTGCTTGGCCCCATGCACTGTGCCATATTGACAACAGCTACTGCAGTTTAATCAAAAAGCCTCTATTGGCAGAGCTTGGCACCTTGATGGTACCTTTTAATTCACATACATTCCTCCCTAAGAGGGATGAATTTGCATGTTAGCTTGCAGAGAACCATCCTCCCTGCCAGTTGTAAAATCCTACAACTCCACTGCAGTCTGATGAGCTGTACTAGTAATTACTAGCAGGGAGTTTGTCTGAAATCTCTGGGTGCAAACCAGGGCACACTTAAAATAGCATTTTCTCACTCTGTCACTCCCACCCCCATCCACCCACCTCCTGGAGTAAATTACAAGAAAACTGACTCTTCTCCATCATTCCCATTACTTAAGTGATTTTAAACTATTGAAAGGACTGGTTAGGCTCCAGCCTTATTAATTCAAGCAGAAAGTGTGGAAGAGGGAAGACTGACAACACACACAGCAATTCACTTCCTCTAGCCTAGCAAATATTTACAAGGAGTCCATTTTCCAGAAATCCAAGTGGTATGTCCTGTAGGTGAGCAGAGCACCCACCGTGGCAGGTTGTGTTACACGAAGAAGTGTCAAAAGAGTGCCAAGTAAGAAACAGGGGGGCGAAAGCCTTAGTGCGACCATGTGGGTAAGTTACAAGGGGCTTCTCCTTCCCTACAGACCTACCTATGTCCCTCTCCATATATACACACATATACACACATACACACACACACAGAGATAGATGGAGAGATATAAATACATGTGCGCACACAGGCAAACACGCATACATATATATATATATATATTTATAGATGTATATATTCTCTTCCAGTTCTTGGAGTGGTTACAACTACTTTAGTCTACAAGGCATCCTAAGGGCACTTCCTGGCTCTAGCAATAAAGTCCATCGCATTGTGGAGAGAAGTAAAGGGAGTATCATTGAGGGAGAAGAACAGAACAGTTTTCTATCTTGTATAATAACAGGTAACAGGCTGACACCTCTGAAAACTATCATTGCTGTTTCTGAGCCCAGGTATTTTCTCCCTGCATTCCAGGAGGGCAATTGTTCATCTTGTTCAACTGATGTGTACAGAGGTGCCACTATGTTGATTTTCCCTTTTTGGTGGATAAGTAGTTGCTTCCAAACAGTTTGGACTGTATGATACAATATTCTATGCATCATTTGTTGTTGATTTGTTTAAAGGGAAATTAAAAGAGTTTTGCTTTTTTCTTCATGTCGTTGCGTCTCCAGAGAGGTAACTTGTCAAATTCCTGTATTGTCATGCCAAATATTTCTTGAAAAACTTCAGGTGCTAAGTGACGCTTTAAAAAAAAACAAAAAAAGGAGGGGAAAAAACAAAAAGGAGAAAAGGCAATGGTCAGTCAAAGCCAAAGAGACACAACAGGAGGTTGGAGTGCCTTAGGGATTTCATCTTGCTGTGTAAGAGCCATTGCTGGAAAAAATAATGCTTTGGCAATACACGTACCCAAGTCCTCATGGACCTGGGTGCCCAAGGAATCAATCAGGGAACTATTTCACTTGCTGAATAAGCAAGAGGCAGAGAAATTATTAGTCTGAAGCCATCCAAAAAGCAGTGACAGACCAGAGAACATGACCAGCTCCTGCACTCCCGTCCCAGGCTTTAGCAAGTCCCCTCTGCCTATGGAAATCCGAACAGACCCGGGGTTTTCAGGAGAGCTCTGCAGAGGGGCTGCAGGTTGACATGCTCCAAGTTCTGAGAAGGAAGATGTGTGGCCAGCCTAACTGTTCAGCACACTTCTGTACTGCTAGTGAAACACTTTTTGGTGCTGTCCTGTGCACAAGTTACTTCTTGTTCAGCCACTTTCGAGTGCACTGGATGGGGAAAGCATCTTCCTGTGGCACTAACCTAACACAGCACTGAATTCTGATTAGGGACCACATATCTAATAATAAAAATGGGCATAAACCCAAATTATTACCCAAATTACCCACATTTTTGTGGCTCCTCCCATTCACCTCCACAGAAGATTAACTGACTACAAACAACATAAGCGTCCCCAGCATTCCACTGGGCTGCTTAAGTCTTCCTAATCCACAAAGTTGTAAACTATATTTGTTTGTTGGCAGAGATTTAGATCCTCATATTTTTGGATATCAGCCAGTCTAACTAAGTCACAGGACTCATGATGAGTTAAAGAAAGTTAGACTTTTGATCCTCAAGGATGGCTGACCCAGACTCTTAGCTAAGAGATGATCCAAGATTGAACAAAGTATTGCTCCATTCCAGTATGGATCCTGTGAAACTTGTGCAATTTTGGGCTTTCAGCAAATCCACCAGTATATAATGAAATGCCAGAAAACATAAGGGGATTGTGAGAAGCTCAGTCTGTGAGCAGGGAGACAGAGGTGTGGGAGATCGTTCGAGGAGATGCAGCTGCTTCCTCCCAAGGTCTGATTCATCTTTCCCTGATTAGTGCTGAGAAATCGTCCCACATTTCTCAGGACCCGCATTTCAGTGTTTCAGCTTTCACAAACAACAAACAACTTCAGCAGGAAAGAGCATTTAGGAACTTGCTTCTCTTACCTCCAGCCTGGTTCTGTCTACATCTTTTAGTATTTTATTTCGCCCTCTGTTGGTCACCATGAGTATTTCATATGGAAAAATCTGTTAACAACGTATAAAAGGGGGAAAAAGAGATATTTATATTTATATTCTAAAGCAGACAGAACAAAATGTGTCTCATTTTCATAAACACACAAATATTAATTTTCTTTTTCAAAGCAAATACCAGGGGAGTTTTTTCTTATCATCTTTTCCTAAAGTTAAATGGGAGACAGGCTGATCTGGACAGAGCCAGAACTTGCTTAGCGTTGAACTGCCTTATATTTTAAAGCCACAATTTTCATGGTGTATATAACACATCAGCTGGCTTTGGTCAGGCAGAGTCCTTTCTAGGCAATATACTTCCTCATCCATCAATGTATAAATTTATTAAGGTAATTGCCTTTGTCACTCATTGGTCTAACTAATGGCTGCCTGAGTGTGGATGGCCCTAAGGACACACAATTAGTGAGTGGACTTTTAAAACATGAAAGTATGTGAAAAAAGCAGCATCTCTGAATAAGCAAGATATTAATTAGTGGGGGCCACTGCATTCAGTAGAATTTATCACATGACTTTCCTCGCCTTTTTGGATAGTTAAAGAATTTGAACAACTAATAGAGACAGTGCTGCTTGGAAAGGATTTCAGAAAATCTCAAAATCAGTTTCTGGAATCATCCCTGGCAAATAAAAACTCTGTTCTAAGGTTTTTTTTCCTTGGATAGACACTTCCATGCCTGGAATGACTTAGGAGAGCTCATGTTCTGTCTGCCAGAGCATCTCTCGAGGCCTTCTCATTGCATGTCTCTGCAGAGCAGGAGAGCAGCGTTCCCAGACCCCTCATCCAACCCCTACTGAAGTCAGTGAAGTTTTTCTGGAAACTTCAGTGGCAACTGGCTCAGCCTTTACTGTCTTTTATGGGTCTTGTCTTAGTTGCCCACTGGGAACATGAGTGAGACCACCAAAGCTCTCCTGGAGAGAGCTGAGCTATTATCAAATGCTACTAATTACATTATTTCAACATCAGAAGAACTCTGACTTAATCAGCTTTTGTGCAGTACTCAGCAACTAAGTTCATTCCATTGTTAACAATTATCCCAATGAACTCTTGAAAAACATAATAAATAACATTCAGGCATCAATGAACACACCACTGAGTTTATTGTAAGTAATAATAATTTAAATAACGTGTGCTTACATACCAACTGTAAGATATGATTCTTACGAGATTCTGACATTGTCACAATTGTACAATTAAGTCTATACTTGGAATTACATTGTTTATGTTTGATACTGGAAATGGCTACCATAAACAGCATTATAGGAAACTAAAATGTAACTTTTCATATTTAAACAGGCAGAGTTTAAGTCAAGATCTACGGTCATAAGTACATTTTATATTTAAATATTCACAACAATGCATGTCTCAATCTGGGCTGGCAAGATGCACAAATTCTGTCCTTTCTGGAGAACCATTTGGTAAGATTTGGTCATTCTTAGGATTATTATTTACTTTTCATGTGTTTCATGCTGACTCTGAATTGGCTTATTTTGCTTTATCAGGTTTAAGTTAGTGTTGAACCACTGACATGAATAAAAATAGTGCCAATTCACACATGCTGAGTGTCTGGCATCACCTTTATAAATATCAACAGAAAGCAATCTATTATCTCAGGAAATTTCCCATAAATTTTATCATTAAAATAATCATTAATAAATAATCATTAAATTTTGTCATTAATAATACTGACAGAATTTGTCACCCAAAATAGCATCCCAAATCACTGGGTACATCAACAGCAGTGGTGACTGTAAGAATTTCTATTGCACTGAAAGAGAAATTATTTGGAATAAAAAGTAGTATCTCAGGAGTCCCCAAGGTCTTATTTATATAATATATAAAACCACTTGTAACTGCACAGTGCACTGGGGTCTCAGCTTATAAAGCCAGGGTTATTGCCTTGTACAGCTTGCTGGAGGTGACTTGGAAGCACAAGAAGTAATCTGGTTTGCAAAGTGAGCTCCTCACTTAACTGCAGGAATTCTGATCCTTGTAACTTTGGCAAAATCATGATTTCATGGAAGGTTCACTGGCAATAAAGTTGTAAGATTTAAAACACAGCCCTGGTTGAATTCCCTCTATATATTATATTCATTTTTGACTCAGCCATCTTCAGACATAGCTGTAAAAGCATTTTAATTTGTATCTTAAATGATAATTAGCAGACGTTGTCTCTTTTTCCAATCAATCTCCTGAAGAGTTTCTCATATAGGGAATTTAACATTATGGACAGGTCTCAGGTTAACAGTGCTGAGAGCTAAGGAACAGATCCAGACAGACATGTAGGTACCTTACTTCCAGTCAAAGATCCATGTATTTCCATAATTGTTACATTAAGACAGCCTCAGCAGCGTGTTGTGAGCCACAATATTCTGCAGCACTTTTCAACCTGGACAGATCTGAGACCTTCCCACTGAGTTTGGCCTGGTGCTTTGGCTGGTGAAAGCCTGATGGAGAACCAGCTATGGAGCACCTTCCATATCCGTCACTTTGTCCCTAGAAAGGCTTCCTTAACTCGGGAAGCAGCCCTGGGCTGCCCTCAGCCTGCCTGAGTGCCAACATCTGCAGAACGAAGCCCAGAACAAAGGGAGAGGATTGGCACATAAGGAGCAGGGGCTGAGGTGAGGTAAAGGAAAACAAGGGAACTAAGACATTTCCTGTATTTTATCTGCATTTCACAGTAAAACCTTCAATGTCTTGAAGGAAAGCGAGTAAGATCTGCACTTGCCTTTGGCTCCAACATGTTAGGCATAGACACTCCTCTGTCCATTCTCATTCCAGGGACATGACCATCCGGGAGGGACTGCATCGGATACAGGTACACATCAGACACAAAGGTTACACACACAGAGGGTAAAGGCACTCAAGTAGTGGTGAAGACAAAGGTGAATTTGCCCTGAGACTTCCTTCAAGTCTTAATTCTTGGTCTTATTATATCGATCGTTGCCATGGCTACTGTTCACTACGCCTCTGAGGCAGGGATCCTTCTCAGCCACCACAGCTCCTGTCCCTGCTAAGGCTGCTGACAGCCCCACACTGAGCTGACCAGTATCACTTTTCAGGGGGACCTGGGCACCCCAAGAGAGTGCTGGGCCCTCTCCCACCCCAGTGACTAGGTGAAGTTCTTCTCTAATTCTTCCCTAGCATTAATTCAGATCCCACCCAACAGCACAGAAAGTACTCTTACACCTCTGGGCCTTCCTTCTTGTAATTTACTGTATCAGCTGAAGGATTTCTTTTTATTTTTGTCTCTACAATGGGAAATTTTTCCTATGAACACAAACAGGGATAGGGTAAAAAGGTGCTGTTTGACACAGGTACTATATCTAAGGAAATAACATTTGGAGCACAATACATGGACAGCTCTGCTCCCCTCCCATAAGCTTATTCTCTTTCCAATCATCATGATTTTGATATGCCATTAACAAAATTATCCAAGTAATTAAACTCTTTCTTAAATTGCCATTTCATATTGTGACTGTGCTGAGGAGCCAGGCAGACTCAAACCATTCTGAAAAAACCCCTGCAAGCAGTAATTGAAGTTAAAAGGTTTCTATTTGCAAGCACACTTCTTTCTGGCTCATCTGTGATGGCAGCACTGTAGAAAACTACTGACCAGCCATCTTGTCTGGAGAGCAAATTCCAGGCTGAAAATGAGGAGTTCAAAACTCCTGGTAAGAGAGAAAATTGCCTCCAGAAGAGACTTTCTATGTGTCTCTGGGGACAGTACTAGTGAGGCTGGAAATAAATCCACCCTCACGTGTCCAGAGGAGACTATTACAGGTAACTCATACATGAACAGAAAGTGGGTTTTACAGAGCAAGTCACAGAACTGGTGTGAGCTGTCTCAACTCAGCTCTGGAGAGGTAACAAGGAGGAATCCGAGGCTGTGCCTGTTTTTTGTTGATAAGAATCTACATTGGCGATTATGCTTAAACATGCAGGAAAATCAAAGCTATTGTCTTAAGAAACCCTTCCCTGTAGCAGAAACTCAGAGTTGAACAAGTAGCTGCTTTAAGTTCTGTTGTCAGTTGATCGATGAAAACCCGTACTCTACCTGGAAATCTGAAAAGCAAAAGAGAAATCTCATCAGCTTTAGAGTGTGGAAGAACAGGAATCAGTCACAATCTACCAGAGGATCCTTCTCTGTTTTCTTGTCCACCTGATTTTTCCAAAATCTCCTCTGATTCTCTAAGGCCAGCAACATTTCTAATTTTGGACTTAGCTTGTAGAGTCAAACACTCCAAGTATTGCAGTTCTTTTCCTTAACTCTCCAAGTTTCGTAACTTTCATAAATAATATTGTCAATTTTTGTTTGGCAATGACTGGTATCACATCCAGCTCAAAGTCATAATGAAGATCATGAGCAGCAGTGGGGATTAGAGGGCATTATCTCCCATTCTTCAGTGTGGCACGTTCTTTCAGACTGCACAGTGAATGGTCATTTTCAGAGAAAGAAAACACTGTCACAGAAGTTCATATTCCTGATAATATACACATTACTTGCTTTCCATTTGATCCAGTGCTAAAGCAGTCCCTTGGCATAAACAAGGATTAGTTCCACACGGCAGATTTAGCAAAATAAACCCAACATTTTTAACAGGTATTTGAAGTGGTTTGAGTTAATTGAGTTTGCCAGAGAAAATTAAAAAGTACTGAGCAAATACAAAGTAATCACATCCACAGCCTTAACATAAAACAGCAGAAATGATCAAACATCATAACATTTTTACATTTATAGACTGTAAAAGGCTCCTCATCCTTACCTCTTACAGCACCACTCACATCCCCATAACTGTTGTACTGGCCAAAATCCGTAGAGACCGGCTGTAACAAGAGGGACAGCACATAAATTCACACTTCATGACTTTACAAGCAGGTTGGTACATGGGGAGAAATAAATTGCTTTAATTTTTTTATTTCCCCCTCAATTTTACAACATTTCTTGCATTGCTTTCTTGCCTTTTTAGCAAAGTAGTTTGTGGGAAGGGAAAATAGGTTTGGTCTGGGTTCAGGTGGTTTTATAGGAAACATTTATCAAAATGAAAATCCAATACAGTTGATATAGAAATAAATACCATGGATAATTAAAGCCACCTTTCACTTCTCAAAATCACCATCTTCTTACCCTGTGAAGTCCATTTTTTCCATACCCAGGGAGAGAAGAGGTTTTGGAGGCTGAAGCATGTGCTGTTGAATGAGGAAGGGAAAATATTTTACTGGAAAAATCCCATGGAAACTAAAAAACCAGAACACCTGAGGAATCACCTAGTACAAAATATACAGTTAAAAGAGCCAGGCATATACACAACTAACTGAGACACACTGACTTCAAGAAACTCAGTCCCAAACTTCCACAGATTCTGTAAATGACAGCCAGCTTTCTCATGCCATGGTGGCAGGCCATAATAAGGGACACTGTGATTTTTCCAGGCTCAAAATCAAGGTGGTCTCCACTGGATTGAAAAAAAAAAAGCCCATGGATCAGCCATGGCATCAGCTTTGGGAAAGACATCCCAGATTCCAAAAGGCAATTGATGACTGCACTGATTATCCCTGCAAAGAGGGATGGACACATCTCAAAGGAGCTCCCCAACCTGTTCTAAGGTTAATAAAAAAATCATAAGCTCTGAGTTGAGCAGGTAGACTCTGGCCCCATAAAAATTACAGACAGTGAGGGAGAGCCACAGAAATCCTCTCCAAGGCCATCAAGGCAACACACTTATAAAACAGGGAACACAAGGAAATCTTAGTTTGCTTGGCAGCTGCTCCAGTGGATGACTCCAGAGAGACCCATCTTGTCCCTTCTTGGCTCAAAGTTCAGCTTCTGTGTTACAATGGCTGGTGAATGAAGAGAGTGAAATAAAATCCCCAAACCCTTCTCTGGACATGTGAGAAGGCCACAGCTGTACATCAAAATGTGCAATGAGGCAAAGAATCTAACTCACCAATTAACCAAAGTTAACTTTTGTGCGTTTGCTCTGGAACAAAATACAATCAAAATGTCAGCCCAGACCAAAACACTGGCTGTGTTTGGAATATGCAGCCCCACTGGTCAATACTGCTGAATTTCTTTCCCTAGTAGAAGAGACTAAACAGGGATAGGAACCACCAGTTTAAGCAAAATGTGTTGTTGTAATTTAATAACCCAGCCTATTAGCATGTGTGTAATGTCATAGTCACTGAACACCTCACCCCACTCCTCATCTATATTAAAACAGCTCTCTCCTCAAAATTGCCTGAAAATCCTCAACCTCGTATTTCTTCTAATTTAAAAACAACCCCAACGGTCCTCCCCTCACCAAAACCAGGTGACGAATTAGGCCACTCTTTCAGGGCAGATCACCACATACAGACATATCAAGCAGTCTTCCCAGCTGTCTCTCTTCTGAGACACTGCTTGATATGTGTATTTGTGGTGTTTGCTAGCCATTGTTCATGATTAGCTTTATTGCCTCCATGAATTACCTGGAGAATCGTAACGACTGGCAGAAAGGGCTGACCTACCGCGACTCTCCTTTTCCATCTCTTCCTTCAGTATTAACTGCCCCAGACCAGAGTTGAGCTACAAATGGCAATTAAAAAAAGTATCAATAAAACAAAGCTGACCAAGACAGCGGTAGAAATTGCTTACAGAAAGCAAAGGGGCACTTTCTGGATGGTGTTCAGAAACAGCATGAGGACAAGCTTATAACCACCTTCATGAGCTGCTCCTCCTGCAGCTGCCGGCGTCTCTGCAGCTCCTCATCATCTTCCTCCCTTCCACTTGATCTGCGTCTCATGTCAGCTCCTGCTTCCACAAAACCACAGCACAGAGAGAGCTTTGTGCATCAGTTCAATTGCAGCTCGAAGATCTCAATGCTAGTTCAAAGTACTGGTCAGTTTGATTTGCTGAATAAACAAAGCAGCATTTTCCCACAAAGTCAAAAGACTTTTTCAAAACTCCCTCTTAATAAAACTCACTTGGGTAGCCTACCCTAGGGTTATCAGGCTTGTTATAAACTAAACAAGAACTTAAACTGCACATGAGTTCCAAAACAAGCAACAGTCCTGGATACAAAAGCCAGGATTCAATGTAATAGAGAAAGGAGCTCACGTTGCTTGTTCTGGAAACATGGGGTTTAACAACACCAGCAACTGGATCACAGCTGAAAACCTAAAGTCTGATTTACATTTACACTTTTATCTAGACCCAGAGAAGCAAATCTGAATTGACATTTCAAATGGAAATTTAAACTACATTAGTCTCCTAAATGAACACCCATATTTGGAATAAACAAGGCATTGGCTTTAGTCTAAAATGACATAAACTAATTTAATCCATTGGATAAAGCTAAAATAAATTAAGGCACAGGTGTTGTACATTTTAGTTCTTTAGTTTTTATTGAATAATTTTTATTTTTTTGAATATTCTTAAGAAATAATCCAGTCTGCATGCCAGGACAATTCCATGAATACACAGGATGTGCTATTCCTGCAAGCATTTAGACAGCAGTTCTGTTTTTTTCTGCACAGGGCTTTATCTGATATAGTTATTTACCAACCCTGTGCTAGACAAACTCAGTGGTTAAAGTATGTACACATTTCAAGTATGCAGATGAGAGAGCTTCAAGTATGTTGATGTTATCCCTGTGACTCAGGGACTGTACATGTTTGTCAGGTTGCAATCCCAACTAAAGTACATTTTCCAAAAATTGCTGCTGCGTGTGCAGCCCCTTCAATCGGTCTCTGAGCTCTCCCACCCTGTGTCTCCTCTCCCAGGACTTCTGTGAAGATCCCACTGTTAGGAAAGCCATACATTCCCTCACAGAGACCTGAAACAAGCAACACCTCACTGCTTCAGACATGACTTCAGGAATGAACTGGGCTAGATAGCTTATTTTATGCTACAGGGGTCAATAAAAAAAATAACAGAGGAAAAAAATACAAAGAAAAAAAATTAAATTGATGATGCACATGGATTAAAGAAAAGAAAATAAGATACGTGTAGTGCTACAACACAGAAGAAAAATACAAAGTCTGTAGAAACAGTAACTCTGAAAATCAGGAATTATTTAGTCTGTTAATAGTTCCAATTCAGTTGTTGCTTCTTGCCATGAAATTAGTCATGTGGCTGGAAACAATCATATTTTCTGTGGAATTTTTGCTATTAGCTTAGGACTAAAAGATTTAATAGAATAACTGAAAGAAGTCAGGCTTGTGTGACACACCACACTTTTTAAGCTACCGCACTAGAGTTCAAAAACTTTGCTTATGGGTTAATATCTGTGTGACCAATCCCAAAGTCCTTCAGCAAAACCTCTTATTCTCAGTGCAACTCAACACTTCTAGATTCAGACACTCAGTGGTCTCACCAGGAGAAGTGCACTTCGTGGTGAGCATCTGGACACCACCTTTGTCACACCACCTTTCCTACACGTTTTTCCAGCTGCACTGTCCACGTGCCTTGGGCACCGGTACCTTTCGAGCCACAGAGTCGGATGGTTTGTGTTTGCATACCTACAGCAGCCAGGGAAGGAGGGCCTGGCCAGTGGTCAGTCTCAATCTTTGGTATCTCGTTGGGTGCTGGTGCATGAGCTGCTGGGAACTTGGAGGACTTGATGATATCCTCGGAGGACTTGCTCTGTGCTGCCAAGGCAGCTGCATCTAGATGGCAATCAGGGAACTTAGCTATGTAACAATCTGGAGCAGTACAAAGGTCAGCCTTATTTTGGCTAAATTTTATACTTTACAAGAAGTCAGTTTTCAAAAGCAAACATTTTCATGTTCTGCTTTTTCAACTGCAGTTTGAAGCAAAGCAATGCCTTTCTCTTGCCAAGAGGTTGGAATCAAACCTTCCTCTCCTCCCTCAACCCCACCCCAAAATAACCCCAAATCAGCTTTGGATTTTACTAGGGTTTCACGGTGTAAGAATGATTAGGCAAGAGTAAGAAAATGCAGCCTAACAGTATTTGCCAATATCTCCTAAGGACAGCTGATTATTTATGAAGATGAACTCATACTTATGTACTAATATGTTTTCCCTCTAGGGCAAGAAAATAAATAATTTAGAGTAACAGTACAAATTCTAACTCTACTGATGCTAATTATTTCTTATTATATCTGTGAAAAGCTGCAAAACAACGAAGAAATTAAACCTGAAACAAATATGTTTAACTAGGGGATTTTTTTCGTGCTGCATGCCCTTGCTTGGAGCATGCAGTAGTAGAAAAAACAGACTTGAACTTATTAATAAATACTAAACTCCATTAAGATCACCTCTGCAGGGCGAGGCACTTGCAAAGCAATGAACCTCACCAATAAAATAGCTCAGTAGTGGTGCTTCCACTTAAATTCCATTTTAAGCCAAAGCCTTGTAAAAGCATGTGAGGATGTGCATTATGGCTTTCTCTTCTTGACATTAAAAAAGAAAAAAATAATCTAAGAGGATTCAGTTTACATTAAACTCAGTCTTAACTACCTCTGAGCTGGAAAATATTAGCTCAAATCACCTTTGCTTGTATGAGGCTATCCTAACAGAAGCAAGGGTTCTGGACTCTTCTTTCCTTTTCTCTTTTTTTTGAACACAGAAAGACATCTTTTAACAAAGTGATGCACTGTGTTGCTCATCCAACACGTTCCAGGTAGTTAAGCAACACCAGTGTTAGATATCATTGGGAATTTTGAGCAGTTGATGATTGGAAAACTCTAAGCATAATTGCAGGCATGGAGGAAGCTGGTCAGAGTTTACAAAAGCATGACTTCAAACAGTACTTACGTATTAGAATTGGTGATGTCAGTGGTTAAACATTCACATGTTAATGGGAGGTGAGGAGAGACATTAAAACCATAAAAATAAACAGAAACAACGTTAAGACTTTTTCCAAAATGAGCATATGGCTTGAAACTTAAAAAAGAAAGAGGGGAAAACCCTGATGTGATACCAGAGCAGTGTAATTTGCAGTGCTCACTCCTGACTACAGAATGGACTTGTGGGCTCTCCTGCTCATCCCAGCTCAGTGGCTCTCAGCCAACTGTTCATCTAAGCCCTGTAGTGCTGCTGATTTGCTACTTAACCCTAAATACATTCCACTGGATAAAACATCTGCAAAGGGATGCAAATTCAGAGTCTATAAACAGTGGAGTCATCCGTCTTTCATCGAGGTAAATAAAAAGCATCTCCTATGCACAGCTTTCTGTCCACAGCAGGAGGGAAGAGTGAACATGCTCCTCTACAGTGCAGCCTTCCCCTGTGGGATTACAGACAGGCAAGGCCGTGGGCTCCTGCCATCACTGTCATTTCAGACTCGCTGTGACAACACCAACACCAAAAAGCTTAGAGCACTAACACTGCTGTCCAACTCAGAACCCAAACACCTGGAAAAACAAGTACAGCAAACTACCTGAGCTGTATCACAGGGCTGAGAGTCAAATTAGCCCTCTCAGTGATAAGTCGCCTATAATACCTTCACTAATTAAAGATTCTTATTTAAAGCCACAGGTACATTCGGAATTCCAGTCTGATTATAACGTCTCCATCTTTGCTGTTGAAATAAATCATTGTACTGTGTCTGTTTAAAATAAGGATATTTCATGAAGTCTCTGTCAGAGATCAGTCTACTGTTAATCCATTTTAACATGACCAGTACCTGTACTCTTAAACTTAAAGAAGAGAAATGCTGGAAGGTATCATAATGCAAACAGCAAAATCCCAGCTAATGGCAATTTTGCCATTAATATCCACATGGCAAGATTAAACCACATAATCCAAACAAAACAACATGATTTAAAACATAATCACTTTCCAGGACATGCAATTACAGCCGCTTCAAGCTTGGACTACTACATTTTTATGCTTACAAAGTAAAAATTGAATGCTTTTCACTAATTGCACACCTTTTCATTCAGTTGACACTCCAATTTTGCAATAAAAAGGGAAAGGTCATTTACCGTGTTGTTTGTAGATGGGCGGTTTCCTGTAAATGTTGACACCTTGATCTGTGATATTAAGAAACAGAAAAAAGGAAATGTGGAAACTACTTCAGTTGCAGATAAAGATAACTCCACCACTAAAGCAATAGACAGACCAAATCAAGGATGTAGCACAAGAAAAAGCCAGAAAGCTATTTCTAGTATTATACAAAATCAGATTATTTAAAGAAAAGAAAACATAAGAACAAGTGAAAAGTCAAAGACATGTGGTATGAAGTCCTTTGGAGCTGATTCTGTAACATGTGGATGCATCAACTCATGAACAATTAATTTTAAAGTGGGATAAAAGAGAGGAAATGTAAGCAGGCAAGACATTTCAATGGTGAAGATACAAGCCATTTGGGGAAAACTACCCCAAATAACTTCTGTGGAAAATTGTGCTTCAGTCAGAACAGCTCAATTTTCTTTCCAACTGACTGGCTGGATTGAACAGAGGAGAATGCAGTGAGCCTACAATTCACTTCAAAATCCAGAGAACAACATTGCATGTTTTGAACAGGCAACAACAGCCACACTTCAGTGAGTCAAAGGGATTCTTTATGCAGTGTTCACTGATATGCTATTAATTCTCAAACCACAAGGACAGATTTTCTTTCTTTTTTTGGTAATTTTTTTATGCAAGGCCCACCATATTGCATATTACCTATGTAAATCAGAATAAAAACACTTCCCAGAACTCTAATGCAGTAAATCTACAGCATGTCTAAGTGATAGCATATTTTCACAAATAATAATCTAAGACAGGAACCATTTTGTTCTAAACTACCTTCCCACCCCAGCCAACACTTCGTGTATTCGGCACAGCTACAAATACAAAAGCTAATCCAAAATCAGCACTACAGTGCAAAAATGTGCCAAAATCTTATTAGAAGAGCAAATTGAGCTGCAGGGAGCTAGAAAATTAATGTCAGAAACCCATTTTGCTACTTTATTCTGCCTGAAAAAAGTTTTCAGTTACACTAGAATGAAAGATGAAAAGGAATTTCAGAAACACATGCGCTGTATCACAGATCCAATTAAAGTGCTACAGGAGACAACTTTGCCTTTGGCGTGAAGGAAAGCTAAACCTAAAAACCTACTGAAACAGAGGCAAATCGTACTCTGCAGAGCCCTACATCCTTAAATAAACAGGCAAACTCATTGCACACAAAGACACTGTGGTCTTTCATTCCCGTGTGTGATTTGTTGTGGCCACTTGACCAGCAAACAGGTATGAACGTTACAAGGGTAGTCATGCAGTCCTTTTGCGCGCACGGACACCAGAAAGCTCCAGGGAGGACGGGAGCACAGCTCCTTCCGTGGCTGCACCACGCCAGCTGGCGAGGAGAGCTCTCCCACCGTGCTCCAGGTCATTTCTCACAGCTATTCATGCAATTAGGCTTGAGTTTAGGTGAGGCACTGAGAACCAGGTGAGCTTAAGCGGTTAAAGAGCTGACCTCAGCCAAGCCAGGTCACCCTGACGGAAAGGGGGCGTGCACAAAATGTTTATCTGCCAGATTTGAGGAGACCAGGGAGGGCAGTAACCTCTGGCAGTGTGGAGGAACTCTATGCTGAAGGGAATCTGAAAATAACTGGATAGAACAAAGCTTTCAGCCAGTGCTGAAGCAGCCAGATGCATGTCCAAACCCTAGGGACACACAGCTCATCCCATCAAAATCCAAGACACATGGGCTTCTCAGATGCTGGAACAACTGTGGAGCTCACTTCAAAACAGAAACTGCCCTCTACAGCAAGGACATCCTAAGGCACACATGTCCTTGTGGATCTGCAGATCTCTCTGAGGACACCAAGCCATTGCACAAAACAAGAAACAACCTCACCTGCTTTAAAAAGAAAGGAACACTAGACTAGAATTGCTGGGTTCAAAACTGAAACAAGTCACAACAATCTGAATGAACAGCACATGTAAAGGCTCACTGGCCATTACATCACTCAACCTCTTTTCTGCATGTGAATCAAAACCAACTCCTCTTAAAATCAGCAGAGCTATGCTGGTGCTCAGCTGCTGCAACTGGGAGAAAAATCAAGCCCTACATAGCTCATATATAGCTCACAGGCCATCAACAGACCCTGAAAAATGAAGCAGTCTTACAGTGAAACACCTGACCAAGAGAATAGCCAAAAATCACAATGAACCCCCACGTTCTTAAGGCACTACTCCTCTCAGCAAGCCCAAAAGCAGTTCCAAACCCTGAGGGTGCATCCCATGGTAAACGGTGTGAAACGATGGAGACAAGACAGAAGTTACAAAGGCTACATTCTACACTGTGACAGGACAGTGAGACACACACAGTGCCAGCTCCTACCTGGAACATGGAAATGTTTAGGGGCCTGAGCGTAAGTTGGAGTGAGAGGGCGACTGTCAGGCCGATAGGGGACAGGGGAGTTCCGACCGCTGGACGGCTCATTGCCTCCAATGAAAGAATGGAGAAAACAAAATGAGAAGAGGGAGAGCAATAAAAAAAAAAAAAAAAGCAAGCCCAATCAAACCCAAACAAAACTGGTGGAATCAAAATCTCCAGGGAGAAAAGAAGTTGAACCAAAATATAAATACAAACAATAAGGAGGACTGGTAGTAGCCCTGGTGACATTTTTTCCCCACTGCTATTCCTGCAGAGACAAAAATTCATGTCCAGGCTGGAGTTGAGGTTTGAGCAGCTCAGACTCTTTCTGACGGCATGCAGGCAGGAGCTGTGTGCTCGTAGCTGGTGATTAGATGGGCAGTATAGAAAAGAAGAATGGAAGGTTACTTGGCAATGATTTTTTAGTACGGAGGTTGATACTTGTAATTAAAAGGCGCAAACACGGAGCAGAGTAGTTGATATGCAAACCCAAAGCAGATAGAAGCAGATGCTGGCAGTTACTACAGTTCACTAAACCAAAAGTGTACAGAAACCAGAAACAGAAAATAGCTGTTAGGTCACTTGGCCCATATCAAAAGGCATAACTGTTCCTTACACACTCTTTCATTGGTTTAGGAAAATTCTGATGTGGCAAAATAATTTGTAAAGCACTGCAGCCCACCTGGTGGCTGCGCCCACATCGTTCGTGCCGCTCCAAATCTCTGTCAATGCCAAATTTGGCTCTGATGACAATACTTCACCACTGCTGATTTAGCAAATCTGAATCTAATAGCTAAACCCCTTGGTTCTAGTTTGCACACACAATTTGTTCCATTTGTAGGATTACTCTTAGTGGGACTACCCTTTTGCCTCCTGACAATGCACCACAGCAATCCAACGGCCCTGAAAGTTCCTGTGTCTTGCCAGGGAGAGAGGGCTGCTGCACAGCCACGATGGTGGATCCCCAAGTACCAACACTTAACAGCCAGATATCCATTCACATGTCTGCGTGTGTACCTTGAAAGAATGCAGCTGCCTCTTTCATTGCACCATTCTTCACACTAGAGCAAACTCGCACAAGGAGAAACCATCCACACAGCTGCTTATTTTACATGGGTGGGGGTGACCCCAGCAGTGAAAAGTAGGGGAGCATCAAACCCCTTCCATTTTTAAAGTATGCACAAGGGCTTAAAAAACCCTATAAATGCTGATTAAGGAAGCAAGAAAAAAAATGGAAGGTGGAGGAGGGAATGATAACAAATACAGGAGGGCTATAAAACGTAAGAAAAAATAAATTGCAGACCTGTTTCCTATGTCCTGTTAGAGGACCCAAAACCTTAGACTTGGCATGCTATTTACATATTTGGGGTGGGGAGATAGGTGTGGGAGAAGGAAAAAAGAAGTTTTCTTTACAATTTACACAAAAAATCCTCTTTTACTTGAACACTCATCTGCCAATCTAAAAGGCACTAAAAGGGAAAAAAAAAATGTTCATTACAAACCTTGCTGAGATGTGCCCCAGAGGCTTTAGCCAGTATACAAGTTAACCCACTGCTTATGAATGTTTCAAAAATTACATGCACAGTTCAGGGGCCTTGGCTGTACAAAATTTGTCCAGAAGAATGCATGTGCAAAATTCTATATTTAGCACTTTGACATTTCAGCCCTAAATGACATGATGCTCTTTCAACCACATGAGTGGATGGTGGTTTTCTATTTCAGGTGCAGCGATGCTGAGCTTGTGGCCAGGTAACAGTAAGGGCTAGGTTTGCTAACTCTGAAAAGCAGCATGAGTGATTAGTTAAACATTATTGTCATATTTCAATCTATGGCCTTTTACTTAGCAATTCCAATATTGTGTTCTACTTCTCCAGCCTTTGAGATATTGTGATGGTGAAACACCTCATTTTATTTTGCTTATGTCTTTTGTTCCTATCGAGAAATTATGAGTTACTTTGCAGCAAAATCATTGTTTTATAAGGAAAAAAACCCCATTAATATTGGTAAGTCTCGAGATACAGATAATTGTTTATACAGAACATGTTGCTTTGTTTTTCTGCTTCCCTTGTCAATTACACTCAATAAAAGAGAAGAAACAAAGGGGATTTATTGACCTGTGGACTTGTCACAACAGAGGAGTCACAAATACATTTTACCTGTTGGGAACTGGTAGTCTAAATGCGGGTGTGTTCAATTTGCAGTGCTTCTATCACCAACACTACAAATACAGGGAAGAAACCCTGCTTAGAGCCCTCTCTACCTCTAGACACAACTAAGTGTGCTCACACCCATAAATGTATGCTGGCTGGTCTTGCATCTGGGACACAGATAATTTGTTTAGAGAGAACTGGTGATGTTGTATAATGCACCCACTACCAGGCAGACAATTACTGTGGTATCATCCTGCACGTGATGCTTTACAGATGTCTCTGTTGGCTTCTGTTTCCTGGGGCACCTAATGACTCCTGCTAGTAGTGACAAATAACTCCCCTTTACACTTCCTAGGATGGCAGCCTCATTACCTCCAACCTCTGCAAGAGGGAATGGTACATCTACTTAGATTCCCATTAGGCCATCCCTGAGGAGCCCACTCCCATAACGAGGCTTAAGTGCTGGGGATGCAGCTGCAAAACCACCCACAATTTACGGAAGCAGTGCCAACATCTGCGGAATGTGCACACGCACAGAGGAAAGCAGAGCTCCTGGCTGCCTGTACCTGTCTCCAGGGCCTCATGGCCAGCCTTACATACAAACCCATTAAATTTGGGTTCCTTGCCCGCACAGGAAAGTCTCTCTTACTGTCTCAGATATGCTGTAACTACTGTTAACTCCCCAAAGTAACAAGAGCACTCCAGTTCACCAACACTGTAGAAAGAACTAATTCTCACACCCTTGGCATGAAGATGAATATGTCTGTGTGTAGGTGGGCGGGATGTTAAGAGATAATGGAACAAGCTTAATCTAAAAATCATCACTGGAGTACAGCAGAAGGGAAATTCAGAGGCTTTTTTTTCTTTCCTTCTCTTTGCTCCATCAGGTAGTTGTTTTCTATAGCTGAATTTGTAAGGCAGGTTGCCCTAGCAGCCAGGAATAGAATTGCTTGCCCACACACAGCCCAGTGTAATGCAGGTTCCTGCTGCCTTCTGAAGTGCTCACCACTGGGCTCAGTGGGATTCACAAGCTCAGCTCACGGAATCAGGCCAAAAACCCATATGCAACCAACACTGAGCCTTCTGTCAGCTTCCAGTTTACTTGCTCTACTTCTGAGTAGACACAGGAAAACAAGTGCAACAATACCTGAAACCCTTACTCCTATTCAGGTTTTGTCAAATTATCATTCATCCTCTTGTCCAGATGTGTAGCCCTTATTTCACACACAAAACTGAAAATCATGAAACAGCCAAAACACAACTGTTTGCCAGAGCAGAACTTCCATCTGCATCCACAAAACCCTGTAAATAGTTACCAGATACAGAAAGCATTTGATTTCAGAGATCTGCCTCAGGGAAGGAAAGTGGGAGCCTGTGAAAACCAAGGTCCAAATTCTGTATGAAGGTGGGTAGATTCCTCTTGGGAAGGTCTGTGAGCAAAGGAATACACACTTCTTTGAGACTCTTTTACATGGAGTTCTTATGGGGGCTTTGCAATATTCTTGAATGCCTCTGAAAAATTCTAGGCATGTGAGATGAAATCCTGGCTCTCAATGAGAGTTTTGTCTCGGATTTCAGAAGGGTCAGGGTTTCTTTCATTCGTGGACTTGTTTTGATTCTTTCATAGAAAAGACAGTACTTTACTGAGACAAGACCAAATTCAATGGAGAGTCCAAATTAGATTAAATTAAGTCTAAGCTGATGCATATTACACACCCTTCCAGCTTTTTCAGCCTATATGTTACATCAACAAACTCTCACTAAGACTTTCTGAGGCGCATTTAGCCCCTTTCACTCCTCCAATTTCTTTACTTTTGGCTACGTCTATGAGATTTAATCATTATGCTTCTTTAAGCCTTATGTTGTATGAAAACACACTGAAACTGGTCTAAATGTCTGCTTTTCTGGCTTGAGCATACAAAATAACCCAGGTGTAATGTGTCACATGACACTTCAGTTATCATTATGCTGCTGGGAAATCATGCCCCTTTACCAAAGCAGTTGAGACACCATCTGTGTTTTTCTGACTCTTAAAGGGAAAACCCCCCAAAATTATGGTTTTGTGAAATCTTTCTTACAAACCAACATCAAGTTCTTGCTAAAAGTACAAGTGAGAAAGGCTGAGCCAGTAAAAAGATCACATGGTGCCTTTTCTGCCACAGTGATACGAATTTGAGCTTTCAGGAGCTTTGCTGAGTAATGACACATAAATGCTGTCCAGGCCTTCAGAAAATTGAGGATTCTTACAACATCTTCCAGGACATATCTGATAAAAACCATACCCACCCCTCTGTCTACAGCACTTGGAATCCCACTCGGCCTTTTTTACCAATAACTGAAAAAGATACCTGATCTACATGCCAGGTGATTCTTTGAAATCTGAAAACAATAAGCATGGATTTCCAATAGTTCTTCCCATTTCTCTGTTGAAGAAGCTATTTTCTCAACAGAAAAAGAATGAAAATGCCACTTGAAAGAGTGTGAGCATTAATTTGGATTTACAGCAAAGAAATGTTGAAATTGCAAGGACTATGAATTAACTGCATGCTGAAATGAGCAGTATATCTATTTTTAAGGGTCCCAATCTTTTTAAGTGAGATTTTTTTAAAAATAGTGACATAGTAGGAAAGTGGCCAGTGCAGATCATCAAAAATTATCTAAAAAAGGCAAGAATATAAAATTAGTAGTGGTGATCTGAATGCTTAAATAGCCATGATGTTGAGATCTATTAGCATTTCTTGAAATTTCATGGCAACAGCTTTCTTGCAACTGCTTTTGATTATCTCCAGTTTATGATTATCTACATTAATCAATGGTGCCAGATTGTGATCTATGTTCAATTTACTCAACTCTCTCTTTTTGGGCTTTGTAGGTGATATAAGCTATGACCTTCTCCCCAAGAGAAGAGATGGCCCAGCCAAGTGCTACAATAGAATTCAAAGTAAGCCACATTCACAAAAAGCAAGAAACAAAACTAAAAGCTTATAGAGCTAAGTGAGTTCCTTGATGGGACACAGTGAAAGAATAATTCTCCTCCAAATCAAACCATGGAAAATAAAAGATTGAAAAAAGGACCAGATCCTCAAATAATGTAAATCCTTGCAATGCTACTGCTTTCAGCGGAGCCTGCCAATTTGCATTAGTTGAGGAGAGGCCTAGAGATTTTAATTTTACTTTGTTGGGCCCTAATTATTGCCAACGTGAATAACAAAGATTAACTTTCTTGTTGCCATTGATCTTTCTATTATCTCTTTTTTCTTCTTTTTTGGTATTTTTGATCATCTTGTTCTCATTCAGGCAATACTGTATTCAATTTTTTCGATGCATGCTTTAAGAACGTGGCAGTAATAATTAAATTTGATAAGCTAACTGCTGAAGGGATTGTTGTGTACTGCTTTACAAAGAAGCTAAATGAGGCACATACAGGTTCTAGGTAATAAATGACAATGCTTTTCTGTGTGTTTCTACCAGGTAAATGCTTGGTGACTCTTCAACTAGGGCCCTTAGAAATGACATATTTCCTCCAGAAGAAAGGACATTATGTCTATTCTACCGTAGTTTCGAGTGCAACAGCACATTTCGAGGCATGCTCAGCTACACAGCCATAGGCAACCTCCCAGAGAGACGCCTTATCAGCTCTGCCAGAACGCTAACACATCTCCAGCCTGGAGGGTACTCCCTGGAGACAGGCCTGGCTCCTTACCTTTGACATGGGGGAAGAAGTGGTGTCGGAAGGGGGAGTTGGGGCGGGAGTCATGGAGAGCGGGGCCGCGGCTGCTCGTGCGCGGGGGTGCCACGCGCTGCGCACCCAGGGCCAGCAGCTCTGCGGCAGCGGGGAGGCGGGGGGCAGGACAGAACGGAGACAAAGAAAAGCAATAAGAGACAGGCAGGGAAGGAGGCTTCGAAGGAAGGAGAAAAAAAAAGGCATTGAACAATTAGGATTCTGGAAAGAAGGAAGGAGAAAAAAACAAAACGGTTAAAGACGCACCAAAGGGTCCGTAAATGTTATGACAAAATTACAGGAAGTATTAGAAGAGAGGCTTAGCTTTGAACTGCATCGCTAATTTAGCATAACATCATTGGCTTAATGAGCTTCTGACCTATGCCTTGTTACCAGAAAGTAGCCTGCTACCAGCATGCAAACATCACAAACATTGACGCTCAATTAGTTAAGAAAGCAGCTGGTTTGAAAAGTGCCTGACCAAAAAATGTCAGTCAAGAGGCATGCAAGCTGTTTTCTATTGTTTTAAGACATTCCAAAAATGCTGCCAACATCAGCTAGGGCACCGCGGGAGGAAAAGGCTGCAAACTTTTTCAGAACTTGTAGCACTCGATTTTTGAAGAACCTCATGCTGACAACGTCAGTGCAGCAGTTCACTTCTCTCTCAAGGGCTAGCTGGGAGCAAAAGAGAAGTTATCTGGGGCCACTGGGTTTATTGAGAGAGAAGTTATTCTTGCAAAATAACGTAGTGAAAAGAAGTGCCATTAGGAGGAAAAAAAAGAACATATACAACTGCTATTATTCAATGTGAGTAATTACTGTAGGAAAATAATTACTGTAGGAAAATGATTAAATTAGCTTTAACAACTACCCCAAAACAGGGTAGGAAACATCAAATGATGAATTGTACAGAATTATTTCTGTGTCGCATGAGGATCAGTAACAGGTGAGCCCAAGATGAGATCATCTGAACAGAGGTAAGTCTGAACAAATGTCTTCTCAGAAAATCCTTCAGGCTATGGACTTTGGAAGATTTTACATTTGGATCCAAACTCTGGCTTGAGCCCATTTGCCCATCACAAGAGTTACATAAACAGAGATTGCTTCTGGGGAAGGTCTTTGACTGAACACAGACAGTAAAACTCAATCACAGTCAAGTCTGGAATAGGGCCTGGATTTGTTCATATCCCTGAGACAACAGATAAAAATGGAAAAATCCCCTCAGAACTGGAGAATCAAGGGACAGAAGTTTGCAGCTTTTTCACGCTTTCAAGTCTCTTTCAGTTTCAGTTGTAACGTCATCTTAAAACACAGTCATGTTGTCAGCACTGAGTATCAGACACAATTTGCTTCTGTCCCACCTCCCTTGGGTCCCTTAAATAAGGCATTCACTGACAGACACAATTGGCTGCTTTCAGCCCACCCCCACTAGGAAATGGCTACAGCATTCAAGTTCCACAGTGGTGGCTCTATTATAAATCTTTAATTTTAAAAATGGAGCTCCTATTGCATATGGGCTTTTGGCATCCCAACTGTTCAGCTGTAATCACCAAGGAAGATGAAACCGTGCGATTGTATCACTTAATTTAAAAACAGATCACAAAGATTTAATTCATTACCATACACAATAAAATCAGTCTTGAAAAGTCTTCAATGAATAGCATTTAGAAATACATTTTTATGCAGTTTGGGTGTGGATGAATAGTTCATTTTCATATCTTGCTTTTATATACACAACCAGTAATTTTGGAGGCACTGGGAACCTGAATGACCTGTACATTTTCTATATTGTACATAGAACTTGTACATCGCTGCTAAACCAGAAAGTAAAGTTTGTGTTTTCAAGCGTTCCCAGGCAATTGCCTATGGCTTTAATTAAAAAGATGCCTTCTGAGTCCATGTCTTAAAAAATGACTAGCAATTTGGAACATATAGGTGTTTTGCTTCTGAATGTGAGATTCTATGGCTGCACCAAGCTTTAAAGGAATTTTTTACAAGGGAGTAAACCTACATTACTAACTTCTGAACAGCAAGCTGTAATTTTTGTTTCCAATATGTGATACTTCTCCCAAATTCCAGAATGAAGTTTGCGATTCACTGCTGCAAATTTTTGCTGGCTTTCAGAAACACACAAATATTTTAAAAAGAATTGATTGGAAACAAAACCAGAAGATTCATATTCATGATGCAAGAAACAGCCTAGTGCAAAAGACTATGTCAATCCAGAACAAGAAAACAGGTAGAAAACGAGACATTAAAATACACAACAATTTTTCAATCCTAAACTTCCAGTTCTAAGAGAAACAAGTGCTTCACTGCACCACTGAGTGGCATAATAAAGAAACAATATTTTTGCACGTGTTTGTAATGCAGTTGCCCTTACCAGGTCTGTGGAAATGCTGGGGGGAACGTGACATGGTGGGGGTGTAGCTGTGCCGACTGTACACGGGAGAGTTAATGGAGCCCTGGCTGGTAGACCTGTGAATCATGCGGTCCCGAACGTCCTGATAGCCCTGCAGGACAGAGGCATCCACTGATAAATGTAAATGCACATTACACATTCTTAGCAGCACTTAACTTCCGTGGATCTGAAGGCATCAGCAGAAGCGACTGAAATAGTAACATCCCTTAAGCTTTCAACCTACTTCATCAGCACTGTTCTCCAAGGATCTGCTCCAACCCATTTTTATAGTCAGAATTCAGTCTTGGAAGGTTCCAACTCCACCTGTAATTTCTATTTGACTCTATATAATCCTAGATTTGCCCACATTCCCTGACTCCATAAGGGAAGCTGCATCCAGAGTATGTGTGCCCTGTAGTGTCCTGCACAAGATAAATACATGAGCTGGCCATCAGTGAGCTATCTTGGAGACCAGCAAGAATTCAATAGCTGCAGCACAGAGCTCTCTGTGGCTAAATTTACCACGTGTCACAACCAGCTACATCAGCAGGTATTTATATCCAAATCAGATTCCCCATGCATCTGAAAACGACACCTTCTTGTATAGCAAAATTCAGTTTACTTGGTTTCCTGGGGGTAAAAAAAGTCAATAAAAGAAACAAACAAAAAACCGCAAAACAAACAACACCCTCACGCAAACACCCTCCCCCCCCATGAAGCAAACTAAACTAGGACAAAAGGGAAAGGACTGATGTTAATGCATGAAGATTTACAAGAAATTTTATAGTCCCTTAATTTTTAACTAGTAGCAATCAGTACAACTTTTACGTTGCAAATAAGCAACGTGATAATGCAACGATAATGATTCTGCAAGAGCATCTCTTGTATCCTGACAAATGATGTCACAAATGTTTCCTGTTATTATGATGTTCAAATTAACTCCTCTGGCAAAGCAAAACCAAACCAGACCATAGTTATGTTTTCTTCATGACAAAACTGCAAATGTTTCAGTAGCAAACATGGGTTATTATTTCGATGCTTAGAGCAGCATTTTATCTCCTGTAAATCCTGCAGCTCCTGAGATCTGAATCCGCCTGTGCCACACGGAGCAGGAATGTACCAGAAGTGACGCCTGCTGGACACAGGGCTCTGCTTTACAGACAGCAATCAGGAGGAGTGGTAGCTCCACTTTTTGTACAATCGCTCAATAAGAGCTTCATGTTTCCTTCTTAGAAATAATTTTTGTTAAGTTTCAACACTGAGAAAACATGCCTGTGTGGCAAACAGAGATGGATCTGACTGATAACAAACCCAATGCCTGCATTGGCTTGAGGGAATAATTCTAATCACAGTAGGATACTGCCCCCAAAGGTTCCACCAAACTTACTTCTGCAGAAGGGGTAGGTGATAATGTCCTTGGAGACTGCAAAGACAAAAAAATAAGGTTATGAAATCATATCATTGCATATACTGGGACAGAAAAAGGTAATCTAAACACTGTTGCAGATACTCTGATATATGGCAATGTAAAGTGGCAATGCAGGAATTACTGAGGCCATCCCAGCACCGGAACCTGCTTTTTCCACATTGCTCAGGGACTGGTCCATGAATCATTGAAGTTTAAAGTTTCTGGGAGAATCTTTATAAGTGTGATTAATTCAGTCAAGTATCATGCAAGATCATCTTAGCCATCTAATCACTGTGGTAATTAAAACATAGCTGTAAAGATCAAAATCAGAAAGAGTTATTAATTTAACAACCATGCCTGTTATGAAGAAATCTTTAAAATGGAAATCGAAAGTAAATAAACTGAACTCAGAGCTTTGCATGGAAAATCAAAATACAGAGTATCTTTCAGGATGAAGCATGTTTTCCCTCCAACGCACACACTCTGGCAAAAATGTGCTTCTCCCCAAGGCCTTACATTTCATACCCATGCAAAGGAGCACGTAGTCGTCATCAACATTTCTTTGATATGACCTCCTTTAAATCTCTGCGTTCCTCCATGGTTACGTAAGGGGAACAGACAGGAATTACAAGCATGTGTATTGAAAGAACTGCACAAAGGCCAGTGGGCAGAAATATGCACAATATTATGAAAAGTTTCTGCAATACAGACAGGGAAACTGAGGCAAGAAATACCTTTAGAAGAAACATATGATTATGCATATGCTGATGGCACAAACAAGAACAAAGGCTATGTGTAATTACCAGTTATGTGCTCCTTAACCACCAGACAATTTGAAGCTGGGAGATCAGGATTTAATTATTTCCTTTGTGCACAGAACTTCAATATTACTTGTCATAATAAACTGGGCAGGAGATTATGCTTTTAAATAAGACCACAATTATAGAATGATACAGCCATTAAGATAATATCTCAGAAGCAAAACTGCTGATTCTGGTCTAACTACTACACTAATGTACAACATCAGTAGTGTAAAATGTGTGCAGAGTTTCTGGTAATAAATACCCAGCTAGTAAATATCCATACATTTTGGATTGAGAGACCATTCAGTCTCTTGGAGCTGGTGACACTGGGAATGCAAAGTATCCAAACAAAGGAGCAACGTTTTTTACTGGATACAGGACGACTCCTTATCATCAAGTTTCCATAAAGCTGTTAAAGACTGCTTTTGCTACTTTCCGTCAAAGCCTTGAAAGTCCTTTACATTCGTATTTTCCTAATTCCTATCATCTAACAGCAGCAGCTGTAAAAACTTTGCTCCACATGAAACATGCCATACACAGTGCTTTGGAACAACAGTCTCTACAAAAACGTAGAGCTAACCTAAAACTCTCAGTATGAATGAAAGAAGCAGATGTTGTGAGGTGCATTCCCAAACATTTTCTACTAGCAATTCATGTGTTATTCTAAATAAATGAATTTCTATCATCTTCTGGGGTTACCTGGATGCTGAGGTAGCAGCTACAGTAAAAGGTAGTCATAGGAGTCTAAGACTGGCAAGGCAGCCCAGAAAGTAGCGTACTGAATCCAGGTATTTTGCCTTTCATGTACTTTACTCCATCACTAGCTGACATCATCTCGCTGCTTTTTGGGAAATGGAACCTCACTCTTCAGCCAAGTTACTTTTTTATCATGCACAGGTGAACTGTCAGATCTCAAACTCTGAGGCTGCCAAGGAATGTTTGGTTCTCCAGGTATTTAAAAACCTGGTCTGTCACAGATGGCCACACTATGGTCAGTTTGAAACACACTGTGCAGGCAACTGAGAAAAGCAGCTCCATTCCAGAACAGCAAGCCAGTGGAAATACAGTGAAAGCTCCAGATGGGGAAGGGGAAGGGGAAGGAGGAAAGGAAGAGGAAGGAGAAGAGGAAGGGGAAAGGGAAGGGGAAGAGAAAGAGGAAGGGGAAGAGGGCTCGTTCTGACGAAACTTACGTAAAATTTTCTACTGCAACAGGCTCAATTCTCTATTGCTTTGAGAGCTGAGAGTCTGTTTTAATACCTGAAGCCACACGGGTCATTTTGTCATCTGGGGAACGTCTGCTAATTTTTACAGGTGTCATTCTGCAACACAAGTTCCAGCATTTCACACTGATGCCATTTTAGCTGTCTTTTAACTGAACTACCAGGTGGGATCCCTGCTCCATTTCAAAGCATCTATCATACTAGGAAAAATCATTTTTTTCATTTTATGTCCACTTGTTTAGAGAAAGGTGTTTAAGAGTGCTTTCAACAAACAGAATACTTGAAATAAAGGACATAGAGGTAAAGTGCTGCTTCTCAATATGTACCCAACAAAAGTTGGAGCTGAGAAAAGACAACTTCAGTGCTCATCAGGTTACTGCTCACAGAGCAGACAGAACTGACAGGTCCTGAAGAACCTGAATACCTGACAGTTTATGGAAACTTTCTCACTCTGTTGCGGGCCAGCCTCGGTAGCAGAAAATTAATTTCGCATCTCGTTTGTGTCTTTGGAGCCCGAGGGCAGGCGGAGCCAGCCTGCGCTCCCCGCGAGAGGGCGCCGGGACAGCGCGGCTCCAGCGCCGGGATCGGGCCCAGCAGGGATGGCGAGTGGGAGACCCGCCCGGGCACTGCCCTGCCCCTGCCCCGAGAGCAGCCCCACGCCGGGGCTGCTCACTGCCATGCTGTTTTCTCGCTTTCTGCCCCTGAAGTGTACCGCCTTCTCGTAGCCCATCCCCTAGAATTAAGGTTTGTGTCCATCTCTGGATAAAGTTTGGTGCCTCTTGCACCTGTTCCCTTGTACACCCAAAAATCTTTCTTTGCTGAGACTGTTTTTTTTTTTTTTTTCTCTTTAAATCATGGTGAGGGGCATTTCTAGTGTACAAGGGTAAACTGAGGGTCCCCTTTTATTTAACACCACCACATACACACCCTTTGCAAAGAGAATGCAGGATAAATCACTGTCTGCATGACTAAACATGTCACCTTCTTTGCTTTTTAAAGATGATGGGGACCGCTGTATGTTGTACCAGGATTGCTGTCACTCGATTACCACAACACAAACACAGAGTAAGGGATCGCTCCACCCCAATGGGCTTGTGTTCTCATTAGGGCAAGGGAAGGGACGAGAAACAGATACAAAGAGGTGAGGTAACTTGCCCAAGGTGACAGAAGTCAGCAGTAGTGTTGGGTGAAAACCCAAGACCTTCTGAAAAAAAAATGAGAGCCCCTTTTGTTTCCAGAACAAATTTCTGTAGTCACTAGAAATTAACTGAATTTAATGCTGGTGAAAAGATGGTGTAAGAAAACCCTGAAGGCTTTTGCTTATTCCCAGAACAAGCATAAAAGCAGACAACTTACACCATATTGCTTTATCAGCTTCCAACATACTTCTTTGTCAGTAAGAAGCTTCCCTTTAAGGATTAACAAATAGTTTACTTTCTCTGGTGAGATTAGTTCCCTCTGTGTGACTAACAAGAGACTTGTGTTTGTAGCAGGTTTTGTGCAGTGGGTCAGGCCTGGTGGAACTGGTCAGAGGTCACCAAGGCATCTCACAGTGGTTTTGAACCAGATGCCAGCTGTATTCACTACCAACATAAATTGGAGGGGAGAAATTCTGTAATGTTCTGACCTGTTAATCTCTTATTTTATTCCTGAGCTGAATTTCCAATTCATGATTTAAAATAACTCTATAAAACATTAAAGAACAAAGGAGGAAAACTGATGCAGTTCTGACCTGCTGGTGGGCAGAACACTGAGAAGAAAGCAGATTATCAGTCACACTGATCTGGTCATCTACAGACCACTGGTGCCTGAATGATTTACTGTAATTCTTTTTTCTTCAACTTATCTTCATACTCAATTCAGTTACAGTCAGTAAGGTCACTGAGATTGCAGCAGTAAATCCATTTCCACGTCCATTTAGATTTGCATTCAGGAAGGCTGATTCACAGACAGATGGTATTAGATGACAAAACCTGCTTCACAGACTGCACTGGAACAATGTAAATAGCAATTGCAGCTATGGAAATTCACCTGAGGAAACTGGGGACCGACAGTCTGAAAGATACCTTTGCGTACAAGTTTAGAAGAATAAATGACATAGCTTTTTCTTATTGCTGCATGATACAAGAATCCTTACTAAATGCCAGCAGGTTAAAATGTGAGGCAGGTATGTCTATAACACGATTAACCTGCTTTGCCAGGTGGAAGAGCACTTTATCCTGACACAGTTTTATCCAGTGTCTGGCAAAGTTCTCTGGTGATATGTATGTCCCTTCAGTATCTGTGAGATAAGTATCCTGCTGCTCTTAGTCCATAGAATATCATGGTATTCCTCCTATTCTCTTGTGGATATTGGTGCTGCACAGCACAACAGCACATTGGCTTTTGCCTCACGTTCTGGACTTTGCCATTCCCAAAGATTAGGATATCCCTGGGAGTTACAAGGAAGCACACAGAGACAGCCTGCAAGCCTCCCCCCTGCCATTCCTCTGCTGGTGTTAGTGCAGGTGTCTAGTCCTGCAGTTTCACACAAGAGGCAGCACCATGAGTGGTCCCAGTACCCCCAGACCAGACAGACACAAAGCAGTGTGGGCAGCAGCAGCAGCGACCTCCAGGAGCGCCGATGGGAAGCGAAGCAGGCTCTGGATGCAGCGCACAGCGGAATGAGGTGCTGGTGGGTCATTACCTCTCCAAGACTCTGTCTCTCCTGTCTGTCCTCGTAGGCGGAGGTGTAGAATGGCTCATAAGTAATTAGGTCTGGACGTTCAATGTCATAAATGGCCTTGACTTTGGGAATGGCTGCTAAATCCTTGTAATCAAGGATTTCATTGTCTACTTTTGCCTAAAGGTCAAAGACAGAAGATAAATTAACTTACAAAAATGCACTGGCAATTTCTGTTTTACACAATTTATGATTTTGTGTATTTGTTGTCACACTGTTGCTATGGAAACCCCCTTTAGGCACCCTACATGTGCAGTGAATGCTTCTTGTTCTTCTCCAGCAGGCCTCCTCTGCAGCAGCTCACAGTGTTTTCCCTTCTCTTAGGGAAGAAAGAACATGGCATACATAGTTCTATTTACAAAAGTTTCTTATCCCCAGTAGTGAGCTGGAAACTTCAGCTCTGCAAATGACTCATTTTGTGGCCTCAGGCAAGTATTTTCACCTTTCTGCTCTTGTTTTCCCATATGTAAAATGGGTGATAACATCAATTTAGTTTGCAGATTACAGAGATTACAAAAGGATTTCATGCTGAAGACCACAGACAGATACTCAATTTATAACTGTGCACACAAGAGGAAACAGAACTTACTGGAAGGAAATAAAAAGACAAGGAGGACTGTCAGGACTGGATTTCCAAACTCCCAAATGAAATTATTACATTGCATTCATCACTCATCCTATACCCAAGCTTCTGACTAAAGCATCCATTCCTTACCAAATACATGGTGCAAGCATGGACTATTTTTTCCACTAAGACTGCAAGGAGATCTTGACTAGTTAAAAAAGGAAGTAGGAAATAAATTCCAAAGTCAGCTGCACCCATTAGAGGGAGATAGAAAGAGGTCTTACATTCAGTTTAGATAACTAATATCTTTCTTCACTTACAGACAGACTTTAAAAAATATCAGCATACTTTTTTACCTACCTTACTGAAATACACTGATGACTAAAAGTGAAAGAAGATACTCAAATTGTTTTCCAGCACTTCTACTAGATACTTTATTCATTCATAGTAGATTGCATAAGGGAACTCACACTCAATTTTGTTCTTCCTGAGTGCTAGCACCTAGTAACTTCAAATTAACATGCATTTGCCTTCCTAAGGTCTCTAACAAACACTGGTCTTGGTGGTTCTTAAGCAATGCCTTAAACTAGAAACAATACAAAACACTTCTTGCTAGAGAAGCAAGGTTTGAAATAGTTAGGACAATCACTGTCTAAAAATAGACTCAAATCTGTTTAGCTTTTAATTACCAGGTATAACAAAATACCTTAAACCATTTTAACCCTTAAAATATTTAGGTATATTAATATATAATGTAGTATTTTTACCACAGTCTGTTAATGAGCTGCAAATATGTCTGCATACTCTTAATCCAATATAAATTACTACAGATATTTTTGTAGACCCTGATCTAGGCCGCCACGTTGCTCTACAGATGGTGATTTTGAGCAGCAATTAAATTTCATAAGCTACAGTTTATGAAGTTGATATTACCCACAGAATGGCAGTTCTCCAGGACATGCTTTGTCTTTTGATATCTGCAGTGTCAACACTTTTCATATATCATCTTATTTTTGTGATTTTTGAAATGCACAGAAGAACTAGAGTTTAACTCAGGATGTGAGATTTGTAATTTTGGACATTTTTTCTGCATTACTGTAAATGTAACTGCCAAATTTCTGTGTTTTACTTTACATTTTCATCTATATCATCTCAAGGTTATCTATAAAATCAGTGATTCAGCATTATGCTTAATAACATTTTTGTCCTAAATTAAAAACACCTTTCCTTTCACAACTAAAAAATCTGACTTTCAAAATGGAAGGCGTTGGATCAGACAGGCTTCTTTCAGTGTAGCTGACCCTGCTCCCCACGTTCCCCAAGTGCAGAGAGCAGATCTCTCAAAAACTGTGTATCAAAGTGCACAGATCTCCTCACAATATCCTTACAAAGTCGAATGACCCCTCTGCCCTCTGTCCCTCTTCACACCACCAAGTGACATCAAAAGATTTACTGTACCTTTCCAAGAGAAATGTGACCTGGAAAAGGCCTACCCTGATCTTCAAATCCTGTAGTTATAAAAGCTACACGGCGAAGGTTTTAACAATTTAAGCACTAAAATAAAGCATCAGCATAAAAGTGATTTTATTTCAGCATGAGTAGTTCATGTGCAAGCAAAGGCTCGGCAGCTTATTCATCAGAAGGAATACTTACATAGATAGTGTGGCCTGGAGAGCCAGGTATACTGGAACCTGGTCTGGAATAAATGCTTTCTGATGATGTTCTTGTAGGCTGAAAAACAAAAGGGAACTTTTGAGAGCAATCTGAAGCCATTAACATTGGCAATTTTAAGTGAAGAAATCTGCACACTTCTTGAAAATAACTGAATTTAGGAAAAAATGTCAACACAAATGCAAGCATTCTGGCAAATTCCACAATCTTGTGAGGCAAGTGGGCTTTTTTTTTTTTTTTTTTTTTTTTTGGGTAGGGGAAGGAGTGGTGTGAGAGGGGAAGAGGTTTTCTAAATCATACAGTGTAAAAGACTAGACTGACAACAATAATGAACAAAATCAAACAACACCTGCCAGAGACACTGTAGGAGCCATACAAAGAACCATCCAGGATAGTCCTGCTGGTCATTTTAGCAACACGTTAGTTCACAAACCACTGTAGGGATCAGCAGTCCAGCAGACAAAACTGTTGTGAGGAGCACAGCACACACGTTATCTCTTTCCAAGTGTTCAACCCCTGGATTTCCATTAGGAATGAAATCATCAGAACTGAATTCAGCCTTCCTAAGTAGAAGGACCTGAAGTCCTTTGCTTGGAGCTGTTCCCTACATCTGCAGCACAACCAGGATGAAGCAGGGAAGTCAAATGTTGGTTGAAATGTCGTGGTTCCCCACACTGCAAAAGTCATGACGTTTAATGATAATGTCCTGCAAACCAAAACTCATGAGAACACTCTCACCCTTACAGAGCCAGTGCTTCTACATTCAGTAGATTTCCCAACACTTTGTCAGGACTAAATAGACACTGATGCCCTGGGGGAAGTTTTGTGAGAGGAGACAAAATAACTGATGACCGGGATGTGGGGATCCTGAAAACCTGATGCATTTGAAAAGTATTCTATTTGATCAAAAGTCACCCTGGCTATTGTGAAGATTACTCCTAAACTTGGCACGCAGCAGACACACAAAGGTAGTCAACCATATCCCAACTGCAACCAAGAAACCACGAACAATTTTTGCTTCCTCACTGACCGCAAAGAACTGAATCCCATCACAAAGCCTCGTGTCAGCAGATGACTCTGATGACACCAGTGCAGTGGGATACTTCAAAGTCACTTAAAATTAAATCCTGGTAAACAGTCCTTACCTCATCAGCTTATGACATTAGGCCCACTGGACGAAGGGACCTTCAGGCACACGTGAAGAGAAACAAGGCTTGACAGCCTGGCTCACTATTTCTTAGGAAATACTGGAGTGAACACAAAAAGGCTACTGGACCTATCTAATCTCTCAGCATACATTTCCTGAAAAACTCTTCAATTGACCCCAGAGACTTTCTACTTTTAATTTCAAAGCCAGAGAAGCTATTGGAACCATCTGTATATAAAATGCTGAAGACTAGTCATGGATCATACAGCGGGCTTTCTCTGACTTCACTTTTGAAAATGAAGTCACCACATTCAGGGAGGGTTAGAGAAACAAAAGGCTTCGAATATGTTCCACGAAAAAACGTAAGATTCGGATCAAACGGAGAGCAGATGTAGCTGTGGACTGACACAGTCACAAATCTTCTCCAGAGCATGTTTGAGAACACTTTCTGAGCTGGACCTTTACATGTTTCTTTGCTTTTCTCTCTGTAGCTGCAAATTCCTACATCTCAAAAGGGAACAGAAATTTCTCATCTGCCCTTAAGCTCCTCCCAAACCAAAAAACCCAACAACAAGCACTTGTTTCATGGAAATGTTACAAGAATTGAGCTGGAAAATCTGGCTGCTGTTGAGAAACACTTTATTCCCCCTTCCATTCTTCCATTTCACTCTGTTTGAGTGGAGACACATGTCACATGTTGCTGCAGTTACTATGGAAAACAATTGTTTTCATTACAACATAGGGAACAGTATTAAGTACTTGAGGTACTGTTAGGGGTTTCTCTGTTACCTTTGGCTTTTGGCAGACATACTTTGAGAGTTTAGTCTGCTCAATTTTCCCTGTTGTAGGAAAACAAGTGTTAGAGGCAGTTATGGCTTATTCCCACTTGGCAGGCCTTTGGATCTTTTATAATTGCCTCAGAAAACAAGAAATTCTCAGTCCTCGCTCCAGCTCCTTAGACTCATCTCTTAGTGTCACTGCTAAAAAATCTTATCATTTAAGGAAAATTCATTTGCATTTATCACTTCAGTGAATTTATTAATTAGATACATTAAGAAGATAGTTTCAGCCATATCCTGATAATAAATTTCTTAGGTGCTCTTAACCCTGGAGTACAGGAGGAGTTGTCATCTGGACCGGTAAATTGTAGCACCTGTTCTTCATTTCCTCACTGTGTTTCTGTTCCAAGTTCCTCTTTACCATCCCCTTAGCAAGGCCATGAGCCAGATATGACACCCTTTAAACCAGTTTTCTATCTTCTGTAATTCTTCCTGCGTACATCAATTTTACCTTCCGCCTACTGCAAAGCTCCCCACTGCCTGGGCAGGACGCCCTGCTGCCAGTCACGGCCTGAGCACACACTGCTCCTTTCCTGGGGAGCTGAATCCAAGCAGACCTGGAATTCTGGGGCTCCTCTAGCATCTCCCAGGCCTGTACCTTGCTTATGTCTAAACATACCCTTGAAGACAGTGCATGAAAAAGGACTTGTACATCTACTCTCACCCTTCCTGCCTCACTTTGCCCTATTTCTTATTTTGAGTTACCCAGGCTGTTTCCATCACACATGGCTCTTTCCTACTCTGCTTCTTCCCATATGGTCTGGAATCCTTCACAGCTTTGCACTTGCCCCTAAAGACAATTGCATTGCACTTAAAAACATTTATGCTGCTTGCTTTAACAAACACACACCAAAGTTCCTTGATATAAGCTGTTCCTCTGGCATACTTTTAGTTGCTATGGTTGGCTCCTCTCCTAAGAGACCTATAAAAGCTCCCATTTGAAAATCTGTGACCTGGTATGGCTTTTATTAGATTGAATGTTCCACTTTCATCCCTGACCCTGTGTAACACAATTGTGACTCTGTATCTTAAACAGGTGGCAAGAGACATACTGGAGGTCAAGTTCTCTATTGATGTACCTGCACTGGGGTGTAAATTCCACCTTAGAGGGGAGCTGATCAGAGCACAGCTGAAACAGGAATAGGAATGGCCCTGATGTAACCTTTGACATTGGAGATGTGGAGATAGCATGAGAGCATCTCTTTCACACGTTATTCAAAGAAAACAGGTGAAGATAAAGGGCACAATATTTAATATGAATGCAATAATTTAGAAGTATTTACTTGCATCACAATAGTCCTGTGACACTTGTTCTACACTCCCAACAACAAGTTAAGCTGCCTTACTTCTACTACAAACAGATCTGAAACACTTTTAATATGATTGTTCTTTTCCATGAAGGATCCAAATACAGCTTTTTATAAAGCCACCTTTGTGCAGAGAAATTTAAAGGAAATTTCTATGAAGAGCTAATCTTTTTTTTCTTTTCTGGTGGTACATGGCTTCTCCACATTTTCTGACAGTAGAAGAGTCATCGCTTTTTTCCTTTCCTCTTCCCCGCAAATGGATGTAACGGTAGTAAATATATCAATATAGGATGTCTGTACCAAATACAGAAAGTCTATGAAGTATATGAAAAAAAATCAATAGAAATTGAGTCAAGAAAAATTCATGCATGTCATTAAAGGAGCCAAAGGAAAAAAAAGATCACAAAGCATCTAAAGTATTTGCAAGACTTCTCAGTATTTCCCGCTTTATCACAGACTTCTTATTTTTATGTTTTTGTTCTTCATTCCATGCATTTGCCTTCAACACAAAAGTTCTTTACCGGTTTAATTTGCAGACTGATAGAGGTAATACCAACTGTCATGCTCATCCTCTTAGGTTCACCGTGAATTGAGTGCTCAGTTATCACATCACCCATGCAGATGCCCCAAACTGATTAACTTGGTATTTTAATATTAGACTACAAAGCTTAAGATGTTCATCTGCATTTACCCCTGTTTGTCATGTCATCATGCATGGTACATCATCTAAATAAAGAACTTCTTAAAAAAATAAAAGAATCCCCGCTAGAGCCATTCACATCATCCAGGTGCTGCTACAATGTGGTGGCTCTGGCATTCTCAAGTACAGATGTTCAGCATCATGCTCTGTAAAAACTTACAGGTGCAGGCAACCAGATCAAAACTGATCCCAAGAACATCTGGCCAAATGGATGCACTATCGCTTAACAAAGGCATCGTCACCATTTACAGTACCTGCCTTAATTTTTTGATAGAGTTCATTATGCAAGGCGGTGATAATAGCTGCAGAAGAATGAATATGTTTTCACTTAGTAACATTTAACATTAGAGCTTAAGCAAATTCTCTAAACCTCAGAAGCTACTTTAAGTGAAGCGTATTTATAAATAAACTAATAGAAGATTAGGGTGGAATTTCTTCTGCTGGGCAGACTTTCCAACAGTAAGGGATTTGACTTTCTCAGTATACTTGTTACACCGACTATATGCTCTATCAATTGCAAGGTTTTACAGTTAATTAGGATTTGGAACCAGGGTTTACAAAATATGGATTTCCTATGGATTTCTGTAATTTTCAATGGCTGTACAAGACCAATGAAGCCCCTCAATGTCAGCATTCTTTGTGCCTCTCTGCTGGTTTAACTGTACCCTTCTCCTTACAAGAATGTTTCCCTCAAATGCATGCATTCCTTGTTTCTCTGCACTAAATATGCACCAAGACAAAACTAGTGAACAGGTTTAGTTCAAACTCACACAGACACAGATATTAATAGGTTACAACTAATTTTTCTTTCCTTTCTGGACACAAAGGCCAAAAGGGAGAATGAATTTTCAGCACGTAATGACTGAAGGTATGTTGGTACCAAACTTACTTCTACAATACTACTCATGCAAACTTAGCTTTCCTCAAGAGTAAGTTAAGTGGGAAGAACAAGAAAATAAAGTGGGAAGTCCAGAACACACTGAATTCAACAAAAGATTCTCAGAGAATTCAGAGGATTTCACCCAACCATTTTCAAACTACAATTTTCATGTAGATTCAAGGCCCACTTTTATAGCAACAGCAATGACAGTACCTTTGTGTCTACTCTGTAGAAAAAGCCTTGAAGCCAAAACCTGCCTTGAGTTACACTCTGTAGAACCAGCATGTAAATCTAAACAGAATTTAGTACTGACCAAATCTACGCAAGAGGATATTCATCTCACCCTAAGCTATTTGTATCCTACACAGTCTACAAAGCAAGAAGGAGAACATACCTTTATTTTAACGTGGGCTGCTCCTATTTTGCCCTGAATATTTTTCCAATACATTGAATAGGATTTGTTTTTTTAATCCTAAGGCTCCTGGATTTCAACCCTGGAAACTCAGACTCACGCGTGCTAAGCTAAATGCAAAGTCACTACACTGGCCTAAAAGATGAGTGATATGGTCCCACAGTTTGCTGTGCTCAGACTCCAACATTTTATTCCATAAAGCCTAGGACTGAAGAGACCCTGCTCTCCTTAGGAGTGCTGATAACACATCTTTATGCTGCATTTTCTTGATACGCAGATCTGTAGCTAACAGAGAGAGAGGTGTTCAAGAGCAGTTAAGTAACTAAACTGCTGTGCAGGACAAAGAGTAGAGGGCTTGCATTAACTGAATCACAGCTTTGGGTTCCACCATCCAACCCCATCCTGCAGGCTGGATCTAACACAGACACCCTGCCCTGGCTGACATACGGCTGCATCTACTCTGCCATTAGAGATGTGAAGGCTGCACAGACCAGCACCAAGGAAATCCAGTGGCATGGGCTCTCAGCCTGCCTGCCTGCTGCCAGCCTGGACCAGGTCCACACCAGTGTGCTCTGCCTTCATCACCAGGTGAAAACTACCTCAGGTGCACCTGCATCAGCACAGCCACACGTCCCACAGCAGACACAACCAACAAATAAACACTGCCCTGGAGGAGAAGAAGTGGAAGTGGGTGGTGTTTGTAGGTGCAAAGCAAACTCAGTAAAATCTGAAAGTAGAAAGATACTCCAGAGTCAAGAGGACATAGAGGACCTTGCAACTCACATGTAGTTGTGCACCAGATTAGAGAGGCAAATGCTCTCAGGCAGTACATAGAATATATCCAAACCTGGGATTTTGTAAGCATTTTCTCAACTAAAGTATTCATGGGTAGTTGGTCAATATATATATAAAAAAGGAAGTGACTTAACTGATGGCAATTTTTTTTCTAAAAACTTAAGTCATTGTTCATGGAAAACTATTTCTTTTTAACCATCACTTTAAAGTCAGATATTTTTCACCATTTTAATTTGCTTCATATTTGCTCTCTAATTTTTTTTGTTTCAGAAGGAAAACTTTCTGGAATACTGGAAGACCAATACTACAGCCCCCAAAAGCTCATCTGAATCTAAAATAAAAAAGTTAATTTTAAGCATTTCATTAAACAAAATAAAAAATGTGAGAATTAACAAGCAACACTGAAACAAGTGATGCAAAATACAGCGCCAGTGCCCATGGTGGCAAGTGATAGCAGGAAAGCTGTGTGGCAGGAGTAGTAGCAAGCACAGCAAATGACAATAATGAGGAATCTTCTCAGTAAAGAAGATCATTATCAACACTATGAAAACACAACAGCAAACCTCTGCAGAGCGTGGCCTGCGCAGAACCAGACTCTTTGGATAAAAGAACTCAGATGAGGAATGCTGTCATGAAACACAAAAGGGAAAAATGAGTGAAAAGGAAAGCAGTTTCCCCAGTTCAGTGGTTAAGCTCTTTTTTCAATCAAGTTACTATCATCTACTTGTGATATAATATCTGTTACTTACTGACCACTGCAGAACCACAAACAGCCAGACAGTTCTAAATAAACACCTAAACAATATATATTTTTGTAAGATGCATATGGTTGCTTTGTTTTCTGTTTGTTTTGTCTCTGTAAACTTCCACAAATATCCGCAGGGAAAAGATCTAAAGCAACCATTGCTTTTATGAACTCCCCCTCAGATCTTGACCAGCTCGAATGCTGATTAGTTTATATCACAGTTCAGTTACTGAGAGAAAACAGAACTTGCTGAAATCTTCTGAAGTGACTTCAGTGATAAAAGGGCTTTTTGTTTTCTTTTGTTCTATAGGGAAAGGAAACCCAGCAAGCAAATAGACAATGGCACTGGCTTTTTGCAGAACCACCAGAAAATCTAGGCCTGACCCTGAATAAAAAACTGAAATTCAATCAAAGTACAGATCCCAATTTAGTGCTGACATGCTCAAATAGCACATAGTTCCCCCAGTTTTGTTTGTTTCTGTACCTACCTGTTTGCTACTGCCTTATTTGGGTCAACAGGATGAAGCACGTGTCAAAGTCATCAAAGTGAACTCCAGCTGATTTTAGAATAAGGTGCCTGACTTTGCACCAGAGTAGACAGAGACTATCTGTGATGTACCACAGAAGCTAAAAATGGTGCATCTCTCAGCCAGCTTCAGTATGGTGCATTTATCAATGCTTTTTAAGGACATATTAAACCTCTGCATAGAAGCTCTCCTCCAGGAGCACAGTGCTGCTGGACAGCTGTGCTGTGACATTGCTCAGATGCTCCCTCAATGCCTTCCTGAGCTTCGCTTCATCTTCGTGCCAAAACTCACTTAGGCAAAGCCTTGCAGGTGAGTCAATCCATTTACTTCCCTCACTTCAATTAAAATTAGCTGAGGGGGGAGAATACTGACAAAAAGGGAGATACTTGAAGAGGACTAGAGCCATTTCCATGGGGAATGGAAATAAGCCAGCTGATTTATAAGGTCAGCTGGAGAAGGCTAATAAGGGCCACAGTGTAGTCAGGAGTGCTTTGATAAGACTCCTGACTCCAAGTGAAAGGGAGGTATTGTACTGCAACCAAGTACTAGAAGGCATTCTGACACTTAAGCATGGCCAAAATACTGTCTTACATTCAAACTGTTAAATGAGGAAGAAAATCCAGTCTGGCATCATTTTCCATTTTCTTACAAGAAGTCAGGACAGAACAATGTGTGAATGCTGGATGGTACCTGCACTGAGGTTTGGCCATTCTAGACCACACGCCCATCTAGGGCCAATTATGTTTTTGCCCACACTAACATGAACTCTGCTCAACAAGAATTTATCTGCACATTACCTACGACCATAATAAATTCTCTGTGGGGGATGTTTTACAGACCAGTGTACTGGAATAAATGCTAAAGGATGTGGCTTCCTGTGAATGAGACCCACATAGAATACAACCCACAGGATGTCGTAGGTATCTTCATACCAGTACCTCTTAGTTTCCTTATCCGAAAGACAATTTATTCATATGCAGTCTCTAATATTCATATCCTGGCAAATTAGCAAAATTCAGGGGACCAACAGAGACATCAAAAAGAGAAAATTGTCCAGAGGATGAATCAGTGAATAAGGGCTTGGAACTGCCTGGTTCATGCAAAAAGCCAGGCTCTAGCATTTATCAGTGCAGCATTATTGTCACTGAGGGTTTGACCCAGAAAGTTTGTCTGAATATGTGGCTGTGACTCCAAGGATAACTGTGGCTCTTTTTGGCATTCAAATCAGGACCACTTTAGGTTGAGGCTTACTTGGATGGCAAAGAAAGTAGAGTTCATCTTGTCTAAATGCTGCAAATAACCACGCAGAACAGGGGATAACTATAGAGCAATTACACAGATGTGCAAAACCACTAAAATATATGATAGCATTTGCCCTGTTCATATCTTCTCCTTAAGAGTCTCTCTCACAACAACTGAGATATGAAATGAAGTGTCTTAGATACTTGGCCACGTCTGTATGTCAGTAAATGACACTATCTTTAAGGCAGTGCACTGAGACAGGTATGTGAAGGTGGTAAGCCTAAAAATCAGAGCAATACCTCTGAAGTGCCTCCACTGTATATTCTGCCAGAGTTGTGACAGCTATGCGAAAAAAACATGGAGAAAGTCACTCTTTTAAAAACAACATTCAATTACTGTGTGTGCAAAATGTATGGTGTGTCATTGAGCCATGAGTTCAGCTTACCCGGAGCTTCTCTTCAGTCTTAGTGGATTGCTTACAGTCGGGATGCCAGACAGTGGAACCTGAGGGAGGCAAAACACATCTTTATTCAGAGCAAAGCAGATGACTTCTGGTCATGACAAGTCAGTTATTAAAGAGAATCTCTTCATTGCATCAGATGGTGAATCTGTATGAACTATGAGAGTAATTCACATTAAAGTCTAGCTCATGGGAAATACAAGGGAAACAAAAAAGTATTCAAATCCTTGGAGTATCTACAGCAGCTTTGTCCTGAGGCTGTCAAAGCACTCTGCACACATTCTTAATTAAAACTCAAGCAGCCTCAAGCAGTAACAGAGTCAGCGAGCACCAGCTGGAGGAACTGAGAGTGTTCCTCTGGCAGGATGGAGGGTAAGAGCAAAGGAACTGGGCCATGGTTACCTGATCTGTTCTCCCCTTATGTACTGCCCTGCACATAGAAAGGAAATTCTGATTATAAGTCCATTGAGCAATAGGTGTCATACTCAGTTACTGCAAAGTACTACCCAGATCACATCCTCCCTCGTGCAAAACGCAAAAGGAAAAGCAAAATTTAAAAATTCCCAGTGCAAGAGCCAGGGCTGTGTGTGACCCACTGGCAGTGGGTGGGAGGCCAGGATGACAAGTGGTGCAAAGCAGCATGTGAGAGAGCCTCTCCCTGGGTCCCAGCACACCGTACCTGCCATTAGCACACACTGCACTTCTACCCCGTGCTCTGATGTGTGGCACTGGTGTTTCTATTCCAGCTATACATCCTACTAAAAAAGTCAAGTCCTCTGCTGTTTGTTTCCTAAAAGATGAGATTCTTTCTTATGCTGTAGAGTAGAAATATCCTGCTGTCCTCAAGGACTGAGCAATGTCAGGGGCAAGGAGCATTTCCATCCCATTTCAGCTGTCCTTTGGAACAGAGTGTAAACTGTGGTCACTGCTGGAAAGCTGCTGGCAGGTATTGGCCAAGTTGAAACAGAGCAGAAACTAACACTGATTTTTAACACTGACTGCAGCTGCAGTCAAATTCATCCTTCACTCCAGTCACCACAAAGCCAATCCAGAGCCCTGACTATCTGCAGGGGGGAACATCACCTCTTCACTCTGTCCACAAAGAAACCAAACAGAGCCAAGTCCAGGTCTCCTGCTGGTGACTATTAGCTCAAGAGCAGCCAGAGGAAACCCCACCCTCAGAGCCCAGGAGAAGGATGGGTCAGGGCCCCTGGAAACTTTCTTCCAACGAGCCCTTACATGGCTTGGTACAGAAGTAAAGACCAGCAGGGATCATTTCACTTCCCAGCAGTACACAGCACAGTCATCATCAGGAGAGAGGAGAGAACGCTGTGACTCTGGATCAAGGGTCTGAGACGTTTGGCTGTGAGTCTAAGCCGAGGAAGAAGAAACTGTGCATTTGGCAGAGGGAAACCATCAGACAACAGGGGAAGTGCACCAACAGCCTTCTCTGTAAACAAACAGCAGCCTCAGAGCCAGGACCCCACAGAGCCTGCGAGATCAGGAGGGAGCCGTGCCCTGTCCATGCAGGAGGAAGAGAGTTCAGGTTATAAGGCTGTAAGTTCATGTTAAAAGAAGTGATCTGAGTAGTGCTTCTCTGAATATGACACCTATTGCTCAAGGATGAACTAAGACTCAGAAGATTTTGGTTCAAGTCTCAAATCCAGCTGTGAGCTTCCTTCCTGTGTGGCCCTGAGAAAAATGAACCCTATTCCTCTGGACCTCACTGTTAGCTTAATGATAGGAGTTGATGATCTCAGGGGTCTTTCCAACCTTAACAATTCTGTGATTCTTTTCTATTAAATGTTCCCTCCCATCAAAGAGAAAGCTGTCACTGCATTTGGGGCAGTATTTATCACAAACTGGCACAATTTTAGGGACACCCTGTGAGAATGCTGAAAGTGAACATGAAATGCAGGAACCTGGATGCCATCTTCATGGTGAAACTTAGCTGAGGGTTGTGGGTTTTCTTTCACAAAATGCTAAGAGATTTGAAAAATGTAACATTTAAAAATCCAAATCAGACACAGCAGGCTTAAAAAGTTAAATGTAAATATTTGCTGTTGAACTCTGAGCCACCTACATTTTGTAGATACTATTCATCCAAACATGCCAATCTATTTTGAAAAGCTTTTAAGGGTGCACATTCCCAAGCTTCATCGCTCCTCTCATTTACTACCAGGAACAGTTCAGCAAATTGTGATTATTCCCATTCTTAACATATGTATGTTTGCTCACTTGGCAAACACCAACTAGCACGCTCATTTATTCAGCTTTATGCTTTGCACGTACCATTATTTCAACATCAGCATCCCTCTAAATACTGGGCAATCACAGCTCAGCAACAGCCTTCTGGGGCAGCCCATATAATAATGTATTACCAGGAAGTCACTGGGAAAGAGACAGTTTCTGGTGCTGCTTCCTTTTCATTTCCCTGTGTTTCATTTTTCAAGCCCCAAGACAGACAGCTTGTTTGCCCATGTTCTCCTTTTGCAGGTTTCCCACACATTTCTAATACAAGTTTCTACCACAATCCTGCCAGGCTCCTCTATTATACAAAGCAACACCAAGACAGTGCTTTCATATCCTAGGGAGAGGACAATTAGAAGTGAGATGGAAGCCGCCTATTTTCGCGTATTTTATCAACAACTGATTTTTGTTCTAGCTTTATTGTTGTGGTGTTGTATTTTTGTTTCAGAGAAATGCTCGGAATGCTGTTACTCTGCACCCTAGGGTCAGTGATTTGGATGGAGTCAGGGTATGCATTTCAGCTGAGAGCTTTGCACAGGAAAGGCTTTTAGGTCCTCACACTTACAAGCACGCTGAATTCAGCAAGGAAAGCTTTGGCAGGACAGTCTGGAGCACACTCAGCAATTACATTATTTAGTCAGAAAGCAGCTTATGAACAATAAAGCAATGCAATTTGAGGTGCTCCTCCCCTGAGACAGAGTAAGCACAAGGAACATTGATCCATAACCACAGAAAGAGAAATACACTGAGAACAGCAGATCAAGCAGCCAGATTTCTCTCCTCTCTCCTTTCTTATCACCTGAACTTGTCCAGGATAAAGTCCTGCATAGTTTAAGTAGAAGTGATACCTTCTGTCTTATTTTGATCTGCAGAAATTTACACCAAAGCCTGTTCAATCAACCCAAAGTCTCACTCTCTGCTAGACTGGTGCAAATGGCACCACTTGGAAATGGTTGTTATTAATTGATGACAGCAAAGAACAAACTGATGCTCATCTTGAACTCTGCCTGTACTTTATCACACCATGATGTGAGGAAACTAAGATTTGCCAGATGCTCTAACTGCTGCTTTCAAGTTAGTCCTTCCAATTTGCCATCAGAAAGCAGCACCTCCCACCCAGCCCTCTCCCAGCCTCTCCCTGCTCCTGCAATGCAGAGCTGCCACACAATTTCACATCCCGTTCTGTGCACAGCTGGAATAAGATGACTGAGGTATAAGGTCAGTGAGAGATGAGAGAGAAGGACTGCAAGGAAGGACAAACTACAAAATAAAACAAGCTAGCTTCAAAGGAATGCCTTAACAATATTATCTTATTTTGGAACTCCTCCAGCAAGAACCTCTCCTCAGGATTTCAAGAGATGGCTGTTACCACACTTTCATATTTTTTTCCCTATTCTTCTACATTCCTTTCAAGTACATCAAGTTTTCTAACCTAAGTGCAATATATAAAATCACAACATGTATCTGCCTTTTTCACTTTTATTTCTGGCTTACATGAATGGGTATTATACATCCTTCTACCAACAGTAATACTACAGCAAGTAATTAAAATAATTTAATAGTTAGTATGCTACCCTCTCAGAGAGTAGGTGGGATTCAGATAAAGGCTATTTTTAATGAAAGAAAAGAGCATATTCTTTTTTTATGTGAAAAGATCATGAAAAAAACAAGCCTGGCAATTCTTGGGAGTGCTAGACTGTTAACAAGAAAGGGGAGATGAAAATAAACGTACAAGAAAAAGGTGACTATAGAAAGATATAAAAATAAAGTAAATGGGAATAAAAAGAGATGTGACCAGATAAAAGGGAAGTAGGTAAGGGAAGCAAATATGATTAAGAACCAGAGGAGAGACTCTGTCAATGTGCATGAAGAACGAGATCTACATGGTTCAAAACAAACTCACTGCAGCTTCTGGAAGATTTTCCCTTGCCTTTTACAGTTTGGAGTGTGGTCCAGAAGAGCAGAGAAACTCATCAGCAGAAATCAGGGGAAATCCCTTCACTTTGTCTGGTATCTCATACACCATCCTGGGGCTAAGCCATCCATGAGATGCCAAATTCAGAGGCATCTCATGGATAAATGAATTTCATTTTTTAGTAAGCAAAGGCTGCCTCAGCGAGGGTGCAGAGTCCCTGCAGAGCTGGTTATGGCCACCTAATAGAGCAAAGGAGTATCAAGTGAAAAAATATGAGAACAGTACTGAAGACAGGATGACTGTAGTCCTCCTTGGCCATACTACATGGGGGTGGTTTATAAACTCCCAAGGTCTGTGACAGGAAAATCACAATGTCTGATTTACTTGTTTTGGAATGGAGACATCCTTACCTTGCAGATACATTTCTTCTCCTTCTGTGAACATTTGGTTGCATCTGCTGCATCGTGCACAGCTTGGATGATAATGCTTGTCACCTGCCTAAACAAAAACAAAAAAGGGGCATGAGGGACAAATGCATTGCACTGCTTTGTGAGCACTCATTATTTGCTGACTGACCATTGCCCTTTTTCTTCTAGTTCACCTGTTACGATACAACACTGCCCTCATGATGTGACAACAGCACGGAGAATGTAAGCTCTGCCACACTGCTTCAGCCCTGAGGTCTATCCTGTCCTCAACAGAGGCCAGCAGTGACTGCTTGGGGAGAAGCCTGTAAGAGGAAAGACAATACAGAACAGCCCTTCCTCTTCACACCTTCCCACTCAAGTAATCAGTGTCTTCCTGGCCAGGAGCTACATCATAATGTATCTGTTCTCCAAGATTTGACAAACATCTTTTTAAATCTTCATCTAACAGTCCAAGGCAATGAATGTCACACTGCAGTTAATTTGTGTAAACCTGCTACCTCCTCATTTTGCCAAACACCACATTTTTCTCAATTGCTCCATTTTTAAGGAAGGATTTGGCCAATGAATGAGTCTTCAACCTGCCATTTCATTCCTTGGCCTTCTTCCCTACACTGCTGATATGGGCATTAGTGGAGAGAGCTTTCTAGAGCCACTTCTGGGACCATTAATTCAATTCACAGATGCCTGACTTCAGAAGCTACACCAGCACAGACAGCTTGGGCTGAATTTGTACTGATGTAAAGGTCCTAAATACCCTAGATCCTGTTACCCAAATCCAAATCCACTGAGTCACTCATTCTCTTAAATACATTGATACCCATAATAGGTAAAGCTGATCAGATTTCAGGCCTATAAGGACAGGAAAGATCAAGGCACAAATATTAATGCGATTTCTTCTCCTTAGGAGACCAAAGCAATCAATGCATTAGCTTCTTCACATCATAAACTAAGCACACAGTGTCCACATCAGGCTTTTAAATAGAAAAATAATTAATCCTAGAAAATGACCCTTCATAGTGACAAGGAAAGAATTCTGAAAGTCTTTAAATTTGTATCTGGCTTTCCAAACAAATTAACCTCAAGTCCTTTTCCACAAATATTCCCCATCCACTGAGATGTTATATGCACAGAATATCTGTTTACTCTATAGCTGACTTGTAAAATGTCATCAAAACCATTTCCTACCTCATTATACTTAAGACTGTAACATTACTAAATCCAATCTTTCCTTTTGCCTATTGAGAAGAATAATAACATATTTTTGGTTCACATTTGACATTTATCACACAAGCTTTCTAATTAAATTTATAAGAGATGATGAAGTACATGGATTAAAGTACCTGACAGCTACCAGAAAACCAGCTCTACCACCCAGCTCTTCTACAGGTAAAGTTGCACCATTCAATTTTAACAACTCCCATCCAGGAATTTCAGCAATACAAGGCCAGAGAAGAGGACTCAGTGTGCTGTTAGTTTAGTTATACATTTCACTGTTCAGTTGCAAAAAACCTGCACTTCTCTTAATCAGATCCTGCATTTACTGTTGATTCTTGCTTTTTAGGGGCAAAATCCACCAAACAGAGAGAGTAATGGGATTTAGGGGTTTTTAGTACAGCAGATTTAGAGCTATCAGGCAAAACAGGGTCTCTTCTAAAAGGGAAAATGAAAAGTCACTACAAAATATGCTTACTCAAGGAAGAAAAGCTAATGAGGGAGAAAACACAGAACTGATGTTTGACTTGCAGCAACAAAGCCAATATTGAACTGAGAGAGAAAAACACAGTTAATACTCATTCTCTATCATTTTCATTACTGGCTGTCTTCTTCATCTCTGACTCTCCCTAGCAATTATTTAACCTCTGAGGTGTCCCACTAGTTTCATTCAAGACTGGAATTTATGGGATAAAGAAATCCAGAATTCATCACATTATTATGCGTAGGCCTGTGGCTGCTCTGAAGTTTCATTTTCCTGGACAAACTTCTGATAAGCTACTGTCAAGGGGATATAGTTTAAACCATGTACACCTGCCTTTCAAAACAGCCAAAGGGATCAATTTCAAGTTTATCAGGTCTTTCCCCGAGACTGAAACAACTGGCCAGATTTTAGCCTGGTGTGAGTGATGATAAATGAACACCACACCCCAGATAACAAAACCCTGCAAAGTCAAAGTGCGAACACACCCTGCACTGGAGAGGTTTTGGGGGAATCACATACCAGAGCAGCTGCAGTTGTTGTTAAACACTTCCAAAACACTTCGAGTTTTCTGCCTCTGTTATGTTTCTAAAATTCATGAGTGGGATCCTTTCTACAGCAAGTATCTGCTGGAAAACATTCTGAATCTCAACTAATTCAGGACTCATTTTGCTGTGCCTGACTTGCTGTGATCATCTGGGAAAATGGTTGCTAAAAATCAGCCATTTATAATGTATTAGGAAAAACTTTTGCATCTACAAGGCAATAAAATATTCACACTTCTTAGACATTTGCTTCTGCCCTTTTAGGGCTACTAAACCCTCATTCAGTATGTTCAGCGAGCAGCTTCCTGGGATCTTATGCTACTGTGCTGTGCATCAAAAGGTTTGCATCTCAATCCTCATGGCAGTAAGAGATAACATTGATTAAGTGGACATTTGCCCCAAACATTTTTCAGTCAAGGTGAGAGAGGGTTAAAGCCTTTTTTCTTCTCACTATGCTGAGTTCTCCTTGTCCCTTCTCAAGTTCACATCCAGAAATCCCTTGCAGTTCTCTGTGCTATGCAGCCACTGGGTTTTGATCTACCACACTGCTTATGCTCCCTTCTGAATTATTTCACTTTGGTTGAGCCGTCAGGACCATCCCAACTACAAAGCACAAACTGTGACCCATATCTTAGAGGACTGTCCCTAAACTAAGATGGAGTAAGCTAAATTAATTGCTGTAAATACCTTGGTTTGCTTAGCTTGAAGTGCTAAAACCAACCAAAATAATAGTTAACATTTTTACTTTGCATACAAATTCTTAAATGGAATTGAATGAATTGACAGCAATTTATTGTCAAATGAAATATTAAACCTATGTGTTGCTGTCACTGCCTGTAAAGTCTCTGTTAAATCATCAGGCACTTGCATTTGCCCTAAAAGCAAAGAACATCAGTAATCAATTTATAACAACATACAACCTCTTCTGACTTGCCTATTTATTTTCTACCCACACTGACAAATCTAAAATAGGTTCTCAGATTAAATCCCATTTGAACACAGCAGACAGAAAAAATTAAATTAAAAAAGTAGAAGTATGTTCTCATTTACCAAATACTTCCAGAGCCCTAGAATTGCAGAGTGAAGAAACAGAGACCAAAGGAATTCTATAAGGATAATTATGAATGTAAATATATGGATGCTAAATTTGAGTAGCTTTCCATGGCTCTGCAAATCTCACTGACTGGTGACTGATCAAAGATATAAGAGTCTTATTTATTTTCTATATACTACTAAGTAAATATACTATACATAATATACACATTATATGCATGTTCATGTTAATGAAATAGACACAACATTATTTTAAATAATATTAAGTCTCTATTTATTCTGGTAATTTCAAGACTTAAACTGGAATCAAGTCTGTATCAACACTGACCTTCAGTTTCTCAGTTTACAAAGCAGGTTAAATTACAGTTAATGTCCTACATAAAATACTTTGGAGAAACACTACCAAGGAAAACCATTATAGAAATGTATTCTTCATAACCAGTCTTAAAAATAAAACCATGTAATCACTCTCTAATGCTTATGAAGGACTGCTGGAGGCTCAGTGACCAGGATTAATGGATGATGGGCTACACAGGGGAGCTGGATGTGTTTATTCTGCAGAGGACACGTCCCAAGTGACATGTGCAGAAGTACAAACTCTATTATGTATTATGACAATACCAAGACCTATAATAATAGCTGACAATGAGAAACCACATTTTTCATACCAGATTTTTCATAGATCACCTTTTCAGACTCAGAAGCTATAAATTTCCAGCCTTTTCTTAGCATGCTATTCTCCAGAATGACTTCAACTTGAACGTTACAAATCCTCCTTAGCTGATTAAGCCATTTGAAAAGCCTCTGTGGGCTGTTTATAGAGGGCTTTGAAGGCTCCCTCTAACGGGGAAGGAGGGGGTAATGACCCTGCTCAGTTGTCCAGAGCGAGAGAGGTGGCAAACAGAGGCACTCGGTTACACACTGTGTGCACCCAGTTTAGAGACCTTTACCAGTTGAAAAGGTAAACTAAAGGGCTGGGAGGTGTGTGAAGCACCAGCTGAACACCGTTCTCTGAGGTCCTGTACAACCTTCTCACCCTGCTGATGCTCCAACCTCTTCACAACGTGCACAACACTTTTGTGTCATTTGCCTTCACTTTATCAACGTTGATTGTTTTGGGGACCTCCTGAAGCCAGAAAGGTACTGTCACACCCAGCTGTCAAGGAAGGCAGTGGTGGGTATTGGACGAATTATTTCCCACCCAGGAGCTGCAAATACAGCTGCAGACAAGCTGACACAACATGTCCCAAAAACCCAGCTGAAAAAGTACCTGCGCTGAGCTCACGTACAGCACTAACCCCGGGGTAACAGCACTTCAAAAGCCAAGGGCTGTGTTTTCTGAGTCCAACCCCTCTGCCCCCACTTCCCACAAGACTAACTTTTATTCTCTGAGTGCTTGTAAAGCTCTAGGCTGATTAAATAAATGTTTTCCTCTTTGGTGAACGTGAGAGCTTAAGATTTCCTATTACTCATGCCTTCAGCTCTGTCCTTCCTTCCAGAACAACAGTGAACAAGAGCCAGAGAGAACAATAACAAGAATCCCGCTAGGAGAGCTCACATGCCAGTGAGTCTGGTAGAGGAAGAACTAATTACCAACAGACATGTTCTGCTGGCCAAAGGACACAATTAAGTGCATATTTGTTGTGTTACATTTGCACAGCTGCACTCGCTCACTCTCCTTTCAGAGATAACTTAGCAGTCACCTGACAGAGAGCTATTAAACATGTAGAAAGCTTTACTTTTCTATTTAAATACTACAAAAACTATTATGTACTTGAAAGAATACATTTGAGAGTAAAAGCACTTCCCCTTTTTCCTTTTTTAATGAACAGTTATAATAGGCCCATTTGACAGACAAACCTATCTAATATTTATTCCTACCATGACTGAGGAGAATGACTTGATTTCTTAACTCTCTTAAGGACTAAGGAGCAGCACAAAGAATAATTCAGACTCATCTTTTAAACCCCTTAAGGAATGTCATGAATTGTAAAACAGGAACTGTGGCAGTAGCCTACCATTTTCCAGTGAAGCTTTATTTTAATTACTTGCAGAGGTCACAGAACCTTCAACCCTGTTTGATGTTTGGTGTAACATCAAATTCCATTGTTTCCTTCTCTGCAGGCTTCTGTGATCTCACGAGCGGCTGGATCAGCATAAACACTATGAAGACCAAAATTTGCTTCTAATAACATCCTGACCCAAACTGTCCACTCATTTTTCCCAGGCTCTTATCTGTTTAGCAAGTCACTACAAATATCTGTGCTCAGAAAAAAAAAAAAAAAGTGCAGTGTCTTTGCTTCCTAAGGATTTTAGAATCTACCATAAGTTTATTACTACCAACGGAAGGAAAGTGTAATAAATTTTTTTAAAAATTAGTTCTTGTTTAATACACATCTTTAAAATTTGGACCATCTAAAGCTGTTTCTCACACTACTGTCACAACATCTCAATAGAAACAGCTCTCAGCACAGCCTCTGCCTCTGTTCAACCTGCGAGAGGATGGAGCAGCAGGAAGCAGAGCTCACACTGGCAGTTCCCAAGCTGATGGAGCTGCAATACACAAAACTGGAGGAAAGTGGGAAATGGAGCGTGAGGCTGTGACTGTAAATCTGAATGACAACATGCATGGAAGAGACATGGGAGACCCTCAGAGTCTTCCACTGATTGCTGTGCTGCCTTGGGTGAGACAAAACCCCAGCTGCCCTGCTGTTATGAACACTTGCACTGTTAATTCATGCCCAGTGTCTGATTTTACACAAATATACTTCCCAGCATTACAACAGTGACTGACAATGTCATGCTAGTATGTTCCTTAATGGATGGACTTTAATAAACTTTGTAAGTTATTTATGTTAATTCTATCAACACACAATATTGTTATACCCATCAGCTGCTGCTGACAGCAGTGCAATTATTCACTGCATAGAACACAGTTTTTCCTTATAGCAGAGATGTGAGTAATCATTCAGTCTAAATCCCCAGCTGTGCAACTGCTCTGCCGGCATGAAGAAACAGCCCTCGTGGCAGCTGAATACCAACTGAACGTGCTTTAGTAAGATCCTAGGAGTTACTTGTGATTGCACTGTCAGCTCTGCTTTGAGTTCTCACTTTCTTGCAACACCCAAAGTTGAGCAAGGTGCACACACAGGTGAGATGTTTAACTATCAATTATAGTCTTTATGGAGCTGTTCATTCTGTCTTTATGGGGCAAATCCACCTATTGCTACACACAGGACCAAAGCTGAGAATTCCTGTTACCTACACAGTTAACAGCAGGCCAGTACAAAGAAGGGAATTCCACTTAACTAAGAAAAGTACCCAAAGGAGCCCAAGGTGGCTGGCTAGAATCTTGTGGGCAGTACAAAGGAGCAAAGCAACTGCAAACACAGCTTTATTGCCTAATGCCAGGATTTCAGCATCATCTCTGTTAGGATCTTATGTTAGATTTATGTACAGAGAAATCTAATCCCACTAACTGAATATGTAGTTAATCAGAAGCAATCCAGCAGAAATATATGTACTATATTTTATTAAGTTTCATTTATATCTAATTATAATACAAATCTGTGATTCACTGCCTTCATTACCCTTATTTTAGGTGCATATGAAGGCAAAATCCAGCACCCGACATTTAATTTTCTTTTAAACCCCATTTATTGCAAAGATTTTTTTTTTTTTAATTCTGAACTCCTCAGCAGCAAGTATCTGACACAAATCCCTTCTCTGTTTCTCAACAATGCTGGAACAGGTCCAGTCTATAAGTATAGGTGTGGGCTTTCTATATCTTCTGGAATCTTTACGCTTCAGAAAGCGTTAGATAACTAAATATTCCTTTATCTTATATACATTTTGTCCAGCACGATTTTTGACACAAAAAGATACTTCAGAAACTGAAGGATCTGCTTACAGCCACATTCACATTTCTGAATTAGTTTGCAATTAGAACTAACCAGCAAAGCTACTTTACAGTAACTCCATCATAGTGCCAAGGGCCTTTTCAAACAGCCGAATGCTGGAATAACTGTAATTCTGACTCCACCAGCCAGAGAAAAGCCTGTGCTGGCTGCAAGAATGCAGTGTAGGTGTGCTGAGCCGTACTGAGTGACCCACGTCTGCAGCACGGTGTGAAAGCCATTCCAGCCCCAGCTTCCAGCCTGCTGAGAGCAGAGCAAAGCCCCTGGCTTGGTTCAGTGCCGAGTGCCAGTTCCGTGGCACAAGTGAAGGGACAGCAGGGAGCCCTGGGAATGGATTTTGTACCGGATACACACAATATCCAATCTTCCGCAACACCGGGAATCTCCCGCTTTCCAAGCCATCCTCGTGTGTTCCTTCATTAGGGGATGACAGAACCACCGAGTTATCAGGAATATGGGAGTTCAGGAGTGAGACACGACCCTGTTCTCCTTTTAACTCTTCACATGAAGTGACTGCTGGTTCCTCGACCTGTTTCTCTGGCTGGACCTCGCATAACAGAGGTGATGTTTGTGCATTAGCAGGTCACACCCACTGCTGCTGTATTTGCAGTGCTGCAACAATAGCTCTGAAACAATGGGAAGTAACTTGAACTGGAAATAACTTCCTCAGTCAGTAGAAATACAGCTGACTCCAACCTGCTGAAGTTTAGCTAAAAAACCCAGTAACAAACCTCCTTTGTATCTTAAAAACAACTCAGCAGAATTATTTCGTAAATCAGGAAGTTTTGCACCTGACAGCAGGTAATAAGTACTGGACCTCATCGTAATAGGAAAAGCTTTTCATCATTTTCAAAAATTAGCAATTATCTCCAATCATGACTTGTTTGCATGTATGGACAAACAGAGAGCAGTGTTAGATATGGATATATAATTATACATGCATGTGGCATTTGGAAGGAACATACATATTCCTAGAAATTAAAGCAACCATAAAAGGAAAACCCAACAATCTTTAAGACATTCTGCTGCATGTCCCAATCATAAGAACTGAGGTAATATTAACTAATGAGAAAAAAAAAGGCAATGACTAAGTCATTACATTAGAAATAAACACAACTAATAAGAAAGATAAATTTACCAAAGAAATAACTAGGAACAGTATGTTTAAAGACAATAAAAATCTTTTATTAGAGCATGATGTGAAAAAACCAAAAACAGATCAGGCAAAGTTCCCGTTATGAGCTATAGATGAAAAATGACGAAAGATGACATAGAAAGGCAGGAGTAGTCAGGATGTGTATCTTTAGGGTCTGTATTTGACAATACCAATTTCTTGTTTCATATTGTTTATTGAGCAAGATTTTTTTTAATAGTGTTTTGCATGAATCAAGATTTACAAGTTATTCAAGACCTGAATAATTTGAACTCAAAGAGGCTTAAGAAAACCGTATCTAGGCATTGCTCAGACAGATGGCTCTGATAGCAGGGGAGGCTCTGCTGAGCCAGATACCTCAGAGATTACTTCCTGCAACCCACAGCATGAGATACTGCCGGCCAAGACAAGAATATAAAACCTTCCCTGGTAAATCTGCTGGTGACTCATAGGCAATGCTTGTTTAAGCCATCTAAACCAACCAAGTATGTTCTAACAGACTGATGTAAAATGCCTGCAAATCGAGAAGGCAAGCGCCTGTGAGACTGAGAGCCATGTTCTGGGCAACAGCAACTGACAGAGGCAGGTGGGGAACATCATCAAAATCTCCCAGAAAAGGCTGTCACAGAGGACCTGAAAGGGCTGGCTCTTCTGATCATTTAATGTATATAATGAATACAAAGGAAAAGGAGAAAAAATTTTGTAACACTGGTGGGGTGCGTACGGGTGGATTCGCAGAAGGGAATTCAGTGAAGAACATCAACACAAGGTGAGCCTTCAGCTGTGATCCTGAAGGACTCAGAGTCAAATCATTACTCAGATAAAGGCCTCAGAAGGGACTAGATCACAATGACAGGCGATTAAAGCAGAGAAAGGCGGTAATAGCAGAAAAGAGCAGGAGCTTTTCAATCCCATCGAAAACTCTGTGACATCAAAAAGCTGGAATTAGACAAATTTAACCTCAAAACAAGGTGAAGTTTCTAAAAAGCAAAGGTAATTTAAGCAGCATGAGGGAAAACTTTTGGCCTTGCAATCATTCTGCAGTTTTCATGACCAGGTAATTTCCCAGAGGATAAGCTTTCATTTGGTTTCTAGGGAAAAGCTCTGATTTTGAAAAGAGAAGGTCAAGCAAAATGACTGTAGCAGTTCTTCTGACCTTAAAAACCATTCCAATGGACATTACACAGAAAGAAGATTTTACAAATGCATCAGGCAGCTCCTAGGGAGCACAGGTTACACTGGAAAAATGTCCAACAGAGTTAAATCAGTTCACTGAGACCTGTCTTGGCTAAGCAGCAAAATTCCTGGTAGAGCAGGGGCCTTGCAGCTAGAAGGCAGCTTTGGTTGATCTGATCTGTGGTTCACTGAGACAGTTCAACTGCAAGGGCAGGAGAAATTCTGGGGTTGGGTGAGCTGCATCAGCCCCAAAATTGCTACTGACTCTGAGAGCCCAGCACTGTGACAGTCCTTGATACCCTTCCCAGGGGAAGGCAGGGAGAAGAGCTCAAGATAAAACTCACCTTAAACTGTTCAGTGGGCAAGCGCAAACCACTTTCCTACAGGTAAAGCAAGTGAGAGCTTGGGAGTTTAAGCAACTCACCCTGGACCAAAATTAATGCTTGCAGCACAGCCAAGCAGAGAACTCAAATTCTTGCAGTCCCAGCCCTGCGGGACCTCCGTGTGGCACGGCACTAGACCTAAGTAACTGTAGCCAATTTTCTTGTTCATCTCACACAGAAATGCTTTTCCTGTTGTCTGTCAGAAGGCTGATTCAGGAACCATGCAAGCTTTGGCATGTGATTTAGCAAAGCCTGGGCTCCATTCTGATATCTGCATTCATTTCACAGGGAGTGTCCCAAAACCAACAGAGAAACAAGAGCTGCAAAGGCCAAAGGAGGGGAGAAGGCAAGTATGCATGAGGTCAGACTCAGTACATCCCCAGAAAATAACCAGAGAACATAAAACAAAAGCAGCCTGTAAGAAACAAAGTAGACATGCAACACTCAATTTATGCCAGTTTGTACCATGGAGACTCATGGATTGTTCTGAGAGGGAAACATGTGGGAACTGTCCAGGGAATACTTTTTTCTATTAGTGACTAGAGCCTCCTCTTGTAGGAAACTGATCCTATTGCAACCAGTCTGATCTGATAATGCTTTAAAAAGCCTAAAGAATGGGTTTTATCCTTGATTAACTGCAATGCTACCTACTGCCTTTGGAAATCTCTTAAAGCAAGAGGCCACAGCAAACAACAGATGACAACCTATGGAAAGGACAAATTTACTTCAAATACTTTTCTTCCCAGTCATTCCACAGTCATCCATATCAGTTATGAGCCTGTATTTGACTATATCCAGACATTTCTCAGGAATCCTTGTTTTGTGATTCCAGCCAAAGTGCTTATGTTACACTAAATTTAAAATGGAAATAAGAAAGGACATCAGGGTAACCAGCGGATAGTTAGTGCAAAGAAATTGTTGCCTCTTTTTCAAAAAGAATGACTTTGAATAAATGTCAGACCACCAACATGTACTCTGATAGAAGCAGAGCCTTTGCTTTTTGGCAAAAGTCCTTTTTTTTTTTTTTTTCTATTTGTCAGTCTTCTAACTGCTGATACACGATTTCCAATTACAGCTGCAAAACTATGCAAGTACATTTTTGAATCCTTGCTGGCATGAATATCCAATCGGAGTATGCATGTCGGAGCCAAGACACAGGGATTTTACTCTCTGTCTTGTTTACTTCAGCTCCATATAAAAATCAAGATTTCTAATTACCACAGAAAAACTATTCCCACATATTAATGTAGTGATGAGCAGGAAAGAGTTGAGGGACATAGAGCAGAAAAGGATATCTAACAACATTTGCTGCCATTTGATCTTCAACTGACTACAGCATCTCCGTGATTTTGCCTCAACAGCAGTAGCTCAAGGGTGATGGTGAGATAAATCTGCTAAAAGTTTCTTACTGCCTCACTCTTTACTCTCCTCACTGCTGGGAAAAAACATTATCCAGCCAAGATGCAACTGCTTTACAGAACTCTAAGTAACAGCAAATCCATCTTTGTGCATAACAAATCTCTCTCTCCAAATCCTACATGTAAAGTCAATTTCTTAACATTTTAACTTATGCTCAAATGATTTACAACACTATTTCCTTGACCTCTGCAAACCACAAAAAATCCCAAACTAGTTTCACAGACAGTTTAAATGCCAGAGTATCTGCATTGCTGGTGATGAAAAGATGCATCTCTTACCGTGTGCTATTTTTCTCTCTTAAAAAGAAAAAGGCTTGTAATAAATGTCACACATCCCAGGTATCTATCCAAAGAGCTACTAGACCTGTATGATCTTCTAATGCAGCATGAGCATATAATTAAAATCTACCCATCTTGTACTTCAGGTGGTCATTTCAAACATTTAATCACCCATAAAATACTCACATGATCACATTTCTTCATCTGTAAAACCACCTGCTCAATAAAGACAGGTGTTAATTCTGTGGACTTCAAAGCCCCTAGAGATTCCAAACATGTCTTTTGGGCTAGTATTTGTTTTTCTTAACTTTTTTCCCCCTCTTCAGGAAAACACCCTGCCAAAGCAGACAAAAGAGAGAGGTGGCTGAGTCCTCACAAAGTGAGTGCTGAGCACAATACCCGGATGGAGCCTGTTACAAGCAGGTGACAGCTACAGACTTGCCCCAACAGGCTCTTCTCCACTTCTCAAGTTTCAAACACGTTATTGCTGCATTCTTCTCAACAATTATTTTTTATGGGAGGTAGGTATAAGTTCTACCACTGCCTTCTAGAAGTCGGTTGTAAAGTCTTCACTGATAGGAAGACTTCAAGCAGGACTTAAAATGAAACATCAGATTCTTGCAAAAAAATATTTTACCATTTAATCGATTTTCCAGTGTGATCTCTGTCCAGAAGAAGCAAAAAGTAACTGCCTGAAATAATTTCATATTGCTGCAGAGTGCACAGCCACATTCCCCTGTCACCACATCCCAACTGCCAGTGGGGCTGCAACACTGGAGCAGCTCCTGGGTTCAATCTAAACACTTTGGTGCAGGGATCATGATTAGTTTCGTATCTCTCTTGTGGGTGATTGTGGCAGGCAGCACCAGCACAATGCAAAGGTTTAAAAGATGTACAGAACAAGCAATGGGGGCTACAAAATAAAACCAGAGTATTATGTTTCCCCTAAAGGAGTCTGCTCCAAGAGAACAAGATGTGTTCTGCCCTACAACCAAGCAACTGAATTCTTAATACAGTTTACTAACACAAATAATACATTCATCCAGCTAAGTTACTCTTCTGCTAAAAGCTGCTATGTGTTCTGTGCACCTCTAAGACATGAAAAAGCTACTTATTTTGTCTGTTTCATCTTCCTGGAATAAATGCAATGGCTATTTGTCACAAAGGCTGTTGGTAGTGGCAAGAAACTTTGTGCTAATACAAATGCCTCTACTGAAATGTCATTTTAAAGAATTTTGACCTGTCTGCTGAAGTTTTTTTGGTAATATTTAGTACACGAAACACACTAGAGAATATTTAACTAAATCAAAGAAGTAAACACTAAAGATGTTTTGCTAGGAAATATAGATCCTAATCAGCAACACTGTACTCACAAAAGCAATTTATAGAGATAAGCCATAATTTTATAAGCACCTGAGAGATTTCACAAATCCCTTTGTGGCAATAAGGAAGCTTTAATTGGTTATTTTTTCAAATTACTTGTTACAACCTGCTCTTATTATTCACCATCTTTACATCCTCTTAACATTCCTCCCCTTCCTATTGATGTTCAAATTGACTGAAGGATGGTTTCCAAACCACTGCTGAGAAGTTAATGCCTTGTGATTATGCTGCCATAGCAACTGAACTTCTGTTAGGGCTCTGTCAACTTCAGATACTCTTTTGTCATCTTTATATATCAAGTCTTTCCCAACTACAGATACCCCTCCTGCCAAATTCTGTCTTTTGAAGGGGGGGAATCACTAAAATCCTGTTAGAAAGATCTTTAAATCAAGAATTTTATGTTCTTTTTCTGCAGGTATATTTATTCTAGATTTTTGATCTTGTCTCTAGTGTGGTGTTCTCAGCAATTACAGCAGGGTATTTTTCATCAGGGAAAGGTAGTCTAAATTAAGTTAAATCTGCGCTGCTACTCAGCTACATAGGCAACCTGTCTGAACCATTTACCCATATCCTGAGTTATTATTAAACTTTTCATTTCCCTGCTTTTATCCAAACAAACCCCACATTAAGAAAAAAAAATCAGCATTCCACATTAACTGATAAAACACATTTCTCAGCAAAAAGGCAGGGAAACTGGAAACAAATGCTAACCTTATTTCTCTGTACAAATCTCCAAAGTGATCAAAAGAGCCAAGAAACTCTATCAAGAATTATTTAAGATAGAGAATTGTACTGTTCCTCCATACAGCAGCAATCAGTTGCAATCAGAAACAGCCCAAGCTCTGTGCCATTCCCCTCTCTTCCTGGCAGTTTAAAAACATGTGTAGCTGCACTTTCTTTATCTAAACCACAGAATTATACACAGCCTTTAAAAAAAAAACTCCTTCTGGTGCACAGGAACAAAAGTACAAGTACCCTATTATGATCCCACTGGCAAGCTATTCAGTCACTCCACAAAGCTGCACCCCCCTCTCCCTCCTCCAGGAAAGCCATGACCCTTTCCAGTTCAGCTCTGGTTTCACAGGAAGGGGTTTACCTTCTGATAGGGATTTTTCAGTCCAGGTCCATTTCCTCCTCAGCTCCGTGGAGGCTCAGGCAGGAGCAGCAGCGCTGTGCCGCTGGTTCTGTTCTCTCCGAACCAGCTCGGCTGTGCCTGGAGCTGCACACCCAGCCCGGAGCCTCACTCCTCCTCCTCCTCCCTCAGCCCTCTCCTGCACACACCCACCAAAACCAGCAAATAACCCTCCCTGCACATTGAACCCACTCGGGCAGCAACCGCGCCATCCCATTCTGGGAAAGGAGAGGGGAAGAACACCGTCCCAGGCAGGAGCAGGACCATTCTCATCACCTTTGTGTGTCACTATTTGATGTCGACACAATTCAGAACATTTTTCCCTTGGAGAGAGGCGTCTGCTGAGTATGAACTCGGCACTCTCCTCCTCTGGAAGTTATTAAATATTACTTCCCCAGCTTCTGAAGAATTTACACAGCCTCCTGGCTGCTAGTCTAGTTTTGTTAAACAGTTTCACCGGGATGGTATTCTAGCCCAATTCAGACTGATGCAGCCGAAGTGCTGCGGCCACTCCTCACACCGGCACCTGTATCCCTTTATCCTGTTTGCACATTTTGGAGCAAGATCATGCTTCAGTCACACTCTAGGAACACTGGATGAATCTTCAGTGGGCTCTGTGCTCTGACCCTATCTGATGTCTCCCAGGTATCTTCCATAATCAACAAGGTCCTGTGCTCTGCTGTGTGCACCTGTCTGACAAGCGGCCACAGCGTGTGCTTCTGCTTTTGTTATCATTTACCTGGGATGTTCAAGCAACATGGTCATGTTTTCTCCTTTATTCTAAAGGCAGTAAAATTAAACACAAACAAAGCAAATCACAGAACTAACAAAGCATGCACTGAACTCCACTGCTGCCTCTCATATGCTCTGTGACCTTTTCCCCTGGATTATTGTGGTGTGTGTAGACTACAGCAGTGACTGTGAGATACTGGTTGAGAGCAAAGTCTCTCCCAAGCCTGTAAGACACATAAAGCAGCAGATACTTAGTGCTATTAAAACAGAATGGTAGTGCATTCTTCAAGGATGTTATTTTACCACAACTTTAACATAGCACCAAACCTGTTTGGATCCATCCTATCATCAGTCTCTGTTTGGTTCATTAATTGCTTCATTTATAAAAGTGTCTGAAATTTTACTTCACATCAACCTGTATTACCAGTACAGGTTGCATCATTAAAATCCAGTAAATTACATATTCTATGATACTTCCTGAATAATTCCTATGAAAACAGTCTTGCTAAATACTTCATTGGGCAGAAGAATATAAGCTACTCTTTCATTTAAAATTTTTGAACAGTATTGAAATAAATCTCAGTTTAACAGATTCTCTATATGGCTCCTCAATCTAGAAAGTGTTTTAAGAACGCAGGACCGGATGCATGACTGTACTGAAGTACGTAACTAAACTCTGTACAGCATGGATCTTTGCAGAGAAGAGTGATGTTTTCACATAAGCTATGAGCCTAAGTCTCCTTAAAATAGATTAGTTAAACATGTAGGCTGCTGAGTTTCTCTGAAAGTCAATCAACTGAAGCATCTGAATGCTAATACTCACATGAGCAAAGCTGCTCACATGGGTGAGTGTTTGCATAAGGCCACATATGAGCAACATTGACAGGCATTGTTCAAATAATTCACTTACAGTTCGTATGGGAACCAGCAAGGTTGTTCTGTCATGATATTTATTTATTTATTATTTAGAACAGACTCATTCACATCCAAAGAATCAGCAGAAACTTCTATGAACCCCTCACAGCACAGGTTTCTAAATCTAGCTCTGAAAACAACATCTGAAGAAACTTACAGGCTCTTCTGGGGCACATGCTTTGCCTCTTAAATATGGATACAATTTTTTTAGACAAATGTAGCAGCTTTCACTGTTTGTTTCTGTTTCCCTCCCATAATTATTGCTATTTCCTTCTAACTTCAGAAGTCAAGGTGTCTCAGAGTTGACATCTTTCAGAATTAGTTACAGCATAGATGAGACATCTTAAAATTCTGGCAATTAAAGTAACAGTATTTACAAGTACTAAACTTCATTCATGTTAAATACCACATCTTGAATTAATACTCCTCTTTAAAATCAGGGGAAGCTCAGCATAAATTACAATATCACAAACATATTTAGAACTTGACCTGACCTTGCAGTCTGAAATCAAGGGAACCTTCTGGTGGCCTGGCATTTCTCTCTTCAGGTCCATCTGTGAAAATGGCACTGTGCCACTGCTTACAAGGTGGGGTGCAAGATTCAACAGTGCACAGGAAACAAACCCAGAGCAGGCAGCAGCCCCTCGAACAGGAACTAGAGCTATGCACAGCCAGGAGAAATCACACAATGGCTTTTTTTTTGTTTGTTTTGCCAATTAATATTAAGCAAATAGCATTATAAAAATAAATGCGTGGATAGCAAGATGGTCAAGGCACTTGAGAACAGGTATATACACCTCTAGATCATGAGATCAAATCCTGTTCATATCAGTTACAGTCAAAAAAGGTGAAAATTTTAAGACCTGGATCTTATTCTCGGGCTTTTCATACGATTTCATGCAAAATATCCACCTGTTTCTGTCCTCATGTCTTTTTTTGTGCAGAACTAAACGGATACTGCTTAGCAGTGTTGTAAGACATTTTAGATAAGCAAAGATTAAATACATGGATACAGGCACGATCCACCATTCTCTGAAGTCAGCTGGAAGCTTCTCAGTGATTTAACACATGTTGAATTAAGCCCTGGAGTAGTAGTTACACTGTGTATGAAAAACATATTAGACAAAAATCATTTAGGTCGCCATCTTTCAAAGGGCTAAATACATGCTGAAGTTTACTTAGATTTGTGGAGTTGCACATGTCTGCACAGAAACTTGGAGTTTTAGGACCAGACAGGCATCTTTCAATAGGCAAGCTCTGAAGCTACAAAAACCATTGCTTAGTGGAAAGTCTGTGTAGAAGTCCTCACTCTCACTATGCTGTTATTGCCTGCAAAAACAATTTTTACAAGAGTTAATGGGAAATGAGTAATTTTTCATAACTAAAGATTCCTTTCTGCTGGAGAAACCCAAGGAAGAACACTGATCTCTGTTGCCTTGACAACATTTCCCGAAACACTCAAGCATTGAAGTATCCAGTATGCTCAAGAAAGCTGCAATATCTATTTCATATTGGACATTTACCACATTTATTGTGTTGGCATGCACTCACCTATCATCTGTGGGTATTTGTCACAGAGAGCAATGTGCCAAATAATACATCAGAAATATGTGAGCTGACTTAAATGCACATGGGATTTTTCTTGAATATTTCCATGGCTACTGAAAGTTGTTAGATCTATGGCCTAGAAAAAAAGAGCATTCTTCCATGATTTGTGGACATTAGCAAAATAAGTCCTGTCTTTCTATTAATGCATTTCTTAACTGAGCACAGGGATCACCTCTACTGAGTGTCTGGAGGAAGTCTGTCCTTGGATCTCAGGGTCTGAACCCAAACCTTGGCATTTCTGACAGGTTTTGTTGAGGGTGCTACCAGGGCCACAGCACAGCTGCTTCTGAGATGAAGACTCTCAGGTCCACATTAGGAGTGGCTGTCTCTCTTGCTGGCTGTTCATTGTAGGAGACTGAAAAATCTGACTTTCTCAGAGGTGCTAAAGCCATACTGAGGGACAAAATAAGCAGGAGTTGCAAGTCTGAAATGTTGCAAAGAATCTCAATTTCTCTTTAAATAAAAATAAATAAATAATTAAAATAGGCTTTTACTGGTAAAATAGACAGCACCAACCTCTGTGAACTCAAAGCTAAGTTTCATGCTTTTGTCTGCCTTCAGTTTTTCTACAATTTGCCCTAGATGTAATAAGAACAAGCAGAAAATGAAGCAGCACCAAAATGGACTGCTGCTAATCGCTTCTGATCCATTAGAGGGAAGTGTTTGTACACAATGTACCATATAATTCCCTTCAATCTCTTCTAATAATTTCTTTGGATGAAGATGATGAAATAGTATATTCTGCTTCTGACATAATGAATTATTTTAATGACAAATAAAATTAAATGTACTGATCAGTATATTTACTACAGGACATTTGCTACAAGTGTTTTTATTAACAAAGGCAAAATACAAAGTGTTTTGGGGTTTTTTCCCTTTGCATGCTAATAGAGAATTTGGGCTGGGCAGTCATAACCTCTACCTAGACAATTCCTGTAAGTGTGCTACCTCACACCAAGAATGTGGTTTCCTTCCCAAGGGGGAAACAGCAGGACAAGAGACAACCCACATGATATAAATCATCAAAAATACCCAAATTTTCCAAAGAAACATTGCCAAAGAAAACAAAGACGGAAGACAATAATCTTCCTGTGAGAATCTCAAGCTTCATCTAAATTAAAACTTCAGGTGAACTGAAAGGTTGTGGGTGATTCCCAGTACAGGATAAGGAGATTGTTAATTGTCCTGCCTCAAACAGGTCTGCAGCCCTCTCTGAACTGTGGCATCCTGTTCTGTGAATTATCTCCTGTGGCCCTGTGGCTGCTTCCCATCTCTCATCTCCGTTATTACCAGAGGATTTATGTCATGCTCTGAACCCATCCTTTAGACGACCTCGCCTGCCCAAAGGGGACACACATGCTGACACATGATTTTCTCATGCTAGCTTTTGACTTATTAGTTCCTTGAGTCGTATTTAGAGGCATTAGTACTTCCCCTTTGGAACTGTGCAGCTCTGACAGTGACGAGCCACAAAACAAGCCCACAGTTCTGATAAACTGCTCTGATTGTTGAACAGTAGCTGCTCACCTGTATCTTCCAAACTTTTCCAGCACCAGTTAAAAGACACAGAGTGTTGGAATGTCTCTCCTGCATCTGCATTCCCAGACACCCCGAGAACTTTAACCATGGGCTATCCAAGCTGCTAATACACACTGCTATTCAGTTAAGCCAATGTCTGAATGGCCTCCCTGGCTACACAATGCTAATTTTTTTGGTGAAAATTTCTAACGACTTGGCCAGCCTACACCTCACAGACAGCAGTCAGAGCAACACAACTCCTACAGGCCTTCGAAGAGTTTGGTCTTAGTTGAGTTCTGAGAACCACTGCTGCCCTCTGCTGCAGTACTTTGGGTTGTGTCTGATAACCAGTGAGAGCCACAAATATTGAAGTAAAATTTCTAGTCTCAGCCAGAACTTAGCACGCTTAATGTTTTCATTACTGATGAGATCATTCAAAAGCTCTGTTTCTAATTCATCGGAAAAGTCTGGTGCTGCAGGGGCCAGGTCAAATAGAAAAAACTATCTTTTTTATCTGATTTTGACTCTTAAAAGAGGGAGACCATTGCAAGAGTTTGGACATGCTTCATTTCTGTAGCAAATGTTGTCTCATCTTCTGATAATAAATTGCCATAGAAGAATAAGAACTGTGAAGTGAGAAACTCACCTTGGGGCCGGAATGAACACCAAGGTTCTGCCCAGGATATATCCCTGACAACCTAACTTTAGCTTAAATTGTGATGGACAGGCAAGTTCCAGGTCAATTGAACCAATCTTTCCTTAGTCTCAGTTTATCCAGTTCTGATAGGACACAGCTCATGACCTCTCGAACAGCTAGGTTTCTTCCTCACTGATGCTAGGAAGAGTAACATGAGTGCAACCTTGCTACATTCACAGCTACTACACAAAATGCTCTGGATACATATAGTTTATTTCTTCCCAGCTCTCCACAGACTCCAATAACCCTCTCTTTTGTCATTTTCATCTGAATAGGCTGCATTGCTTAGAGGCTAGAGCCAACTGTCATGTACAGCTAAAATAATTTTAGAATTATTTTGTTTCCCAATCTCACAAATCCAATTACTTCTCTCCTGCAGTGCTTCCTGTACAGCATTGCAACTAAGGTGTCTCCAATACATAATGCTAAATTGCAAAACTCATCAGTAGACGGGAATAGATAAGCAGATGGTGGCAGGCCAGAAGAAGAAAGCCAGAGACACAGCCGTCCTACTCAAGGGAAAACTCAGGCTGCTCTCAGTAATTATCTGTGCAGGTCTCCAAAGGAATTAGATACACATTTCAAAGGAGGCAGGCTAAGAGTCTGGCTAATGAAAGAACTGTACATCCTTCCAGTGCATGCAGTGACAAATGCACCAGGTGTCCACACAAGCTCGGAGTCTCTCATGGTGACTGGTTAATATTCTGAATGCTGGACCAGAGAAACCTCCACAACTAAAACCACAATACCGCTTCATGTCAAACCTGAAGCTTCTCACATGAGGGCTGATACAGTCTTACATTTGTAATAGATGGGACACAAAGAAGGGAAGCTGTAACACACTTTCACTAGCAACTTCCAGCTGCTTTTATTTTCTGTGACACTTTCAGGTTTATTTTCAGTTATTCACCAAAAAACTTACAGTCCAGCTCCTGACCTGAGCTCACAGCTTAGGTTCTTTCCACTGAACAGAGTTTCCTACAGGGACAAGAGTTAACAGTTTTGCTTCTCATATCTCAGTAACAAGGAAGGTCCTCTGCATTTTGGCCCCTTAAACAATTCAATAATGACACAGAGGAACCCATGCACAGTTCAAGGATTCCAGCTCAAAGGGGACTTACCAGAGCCATGAGAGATGGAGGTTGGTACTGACATCTCTAAAAAGACTTGACTGGTTTCAGTGAGAATGTTGAGGACTCCAGGTAAGAGTCACCAAAGGAGATTATTCAGATGGTTTCTGCCTTCTCATTTCTGAACATACAATTTACCTCTCCAGCACATTTTTCCCTCTCACCTCCTCAGCATCATTGAGATCATGTGTAAATCTCATGTGGTAAGTTCTGACAAACTTACGGTTGCCAAAGGTGATTCCAGTACTCAAATTACTTCTCTAAATATATTAAATCTGACACAGAATAAGCAGTGCAATAGGCTTTGCAGATCACCATGGAAAGAGAAAAATAGAAACCACAGATCCATTGAAACGAGTCCAATTAATTCTATATCACATACTTTTCCTGATGACTGCAAAACTAAAACACTGAAAATAATTCTGAAAATCAGCAACTTTGTTCTAAAATCAGCAGGAAGCCTTTCTGTGAGAATTTTTCTATTCTCTGCAGTTACATGAGGACATAATGGGACATGGCTCAATTCTTCATAAACTCTAGTTTACACAACACCTACCTCTAGGACTTTCCCAGTAATGAACTGGTGACATGCTTCACACTTGACTCCAAAAAGAACTTGGTAGTCCTTTTCACAATAAGGAGCACCATCTCTGAAAAAGAAAATTCACAAATTACAAACCACTTCTTATTAAACAGGTTACAGCATGAGTTACTCTCTTCCTCTGTCTTCAGTTTGGAACTCCTACACACAGACACAGGTAAATGGGGAGAGTTCAATGAAAACACTTTGTAGTACAAGAAACAAAAATCATATTCTCACTAATGCCTCTTAGAATTATTCCTTAAATTCCCATCAAAAAAAGGCATCCAGTACAAACCACTGAAGTAAACCTCCTTCTTTAGAGCAGACTCTCTACACCTACAGGTGGTGCAGTTCCAGGGAATCAGTGTCACTGTCTCTGGGGAGGAGAGGAGATCACAGTCTATCACAGGCAGACAGTTTTTGTTCACTTCAGAAAAAAAAAACCCTTTGGTAGTCTGCAAGACTATAAGCAGTTACTTTTAAATGTAAGATAACGTAGTTTTTTAGTATGAATAAGGAACATACAGTAAAAGTGGAAACACTAGTCAGCCTAGGAGCCTTTCTCAGGCACTGGATCTTTTCTTGAGAAATTACAGATGCTACTTCTTATAAATACTAGGCATACCCAAATGACAGGTTTATGAAACATACATTGTTTCCCTATTCTTTCTCTTTGCTATATGCTTGAAGGGGGGAAAAACAGATTGTATCTTCAAACTCTCTATCATTTATTTATTCTCTTCCTCTACACTTTCTTCCACTCAAAGCCCTCTTCATTAGTTTCTTATATGGAGATGAGAATAGTGTCAATCAATCTCATCATCATCTTTATTCTATTATCTAGCAAAGGTAAGAAATGAATGAATTCCTACTTTTTTTTCCTCAAAATCACATGTTGGAAAGCAAAATGACACAATGCTTTTTCCGGCTACTACAGAAAACATATGCAACAATACACCTAATTCTCTATGGGAACACAGACTTAGACCTCGTTCAGTATTAAACATCACCTTTCAGTTGCACTTTGCAGTTCACTTTCCCAGCTCAGCTCTCACTGGGAACAAAGATTTTGGTGTATATGAAAAGGTGGTCAAAACAGGACTTCTAGATGTGAATTTTGCTGCAAGTTGTTCTCTGCTAGCAGCTAAAACTGTGCCAGGAGCTCAGAAGAGAAGCAGAGGTTACTCACTTGCTGATGTATTCCCCGGTTAGGACCTTCCCACAGGCCTTGCACTTAAAGCACCCCAGGTGCCACTGCTTATCCAGGGCTAGCAATGCTTGTCCATTTTTTATGTCTCTTCCACAGCCAGCACAATCTGCAAACAAGCAAACAAACAGATGCGTTTGTTGTTAGCTACTTGGTTCATTACCCTTCATTAACTGCCCCCCATCACAACACTTGGTAGCCAAAGGGATGAACTACACAGCAGTGCAAAGATGCATCTTCCTTTCCTTAAAGCCTTCCTGGGTCCTGTACAAAGAATCTTTGTCATTACAGACATACTCAGTAGAAGAGGGGATGTATTTCTCCTGTTTTTCATGCTGTATATGATTCAAAGACCGCCTGGCAAGCTCTGTAAAAACTTCCGATTTTTTTAGGAACAAGCTACAAAAAAATCCTCACTGTAGAAAGCTCCTGTCTTCCCAAGCAAGCAGTGTTCGTCGTTTTGCTTTCAGCAGGACCCTGAGCGCTCGCACGGAGCTGAGCGGGGCGGAGCAGCAGCAGCAGCAGCGGGACGCTGCCCGTGCCCGTCGGGCGGCAGCAGAGCCGCGCGTGTGGCACCGCCGGCAGCAGCGCACGGACCAAGGTTTCTCCAGGGACAGCCCAGCGCAGGGGTGACAGCCCTGTGACCGCGGTGAGGGCTGCAGCGAGGGCGTATCGGCTCCCACCTGCAGGGATGGGGAACTGACGTTCTCCTGCTCTCTAATCGGCAAAAGGACTCTCGCTCAGGAATTCTGGTACTTCCCTGGTAGTCAACACTCATTTTTCACCGCAGTCCTGGAGGACTCTGATGGCAGAATGGAAACCAGAAGCCAGGAGCACTCTGTCCCAGGGGGTGCCACAATATCTCATGTTACATCAGAAATCTCTAGCTCAGCCCCAAGCTTCCACTCCTCTCCCTTCAAACATAAAATACTCAGGAAGATTTCCTGTTAAGGGGCAATCCAGCACATGGTAAGATCTGAAGAGACTGATGTGGCAGACAGCACTGAACTGCAAGGGTTGTGCTTCTGTGCCCAGCCTCAAGGGACAGAAGCACTGAGGGAGGGGAGGGCCTGGAAGCCCAGTGAAGTGGAAAGGGAATGCCCATCAGCTGAGGCACACATGGAAGCCACAGAAGAGACAGCCTGGAACAAAGGATTTTCCAGATTTTATTATCCCCAGACTTGGTGCTCCTTTGGTGAATGCCTGAAGTATCAACAAATAACAACAAATAGAGACAAACAGAACTGAGCAATCTGAGCTGTTAAAGCCCAGGCAGCAGGGAAAAGATGAGCCTGGCTCCAGCACTTAAGCTGACTGAACAGGTACAGCCCAAAACCCTTCATCTCCTCATGGGTTTAAGCCCAGGCAACATCATGCCTTGCAAAAAGGCAACTTCAAGTTTATTATCACAACTGATAATGAGAGCAGAGTCAGTCCTATTGACTAAAGGGCATGACTTTTGTTTGTTGGATAATGGGCCAAAAGAACCCCAAGTATGTGCTGCACATTCCTGCTATCCAGGAATCCACCATTTGTATGTCCGTCTTTCTACCAGCATTCTTCTTCTTCTCAAATCCCTTAAAAAAAGAGGGGAGGAGGACTAAGCACCGTGGTATCTTGTGACAAAATGCAAGTCACAAACTGCTGACACAACCTGGACTTGAAAAGCAGCCCCGAGATGTCCTAATACCAGGACTTCGCTCTAGAGGACATATGTTACAAGCTGAAATCATGAAATGACAAGGAGTGACACCGTGTAATGTATCCCTCTGCTCTGCCATGACAGCTGAAGGCTCCGTGCCAGTCTGTGATGACAGCAAAGGCTGGAACAGGTCACCAAGGGAGGCTCTGGAATTTCTAGCACAGGGCTGAAGAAGGGACAGACACGTGTCAGGGTGGCTTTGGCATGCTGATCTTGCCTTTGGTTTGGGGAGGATACTGCATCATCTCTTGAGGTCCCTTCCAGCCCTCATTTTCTTAACCTAAATCTGAAGCCATGCAACGTGACTTTGTGACAACAAATGAGATCCTCCCCCCAGTCCCAGTGTGTGCTGAACAGCAGCTTTAAAACAGCTCATTAAAACAGCCCATTTCTCAGCTCCCTAGCACTACTGCTTCTTCCTAGTGTGCCAGCTTCCACAGCCCTGACCTGGGACCAGTCACACTGTGCTACATTCCCTGCTATATTTTCCATGCTTTTTTCATTTTTATCTGGGCAACTTCCGTGAAGCTGAAGTTTCTCAGAAATGGGATCAATAAAGAGATTTTTAAAACACTTAATTTCCGAGGCAGTGGGAATAGAGAAACTGCCTTACACAAAAGGTCTACCTAGCCCAGCATCTTTATCTTTAGTGATGCCAAAACCAGATACGTGGGGGAACAGGGATCCATGAAGTACCTCTGACTGTTTAATAGCTTCTTTGTAAGCCAAAGTCACAGTAAGTCTGAGCTCCAGACTTACTACTGTGCTCATCTTTAATACAAGGGGTTAGCAACATCCTTTTATTATTCTATAGCACCAATGACATCTACACTCTTCCTGGGTTCCTTGAAGTGTTTTGCAAAAGGAAATTAACATCATTTCCATTCTGCTAATACAACAGACACATGGAATGTCTAGAATCAAAGTAAACTAATAGCCCAGTACTGTTGTGTTAGGCTGAGACGGCTTTTAAATAAACCTGATTTTAATTCTGACAAAACTGTTGGGTATATACATGAAAAGCTAGCAATTATCATTATCTCCTAAAATAGAAAGCGAATAGGGCTGGGCTAAGAAAAGACCATTTGTTCATCCAAATTCTACAAATAAAAGCCATTATGATCTCAGGCCTGCATGAGGCACATTTAAGCCTTTGGCTGAATGTCATCAGCGTATGCAGGCAGGATCTCAGTATCACATTAAGCACAATCTGTATCCGTCTAACCTATAACCAGCACATGCTGCAAATAAAAGGGCTGTGAAGTAAGAATAGCGGTCCACAACCATATGCCAGAGCAGAGTGAAAAATCTGAAAATCCTTCCCAAATTTGCATACAAGGATTCCCACCATGGTTCTCTCTGGCTTCATACCTGGGTCTAGCAGACTGCACCCCTTGAACTTGAGCTTTCTTGCGTTTTATTTTTGCCATATAACCTGGATTCTTTCTTACTCCCATTCCTTGCACATCACACATTCAGCAGTGCCAAGATAACAAAGAGGAGGAGGCGGACAGTGCAGTGTGCTGGTTAAAATGCAGAGTGAGCAGTACACTTCCCCTGTGCGCTTACATATATGTCATATGGGACATGTCTGGGTACAAAAGAAGATGCCTGGACAAAAGGACTGTGATGTGGAGTCAGCCAGCCCAAAAGCACGGGAAAGTGGAGGGGCAGGGCACGGCACTATAATACAATATACGATTTAGACCTCCACTCTCCAACCACCTTTAGCAGCCCCACTAAAAGATGCAGGTCAGGCTGAGCTGCCACCCATGACACCTTGCTTGTAAAGATATGAGAAAATGTGTTTCCCTTTTTAGCATCTGCATCACCCCAGACATCCAGGAGTGAAGCATCCTGCACAGCAAGCCATTTGTCACTGTCTAAATTAGGCAGCTGATTTTCTGCCTTTGCCTCCCTCCCCTGCTCTCAGCCAATAGTGCACAGGTGAGCTCAGGGCTTATACAGCTGGATTAACCCTCAGCACACAGAGTTCGACTTTACCCACTCCCATTTGGATTGCTTTTAAAATTTAATAGCAAATACACATTTATCCCACATTCTCTGCTCATCTCATATGATTTATGAAAGATAAACCATCTCTATGTGCTTTTGTCCTAATAAACAGGGTTATGCAAAGTCATGTGAATGATTACACCAACTCTGCTCCATGCAGGGTTAGCTCTGTGAACAAAGCTAGTAGCAGTCTGATTTAATGATGAATAATTAAGTCACCAAAGAGTTCATTTCAATCCTGATGGCCATCAGAAGCACATGTCTAATAGATAAAGTCTGAAGCTGCCACAACCCCCATGAGTCACAGGTATTTTGTACTCTTATTACACTCCTTTTGTAACTATTTCCCCTCCTCATAAAACATTGATACGTGAGTTTTACAAAGACAGCACCAGCAGGCTTCTGCTCTGAAACAGGAAAAGCAGGGCAGAATTGGGGGGAATCTTTGTTATTATTTTAACACCTAAAAGAAACAACAAGTTTTCATTGGAATTACAAAGAAATACATTGTCAAACATAGCTGGACCTAAAGAGCAAATGATTTGGAAGTGATGAAAGAGGCAAATATTATCACTGGAGTCAAGGTCAAGAAATCGCTAAGTATAAATAGCTCTTAGTCACCTTGAAAAACAACTTATATCCCAGTAGTTCTTCTGTGGCAATCTGAAGGTTGTGCAATTACAATTTCTCATAGAGGTAGGGAGACCAGAGGTTTTTCTCAGTCACCCTTTAACCAGATCAAGCAACGCCTTCTAAAGCCTTGCTTTAAAATTGAAAGGTTTGATGATATAATCCAGGCTTTTCCAGATCTTCAAGATATTTCTGTCAAAGCTAAAAATACAAACTCACTATGTTCACAGCATGACAAATGTTTTCAAAGTTTAAAGCATAACCATTTGGTCATTGGGACCATGATAAGTTCTGGAAGTCAGAGAAGGACATACAATATTGGGAATTTTACATGCAGGATTTAAATCTGAGCATGTAACTCAAGAAATTTGCCGCCAAACCCCTTCTCTTTGCCACTGCAAGGATGGGAAATGTTTGTCAGAACAAATTCTCTATTGCTCTTTTGCTGAAGGCAAAACAAACCCACTCAAGCAGCCTTGTACTCCCGAAATCTAACAATAAGAGGCTGGGCGCATACAATGGAGGGAAATAAATTTCCCATGGGAAGTGCAGTATAGCTTTGACAGTTTATTATAAATGGCGAGTTGGGAAAAACTGGTATTTTCAAAACAAATAGTTAAAGAAAATGAAATTATTTCAGTTGATTAAATAGGGAAAGAAATCACAATGGCATGAACTGGCATTCTTTACTTGCAGCACAAGTCCCTGACTTGTAAGTAACCATCTGCGTGCCCAAAACTGACTTGCCTTTTTAACAGGTTATTGTACATCTTGGGTATATCATTAGACCCATCACTAGTGGTGTCCCCCAGGAACCAGTGTGGGGCCCAGTCCTGTTTAGTATCTTTATTCATGCTCTAAACTCCGCCAGGGGAGGTTTAGGTTGGACATGAGGAAGAATTTCCTCAGATAAAGGGTGATGAGACATTGGAATGGGCTGCCTGGGGAGGTGGTGGAGTCACCATCCCTGGAGCTGTTTAAGGAAAGCCTGGACATGGCACTCAGTGCCGTGGTGTGGTTGACACAGTGTTGGGGCATAGGCTGGACTCTATGATCTCAGAGATCTTTTCCAATCTAATTGATTCTGTGATTCTGTGATTACTGTAAATTGCTCTTTCATCACCTGATTTAATTTAAAGCGATTCGGAAGGATGAACGCTCTTCCTCAGCTCCAGTTTAGTCTGTATTGATTTGTGTTAAGTCTTTAACAGAGAAAGGCAATTCCTTATTTCCACATCTTTCTACACCTTATTCCCAAAGGAGACCAAACCAAATGACCTTTTGACACCTCACTCCTGCAAACTATCCCTGCAAAAATCGTAGCACCCAGTTAACCTTTTTCCATTACATCAATCCCAGTCCCTTCTTCAACCCAATCTGTCATACAGGTGTCTGAACTGAGAACAAGAGAGTGAATGAAATAGGAGGAGGAAGAAAGAGCAAATGTACTACATACTATGTAAGAGAAGAGTTTTTAATTGTCCTATAAAAGATAGATAAAGTTTTCGGGTTTCTTCCCATCCCAGCACCCCCAGAGTCCCACCTGTAAAAATGCTCTGAAGGATAAACCAGGGCCAGGTACATCTAAGCTTAGGTCAGTCTTTTATCCTGTCATTTCTTTTACCACATTTCAGTACTCAGGTAGTTCCAGCTGAATTCAAAGTCACAATTCCCACTCACAATACCCCAAGGGAATTGCTCCGTTAGCTCAGAGCTTCATTGTTTAATACCCAGCTCATGCATAGCACATTGTGTCTCTTCATTTGCAGGCTATTTTGGATAATTTTCAACTGTTACTCTTGGAAAACAAGCAATTCCAACAGGGTAAAACCTCCCCAAAATAGGAATGAAACTTAATGACAACCTTTAGGAAGGTTTTTATGCCCGGATAACATATGGCAAACTAAGGTCTAACAGCTAATTCACTTTTCACATTCTTTTGAAGTGACCTCTGATTCCTGACTTACTACCTGGCAGGCTTTCTGAACCTGACAATTCCCAGATACTCCTGTCCCTGGGGATCTCCTCTATAGTTGTGTTTTCCAAGCTAGTGATGCCTCCTCATGCAACACCCATTTACTGAGGAATTCCTTGCACCTCCCCCAGAACTTCCTTTGGAATCAGCTTTTGAGTAGCACTCCTCCAGTAAAAGCCAAGGAGATGGACATGTTTTGATTTCCAAGTTCAAGATGGGGTTACACTTAAGCAAATAAGAACTGAGACATATTTAGTACACTTGTATAGTCCATTCACAATGTTTCTGTCCAATTTATGGTAACACAAAAGTATCCAGAAGAAATGGGGAAACTGGACTGGAAACACCTTCCTGTTGAAGAACAGTTATTTTTTAAAAGGAATTTTCTGACAGAAAACTCATAAATCAGAAACTTCCTGCCCTGCCACAACTGTATTTTAAATCCAGTTGCTGCTCTATCTCTATCACCCAGAAGTTAAGTTTCTAACAAAGCTTCTACACCTCTAGAGAAGGATCTAAGGCAATTTATAAAGCAGCATTAAAATACCGGTCCTTGTAAAATAGGAAATAGCTGAGCAAATGGAAGCTGCTTGAGTAATTTACCCATTTTTATGAGTGAGGACATAAAGTGAGGACTAAAATTCATCCTAGAAAGTAATTCATATTATGAAAATGCCTCAAAAACTGCAAGCATTCTTCAAAAGAATTAATCATCTTGAAACAATCATACAAATGGGCCAGTGTCATTGGAAGAACTGCATATTCTTAGGCACAGTCTAATGGCTTTTGCCAGAAAGGAACTCTGCTTGGGTTTGCATAATTTCTTTGAACTTTTATCATGTCATGAACGTTGATTTGCTTCTTTTATTCTTAAAAAGGGGGGTAGAGTAAAATTTTAGACCCACTGTATGCTCAGTATATTAAGTCATACATGTAGGTGCCCTGTAAGGTTATTACAATCAAATTCAGGCTAAAGAAGTTGAGAATTAAATAGTGACAATTAAAAAATAAAGGATTTCATTTAAAATCAGAATTTAAAGTTTTAATTAAATTATGGGATCTGAAAACACAGGGAATAAACTTGCTTTCCTTTTCCCATCTATGAGCAAAAGTAGGTATGATAAGATGTACTACTTTTAAAATTTTTAAAAACACAGTGATCCAAAGTAAATAGTTTTATAAGCTACAGACTCTTGAAAAATATAAATTCCAAAATTGAAGTGTATTTTAATGCATTTACATTCTGCATGTGTCTAGCATATTTCTGAAAGCAAAAAATATGCACAGATACTTTATGCATTCTAAATAAAATTTCAACTTTCATTCAAATAGAGTTTGACAACTCATGAGCAAAAATAGTTGTTAGAGAAAAATATAGATGTTAAATAATATGATCACTTTATGCAAAGCTATATTAGTTTAAGTAGATGTGTACAGATATGAAGTACCCTCATGTTTATCAATTAGTATTTTATAATTAAAAATCTAAATGTAAACCAAGGTTACAATCAGTCAGTCTAATCAAGGTTTCCTGGGTTATTGAACAAACCATGATTAAAATCAATGATTTAAATCACAGTATTTGAAATCAATCAGCAGGGTTGTCCATGGTATGCCTTTATTCTATGTTAAATTTTAAAAAAGAAGAGATACAGGACTATGTAAGCCCCTTCTGCCAAGGTCTCAAAACCCTCAACTGAATCTCCAGCAGCTAAACACAGGCTTGAATGCCACAGAGACATGGGAGTGTTTCTGCTTATGCAAGCAGACAAGCCAAGAATGAAATGAGAAAATCTTACAGCACACAAAAAATATTAAATCCTCAAGGCTCAAAATTTTAAAAATTTAGAATTTTAAAAATGCATGTTTAAAACCGAAACTGTTGAGCCTCTCTAAGTTGCTCAGGGCATTCACTGAAGTTATGGATATTGTGGGTGAATATTCCTTAAGACAAACTCAGTGTCTCGCACACAAGGCCCATCTCCATCTGTGCCAAGTACCTGTGTAGCATTGACACAGTGTGAAATTGGAGAATATTTTCTAAAAATAAGCTCAAAATCATGTGTTGGACATTGCTCAACACCCTTTAAAGCCAAAAATCACTGCAGATATCTTGTTTACCAACAGCCAGCCAACTTTCCCCTTCACTTTTAAATTCCCTATGGAATTGAAGGAGTTTTCAGAGAGCTCCGGAAAAAATTATAAAGAACAAAATAATGACAAATGAGTCAAATGCGGCTGAACAGTTACAAATCCAAGCTGCAGACTTTTCCAAGAACTATGATTAAAAGGAATTTTGCATCCATTTTAGCTAATTTCTAATGGAGGAGTCTGTAATGCTTATATATCAGCTCTGACATTATTTCTGAATATTGGCAGCAATCACCTATATTTTTATCTAATGAAAGGACAGTTATGTCCTGACTATAGGACTGCATTAAGAATTAGAGAGCCTTTAAAGGAGGACTGCAAAGTAAATTTGCTTCTTCTCCATTTTGATGCTCTGTTGTTTCAAATACAACCTCAATTTCCTGACACTTTCTGGGAAGTGAGGCAAAAGATGACTCCTATTTTTACCTTCCCACATCTTCCTTCTTCAGCAGGTATGGTATGTTGGCTCTGCTTTACTTCTGTATTACCAGAACCTTATTGGAAATTTCAGATATTTACTGGGAGATTTACTGCCTGCATCTTTTTCAAAGAGGTAAGGCTATTGAATAATTAACAAAGATATCTTTCTCCCACAAGTTCATTAAGCATTAAGCTTATTATTTGTATCACAATAGAGCAAAGATCCCCAGTTGTGAGGCAAAATCCAACCCTGTTAGACTCTGTGCTGATAGGCATGAAAGCATTTGTCCCACAAAACTGACATTCTTTGAGCCAGAACATAATGTGCAAAACAGACAAGGACAAGCACACAAAACACGATGTGAAATCTCCACGTGGATGCCGGCTGGTTGGGGAACAGCTGCACCAAGGATTATTCATGCACATGGAACACTTTGTTGGTCAGTTTGAAAACTCTGGTCCACGTCTTGGCTGCACTGTAACGCTCTTAACTCACAGGAGAGACTGTTACAAAGAAAAGGAAGCTGAAATATCTTCCCTCTGCTTCTTTCCAAACTGTATCACCACTGGGTACCTTGGCATTTATAGGACACAAGTCTCTATTTCACTGAAAAGAAACAATGGTGAAAGTCTTCATCACCATTTCAGAAGATGAATTTTTCAAAATGAAAACTCCTGTTAGGTGATTGTAATGCTTTAGTTTCTTTTGGATAGAGAGGTTTGTCCCAGAAAACCCACTTTTCACTTGAAATGCAATTTCTTAACTAGTTCATGTACGTCACTAAAATGATCCAACCTTTCAGCAAAAAGGTAATCAGAAATAATTAAAACTTCCAGACCAGCACCCAGACAAGGAACCAACAGAGAAAGGGCTCAACCTCAGGTAGAAAATGGTGTAACATTCTTCTTACTGAAGTACTTTATTGTGGAAATAGTGAATTACCCAAGGAAAAAAAAATCTCTGCTTGAGGAAGAGGGACTAAACTATATTCAAAGACACGTAGTCTCTTCTGAATTTCAAAGATGATGCCTGAGCCAGAAGAGTGCTGGCTTGAGTTCCACAGCCTGCTGGCACCACCTCCTGTGCCTGTCCCAAGTGGGGGGATCTCTGTACAGCTGCTCTGCTCTCAGCTGGATTTTTCACAACACCTCTTGTGCGTTCAAGAAGAAATGCAAGACAGTGTGGTACTTTTTTAAAATGAAGGTCTGACTAAACTATATTCAAAGTCTGCATCAGTTCATTTACCAGCTGCCTTGGGGAGAATTCACTGATAAAATGCCCTAATGGAAGGCATTTTATACAACTATGCAACTGCACAGTTGCAGTTTTGCCCAAAATTTAGAAATAACAGGTGCCTGCACAACTGCTTTTCTGGAGAGACAACGTGGACCTTAAACACAGTGTGTTACCGTGCAGCCAGAACACAACAGAGCGTAGCACAAACCTAAGACAGTACAAACCAGGCAATCATGACGCTGAATACAAAACCCGGACACTGTTTAAAACATAAATAGCAATTACTGGGATACATTACTGCATTACTCCTTTATCGGGTCCCAAAGAAAAAACTTCATGTCTTTGACAGAATCTGGAAAACTCTAAACCATCCAAGGCATCAACACCACACTTTTAGTCGGTGTTATCTACTTGTCCCCTGTTTCTGTGCTGCTCTCCGTCTGTCCCAGTCACTTTGCTTTATAGGTCACACGCTATTTGTCAAGCTGTCATATGAAATAAAACAATAACAAAACCAAACACCACTCGTTTCATTTGACTGCAAAGTTATTTACAGGTATTTGGTATGAGATTTCCTGCTGAATGAAGGAAGATCCCAAAGTTAGTGCACTGTGTATTTCCAGCAGTGGCCAAGGAATAGGATTGATTAAATTATAAATTATGATTACTCTATAGCATCTGAATACTGAAGGAGACTGTTTTAAAAATTTAAAATAAAAATGGAGTCACTGAATTGGTTCTTCAAGAAAATAGCTATAATTCCAGGTAACACATGTGCAATGAAATAAATATATTATTAATATAAATAAGGTAAGTAAGTACTATGGACCCAACTAATACTAAACAAAAAAAGGAAAATGAATTATTTAGTATTTTCCCATCTTATTTTCACTGGTGTGCACTACAATAGAGTGTAACAATATTCAGGTTCATGTTATTCGAGATGTTAACCTCTGTACTTGGAGGCATTTGATTTTCCTTGAAATCATCCAAGCAAAGCTGTCGGTAAGTTTTCATTTGTGTGAAGTAACAGACACCAGAAAATGGCATGTCAGCGTTAATGCAGACATTCTAGGGTAGAAGGCTTCCTTTTACATTACACAAGGCAATCAAACCTGATATATTTGCAGTCTACTGAATTCCCTCAAACTTTCTTTGTTTTAAGGAAAGTCTCCTTTAGTGATCTACTTGAAAGTGATCAGGGGAAGCTGACAGCAATATAGGATATAAAACAGATGCATAGTATGAATCAGAGTCTCTCCTAAGAGAACTTGTATTAAAAAAAATCCTTTCAAAAATGGCAAAGCATTTGGAAAAAAAAATTATATGTGTATTAGCCAGCAGGAGAAACCTGGAAGTAATGTGAAACACTTTACACTAATTAAAATGAACTCTTTGGTGCCAGCAAGAAAGACTTTTCTGCATCTAAGACAACTTTTGCACAAAGCTAAAGCAGCAACTGGCATATCCTTGAAGACAGAGGATGCTTCATTGATTTTTTTTTTTATTGATTAGTTCTGAATTTATAAACCTAAACTGTTCTCATTTTTATTTGTCTGTTTTGGAGAGTTTTGCACTAAAATGACCTAAAACTCTGTACTGTACATTTCTACAAGTCTTTGTCCATAAAAGAACAAGATGCACCTTGGCAGGTGCCTACAGATTTTGAAGTAGTGCACTCTGAGCTGCTGAGAGCAGGAGCTCTCTTGCTGTGTGTAATGGTAAAGCAGTTTGTCAGCAGGACCTAATTATGATTTAAAAACCCAATAAATCTCATCACAAGAGATATGAAATGTTTCTTTATAATCCTTGCTACCTATGGCTTCACTGTGGAAGCCAAGAAGCAATTCCAATAGAGACCATGGCTGTGGGGAAGCGACTATCCAGTTCTTTGGCTTGCTAAGTATCAGACAAGTTTAACCTGTCATTTTCTAGGGGCATTTTGGCACCTGGAGTCAGGCCATGTGGCAAGTGCCACGCTGCTGGACAGGTGTGCCACCTTTGGAGAGCCAGATCCAGATTCTTCTGTGCTCTGGCATGCTAAGAAAAGGAATGTCAGTACAGTCCAAGGTCCCTATGTCTTGCAGTTCCTTGCCAATTATGCCTCCTAAATATCAATTTTCACATAATTTCTCTGTCTCAGAAGGATTCTCTGGGTGCCTGAAGTCCCTCATAAATTTTTATGTTCCTTTTTTAAGTCTTATAAGGCTTTTTTTCAGGTTCCTAAATTCTTCCTTAACTGATTAGGCCTGTGCATTTTCAGCTGCAAACCTACAATTATAGTGCAAAAGCAGCACTTCCCAGACAGAGAGGCACGATAACAAAAAAAGTCTCTCATTTTCCCTTTGTCTAAAGGTTTGATTACATGTTCCCAGGCAAATCAGATAACCTGAGATTCACTTGAGTCACTCGCTAAGCACAAACATTATCCATCTTTGCCTTCCATAGCACTTCATAATCCCAGGATCTCAAAGCCAAGTACCAGGACAAAATTCACAGTGTCTCCCTGAAGGAAAACTCCTCGGTGCCACAAGGAAAGCTGTAGCCATTTTGATGTATAAAACTACACTGGGGGAGTGCTGAGTACAATCCAGCAGTCAGAGAAAGAAACCCCCAGAGATTAAAAAAATTAACTACCAGAGGCAGAGATTAATATCAGTAATTTACAAATTACCTTTTAAAAGTGTCAAAACCCAACAGCAAGCCAACTTATTTTCCCTCCCAAACTTTCTTTATTCTCTCTCTTTCCCATCAACATGCTTTCTGTGTCTTTTGTAATGGTTTCCCAAGGTTCTGATGACAGTATCATTGTGGCATCTGTCTACTGGAAGCATAATCCTGGGAATACTCCTTATAAAGGATAATTTAATTGAATTCTTAAATAGTAGAAGAAAATTAATTTCCTCTGACTTAGTCCTCTTTTGAATGCTTAAACCTGCACAATTATACATTAAAGAAATGAAATCTATCGACTTTGAAACCTCAGGTTTTATCAATTAGATACTCTTCCAGTGCCTACCAAAGCAAAATTAAAAAAAAAAAAAACTTTAAAAAAAAACAGTCATTGGGGAAAAGTAATTTTTTCACATTGAAATGCCTAAGTGTCTCTTCCCACCTGCAGTAACAGGCATTTTAATGAAGAAAAAAAGAACCAAAGAAACTCCCAGAGACAGTTCACTTTTCTAAATGTGAATAAAAATAAAACCACCAGAAGATTGCATTATGTTAGTTTCAATCAAATGTTGGTGAGCCTGGAAAAGTGAGAGGCTCCAGAAATGAGATGGCAACTTACTGCTTGAGGCAGACAGTTCTCTTGGGCTGGAGGACATCGGCTGAGCACACATCTGACAGAGACAGTCCCTTCCATTAAAGGTAACTCGATCTCCTGGTGGAAATGGACGCCTGGAAAGTTAAAGAGAAAAATGTATTCTTGCAAAGCTTATGCCAGAAATTTTCCTCTGTTCCCCATGCCTTGAGCTTCCTGCCTTCCTCCAGCGCAATCAATATTTTACAGAAACTCAGGCCAAATAGTTTCTGCAATGTGGCCTTGGCAAAGCCAGGCACTGGAAGAAATCCAATCCATGGATGCAAGCAGAGCAGAGGTTAGACTTGCCTTGTATTTTCATTTAAAAAAGATTATCAGACATATCTTATCTGAATAGTAGAGACAGTGAAATCTGCTAAGACACAACAGCTACATTTATGATGGTCTCAGCGTGATGTTGTGGACAGCACAGAATATCGTAGAGAACTCAAAGAATCAGAACTGTTCTTGAGGCTGGTGAAGGAATGTGGAGCTAGTCACTCATAAATGTTAAGAATGTGTGTTAGGCAGAAGTTGACATTGCTGTTAACTCTTATTTGGTGCCTGAAGCAGAGGATAAGCAACATTTTGTAACTCCAAATCTTTAATAAGGAGTGTTAGCTGCTGAGTGCAGACCCCTCTGCACCCCACCTCACTCCAAAACTGCTTAGCAAATGAACAACTGCTGATTTCAACAAAACAAAATGTTTCAGGCGTTGTTTCCTTTCCACTGCCATCTCTAAGTGGGCCAAAAATAAATCAGCAGCAATACTGAATTTCATTAACCTATTCCAATGACTCATCTTTTGTTCATTCAACATAAAAAGATTGATGCAAGTCAATGTACAGAAAATTGATGTCATGTTTCACACTGTCCCTGGGAAATAAAACTGCAACATACACATTATCTGATTACCAACATGCACTAAATTCACACACTATTTAAAAACAGAAAACAATCAAAATTCTTTCAATAGAAAAGGGCTTGAAAAATGTACCAGGCTAAAGGACAAAGTACTTTAACTACTCATCAGAAATAGGAGTTTAAAATGCCACCTTTCTCCCATCCACAGAGCCTTAGCTAACTTCTTTTTACTTGCTCTAGAACTGAAGACTAGTTCTCTTAGTGAAGGCAAGAAAGAGTATTTGGGAAGAGGGGGGTGATCCCAGTAGTCCCAAAGCTACACGCTCTCACATGATTGTGTGACTGTCCTCAGAGCCCAAATGTAGCATTCAGAATTTTGCTTTACTTCATTTCTCCCACCAAGGTGGGCTGATCACCTGAACTCAAGTCAACTCATGTCCATTATCTCAATGTGTAAGCCTCACACTTAATTCTTTCAAAGTAACTTTCTGAGAACAGGGAACTACACGTAATAAAAAAGCTGTGTCCCCCAAATAAATGAGTGGCATTTTCAAGACTCTTCAAGTCAGACCTGCAGCAGATCTTTTATAACCAAATAAATGCATCCTCAAGAGAAATACGTCTTGAGACTTGCATCTCATGGGGATACCTTCCTTCATGTTTTCCTTGAACTGGGTTCCCACCATGTTATCTGAAGGGATGACTTACTTGCAAACAGTACAGGCAAAGCAGCTTGGATGGTAAGTTTTCCCCAGGGCTGTTACTACTTCGCCTTCCACGAACTCCCCACAGCCATTGCAGCGGGTGCCGTACATGCGCTGGTAGTCCAGGGTGCAGAGATATTCGCCATTCTTAATGAAAAAGCCTCCTTGTGCCAGGTCACAGCCACACACTGGAAGAAAAAAACAAACCACACAGATTAGAAAAATTTCACTACTAAGGATGTTAGCTGCTCAATTGTATCAGTAAAAGGGGGAAGAGCCAGTCAAGGATTTCTGTGACTTGGCAGTTTTCCACTGTAAAATGCCTATTCAGCCAAACCAGAACACATCACCACCAGTTTGGCTTTGAGAAAATATTCAGAGTCCTGCATTGGCATTTCTGGTCAACACAGAGACAGAAAGCAATTCTACCTCTAACAGCCAAACCCCACGAAGAGAAAGTGCCATGGGAGATGGGAGATTGAATTTCACACTGTGCCTTTAGCTTGGATTGAACAAAGAACTCGAAACTACCTATTTAGTGTTCCCCCATATCACCAAAAATTTATACCCAGCTGCTCCCAGGCACTTTGGTTTCAGCCACTCCTCCTGCTCCTCTGTATAATGCTGTATCTGTGTAATGCAGTAAGAGAAACCACTCTTCACAGCAGTCCAGCACATTAACCTAACTCTGCAAGCAATTCCATCTCATCCCCCTTCTTAAGATTCAAGTACGTTTAGATCAAATATCAGAAATATTGAATATCAGAAATTCTGATTATTAAGGAAAAAGAAATAAGCAGCACACTAGGTCCCTGCAGTTACACAGTCCTTGAAAAAGTAAAATATGGAATACACAAAGATTATCAGGGGGACTGGGTTCAATTCATCTTTCTGCCACAAGACCCAAGCACGGTACTGTGCTCAACATTCATTCTTGCCCCTGTTAAAATCCTTTTAGCTACCTGCCTTAAAAATTAAAATTGCAAGGCATTTGGGGCAGGGATTGCAAATTTCCTTTGTCTCTGGCCCAGTCCTGGAGGTCTAATGATGGCTGCTGTAACAATAATTAATAGAACAACAATAAACAGTACTAAAATGCAGCTTAGAAGGAAAGCAGTATCAGTACCAGCATTTTTCCAGTTTCACATTTCTGCATAGAACAGTGATAATATTCCATGTGCAAACAAATTACATTTCATGGTGGCATTAAATCCACAAGCAGCCAAAACTCAATTATCAGTGACTGAGGAGAATTACAAAGAACTACTGTTAAGGCTCTGTTACAGTGCTGCAAAATGTTCCAGGCTGGCTTTTAGGTACACCTCCAGAAAAAAACAAACAGTTTCATTCCTTCTTTTTATTCTATTGATCTCCATTTTGTTTAAAATATTAGTTTGAAATTAATAGTACAATATCCTGTTAGGCAGAAAATACAGGTGACCTCTATACCACAGCACCTTAGACCCTTCCTGGGTTGGGGACCACAGAGGTGAAACCTCAGCCTACTTACAATAGGTTTGCTTCTCTGAGTTACTTTGGGCAGATCCTTACAATTAAACAATGTAGAAATTGAGAATTCTGCTTTAATGTCTAAAAGATGCTTTAGAAGCTGCTAAATTTCTTAAAGAGCTATGGACTACTCATGTGTCTGTGGGATTATTTAAATTATAGTCTGTAATCTACCTTGTAGCTCTAACATCCCAGTATATATATTTTTCAGTCTCAAGCTGAAGGTGCTCAGTGTGCTGCTGGGTCTGCCTCAGAAGCTGCATATATGAACTCTCTGGCTCTTTACTATGATCCCCAGTTCTACCAAAGAGTCACTTTTTGAAGAACTCATTTCGTCCTTGCAGCCCCCTTTACCTGCCTAGGCAAGGATCTAATAAGCTGGGATGATCAAAACTCACTTTCAACACCACCTCTAGTCTAGCTTATTCTGAAAATCCAGCTTCAGCATATCATAAAGAGGTGGCAGATCATCGTTTGCAAAAACTACTACAAACTTTGAAGGAAAGGGTTCATGCACTCACAGTTACCAGGCTCTACCCTCTTTGCATGCTTGGCCACAGGGATTCAACAAAAATGGGGGCTAAAAATATTTGGCAAGTCTTTTAGAGACAGTAATTGCTATTATTAAAAAGAAACTCCCTCTACTGCCCTTTTCCTTATGAAGTCTTCTTTCTACCCAACCTCCAATTCATTTTGCAAATAACCCAGAACGTCTGAGTTAAATTCTCTCACACTGGCAAGCCATGAATTCAGGCCCAAGCAGAACTGCTCACGATGTGAGCCCCCAGCAGATTCATCATCTTTGGCGTACACACAGCAGGAAGCACACACCAATCTGCAAGAATTAGAAACAAGCCCTGGCAACTCCACATTACAACAGATTTTTGCAGTCAATTTAGCACATGTGTTCCTATCACTAATCACAGCTTTAAGCTACATGGGAAAAACAAGGGTCACCCAGGCTGTTAACATCCATGGTTGGAAAAATGCTATTCCAGCCGGCTGCTTTCACTTTGAGTCAGAGATCAAGTCAGAAAGGATGAACACGACTGTAGCCACACTTGGTGTACAATGTGGTGTGTAACAGGGCGGGGATTTGAACAGCTCTTTTTTCTTCTTTTTTTTCTGCTTTTTGCAACTGTGCAGAAGTCATGGCTCTGACAATATATCCCCTCAAGCAGACTCATATTGCCTTAGCACACATATTTATGACTACTGTAGAAAAAACACAAAAAAGATGGGACGAACTGCGATTGTCTTTTATTAAAAAGAAACACCATATGCCCACCACCGTTCATGCCACAAGCAGCAGAGACAATGAAGATAAATCAGCTGTGAACTCTACATATGTACAATACATTCTAACGGTGTGATCTAAGCAACTGCTGTGGTAAACACACCATGTCATCAAAGAAAAATTTATACCTAAATGATGGCAGTTAACTGCAAACATGAAACTATTGGTTTTTTCCTATACTGGTCGGAAAAATTACTTTGAAGGAATTACTTTGTGGAGCCAATAGTGATGCACAAATCATGTTTCAGAAGGCAAAAAGCAAGAGGTCTGTAAACATCCATCACACAGAAATAGTTCTACAGAAGAATAACCTTTCCCCAAGATCCTTCCTGCTCAATATGATGGAAGAAATTCTGTTTTACATGACCAAAACCCTGAAACAGGAGACACTGGGGAGCATTTCTGTTCCCTCAGGTACCACAAGCATAGAGACAAAAAAATTCACCATTTTTCTTTAAATGAAAAAAGAAAACCATTATCTTCGAAAGCTCCTGGAGGAACTCAGCCTTTCTCTCAGAGTCTGCATACCAAAGAATTTCATATTCCAAACAAACCATCCTGCCTCTCTTGTGAATGGAATAAGCTGGAATACAGTTCTACCTCCCACTGTATTGAAAACACCCACCCGCTAGCTTTTTCTGTCTTCAACTACTCTCTGGAGCTACTGTTTTGCATCCTTGGAGCACAAATAGATTGGAGATACTGTCAGGGCTGCTGTCAGCTCCCAAAGCTACAGGGTCTGTGTATGGAAACCTGGGCTGTCCAAGAGCAAGCCAGCTGCCTATGGATCCAAGGGACCAGGACTATTCTTAACCTGAGTCACTTCCAAGCTTTAATGGTGATGATAAAAATGAAGAGATCAGAGTTTTTCAAAGAGAATGAAAGCAGGATTTGATCCTACTGAGCATTATTTAGGATTTCCATAGCCTTATTGTCAGGGGGAGTTGAAATCCATGTTGATGTTAAGTAAAAATTGTTTCAGCACTGAAGAAAAAGCCACACAAGGAGAGTCCATGAATGTGGGCTCTCAGTTTGCAGAAGTGAATGCTATTCATTAATAAAATTCTAATTATCTACTTTGTCACCGTGCATTAAATAAGGTGCAAATCCAATTTCCTGTTGGGGTTTTATTTCTTTCTTGTATTTCTCAGCTTCACAGAATAATGGTGCTGTTTTCAAGCAGGGAAATATTCATACAACAGTTATTCTTAGGACACAATGGATCTCTTGTTTGAAGGTAGAAAGGAATTTGGAAATGTTTCAGTTTATCACCTACATCCAAACAAATACACAGGGAAAATCTGTTTCTTGTTTTTCATGTAAGAGTTCAACAAATCCCATATTGATGAAAGAAAGGTTCAAGTTCTTATTAGAGTTTCAAGTTTCTGCATTTCAAATGAAGCAAGTCTTTCTCTGTCTTTTACTCCTCTTACCAACACTTTTCTTGATGACATAAGACATTTAAAGAAGGAATATACATCCAAGTATCATCCGAAGAGCACATAAGAACAGTAAATATCAGAAGCTGTGCTGCAGCACTACCATGGCAGGGAGATTGCAAGGCACCAGTCAGAAATGCATACAGCACTTTGCAAAAGCTCTAACAGAGATCCTGATGACCATTTGTCACACTCCTGTCACTGGAGATTTTTTTCTGTCATACATCGATGAGAGATGCGTTTTGATTGAAGCTATTTGGAACCATATCCAGCATTCCCAGTGGTTCTGGAATCCCTTCTCATTTCAACAGATTGACGTTAGAAACAATGCTGGGAAGTCAAACCACATAAACATGGAACAAATGCTGGTGACCTTAAAATCTGCTTTGATATCTTGACATCAGGTAGAAGAAAAGTTTAGAAGCTAAAACACCTCCTCAGCAAAAGACAAGATTGCATTTCTCCCCTCTTCTCCTAAACTGGTCTGAGATCCCTCTTGGGAAGCATCCCTAGCCTCCAGTCAGGCCTTTCTCCTCTTCCCATGAAAAAACCTGACACTCCACTTCAAGCATCCTGCCTGCACCACTGCTGAGTGCTGCTGTCATTGTGACACAAGTAATTCTCAGTGGGGCACTTGAGTGAAACCCCTGAGCATTTAATGCAATCATTCACTCAACTGAAACCAAAAGTGAATTCTGAGTCTCAGATGAGCTCAGTTTTAACTTGATCAACTTCCCAGTCAATGCCATGACACTGCCTTCAGTCCTCCAACACTGGAGACACAAACAGTGCTGCACAGGGAGTTGTTCCTGTCTGCACCTGACCTGCATGAATTTCTGTCTTTCTAGCAATCCAACAGCCGAGAGCTCATACCTGAGCTCAACAGCAAGCGAACAACAGCTGTATGCAGTGTAGCAATGTGACAGCTTCCCCACTTCCCCACTGAAATATCAGTGGTTTGTGCACCAGGATGGAAACAATGGTAGGAACCATTCAAGCATTTAAAACACCTTTCACATTAAACCAGGCACGAGGTGGAGATCAAAGTCATTTACAGGTCTGTGGGAAATGAACCTTGAAGAAAATGCAATCAGCGGAAAAATGTCAAAGTTTAGCCTCAGATAGCTTGACTGTAACTATCTAGAGGAAAGAATTCTCTAAAAGGATTTTAAATAAGCAAACCAGGAATTTAAGGATGGAACAACACCAAACATCATCCAAGACAGGCAAATGAAGGATGCACTGACCACAAACCCAAGAAACTTTCTGTATTCTTGTAAGGATGCTCTGCCCCACTCATCAGGCACCTGTTAAGCATCCTGCTGTTCCTCTGCTTCCAAAGGGATCCGGTAGCTTTTTAAAATCTGACATGGCATCTGTCAGCATTCATCAATATCAGCCAAACAGTGCAATTAATTTCATTTCCTGTCAAATGTTTGGTCCCTGAAGAGACCTCAAGCCCAACTAAACTAAGATTGGTATCAATCACTTGTCATTAATAGCATTCTAACCCCAACAGAAAAGTAAGGATCCACTTCAGAATGGGAAGACACTGAAGTGAAATACCAGTAGGAATCACTGGAAGAAGAACAGTCTTTAAGACACAGCAGCTAAGATATGTAAATGCAGAAATGTCAATTAGTCTCACAGCTGCAGCTGAGGTTTGATTTCACATCAAGCTACCTGAATGCACGAAATCACATCTGAATTCCATTCCCTGTCATGGGAGACATTTTAACCTCTGTTAGCTTCCCAGAAACAACAGACTCCCATTTCTACCTGGATCTTGGTTCAGTGATTCTGAGCTTCAAGTGACCTCATATAATTTCATGATGCTCAGGAAGGAGCACGTTCTACCCACACGTGTGTCATCACATCCACACATCACTTTCTGGTCCAGAAGAATTTGTGGAAATGCAGAGATCTTTTCAAATGCTGCACTGGATATCTACTCTAAGAATGACCTCATATTTAAACTTTCCATCCACTGACACTGAACTATTTATAGCACTACCCTGCAGCCTGTTTGCAGTCTCCTCCTGCTGCCACTGAAGGAATCTGATGACAGATCAAAGGTCAAAGAACTAATGATTTAAAACACATTCCAACCTGTTGATATAGTGTCTGCTTACATGACCCTGACTTCTTCCCAGTTCTTCAAGGGAGGAAGATCCAGTTCAAAGTCAAAGGATTACAGAGCATCCCAAAATCTAAACCTAGGAAGCCTCCCCCTTCCCTGTCAGGCTCGTTAACTACAGACGATGTAGCCTTGACAAGTCATCACATAAAAAACCCAGATCTGTGCCTGGAACCTAAACATACCATAGAGGATTCTGCAAGTTAAGCTCGAGAGACATCCAACTGAAGAGGGGAAAATTACCACATTTATTCCATAATTAAAAACTGCTTTATGTTGATTTATGACAATATTTTAATAGAAGCTAAAAGGGTTTTTTTCTGTGGAATACTCTAGGTTTGTGGAATGCTTCCTGGATGCCAATACTTGGTTTTGCCTTATAATTAGCAAGATTATTAGCAGGTAATAGCCTTTTGATATTTGCTATCACTATAGCATGTGAAACATTGATGCACAGTGAAACATTTTCACCTGACCTTTATGCCACATAATTGTGGATACCCCATTCCTGGAAGTGTTCAAGGCCAGACTGGACAGGGCTTTGAGCAACCTGGTCTAGTGATTCAGCAACCTGGCCCATGGCAAAGGGGCTGGAACTATATAGTTTTAAGGTCTCTTCCACCCCAAACCATTCCATGATTCTGTGATAGTGAGGACTAAAAATCTTAAGGACATCACCCCTATTCTTATGGCAGGATTGCTTATTTACAAGATTAAATTTTTGTTTAGTCTACATCACCATAAAAAAACTTAAGTTTTCCAATTCATATTCAACATCACGAACAGGGACGCTCTCTACCGTTTGAAACACTCCTACCACAAATACTACACTATCTTGCTAAGATAATTCAGCCAATCTCTGCATGTACCAAAATCAAGCTATGTAAACTTTTACATTGTTACTACGAAAGCTTAAAGCTTTTTCTGTTAAGCAATACAGTGTCTTGAAACCAGCTTTTCCCTCTAACCCAAAAGATGAATCACAGGCTTAATAACAAAGCCTTATTATAGCAATTTTGCTACCCTCAAAGTTTCCTCTGCTAGTACATGCAATAGGGTAAAATGAACTGTAATCAACTGACAATGGTAGAAAATTATCATTTGTATCAGATCACAGTTTAAATTGAGATATTAAAATCTCTGCTCATGCACATTGTAATTTAGGGCCTGATCCCACACACATTAACATATGGAACAGCATTGCAGTGAGTAGTCTTAGTTTTTCCAGAAAAGTCATTCATGTACATAGATGCTTACAGGAAAAACTTTTACTTCCTCATAAGCCACTAATTAATTCTTGTTAATGTTAATGTTAATGTTTATTTGAGACAAACCCAATGATGTCTCCAGCTCAACCTCCTCATCTAACCTTCCCTCCTCTCAGCCTGCTGCTTCTATTGCCTGGTAAAGATTAACGATTTGTCATGGTAAGAGTAGTGTACTCCTGCTAAAACAGAACTTAAAGCTTATTTATTATTCCTGGAGGCAATGGAGAATTCTGTTAGATTTGCATTTGTAACACAAACCAGTGTAAATGCCTAGCAAGGTAAGGGACTTTGTTATAAAACAGCCAAAGACAACTGCTCTGATTGGTGTTCCTGGAGCTGCACTCCTAAATGTCTCTTATCCTTCCCCTGTGCATCATTCCCCTGTTAACTCCAGCTCCGAGTCAGCTGCTGCCTGCCTGAAATTCTTTGCCTATCAGGAGGCCGGCAGAGCTCACCTTCCTGGGAACAGCCACACCATTTTCAGCTTTTTGTTTTCCTATCAGCTCTTATCGGGAGCCACAAATAGAACCGGCCAGCCCTGCCAGGCAGATAGGACACACCAGCTGGAGACACATGGCTCTCCAAGGCAGAGTCCCAGCTAGCTGCATCTCATCGTAGGGGCATGGGAACACGTCAGTCAGTGGAGGTTTTACATCTTTGGCAGGAAGCAGTTCCTCTGTTCACAGAAAGATTCCAGAGATGGACAGAGCACCGAACTCCTGGGGAGGACTATTGTCTGATCACATTACATGACGCATGAGCATGTCGAGCTGGCTGATGCACATGGAGATGTAAGTCACCGTGTTCCTGCAGTGCCACAGCCACCACTGACAAGCATGCCAAGCAGTCACGGAGTGCCTAAGAGCCTCTGACACAACCTAGGGAAGCAGGACTACAAGCATATCAAATACACTTAACAGTATGATGTAAACACGAAGTTGAGAGCGTGGATGGCAATAATAAAAAGGAATCTCATACAGAGCAAAGAACAGGATCACAGTGAAACTCTGTGACTATAGAACTCGTATGACAGCCTTATGAGGAAATGGATTTTTTCCACATCTTCTAAGTCTAGGAGTAAAAGTTTAAACACTTCCAGCAGGTATGAAAACAGACAAGTGTGAGCTTGTTCAAGTCTTTCACGCTGTAGATGTGAGTTGAAGTCTCAAGAGCAAAGTTTAGTACACAAAAAAGAAAATGATAACCAAGCCACCTGTAGATGCAGCTGATACATCCTGGTCCCAGTATCTGTTGGTTTTGCTGCCTAACAACATACTTTATAAACTGAGGGAGGTCTAACTCCACCTCCTGTAGAGCTGCAGTCATGTCAAATTAAAAACCCATCAGACTAAGAGGGGAAAAAACCACTTAGTCTAACAGCTGTGTCCCACTTGTACAAACCATATGGTCAGACAACACGCAATGTGAGTAAATAACTATATAGCTTAAACAAAAACTGCATTCACTTAAATAACAGATGCTAACAGTAAACAAGATCTGCAGCTCAGGTAAAAGATTCAAAACAGGACTTGGAGCAACTTCCCATACACACCCCTTTCTTCTCTCTCTGTGAAAGACAAATGAACTCTAAAAAGATAACACTCGCTTGCTGGCAAGCCCAACTAATAAGGCACAGACTGAATGAACAGCATGAGAAAAGTCTCTAACATTCAGCTCTGGCCCTCTCAGTTCAAACTGGACTTACTTTCCTCAGTTTCCTTAACAAGCTAATGGCACTAATCATAGTTTCATTTCCCCCAGCAAGAGTTATTTCTATAGCTCTCCCTTTTCTGGTGATCTTCATGCAAGCACTCATAAGGTCAATAACATAGAATCTTTAACTGTCATCAGGTTGGAAATATCTCCATAAACAGAAGCCACAATAAGTTTAGACACTCCTCTAGGGAAGGAAAGAGCAAAACCCAAAAAAGTATAATCGTAAATCTAGTCTTGCAACAGAATAGTCAAAGCGCAAAAGCAGCTTATGAGTAAGTAACTAAAACACAAGTGAAAGAAGAAACTAGACCTCACCCCTCCTGAAAAAAACAAGATTAATGTGGTGCATGCATCAGGACAATTCCAAAGCCTTGCTCCATCTGCCCCCTTCTTCATCAGGAGGGCCTAAGTACACTGTTTGCTGCCTGGCCTGAATTACCATTCTCCTTGTGACTCAAAGGGTCCCAGGTGGCCTGATGCTGAAAATATCCTAATCCAGTATCTTCTGTAAATTGAAACCACTACTCACTATGGACCGGAACAAGAAAATAAACAAATAGTTGCTGGTTTTGAACTGCTCAGGGATTATATGGCATCAAGTACTGCTTGAAATACAGCAGCTGTAATAGAGAAAGAGATACACCTTTCCCCAAGCATTCCAGAAATAGTGCAAGTAGTGCTCCTCGCTACCCTCTAGGATGGGCTGATGCCACTCCCGTTTGGCACAGATGAAATATGTTAATATCTAGGAGAAAAGTAAGCATTTTTTGCGTTATCTAGCTGTATTTGACCAAAAACCACAGGTAAGAAACAGAATTTATTAGATTCTAGACATTGATTTTTCAGCATACAAGTAAGTGACTTTAAAAAAAAACCCTTTACTAACATAGGAAAACAACTATTTCTATTTTCTGCTATATTCCATATATTCAGGAAGCGGAAGAACAGAGCAACCACACAACTATTCCACCCACATTTGGAACATGAAAAATATAACTGAAACTCAGGAACTGGGCTGGAAGCACTTTTCAAAGTCTGAATCTGCAGTATACATGCTGGATAGGGACTTTCAGAAGAGTTAACTTAGGTTTAATAGAAATGAAAAACTACGTGGTACTGATTCTGCTGCTGTGTTTTAGTTGCCCAGTTACTCTGATTTATTCCAGCACCTTTCTCTGTGTTTGCCACGAGCTCTGCCACATTCACCTGGAGCCTGAATCCCTTTCTGTGCTGTATCTATCCCGTGCTAAGCTGGGACTGACTCTGGCAGACAGTGTTTGCACATGGGCTTACGTATTTCTGCTTACCCTCACCTTTCATCCTACGTTCTGTGGTTACTCAGTTCAGCCAACTCTGCATTGTTGTTCATTAAACAGAAACTCTCTGAAGGAGCCAGGGTTGCCTCCTGCTCCACAACACCCATCTTCAAAGGCAACGAATTCACAAAGCATAGTTTTACAATTATTTAACGCTTCATTAAACTTCTGTTTTGTAAAAAAACCACAGTGAGTTCTTTGTTGTGGTCACAGAGGGCTCAGTGGCATGAGCTGGAGTTGCCGAGAGCCCCTCACGTCCTCTCTCTGTGGAATGGGCAGCACTATTCCCATTCCCAAGGCAGCTCCACGGCACAGAGCCTTAGAATACCTTTGCAGAACCTTTTTGGTGGGTTTTTTGAAAGCAGGTACTTTCAGCAGTCAATTCAGTACAAAGGACCTTAATTTTCATAACTCTCCCTAATGAAAGGCAGTCTTGTTATCAAGAGTTTAAAAAAAAAATTCCAGATCCTTGAAAAAGAACAAAAACTACAAAAAGACAGAATTTTCCCAAGTATCAGCACCTTTCTTTACCCTTCCCATCTTCAAAACCTTCACGTACTGAGCAAAGAGAGCATTTGTAATTGGCTGATGGCACGAAGCACAACCTCCCATCAGTGGTTCAAGGCACATTTGCACAAATGGACTGATCTCTAACAGATAATTATCAAGGTTTTACCTTTGCAGGTGAAGCATTTGATGTGGAAGTGTCTGGCTTGAACACGGAGCACTTCACCTTTACAAGGCTCCCCACACTTGTGGCAGTGGATGACCGGCTTTTCAGAGGGGTGGTGGGGCTCCTGAGGATGGGCCACTGTAAAGCAAACAAACAGAAAATATTTCAACCCAAACAAAAAGAGTATTTTCTCCTATACAAAACTCTGCGTTCTCAGACACTTTCCATCTCGATACAAATGTATCTGGTCATGTTTTATGCTCATCTGAAAAGGTATCACCATTTTATTTAAATACAGTCTTTTCATAAACCAGTAGTTTAAGACATTGACATCAACTACTACTTCTTTCCACTGAGGCTGCTACAGAAAGAGGAGGAAAAACTCCCTCCACAGTGTCAGTCCCACACAGTGTTTCAGAATGCCTGCCATTTTCTTTCCAAGAACATGAGTGCGTGCAAACCACTGGGTGAGCACACAAGGAAACAAAAACTGAGCTAATTTAATCCAAGAAAGAATATAATCCAAGCAAAAAGGATCGAAGGAAAGCAATTCCAAATCAAGTTCTGGGAAACCAGATGAACAAGATAGTCTGTATGCAAATGACTACCCTAAAAATGAACTACAAACATCTCCTTTTTGCTACAGAAGATACCTAATGTAGGGAAAGAACTCCTGAAGAGAAAAGAAGCTAATATTATTTGTCTCTACTCCCATCAATTCTAGCAGAAATTACTCTCTGCATGCAAATTAGAGATACTATGAGTAGGCAGAAACTACCCATGTATTTGCAATATTGTCAGGGAGACACAATTCCAGGCAGTGGTAATCAGCTATCCAACCACCCTTAGGAGAGCTTGGATAGGAACAGGAAAAGTTTGTGGATTTCACTGTCGTAATAAAACTTTAATTGCTCCACATTTGGCTTCTGTAAAACATGTTTAGCTTTCTCTTCAGATGTGGCAGCTTGGGGCCCTAATAGAAGTGCATGGGTATAAGCTGGAGCAAGATTTAATCTCAACTGCACTGTTTGAAGTGGAAAGTATTACCCAGAATGTTCCCAAACAAACCTATGTTCCTTCAATTCTCCCTCCCACACCCCATTCTAGCAGTAGAAAGCTTCCCTCCTTGTAATATTGTTCTCAAAGTAGTGGTGCTCATCAGAACATTTCAGAGAAAACATACCTCTACCCACGCCTCTGTCTTTATACCATTCCTGCCCTACTTTTCCTGGCCTGCAAAGGACTGAGTGCTGATACATCACTCTCGCTGTCACTGGGAAACATCTTCATTATGTTATCTCAGAGTTTTCTCGAGATCTCTTCCTTTCCTGATCAGTTCCTGGCATCAGCCCAGCCAGGACTATGCTGTTTTTCAGGTTACTGCTTATGCAGCAATGTAACAGATACCTTGCTCATATTCACTGCACCAGATTCCTCCCCTTCTTCAATGGATTTCTAGGGAAAAAGCCCCATCGCTCCATGTAGTCCTTTTATATTACTCTCCTTTAGAAATGCCTTACTGAAGAAATGCTGCTATCATTTTGTATTACATAAACACAAGATTAATAATAAAAAAGCCAAATACATGTTTAGGGGAGAAACAGCATCAGAAGAGAGAATAACAAATATTCTAAGCAATTTCTCTTATGCATCCAGCCAAATTAATGTGGTAACTGTTATTTAGTTCTTGCTGTCACCACTCACATCTCCCACCCCAAACTTCAAAGAAAATGGCTGAATTCTGTTCTTCTCTACTCAAGCTCAAAGTTCTTAATACCTCCTTCTCTGGTAGCCTCACTTAAACTCTTTCCCCTGAGCAGTTATTCAGCCCATCCTGGTGAACAGAATTCAGCTGGTGATGCCAACCACTATTTCAATTAGCAGCTCCAGTGAAGTAAAAGCTCAGTGCCTTACCTTGAGTGAACCTCATCTAATAGTCTGCAATGCAATACTACTTCTGGAGTGGAAGTTATTATTCTTACAAACAGAACTATTAACTGGCAGCCAACGACACACATAGGAAAGAAGGAAAGAAAGGAAGAAAGGAAGAAAGGAAGAAAGAATAAGAGACATAGAGACAAGTGCAAACAAATTAAATTATTATGAGCAAAATTCCCTCTCAGATCCAGACAGCCTGAAATGGGCCTGGTGTCAGCTGAAGAAAAGTTCACAGGGTGGACTTTTAAAGTTGCTCACAAGAGGAAGTGGATCAAGGATTTGGGAAAACATTGCCTAGGATTTATACGGTGCAATGTGAAATCTGTTCCCGAAACATTCTGCTTATTCCACCTCACTTGTGTAGGACACCCTGACGTTTTGCACACCAGGTTCCAGATCTTCTGCTATTGATCTGTAACAAAAGCCTTTGCTCTTTACAAGAGAGTAAATAACTGTTTTCAAGACTGGTCCAGTGATGCAGCTTCTTTCCAGTTCTGCCTTTAAAGCCATTTAAATGAATACAAATACTGTTAGTTGCTATTTCCAGGCTGATCTCTTAAGTGAAGCTAATTATGGTGCTTGTCTTACTGGCCTCCATTTGGCATTGTAGGTTAAAACGGAGTAATTGACTTTCACCCTCCTGTAAGGAACTGCTTGTAAGCTTTTTCCTTTGGATATATGCAACACACACAAGGCTTTTCAGTGGCAGAGGTGACCTTTTATAGTTACCAGTGAGGACAGAATAGGGAATTAAAGAAAAAGAAATACCTTCACAAGCACCATATTGAAATGTTTCTGACTGAAGTCCAGCCAGCTCACTGGACATGTCACCTGTAAGCTGCTCTGGGTCTGAAGAGGTGAGTCAGGAGCTGGGTTCAGCTCCTTGCAGGGATTTCATACCTCGAGAGAGTCCGTATTTCAGGCTCTGCCTGCACCAACCCTCCCCACATCAACTACAGGATATCTTCTCAGGCATCACGGACTGCACATGATGCAATAACGCAACTCTAGATCATGTCTAAGACAATTACAACAAGCTCCAGACAGTATAATCAGTGACAGGACATTAATTAAGAATCCGGATAATCCAGCGTCCAACGACTGCTCCACGACAGATATCTGGGCTCTTTGGATGACATCTGCTAACCCTAAAGGAATAAAGCCATACAGTTAAGTTTAGCTAAGTCACTGAGCCTGGGACCTAGCAGCTTAAAATTAAGTTATCTGAATGTTTTTGTTTCTCTGTGTCTTCAGTGTCTGTGACTGTAAACCGGGTGCAACAGCACTGTTAACCTCAGCTACTGTGAGAATAAATACCTTGAAAAGGTTCCCAGGTACTGGGGTGGAAAGAGTCACAGAAGCACCTAAGAGAGTCACTCACGTTCTTGGTTCAGTACCAGGGCTCAGAACTGTCTTCACACCACAAAGTGCACGCTCACAGCATGGGTGTGGAACATAAACACAGGTTAAGGGTTTGCCAGTTCCAGTACATGGATGTGAACTGACACCTGTCCCCACACGAAGCCTGTCAGATCCCAGTTTAGCCCAACCAGTAGGAGAAGCTGCATGGGTGCTTTTGTGTAAGACTGCTGGGCACTGCCTGAAAACTTTTTTTTTTTAATTAATGAACAAAATCTCTGGTCAGAGATATACAAAGAAGAACTCTTCAAGAAAAGGTAGGCTGACTTCCACTCCTGCTTTCAAGACCAGCTTAAATGAATAATCAATGAATAATTAATACTTTCTTAAACTCATTTAGGTTTCAAATAAGACAAATCAATGTCCCATTAAATATCCCATTTACCCAGAGTAACACATACACTGACTGGGACAACTGGGAAGTCTGGATTACATAATTTAAGTCAGGGAGAAATAAAAATAATAGAAAAAAAATCAATAGCACCTTCATCTGTGAGGAAAACAGTCTTTGTCACTGGAGTGTTGCTTTGTGCTCACATCACTCTGCAGACGTATCACCATTATTTCTGTCATTCCTTATGTTTCCTTGTGAATCATGCAATGTTGATTTCATTACGTTTTGCAACTGCACTATATTGATGTAAATTCAAAGCAACTCCAACAGCTTGAGAGGACTTGTTATTGCATTTTATCTAAACATCTCAAAATAATCCCAGACCTGCAAAGAAATAATTAAAAAGTAAAGAAAATAGAAAAGACCACAACCCAATGTTCATATGAGAAACCAAAGGCATTTTCTGAGCAAAATTAAATACTTAGTTCGCTGTGCAAAGTTGAAAACTTCTGTCGGGGTGTTTTGTGTAGAGCAGATCATTGTATGAGGGTTTAAAAACAATTATGTTTTGCTGTATCAGCTAGAAATTAGACCTCAGTATTCATAATAAACCTTTCTGAAATGGAAATTACAGCAACTACCTGAAGAGTATGCAGCTGAATAATGAAATAAAGAAAACAATGAAAATAAATACTGCAGCCTTTATTGATGATTCTCTCCCTGAACATAGAACTGTTAGGAAATCAAAGACTCAAGCTAAGGGATTCTTAGCTGCAGATTCTTGCTGGCAAGACTCCATGTATCTGCTGCAAGCCAGGAAGTAACTTGGCTTTTTATTGGAAGTCAGAAAAGCTTCTGGGAAGCACCTTGCTATGGGAATGCTGCAAGGTGGAGTCACAACAAAATATTTTTAGTTCAGTTCTACTCTAAACTGCAATAAAAAAGAGCTTCCTCTAAATTTAAAGAAGAGGATATGGGCTACTGCTCTTTTAAATGGGAATTTTACCATTTTTCCATTTGCATGGATACCTCCACAAATAAACCTGAAGCAATGCTCAGTCAACACTACCCATGCTATAGAATGTGCAACTTCCAGCTTCGTGCCAGGATACAGAATCTCTATGACTCGTAGCTCCACAACCTCTGGGCTCTGTTGCACAGCACTGAGAACAGTCTGTGCCCATTGCAGCACGGGCAGGGGGTTCTCAGAATGTCACAGCTTTGTCTCTTGCATCTTAAGAGTCGCCTGACACAGACAGCATGCTCTGAAATGCTTATTTTCAACTGGCTGCTGTGTTTTCTCGGCTGAAGACTGAACTATTAAGGAGGAAAAATAAAGCACAGATGTAATGGTGTGAAACAAAGTTTTTTGCTTGCCTAGTTTTAAAATTTGCTCACTGCTTTCTGCTTTCAGGAATAAAAGCAAGATGACTGTGCTAGAGATTGCCAAGGCAGTAAATGCAACCAAAGCTTTCTACAAGACAACTCTCTCTGCCCTCCTTCTCTGTATTACCTGATATGGCCTGGGAGGCTACTGTTTCTTAAACTAATTTACAGGATTTGCAGTTCAAAACTTGAAAGTTTAAAAATAAAATTCCCTCATTGTCTGATGCTGCCAAGCAGCTCCACTGTTAATCCAGCTGTACAGCCCCTTGCTTGGGACAGGACAGAGGGAGGCAGATGGGCACTGTGCACAGGATGATAAGCTGGGAAAAAGTATATTCTGGGCTGAGAGATGCTGGAGAGACACCAAAGAATCGAGTTCAAGAATGGAATCTGCCTTATCACTTCTTCTCCATGCTCTATTGTAAAGAGAGGAGAAGTAATTTTCTCCCATCCTTTGTGCTTCTCTCCGAGATAACTGTCTGTAACCCCTGGTTTGTAAAGCCTGTCTCTCTATAGCCCATACACTCTCCATGGAATTCCTCTTTTGTAAAAGCCCAGCACAGTGGAGACTCAAGGAGCTGCTGAAATACCTATTTAAAAGAAGGGGTGAAAAATGCAGTGTCATTTTGCTTATCTGCAGACTCAGCTCTTGAATCTCAAATCTGTAAGAATCCTATCAGGTAAGGTGACCAAGCAGTGACTGAGACGGAAATCAAACCTCCCAGCTGCCAGGGACTGATAAAGATATTACTGCAGCCATTAGCCACAGGTACCTGACAGGGATCTTCAGGAATTCCAGGAAATCCTGGAAGGAGGCACTCCCATAAAGGGATACTAGTGAGCTGCTTGCCTACACATGTATGAGAAAGCCTAAGGGAAAATCCTAGGCTGTAGATAGCTCATACTACTGCTATTCAAATCAGATCTGAAGAAACATTATAAAGCTCTTTCTTCCTGCAAATTTATCTGTATCACTCCTACAGTGTGCCAGTTTGTCTTAAAACCATTTGTGCTGTCTATAGATATCCAGAGTAGCTATTTTTAAAACAAGGCAGAAAAGAAAAATCTTAAACTTGGTAGCTTTTTGCCATAATTTTGAAATGTTTTCTCACATTTTCCATAAAAGTTTTATCATTTCCCCCTTACAATTCATCTGCTGCTGAAAACAGCAGATGCAAATGGGACCATGGCAGCACAGCAGCTCTTTCTGCAGAAGTCAGTGCCCTGATCATGGTGATGTGTGGCACTCACACCCACGTGAGAGCACGCTGGGCTGACCAGTGCACCCAGTGACAGCACACGGCTCCAGACACTCTCTCCCATTTTACCTCACACACTTTGGGGGTGGTGGCAGGATGGAATTAAGAGCTCAGAAATGGGGAAGCACAGGGAAGAAGGATTACGAGAGAAAGTCATGTAAAGAGGGACAGCACACCCCAAGTCTGCTCTGGTTTAGATCCAGAAAGAATAATTGCCAATCCCCCAGTCCTCTGTCTCTGGTCTGACTCTCTACTTCTTCAACAAAGAGAAGACCTAAGAAAAACTGATACTTTTCTTATGTGTCCAATTCAATTCTCATCACAACCAATGCTTCTTCAGCTACAAGAAACAAAGTACACCAGAGCTATCTATCTTCAAAACAGCATCTCATGGCCAGATGTGGGGCTGACTACAAAACAGTAATGAACAGACTGGTATCCATTCCCTCCACCCACCCTCCACATCTCTTGGCAGGTTCTGCAGCAACTCAAAGATTTTCACAAAATGCTAAGCAGAAGACGTGGCACATGTCCAGCCTAGAAACCAGGTGCGTTTCTTCCTCGAAAAATAGATTTTTAAAAGAAAAAATAACCTATAAAGACATTTACAAGTTTAACTAGTAAGTTAGAATGGTAAGTTAGGGTAGTTCCTAAAAAAATATTTGAGAAAATGTTTTAAGCAAAGATATCAAACTTATTGCATGAAAATAGGATGTAAAGGTTTCAACACCAGAAAGCAAATTTTAAAAATAAAAGATGAAACATACATTATTGAGTATATATATATATATAGAGAGAGAGAGAGAGAGTAAGGAAACCAGTATTTAAATACTTTCCTATTTTTAGGTATACATAACCCATGGATAAAGCTAATGCAGCTAACAGGAGGAAATATAAAAATTTTGAGATATGAGTGCTAGGTAGAAACCCAAAATATTAATAACTGTAATTTGATGTCAATGTGAGACAACTCCTATGTTATTTACAAACAAAAATGAAAAGCTTTATGCCACACACACAAATGTGTAAAAAGGCGAGGAAATAATGAATTTTAAAATGCAGCATGAAAAAAAATCACATTTGTTTCATAGTTTCAGAACACAAGTGCAAACATGCTCATTTTCTCTGTATTTTCTCTACTGTTTCCTATCCTACTCCCATCCCTCTTCTGCTATCTAGAGCTTTGATACTGCAATTAATTCCCCACAGAACAGCATACAAGATCAGGCCCTAAGGCCTCAGCCCTATAAAGATTTATGCATATGAATGGTTCAGTATTAAGTGAAATATTTAACACCAGCACCTGCTTGATCCTATCTGAAAAGACATCACCTTCTGCAACACACACAAAATAAAACAGTGTAACTGTGATGGTTCTGCCATTAGAAGAAATGTGTTTGGTGGATCCAGTTTTCCAAGCCTTTGATAGTGATTGAGAGATGAAGAAAATTTGGTTGTGTTTGTTTAGGGGTTATATCCTTATCTGGACACACTGAGGATTTCACCACAGATTCGGACAGTCTATAGCTTTAGTGTACGATTTTCACAGTTTCTCGGTGACAAAGCTTGAATCTGACTGGGTAGGCCCTCATGGCTGAATAGGAACTTTGGGATATCCTACTCTTGCTTTGGACCCACCAGGAGCCTGAGCACTTTCTCAGTTTGTCAGGTAGAAACACACCTTAGTGCTAACTCAGCTCTGCAATCCAGTGAAATTGCAGCAGCTTTACTGATGCTCTTCTCAACACAAAAGCATCAGAGCCTATTTACAAGAGTTTGTCATTCTCTAAAATAGCAGCAAGGAGGAACTTCTGCCGTGTCTGTCCACACATGTTTGCCTTTGATCACTTGGCAGGTGAACAAAAGCACATTCTAGAGCATCATCTATACTTAGCAGGAACAAAAGGACTTGACAAAATTATTACATTTATATTTGTTCAAGAAAAACTATAATCCTTTCAAAGAAGAGTCATGAACAGATTCTTAACTGAGCATGGTCAGGAGTTGTTTTAAGGTCAAACAGGAGAAGCAATAGGGAGTTTTAAAACTATTTTCAGTAATGAAAAGGCACTAATCTTGCAATGAAGTATGCAGCAAACTAAGACATGCTGAGAAACAGATGATGATCAAACAAATGTTGACTAAGCCAAGCCAGTCTTTGAATCAAAACCTGCATTCCTGCATTACTCAACATGATTGTTAACAGATGGATTGCTGATTAGTGGTTAGAAAGCCAAAGGGAAGAAGCACAAAGTGAATTTAGTCTGCCATATTTCTACATTAGTACAGAGCAATTTTTCACATGACAGATCACAAAAATTGGGTGATAAAGAGCGAGTGAACCCAGACTCTCTAATCTGATGTTCTGAGAATGCCTTTCTTGATCTTCATCACATCCACAATGGTTCTCTGCACTTGATTCCACAACCAACTGACTGATGGAGAGTATTTCAAGATAACCACCGGACCCTTCGAAATTCCTTTCTGAAGGGCTGGAAGATGATGCTAAACATCTGCTTCTCACACCCAACATCTGCAAGTCTCTAACATGTAATAACTGTTTATAAGCCTTGTAAATGGCAGAAAATTTTGAGTTATGCCTTCAACACATCTGACATACACAAGAGGATCATTCACTATTTCAAAAGAGTGATTTTTTTTCTAACATAGGACAGAGGTAATTAGAAATTCAAGAGCTCCTCAGCATACTCTGAGAAACCATCTCATACATATCACTTGATTATCTTAAAAAAAAATATCACGGAATAGTCTGAGGTGGAAAGGAACCACAAAGATCATCAAGTCCAATATCAAAACCTTACTCTCAACAATGAATAAAACAGAAGTGTCGAATTATTCAGTGCAAATCCTTAAGGATGCTCAAGGCTACATGAAAGCAAGTTGCTGAAGTTAGCAGAAAAAACAATTGGTTTTTCCAGACAGCATGGAAATTCTGGCTTACTGATGAGTGGTGGTTACCCATAATAGCACTCAAATGTCTATCAGGCCTCTCAGCTACCCAAACAGCATCCCACGTGGGGATTCCAGCAACAAACTCATCACAGTTCCCCTATGCATCCTTTTCCGAGGCTGCCTGAGCATTCCATACAGTAAAATGAATTAAATTCCCTTCTGAGGCAAGTCAATATAAAAATGCTAATTTTAAAAATCAATTCCCTCACTGTTTACCCTGAGATGATCTGAGGAGGAACACTGTCCTAATTAAGTCAGTGGTCTCCCAGATGCTTTCAGAACAGAATCTGTAGTAAAATCTCCCCTCAGTTACCACCAGGAATCTCCCCAAGGGTTTTGCACAAGATCCTTGCAGAGACCTGTCCTCAGCCAACCCCTTTAAACCACAGAAGCTCTGTGCCCCGTGCTTAGAAACTCTCCTTCAATCAAGGATCTTGTAAATGCCCATCATTCAGTACCACCCTCACTTCTGGCATTTCCAAAGACTGAGCTGCACGGCCTCAAACTAAAACTAGACAGCCACAGAAATGAGCAACATAAGTCTTCATGGGGCTCCTGACTCCCAGGATAGTTTGCCATGTACAGAGCTGATAAACCAGACACTTCAGAGGCACTGCCCTGTGCTTAATTGCCCATGTTGGCACCCAGACCTTAAAAACATTGCAGCATAGAAGTCAGTTTCTGAGGTAAGTTATTTCAACAAGAAATAACTGTGCTCCTAAAGACCATCAAGTGTTACCATTATATGGTAAAGGGACTATCACAGGGAAAGCCCTGACCAATACAGTACCCCTGAACATAGCCTGTTCCTCTGGCTAGCACTTTAACTGCTGGATAGCAAGTAGACACCCTCAAATCCATCAAATCCTGTTGTGAGGTGCCTTTGGAGAAAAGAAAATACAAACGCAACTGCTTCTTTAACACACAAGTAATTCATCGACTCTTGTTCGATCCAGCAGTAATAAAAAATAACACTCAGTGTTCTGCAAGGCTTCATTTCTATTTGGATCACTTCTTTAATGTGATATAATTTTAAGATCCTGCTTCTGAACCCGGTCTTCAACTAAAGCAAGGTTCCACAATACTGCCATGTAGATTATACCGACATGTGTGATACTGAAGTGCTACTAACAGCAGTGGGAATTAGGGAGTTACCCACCCTGCTGACACTGTTTATAGAACCTTGCCTGTTATTCTCTTGTATAGCATAAGAGCAACAACCTTTCACTTCTGAACAGCTGGCATTAATAGCAGATAATGTACATGATTGATTGACACAAGGCTTTTATCATTTCTGGGTTTATATCACTTTATGATCAGCCCATATAAAATCTGGAATTCTTTCTCTCATTGTTGTCTCTTACAGAACAGTGTAGCTAACACACAGCACAAAGTGACCACCATTAATAAAATACATGGTTTTTTTTCAAAAACGTCACACAGCCTCCAAAAATTGGGTCCAGCTTTGGGGCAACACTGAAGCACTTACTTAGCTTTAAATCCCAGTGATTCAATTAGACTCAACAAGACACTCTGCTGAACAGAACAGGCTTAAGACAATGCCTAAGTGTTCTCCTTAGACAGATCCCTAGTGAGCCTGAAAGTTATCCAGGCTCAACGAAGGCAAGGATTAATCATCCTTTTGGGGATACTGACTGTCCTCTAGGTGGAAAACCAATTTTGTTATAAATAATCCTTTTTAAATTAGTTATGTATTGCCCCCAGAAAAAAAAAAAAGAAATCCTGTTCCCTGGCTTCTCCCACCCAAAGGGCACAAGACATTTTGATTAGTGAAACTTCATCTTTTCCCATGGTATCCATTAATTTTTCTACAAAAATAATTGACTCTCCTACAGTAGTAGGATGAATTATCATCCTACCTTGCAAATTCTTTCCTACCAAGATTCCTACCTCCCCTTTGGAAAAACATTTCTCTGCCCTAGCTTAACGAATTTTTAAACAATTTTACTATGCCAAGACTCTATCTATAAAAGCGTTGCCTTTTGAATTCTCATCCAAGGGAAGAAACCATATAAATTTTTATTCCACTCAACTGTATTCATTGTAACCAGCAGGGCTTTGTTAGTGATGGTGCTGCAGTGGTGACTTGTGTAGGAGGTGGCCAAGGATGGGATTGTGCTGGTCACTGTTGGTCCAAACAGTTCAGCAAATGGCAAAACTGACCCACTGCACATCAAAACAGAACCAGAGGAGCAGAGAGAACCTTTGCAAAAACACAGACAATACCAACAGGTGGTAAAGATTGAAAGGACAAACAGCAGGAGACACGAGAGAGACACCAGAGCACTTCACTGTGCACTGGCACAGGCTGCCCAGAGGAGCTGTGGAGTCTCCCTCACTGGAGATATTCAAGAACCATCTGGACACAGTCCTGGGCCCTGTGCTCTAGGATGACCCTGCCTGAGCAGGGAGGTTGGATCAGATGAGCCACTGTAGTCCCTCCCAACCTGACCCACTCTGGGATTGTGAGACACAGGAGACAAGGCCAGGAGAGAGAAGACACCAAAGCAGAGGGAAGAGAAACAAAAATTATGGTGGGGCAGGAGGGTCAGCAGGGCAGGAGAAATGCTGAGGCAAAGTAGCTGCCCCAAGAAGAGACTCAGGAGGAGGTACAACTCCAAAAGGACTGTGGCCATGTGGAAATAACTGAGTAAGGAAAAAGGAGCAACACAATGAAAGGAGCAGCAATGGACTGGTACCAGTCTCCTGCACCATCCACGCCTCACCACAGGTACTGAGGATAATGAGTGACAGGGACTGGAGACCAGCAAGGGGAAGGAGAACTCTCCAGAGAGAACCTGAGGTGTGTTCCTCTGAGCATGTGTTTGCTAGCTTTTATCTTCAAAACCAGAATCAGCAATTGGAACTTTGTTAATTGTGAGAAAATGAAGTTGATTGAACCTCTCCTTCTCAAAATTGTTTTTTTTTTTCTCACACCACTCACTGTTTCAGTTGGAGGAAGAGCTGCCTCTACCACCACCTGAACCCATGACCTCTGTGGTCTCCAATGTAATGACTAAACCCCCTAAGCCCTCCCCTCCAGTGAGATCAATAGCAAAAGTTCTTCCATTTCTCAGTATAAAATATCTGCCATCGTATCTTCAGAGAGCTGGCTCCTACACACAGCTGGGATGCAAGGAATGTATGGAATTCCACTACTGGGAAACACGGGAAGTGGTCAGGCATGGTAGGACTGCACACTGTGCTTGCCCAACTCTTTGGATATGATATTTGTACCCTCATGTGAACTAAGTGCTATTTTAAAAAAAAAAAGTAAAATCTCCAGTAAACATGCAGTGTCTGAGCTGGCACCTCCCTGGTTATTTTTGTTTCTCTCAGTATCAATGCTGCACACCAGAACTGCAATTTGAAACCTAATATTAAAAATAAATTTAGAAAGAGAAAGTACAGAAAAGCAATGCCATAAATGTTCCAATAGAAACATAATTCCTTTACAATTGCATTGCCTTTAAAAAGTAATAAGATGTTTATAAGATAATCACATAGCACTGGATTTTCTTTTTTTTTTTTTTGTACAAGTAGAAGTAGTGAAATCCCAACACTAAGATTGCCTTGTCAGAGCTGTGAAGCAAGGTAAAAGAAACTCTCTGCTCCAAAGACCTCTAATTCAAATAATCAAGGGAGACAAGAGGAATGTTCTTATCCTCATTTTACAGATTAACACAAGGAGAGATCAAATACCTCCCCAAGGTCACCTTAAGAGCCTCTAACACAAAACTGTTCTGTTGTTTAGTACTTTAACTACAAGTGTATTTTTTTAACATCTACTACTATGCATATTTTTAAAAAGCCTTTTCTGTGGATCGTACAAGGCAGCACATGCCCTTAATAAAAAAAAAAAAAAAAAAAAGCCCAAATGCCCAGCCCCAAAAGCAAACTGCCAAGCAGAACCAAATTTGAAACTAAGTAAACTGAAGCAATAAGAAAATTAACTCCCCAGTCCTCCCCCTGCCAATGTGTAATTGCATAATCTTGTCATGTGCTCCAAAAGCAACAAACTTGGAGACTTTCCCAGGTCACCTGGGGTTAAAAAGTTCCAAAGTCATGAGTTCAAATCAAGACTGTTTCATTAACAGCCATGACACTGAGACAGTGTTAGGGCCCAAGTCCCATTACTCAACGTTTTCTTGATTAACACAGGGAATAAATGTTACTACTACTAAGAATACATTTTAAGAGCACTGGAGACACAAAGTTCCCGAGAGAACACCTTTACATTAGCAGACAGGTAACATTTGTATACTCTTCAAGGAAAATCCCATCCAAAGCAGTTCCATTACAACAAAAGAAAAAGACAAAGCTCCTTTGGGAACTCACAACTCTTAGTATTGGCAAATGGAAGAGAAGAATGTTGGAGCTACTGCAAGTATAAAACCAGTCCTCTTGGTCATAATGTGAAGATGTATCGCTGTCATGCTTTATCAAAAGTGAAATAAAAACAACAGAGGACAAAATGTCTCTGCAAGACTGAACTAGACCATGGGCCAAATGATACAGGAAATACGGAACCATTTTGGTGACCTGCACCTTCCGTGTGGCTTCCTGGGAAAGCCAGCACCAGTGAACACCTACAGAGAAGTTGTGAGAACATGGAGACATCATCAAGCTCACTGCAACTTGGTACCCAGTAGGTGCCAGCACCTTCCCTTCAGCAGAATCAGTGTATGAAGAACAGAAATCATTAAACCTTCTTTAATGCAAAAAATCTTCAACCCTTCGTCTTTTCTCCTTTTATCCTTCCAAGCATGCAGAAGCATGGCGTGAACAGCTACTAATCCACTTTCATAGGTTTGCCCATGGATGATCCTGCCCAAGATCTCATCAAGTACAAAGCTGATTACCAATATGCTTTCACAGACTAGCACTTGAATGCCAGCTCAGCCTTCTCATTAACTACTCAAGAAATCAAGAATCAGGACAAAATCCTCAGCTTATGTCAACTAATGGGGGCAAAAATGAAGCTACAACACTTGTATCACACAGAAACCTGGCTGGCAGGCTCACAATCCACACACTGACCTCAACATAGAAGCAGCAAGAATGCAGATTATTCAATATAGGCTTTAAATTGCCAGAGAGAATCAATAACAAGACACACATATGCACATGTAAACTTTCTTTCTGTTAAAGGATATGAAGAGAGAAAGTCGCCCTTCGATGCAGCACAGTGATAACAATTTAGCTGAGTAACTAGATAATAAGGGCTTATAATTGGAAATAGATAAGTACACAGGGACATGAAAACGTGGTATCAGTCAGACATAATTCAGGAAGCGCCGTTTGGTGTCAGCAGAAAACACCCTGGCCTCAGGATTTTTTTTTGTGTATGAACTAACCAGGCAGACACTGAAATCATTCTACAATATGAGCATAATGAAGCATGCTAATTTGCTAAAAACTGTTACCAACCGTTTTGCAATTCAGTGAATTGGAGTTGCATTTTTCTAGCTGAAACCAGCCCCTCTGGTGCCTACTTAACATGTCTATGAAATCACACTGGACTAAACTGCATTTTCAGCCTGTTCAAACCACAGTTCAAGCAGTGGCTGGAAGGGAGGGTACCAGCTGTATTGTACTGACTGCATTTTGCAAGAATATCACTGTAGAGAGTGACTTTTATAGCAATAACTCCTGACCTTCTGACTAAAGCAGAGGAGAAAAAAAAAGAAAAACCAACCAAAACAAAAAAAAAATGCAAAGAAACAAACGAAGCAACCAAAAAACCTCACCAAGAAACAGGAAAAAGAAAATTGAGGCAGAAACAAAAGAGTTAAAAAAATTGTTGGGGAAGTTATGAAAGTAATGACATATAAAATCAAAATATTTAACAGATACCATCCTTTCTCCCACTGCAGCCATGAGATACAAAATACCAGTAATTGCACTCCAAAATTAGAGAGAGCATTTAGTTATTTTAGTCCATTATCTCTGTGAACAGGAAAAAAAATATATCCAACATCAATATAAACAGCCATTGTAAATAATGCATTAAGCTTGGTGGGGAGGGGGAAAGGAAGCAATTTAAACACAAGTCTTTTGCAGATTTTCAACCATTTATTGTCAACTTTTCCTGCCATTCTATGGATCTTTTTGTCTCCCATTTTTTACAAAAATGACGGGCTTGTTTTAGTTTTGTTACAGGAAAATGACAGCTCTCATGGTGTAAGATGCTAAAACTGAATTTACAGAGTATTCCTCAGGTACAGCCCCACGTAACACAGGGAATCCAACCAACTGAACATCAGCTAGGGGAGGGGACAGAAACATATAAAAGGACCAACACGTGCTACACATGATTTATGTACACTCCAAGAAAACCAGCAGCCCTGTTTTAAAATGCATCTTAGAAAACAAGCAACAGTTATGATAAGCTGAATGATAATACAATTATTTTTCTGAAAAGATGACTGATGTAGTTCATTAAAATGATTCTGAAACCTGCACTTGCCAGGATTTGGGATGAAATTCCTATTGAAACCAACCCTGGTATGGCTTACTGATACTGGGTCATCAGTTCATGACAGACATTATAAAAATAAATCTGTAAACCTGAAATCAGGGATCCCAAACCTACTAAGTAGCCAATAAAATTTATGCTGGGTCACTGCCTTTCATCAACAAAAATTATCAATAGACTGCATAATAGTCATGACTACAATCCTCCTGATATGAACAACACACTGTGGCAGGCATTTGTCATACACGAGGCATTTGTCCTGCCCTCCTCAAGCTAAACATCTGTGAAACTAATTGCACTCACTTTTTATTTACAACATTAAAAAAAAGTCTTGGCATGGGTGTTCAAAGCTGCAACACTGCTCACTCTTACTCAGCATTACTACTTCTTATTTCTGTTTCTTCCCTGCTTTGAATTTACTCCACATCATTTTTCACAGAGTCCTCAAAAGTAAAGAACACAGACTCTCCACCAAAAAACAGACTGAGTCTGAATCTATCTGTGATAATGTAATGCCCCCAAACCACATCCAGTACACTCAAATACAACTCAGAATGTATCTCACATCTTAATAATACAATAAATGACATGGACCAGTATTACTGCAAGGAAAGACCTCACCACCATTTCTAAACTCTTTAAACTAGCAAATTCTTCTGCAGGAGTCTTAAAATGTTACTTATAGGTAACTGAAACTGATATCTAATTTACTGCTGCACAATTCAAACATTTTGCAAAATCTCATATAATCCGTTTATCCATTCAAATTTAAAATATACCCTCTCAAGTCCAGAATTGAATATATCAATGTTTATCTTTAAAATTTTAAACTAGGTGCTTCAGTGGTCAAAACTACTTGAACTGTAGCAAATACAGGTAAAGAACTGTCGATTTGGGTTAAATCACATAAAAAAAACCCCAAATAAACATGTACACACAGAAGGGAGCCTGCTGTGCAGACACACTAAATTAGGTGTGTTCCAGATTCTACCCTTATTAAAGCAGGTACAGGGATAATCAATGCAATCCACTGCAGGGTTTCACACACCATTTTTATAGAAAGGAAAACAACAACTGCCAATCACAGCATGCTCATCTTAAATGTGAAGGTTTAAACCTCAGGTGACTGTGGCTGGCACATTAGCTTTCAGCTCCAGTCTATCAATAAACATAATTACCTTTTTCTTTCACCATGGCAAACAATTTTTCTTCGTAATGGAAGCAGCAAGAATTAGCTTAAGTAATTTAAACACAATCTCTTTTCCAGCAGTGTTTGGCTGAGGTGGATTTAAAAAAAAAAAAGAAAGAAAAAAAAAAAAAAAAGGCAGCTTATTCCAGATAATAATCTCCCCTGGTCAGATTTCCCACAAGGTCTGATCAGGTCCGATTGCTCATCACTGTCTCTTTCCTTCTTGTGCCTCTTATCTTCTTCCACTGTGGTCTTTTCCTGTGGCTAATGGCAGCTCATCCCCTGCCCGTGCATTGTGCCCCTCGTGTTGAGAGAACCGGCTACAGCTGCCGCTGGGGAACAAATGCTGGATTCCAGCGTCCCTCATCTCCAGCCCTGACACCACCTTGCATTCCTCTGCCCTCGCACAGCCGAGCTGCCGCTGTAATTTGCTCCCGAATGACTGGCAAGAGGCTGCAAGGGGGATGTGAGGGAGAGCAGGAGAGCTGTTCCAATGCACACACAAAAATAAAGTGGTATTTATGAGTTTCCTATTATTTTATTTACTCAAACTGAGCCAGGATCAAGAGGGAAAACAAAGATGAGCACAGGCAAGTGCTGAGGCAGGCTGCAGCATGGTGGCTTTTTTACGGTGAGCAGTTTATCCACTCCTGGATTTAGCTTTAAAGCAATTACTAGACCACAAAACATGCTAATAAATGGTCTCTCAATGCCTACTGACCATAGAACAGATTAGAGTAACATACAGTCTGTGGAAGATGGGAATATCTATCTATTGTCTACTTGAAACAACAATAAAAATAATAAAAATGAGAACTGCCACTGCTCAGTGAGCACCTGGGTTCTGAAGCATAGCCAGGCAGTGCCACAGACAAATTTTTGCTGTGGGTCAAAGTTAAATGCTGTATTCTGAAAACCCAAATAATTGTAAATTATAACTCCTCCTAAGCTGTTCCTTTGCAGATGATAGCCACAGGTACTCATGGAACTGAGAAGACAGAAGACAGAAGTGTATTGAAACAGCAGCACTGGTACGGGAATTTCACCCCCCAACACATCCCCAACAAGACCAAGCACCAGTGTTGAATCCGGGCATCAAACTGACCTTCCAATTTGTGGTTTTCCAGGCACTAAACTTTACTGAGAAAGGACTGGTCAGTAAACTAATGCTGAAAAACAAACAAAGCAACCCTTTAGAATATTGTCAAGTCTCATCATCATATAGCAAGGTTCTGCTTTCTATTAAAAGATGCAGGTCAGAGTCAGGAGAAACAAAGCTTTTCTTTCACAAGGATACTTTTATTCACAGTTATGAAGAAAAGATGGGAAATATGACTAATCAAAATCCTGAATACCCCTTAAAAGCCACAAATAAATACAAAATGACACATACTGTCAGCATCACGATTTTGGAGAACCTCTATCACTACTCCTATTACTTAATTCCTCATTTTAGCTAGTCACCAGTGACTTACCCAAACTAAACCTATGTTATTCATGCCTTTGCCTAGAGAGTAAATTTTAGTATTTGTGGTTTAAAGGCAGAGAAAATGGCAAATGGAAATGAACTGACTTGTCAAAGACAGAGGTGATCTCAGTAGCAGAGAACTGGGTCAAATATAAAGATATTCTGGGCTAAATTATGGACAGATTCATTGAGCAAAAGCTTCAACTTGACCACAGCTCAGTGCAAGATGTACTTTATGTTACATGATGCAAGTGAAATTACATTCATACCGCACCCTACATTTACACTGCTCACACCTCCACAAGGGAACTCCTTCTCCATGCTACTCTACGTAGGGAGAGAGATATTAATGTAAAGAAACAAGCTGTAGGCATCAGCCAGACAGAGCAGCAGACGGCTGATACCTGCTGGAAAAAAAAATCAGACCACGCACACAGCGTTAAAAATATTTGCAGTAAATAAATTCTAGATGTTTTGTACAAATGCCACCCAGAACAACAGGAATAAATTAAACAAGTCAGTCTGCCTCACCCGTAAGGTATCTCTTATTCAGTGACATTCTTTAATAAATAAATCACTAAGAGAGAGAGAGAGAGAGTGTGTGCCAGAGATACAGGCACATGCATGGAAAAAAATAGTTATTCTATTCTAACAAATCTAGGCTGGCTTTCTATTGTTAGCAGTCCAACGTGTAAGAGCAGCACAGCACAGGCAGTCTGACATTCTTGCTTCTATGACTCAGTGTGTTACTATTAATAGCATTTGAGGCACAAGTGGGGAGCTGGGCTGAACCCCACCAACACGGAGGCCTAAGCCATTATGTCACATTTCTGACACCTCAGGGATGTCAGGTTGTAACTCAACCTGGCCGTGTTCTTTTTCAAGCTGTATTTTGTAAACAGTTAGGGGACAGCCTCCTGAAAGGGGCACATCTGACCTTCATTCATAAATATTTGATTTGATGTGCAGAGTGCGCCTATGGACACACACCCAGGGATGCTGTTAACCCCTTCCTGTGATCCTCAGAGACCCTCAAAAGACTTGTAGTGATGATCATTCATTTTTTTGTTCCAGCAGCTGCTGACAGAGAAGCTGCTTGTTGGTATGTGGGCTTTCTGTTCTCTGAGTACATTCCTCCATTTTTCACATGTGCTAGAGATTAGCACTGCTATATCTCACATCGTTCAGCCAGGAGAGCTGCAGTGGTAGACTACAGCAGCGTGTACATAAAATGAAATTTAAAAATACAGGCTGCAGTAAATTATGCCGGAGATTTAGGAGTCAAATGTAATCTACTCCAGAGTAAAAACATATGAAGAGCAGACGTTAGTATTGTGAATAAAATCTCTTTACACCAGGATGGTTTTTGGTTTTAATCTCATTGTCTTAAGTCAAGGCTAAAATTTTTACCCTGCTGTACAACTCAGAATCTACTCAGATATCCTAAACTAGAGATGAAAAAGGAATAGATAGCATTCTAGAAACAATCCCTGGCACTTACTGTTATTTAGAAGTGCCTATTTTAAAGGAAAGCAAAATAACTTTTTCTTTAAATACCTTTTGAGCTGTACAAGCTAAATAAGAGTCTCCCTTGAACACAGTGTGGGTGGAAGAGTCACAAAGAGTACACTACAGCTAAACAACATGCTCATGTTGCTGTCATTTTCTGGTGAAAAATATCTTGTGCATTCAGTGAGAGGCATGAGAGCCATATGGAGATCACTCCACAAGGAGAAAGAGTTAAACCAGTTTGTTTTGCCTTTTCTTGTACCTTGATAAGATTGAAAAAGTATGAGTATGATACTAAGCAGTTTAGCTATGATTTAAGGTTTGTTATTCTCATTTTAAAAGCTGGTGTTCATATTTTTATCTTGCACTCATTCTTCACAGATGAGATCATGGCTTAGAAGTATCAGCACACAGTTTTTGTATAATTTCTTCAAAACTGACTGATATCTCTTGTTCATAAAGAAATGAGGGAAAAAGGCAGGTAGAAAACAGAAAAGGAAAGGGGAGAAGTTGCTCCATTAAATAACATCCAGGAAAATACCGCCTGTTTAATGTCCTTGCTTCCAGCAGAAAGCCTGGAACAAATAGTTTTGACAAGAAAGGCTGCCCCAGGCTTCCACAGCTTAACCACTGTCCAGCCTAGGTCAATTGAGAACCATCATTTCTATGAAGTCTCAATTACAGCATTTTGCAAAATGCTCCCTTCTCCAGGAAGGAAATGCCACTCTCTCGTGACCTGCTCTAATTGTTATCCTGACTTAACTGTCCCTGCTCAGACAAAAACCAGTAATGTCAATATGGGATTTCTTGCAAAAGCCCTGTGACCCAGCAGTGGTCCCAGTGCCCTAATGGACAAGCCTACAGTTTCAGGATTCTCAAAAACTATATATTAAGTATTTCCTGGCTTCTGTTTCTCCTGACCACACCCTCCTCCAGCAACCTGATGTCTCTCCCTCAGCCACTCAGACAGCTGGCCCATTTTCCATCTTTTGGAATCAGCTCGAGCAGCAGTGCTCCTGCAGGACTGCAGCAAAGAGCCAGGCAGGCAACTGATGGGGAAAGCCGACGGTGCTGGTGGAGTTTTCCAGATTCACCAGAACTCAGTGAGCAGAATTCAGGCTGTACCTGAGAGAACTGTTCCCCACACCAGGTGTACCCCGAGTCTTCCAAGCCTGCAGGAGAAGTTCTTCTGTGAGTAATCCTTGAGCCTTTCCAACAGTTTTCCACACAGTTTTTGCTCTTCATCCTGCCCCTTGTGCAATGGTCTGAGGCTGCCAAGCGCTCCTCACCCCCACCCCTCACCACACTGCCCTGTGTGGAACCAGCAGGAAGTTAAGGAGCTGTGAAAGCCCCACAGATTGACCTCCCCATCACAGACCCTCTACATTGCCCTATCACAAGTTTTAAACAGTCGAGAGGAGCATACACAGACCCACCAGAGAGGAATATGGTTCTTTCTCAGCACATACTATGGTCTTGCCATCCTACACCTTGGGGTCACATTGTCCCTATTGATAAGATTGATCTTCAAGCAAATAATGCCTGATGGCCTGAATTCTAACCATTACCTTTCTGCTGTGCTGGGCTTTTCCTTGTACCTGTGTCATGCCATTTTCAACGTGATCAGTCTGTAATATTGGTGTTTAAAATCACATCATCTTTCTTTCAGAGTAAACAAAATTAAAATTCAGCAAATACATCAATCAGTTGATTCAGTAAAATGCATAGTGTAATCATTCTGATCTGCCAGGATTTGGGGGTTTAGTGCTTTTTTTAGAAATAGAATAATTTTGTATTCTTTCAAATCAGACTCCTCAGGAATAAAACATTTGCGAGGTTGTGATCTATTAAGAGGTCAGGATCTCTTAAAACAAAATCTGATTTTCTGAGATTCTTGAAAGCAGGATTTTCTTAATAGGCTGCTATTATGTAGAACAGTAATAGTCTGCAAAATACACATAAATAGTAAGACTAAAGTCTAATCTGTTGCAAAACAAAATAAGAAACTAGTATACTTGGCTTTGTTCTAAACATTAAGAAGCTTAATACAAACACTTATGTAAAAAAGCACCTGAAACCTTCACATTATCTCTAGAAACAGATGAGAAAAAATGGTTACACTGTACTGCTTTGCCAGTATATATAATATAATATACTCCAAAAATATGCAAAGCTCACTAATGGGTAAATCTTCTGACTGCAGGTATGTATAAACATTTATCTCTGAACATACATTTATGTTATTGAAGTAACAACTGGCTTCCAAACAGCTTATGCTATTGCTAATCCTCAGAAAAAAGATCATGCTTTCTTACACCTGTGTGAACTTTTACAGTATGCACACATAGTTGGCATTAAACTGAGATGTGGTACAGTAATATGAGTACAGACAGTGGTTTAAACTTTGTATTTTTTTAAAAACTACCATATAAAATCATCACTATTCACCTGCTATAAACTGAATTTATTGAGCTAAATCATGATCACAACCAATACTGTTGCTGATAAAAATATTATAACATTCACTGATAGTCACCGCAGTTACCGCTGAAAATTGCACGAAGGCAGGAATCCCCAACAGGAAAGCACACATGCAAGTGTCATCCTTTACTGTGCATGCCTAAGGTTAAGGAGATTTGATATTGAAAATCCACTTCAGAATTGGATTAACTGTGCAGAATAAAACCCACAGCCTGTCTTGGGAGTTTTTGGCTCAGTGAAATCAGCAGGAATGCTGTGAAAACTCTTTAGCCTAAAGAACTTCTCCCTGAGAGGTCCATGCAACACCAAATTGAAGCAGCTTCCTGCCAATCAGTTAATTTGCAAAGTAAAGCAACAAGTTCTTTGTTTTGCAGTGCTGAGAGATGTGACAGTCTCTCCACTAAGCATTAACCTTTAGTGTGTGTCTCAACAATGTGACATCCAGCAAAGCAGGCCACAAGTCCATGGTGCCTGGAGATGAGGCAACCCACCATGTGGGCATTGGAGACATACCAGCCTTACATCAAGCTGGACTGACCAATTGTCGCTGTGCCAAATGACAAATTCCTCCTCTTCTGATTCCATACTAAACCATAAATAGGGCTCTCAAAAGAGACATCTGAATCTGCCCTGCAAATGTATCTCTCCCAACAAGGATTTGCCAGTCCAGTGTCCTATCAAATGAACCACAAAGGACCTCAGAGAAAGCTAAAAAGATGCTTTCTAAGTAGATACAATTTGGCTACATAGTGTAATATTAATATATTCAAACAAGATTTTACACCAAATAAATTTTTATCACCTTACTCCAGCTTCTGGAATTTTTCTATGTGGCTGTGATTTTATCTGCTAGCTAGGGAGGTCACTTGTTTCAGCACGGAAAAACTTCACGTATTTGAACCTTTCTCTTAAATTATTTGTTGCCATTTCAATAGCAGGATCATCATAAAAGTATTAAGCAGACATACAACAAATTGAGAGTAGGCATAACTGATTCCAACTTCTGCACCAACTGGAATTTCTAAAAGATAACTATAAAAGCTGTTTTGCTGGTGCTTCATAGGAAAGAGTCACATATTTTAAAGAAGAGTTTGCCAACTTAAAAAATAAACAATATGGCATCTTCTGAGTACTGATGTATACGGATAAGCTAGTATGGTTTGTGGGTTTTGCATTTTACAGTTTAATGTTTCTATGTTTTACATTGAAAACTGCACAGACAGCTGCACCATCTAATTCACATGGTAACAAACCAGTGATGAGCATCCCCTGGTCCCACATGTTTCTGCATCCCACCATAAAGACTCACTCTTTAAAGGAAAATAACCAAAAAAATCAAGAGCGGGATAACGCAAAATCTGTAATCACAATTATCCATTCTAATATTGTTTTCTTTTCCTCTCAGCTGCCCTGTGTCTGCATGATCTGGGTGAAGAACATTCCTGATTCCCTTTCCTCCTTTCTCCTCCCATTAACTATTTGACCACAGAGACCTACCAAGTATCCCAAACTAAGAGCCACTTTTAAGGTCTCTGTATACAAAGGTCTACTTAGTGACACCCCCACCCCTCAGGCATGAAGGAGAAGAAGGAGCCAACAGCCATTAGCATTCATCCTTTCCTCAGCCCATGCATGAGGGATGTATGGGAGCGGATTAAGCAAGGGAAGCCAGATACCAAGCCTCTCTCTCACTCCTATTCCACTCCCTCCATGCTGCAAAGTCAGAGCTGCAGTGAGTGAGAACGGCCATTTCCTACGCCTTTCTCTCTGCTCAGAAATTTTGCCACAATTTCACCTTTTGGATAAGCAGAGCAAGCCCAAGGAACAGCTTTCAGATGAGAAGAAACGGCAATTTCCACCTCTCTTTTTCCCGCCCCAGTGCCACCAGTGTTTCATCCACTGTCAGAAAGCCTAGAACTTCTTCAGCTTGGAGGCAGCTTCCATTTCAGATTTACCTGAGTCTGTCCTGCCTGCAAGAGGCTGTGTTGGCTCTGAGCACCCCCGACCACAGGAGGAGGGCACCCCGCTCTGCTGCCCCTTGCAGCTCTGGAGGGGAGCCACCCCTGCTGTCCTGCTGCAACCCTGCCCAGGAAGGGGACAGCGTTTCTCTCCGGGTTGTTTGATTAAAATACCAAGGTTATGCAACTGCAGATGACGGACACGAGAGAGGAAGTCTCCATCAGATACAGAACAAAAGCAGGACTCCCTGTAAACAACACTGGGGGGAAGTGGCCAAAATGTGCCCTTTCCAGACAGAGCACACGTTGGCATTATGGAGTTACAGAGAAGGGGAGATCTTTGCCTCAATTTCCCTTACAACCTTCACACTGCTGCTATTGCCTATTTACACGCCACAGAGGAAATGACAACAGTTTCATTATTTCTTTGAATTTATAGCTGATTTAGCTCATCTTTCTTGCTAGTGCCTATTAACAGTAGGAATTGCAATTTTGTTCTTCTTTATTGGATTACAGATAACAAAGAATTTAGGAGAAGGAGCAGTGAACCATACAGAGGTGAATTCAGTTGCTCTAAACGATGCTACCTTAATGCAGATTAATGGTAAACCACTGATTTACTACTAAGCCAATTAGCTTAGATCGATCCGAACCACTTGCCAGAATTCTGAAACAGGAAGCCAAGGGCTACGAAGCCATTAATTGTTCTAATATTTTAAGGAAAAATGTGGCAGTGACTAAATTGCAGTAGAGATATTGAAAATGGGCTGAACTGATCCTAACTGATTACTTCTTCATTTTACATTTCATTAAAAACCAAAAAAATCAAGCTAACTGTTCCTACTTTGAGAACCAAAGATTATTACGAGCTAACACGGATGAAGTTTCAGCTGTATTTCTTACTCAACACAAAACCACTACTCAGTATTTTTCACAAGGATACTTCTCTGTGCTTCCCAGGACAATGCAGAAAACATCTCCACTTGAGAATCCCTTACTCAGCTGAAGATTGTCTAAATCCCTCAATTATCACCACACTTCTAGATTGAGCAAACCTAATTGCATTAATCTTTTCTCATAAAGCTTTTTTCCTAATACCATTCCCACTGCCTTCTACTAATTTCCCTAACGATTTATGAGTATTTTTCAAAAATACAATGTCCAAAGCTAGAGACAATATCCAGCAGAGTCCTCTTCAGTAACAGGAACAGAGAAGAATTATCCAGCTGCTGTATGTATCTCCTGCTAACACATCTCAGAAAAAGAATGGCAGCAGTATTATACAGTCAATCTATATTTACATTATGGTAAGTATCATTATTCTCCATGTGCTTTTCAGGATCAGTGTGTATTAGTTCCCACTTCTTATCTGTGCAAGTCCAGACTTCACACTTCTAGGCTCTGAAATTCAACTGGATAATTTCAAACTATATAGCTGACTTATCAGGACTATTCTGAATTAAGATATTGTCCTGCAGAAGAATGAAATAATGCTTCTAAACTTGGATTACCACAAATTTTAAAAGCATGCTCCCTATTCAATCATTAAAAAATATAAAGGGACTGAGGCCAGGAGAGATTGCTCACTTGAAGGAATCGATTTGAAAAGCTATCAAAAAGAAGATCTACCTAATCTGAAGGACAGGAGCAGTCTGATCAGCACCTCTCAACATCTAAGGAGTACCCCTACTACAATGCCAACAGAACCTGGATTTTTCTCTCTCATATCACCACTTGCCACATTTGAGATTGCTTAGCTTTGGACACCTGAGAAGTTCACACCATTTAAGCACCATTAAAATCCTATGGCTGTAGGTCACATCAAGTATCCATTCTGTAGGGAGCTACTATGAACACCATTAGCAGGTAAGACCCAAGATTAAAATAGGATTTTTTTTTCCCATTTTTCCTTCTATCTGTCCAAGTAACAGCGGGGATTGGTGTTAAAGAAACTGCAGCCTTCAGGGTGATCTCGGGAACTCCCTGGTACTAAGAATGGAAAACGGCAATGGGATACAAAGAGGTTGTTTCCCTAACTGGGGGCTCTACCTTTCTTGCCACAGCACAGCAAGAAAACCTTACTAGTGCAAGAAAGCTGATGTGTGGGAATTTAGATGTAAAACAGTGGGCAAAGGTTCAACTGTTTTACGCTGCACCTAGTATTTTACAACTGGACCTTTCATTTCAAATCTGCAAAGCCCATTCCTCTCGAGAACACTCTACTTCTGTGTCTTCCCTCACATCACCATGTTGGTCTCTTGGACTCCACCTCTCTGCAAACATACACACAGAAAAATCAGACCTTTTTTCCCCAGAACCCCATTTCTCATAGAATAACAGTGAATAGACTATTTCAGTTGGAAGGAACCTACAATTAATTATCTAATTCAGCTGCCTGACCAATTCAGGGCTGAACAAGTCATTAAGGGCACTGTCCATGTCTCAAACACTGACAGGCTTTGGGGATCAACCACCTCCCTACGAAGCCTGTTCCACTGTTTGACCACACTCTCAGTGAAGAAATTCTTCCTAAGGTCCAGTCTAAACCTTCCCTGGCACAGCTTGGAACCATTTCCACACATTCTGGTGAACCCCATACAAATGACCTCAGCCCATCAATCCAGCCTGTCCAGATCCCTCTGCAGAGCCTTCCTGCCCTCCAGCAGATCAACACTCCCACCCAACTGGGTGTTGTCAGTAAACTGATTGAGGGTGCACTCAATCCTCGCATCCAGATCATCGGTAAAGTTATTAAACAGGACTGGGCCCAGTACTGAGCCCTTGGGAGCACCACTGGTGACCAGCCTCCAGCTGGACTCGAGTCCATTCACCACTTCTGGTTAGCCTCAGCTACCCAGACAGTTCTTTTACCCAATTAAGAGTAAATAGGATCTTGGTGCTTCATAAATTTTCCTCCACCAGTCCGACTTACTTCCTGTCTCATCACTAGACTGTTTTCATGCTCTCTACATTTCCCCCCATGCCTTTCTCATCCTCTTAGATTGCTTCTGCCTTCCTTTACATCCAGCTGATGCAACAGAAGCAGCCATTCTCACAAGTGATGCTTTAAATAAATATGGCTACATAAAGAGTTACTAACCTCCTACAAGAGGTCACTTAGGTAATGTGGAGCGTATCTCCTTTCCCCCAGGTGTGCCACTGTCACAGCCAAAGAGTGACCACTTTGCAAGGTTGCATAAGGTGTCATTGGTACAAGTCACAGGTGACAGTATCTTATACAAGAAGCAACATCACACAGTTCCAAGACTGTTTTCTCTTCAAAATTCCAGTGCTCTTTTGCCAGCAACTTTCGAGTTTTGCTAGTCCTGAATATCAGACATTTTTCCACAGAACCCTTTGTACCAGGGTCTGGCCTGAGAGAATCAAAGCCCTGTGCTGAACCAGGCCTTCTAGGCTGAGACAGATTTTGTTGCAGCAAACCATGTGAGTGGCATTGTCTCTCACAGGAAGCACCCTTACCTCCTCCCCTAGACACAGAAAGGAAGGTGGCTCATCATTCTTCAGCCAAATGAACTCGAGAGAAATGCAGAATGAAGGTCCTTTCAGGGATTCAAGGCCACTTTTGAACTCCTTTTTTTTTAAGTTTTCTTCAGCTTTTAGGGTGCTTTTAACTGTCAGTATAATGCCACCATTTAACTTTGTGTGGTAAGTTTAACCTCCCACATTCCCATTATGAAAGGGGTGAAATTTCAGGATGCAAGTGCTAAATTAAAGCAACTCATGGGTTAAATGGATGATACTCCAAAGGATCACCTCCTGAATATTAAATAGCTCTGCACCTGTTGATAATTCTTGACCTTCCAAAAATCTAAAATACAGGCCTTTCCTGATGCTTATGATTCCACTTATGATCAGCAAGGAAAATAATTACTGAGTCTCCAAATGCTTTGAACAGTGTAATTTCTAATCTTTGTTTGCAAAGCCAAATAGAAACAGCAAACTGTCCTTCAGCAGGGTTTATAAGCTGCTAAATCTTGTAGTACTTGAGGGACCATAATCCCCAAGCAGCACATGGCCTAAGACACAGACTTACGTGTTTTGCATCTTAAAGTCACATATAGATTTACCCCCAGGCTGTTTTCAGAAGGCATTCCACTGCTTTTATTCTAAGTGGGTGTGATTCTGATTCCAATTGTTGCAATTTAAGTAAAGCTGAGGCACCAGACGCCTTGCTACCTTTCAGCTTGCATTATACATGGCACTAGAAAGCAAGACCACAATTCCCATCCTATTGAATAGGAGCACCCATACTGTAAGATGAAAGGAAAAAATCCATAGTGGTTATTTGCATTATCTATTGCAGCATAATGCTAAACAGAACCTGTCCCACTATCTTTGTGATTGCTTACACATGACTGAAGAGCTGCAAAATTGCAGATTTCCAGATTGATTTAAGCCCCATACACATCAGAAGGCAGCTCCCAGATTGCTACGATGGCAAGAATTTCGTTGGAGTCCTGCACGGATTGATCATACAGCTGGTCACTGTTCATCCAAATAATTTTCAATTCTAAATTGTGATTTATAAAAATGCCTAATTGTATGTAGATTTTTTTCTCCAGAATACCAATGTGAAACACTGTAGGGGCTGGCAAGGCAGAATGATATTTGCTTTTTCCATTTCACAGCTATATTATACATTTGCCCCATGTTTTAGCATCACTTTCATCAAAATGTTACTTTTAAAAGAATTGATTACTCAGAAGCAGTAACTATCTGCAACAGCATGTGGGTTTGGGACAGTTCTTCTCTTACAAGGCGATGTTCATTTGGTACAGAGGTGACTCGCAAAAAGCTATTTGCACAGAAGAAGAAGTGTTATATACCAAAGCAGATCTTTGAAAAATACTTGCCTACCAAATACAATCACTCACTATTAACATTTTGAGGAGCCGGACAGAGTGACAAGCATATAGCAGCTTTCTTCATCTGCTTAGTACAGACAAAATTCCAATACATAAGCAGTTTGGGTTATCAAAACTGAGGTCCACAAAGCAAGTCCTAGAAGATAAAATCTTTGAAATTTATCTCAAAGAGATTAACATTCATTGCCAATTTCTCGCTCACAGACAAGAGTTTCCAGAAAACTTTTTTTTTTAAAATTTGTAATGAACTGTAACAAATCGGTTAAGCTGGTGAATTCAGATATAAGTTCTCCCATCACTGATAGCTCTATTAAGGAATAAACTAAGGTTCAATATAATTAAAACACAAACCAAGTTTCAGAAACTACTGGGAGGGACAAAGATCATCGCTACGACTCTGTGCATATACCCACATTATGCTACATGTTGAATGCAGTTTTATTCCCCAATTTTTCAAGAGTTATGGTAGAATTAGCAATATAAATGTAAAAGGATAATCAAAGGCATGGACTGGCTCCTGCACAAAGAGAATCTAAATAAGTTATGACTTCTTATCCAGAAAAAGGAGGCACCTGGATAAAAGACACAACAGAAGCCTAATAAATGCACGAATGACAAGGAGGTGAACACAGAAAGACTTTTCATCACTTCTTCCAATCCAAGAATGAGGCAGCTTCAAATAATACTCCTTGGCAATAGGATGAAAACAAACAGAAGGGGACACAGTTTCATGTAACCCACAGGAAAGCTCTGAACACACTACTTACAGGATGCTGTGCTTTCAAAAGCTACTTTTCCAGCTTGAATACTTCTGAAGATTAAGGTCCCCTTTGTCCCAAAATGGACATATAGAGAGAGCTGCACCTATATCCACCAACTATTTCCAGATTCTAATTCGGCTTTTTATTCTTCTTTCCCTCCTCTCTGTCAGTGATAAAATATTTCTCCACACCTGAACACACTTTCTGTCATACAACGTCTTGCTGCTACACAAAACAAGGTAACTGTAAAGCAATTTAGCCTATTCACCAACCAAAAATCAAGATCTGATGGCAGTCCTCACTTACCCAGATGCTCAGGAGTGTCAAATAACTGCTCACACAAGTAGTAGTCATCTGGATTCAAGTAGGGCAGTTGCTTCAGCAAGCTCTGCTTGGGAATGAGATACAAGACATCTGCAATATCCCCATCCTCAATTACTGACATCCTTCTGACTGAATTTCGAAATTTCACTTTTTCCAGCACCAGTTCTTCACCTGAGCCACACAGCTTCCCAAAGCTGTTTAAGATGGGGAAAGATGGCATTTCTATTCAGAAGAAGCTAAGGAGAGCAACCTGTAGTGCATGCAGTCAGTCTGCTACTCACGGCACACTGCCCTTTCCAATCCTTCTCTTTTTCTCTTATCCAGCAAAGGAGATTAAGAAAGATATATTTTTAGTGATTATCTTCAAGAGATTAGAACAGTATGCTTGATCAGGTGATTGCCATCTAAAACGATTGTAATCAGTGGAAACTCATCCCTGGGATGCAAAAATCAGAAACAAAACCATAAAGAGTATCTGAAAATCAGATTAATATTCAGGACAAGAGAAAGAATGTAACTGAGTTACGTAAGAGGATTAGTTTAAAATCAAAAAACAGTGTTGTGTCAAAAATCTTATTATAGAAAAGTCATCATCATCATCATCATCATCATCATCATAAGCTACAAATGCACATCTGTGCGTTTAATCTAGCATGGCACTCTTCCATGCCAGGTCTGCCCGTGTGCTACGGTGAAAAGGCTGTAGCAAAGGTAGAGCAAGTTGGTCCTCCTTTTTCTGGAATGTACAAGCACTGGCTGGCACTACTTCATAAGCAGATTTCTTTGGAGAAATCCTTTCTGCAGCTTTCACTGCCTATTGCAAACAAAAGCACTTAAGCTTTCCCCTAACCATTAAGGATTGGTTCGCTTCTGCTCTTCCTCTCCACCTTCCTGTGTAGCTGACAGCAGAGGCTTTGCAGATACTGTGCCAACCCCTCCTGCTTCACTTACAAGAAGTATTTACATTAATCCAATTCCAGTGACTTGCTAATCTAATCATCTAATGAATATTTCTCCCTGGGTAAAGGCAGAGTTAATCATCAACAGGGCACTGGAAAGTCACAGGAAATTCCAAAGTGAAAGATATAAAAAAAACCCCAAACTAACAACATTCATCATCTGTAAGAGAAAGTTACAGGTAGACCCCAGACCTGGACATGCTCAGAGGCAACTTCAAACTCTCTACTCAGTGAAACTCACAGAGACAACTGTGCAACCAGTGTCTGGCCCAGGCTTTCAACTCCCCGTAACAGAAGTTAGCTACAGCTGCAAAATGACCTGGTGTAATCATTGCACTGCTTCCACGAAGGCTTTTTGTAAATTAGAAGGTGAAAAAAACTCTGGCAATAGGTTTACTGAGCACAGTGAGAAACTGTCACTTAATGCTCCCCTCAAAACTCAGAGCTCAAGTATTAACTCCAGATGGGGATAGGCTTTGAAGAGAAGACTGCTTTATTTACTGTTTCAAAGAGAAAATACCATTTCATAAATCCAGACTTTGATCATCTACTATTACACATCTCCTATGAGGTCAATTACTTTATATTTTTCAAGTAGTATGACTTTTGTATTATCTTGAAAACAAGTGTGCAAAGTTCCCCTTCAACAGCCACACTCCTGGATTTTCTAATCAATGGAGGACATAGTAGGACAAGCCAGAATAAATCTGTACTAATTTTAATGGGGTGATGCTAATGTATATTTGAGGAAGAGCTGGCTCAATAAATATAGCAACTCCAGTTCTGCCTTAGAATATCTTGTATCAGATCAGGGATCTCAGCAAATGCCATGTTTTAAGCATTCCTCCTAGGATTTGAAGCTTTGCTGCAATTTTTCAATCTCTCCCAGATTTCTCAACCTACTGACCTGCACACCATAGCCCCTCAGTGGAAGAGGCAGCTCCGAAATTTCAAAAGCTTCTGCGAATGAGGGTGGATCTCCCTTCAGTGCTTGAGCAGAGGGATGACTCATAGGAGACACTGGATGAGTCAACGCAAGTATCTCTCAGACTAGGAGCGTCATTTGTTGCTGGATAATCGGTGAAGGATGTTGACATCTGACAACAGCAGTGCCAACCATCCAGCCCCAGGGACACATCAAGGTGGACTTCGCCCTTTGAGGAAGGTGAGGCAAATGCACGCATTGCCCAGGCATCAACTCTGCTGCAGAAGTTAATTCTCAGAGAGCAGAAAAGTGAGGCCTGCAGAAACTGTTCCAACTGTGGCAACATTTGCTAAAGCTTGGCTGCCTAACACCCAGAAGAAAAGTCTGTCCTTCACTGGAGTCTGAACATGCTCGTTTAAGGCTGACTCCCCATTTTCTGCTGTGTCCATGCTGATTCCAGCCTCCAGCTCTGTCTGCCAAGACAAGCATTACACCAGCACTTGCAGTAAGAACTAAACCAGTATGACCTGTATATCCACTACAGAAGCACTCAGCCTGTGACCGCCGTAGAAGAGTCTGATGTTATATCAAACAGTGCAGCACAATCCAGTGTCCTTCCAGCACCAAAACACATGGGACTGCTGGGAGACGATGGACCAGGATTTAATGACCCTACCATGTCACAGCAGAAACATCCTGCTTAATTAAAAATAAGATCCTCCTTCCCCTGAGACAGACTTCTCTAATGCTGCCCCTTTCCAGCCCTGGCTATTGCTGTCACTGTCTGAGAACTGCACCTTCAAAGACCACATGCCAGCTGCTGCTTAATAACACAAAGCAATATGATTTTTGGATAGTATTTTTTTTAAGTACACTGTTTGTCTTCAAATGCCTCGATCCTGTCAATATGTAATATAAGGGGACAAGCAGTAGAAACAAGCAAAACAAGTCCAGGAAGCATCATAGTGGCTTCCCAACTCAGATTAAGGACTGTTTGGAGCACATCCTTGTGTCCAAGGCAAAGGACAAGGCCTGAGACAGCCTTGAACAACACACTGTTACTAAACACTGGGATTTAGCCTCAATCTGAATCAAAAAGACAATGGCAATCTCCTACCACTTAAGTCAAGCTCTCAATTAAGTGGAAAAGATTGATTTCTGATGTTCTTGCTGAAGAGAAAAGAAAAAGGCAGGAATCACAGAGGCACAACCCTGTCCTTATGTTTCATGAAAGAAAGTCTCAGGAATCCACAGCACTTAGCTCAGAACTAGCATTGAGGAAACGTTCTCAGAATCTGCCAAGTAGCAAAACCTGTTTCAATCACTGCCAATTGAAAGATGTGTCTAATCCAAGTAGTCAGTGCTGGGATCTCGAGCCCTCACAGAGCACAGTGTGAGGTATGGGCACTCTCCAGGCTGACAGTTTTCACAGGAGTTGGCTGGATAGGAGACAGGAATTATGCAGAATAACTACTTTAAATATTTTATCTCATTTCCAACTTTATAAATATTTTATTTATAAGTATTTCCAGCCGTCTCAAGACCATTTCCTATTCAATCCCCTCTGAATTCACCACACCAATTGGCTGCCTGGATGATAAAAATACATGCATGTTTCATATGCAACCAGGAATAGAAGCTTCTCTACTAATGCTCCAAGAACCGAAGTAACAAAAAATTTGACTGCAATCCACAAATAAATTACAAAACAGAATAGCAAGCAGTGAATAATAGTAAAAACCAGACATCAAGGGCTAAATACATAGAAGAGGAAATATCCCTCTGTGTTTCTCTGAAACATTGAGGATTAGACTTGCCCTTCAGCAGAAATGTGTAGTGCACTAATGCTGTCTTAATTGCTTCTGCCATCAGAGTTAAACTTCTCGCAAATTCATTTCAGTGTGACTTTGCTTACATTGAAAGCAACAAAAAGCCCAATCAGAAACCCAAGAAACTGAAATCAGTCACGCTAGTTCAGCAAAACCTAGCTGCAAAAAATAATCAAAACAAAAATACGGGAAGCAAGGTAAGACAAAATGAAATTTTTCTTTTCTGTCATCATATCACTTCAGAAGGTAACACATCTATTGCACAGGTAGACAGCCCCAAATAATGTTTCACACATCTGTCCAAGGCAACAGGATTATCAGGATTACCTTCTCCATATAAGAATTCTCAAAGATATTCAGAGTAAGGAGAGAAAAAAAAGGGCCTTCATCTAAATGAAAAAGGAGCAAGGACTCTATCTACTTTTACCATGAAACTTAGTTATCCAAGCAGTAAAACAACTAAACCAGCAAATGATAGAAGGAAAAAAAAATCCAGCATTCAAGTTCACACACACAAAAAAAGAAGCAACACTTTACTTGTGGTAAAATTACTCCACACATGCAGCTTTTTCACTTTTGACACCCACTACTTACTTACTCAAAACTGCAGGCTGATGTACACTCAGCTATTTACTGTAAACTTGATGAAACACTTCATCCATATAATGAAGACCAAAAAATCCACATGCACATCTTAATTTCTTTACCTAAATGTCCAAAACAGGCAGTCATCTTCTGGGCATACTGACACAAGCCCTTCACCCCGTAGGGTTCCTCACTCAGGACCTGCTCACTCATGGCTTCAGCAGGAGCTGCCTTTCTCTGCAAAGTCAACCAAGTACTGCTTGTTTAAGACTGATAAGACAACAGATCTTCCTCTTCCAATTTATCTACATTAATAATTCAGGTACTACATAAAATTTGCTGAGCTTTAAAAACCGGTAGTGCAAAGCTATTTTGTGGCTTTTGAAGTAATCATGTTTTAGTCCTTAAAAAGTACCTCAGCTATTATATTCCAATAGTTTACAGAAAGTATTTTCGAATTGAAACAAAATCCATTCCCTTGCTGCACAAGAGGAAATTTTGTGGGGATAATGCTCAGGTCAGTGAGACATTTAAATATTCCCCTATCTCAAACCCAGAAACAGAATTACCACTAGCAAAATGTGTTATTATGTAATGTTCAGGGTCTTCACCCATGACATGGACAGTGGGATCAAGTGCACCCAGTGAGGGTGGTGAAACACAGATTGCCCAGAGAGGTGGTGGATGCCCCATCCCTGGAAACATTCAAGGCCAGGTCGAATGGGGCTCTGAGCAACCTGATCTTGTGGAAGATGCCCCTGTTCATTGCAGAAGGGTTTGACTAGAGGGCCTTTAAAGGTTCCTTCCAACCCAAACCATTCTATGATTCCATGATACTCCTGCAAGCGGACATCCACTGCTGTGAGAACACCGCTAGTTCATCACATACTACCATGTCCCACTTCTCAATGCTATACATTTTCTGGGGACTGAAAACCCCAAAAGAGCCCAGGTACAAACACCACTGTGTTTTCTGGTAACTTCCAGCACGGTACATTTCAGAAGAACTAAGGCACCACAGCCAGGAGCAACAGGAAGAAGGTATTTTCTCAGCACTCTCACTGGAGCATGAGGCCCATCTAATCTTCTTGTCATCCGGCTGAGAAGAAAACACACAAGAGCTGACTCAGCAGCCCTGCTGCCAGACAGCTGCAGTGGCCACACATACCTGTCTCTGTTCTGTTCATCTAAGAAAATCCACTACAAATCACACCGATATCAATGATATCTGCGTAGCTAAATGTTGCAGAATGGCTTTGGCTGTAGTCTCTTGACTCAGGTGGTGGTGATCAGTGAAGAGCAGGTGTTCCTCACAAGCAAATGTGCTCCCTTGTTTTCTGTCCATTCACTTAACACTTGCTGCTTCCTCACTGAGACCATATCCACTCATGAAAAAACATTTAGTAGAGCTCATACAGGTACTGCTGATGGCCATTTAAAGCACTGGTACAGCAGTGGTACTGCTGCACTTCAGAGAGAGATCTGTGTTAGTACATCTCAATGCAAATTTTATTCACAACAAATTGAAAAGCCTCATTACTAATATTTAATATTACTTCTAGGTATTAGTATTTAATATTCCTAGACACTAATATTTAATATTACTTCAACAGCTTACTGTCCAGAAAAGCATAAGATACAGTTAAAAAACAGCCATGGGGCTTTGGTGTCTTTTATTGAGATAAAGGCTATGAAGAACCCACAGAGGTAGGAATTCTACAGTCCATAGGTCTCTACTAAGTTAATTTACTGGTTTGAACCCACACAAGGTTCTCTAAGGCAAGCTGTACTACTGCCTATGGCAGGAGGAACAGAAAGACCACAAAGCCACAAGGCTTCTCTGTGCTGGCAAAAAACAAAAAGAGTGACTAACTGAAAAGAGTTAACTCAGGTTAAAGTGGTATCAAAGGTAAAAGGATTTGTGTTATAACTCAGCTGAGCAACACAATGAAGCATGAGTGTCCCATACAGGCTTCTTATCAAGCTGCCACATGACACTTTTTTTCCACTGCTATTATAGCTGACCTTTAAGCAATCATTAGCCAAACTCCATCAAACGCCTCTTTCTGCAGCACACACATGCAAATTGAAGCACTGCTACAAAGTCTGTCCAGTCCATGAAGTCTGTGAGTGTCTGTGTGAAAGGACAGTATCAAGTTCAAGTCTGAATAGGGTGTGGCTACATTTGTATCATCGTACAGAGTCAAACTTCTACTCTTTGAAAAACCACCCGGGGATCTCCGGAGGTGGCACACTGAAAATCAGACCTGTTTTATACATCAACAGCAGGATCTGCATGCATAAGCCATTCTGTTAAACTAACTTGGAAATAAGAAAGCAAATGTTATTTTATGTATTGGTTTCTTGGTATTCATTCCAAAACATACATGAAACATCACTTTGCCCTTTATTCTCCTGTTACAATTTGTAACCGAGAAAAAACGCAAGAGAAAACACAACTGCATTTCTATCTCAGACTTAACTAAGACCACACTGTGACAATTTCCTTTCCCAACTGATGACATTTGCAAAATCTTTCAGCTGAATTAAAGCATTGTGCTCAGCTTCCTGTTATCAACTATGTATGATAACTTCCATGGCACATGAGCCTTTGGTAACAAAAGCCCAGCTTTGCAGTGCATTGTAACGCTGGACAGGCAGCATAACAAGCTCTTGGGAATGCTTTTCCCTTTGCTGTATGCTCAGAAACTGAATCTGACTCACTTCCCCAATCCCCAACAACCACCAAGTTTATCCTTCAGTGAAGCAGTGAGCAGAAAGATTAAACAAACAAAAAACTCTAAACAATATGCTTGAGATTACATCTAATGATCATTTTCTTGGACAAAGGAGAGCAACACCGGCCATCTACCTTCATGTGGAATTATTAGCTGGGCTGAAATAGTACAAAGAAAAACAGTACACAGACAAATCAATCACCAAATGAAATATTAAATGACATTAGGGAAAAAAGCCCTAATAATGTCAGCTGGTAAAGTACCGTCTACTACCTCTGGAAGCCTTAACGTGGGATTTGGGAAATATGCTGTGTCTGCACTCCCACAGACTTGCTGTTCATCCCTGAGCCATTCCCTTAATCTCTTCCATTGTATTTCCCCCTATCACTTTCCCCCTCACAAGGGATTTGTAACAATAGGTACATTAAAGACTGAAGTTTTCAGATTCTGTGATAATGGAAACTATAGAAGTACCACAGAGAATAAAACTGGGGACTAACTGGTCAGCATTAAAAAAAGAGGTCATGTAAAGCATAGCTGAGTGCTTCTCCTTGATCTTCATTACCTTCCAACTTCATTACCATATTTCTCCATGATTTTTCAATAGATAGCATCCCTTATTTGACACTAAAAGTGCTTATTTTCCATGGAAAATCACGTTACTAAAAAAGGCAAAGAATTAAATCTGTACATCTTCTCCAATCTGAAAATTCAACTTTTAGTTATTCTCCCCAAACAAGCAAAATCACTGTATCTGTGGTTGCTGTGAACAGAAGAGTTATCAAGTTATGACAAAAGGCATGATTCAACCAAAGGATATTTACCTTACTTTATCCATTCCAGTGTTTATTTCAGAATAGTCATGGAAAAAAATATCTCTGTTCACATCTATTTTCAGACATAAAATAATGGTGTGTGCATTAGTGGATCTGTCTATTGCATTATTAGAAGATGAGGTGGCTCAGCATTTTATTTCCTGGCAGCACAAGGCTAATCTATTGATCTACAATGTCAAGAACACTGCACTATGGATTCTTACAGCAAACCCAATCCTTTTAACTTACGTAGAAAAAAAAACAAGAGCAATTGCTGACAACTGATGCAATTTCATAAGCAAGATATAGTGAAAGCTGTATGAAATATAAATACAAAAACTGCTGCACCCCCAAGACTGTATGATTGAACAACTGACTCAACAACACAATCCAAGTGCTTGCCTATCCTAAAGCTTATAAATAATCCCACGACTTCTGTGGGGCTGAGCTCTGTGCTTGAAGTCAAAGAGGTGCCTAAGCCACTCTAGGGAACAATTAGCCAAAAGGATCCTGGCAGAAGCTGGCAGTTCTTCAGATCTTCAGTAGGAAGCTTTTTTCCTACTCCTCAGCAATGTTTAGGTGTCTTTTATTTAAACAGAGCAAAGACTTTCAAGATAAATGTAATTCCTTTAATCATACTCTTTTCTTTACTTTTCCTTTCTTGAACTTTGACATTTTTCTTCCAGCTGAGAGAATAAACTCCTTGTAACATCCTCTTTACAATGTAGACTTCATAGTAACTGAGACAGAAATATGTTGGGAAGCAAAGAGATCAAAGTTGAAACCTCTGTGTTCTTTCAGTCCTCAGTTTATTTCCTGCACCTTTGTAAAGAGTGACGTGTTACAAGCATGACATCAAAGAAAGCACCACTCCTCTCGTTATGTATTGAAATAAACTGGATATCATTATACTCTCTTCTGACATGTCTCATAATTACAGAAACATACGTGGTAACTTTACTCAAAAGCTGAACAAAGAATTACACCAGAAGAAAGTCTTCTCTAGATCACTGCAGGGCTCCCTGAACATCTTAGTTTTACATTACCCCTTGTTTCCTAACACTGCATCTTCTGCTGTAGATGTAGCACCAGCACATGTGATCATAAGAACTAAATATTTCTCTTGCTGCATTCAACTCCCAAATTCTCCAACATCATAGCCATTCTCAGAGCGTGGCGTAACTCTAAAAGGATAACTCCTGCAGTCACACTGTCCTGTTCTAGCATCAGTGAAGCTCTAAAAGAGATTCCTTCTTTGTACTATAAAGACTAATTTAAGCCCCTATCAGACACCAGTAGAAACTGTTTGTCAGTGTCCATCACAACTAAGAATAGGAGGTTACCTTTCTATATAGTGGAAAGTATGGCACTGCTACAGGATGCCAGAAATGACATCAGATCAGTTCATCCACTGCCAACATTCCTCATAAAAGCAGCTTTAAATATGCTGTGTTGGCTAACCTTTGTTTTCTAATTAAATAAATCCTACTGCACTGTTGAGTCCTTCCTCTTGTGGTCAGCACTATCTTCTGGTTAAATCAGCTGCACACACACACAAGTGATCAGAGCCCTGTTAAAAACTAAGAAACTGTCAGTTAAGCAAAATTATCACTCTGTGAGCAGCTCCCTTCTCACACAGGGATCACATTCTGTACAGGCAAAACTGAGGCAAGGACACATCTGAAAACACATTGATGGGGCAGACAAAACACTTGGAATTTGTTTCCATTTATTAATGGCAGGATACTGCATATAGCATATGCCAACTAGTATTTGATAAAGAGAGGTTTTAATCCCCTTGGGTATTTCATAGCTGCACAAACAGTTTGCTTGTATTTTACTGATAGTTTAGTGGGATCTCCTCAAACAAGAGCTGCAATCCAGCACCATCAGGAAAAGCAGCAGTCAGAGAAACACGGCAAACTTCCAGAGCCGACAGTACATTGAAAAGGCGAAACATGCTCTTGATTTGACAACAGGTACAGCTGGGTTTGTTCTTTACCAGGGCCACCCAACACAGCACAAGCCGTTTAGGATACTTCCCTGACATGTACCACGTTGTGAAGCTGTGCCTACCAAATCCTTTGAGAGTTATTCAAAGGTAGCATTAAATCAAGAGTCTTGATCTTGCAGTGGAAGTGGAGGGCACTCCCAATCTAGCAAGCTACAATGTTGAAAGAGAAAGTAGGAAATAAGGTCTTACAATAGTGGGAAAAATCATTCCAGTGGTATCAGAAACTACTGGAATGGTGAATAAGTCAAATGGAGCACCTATAAAGAAGTTAAGACCACTAGTTTGACTGCTTGACTGATATTTACCATATTGTATTTGCAGCAGTGATCTACAGCAGTATTTCTTCAGCAAGAATTTCTTGATCTTATCCTTCCACTGCATGACCAAATGCCATAAATTAAGGTGGGGTTTTTTTAAGGTCTTATGTGTCAGGGGCTACTAAGATAAGTCATTTTTCCAGCAGCTGAACTTTAAACACAGGTGTGGGATTTTAATTAATTTTAAATTAACTAGAGCATAATGTAAAGTCAAGATGGCCCTGGCCATCTCTGAGGATCTTCTGCTGCATTCTTAGCCACCACCACAGATCCTCTATACTTCCTGCTATTAAAAATACATTAAATATTGCATCTAGACAGTTACTTCATGAGATGCCTGATGCTTCAGTTTCTGTAGAATGTAAACAACTATTAATAGTACATACTAGGAGGGTGGTTGGTTTGGGTTTTTTAAGTGTAAACAGTCCCTCGGCCTAGAGCAAAACTTAAGTTTCCTTTTATTTATGTTGACGTTACCACTGTGGTATTTGTTTAATACACAGATTTACCACTGACACAAATCAATGACCAAAAAATAAAATCCCTTTTCCATGCAGTTCAGCTTCAAAATCCCTTCTGGTATTAACACTCTCTAGGCTTCTTCAATTTTTTTGGTCAGAGTTTTGCCTTGATTTGATTGAGAAATAGTTCTGCAATTAAGAATAGCTAAGCAACAATAAAAGTAATTAAAGAAAGTAGGCAAGCCAGCCAACCTGTCAGGCTGTGTGAATAAAAAACTGATCGATGAACTTCTTCAAGCAGCACTAGGCAAAATTTTCAGATGAATCAGTTAAAACAGGTGCTGATCACAACAGCATTTATCAGTAGAAAACCTTATGTTATAAACATATGTTGTGCATATTTTCAGACTGAAACTAGTTGGCAGATCCCAGTTATTTCCTTTTTAACTATGAATGAATTAGAAGATAATGCATCATTTTGTAGTGGTTTTCTGATTGTTATTGAGTTTCCCCCCAACATTTATGCTTTCTTTGAAATCCAGATCCTCACAGTACTATTCCTGGAGTCAATTAATTGATTCTGAACACGGAAAAAATTTCAGTTCTCCTGCTCCTTACTGGGTTTTCATCAGAATGAGGGCAAGCCTTCCACCTCAAAATAGACAGCTGACAAAGAGAATGAGGGGATCATTTTTCTAGAATGAGAAAAGCCGGCACGTGAAACTGATTAAAAATGGAAGTCAAACTAAACAACCTGTTTTCATTACCCACTTTAATAAAATGGCAAACAATTATCTCTCTGTATATTAGATTTCAAGACAGCTTGACTCCCCTACTAACGCTAGGGAAGGGAAAGTGCAAACGCCTACAGAGCAGCAGGGAGAAGAATCAATTGTCTCCCCTGTGCTTTCTCAGTGTGGCAATCAGGAGTTTATCTACTAGGAGCCAGCAGGGAGAAGAGATTTCCATCCCCACCCAGGAGATCACCAGCACCAGCCAAAGCAGGCAGAGGTACAAGCAAGGCTTTCCCAGTTCTCAGTGTATCTGGTCGGGAATGGAGAACCAGAGATTCAGCATAACCTCATTCTAATGAATCCCCACAGGACTAGGGGATCAAATATTCATTTGATTAAATTCACATAATGATGTGGTGTTTCCCACATCACAGCAATATCATAGAATCAGGGAAACACAGAATCATTTAGGTTGGAAAGGACCTCCAGGATCATGGAGTCCAACTGTTAACTCAGCACTAACCATGTCCCCAAGTGCCACATATATGAATATACAGAAACAACTGATTTTAACCAAATGCTCAATGCTAACCAAATGCATACTCTGCTGGGATTAATTTATATGAATATAACAAATAAAAAATAGGATTTTAAAAACAAAGTAGGAGAGAAATAAGGCAGGAAACAGGAATTTTGCACACCTAATTCAGCACCCATTGAGAGAAAGAACAAAAATAAAACTGCTGTATCTATATCAACATTAGGTTAAGTGTTTGGCCTATGAAGACTAACTAGTAATGGAAAAAAACCATAATTTTTTGCTGTTATAAACAGTTGGTAGAAAACCTGGGTTCTGCTTTTCTGGTTTTGGGGGTTTTTTTAAGGTAAAGTGACACTTTGTCATAGAGAGGTGAACACAGTTCTTTGATATGTCTGCCTGTACATTTTTAATCTCCAGACCCATAAAGGTAAATGATGTCAGTTTTTAAGAGACAAATATTGGATTAGACAATGCAAAGAAGAAAACAGGACTTTACTTCTTCCACCTCTAACCCCTGAAATCAAATGGGCATCCCAAGGGTTTATTTATCCATCCAAGCCTAACAGAGAAAGCAACTACCCACACTTGAGTTACCAAGAAAGCTAAATATATCTTTTATATTTATGCCACCCTCCCCCACCTTTATCTAAGACTGTGGTATAAAAAAAGAGGAATGTTTACTAAGCAAACTAAGAGTTGCATGCCTCTTGGACGCAAAGAGTATTCACTTTGTATCACTCACCACCAAAACCGTGCTGAGAGTGCTTTCGGTGTGTAGAAGCAAAGTGCCTTGAGTCTCACCTCGTTGCAGGCTGCTACACATTGGCACCCTGTGCTGCACAGTCATACCTGCAGCACCTCTGCACCAGGGAAAGGCACCAAACACACCAGCAACAGGCACTGAACACCTGACAGCAGAAGTGACAGGTGGCTGCAGGACAGACGAGAACTTGTAGGTGTGCTCAGTCATTAACACACAGATTGCAAAAGGCTTCCTCAGGTTAAACACCAAAGAAATCTGCCCTCAAAAGCACCCTAACACTGACAGCTTATCAGCTTTTCATTCAAAGCATCAATTAGCAATACTCTGAACTCTTATGCCACCTGTCACTACAGAACTCTAAAACGTCTTTTTGCAGAACTCCCCCCACAGCAACAGCATGCTGTCACCATCTTTACCTAGATGGGAAACTTCCAAAGACAGCAGTGAATTACCTCTTCCAAAAATACACAGGGAGCCAGAGCTGGATAAAATGCCTGTTTAATTCCACTGAGTTGTGCTCTGCTCCCTACATTCAGATATCCATTCCAGAGAAGCAGCACATGGGTACATGCACACACTGTTCAGCCAAGTAACAAAGTCCACTGTTCATAAAATACACCAGGCTGGAGAGGAGTTTAACTCTTAAATCAGTAAAGAAAAACAAACTGAAATAAAGAAACTGCTTTTCTTATCAGAAAGATCCCAATTTCAGTCCAACAGAAGTTCCTCAGCCTGATTTCTCTCTGTAAATCCAAGAACCACTGTCCTGTGCATGGCTTAACCTGTCATTTATCATTAGGATTTAATCAGCAGAGCAATAGCCCAGGACAAACCTTTGCTGTTTGCAGAGCTCTGATGTATTTCTAGTTCCATTTGTGCTCTCAGGCAGTATTGTTCTGCACCTCAAAAGCTACAGCCTCGCAGAGAACGGATGGCGAGCTGGAGGAACAAGTGAGAGCCTTCAGAGGTGGCTCACTCTATGGCTCCACTCCTACTATTTCCTGGGTTGAACAGTATGAAAGGGAGTGGCCCAAGCAGAATAGGTGTGTCTGTGTTCCCAAACAGTTTAAAGGAAGAGTAAGTATTTTCCTCTAGATATTATTCCATTACTAACTGAGACCTTGGTATGCCGTCTTTCAAACAGTGACATGTCTTAATGTATTGACCATCTCAAAGCAGGTGATATTATCAATAACTTTCTTTTTCATACAAAAGGATCCTAACCAGCACCCTTAGAGGTTGACTGAAAACAGAGTTGATTTTGTCCTGAGACTGTTTTCTGTCTGTTTTACTCTGCATCTCATCTCCACTCCACTGCTGCTGTTTTATGGCTATATTGCACCTAAACAAAGGAGAAAGAGCCTGTGAAAAAAACACTGTTACTCATTTTCACACACACTTGGAGCAGGGAAAGCTGAAGTCCCAGGCATCTTCCCTCTGTTCCCACAACACCCCTCCCGGACAGAGGCAATTAGGCTGACTGGTAAGTGCAGACTTCCAGGCATTTCCTTCTACGCAGTTGCACATACCCAGAGACAAACTGTTCCTTGAGCAGCTGAATTAATGAATCTTTTTGCTCTGATTGATTTGCGTCCAACATCCTCAACACCCATCGGGTTTGCCCTACCTCCTTGTAACATCCTCTTGGCAGTACCATTCCCAGAATTACTTCCAGTTCCTTTCCATTTGTCTGCTTTCCCAGTTCTTTCCATGTCCATTAAATCATCCATAGAACCCTTAAGCTGTCTTCTTTAACTGCTTCAGATTCTTTAATTTCTGCTCACACCTCCTGAGCTGCACATTCTCTTCTTCCACTCTTTTTCCCCTGTACCCATACTAATGGTTAGTACCTTTAAGTTCTGTTCCCCTGGAAGGAAGAGAGAGGGAAGACTGAAAGAGAAATTGTCTAATCCTCATCCTAGGAAATTGGAGTGAAAAGCAGCCAAACACAAGGTGCAGAAACTGACAACTTGCAACCTGAAGGCCTCTCTAGAACACACTTACTCTCCTCTGTACATTATTAAGGACTGAGAGATGCTGCTGAAACAAAATCCCATTTTATCATTGAGATTTCACTTTACATGACCAAAAATTATCACTTCTCTAAACATGAATGAAAAGATGCCAGAAACATATAAAAACTTTTGGGTTCTTGGTCGGGAACTGCTAAATATGACCAAATTTTGGCCAAGTACTTTTATTCCCTCCTTCAAACACTAAATCCTGAATTTCCTGGACTCCTGACTTCATCTTTCCCACAATGAATTGTCAACTTCTCAGCCAGCTTGTTAAAAATACAGTCATTCAGATGCCTAGACAAATGTAAACACAGGCACAGAACCTCGTCTCTCTACCTTTATTCTCAGCCTGACGTTGTTCTCCTGTGGTTTTATAAATTTTATTTGCTGCCAAATTAAGTGGAGTGCAGGACAGGGTGTTTACTCCATTTAGACTTTAACATGCCTGACTGAAAATGAACAGCTCATCAGAAACACTCTTTTCTTTCCATCCCCATTCTTCTTTTTAATAATCAAAGCACTCCACACTTTAATTACAATTACTAATCCTCTGACGTGGTAAGCAGATACAATTATTCCTGTTCTACAGACAAAAAATTAAACTACTATATTCCCAGGAAGTGTTGACCACTGAAATTTATTTATTTTATTTACTCTGCTCCTAGGTAGAACTGCATATTGTGTTTCTGTCCCAGATAAAATGGTGAAAAGGAGCTCCACGGGTCCAGAAATAAGTCCTTCTGTCCTCATTACAAGACAAGTTCCTCAAGTTCACCAGTGTGGTTTCTTCAGTTAACCACATTTATGTATTTTTTGTTTAGGTGAAGAGGTGAAGAAGGAAGATGAAAGGATTCAATATACATCTCCATTTTGTACAAGTCATCACGTTCTCAGCAGCTCAGTATTATTAGTACCTACAACATTAGACACCATATTCAAGACAGGCACAGGTCTACAAATGACAGATAAGTCATTTGGCCATCTATATGGCCACTTATGTACATAAACATCACCTCTCTAGTACATATGATTACATATTCACTTTCATTTATGTCCAATTAACTGATCAGACCTCGAAGCTTTGTACACCGTGATCGCTTCTCATTGTACAAGCTCTGAGTTCCACCTCAGGACCTCCTGCTTCCTAAAGCTGAAGGTCCAGTCTCCAGGAAATTCAGACTGTTTGAAATCTGCCAGTGTGCTGCCATAAACACTGTATGTTGTTCTCATGAAAAAAAGAACACATAAATCTTGCCAAGTGCCAAGACTTGGAAATACTGCAGTCTATTATGCTCAGCAGAGGGATGTTTTTGTTGGCTATTAAAGCTCAGCTGAGACTTTCTGGCTGTTAGTTCTCCAGCAATTTCAGCAGATTTAGCTTATTCCATCCTACACAGTTCTCAGGCTATTGTAATTCCTACAAAGTGATTGAGAATAATCAATCCCTGTGCTGAAAGGGATACACAGAACTACCCTGGTGCCAGAAAAACAAAAAAGACAACAGTGTTCTCCATGACTCCATCACACAAACCAACAATCTGACATTCCTTGAATTTAAAAGTTCGTTTGTACAATTCCCATTTTTTATTGCCTTTTTTCCCCTCCAGACTTCATGTAACCCAAACAGAAGCCCACATTCATAAAGTACCTACTATCAGAAAACCTACTAATCGAGAATGTTATCAGCCACTTCAGATCCATGAATCAGCACATTCCCATGGCATCTAGTGGGAGACAGGCAAGGCATCATAATTTTTCCTTCAAGATTCAAAAGAAGTTCTTCCTAGATGACATTGGACCATGTTAGCTCAGCCTGCTCCCTGGAAGATTTTATCCCTGTTGAGACATTCTTTCCATACTACAGATGAAGAAAAAACTGGGCAAACTCAGTGATCTTTCCAGGACAACAAATCTCTGTGCCCAGCTTAGAGACTGAATCAAGGTCTCTTGAATCCCAACCCAAAGGTCCAGCCATCACACCTCCTCTTTAAAGAAAATTATTTATTAAAAAAAACAAACCACAGAAGGAAAAAAAAACCAAAAACCAGGGACTTTAAAGGATACCAATAAGGTCTTACCAAAGGAAATGAACTTACCTTGTTCCCTCATAGTTTATCTTCTTACATGTTCTCACTTCAAGCCTCATGTAATGGAAAATGCCCCTACACAGTCCCTGTGGGTGCCACAGCCTTTTCACCAGAGCTGGTTCATAAGTGACAGCGCCACAACCAACACATCACAGGAGCAAAACCACACGCAGACTCTTCCTCACTATTTCAGCAAACAATTTCCCTCACCTCCCAATATAGGCTGACACTCCTGATTGCTGGTAATTCTTCTCATGTACAGTTTCCAGGAGTGATTCCTCCACATTTTTTGCCCCGTTCTTTGAAATTATTACATCAATGTCATTGTCTCTGCCCTGCAGCAGAACCAAATTTACAGTAACTTCCTCAGTGCTTGCACACAGCAATTACTTTCAAGTGTAACTGCTTAGAACAAGTATTACGCCATGGCTCCTGTGCTCCAGAAAAATGAAACTTTATAGACATATAAAGTGTAGCCAAGCAAACACTCCTTTCTTCTGCGTTTCTAATTGCATCCTAATTATAGCATTTTACATGCATTTATGTACCTTTCATCCTAGGGTATCCCAGAGCATTTTGTAAACTGTCACATGGTTTTAAAAGAAGGCCTACATTAACCCAGAGCTACTCATACCACACATCTCTAGAATCCAGTGCAGCAGCCTGTAGATAAATTCATTATGAGAGAGATTTGGGCCAACGGCAGAACACTGAAGCTCTGTAGTTAGATAAAGACCCTCCCTCCCCCTTCAGACATCATTTGAAATTCTTGCATATCCATTTCATTTGATGATCTCAATGTTTTAAAAACACTAATTAACTTGCATAGTATTTTAATTAGTTAAGGCATAAACAAAGATCTAAAACCTGCAACAGGAAGTGCTTAAGGGAAAAAGCTTTAGAACCAGGGCAAATACTCAGAGATCCTTCTAGATTCTCTCTCACATTGCAGAAAAATGCTGATTCAGCTTTAGACTACCTCCAGATCAGTGTTTAACAGCTACTAATTTTTCCACTTTTTTTCTAATTCCTTTTGGAATATGTCCCTGCTTTTTATTAATCTACACTCTGAAGCAGTGAGCTCCATCCTGTATTCTAGTGCTGTAGGAAGAAATGCTTCCAAAACAGCTTTTGTTTTGATTTGATTAAGTTGAGGCCAAAATTCTAATAACCTCAGGAAAAAGAATTAAAAAAAAAAATTCTCAACATGCTTCTTCTGCACAAAGATTCTACAGTATTTTATCATGTCTCTCAACAGCGCTCAGTTTTACAGGTAAATAAACATAGGAGCTAATTTTTTTCCAGCAAAATAATCTGAAACAAGGCTTCACATCTGCAAGAATACAAGCTGTTTATTTTTAGATGCCTAATTTTAGGCAGCTCATTTTAAAAATTCCACCCATACAGATGCCAAGTTATTTTCCGAGGTCACACACTGAAGCAGTGACAGCCCTGAAAAAGCCCAGGCATCCTTGTCCTCACAATCATTATCAGAAGGCAAAGAGAAGGGGTAAATTGCACACTCCCCAACATATCCACGCAGGAAGGAAGGAGACTGAGTCAATTCTACTGGGATTTCATCTGCGCTTGTTAGAAATACAGATATTCCAGCCGGGAATATCTGAGCTTTAAATAGTTTCTAGACTAAAATGGCAGCCTTCCATTACACTTCATTTCATGATTTACTTAACAATTTGCCTTTCCCTAAGCTAAGCTAAGTGTTTGTAAAGCCACAAGAACATGTAACCTTCCTCTGCTTTTCCATGCTCAAAGGTAGCTTGGAAACTTGCTGATACTGGTTGCTTTCCCCTGACCTGGCTTTTAATTCGGGCGCCAGGCAATGGATCACAAATGGATAACATGAAGATAAAATATTTGGCAGACAATTGACTGTCACACGCTTTCTGTTGCCAAGAAACAAAACAGGATGTATTAGAATTATCTCATTAGTTAACTTTTCTGTAATTCTATTTTTTATTGGCATCTTGTTGGTTAAGCAAATGGTTTTTCTTTCAGAAGGAAAGTGTGTGAAGCCTAAACAGGTACTTTTAATACATCAGAGGCTGGCATTTAACACATCTTTACAATAAATAACTTTGGGCCAGATCTTCAGCTAGTTATAGTTGATTTTGCTTCCTGATACTAAAAAAAAAAAAAAAAACCAACCCTTTATTTTTGAAAAAGATTAGGTTAGTGGAGGGATCAGTTTACATCAGCTCACAATCTGAATCCTAATTTTCTGCCATCTCTTTTCCTTCAGCTTCAGGGAGTTACTAAACGATTTACTACAAGACTGAAATCATGATCTGTTGTTTCATTAATTGCTTTTAAAAAGTTGAGAGCAGATTTTTTTGAATGCTCCTGACTTTGATACATGTTAGCTGCAACTGTGATCCACTTGCCAAACAATCCTCCTGGAAAAGAAAATTATCCATAATAATGGATATTCTGTCAGTGGCAGAATAATGTTTACATCCTTAATTTTTTTCCAAGGAGGACTCAACCTTTCAAGAAGTCAGCTAAGACCTCAATGAAAGGCCTGGCTGAGGGATTAATTCGCAATGAGTAATAGCTGCAATGATGGTCAGACAACAAAAAATTGGTCTTTACTACATTAAAATAAAGCCTAGGTCTGTAAGCACTGTCCATGGAAAAAAGCTTACTGATGCTCCCACAGGCATTTTGCACATGTGAATATTTGCTACAGCAAGTTAAACCAGACCAGAAATGCTGTAGACTTCTTTTAGTGTACACCACTATGAGCACAACAGCAGAGTTTTGAAAAAGAAGACAATTTAAACAGTGCCTCCACTGTTTTCTTTAATGTCAGTGAAAACTTTTCTTATGCCCTGAATATTCTTCAGATTGAGGTGGGCTCTGTTTATGCTCTGCAAAGAGATGCAGAAAAACAGGGAAGTAAACCCAGTTTTCTCTATAAATCCTGCATGAAAATGTAGATGTTTCTAGCCCACAGCATAAACAGCGACAGGCAAAAGTCAATATTGCAAATGTTCTTCTTCAGCCTTAACAAAAGCGGCATTATCTGTGTCGGGATTTTTAGTGCAATACATCACACACAGCTGTCAGCTCAGGAGCTCCTCGGGCTGTGACATGATACACCAGGACGTGAGCAATACTCAGTGTTGTGGGTTCCTGAGACTGTGCCCATCCTCAGCAGTCGGCCTCCCACATGACATGGCGGGAGTCTTTAAAATGGAAGTTTATTTAATTTAGCAGTGTCTCCGTGACATTACATCCTTTGCAAGAATGAAAAGAGTATGCTAATGTAATCTCTAAAGTGAAGAATCCACTGTTCTTTTGTGTAAGAAATTGAGGTGTGGGACGGAGAAGAAAAGTATCATACCGAGAGGGAAGGAATGGATGCAAGTTCCCAGTGTGTCACATCTGGCTGTCAGCAATCATAGACTGTAACACCCCACAACTCCCTACAGAACCTGATGGAGCTCCAGCTTAACTTGATCAGCTTCTGTAAGGAGTTGTACAGTGAGGTAGGAACTGGACTCTTCTCCCAAGTAACAGACAATAGGATAAGAGGAAATGGCCTCAAGCTGTGCCAGGGAAGGTTTCAACTGGATATTAGGAAAAGGTTCCCCACTGACAGAGTTGTCAAGCACTGGAACAGGCTGCCCAGGGAAAGGGTGCAGTCACCGACCCTGCAGGTATTTAACAGATCTGTGGATGTGGCACCTGGGGACATGGTTTAGTGGTGGATGTGCCAGTGCTGGGTTAACAGTTGGACTTGATGATCTTAAATGTCCTTTCCAACCTAAATGAATCTATGATTCTATGTAACATTTACAAGTTCCATGGGAAAGCTGGTGTAGGGATTAACTTTCCTCTAGCTCCTATACTAAATTTATTTATGGGATGTTCATAAACTGCTTTTGTCACAACTTCATTCATTATTTTAAATGGCTCTTTCTTCTCCCTTCACAAGTATCATACACTTTTTGATGTATGGCCTGACAGGTACATTTCTCTTTGACTAAACTGAAGCAACACATCCCTGTTTAGAGACCTACCCATCACCATCCTGTCATCAAACAAGGCATCAGCATTCTTCTCTACAGTCATTCACACCCCAGTAAACTCCAACTTTACAGCAAAAATCCTTCTTCTTAGTCCCCAAGCACACAAAGGTGTCTTTCTAGGTAAAATTGAATTTCAACCAATTTCTAGAATCCACAAGACAGTTTTTGTTTGGTTTAAGTACAGATGCAATATGTTGGGACTATTAAAAATGAGAACAAATGAACAGTATAGTCCAACAAAAAAAAAAAGAAGTTGCCTCTTTAATAACTTGGAATTGCTTAGATAAATCACAAATACATCTAAAGACCAAGGCTCAAAAATGTGCTAGAAGGGAAACATCTCAAACAGTTACAGGTTTTTATAGTCCTACATTTGCTTTAAGTATAAAGCACTGTTGATAGATAAGAATACTGGAAGAATTCAAATGATGCTTTATAACGTTTTTTTCTTTGCTGCAAGGCAATTTTTATCTCAGCCTGTTGGATTATATTAAAAATTCTTTCATTAAATTTTTATCACCACTGGTATTTCTACATATGAGATGTGACTCTAGACTAAGAAATTTCTTTCTTATCACTGGGATTAAAGCAAGGTGATACAGAAACCTAAACAAAAGGAGTTTTTTACAACCACAAATTTAACATATGTCTCATTAATAGGCTCAATGGAAATATCAAGATGTTAACCAGTAGTGAATTTGAGTAAATAATGTTGGGGGGCGGTGTTGTTTGTTTGTTTTGGTTGTTCTTATTTTGCTAGGGTAAGCAGAGAAAACTGAAAGTGTTAATGTAACAGACCTCAGGAATATCTGCACTCGTTTAACAAATAAGCAGTAAAGTTAAACAGTAGAAATATGCAGGATTAAAATTGATAGCAGAATTAAAATGGATAGAGGCTGTTAAGGCAGAAGAAAGGAAGATTTATTCTACTTTTAAGTCACATTCACAGGCTTTTATACCTGCATGTTTTCTTCAGAAGTAGGGCAATGGCAGTTGCTTCTAGTTAAAACACACAAGGGACGCCTCACAGAATCAGTGGTTCTATTTATTTATTTATCACCTGTGTTTCAAAGGACAGAAAATGAGAACCATGTCCACTGTTACCTGCCATATCTAAGCAGCAATTCCACATTGCTATTCCTGTTACTCAGTGCCCCATGCATTATAAACCACACACTTGGAGCACAGAGACCTCATCTGAGTGCAACTCCTTATTCCATTCTGCCCAAATTTCCGGCTACAGCAAGCAGAAATCTGTCAAGGACTTACATGTGGGACAAGAGACCAAAACTATTGAAATTCACATGGACCATCACTCATTTGTCAGGCCATTCATCACAAGGAGGACAGAGATTAAAAGGAAGAGCCCTGACAAGCAAGAGCAATGCTTGGGGGATGGAGAAGGAGATCATTGCTTACGTGAATGCTGAAACTCCTCTGATGTCAGATCCTACCTCATGGCTTGTGCTTGCTTTTACAAGCAGCCCACTGATAGCCTTACTGTCACTTAAGATATGAGTAAGGATGATAAGATTTCAGCCTAAAAAAAGTACAGCCTGTGCCTGCTGAGTGCAGACCACAGGGCAGAGGTCGGACTGCTGAAGGGCAGGAGCCCCTGCATTCGGCAGTCTACTGCCATCAGAGTCCTAGAGCCTTAAAAGAGAATCACAGTGTAAATCCAGCTGGAAGGGACCTCTGAAAGCCTCTAGCTCAAGCTTCTGCCCAAAGCAGGGCTAGTTCCAAAACGTGATGAGGTTGCTCAGGGCCTTTTTCCATCAGTCTGAAAATCTCCAGAGACTGCACAGATTTTCTGTGTAATCTTATCAAGGATTTGGACGCATGCATTGTGAAGAAAGATTTCCTTCTGTTTAGTTGGAATTTCTCATGGTGCATTTTGTGACTGCTGTTTTCCACCCTTCCACTATGCCCCAAGGAGAGTGTGGGAAGGGGTTTATACAGAAAACATGATCCACTCTGGTAGCTGAAACCATCAACTGTATCTGCCCTTAGCATTCTCTCCCCCAGGCCTATACAAAGCAAGTGCTTTCAGCTTTTCCTTGTAGGTCCCAAGCTCCAGATCCCTAATCAGCACTCTGCTGCAGTTGCTCATTTGTCAGCATGTTTTTTGCACAGGAGGGTGAGTGTAAAACTGGAAAAAAATTGGAAACTATTCCAGAGGAAGCCCTCAGTGCTGAACATAGAGGAGCAATCACTTCCCCTATCTGCCAGCTGTGTTCTGCCAAATCTTGTAAATCTTACTGTACTCTGCAGCAAGCTTTCAGCGTCACCAGGACACACAGTTGACTCACATTCCTGCCCCTGAGGACCCACCAGATTTTTTCTGCAGAGGTGCCACCTGGCCAGCTGCTCCCAGAATGGCAACCTCATCCAATGTGCAAGACTGCCGCTGTCTTTGCCATCACACGTTCCTTGCTGGCCCATTCTTCCAGGTTGTTGAAGTCCCTCTGAACGGCAGCCCTGCTCCTCCTGCAGTGCCCTGACTGTTTCTCCCAACCCGATGTCACACGTGAACGTGCTGAGGGGACATTCTGCCCCACCACCGAGGTCACTGATGAAAATGTTGGACAGAGCAGCTCCAGCATCATGCCCTGAAGTACCCTGCTTGTCACAGGCTGTGAGCTGGACACTGATACTTTAAGCCTCAAGGTCTAGCCAGTTTTCCACAAACTTTGTAGTCCACCCATTTGGTCCACAATCCCCAGTTTGACTACAATTATGCTCTGTGATATCAATTTCTTTGTGTAGTGGCTGGGAGAATAGTGAACACACATCTCAAAGCTGCCCCCCTGCTACACACCAAAGTCCAGACAGAAATGGAAACAATCAACACTTGTGTCACCAGCTGAGAATTCCTCCCTGTCCTCTGTATTACTACAATAACTTACTCCTTCTCTCCATCTTTTTCCTATTATATTCACTGAAGGGATACCAGCAAGGCCTTTTAACACCTCATTCTCCTGTTATTAATTAATCTGCTCTCCTGCAAAGAACAGAAGCAGCTAAGATGTGGTCTGTCCCTTCTATTTAAAGAATGGGCTGTTACAGTCAGCCATCCATCCCAGATGAATCGGAAAACAGTTCTACCCTTCAGCCTCTGAGAACCCTTGGAACAATTTTAAGAAGAAAAATTAATACAAGCAAATGAAATTTAGATGGCATTTAACTGAGCACTTAGGCAGCAGTTTATGCACACTGCTGACACCCACACACCAATTCTATTAATTTTTATCATGAGTTTCACATTCGCTCCATGACAAATCAAAAGTGAAAAAAGCCCTACCCAACAAATAGCTGGCCTTTTAGTTGGCTGTTTATGTGCACTAAAGGGATCAGAAACTGCACTCAAGGTCAGCTGTGCTGCCAAAGCAGGCGGTTCAAAACAAATTCCACCTGGAGTACCTGTCTGCCATCAGCACTGGGAAAGGCTGCATAACACATGCCTTAAAGACACCTGCGATGGAAACATAAATCCTTTGTTCCACTCTGAACAACTGTGCTTTTTATGTAGACACCTTTACATGGATCACATATTCTCGGAAGCTCAGTTTCCAGATAACTTTATTACACTGTCACTAATTTTTCCAGCTCACAACTATTTTCAGCTTCAGATCAAATGCTATTTTTAAACTTAAACCCTGGCAAGAAAATTATCCTGGTGGTGTCTGGTCTAAATTTATAATTACTATTCTTTTTTCATCAATCTAAAATACTAAAATAATAAGAAACTATGGTGTTATCTACCAATGAAAAAAAAAGAACCAAAAACTAAAGAAACCAAAAACCTTAAATGCTCTATAGTCTTGGACTCCACATTTAAGAGAGATCATTTTATTTTGACAATATGAGACTTCATTCTCCTCATCTCTAGGCCACTCATACCTTATTCCAAGAGGAACCAGAATATATTAAGAACTGTCTTTTAAAATCTCCCTCTGATCTGGCTATACCAACCCCCCCCCCCCCCCCCATTTCCTAGCCATCTGTCTTTGCAAACATAGACATACTCTTCACTATGATCATAAATTAATTTGAAAAGCAGAAACTCCTGGAAATCTAGAATGAAAGTCCCATTTTCCACAAAGTCACATTTAGCAAATTTGAGAGTACAAGCAGCTTCCAAACTAAACAAATGAGTTGGGTCATCACAGAAGTCATTCTTACTGTTCTTCAATTATAACCACATAAGAAAACCAAAAATCTAATCCTGGAAATAATCAGCAGTACCTCCAGCCCAATATGCATTTTACACTGTCAGAAATTAAAAACACTGCTCTTCTATGCAAATGATGTTACTTTTGGGTAAAGATACATCAAAATCAGGAGAAAAAAAAGCCTAAGTGTTTCTGTCCCATTGAAGTTGTTTAAAAAATAAAAAACTTCTAGCATATAATGCAGTTAAAGCAGATGATAAATCCTGAATCTGTAGAAGGCACTGCTTCCTACTCAATTCTGCCATACCAGAGCACATGCTCCTTTCCAACACAAACACACACACCCAGATGTGAAGGCATCTTCTCATAAATTTAAATACACATTATGAATAAAACTACCATAAGGCAAGCTGACAGGAGACAAGTTGGGAATACCTTGGAAATATTTTAAATAGCTCCAGTGCCTTGGAGAGGTAATTAACTGTCCTGTCCTAGAACTAAATAATACAGAAGCTGAAATGCATATTTCAGAGCTGCCTGCAGTGAAACTCTTATTTGCAGCTCAGAATAAAGAAGTTCTATTTAAGGAAAAATCTACTTGAGGGGAGGATGGCTCCAAATCTTTCCTTAAACGAATTCTCACTTAAACTTCTTGTGTAAGTCCCATTACCCACTGGAGCAGTAAGGTCTCTGCAGACAAATACCCACAGACTGACAAACAAACTTGCACTGTTGCCTGTCCAAGTGACCTCCAGGTTATGTCCCTGGTTGCCCCACTGGGGTTAGAACACAGCACTGTGTTCCCTGATGACGGTATCTATTCCAGAACTGGGGACAAATGCCTCCGCCTTCCAAACACGTGAGGGAAGATCTGTGTGTCCTCAGAACAGTAAGAGAATCACCTCCAGAAGCCCTGCCATGCTCCAGGAGAACTCTGGGAAGAGAGAGGCGTGAGCCAGGCTGGCCCACTGCTGGCCCACGGCAGCTGCTGACAGCCGGCCAGCACAGCCGGGCACCGCGGGCACAGGAGCGGCTTCACAGCCTGCACCGACCCCGGCTCCTGGACAGCATCCACACAGAGCTCTGCAAGGGCTCAGCCTTCAGCCTGGCATGGAGTGGCTTCACAAGCAAGGCACCGAGGTATCAGAGCACTTGATGGCTTGGTGGTGCCTCTGACAACGGAGAGCAGCTCTTCAGTTGTGACTCTAAAGCATCATCTCACTGCAGCAGATCTCAGATCCCTCAGATCCATGGCAGTACTATTGTGGAATCAATCAATTCAATAGCAAGGGACTAAGACTCTTGGGAAGTCAGTGCACTTAGCAACAAAGACAGAAAATAAAATAAAAAAAAATCACCTCTGCATATCCCTCAGAACTACCCCATAAAAGCAGACGCCCTTTCCAGGCAGCTCTGAGTATAAAAGAGATCTCCTATGATGCTGAATTAGTGCCTATGACCAGCACAAGCCTTTAAAAATACCCTATGACAGGGCCCTGAATTTGAAGAGATGTTCAAACAAACATCCTTCCTCAACCAGCAGAGAAAGGAGGCTGTCAGAATATTCTCAATTTTTCCACGTGGCAGAGTGGCACAGGCACACATAAGAGTGATATTCAAGCTGTAATTTAGAGAGTAAACATAACAACAGCTCAGAGCAGTTCCCATGCACCCATCCTTTCCTCCTTTTTTATAGCCTTCCTGAATTTAAAGGCAGACACGGCTTTTTAAAAACAATCTTGGCTGAGTCACTAATAAGAACAACAGCAACAACAAAAAATTACACGCTGGGACTAACTGGCAAGATCTGGCAGTACAGGAGGCCCTCAAGGCACAGAGCCAGACAGCTGGAGCTCACTGGCCAGGTGGTGCATTCGTTCCTTGGGGAACCTGGCATTAGTCTCACCCAGCAGCTGAACCACAGAATAATTCTGGCTTAAGTGTTGGAAAAAGTGTTTAAAGACTTGCTCTCTCAGCTGTGGGTGAAGGTGGCATACATCAGAGCCAGGGTAAAGCAAATGTAAATTACTGCACTGGGAGTAGGAGGTAGGCAAAATGTACCAGATTTAGAATGAGTCCTTAGTCCCTGATGCAGGCTTGAGGCAATGGCTTCCCACAGAGGAGAAACTTGGACACTGGGGACATGGCCCACTGGGATTCTGCAGTGGATCCCTCTTCACAATAATTACCTACTGTGGCACTGAGGATGTAGACAGGCAGAATTGTTTTTGAATGCTGGCAGTCCTTACACACAGGCTGTAATGGGTTTTCTGCCTGCAGACATTTCAGAAAATTAATTCAAATTAACTTCTGAAATGGATTACAGAAACTACTTCAAAGACTTTTGTGGACACTCTCATTCATAAGTAAAAGTGACCTTTATCAATTTCAGTTAGCTCATTACAAGAATAAATTAAGATCAATCAGAGGCCCTTTAACTCTGAATTCACTTCTTTATTTAATTTGGATTAATTGTTCCTATGTCTCTCCATCAGACCGTGTCAAACTACGAGGCTGGAGAACAAACAGAGAGAAACAAACACTCCTGCAATATCTTCCTGGTCGTTACACTAAGCCCCCTGTAACATAACATGTTCCCACATAAGGCTGTTACATTCTCGCTTCCAACACCAAAGTAACTGTGGCTGTAAAACTCACTGTTTTGGATAAAGGGAAAACATCCTAGTAATATCTGAAAGTGATACATAGACACCGATTGCCTGGACACACTACTTGCATTGTTTCCTTCATATATTTTCCTTCTTCTCTAGGGCCCTGACATCCACAAAAGTTCTGAGCACGTTTAACTCCCCCAGAAGGTCTCAGGCCAATGATAGGAGTAGCAAACAACTGGTAAATCTGTCATATTTAAAATCCTTCTGTCATCCCACTTCACTGTTCCCTAAATCCCACTACCAGAGAGCTGGGTTTGTATTGGTGACTATACTGATGCACGTGGGACAGCACAGCCAGGTACCATCTGCAATTACAGCATTACAGAAAAGTGTAGTATTTCCCACAAATATTTGGCAGCAAAAGCGTTGTGTACTCCAGAAAAGCACCCCTTGGAATAGCTAGGGGCAGCCTTTCTCCCACCCCCAGTCCCCTGAAAAGGTTAGGTTATGCCTGGAGGTCAGAGGGACGAGGAACACAGGGTGCCAGGAGTGACAGGGTCCCATTCCCTCGCATCAGAAAAAGCAGCAGCAGCAAATGACGCATCTGTTGGGCCTCGCTCCAAAGGCAGTCGCAGCGGAACGCTGTGGATGCTGCCAACTGTGATTTGAGCTGCACTCGACAGCCCTCAGCTTCTCCTCAAGTGCAGACTATGTACACCGACTACTGAAGGAGCTCAGAGCAATGAACCAAAACACCCTGCATTTTACACAAGTCTTCAGAGCTGGAAATAGGCTCAAGGATCTGGTAGCAGTCGCTGAGCACTGAGGCTTTTCCTTATAACCAGGGTTGCCCACTGCCTCACTTGTGGACAGGAATAACTTGTTTTGACAGATTTACTGCTCTTGCCATTTCCCCCGAAACCTTTAATGAAGTTTTTATGAACCATTTCCTTCAAACACCCTTTCACGAGTTGACAATTCAAGGAAGTTACATTTGCAGAGTGGAACAAAGTCAAACAGACAGATGGGAGGCAAAGCAAGCTGAAAAGAAATGCATGCTGCTTGCCAAGCATCTTCCTAATATTTTCCACAACAGGCTGTAAGCAGTATTCCCCACTTTCTCAAATATCACGTCTTCCCTAAGATCACGATTTTTAAGTCACCTTCTACTCTCTCATAGCATTACTAAAAGAACAGAATTAATCAGACAACCTTTTTGCCTAATTGGAGGAAGAGCTTTGTTATATGTGACAAGAATCTGTATTTATCTCGTTATGTACCTAAAGCGATGAGCACTGGAGAAACTGAGCAGCATTCCACCGATCCAGCCGGTGTGACATTGACTTCCTAAAGAAAATCAGCCCAGTGGTAGTGTGTTAACTGAAGGCTTCACCAGTTACTTTGAAATTCAGATGAGTGTAAACCTTTGGGACTCCAGAAACTGAGCTGTACTGTCAGTGAAACCTGAAACAGCACAAATCGAGGCAGGTTTGTCCTTGTGTTGCCACCTATTTCAGTTACTATGGGTTTGCAATATTGCATGCACGAGGAGGGCGTGTGAGGGGAGGGGGCTACCACGATTCTCTGGCTGTGTCTTTAGCATTGCTCACTATGTGTTGTTGTGGAAGTGCCAACATTACCAGCACACAGCTATGAGCAGAAAGGCAGCAGGAGTGAAGCAGGGAAGAGCAAGGAGGAGGCGGTAACGAAACGCCTGCAGTGGCATCCAAGATGTCTGAGCTCAAATCCCACCTGTGTCAGAATTCTTGAAGAATCTTGGGCACACCATGATAAAATGTTAAAATGAATGTGCACTGGAAAACAATGGTTGTTTCTACTTGCCTTAGGTCTAACACTAAGACTGACAAAAACCTATAAATACGTATAGTGCTTTGTCTTCTTTAATTGTAGGTTTCCTGAAAGCTCTTATGTAACACTCATGCAGGAGACGAAGAGGAACAGACCAGACTTTATGCTGCCTTACAGAATGTGTGCCAGCCATCCACACTGTCCTTTGAATTATCCATATAACACCATTTGTCCCAAAGAATTCAAAGAACTTTACAACCTTTAGCGGACTATGAAGTAGGCTGACACAAAGTCCTGATACACAGAACTCCCACTTTGGTGAGCAGGAGGGGTTCCACGTTCAGAGGACCTGTTGGATAGGACTTGCCAATGCAGTATTGCCTGAGGGCAAATCCAGACCCTGAGAGCACAGCAGATTGTCTGAAGCCTGTGAACTTCATCCTGTGATTAAAAGAATTACTTTTAACTGTGAACAACTTTTTCGCTTTATTTTACTGTCCATCTACGTTTTGTAATAGAATGAAACGCGGTCCAATACTGACTTTCAGAAATATGTGTGTACTCCTATCCTCTTCAAGACAAAAAAACCTGAGGACAGACCAGGGAGAAAAAGCAGAGTTGAAGAGATGTAAAAACAGAGGTGACCTGTCAATTTTCTGAGTGTTCTACTTGCAAGTCCACAGCCTAATGAAGACAGGCTCAAGGAAGGCAGCCTTGTGTGGAACAGCTTCTACCAGCAAAATGGTAACAAAACAACAGGAAACAAACTGGTGAATGCAGTAACTGTGTAAGCAAACTGTAATGGTTGAGACTAGAAGCTGTTTATTACACAGGATACAACTTCTTGCCCCACTGAGACAAGAAGTGGAAAGTAACATAATTAAGTAACCAGCCTATTTATCTGTATTAGGTAACTTACTCACTGATACATCTAAAAATATAGCAAGCAGTTAGATATGGATTATGAAAACAAATAACAACTACAGCATTAGAATTTGATCTCGGATCTCTGAAATGGTTTCAGGAACTTTAATACAGTCAGAATCTTGATTTCACATGGTATCAACCAGCACCTTCCCAAGGAGCTCACTGCTACACTGCGATGTATAATTGACAAATATCCAACATCAATATGATTGATAGGCCAAGAATCTGTCATATTCCTTCCTCACAGAACTTCCCTGATGAGAGCTGGAAACAAAAAGCTAAAAGTAATATATTCTGCGTAACGGAATGAATTTTACGTCTTCCCTTCCCTACCATATCTGTTTATTCCTGTACATAAGTGTGTGTTTCTACATTGTCAATGGGCAAGCAAACACTTGTTACAAGTGCTGCTTCCAGACTGACTGGCTTTGGTACACCACTACTTTACCATAACTTTCTCCTCTTGAAAAGACTAAACAAGGAAGGAAAGAAGCAAGCCTGGGGAAAGTAAAATGCTATTTGTCACGATGGGGCCTCAAGAGAAAACAGGAAGTTTTATTTTCTTCTACTCTGTTGCATCAGTAATTTGCTAGAAGTCTCAAACTCTAAAAGCTCTTCTAAGCACTGCTGCTATTGCCAGTTTCAAAGTCAAACTCATTTGTACTTATCACCTTCACTGGAAAAAAGGGAGGTGGTGGGGTGCATCTGCATTAAGGAAAATACATGTGACAGTGCTCCTCCTTTCACCTTATCAGCAGGCAGCAAGTGTTCAGGTAAAGCTGATAAGGAACCCTGCTCACGGTTACAGATTCATCTTAGGATATTTCTGAGAGACAGGAATTATTTATTCAGATAAAAAAGGCTGACCAGTACAGATACATAGTCCATGCTTCTTTAGAGTATTTGGTTTAAACCGCGTTTTCTGTAAATGAACCTTTATACAGGACTGGATGAGAAGTGTGCCTAGAAAGCTCACCAAGTAAAACACCTTATTCACATTTGTGAGGCTGCTCCTGATAGTGCTTAAAACAGACAATGCAGTGTGGTAAAGAAACAAGACAGGGATGGCAACAGAAATGGAAAACAGAATTACCAGGCAAATAACTGAATCTCTTGCTTTATCTGATTAAAGATAGTCTGTGCGTAACTTCTCAAAAATCAAATTCTAACTATCTGAAATTTGCACCCAAAAAATACAGTACTCAAATTTACGAGGTACCCTAAAAAATTAGCCAAATATTTTTCAATCTTTTTTAAGGAATGGAAAAGACCCACTCTCACCATTCCATTCCTGCTAAATCAACACTCAAGATAAAAGTCTCACATCTGGACAGAGAAATAATTTGAGAGTGTTTACTTAAACACTTTAGTACTCCATCTTTTTCATTTGTAAAATACCACTCTCTACTCCCTTACAACTTCATATAGCACTGTCACTGAAGGATCCAATTACCAGAGTACCCAAATTTGTTTACTACTTTCAGTAGTAAAATCTAAATCCTGAGAAATACCCTAAAATCTCTGGAGAAAATAGACACAGGCTTATCCATATTGTCCCAGCCCCATGCTGTACTATCATACACATATCAGAGCCACACACTTGATGGCAGCTGCATGCTTCAGTAGCAGTGGATTAAAGCAAGTTGCATTTCTTCTAATTAAAAGACACAATTTTTAAAATGAGAGAGAAGTCAGAGCCATCAACAATGCCAAGTCAGTTGTTCTGAATGGAAGAAAAGTGATGCTCACAACCATCTAATCCTCCTCCCTGTTACAGGCATCCTGGGAACTCTGCGGGGCAACCGCAAGGGAATTGTAACAGCAGAAAGTAAAGTCTTATAAATCTGGCATTAAACTTGTACATCTTCACTCATCAGGTGAATTTTCCAGACAAGATAAAATAACATTAGGCACTACACACATAAAGCCTCATAAGGAATAACTGCCCAATTTAACCTGACAGCTGAGAGCAGGGGAATTCTCCTAAGTCCTTCTGCTTTTCTGTTCCTTAGCTGACCCCATCAATTTGCCTATTTACCACCTGTTTCTCCTATACAAATTGTAAAGTTTTACCTTGGCTTCTTCTGTCGTCATTTTTTAAAACTTAATTGTGTAGCAGAACACAGATGTCTGCTCTTTCTGTTTGATTTTTAAATGGCAGTAACATTTTATAGCTTTCAAAACAAAAAGATTAAATTATTAAACACATCGTTTCTGTAACTCTCAGGCTTTTGAACTTCCAAAATGGAAAAATATTTGCTTCAGTAAATCTTCCATTAAAAAAAAATACTGTATGAAGATTACTCTCTTTTAAATAAGCAAGTTTTTTTTTTAGTTGTGTAGGGCTATGGAGTCCATGCTGTAAAGAATCTAGAAAAGTCTCTAAACTCTTTCAGGGCCTCTTTCAGGTATGACTTTGATGACTACTCAGAAGCATGAAATAAAGAGGGCATAAGTGATGCAAGATCTAAAACAAAAAAACACTTTCAAAAGATAAAATGTCTTCCTAATATCAGTCTCATCTACCACCTAACCATGCAGCTTCTGTACAGTCTGCCTTTTGCCAAATCCCTTTTATAACTAGTAAAGGAAATGCTATTCATTTGCATGCAGCTGCAAAGATAAAGAAGGTAAGCTTCTTACTCTCATTTGAATATGAAATATAACACACTGATTTAGGAAAACAGAATCTCAATATTTTTAAAAATAAGAACACATCAGAAATTATTGATTACCTAATGTACTGTATATTTTAGAGAACAACTGCAGCTACTTGTAATGAGGTGTATCTGCCATGGTACCTGGCCTCATGAAGCTTCTACTCTGCTGCAAAGTGAGAAACAGACTGCAATGAGAAGAAACAGATGCAAATGGCAGATGTAATGTTTATACTCCTTCACTCCAATGAATCCCAGAGAGCATTACAAACTTCACTAATTATTTGTAAAGTGTCCCAAATCTTACAAATATTTTGCTAGCAGTGAAGTCATCTCTTGGCAAAGATGCTACTGCTACTACAGGCAGCTCTCCCTGGGCTAGAGCAGTATGACAAGCTAACTGTACTTATGGTTTATACATAAAAGTAAATAAAACAAACAAAAAAAAATCAACCAGAACACTGGACAGTATTTAGGGAAGATGATTTAAAAGAATATATAAATAGTTATGCATCAGAAATACTCCAGAAAAGAACACTCTTCTCCCTTCTATCAGACAAAGGTCAGTAAGAGGTTACAGAAGACGTATGCTCACTTTACACGCCTGTAATTTGAAGCCCCTTAGATAAATAGTAATAAATGGTAATAATAAAAGAATAATAGTATTAATTTAGTTAAATTGTGACAATTAAAACTACTTTCAAAATCAAAGGTAAGTCAACATTGTTCACATTGTTGCCTGTTAATTTCACTTCTAGTATTGTCAACATCAATTTTTTGACACAGACATTATCATATGTACAGATCAATAGCTAAAGGAAGTTTCCAATATTGTTTCACACAAGAGAATTCCATGAAGATTTAACCTCTAGAAGAACATATAAGTAAATGAAACACACTTTGCATTTTCCTCTTCTCTGCTCGCAGTTATTCTTCAGGACATTTGTAAGCTTAGAAACCCTACATGGAAAAATTTTAAACGCTATTAAAATAATGCAGGCAATACAATTTAAAGGTCTTATGCAGCCCAGAACACAGAAATGAGAGACAGGAGGGGACTGAAGAATTCACCAATTGCCAAGACACTTCAGACCTCCAGCAAGTGCCCTGTGCATCCCATTTCTGGGCACTTTCTAGCCCATCACTCTGCCAGCCCCTGCACACAAGGCAGTGGCAGCTGCCGTCACAGCACATTGAGCCACTCAGGGCCTCATGCCAGGGATGCCACATTCATGTCCACCCACACGTGCACACATGTCCACAAAATGTCTGTGCTCTGCAAACAGAACTCTCTTTTCCACAGGCAAAGGGTGAACGTACTTGGAAGGTGGTAACAAAATTAATGCTGCTATTCCTTTGGAATACCCCAAACCCACTGACTGGGCGGGGTGTTCTAGAGGTGATTAACATGCTTGCCATCATCTGCTTTTACCGGACACTACAGGGATTTTTTTTTTTTTTTGGCAGAGATTTCCATAAAATACAGTTTATTTTAGTGAATTTAGAGGGTTGGTGAATGAGAGGATTGTAGGATGCCTACCAGTGAACTGGATTTGTGTTCAGAATGCACACCTGTGAAAAGAATAAGATATCTTAAAAGACGTGTTATAAGGCAAAAATTGTGTAAATGATATTTCCAAACCATGTGCACTAATTTGGTCTTGGGGGAACAATAAAAGAAGAAAAATGCTGTTTTATAAATGTAAATACTATATAAATACATAATATATAGCCTTTCTGGATTTTACAGTTAGTTCTTACAATGAAAAGGAAAGCCTCCAACTTTAGGAAGAAAAGCAAGAGATGTACAGAATTTTTCAGACCAAAAAATACTGCACTGATGTTAATATTCTCTAATGATAATGCTTTTAATTTTTAATAGGACACCACAAGTGTTTCTGCAGAAAAGCAAACTCCTAGGACAGCATTCCTGGTGACACAGACAGTTACATAGTTTTCAGGGTTCCACAAAGAAAGCTGATTTGAAGACTGCCCAAGGGGAGATTATGGACTGGTGTTTATTTCAGAAAGAAATGCACCTCAGGTTTGGACAGTCCTAGAAGCTGAGGTGCCATGCCCAAGGCTGGTAATGGTGCAGGTATCAAAAATCTGTTTGCTAGGACATACTGCTTTAACTTAAAAAAAAACAGTGCAATACCATATAGAGGTAGAGCACCTGCCCTTACCTTCCTCAGTCTTACAATGGTGCTAAAATAGTGAGCAAGCATAACCCTCTCATCTTACACACAGGACATGAGAACCAATAATTTTCTAATTTCACCAAAACTAGGAATTTGGATGGATTAGTGTCACAGACTCAATTTCTTCATTCACTTCATCAATTTAGTGATTTCATCAAAAGTATGTTACAAGGAGTTTAAAAGTCTAACCAAGCACTCTTATTTTCCCTTCTACGGGTTTCCCATTATTAGTATTTAAATGAGTGCCCTAATAATTTTAAGAGGAAAAAAATAGGTGCTACTTATCTATCTCATCTATACCATTTATAATTTTAGCAACTGATATGACACAGAAAGAGGATGAAGAATGGTGCCTAAGACAATAATCCCAGGGGGTTTAAGCTTGCATCATGGGTTTCCAGCACAGATCATGTTAGCCTCTCTTTTCTAACCTTTCTGCTTTGAGTCAAAGGAATTGGAACTGCAAAATATTCCAGGAAAATGTGTACCACCAACCAATAGAAATGAATAGCACTTTTTATACGCCACATTCCCCATTCCCTTTCACCTGGCACTTTGGTCCTTCTAAGCAGCCTAAGAAGCAAGGGCTTGAAACATATTAATCTGAACACAGAGTATTCAAGTCATGATGAATATTTGAGAGAAAAAAAGAATCCTAGTTTTTATATTTTCAGCTTCTACTGCACCGCCTAGGCAATAGTAAACTATTTCTAGTAACAGCTGCTAAGAACTTTGAAGAGTATTTTTAGGATGTAACCAAGCTCAGAGTATTTTTAATCTATGATTATACATTGTCTAAGTCAGATCAGCATCAGTTAGGAGGTTTAGCCAGACTCTCTTCTTGTTGTTATACCCTCATATAACCTGAGATGACTTCAAACCAAATCTTTATGAAAGGCTGCTTAAGAAAGTGTATAACAGAGAAAATTAAGCAGTCCTGCAATTTCTTGGGCAGAAAACATCTTCAGCAGAGTTTCATCTCTTTTACCCTGCAGTATTAACAGTAACTCAATAGTAACTGCAGATAGACGGACTGATGTTTTCCTAAGTTCCATAAACCCTAACACTGCTATTTTAGCCATACTGGAAAAATTCATTAGTTTCACAAGGCTATGTCAAATTTTCTCCAGTGCAGCATGAGATGAGGATGTCACTGGTCTGATGAAAAATGCAGAATTCTGCAGCCTTGAGGAGGGGGCATTGGGTATTTTCTCACTTGTTTATTTCCTTCCTCTTTCCAAACATCAAGCAGCTGAGATGACAGAGTAACGTAGCTTCAATCCTTTGCTTGTATTGCCACATTCTGCTAAAGATTAGAGACAATTTTCCAATTATTTTTTTCTTATCATTGGTATTCTGAAAGAGCCTCTCATGGAAATGAAGAAGTAGGAGGTAACTATCTTCGTCAGAAAGGCAACCCAGCTTTGTACTGAGTAGTAAGGGTATCTTTTCCACCTCCACATTAATTACTTTTCACTTTGCGCAGTATTATGTAACATATTGCTGTGAAACTGTCTTGCAGTTTAAATTTCTCTACCCAAAACAAAAAGGGACCTGCTCCCTTACTGCCACTGAAATTGTGCACTGGCAGGAAAATAGAACAAATCAGTTGGAGGTTTCCAGACTGCACTGCTGAGAGGAATGAAAGAACAATTTACTGTTAAATGGCTGCACGACAGAGCAAAGGGATACCATCCATGCCAGAGTGTTTAACCAAACCAAGAGATCCAAAAAAATACTGCTTGTTTCTCTCCTGTTAACACAGAACTGAGGGCACAGGAAGAAGGATCTCAGCAGGCCACCAACTCACACTGACAACAGGAAAAGCAATATAAGTGATTTTAACCAGCCCTCTCACACTATTCTCCGCCACAAGCATAGAAACAGGATGCACTTAGATCCAAAAAAACCCTGTAACTGTTATAAATTATTTACTGAAAGTCTGAATTTTTTTCTCTTCTGCTTTTATTACACCAAAGAATAGTAACAGGAAAAAGGAAATATAACAAGGAAAAAAATACCACTGTAGCAACAGAGACACAAGTACTTTGATACCCTCCCCGTCCTATTGCTTCAGTATGTCACTATCTGGCATCTCAGAACAATTTCAGCAAAGGAAAGCCTAACTCAATGGGTAAAGGATAGGGAAGTCCAGCAAAGTATCAGTGTTTAATTTCCATTGCAGTTTCCTTACTCTCTCCCCTGGAATCATGAGCAATTTCGTAACAGAGGGGAAGGGTGAGGGCACCAGCCCAGCCCAGCCCAGCCAGGCAGACGCTCACCCCTGACACCTCAGTGTTAACTGGGAAGAAACACAGATGCTGTAGAAAATGACTCCTATGCTGGGATACTGACCCTCTTCACCAAGGGAAAGGAAAAGGGATTAAATGAGTTGGGAGAGTCAAAAAAGCACAACGCTGAACAAATAGCTGGGATGTGGATTCCCCACTCCAAGACTAAACTGAATTTGTGAAAAACTGTGCAGAGATCTGTAGAGCCTGAAGTTCTTGCTTATATCTACTACACTGTGAAATAAAATCAGCCTATCGCTAGTAGAACTGACTTGCCTGTTTCTTTTACAGGTGAAGCCTGTAATTCCAGAGTCATCAGCTGCAAGAACAGAGGTGCTCAAAGGAGCTCACACAGTGCAATTAAAATCTTGTGATGTCTGGAGTCAAAAAAGACCAAAGCTTACCTGCTCCAGGGCTAGGCCACTTGTAGATACAGCTCCAAAAGACTTCAGAAACGGAATCACAGGCAGCAAGTTCTTCTGGACACAAGAATGTCTGACAGTGGCCATCACCTCACCTTTCTATCATTCAAACCCATTTTATAGCTAGGAATGCAAAACTAGCAGGAGTTTGGGGATGGCTACTGCCAATCAAGTCAGTATCTACAAACAAGCCAGAAAAGACATTCTTTTGTTACCAAGGGGTGCACTGATGACACACAAGAACAGCATGAAAGCAGGGTGATTAAACTGAGTGAAAATACAACCATAGGACTGCAACTATTTAGTGACACAAGTTCAAACCTGGTGAACTAGTACCTACAGATGTCCAGAGATCCAAAAGCCTTGCAGATTGACACAGAGGAGGCTGAGATTCAATGCAAAAGCTTTCTGCAGCGATGTGGGCAGGCTCCACACTTTACCCAGGTAAACACTCGCCCTGAACGGCTGTTCAGAGTAACCAGAGAGAACCAGCAAAGAGGGCTCAGAAAGTTTGGTACAACACTCTCAGAGGTCAGTGTGTGCAGTCTCATATCCACATGAACCCTTCACCTCAGTTGTCACTGATATCCAGTGCTGAACACACAGGCAGCACAGGAAAGGCTTTGAGCAGGATACGGCCACAAACTGGGAAATCCCCACCAACCAGAGCACGTTACATTCAATGCATGCACTCAAGCTAGAAGAATTCAGTGATCTTAGAACAATGAAAGGACTAGCACATAAAAATCCCTAACTACCTTAAACCCTCCCCCTCCATTAATAATCTATTCAGTATGAGATGTATCATAAGAATATGAAAGAAAAAACATCCTAACTGTGGTTATTCTTAACAGAAAACAGAGATCCAAACAATTCTACACCCGGGTTTCAGATCTAAATGCAGAATCTTTTTGAAAAAAGTTCATAAAAATAGACTGTAGCCCTGTATTCTTTTGGAAAATTAATTTTAGGTGAGGAAAATTCAGTACATGCAGTTTAGCAACAACACTTTATATGATGCCACAAAGGAAACTATGAGTGAATTTGGAGACGACGGGAAAATTACAGGTGAAAAAGGAATCGATTACAAGGGAAGAACAAGAGGTTCCACAAAAGAGGGGTGTGCGAGATGAACGGCAACAAAAAGCTGCGACCCTTCTGGCTGCAATTTTGGGTGCAGAGAACACGAGCGGTGATGGCTGAAGGGGAACGGAGCGGGAGGCTCCGGGGCCGGGGCACTGCCTGGAGCGCCGGGGAGCGCTGAACCTCCCCTTCCCCTTTCCCAGGCAGGGCACGGCTCCTGTCAGGTCTCTGTGGAACCATCCCAGCCCGGGATGGCCGAGCGCTCCCGGAGGGACAGCGGGACCCTCGCAGCGCAGCGCCCGCCCCCGCCAGCAGCGGGCACCGCCCCGGCCCGGCCGGACACGCGGAGCCGCAGGGCTGGAGAGACGGGAACGGGCTGGGAAAGGGGCTGCAGTCTGAGGAGGAGCGGTGAGGGAGCTGCAGGTGCTGAGCACGGAGACACCGAGGCTCAGGAGGGACCTGATCGCTCTCTACAGCTCCCTGACAGGAGGGTGTAGCCAGATGGGGGTCGGGCTCTTCTACCCAGTAACAATTCATAGGACGACAGGGAATGGCCGCAGGTTGCAGCGGTGGAGGTTTACATTGGCTATTAGGCACAAATTCTTCGCTGAAAGGGTTGTCAACCACTTGAACAGGCTGCCCAGGGCAGTGGTGGAGTCACCATCCCTGGAGGGATTTAAAATCCCTGTGGAAGCAGAACCTGAGGACACAGCTTAGTGATGGGCTTGGCAGTGCTGGGTTGGTGATCTTAGAGGTAATTCCCAGCCTCACATTCCATGGTTCTATGAATGCCAGTGTGACTTGTGCCCCAGGCCCACCAGCAGTTGTGCCTGAGGACGAGGGGGCTCGTTTGTGGGGCTCTCTGTTCAGACGTACCTGCCTCGACCTGTTCTGCCAGCGGCTAAGTCGTATTTAAGATCTGACAGCCTTAGTACTTACACTCAGAATTGACCTAAATTCGTGGCCACCATCTGAGGATGGCAAATGGCCTCCATACATCAGTTTCTACTTTCATTTTTTGAGGCAAATATAGATAGATCAATAAATTGATAGATACTGATGTTCTAAGTGATTCTCACTGTTTTGCTAAAGATCAGCAGGAACATTAGAGCTAAAATCAGACAAAGTGCAGTTTTATTTCAACACTGTGATCTGAATAAACCAAAGAAATTTATTTAAATGCTGGTTTTACATGGATTCTCTATGTATCAGACTGTAATAGCCAAAATTAAAAACGTGACAGACATACTAAGATGTATCTCACAACCCTTCTAGTGCAGCACACCACCAGCACATACCTCTGATTAAAAGCACTCTCTGAAATATGCACAGCTCCATTTATCTGCAACAAAGAGCCAACTACTCTGCCATGAAAAGTGAATTTTATTAACTTGATTCAGAGTCTGTCACTCACTTTTCAACATCTTACATGGACCTATAATATATGTCATGGTTAATCCATTTGATGGACTGTGTTTATTTGTGCTTCTATGATGACCTCTTGGCAATTTGCCTGCCAGTACACATCTTTTACAACAACCTCTTGGAGTCCAAATTAGTAAAAAGGCTTTATATAGTTTGCTTTATTAATAAATAAGTAAAGAAATAAAGGCTACAAACTGTTTCTCTGTTTCTACTGTCTATTTAGGTTAGCAAGGCTGCAGGCACTGATTTTTCACAGTGTGTAAGTGGTGCTTGGTACAATGCCCATCATTCACCCCAGCCTTGCTGGGCTTCCCAGTGCAAATCTAATGATATACAGGCTTTTTTAAGAGCAAGATTCACCTTATCTATCAGTAGTTGCACAAAAGATAAGCATCTCCTCCACACTAAATCATCAAAGCTTTCTCTCCAATTAACATTAAAAACTACCTATAGACAATTTATAAGCCTTGTAATATATCTTTTAGGATAAATAAAACTTTTTATCATGTTTTTTTCTTCCACAAAAATGAAATCCTGTGACATTACCAAAAAGGTATTATTCTTCCCCAATTTTCTGTAATGAGTTCTTAAATTCACGTGGCAAACTTTTCATGGTAAGTGTATTTCTGATAATCAAAATCCAGATCTTTAACAAAGCCTGCAATTATTACTTTCATGACTAAAACTATTTCTCCCTTCAGCAACTGACATTTTCAAACTTTAATGCAGAGAATGAGAACACACCATAAAGCAGTCTACAGTAAAGGATTAAAACAAGGAGCAAAGGGAAAAAAGCATTTTATCTTTAATTCTCGCTACCACGCTACAGCAAGTGGGAAAAAAAAACAATTGTAGGAATCAAGGCAGGGTTGGCAGCACATTTTTGGCCATGGCCAGTGGTCCCCTGCTCTACTCAGACAAAGCACTTCCATAGAGCACAGCCAGACACAGGCTCTTGAGGTGGTCTGGCTGCAAAGGAGGTATCTGGGCAGCATTTTCACACTGCGTGAATCTTCAGTGTCTTCACCTGCTGGGCAAGTGCTCTCTCACCATCAAAATCCCCGTGACATTATGAGTCAGGTTTCCTTCAGGCATAAAGTACAATTTCACTGCATGTGGCCTAAACTGGATGCATCCAAACAAGCCCAAAAAGGCAGTACTGAGAAAATCACTGCCTTCATGGATCAGATCAGTGTCAAAGAAGGGAAAATGGTTTGGAAATTTGGGATTTTTTTAATTTTTAATCTCTTGACCTTGATCATGTTCATGTTAATAAAGTGAAATTACTGTTCAGAAGGAAAGACATATCTAAAGCAATACAGCTGCAAATGAAGATAGCTCTGGATTACGAGAGGCTCAGGAAATGCAGCACCGGTTGTCTCCAATATCTTTTTGGAAGTCTGAACTTAAGATCTACAAATATTACTGGGTTTGCAACAACAGACACCAGGGCCCTTCTAGCAGATACCACAGCAGCCTACAAGGCAGGAGGCCAGGTCACTTTTTATTTTAATTTTTCACTACAAATGCAGGTCATCTGTAGCATGGTTAAGTACATCTTGGGGAATATTCCAAGCACAGGGCACTGCAAGAGCTTTTGCCAAGTCAGACCAGGAAGGTCATTCCAGACTCAGGTGTGCTACCAAGTACAGACAATGCAGGCAGCTATTTTAGCCACAAGCCTGTCATGAAAAATCACTGGACATAAACCAAACTCTGCAGCGCCCTACTAATAAAACACAGCTCTCCCCTCCCTACAAGAATTCCATGGAAATCAGATAATTAACAAATGAGGAAGAACATAATTACAAGACTGTAGGGTATCTTTATCCTTATGAATATGTCAGCATATTTATCACTGTTTCCTGTCACCACATACAAAGAACATGTCTTTAGTGCAGTTAGTTTAATTTACAAGCTCAAAAATAATAATTTCTCAGCTCTATTGACATTTCTAGAAGTTATTTTTGCCTTAAAACATCACCATGAGGATCTGTGAAGCACATTACACATAACAGCTTGAGGCTTTTATCTGCCTAAACAACCAAATAATGGTGTTAGAAAAGTGTCTTTTCTGCTCCCAAGCATGTTCAGAAGCAAATTACACAAAGAAACAGAGTGACCCAGTTCAGCAATGTAAATACATGTCACCTCACTGGCTTTCAAAGTGTAGCTGAAATAAGGTTCAGATGCTGCAGCCTGCACTTCAGACAGCAAAGTCCATAAATATTCCCTACGATTAACAGGACCAGATAAAGAGACAGTGTGCTGGTTTTGGCTGGGGTAGAGTTCTGACAGTCAAATCACTGCAGGGGTGAACTGACAGAGGTCACTCCAAAGGGCACGTTCTTATAGCTGAGGCTTTGCTAGGGAATCCTGTGAGCTGTATTTCAGATGTCTGCGTGGCTTCAAGCAGCAGGTCAGCAAGAGGCACTAAGGAAAGACTAATAACCTACAGTGAAATCAGCATCACCAGAGTGTGCAAACTATTCCCCAAACCACCCAGAAATAGTCCCTCTACATTTGCCTAAGAAAGCCACTCTGGGTATCTTCAATTTATTCCTAACAGAACCTGTCTGCTGCACCTGTGCAAGTTATTAAAAAAGGTTATTAAAGCTGTATTAATTTAATTCATAAGGCCTTTTCTTATAGCTGTACTGATGAGACAAAGATGACCTGCTTTTGCAGAGTTTGATGTGTTTCATGTTTCTTTTTTGGGAACAAGCACCACGATGCCTTTGAAAACATGGACACACCAGACCTGCACATTAGTCTGAGGATCCAGCAGCCCTCACACTGTGAAACAGCTGGAAGGGACTTTTCAGTCCTCAAAACCTTTCCATTTCTCACAGCTGTTTATAATGAGAGTAAAGGAACACATCTTCCCAATCCAGCCTGGATGATTAATTAACTGATGCAACAGCAATGCTGCAGCTGCGTTTGCCAAGTTATCATCCTCAGGACCGTAATTAACACAGAGGAAGTTCCAGTGGGAATCAGGCTTGAATGACATCAGTAGTAACAATTAAAAGCTCCTGAAGCTTTTACCGCACTTCAGAGCAGCTTCTTCTTCTCTGAGCAACCCTTCAGTTCTGCCAAATGCCTCTTGGAGGCAGCTAAGGCTCAGTTTGTTTTCACTCGAGTCAAAGATCGTTCTGGCCAGCAGAAACCTCTGACCTAAGGTTTTGCTTCTAAAGTAACAGTGCCTTGATTATACTTCTCCTTTATCCCCGTTTCTTTCACATGAGCAATGAAAGCACAAGAGGAGAGTGCACAACTGAAACGGGAATTGGGGGCAGATTTCTCTCTTCAGCCTCCCTTTTGGATTTGCTGGTGAATTCTCTAGTTCAAGGAGGCAAGAAGCCATAAAGCTGTCTGACTATACTTAGCTCTACCCCAGTGGAGTTTTGGCTTTCTTCTGCCACTCTCTAAAACTTCATGGCTCTGAGCTGTGGGTATTCACACCTCATGGCATAAAACCCAAACACCAGACTGAAGCAGTTATACTCACATAGTGGATTTTAATATTTTTGTCTTATCTAGTGGAGATATTCCCATTTCCACCCTTGATTAATGCAGTGACCCAGTGTGCAAGATTTCCCAATTCCTCCCAGAGACATCAGTCTACCCACAGACAGCAGCTTCTAATGAGGCAACACAGTTCTCTCTCCTCTGAAACAAATGCAAAGAGAGGACAGCCTTGATCTTTTATTGCCTAAGTGTTTCTGGTGCAATGATCTACTTGCAGCTGACATTTGAAACTTGAAGCTGCAGATGGGATTTGAAGGTCATCCAAACACAGCTTTAAACCTGCTCTATTTTGCTCCCTAACGTAGCCTCCATACAAGTCTCTGGTTATAAGTTATCCTTAGTAGGTTCTTTTCCTCCAAGTTGATCATCTGGTATATCAATTTATGACTGGGTGGATAAGAGCAAAAATACTTTCACAGAGATTTTCCTAATTATGTCTCCATTTAAAGCAGTAAATGTGGAAAACTCAATTTTGTCTTTTAACTTACACTGTTCAAAGAAAAAATAAAATCTCTTTTTCCCTATAACTACATGGCACTTTGCTAGAAATAGACTTCCATCATGAAATGTTGTGGTTCAATATCTGTTCTATCTTTTCAGGACAGTCTGTTAGAGATACTGTGACATTCCCTAGGCTAATAAGTGGACTTAAAAGAATTTGTATTTCTAATTCAAAAGTGTAGGTTTTTATACCTATCTACATTTGAGAAAAAAGGCTACCTATGTGCTTGCATAAAAAACTGACTAAAGCCTCATGCAAAAGATCAGCCCACATCTGTATGACACTTCAATCCTACTTAAGCCTATTCAAAATATCATTAACATTCTTCTTACACAAATTACACAACATCACTCTGGACTAGGTAATGGGAGACATGCTTAGTATGCTGGTCTAAATGACAGAGAAGGAACAACATAGCATTACTAGGTTATGCTATCACCTGTGGTTTCTAACCCCCTTGGATACACCATCCTCTTCTTATATAACCTCTCCTACATCATGGCCTGCACCTGCCCTCATAGATCATGCTAACCATTGGAATCTGGAATGTTGAATCCCAGAGCAGGAGAGAAGCTGTAGCATTGAGGAAAGGCTGAGCTGGCCTGTACTTAGGAGAGGAGCATCACAGAACTAGGGTCAGCTCTGACTGGCATCAGTGGCTACACAGACAAAACTTCCTAATTGTGGTGCTCTGAATCCCATTAAACACACTCACAATGACTTGCTATAAAGACCTCACTATTTTAAATTACATACTTGCTTAGTAAACACAAATTCAGGCTCACTTAGGAAGTGGACAGAACCAAGTAATAAATGCTTCTCAGATAAAATCCCAAAGATCTAGTGATGCAAGCCACTTCACACAGCAAACTCCAGTATGAGTTTAAACCATGAGAGTAAATGCTGCCAGACAAGGCCTTGAGCCACCTCATTTGTGCCACATCCTCAGCAGGCAGTTCTGTTCACTGGACGGGGTTGACACTTCACACTCAAAGGAAAAGGCCGACTTACAGGTGACAACAGATGGCCGTGATGGGGAGAAGCCATGCTCAAAATGTGTTCCATGACTGCTGTCTCAAATTATTTTCATTCCCCAACTTACTGATTTCATTGCCATTACCCAGTCTGACAATGCTATTTGTGATGGTACATGTAAGTCTCAGGAAATGCCTGCTGACCACATACTTTACAATGGATTTCTCTAACAGTAGCACAAATGTCAGCTTGTTTTCTTACTGATTTTGTATGTGGAGTATCTCTGGGATTCTTCATCTCCCATAATTTGCACTTCTTAACATTTCTCCTATAGCAAACATGAAAATCTTGAAAATAGCAGGGAGGTGATTTTGCAGAGCAGCTTCTGTGATGTCCCTGAACATTTCTCAGAGCAGTTAAAAAGGGAAGTTTTTCCACAGCTCCTGACCCCACCATATGGCAGTGGTTAAACTCAGCCCTCAGATCATCTGCACAATAATAGAAGCACCTGTATCAAGTCAAGAATGGCTCTTTTGGACATCAGGAAAGGCAGAAAACCACTATGGGCAATCATTTTAATTATTAAAGAGTCTGGTCACCAAATGAGGGAACATTGATTTAATGAAGTTCCTTTACTGTATTGTGCATTAAAATCATTAATCCTCAATGCCCTGTAAAATGGACTAACACAGCTGTTTGTGAGCAGCTGTCTTCAGCAGGGAAACCAAAGGCCAAGAGGAAAGAAAGTCACCAGGTGTTAGCTAAACTACATGTTAACAAAAACGAGGTAACACCTGACACTATACACATTTATAATCCTGCTGGTTTTCATTCTGTACAGGTATGCCACACATGGAGAAAATGTTCAATGACAGGCTGGACAGCACACTGGGTAGCAATTTGCAAGAATGCAACCAAGAAGGATAGAGGAATTCTGAAATTAATCTCAGGGGCTTGTCTAAAACCACATCAAAGCCATAACCATGGCAGCAGTAGCCATACCCAAATTCCTATGGAGCCTGAGAAATAACAGCAATTAAGTCATGGTGATAGAGATTTCATCTCAGTCTATTCACCAAAACACACAGGTTCTTTGCTGGCAGTCGAGCCACTGTGAATTCCCTTGTACTGTTCCCCAAACTATCCCAATTAAAGATATGATGTCATATGACATATGGCAAGTTACAATCACACCCCTGATGTGTAGACAGCAGCAACAGAAGGCTTTGATTCCTGCATACCTGGACTTCAGCAACAGAAATGTAGTTCACACTCCCATAAATGGCACCATTCCCAGCGTCCTAATCAGACTCTACGTTCAAGAAACCCCGACAGTCTCTTTCTGGTTCTATCAAAACACTCATGAGGACAACTTAATAGTAGAGGTAAAGCATTGTGAAAGTCATGTTCTGCCTTACATGGAGATACAACTGAAACACAGCAGTGATCTCAAATGGTTCAGCCCAACTCGAACTCAAAATGGAGAAGAATACAAGATTCTTTAGAGTCAGCAGACTGGAGACACAGGCACATCGCTGCCTTGTTCCAGGAGGTAGAAAAAGCACTTACGGGCTGTTCATGTGACCCAGAGAAAAGCTGGACATCACAGTCATGGAAGAAGGAAATCTCACCAATAATAATGTTGTGAAATACACACTTTTGTCCAGAAGTGTGTTGACAGCCTCATTTTCAAGGAAAAAAAAGGTGCTTTTACACAAAGAAACCCGTCCACTGAATCTAATGCCATCCCCTGTACTCAGGACACAACTGAAGTCATCACACAAACCAAGTGAATCAAACAATCACCTAGTACCACTGTATTCACTAACTTCTGCTTTTGGAGCCATTCTGTGTGGAAAAGCTGGGGCAGAGAGCTACAACAGGAATGCAGTGCTTGGGGAGGTATCTAGGGAATAACATGTACCCTAAATGCAGCCTAAAAGTATAGCCTCAATCAGCACTAGCTCTGGGCCATTTGCAGGTCCCAAATGCCCTACAGAGCATTACCAAGAGAGAAATACTTATTATTTGGTTTAACCAGGATAGAAACAAAACTGGAAATTATTTGACTGGTGTGCAGTGATTTACCCCAGGCATCTTCACACCAAGCTCCCTCAGGGCTGAGAAAACACCATGGCATTTCTCAGTCACCTGCATAGCAAACAGACAGCTGATTGACTCAGTGCAACCCTGATGTAACTTTGCTAATTCCACTGTGCTGACTTTAGAGTTGAATCTGTCCCCTAGATGCAACATTGCTCCACTTCACACAGCTAATGTGTGTGACTAAAGCTCTGCTCAGCTCCTGATGGCCAAACATCAAAGAAATTGAAAAACAGTGATTGCCAAATCTCTGCTGGAAAAAAAAATATATACATATATATACAGAAGAAATCAAAGAGGGATCACTAATTCAGCATCAGAAAACATACTGCAACGTGCTGTCTTCTGTTTTGTAGCTCAAGGTATTTACCTTGTAAAAGGTAATGAAAAGATGCAAAGGTCATGAAAACCTGCAATAAATCCCTACCCCTGACTACAGAAAAGCATCTCAGCTCTCTTCATCCTGCTGACAGTGTTTATGTCCTCCAAGACAAAAAGCCACCATGCTCTAGATTAGCGGTAAGACCTCCATGCCCCTACTGGCACACAAGCAATTCCAAAGTGTTAAACCTAAATAACAACTATATTCAGATACTCTGCCTTCTTTAAAGAAGATAAGGCATGACTACAAAGAGAACTATGCACTACAAAAAAGGGGTTGCCCGTGGTCTAGTCAACTGAATAAAAGCATCTGGGGAGTTCCTCATGGTTTTAGAAGTTTTCCGGTATGCCAGGATGGCAAGAGAATTCATCGGAGCTACTCAGTTCAGTGCAGTGTTTAGCCTGGAGAGAGGAAAGGAGAGAGGGAGGAAGGGACAGCAATATTTTGATTACTATACAGAAATGGAACTCATTAAGAGTAGGATCAATTTCCAGGTTTTATACAACTTCTCTTCTCTGCACTAACCTACATCTGACATCAGTCATAACACTCCAGAAACAGCTTAAAGTAATTTTCACACCTTCCTTCTAGGACATCATGTCCTAGATCAGATAAAGCAGATTCTATATGAAATACAGATTTTACCTAGACTCCTGTAACTGCCAGGATGAATGATTCCCCAAAGATCACAATGCCCACTGTCGTTCTTTCAAATAGGGGAATGCTTATTCAGCTTAATGTAGCTTATGAATCACTGTATACAATTAAAATTATTTTAAACACGCCAAAGTATAACTATCTTCATTATCAGCTAAATTTCATAATAACTACGTATTCATGAGGCTCTCTGTTCTGCTCACATACATAATGAATGTGCAAACTCCCCTTGTTTTGAAGTCTCCAAAACAGGGGTTCAGACTAAACACACCTGAACAAAACTGTGTATCCTATAGCACAGAACTCTGTGTAGTAACAGGGTGCTGGTTTCGGCTGGGGTAAAGTTCATTTTCCTCATGGTATCTAGTAGGAGACTCTGTTTTGGATTTGGTCTGGAAGCAGTGTTGATAACAGAGTGATGTTTTCATTATTGCTGAACAGCACCTACACAGAGTCAGGGCCTTTTCTGCTCCTCACCCCACCCCACCAGTGAGCAGTCTGGGAGTGCACAAGGAGCTGGGAGGGGACACAGCCAGGAGAGCTGACCCCAACACAGGGACAGTCCAGCCCATGCAGCGTCTTGTTCAGTACAGAAAACTGAGGAAGAAGAAGGAAGAGGCAGGTGTTTGGAGTGGTGGTGTGATGCCTTCCCAAGTCACCATTGCGCATGATGGAGCCCTGCTTCCCCGGGGATGGCTGAACACCTGCCTGCCCAGGGGAAGCACTGAATAATTCCTTGTTTTGCTTTGCTTGTGTGTGTGGCTTTTGCTTTCCCTATTAAACTGTCTTTATCTCAACCCACAAGTTTTCTCACTTTCACTCTTCCGACTCTCTCCCCATCCCACTCGGAAGGCAGAGAGTGAGTGGATGGGTGGGGATGAGCTGCTGGCTGCGGTTAAACCACAGCAGTTACAAACTGCTGATGGTGAAAGTGCCTTGAAAAGGCTGTGTGCCTCGTCCTGCCTCCAGCCAACTGTCCCTACAACCAGTCCTGTGCTCAGTATCTTCCTCTGCTTCAGATCACACCAAAAATCGGACCAATTCCTCTCTCTGACTGGCACAAATCTGGAATTATTCTGATGGCCTCCAGTTATTCTAGATTTACACAATCAAAGAGAATACAGCTTGTCTTCCAAGAGTTCCACTACCAAAAATTACTTTTTGCCAATATATTCTTTGCCCACAAAATAAGCACTGCAGTTTCTAAACAGTCATTCAGGCAAGAAACAGATCAGAAATAAAAGACATGCTGATTATTTTTTGTAACACTCAGGAAAGATCAGATTTCTATGCCTGCCTCACCCTCTGATACTGCAGAGTATGCTCAAGTGTAAACACTGCACTTTTAAGTACTGCTGGACATTTTCAGAACAGAAAATAACCATTTTAGAAAGGCTTTTAACTTCCAGTTCCTAGTGGAAAATGAATTTGATACTAAACATTTGTGGTCCAAAGACCAACTCTTAAGAATAGAATGTTTACAGAACCCATAAATACTGGTGGTGAATAATGTTGGACAGAATGAAAAGATGAATTAAAGATTTCCTACTGGATTATTCTGCATTACAGAAATTAAGAAGGGTGGGGCAGAAAATTAAACTTAATAGAGTCCAAAATCTATTTCAGTCCATGATGAGTATTGTTTCTGGAATTCAATCTGGGGAAGAAACATCAATTAATGTTTTACTAAGGACTCTAAATAAATTCTCAGTAGGCACAGTAACACGCACTGTAAATGCAGCAATGCTCTCCCAGAGTGGTGTCAAAACATTATTTTTTTATCCTAGAATTTGGAAAAATCTCAGACAAACAACATTTGTTGCTGGAAATCAGAAAATGAGAACACGCTAAGTAAACTGAGATTTCCAGCCAACATGAAGGAAGATAGATTTTGTCTAAAACTGTTAAATTTGGAACTGTTAACAACATTACTGGTGTTTAGGCAGCAGCAGTGATTCCTGTGGAATTTGTTTTCTCTTCCTGTTATTTTTTTCTGTCTCCCCAATTTCATTAAGTGTATTTTGTAAACAGAAAAACTACTGTTACATTCATGGAAACACTTTTGATCAGTTTTGCCTGCACGTGTGGGTGCCTTTAGACAGGTCAGAAATCCAAAGTACATCGTAATTAACCCATTCCCAGTGAGTTAACACAGGACTTCGGTTGGCATATTTTCTAGTTTCTTTACAGGCCCCAGCTGATGGGGTTTCCTCATTGCCCTAGGAAATCTCCTAATACTTCTGTTTGAAACAGCAACTTGCAGTGCAGTGAAAGCATTAGAAGAAAAAAAATAAAGTATGTATTCAGGGAAAGCAGCAGATCCTACTTTTAAGTAGACCGTGTAATTCAGCAGGATGGAAACACACCAGGGCTGGAGCTGTTGAGTGTCACTTAAGATTAGCCCTTTGCTAGGAAACATGGAAACATGGCACCTAAGTTAGTTGTATATTTTTCCCCCCAAAAGTCATATGCTTGCACACGTGTTCCCCACTCCTTTTCCAGGCCCTACGCTTGTGTGATACTGCTAGAGAAGCATAACTTCAGAAACCTAATTGCTTAAAAATAGGATCTGGCAGAGCACCAGCTCCTAGATCAGTCTGTGAAGCGTTCAGAGGTTTTAGGCAGCAGAGAGTTTTTCCTCAGGCTATTACATTCCAATACTTCCCTCCACTCCCTTCAGAAAATCACAAAAATATTTGCAGCAATTCCAAAGACAGTTGCTCCAGCACACAGTCCCCTTGACTGACTGCTAGGCTACTTGGGGGGCCCAAAAAATAAAGAAATAAAAAGCTTTTTGACACTAGAGCACTTATAACTCCTTTCTGTAACTCTAAATGTTCACTATTCCCATTTCTTTTAACCTTTTTTAGATTCAGGGCCATTCTGTCTGTGTCGGTTCTGCTTTACCAGCTTGAAGAAGGATTTCTACACACACTGTCTTGCCTCTCTTGCTTTAAATATGTCTCTTTTCCTCAGCATTCGCAGGTGAGCTCTTCCACTCTCCCCAGCTCATGCAATCTCCTTCACCCACTGCTCTCATGGCTTCTCAGCCTGCAGAGGAAAGGGTAGGAAGCAAATTTAGTAAGGGTAGAAGGCTCAATCTTGACCTTGCTTCCTTGGAAAACTGAGTCATAATCTAATAGCAACATGCAGATCTTGCTGGATCTGTAAATTTGGAGGAAAGGTTCAGCTGTGGAAGCTGAGTATCACAGCAAAACCATTTCATGTAACCTTGATAATCTTTCAGGAAGAGAAATTGTGTGGAACGGAGCATGAACTAATCTCCTCCCCTCCTTCAACTGGCTGCACAGGTGGTTCCAGTTTCTTTAGCTGTTCTCCACACACAGACTCCCAACCTGTCTGTGTGTACACGTACACGTCCCTGTGCATGCACACAGCCACCAACGGGATCTCTGCTGGGGTTACCCCTTCCCTGCACCTCCAGCCACTGGACCCGTTAGTTCCGGCTGGCTGCTCCTGACCGACCCTCTCCCAGCCATTCCCTTGGGCAGCAGCACCAACAACCTGTACTAAAAATACCTCCTGAGCATCATAAATAGCAAGATGGTAGGATTCTTAATCCCCCTTCAGGCATGTAGTCTTTTTGCTTTTGATAAATACGGAGTGGCAACAATGGGCAGAGAATAAAATGCATCTTACAGTACTGGTCTGCTTGGCCTGTGCCTTGCAGAAGGGAAAAATGAGGACTCCCAGTATCCACAAATGCTGTCAGCAGAGGACAAGAGAAAGACGGGAAGATTTCTATTGCAAGAAGTCACAAAGTCTCCCAAACCTAAATTTTGAACATTTTTAATGCAATAGGATTTATTGGCCAAACCACAAGACCAGTGTTCCTAAAGAAAACCTTAGATCTGCAGAGTACCTGCGTCAAGCAGGGAGCCAGGCAGCAGGAAAACTCAAAGGAAGGGAAAAGTTGGCTCTTGCCCTGCTGAACTTTTGTACCACCACAAGCTGTACAGAACAAGCCAAATGCACAGTGCCAGGCCAGCCTGGCAGAAGGAGGAGCAGGATACAGCCCTTTCATGTCACTTGACTCTTGAAACACTTAGGCAAACGCTACATGAACCTCTCTACACCCCTGCCACACAGATTTGAAAAAGCCCCACACTACCTAAGGACTGAGGTCATGCTATATCTGGAAATAAAAAATATGTTACAGAATCTAAAATCAATTGCCATTTGAGTTTAAGTTTTCAGCCATTTTCCTTATTGAATGTATTAGGGTAGAAATTCAAAAGTTCCAAAGGAAGTCCAGTAGTCTGCAAGCTTTGCTATAATTCCAAATATTCAAAAATCCCAATGTACGATGAAAAAAAATGCTAGATGGCTTTTTGGTTTTTTTACATTTTCCTGTAAGTTTCATAATAATAAAGCTAGAAAGTTTTCCCCTGTCCAGCTGCGGCTCTAAAGCAAGGGCATCACAAGTGCTGTTTCCTGCTTAAACATGTAGGAAAATATTTACTATGCTGCAAGCATGAAAACAAATATGGTATCACCGTGGCCACTATAATGCAGTCACAGATACTGACAATCTAAAAATTTTAAATGGCATTTTCAAGAAAATATAGAAATAAAGACAATGGTATTGGAGTCTCATTGCAAATGAATCGAATAATATATGAACATAATCAGTTAACCAGAACCTTTTTCTTTGAAACATAAGACTCCAAATGTGCACTGCACATCTAAGTATACAAAACATTTTTGTCATTCATCCCAAATATCAAAACATCTGGCAACAGAAAATAGACAAAAGTATTTATAGATATTTTTGGACAGAGATTACTTCAGGTCAAGTCCGAAAGCATCCTTAAGCTGCAATCACCAAAATCTTTTATCAGTTACTTTGGATTTAGCTAGTGTTACTAAGAGAGAAATATAACATAGGCTTTTTATAGCAGCTGCCAATTCAACAATGATCAAAGTTTTATTATTCTTCCTTAGATCAAAGTCTGGACTGAATAATTTTGGGATTATCTCCAGCTCATAAAGTAGAATAAACAGTTTTGGATAACCACATTATTGTATAACAATACTGTCTTCTTGCAATAAGTTTTGCTCTTATTTACATATGCCACAAGTTTTTAATGGATTGTCTGATTATCATTTAATTATTTTATTGGCTTATGAGGACAATAAAAGAGAAACATATACAGCAGCAGCAGAAGGCCATAGAAACATTCAAATGGTGTCTTGTGCATCTACATTCATATGCAGAGGACATTCATGAGAAGAGGTGAAACCAAAATTAGGAAAGTAAGACTGGGCATACTTCCAGGAAAAGGTAATAGGTTTTAAATCTCTGCTCATTATAAACCAGTCAAGACATCTGGAGATCTCCTCCTGTGGGACAGAGGCATTCACACACACCTTGGCACAGCCTGTCCATGCCTGACACGCCCTTCTGACTGGGATAAGGAACGTCCTAGGTAGAGAAAATTGGTATAGTCACATTATGTTGGCTTTCATTAGCAGGCATAAAATATTGCTACATGGATAATACTCAGCACTATTCTTTTTGCAACTAAACTTAATTGTAAGGGTGCTTAGATTTGTGTTTCACTCAGGTGTGCTTTCAGTCAAGAAAAATAATGTTTTTCTCCTTTTGGTTTTCATTCTGAGAAAACCATTGATTTGCACACTGTCTGTTGACCACAGGCTCAACTGTGTTCCTGTTCCACTGAACAAGGTATTTACTGTTATCTTCAGTGATACAGAAAGTCCAAAATTCATCTCTTCTTCTACACCCTAATTGTATGAAATTCATTCATCTTACACAGTCTTTCTGGAAGTCAGCTCCCCCACAAATGTTGATTAAGAGAAGTGGCAACCCAGGACACCAGAGAAAGCCATTACTTTGGCATAAACTGTTTTGCATGTTCTCTAAGTAGGGCCAAGAGCTAGAGCTGGAACATCTTTTTCAGACTTGTTGTTATTATAGGCTCTTAGCTGTGTTTCTTTATCATTAACTAGGTTTCAGCTCTTATATAACCTGGTTGTCTCCCAGGCTTTCTAATGCCAAAAATAAACTGAAAGCTTTCATCACTAGTTAAAAGGAAACTGTAATTTGAACGGCAGTTTGCTGACTTCTCTGTTGATCAAAGATGCTTCATACGAGCCTGATGTAATAGAAACAAAATCAGATTTATAATAACAGTAATTAAAGAAGAATCCTTTCATTCAGTGAAATCTCAGAGTCCTTACTTGTATAAGACTTACATTGGAGGAAACAGTAGTTAAAATGAGAGCCCATTTATTAAGCTGAGGTACCAGTTACAGCAAAGGGAATGACAAGTATTAAAAAATGTTGCAAAAACTGTTTCAGCTTCACACTTTTTATTACAATGTGTCCATCTCTATGATGATACATGACCTGTTTTGCCATTCCAGAAACAGAATAAAATACATTTATTAGTAAGGAAGCAGTAAACCAGAACTTCTTATTATGCCCTTCCTGCAGAGCCCACTGTGCTAAGACCACTCACTTCTCTGACTGACCTCCAAAAGGATAATTTCTTAGCGCCATGGCAGTAAGTTACCAGGGAAAAAGTCTGTGAGTAAGAAATAGAAAAAAATATTGTTGGCTTCATCAATGAACAGTAACACGTACTGCAGTCTTCAGCATGCTCCAAAGAGAGCTAAGCACAGGTCTAAAGGATTCAGGGAGTCAGAACCTCACAATTTGCTGGACTGGTTTTCTTGTACCACCTTCTAAGATGAAACTGCAAATACACCACAGGGGATAAAAGTACCTTTTGCTTCACCTTTGAGAACATCATCTTCTCGATGTTTCCTATTTCACGCTTCTGTTCAGAGTGCCCTCAGTCACAGCTGCACAGAGCAGGCATCTCTCCCATGGATTTCTCACTGCAATCCTATCAATCAGCACAGCAGGAAAATGCCAGCAACCTGCTCTCTGGAGGCAGAGGGCATACTGGTGCCATAAAACACTCTAGATCATCACACTTTTTTACACACCAATCTTTTTTACAACTATGAGACTGGGTCCTCCTTCCACTTCGAAATGTGGAGTTCAGAGGAGCAGAGTAATAGTTTTCAACAAACACAAAGTGCATATGATCTTTTCTATCCATGAAGAAATAACTCCAAGGATGTGTAAGTTGGCCACAACAAACTTTGCAGCAGCACAGAAGCCAACACAGGCTGCAGAACCCATACAAGAACTTGGGCAGGTACTCAGAGGTAGCTCCTGTTCAGCTCTCACCAAAGCTCTGCACTTTAATTCAAATACGTGCATGTGAACAGCAGGCACTGCACTGTGGATGTGGCTGCATTTCATCATTTACATGGAGCAAACTGACTTGCCAAAGCCCTAATTCTGGACTGAATTCTGGATTGCAAATAGGAAAAGGACGTAAAACAACCCCATCGCACCGGTGTACCTTGTTGAAGCCTGTCTGGTCCAACCTTGATTACAAACTAAGGATTTCTCTCCACAACATATGGGACCACTAAAAATACAGAATGCAATGTACAAGAATGTTTACAGAACTGGGACTCTTATTTGGGTGTGAGCTTCTGAAAATGTATTTCTTTCTGAAAACATGACACAATAAAGGCTGAGTATTTAAAAATAAAAGCATGTCTCACAGTTTTTCTCTGCTATTGCTGTGTAATGTTTAGGAGTTTTCTTTAGCTTTTAATGAAGGAAAACACCTCATTATAAAGATACTGTTGCCTAAACACTATGTGATAAAAGAATTAAAGACTTGCTGGTCTCAGAACTCACAAGCAAAAGTCTGCTTTCCACAGTGTGATTCTGCCTTAGCACTGCAAAACTAAGAAATACTACACCAGTCACATGAACTAACCATGTGTGGTTCTCATCTTCAATTACTAACAGATTAGATTAAAAAATAATTTGAAATATTCAATTCAAACCTATTAAAAGAAAAAAAAGAAATCCCCAAAAGATTGCTTTCAGAGACTGTGAAACACATGAGGTTCTGGTGTTCTTTATTAAAAGCAATTTTGCTGGCTTTTCCTTCCATAAGCTGATGCTTATTTTCCTTCTTTGCAATTCCTTTCAAAGCCATGCATCTAAAATAGACTTTACCTCATTGTCCCAGTTTCCTCTTGTTGTTGCCATTAGTCTATGCAACTTTTTCCATGCATTCAGGACTAATTTTCATTAATCTCAAAGGTTAAACAGCACAGACTAAGCTTTGTTGAGGGGGAAAAAAGATGGGACAAGGCATCAAACCTTAAAAAGGACCAGCTTAAAAGAGATACTGCTGTTTAAATCAGATACCTCTGTAAAATATTCTTCTTTCCCCTTGAAACAAAAGCTCTACGAGGCCTAAAGATTCAAGTGCAGCTACTGGTTCTCATGTACAGACACGTACTGCTTTCAGTGATTTGATGATCTAGGTGCTGATTCTGAGCTACTTAAACCATTAAATTGAGGTTCAAGCCCTAAAATGAGTAACTAGTGAAAAAAGCATAAGTCATTACATGTATTTAGAAGAAATAAATAGAAAGTACAGACAAGATTAAGTAACAGTGTGAAATCAGTATAGAAGAAATTCAGGGCAAAAGCTGAGGAGAGAAAAGCTCTCAGAGCCAGCTCCAAATCCTGCCCTGCATAGATGTTCTGAGAGGGAAACAGCTGTGTCGGCATGACTGCACACACAGCCTGCCTCAGGTAGTGCTGCAGAGCCCCAAACCCTGCCAAGAACGCCTTCCTTCAGGCTATGGAGCTTTGTACCAAGGAAAATGGGGAAAGTCACTAGGACTGGAAGCAGTAAAACTACAATACTTAACTACTATAAACATACGAAAATTCTCCACTTCGAAAATGAAGGGAATGTCCAGCCAGCTCACACTGCCCCACTCTCCAGGTCACTTGGCCTGAGAATGTTTGGTGACAGCCACGAAATAGTCACATTACCAATTAGGGACATTATGACATGCCTGAAAGAAATACCCCTGACAACAAGTACAAAAACACAGCACTAGATTTCAGAAAGGATGCAGCAGCCACCTCTTAAGTGGCTGGTTCCTTTAGATATGAGCAATATTACCCTGAAAATCACAGACCGTAATAAAACATTGACCAGAAGATCCCAGCAGCAAGTTTTAAATCACTCAGCATAGATTTCAATCAAAACCATCGCTGCCAGCAACAGCAGCCATGTCTACAGCTATCTGAGGAGAAGAAGAAGATTTGGAAAAGAAAAATAAAGACTGTTAATGGTAGGAACTCAAGATTTAGTATGTAAATTTCTCATTGAAAAATCTGTTTTCTTCACACAAAAGGTCCCAACTGTGAGATAGATCAACCAAGCAACGTGCACAGTGTCCATGGAGAAAGAACTGCTACCAGACCATAACCTAATGAGTCAAAGTTTATCATCTGCTGTTAGAACTCCATTGTCAGCTTGTGTAAGAACAAATGAGGCACCTGAGAAGAGGCCCAGAAGGCAGAAATTCCCCTGTTCTGACCTGACCCTCAGATCCAAGGAAAAGAAAAAAAGTTCAGGACTTTTCTCACCTGTAAAATGAGGACAAAGCCTCTCTCTCACCACTGTCATGGTGATTTATTTGTCTGAAATGAGAAGTGCTTGATCTACATTTGTTAAAAAATCATATAGGAAAAAGCAAGGATTGTCATATAAAATAAGTTCTCAAGCTAAACAACTCTACTACTTTGACTGTTGAGCAGGCTAAAAATTGCACCTGCCTTCTCTACAATATCCACATTTGCAGCATCAGAGTGGCACACTACAACCTGTTCTTGCTGGACAGCAATAATATTTCTTCAGCACTAGCTTCTGCAAAAATTCAGTGACTTTTTCATGAAAAAACCACAACGCTTTTGCTAAACCTCCTATTTCACATGTCTTCGTTTTCCTGAAGTAGTTGCTTACTGGACTAAATACAGCTCATGCTAATTCTTTCAACATTTAAGAAAAAAAATTAGCAAAGATCTTTGTATTTGATCACACCAAACACTCCCATTTGTGCCTGTTTGCTGTAGCGTAACTGAAGATTATAATAGTTAAAAATAGCCATTTTTCCATTAGCTTAGACCTTCATGATAACAAGTAGTTTTGACAGTTTTTAAGCAGTGTGAGATAACATGCACAAGTAGGTCACAGTTATACTTGGCTTTAGAAAAATGTCTTTCATCCAGAGAATTTACAGCTCTTTGCAAGCAAGCCCTTAGGTAAGCAACAATCTATAAGGCTTACTCCAACACCCAAATTCACTCATGTATGAGTCCTAACAGCAACTACTTAACAACAGCTGGAAGTAGAATATTAAGCCTTTTGCAAACTGCAAAACTAAAAAGCCTGACTGACGTCAATGGCAGCTCTCCACTGATCCCAACAGGCTGTAGAGCAGGACGTGAGAGTGCCCTGGGAAGGACTCCAACTTGACAGGGAAGAGAAAAGTGATTTTTCAACGTTCGTTTCAGCTCCTAGTTCAGTCACAAGATTTCCAAAATGATTATTTGTTCAAGCTTCTGGGAATACTCGTCTGTGCTGCTTCATCTGGCATTTGGTCAACACATCTGCTAGCGCCACACTACAAGGGAAGTGGTGGAAGAATGTTAGAGACTTTCCATTTACATAACAACAGCAGGTGAGGGACAGGTGTGAAGGACTGCAACAACACAGTCTGTGAAGAGTGGAAGGAAAAAAGGAAAATTTCAGAAAATTCATCTTACAGCACAGGCGAGCCATTAGTCCTCACAGCAGCCCCTCTGAAAAACGTAGCTACCATTATTTCCATTGTACAAGTAGGGAAGCATAAAACACTTTAATCCAGAGCTTTATTTAAGGCAAAATTACATGAATTTGTTTTATTAGTTATACTTTATGTATTGATTTATAATCTGTCGCAATTTCAGTGACTATATGGGTAGTTTTGGTTAAATAACAACAGAGAACTAAAGCAGAAGAGTTAAAAGGAATGGTCCAAAAGTTGAGAGGTACTGCTGGATTTCAGGAGTTTCTTCTGTCATCTGTTGCAGTCAGTTTACTACACCATGCTGCCTCCTGGAGCAAAAGAGATGAATAGAGAGCTGCACAGATTGAACACTGATAATTCTGTGATGTTTTTTACTATTCCTTGAATATCTTCTGCAGTTTAGTAAGAAAAATGGCACTGGTGAATGTTTAAATCTTTTGCTATGCTAGTTATGCTTAGTATATAATCAACAAGCAGACAGCTCCAAGTGCTTGATGCATTCAGAATAATAATGATCACCTTTGGACATCTAACACCACATAAAATATTAACAATCAATATTCGCTGAGCTTGCAGACCATAATGATACCGTGGTTTTAATGAGACTGCATATGCATGAGGTAATCTGCCTTCATGAAGCAAAGGGTCCCTATCTGGCATTTGAACAAAGCCCTAACCCCTTTAAGACTCACTTCTTACTTGTGCTACAGGAGTAACCTCATTAAGACCTGTCATAGCACTTAAGTGTGTAAAAGTAAGTTTCTGTGTTGAATTTTAACAGCAGTAGTGTTTAAAATGATTAATAATAACAATGGTCTATACTGTTACACACACAAATAGCATTTGGTCAGCACTGAACAAATCTACTTATTTGCCCAGACTCACATATTTTTCGCATAAATCTACCTGTTAAACTTTAAAAGGATATATTGATAGAAATTAATATCTTCATCTGTTTCATGAATCTTATTCACTACTTCCCTGAAGTCCTATGGGCTGTCTTGCTCTCTCTCTCTCTCTCCAATTAATTACTTTGAAAAAACTAGATGGCACGAGAGGGACTGAGAAAGAATTCACTTTCCTTCTCCAGGCAGCTCTCCAGCAGAATTAAGCAGGCATCAAACATCATGTGTTGTGCAGATGAATGGGAAAGAGGGACGGTGAGGGGAGGAAGGGGAATATGGCCAGTGGAAATGTTCCTTGGCTTCCCATTCTGTACGGTTCAGGTTTTGTGAGTCATCTGAAAAGCGGAAATTGCAAAGTTTTTATGTCACTTTCTCAAATCCAGATACCCCTTCGATGACAACAAATCTACTCCAGGTTATAAAGCTTTGCTGGGTGTTCCCCACAAGTACTAATGCAGCCTTAGCACAGCACTGATGCTCATATACTTAGTGTTCTTCCAGAAATGGATTCTTTGGAGACCAATACAGTCCATTTCTTCCTAAAGCAAGAAATCTACTGTTTCATGAAGAACTATGCCACTCTAACACCATTTATTATTTATATCTAAAATGGGTGTGATGCTTTAGGAGTATGGTCATAGCCACAAAATGCCGACAACCTTTTAGCAGTCACACGATGTCTTTCAATGTGCATGAAGCTCCTTTGGATGTCAACAGGAATCCAAGCAGATGAAAGAGCTGGTCCTTGCTGAGCAGTATTCAATACATGGAAATGCAGAGACATCAAGGGATGAACAAATAAGATGTATCCTTCCATTCAGGGGTTTGTCAATTTGTAATATACAATTTTTATAAAGTATTAGTTTCAATTCAGAGATAGCCAGGGAGTGGTTTTACTTGTCGTTATTGTGCAGATAATTGTCTGTCTTCAGGAGAAGCTTACAAATATTTCTGCTTTGTTATGACAACATTCAGAAAATGCTTAACTTTATGTTTCCAGTCCTTTAATTTGCACTAACTATAACAAAAACCCTAAAGCATCAGTCTTTGTGCCACATTTGTGCCAGTTTCTCATACTGGAAGCAGAACTTTGTGACAATGAGATCTGCGGTAAATGGGGCTGATCAGTTCATCTCCAGCCCAGAATGGGCAAACACACAGCCAGAGTTTACACACAAATGCATGCAAAAGACAAAGGCTATTCAAGTTTAGGCCATAATTTAAAAAAATGCAAATCTTAAGTAAAACTCAAAACGTTAATTTCAAGCCAGATGCAAATGTCCATCAGAGGTACAATCTGACGATTGGATTTACCACCACACCCTACCAGGAGCACTTGCAATGACAGGACAAGCCGGACGCCTCACTGCGCTCATTAGACACCCAGTTCCAATCCGTTACCATTCATTCCCTGAGCAGCAACACCCGCCAAGGTCTGACCCTACGCCCACCCTCACCACCATGTTCCTTTCTCTGCATACATCCATAAATTCCCACCGTCACTTAACGCGTACCGAGCCGCCGCACTTCCCCGTGCCCCTGCAGCCGCCCCCTGGGCACCGGGAAAGGCGGAACGGCATCCCCTGCCTCGCCGGCAGGTGCGGCGGGTGCCCGGCCCCAGAGGATGCTCTGCGGCGCTCAGCCCCGCTGCAGCCCGCGCCGGAGCCCCCCGCACGGCCCAGCTGCAGAACGGTACCGGGCAGGCGACGGCCGGCGGGGGGTCATCCCCTGGCCTCCCCCTGCCCCGAAATCGCCGGCGCACTCTCGGGGTGCGGGGCACTGCAGCGAGGCCGGGCAGCAAGGTCAGCGCGGCTCCGCCGCCCGCGCCCCCGCCGCCCGCGGGGAGGGGAACCCGGCGCTGCCCCGGCGCGGCGGAGAACCCACCTCTGGCAGACATGGCTCAGGCTCGGGCTCGGCAGCCGCAGAACTACTGCTGCTGCTGCTGCTGCTGCTGCTGCTGCTGGTGCTGCTGCTGCGGCGGCAGCGCACGGCCCGCACCGCCCTGCGCCCTCCGCGCCGCGGCGGCCGATGCGGGGGGCGGCGGCCGATGCTGGGCCGGGCCGGGGCGGGCGGGTCCGCGCCGCCGCCGCGCTCCCTCCCTGCCCTGCCCTGCTCTGCCCTGCCCAGCCCGCCGCGGTGCGGGGAGGTGCCGGGGGCGTCCCTGCGGGGCGGGAGCGCGGCTGTCTACGCGGTGTGTGCGGGGTGTGTGTGCGGGTCTGGGTGTGCGTGTGCCGGCGCGGAGCGGCTGCGGGGCGGGGCAGCGCCGGCGGAGCCACCGCGGCCGCAGCCGCTCCCGGGCGCGGTGACTGCGCGGGGAGCGGCGCCCGGCGGCGCTCGGGTGCGGCGGGGCGAGGAGCGCACGGCGGGGTGCGGCGCGCGGTGCCGCAGAGGGCGACAGTCGGGGACAGCCGCGCCGCCGGCAAAAGCCACGAGCGCCAAGGAAAGCAGCGCGGCAGAGCTCCAGCTCCTTGGAGCGCTGGATAGGCGTGTCTGCTCCCGGAGTCACTGACAGCGCCGTGCGACAGCAGCTCTGCTCGTTCGGGACCTGGCGCTGAAGTCTGTGGCACAACTTGAAATTCACGCACCGAACAGGAAAGATATACCTGCATAACTGTATGTAAATTGTATATAAACACAGAATTTCTAGTAATGTTGTCTGCAGAGCAATCTTGGCGTTAACACACAGAAAAGAGCACTCAGCTTCCTCCTGGCACCTTAATAAAAGTACTAGGCGACCAACTGCAACGCGCCAGAAAAACAAGATCAGTATCTGGTGGATACCTTTACCCATGGCAGCCTGGCCTCCAGCCTGGTAAAGCCAAATATTCCCATGCCACACTAAAAGGAAAACCCCTACACCACCCGATTATTAGATGGTGGCAAGAGTTAAGCAAAGCAACAATCTAGTTTGTCAAGAATGACAGGTTAGAAGACCACATCAGAACAGTGCAGTTAAAACACTAGAGCAGACTTTTATCAATTTCAGAATGGGCAACTATGAACTAAAAAACAGAAAGCCCAATCTGTGATGTTCAGCAAGGAGCCAACATGCAAACTAAATGACAGGAGAGACTGAATCACACTCCTCCACTCTGATCTACCATACACTATACATCTTCATACTAGCAAGAAGCCTACACAATTTTTCTATCAAAAAACCCCACAATTACCAGAATCTTATCTAAGAGAGGTGGTAAAGATTGCATTATCATGTGGCCACTGGTCAGGAATTGATGCCAGTAAGAGATGTATCAGCATTCCCACTGCTGTCTGCAAGTGCAGCCCAGCCAGTGCCTCTGCTCTGTCAGATCCACCCTCTGGCACTGCTCACCTTCCCCCTCATGCCAGCCGAGTAGGGAGGGCATTTGTGCAGGGAAACATGGAAGCAGCAGCAGGATGGGCAGCACTCACATGCCCTCTCATCAGGTGATACAGGCACAAAAAATGAATTGGCACCTCTGTTTGCCTGAATTTGTGCTCATGCTCACACACTGCAAAGACTTTTAGTCATATTCAGCTCTATTTGTCATGGATTACCCCAGTGTCCCCTACACTTCAAATCAACTGTATTGCTTAAGTCGTTCCGTTTTCTTGCCCCTTGAAAATGTTTCTGAATCTGGCAGCAGAAATAAGATGAATCTTAAGTTTTTCTTCTCTTTCTAAACTCCTATGGCATTATCCTTAGCTGGTGATCTGACATCCCTTGAAAAACAGTTCCTTTCCCTGCTTCTTTTCTGAAATTAAAAGAATTTTCCACTTGCAAACAACTCAAATTTTCTTTCTTGTCCAAAAGAGCTAAGGTTTTCCTCAGTCAATGTAGTATGACAGCATTTTGTATTTTTAATTAAGTCATTTCCTATGCACTTCCTTCAGTGAGTTTCTGACTAGCACTATCAGAGGTTCTCCTGTGTGGTACTTAATAGATGGCTTTAAAAAGAAGGTTCAGGAACATGCAGAAATTAGCTTTTTAATTAAGAACTTCCTTTCTTTATACTGCTAGGAAGTAGGAAGGGAAAGGCATTTGTACCTTGGGATTCTATAGAACACAAAGAGTTTATTCCATTCATTGTGTAAACTCTCTGTGGCAGAGAAGTTCAACTGACATGTTGGCTGAAATGGGTCATATACAGCACTCATTTATTAAAACAAGCTTTTTAGCTGAGTTTCTTGAGGAACTGAGGCTGATGGAGTTTTATTTTCCTGTCTGTCCCCTCCATCAAGTTGCCTCCAAGAATTTTCAGATTTGGATATGGAGAATTTCAATTCAGGTTGACTAAAAGGTATAATTCAGAACAAGTTCTACATCCCTACAAGTTTTGTAGTAATTAGCACTTAAGAAGAAAAATTAAAATAAAGGAGAAAAGCTGCAGTGGAGACAGTTACCAGTTCTGGAGGCCACATCTTCATTAGCCACGAGTACCAGTCGGGCAACCTGCACGTGGACAGCTGAATCAGCTCCTGTAGTTGCTGTCTGAGATCCTGTCAGTATCTAGGGAATATGTGGAAGGAAGCTGAAGAGGGTGGAAAAGGAAGGTGCAGACAAGTGAGACACCATTATCATTATTTTACAGGTGAAGCTGAGTCAGAGAAGATGGACAAGCCAATCCAAGGTTTGCTCACTCTCCTATGCACTCCCTCTTCTCTTAGTCCCAACCCATGTGCTCCAGCTTCCCTCACTGCAGCACTGGCTTGATCCTCATGGAAATACTTCAGCTTATTAATTAACAAAGAGTTGCTCACTTTCTGTATCCAAATTCCCTACATTTGTTCTCTGAACCAAAGGCTCAGATAAACACTGGAACATGACTGAAGGCAAATGCAGAACTGCACAGCCAGGAAGGGTGAGGAACCATTAGAGGCAACAGAGATGATCCTTTCCAGCAGCAGCAGCTGTTGAGCTGTCTGATTGAGCCATTTCCTGACTACTTTAGAAGTCCATTAAGGAGCAGTGATTGACATTGTTTTATTTCAGGCATCTACCTGAGGCTTCTGAATTAGTCAGCTGGGAAGTAGGATCCTACCTCCTGCATTCTGTTATTGACTGTACAGACAGCCTAAGCTTCTAATTCACAGTGTAAAAAGATCCATTAAGGTAATTTTTTAAAGGTCTTCAGGCTTCAAGAGAGCCAAACAGGCACCTCATGATTTTTTAGAGATGCCCAAACATTAATATATTTTACAAAACAAGAGGTGTTTCCAAGTCCTGTCTCAATGCCCTTGAGGACCTAAGTATGTTCTCCAAGGTCACAGAGAAAATCTGTGTCAGAGCAAAGCATAGAACCTGCATCTTCAAAGAAAAGTATCCCAAATACTGAACTGTGTTCTCTGTGCAGCCTACCTTGCTGTCACTTAGCCATTGTGTGAATACAAAACAGAAAGTTCTCCTTTCATCACTTTTGAACCAGTTTGTCTCATATAAAGTAGGATAGTATTTTAAAAGTAATTATGATCCCATCAGTTGTATGTAAATCTATTTTTTTCCCATGAAAATCAAGAGAGAATGACATAGGGATTAATAAAACAGATAAAAGTCAGCATTGCATCTTTGTCTGATGCAGATAACTCATCAGTTAGAATATATCTATTTCTGAACAATGCAGGATCTTTCCTCTTGAAAATCATTGTGAGAAAAATCAGAGTTTTTTTGGAACAACAGACACATTCTTACAGAACTGGCATCCAAGAACAACTTCTGTGGGCAAGGATGGCCAGGATTGGCCTGAATAATGATGGAGACAATTGGATTTTTCTACAATTTTCCCATATGTTCCACCATAATTCCACTGGCTTGTTTTTTAGGGAAATCAGACCTATAGCAGTTATACTAGAAAGGAACAAAATCTAGAGCATTACTAAGCCTGATAATTTAATCAGAATTTTAATAAGCTCAGAATAAATAGTTTTCTGTGACATGAATGACAAGAAAGCAAGACAGCTCTCTTACTTTCAATATAAGACTCTTACTAGAATTTGCAATTAGTCAGTAATGGACAAGATATTCAAATAAATACATGGCCTTTCACTGCTTACACTGAGCTTCCAGGGCAGTTCCCACTAATCTTTTTGGAGAAAAGTTCCCATTTATATATTTCAAAGGAGAACTGAGCTCCAAACTGCTCACACCAAATATTAATAGAAATCTTTACTTAATTTTTTTCCCACATATCCCACTTATATATATAAAGAGACTTAATTATAGGAAAAAACCCCACAAAATATTCAAAAAGATAGAAAGTTGTCCTGAGTGAGACAAATCCCAGAGTCCTCTTTCTTGTTTCTTCTTATTCAGGTTTTCTTAAAAAATTTCTTTCTTCTACGTGTTATTCCACCCTCCATATTGTCTGTGGAACATGCACTTTTATGGCAAAAGTTACAATATTGAATTTATGTTATCCTGAGTCAGTCCTGACTACCGGACTTGAATAACCCAGAAAGTTTTACACAGATTATGTAAGATCATGCTATCACATAAATGCTACAGGTTTTATATGAGCCAGAAATATTGGCAATCCTGGCAAACTAAGGAAAAGCCTGTTAATACTTACTCTGTATTGTTCTTCCATCAAAATGATCACTGTGCCTGTGGGATCTTAGGACACAAGGGCCAAAATGCCAAATTCTTTTCTGACAGTCAGCTTTGGAAACATCATCTAAATGTTGGGCAGCATTTACTGCTGAAGAACTTCAGCATCACCCCCATGTGTGAACCTTACCAGGAAGATCCCAACAAAGAGCTCAGAGTCAGAAACTTAATCAGGTTTTGCACCAGGTTCTCCCAAAGCCACATATGAAGCATGTGTTGTCAATAAGAGCTGTGAACACAAGTCCATGGGAGCTGATGAGATGCATCCCAGAGTCCTGAGGGAATTGGCTGATGTCGTTGCCAGGCCACTCTCCATGATATTTGAAAAGTCATGGAAGTCAAGTGAAGTCCCTGGTGACTGGAAAAAGGGAAACATTGCTCCTATTTTTAAAAAGGCTAGAAATGAGGACCCTGGGAACCACTGAGCCATCAGCCTCACCTCTGTGCCTGGGAATGGATCCTCCTAGCAGCTCTGCTAAGGCACAACGAGAACAGGGAGGTGATTTGAGAAAGACAACATGGCTTCACCAAGGGCAGGTCCTGCCTGACCAACCCAGTGGCCTTTTACAATGGAGTACCTGCATCAGTGGCTGCCTTCAGGGGAGACAGAGACAACCCCACAAACTGCCTTTGTTGGTAATAAAATACTTTTCAGATCTGCATCAAGGGCATTATCTCACTGTGTGCCCTGCTTTACCCTTTACCCTAAAGAACTTGCTATGGCCAAACTGAATTAAATTATACAGTTGGAATTGGTTAAATGTGTGTTTTTACATAGAGTAACTCTTACATCATGTAAAACATGGCAGGCATTTCCTTGGTCAAAGTTCACTTTAGCAAAGATGTTTATGAATAACATGGCAAGAATAGCAAAAGAATATTCTGAATAAGCTAGAGTCAAAATCTCTCAGCATTGCTATACACAGTGAAAGTTTGGTGAATCAGAAGGGAAAATACACCTGTGGCTGCAATTCCAATGACCCAAACTCTGAAAAATGTATACATTACATTCTGCTGTGAACAGCCAGGCTTGTGTGGGGTAGAAAGTCTGGGGCCAAAAAAAATTAATTATCTAAATCATCATGAAAGTACCTCAGTGTGTAATTTGATGTCTGATCATAAGATATCTCCCTGTACTCCTGGAATTCACACACCACTGTCTTAATTTCTCACATGCTATTTTCTTTATACGTATTTTCTGTCCTGAGCTCTGTACTGCAGGGCCCTCTGGCTGAGAAGGATAGAATTGGACAGGCCTCCCTTCAGAGCATATCAAGATCACTCCTTAATTAGCTGGTGGATGCAGTTTGATTTGAGAGCACAAAGTACTGGCTCCTTTTCAGGAACTGAACGCCTTGTTGCTTGTCATACTAAGTCAAGATATCAGCCCCTGGTACCTGACCTGGCACTGATCAGTTTTACAGCCAAGGCAAATGCCTGTACACAGACACACCCTCCTAGACAAAATCTCCTGGAAATTGTGCTGGCTGCTTCACAAGGACTCAGGACACACTTGGGAAAGAACATGGACCAACCAGCCAAAAGCACAGTCTTAGAGTCATGGCAACAATAAACTCAAATCCTGAAAGATTCCTGAAAATAATTGGAAAAAAAGAAAAACATTTTTCTTTTCCAGTTAGTCTTGCCCAATAGGTTGATATACACAGGTTCTGGATATTTTCTTTCTCTTGCCTATTGACATATACCAATAAATCTATCTGTTATACATGTAATGTATTTAAAGCTCAGACCTAGATGAGTTTTCTCATGCAATATTTCTCTTCCAATATGTTAAAAAAAACCCAACAAACCAGAAGGTTTAATTCAGTCACTTTTTTTTTTCTAGTTCACTTTTGAATCTGTTTGAGCTTAAAGCTGATTCCAATTCTCCACAACATTCAGTTGTTTATTCCACAGCAAGTCATGCCGATAGAGATGCCAGCAGATGACTGAATTCCTAAGTTAAGCACATCATTGGAGTAAAACACGGGGTCGGGCTGCCCTCTGCGGGCTGGGATCTGGATCTCGGACAAATTGTTTTGCAACACCTCACAGAAACTGATTAATATGAGTACAGGATTTGTACATCTGAACACAGAATTTTGATTTAAGATGTACACATAATGCCAATATAGCAACTGGCTCTCTGCTGCCTGGTTGCTGCTGCTGGAGAGGAACAAGGAAACGCAGACTGTAGGTGTCTGATGCAGCAGTCAAGCACTCTAGGTACAAATAACAGCTCAATATACACCACCTGGGAATTCCTGGGAGACCCAGAGGATAACGGCTTCGTTACATAAAACCAGAGAAACTAAATGCCTGGAAATACTTCACTTGGCACATGAGCTGCCAGGCAGGAATCAAGGACAGTGTATTACAGCACCACTCCAAGATGTAATCAGGAACAGGTTCCTTTATAGTAGCTACATTACAGACACAGGTCTGCTTACTTCAGCATTTCACAACATGAGGCCTGAATGTCAAACTAGTCCAAAGCAGCCTGAGGCAAGAGAACAGGGATGAGCAACAGAAATATTCCTATATGGCGCTGGGTCTACTACAGACTTCATTTCTTTTCTCATTGCCAGTAGTGCCTCCAGCTCAGTTCCTTAAAGGCTTCATCCAAGTACAGACGCTCGTTCCTACAGGGCTGATGACTCAGAAAGAAATTACAAAGGACTGAGCTGTACATACTTTTTCTGGAAATGGGAGTTTGGCTCAGAGTATAGCTTCTGAACATGAAATTCTAACAGGAAGTGTTCCGGTGCTCCCTCTACCCCCACCCACAGGTAAAATAATGCAATGGTGACATTCACGGTCACTCTCTCCTCTGTGGGAACCACGGGAGAATTCAGTTAGTTGTCACGAAGGGTCGGTCTTTAAATACAGGACCCATCTTAAATTCATTGGGGTTTAGTTGTTATAAAGATGACACAAATATCACGTGGGATGTGACAGCCACAGGAGTTAGTCAATGTCTTTGTAAACTCAAACCAGTCCTGTAGCTTCAAATAACATCATTTCAGAGCCAAGCAGGACAAGTGAACTGCTAAGATGATGGGCTGCCAGATGCCAAAGCTTTTACAAGCCAAGTAATACGCAGCACTTAAGCCCAGAGGTAACATTACTCGCTGGCACACCAATTCCTTCTACACGGGATATACAGGGATATTTTTCCCCCAAAAAATACTGTGAGGGATTCGCTCTGAATCCTCCTGCTGCCTGTCCCAGAGGTGAAGCCAGGTCAGCTGCGCCCTCTGCTGTCGAGAGCTGGAAGTGGCGGGAGGCAGTGGCCTCTTCCCAGCGTAACACATGGAGACATCGCTGGAATTCTCTCGTGCAACTCCATAGATAGCGAACGCTGGAGCGCGTTGTGGCACTAGAGTTTGGGCCTGCCTAGATAATTGTGCTATCAATAATTTAAAATTAATCACGAAGCCACTACCGAGTGCCTTGGGTCATAAATATTTTAGACACTTGCTTCAAAATTAAGATGTTTTACAATGTCAAAATTATATGTCAGTCTCCATGAGAGATTTCAATTATACCTCAGGACAAAGATATGTGAATTTAAAGTCTGACAAAAACCTACTTTTAATTGTGAACTAATGAGAAAGAGAGCTCTGCTGAAAGCTTCTATACTTGCATGGTAGTAATGTGCCTGAATTATTTTGCATAACTCATACGGACTATCAAGATCAGCTTTTGCTTATGATTAAACAGATTATCTGATGACATTTTAGGGATCAACAGATTATAGTCCTTAATCCAAAGATGTAAGTAACAATGAAATCTTATTATGCATTAGAAAACAAACAATGCAGTCAGAGCTGATCTGAAAATGACTCAGAAATCTCTTAGTAGGGTCAAGGCTAAGCACCTAAATTGTCCCCAGAAACACACACAGATTCTGGTTTCCAGACTTCCCTCTCTGCAAGTACTCAGATGAAAGATTGAGAGAACCAATTTATATCAGGTAGACCACTCAATGTTTTTCCCAGTATTTTAGGGCAAAATCCAGTTTTATGTTTATTTATACCACATTCAGACCCTCGCATTCATTACAGTTGCAATATAGCATAAACCCTGTAGTTTATCTTTAATCTCCTTCTTCAGCTTCCACTACCACAAGAAAAATATCCTTGTGCTCCTGCCAGCCTGCAGACTGCAGTGAAGCTGGCTAAGCTCTAACTGATCACATCTGAGTGTATTTTATCTGCTTTCAATAATTTATATTATGCTAGCACTTGCAGATACTGCCAGAACATCCATATATTTAGAGGAAAGACTGGATTTTAGTGCTTACAGTGGAATAGAAATATTTGAGGAAAACATTATGTGATTGGAAAAGAAATGTCTCATTTCACTGACAACATGTACTTCTGACCTCCTCGTGGTCTCCTTTACAAGCCATTACATAAGGCAAAGCAGGGTGGTACAGAGAGTGTAACTGAAGCACAAACAAGGAGCAGCTGCTGGGCACGCAGTATTTGCCCAGTGTTGTGTCCTCCACAGTAGCAACGAGTGCTGGTGTCAGGAGACTCTTGCAGATGTGACAGGTAAGCAGTCAGACAATAGATGAACGACTGGGAAGTTTGTAACCCAGCAGAAGACAAATGAGTGTCTCCACAGAAGAAGCAGATGTGCAGATGTGGAACAGAATGCACAGGCCAGGAAATGGCTGAAAATGGGATTTATGAAATACTGCATGAGCTGATTACATGGAGCTGCTAGCGAATCAGCAAGGAGGTGATGTACACAGCTGAGAGCACAGAACCAGAAAATTCATGACAGAAAACAATTTGAATTCCACTGCATGCTCTTCCGTATGCAATGCACAGCATGCTTGCTTTCTGTAATGAAGCCCAGCATCAAAAAGGTTATGAAGATGATGTTAAATATCTCCTTAGCCCTCCTCAAAAGCAGAGATCATGCTGAGGCCGCTGAAACTTCATTCTTTATTTCATCCAAGTAGTCACTGCAAACGTAGATGTCAATCTGATTATTGTAAACACAATAAAATCCTGCACAGAATATCAACAGATATTGGGCATAGCTCTAACAGGAAAATTTAATCCTAGGGTAAAATGATCACCAAATCTTCAGGCTCTCTGAAGCAAAAGTCCAGACTGCAGGAACTTCTTCTGTAATGTAGACAAATGCATCAATTAGACACTGGCCTGGTGCCATCAATCCAAATAGCAGAGAGATTTTCAGACTGAAAGGCCAGCACATTATCTCACTGTCACATACCATCTAAATTGATTTAATCTAGACAATTTCATTAATTTGTAAGAAAGAAGAAAGTTCCCAAAAGCTCTATCAATTAGAACAGTCTCATTTTCACACTTTCACTTCTCATATTCAAGCAAAACACTAACTCACTGCATGTACTACTCCAAAAAAAGAACTACCTTGCCAAAAAAAAAAAAAAAATCCGACCCCAAGCCAGCAGAACTGTGTTCTTAAGGGTATTAAAATAGGTAGTAATACTTGTGTTTATTTCAGTGGAAACAACACCAAGCATGAGCAGGTGGAGATGTATTGTTGCACATGACATGACATTGGTAGCCCATCCATAACTGCATCATCTCCAGTTGAATCATTCCTAATGAGAACAAGGAGTATCCAAACAAAATGTAACCTTAGCTGAGTTCTTCTGCACTGACACCGGTGAAATAATTATTTCATTAGTTTCCAGTGATTTGCATTGCTACTGGTTTGTCAGTACTTATCCAGTATTCCCAGCAGTGAGAAATACATACATATGGTTGAGAAATTGGAGACTACTTTAAAACAACTTTAAAAAAATATATCTACAATTTGCAAGACATATAAGCACTACAGACTGGTTTCTGCACTATGGCTACAATTCAAGCCCAATCTATCAGTTGGTAAATGCAGGGTTATATGCAGACACTCAATTTGTTTAATAAGGTTAGGAATAATCATTTACACGTAATATTTTCTTTTTTTTCCTTTACTGCAAGGCATTTCACATTGAGAAGTCCTAATAAGAAGTCACTTTTACAACCAAAATCTTAATTTCAACCACAATGAACTGTTCTGTTTAAATAATAATGCGTTTATATACATCAGTCACTCTTAGAATAATAAGAGGCCCTCAAGCATTACAAAAGCTTTACCTCACCATCTGTGATTCTGTGATTTATTACTTCATAAATTGTTAAGTACGATTAGGAATACTCTCACGGTTATAAAACTGTCTCCTTTTATATCTTCATGATATCTTGCTGTTACTTTATTCATTCTGCTGCTCAGAGATTGGAAAGCCCAAGCACATTCAAAAGACATTTTTGCAGGAAAAAACAGATTGCAAAAGCATCTTAAATTACCACATTCTCTTAGACACAGATAGGCAGACACCTTCCAAATGCAGCACCTGTCCAGTTAATAATCACCTAAAAACAGAGATGTTTCATCATGTGATTACCCACATAGAAAATTTACATTTCCTAGGAACATCTATAGAATATAACTTCACAAATAAAGAATAAGCAGATTTTTAAAACCCTAATATAATTACCTTTTAAATTGATATTGACATATCTGGATTTTTGGATTTTGAGAAGGAAATAGCTCTGCTCCTTAGCAACTGCAACAAAGGTGTCCACATACAACTAGTATTTACTTCCACAGGGTACTTGGGCTGTAGCTCTCCATGCCCGCAAAGCACAGGGGTAGTAACAGCAATCAGTACAGCAAAATCATTAGTAAGACTTCATCACAGCATCAAGTCATAGTCAGACTTCCCAGATGACACAATTTAAAGAACAGCAATTAAATAGTAGTTTTGTCCTGTCTTTTGATTCATCTCTCTCTGCTTGCTTCTAAGCATATGAGGAAGCTGGTGTTCATTCACCTCCAAAAATTAATGTGGAAACTTTTCTTCATTTGGTACTAAAGGTTCTCCTCCCTTTCCCATACTGGTCTGTCACCTTCTCAACATTTCACTCTGCTACCTAGTGCCAAAGCAATCCTATTCTCCTACTTCAATTTGTCCAGTGTCCAAACACTTTCCAAAACATCATACTCCTTGCCAGCTACATCTATAACTTCTGCTTTTCCTGTGGCACTGCAAAATGGGAGGGATGATCTTATTCTCTGAAGTATTTGATTCGGAGGTGAAATAAAGCCCTCTTTGTCTCCTTCTCTCTGTGAGGGAAAAAAACAACAAACAAACAATGAAATGGGCAATGTGCACATTGCCACAAGCCCTCTCAGCTGTGGTACCCTGCAAGGACCATGCCACCCATGCCACCAGCCTCTCACCCAGCAGCAACAAGATAGGATCATTTAAGGTTGGAAAAGACCTCCAAGACTGTCAAGTCCAACCTTTGACCTAATGCCACCATGCCCAATAAACCGTATCGCAAAGTGTCACATCCACTCATTTTTTGAACACTTTCAGGGATGGTGATTCCACCACTTGTCACTGACTTTCTGAGCTCATCACCCTTACACTGCTTTGTGAAGAGTTATTTCCTTGAGGATGTCATCATCCCTGTGGATGATGACAGACCCAAAATGTCTCAGCAGACAGCAAGCTGGGCCTTTTGCCATACATGCCAGGGCTGCTCTGTATCCATGCCATGCCGGCAGGAGGGTGGAGGCAGCTGTCTCCCCACCCTCACGATTCTGAGGGACCCCAGAGACCTTTGTGGGAGCCTGATGGCAGCCTCTGGGCACAGAGACTGTGGAGGTGGGCACCCTTTCCCCTCGCCTGAGACAGTCTATGCCCAGGTGGGCAAGAAGGCCAATGGCATCCTGGCCTATCTCAGGAATAGTGTGGCCAGCAGGACCAGGGAAGTGATTGTCCTTCTGTACTGAGTACTAGTGAGGCTACACCTCGAATGCTGTGTGCAGTTCTGCGCCCCTCAATTCAGGAAGGGCATTGAGGTGCTGGAATTAGTCCAGGGAAGGGCAAAGAAACTGGGGAAGGGTTTGGAGCACATGTCCTGTGAGGAGTGGCTGAGGGCATGGGGGCTGTTTAGCCTGGAGAAAAGGAGGCTCGTGGAGGACCTTAACATTCTCTGTAACTCCGTGGTAGAAGGTTGTGGCTATGTGGGGGTCAGGCTCTGCTCCCAGGCAACCAGCGACAGAAGAGGACATCGTTTTAAGCTGTGCCAGGGAAGTCTGGGTTGGCCATTAGGAAGAATTTCTTCACACAGAGTGTGATTAGACATTGAAATAGACTGCCCAGGGAGGTGGTGGAGTCACCATCCCTGGAGGTGTTTAAGGAAAAACTGGACATGGCACTCAGTGCCGTGGTGTGGTTGACATGGTGGCGTTCGGTCGTAGGTTGGACTCGATGATCTCAGAGGTCTTTTCCAATCTAAGTGATTCTGTGACTGTTACTCACTTCCCTGCCCGGGAGGTGCCCGCAGAAGCGGGGTGTGGCTCGGGGCACAGCACCGGCCCGCTCGCAGCCCGGCAGTGTCGCGCACTGCCCGTGTCCCGCCCCGCCCGCACTTTGGGGCCGGTACAAGCGGCCCGACCGGGCGGGAACGCGGTGCTCCCGGCTTGCAGCGCCCGGGGCCGGGCGGAGCGGAGCGGGGCGGGCAGAGCCGGGCCGAGCTGCGTGCGGGGGGTGGCGGCCCCTGCAGGACACCCGGAGCCTCGGCAGCCGCCGCCGCGTACCCGGCGGTGTCAGTGCCACGGTGTCCGCCGGGAAGCGAGAGGCAGCGCCGGCGCCCGCCCGCCCGATCCTAGCGGCCAGGCCCCCGCATGCAGCCCTCACCCTGGAGCGGCGGCGGCGGCGGATCGAGGAGCTCTCGAGGTCCTCCAGACAGCGGCTGCTGCAGTCGCGGGACAGGATGTTCTCCAAGTTCACCTCCATCCTGCAGCACGCCGTGGAGGCGGTAAGGCCGCCGGTGGGCCCGGCCACTCTGCGCCGGGGATGGGATCCGGGCCTAGCGCCGAGCGCGGGACGGGGGCTCGGATCGGGCCCGGCGCCCCTTCCCCGCTGCCCCCGGGGCTGCTGCCGGCGGGGCCCCGCAGGGTGCGCATCCGCTCCCGGCTCGGCCCTGCCGCGGGGCTGGGGAGGCGGAGGCCGAGCTGTCCGGGCGGGCCCCGCAGGGAGCACGGAAAGGGAACGAATCGCCCCAGCGCCGCCGTGGAGGCTCGGGGGCGCCGGGGGAGGAGGGAGCGGCTGCAGCCAGGGCGGCCCCAGCACAGCCTCCGGCTGTCACCGCCGGGCACTGCCGGCCCCGGTGCCCCGCGCCGGGCCTGAGGGCAGCCCCGGCCCGGCCCTCACCCGGCCGTTGCCCGGCTGTTTTAGCGAGACAAACAATAAAGGAGGGGAATCAGGAAACTCCTCAGGATTTCCATCTCGTCGTGACCAGCAGACAATAGTCGCCGTCTCCGGTGCTTCTGCGGGATGTTGTCGGTTCCAAAGCGACGTTTTCCATCCCTGGTTTATTTTGTGATTGTGTGGGGTGGTCAGGTTGGCCGGAGGTGTGTGTGCAGCGAGGTTCCTTCACGGGGACTCGCACAGCGGTGGTGGGCAGAGGAAACGGGGCCTGTTGGGGAGCTGCCATTGCTGCAGGCCGCGATCGGCACTGCCTGGCCACACCATCTATTTTTTGCTTTTCATTGAGGCGGGGTGCTGGTAGTAAAGGCAGGGGCCTTTCAGCGCCTCTCTTAGTAAGCCAGCACACCTAGGAGACTTGAATGTGAAGAGGTGCTAAAAATTGGCAGTGAAATACTGATGTGAAGGTGGAAAGTGTTGAAGAAAAATTGTTCATATGGTTGAAAAAAGAGCTTGCAGGCCAAATCCAAATTTGAAATTAGAGCCTGCATGACAAATCCTGCCTCATCTGAGGGGCAGCCTTTGTGCATTAATGTATGCTTTGATGCTGCACTTGAGCATATGCCTGTCTTTATGTGAGCCTGCAGTTCTGCAGGAGTATTCAGGTTTAAAAGTTAAGCATGTATTCATTAATTGCAGGTTCCCGCTTTGCTCTTTTAGTGGTGTAGTGGCATTTGGAAAGAAACGTTTTAAATAATGATGAAATGTTTTATTTGCAAACATTCTAACCACATATGAATGCGTTCAATGGACAGTGCTTTCATTGGAGAGGAAACAGAAATTAATGCCTGCCTGACTAAAGAAAGCTTGTTGTGGTGAGCTGTGCCACATTTTGAATAACAGGAATAAGAGTGGATGACTGAGAGATGCAGGAGTGGAGGAGAAGATATTCTTTCAGGCCTACCGTTTCGAGAGATATAATAGAAGTTATTCGTAGAAGAGTGTTTACACTACTGATGTGTGCAAAAAACAAACAAACTGCATTTATTTGAGATCCGATAAAAAAATAGGAAAAACGAATCAGCTGAATGGAAAAGGAGAAAAGCTGAGATAGTAGGGACTAGACAGTCTTTTTTGATAAAAAAACCAAACCAAAATACAGAAACAGATTGATACCATCCTTTTGCAAGTGAGTGCTATCAAGCAACATTCTGTTTGTCCTTGCTCAACTCTGGTGTCCCTTTTAGAATTGCCTCATCCTGCTACCGCCACCACGGTAGACCTCCTCATAAATACTGCCCTGTTGTATTTACAGGATTGTGACAAAGACCAAGCACCACACCCTGGGAATGAAACATGGAATTGCAAAAGCAGGAAGATACTAAGAATGCTTCTTACTTTATAAGTTTGACCCACTAATACAAAGACAAAACTGAGAAATATAAATTTTTAATCACTTTGGGGGCTGTGTGTGGCTTTAAGCTGTTTCATTCTCCCTGTGGTAAAAAGATGTGGTCTGCTTAGCTTTGCTATGGAGAAAATGAAAACTTTTGTCAATTCTAAATGTTAGCGAAGTCCGCTTTGATGCTGCCTGCTGTTTTCAGAACCAAGAGAATTTGGAACATCGTTTTTGCTTGCTTTTGTTGCTGGGGAGCAAGTTTAACTTGGGCAGCCTCAAGTGGATTCTAAACCCTGAACATCAGCAATAGAACTAGTAATTAATATATCAGTTCTCAAAGGTTTTGGGTGCTTACTTCCAAAGTAGGTAGAGTTGCAGCGGTACAGTTTTTAGCTGAGCTGGACACTTAAATGCACTTGAAGAGCCTGGGTTTAGCTTTCACGAGTGGGACTTCTTTAAATCAGAGTGGTTTGGGTAGCCCTTCTGCCCTGTCCTTTCTCCTGCACATCACTTACATAATGCTCCTGCCCTGCCTCAGGGCCCACAGGCCTGCAGACTTTAGAGAGATGCATTTAAACAGTAAGAGTTCCTATGCTGTTAGATAATCATTGTTATCTTACCCTCAATATGCCATCCCTCTGAACTCTGACGAGGAGTTCCAAAGGTTGACAGTCTGATAGACATGGCAGTATTTGCCTTTTACTTGTTGTGAGTGTATCACTCTTGAACTGACTGCCCTTGTGACAGGACTGTGCTGAGGCAAACGTAAGGGATCAGTTGCTTTTTACTAAGGTTTTTTCTTATCAAGGTTTTTTCCCAGAGAGGTTGTGGTGCTGTTTGAGACTAGCCTGGATGGGGCTTAAAGCAACATGGCCTAGTAGAAAATTTCCTGCCCATGGCAGTGGGGTTGGAACTAGGTGGTCTTTTAAGCTCCCTTCCAACCCAAACCTGTCTATGATCCTACAGTTCTGCTTGAATAACTTCAGTCTTTTCTGCCTAAATTGCCCAAGTGTTTGAAACTATATTCCTCACTTTCATTACCATTGAATTCTAGTTTTTTGCCACCTCTTATCTTAATGTCAATCCTGCCAATATTTTAGATATTTTTTCCCTTTTTGGATTTCTCTGCAGCATCCAGATGAGCAAGCACCACTGTGTGACCCTGCCAACAGAGCATCCTTAAATTGAGTTGGATGTGTTGGTGAGAATGGTGGATAGGACTGCTGTCTTTGTTCTATTACTTCAGGGCAGAATAGAAATGCTGTTGCTTCATGGGGTTCATATTAGATCTGTGACAGTTTATATATGGCTTGTCCTCAAGATGTTTTCTCTTTGCTATGCATTTCTGATGTACTTTCATCCCATAGGGCTATCCATGAGCACTACATTGTCAGCAACAACAAAATGTACTGTACAATAACAAAGCGGCAGTGTAGACTTATTTTTCTCTTATCTTGTGCTCTTCACTCATGTTTCCCTAGACAAAATAGCTTGTCTGTGAAGTGGCCACTCAGTGTTCAAAGGACTTTCATTTGTGTTTGATTTGAGCTTTTGGATGTTCCACCTTAATAGGTGAAAGGGATGTTTTTGAGCTGTGTACCTTGCAGGAAAAATATAATTTTGGTTGTTTTGAATTTTGCAATTTGCTGTCAAACAGGAATATTTGTATCACTCAATTGAATGAATTAAGATTTTGATGTCTGCTGCACATTCTTGAGACCCCCTCTCTACCAGCCTGTTATTCCACGGTATCTCTTACACTGGTACGTTACCGTACTTTCAAGTAGCTTCTGTTCGTATTTTGAGGCAAAACTCAGCTTTGAAAGAAACCAAGTCATTTGGTACAGGCAGTGTGCCCAAATCATGAACTACATAACTGACCAGAACAAAATTTATTCCTCTTGAACCCACTTTATTTGATGTAATGACCTTACATTACTCGTTGTTTTAATGTTGTGCTGGTATTAACAAATTAGATGACAAAATTTAATGCATGGCTTGCAAGCATGTGCAGTCTTAATTTCATATGTGAGAGCAGTGACCATTATAAACTCTGTGCATTCATCAACTGAAGATTGAGTAAACCTTCAAGCATTAATCCTTTTTCTTTCAGACCATTCACACTGGTTCAGTAATAAGACTGAAGAAAAACATCAAGTGACTGTGTCAGTCAGGGCAGTGTGCATGCACTTCCCCTTCCTTTCTCTTTGACCCAGTTTCTGCTCTCTTTTTTTACTCTGGCATCTGACCAGACAGTACCTGTTATTTTTTTATACAGTGTTCTCTTTACTTTGTGAACTTGTCCAAAAGATATTGAGGCATACCACCAGCTTCTGATGTTTCCATCTTTTCCAGTATTGCACTTCTGTAAAGCATACATGAAAAATATGACAATGGTTTTTACATGCACAAAAGAATTGCTGTTAAATACTGCATGGATATAAGTTTCTTTGCTCTTTATGTTATTATTTTTCCTGCCTAAAAATGAATTCTATATGCTTTGGAGAACGATGTGGAATTGTATTTTGGACAGGTTTTGTCACGAGCAGACTGTAGTTCTGGTCAAAGATCTGTCGCTCTCCTGAGAACAGTACTTTTCCTGAAAGGAGTGGGCTTTGATCATTCGTTAGGTATTGTTACCAGAATGATAAGGCAGCATGTGGTAAGTTCAGCTCAGTCCCAGGAAGCTCAACTGCTGGACCTGGCCACCAGATGGAAGAGCTAATCAATGGCTTCTCCAATGGGCTGCAGTTCAGTGGTGCTCAGTGAATTTTAGCTATTTCATGTACCAACACCTACACTGCAGGCTTGAAGATTGTGGGGTTTTTTTTCCCCAGAGGAGGAGATCTTCACTTTGAGATTAGGAATCACTAAGCACATGTGTAATTATATCAAGATTAATTAGAGAGTCACAGAATATTCTGAGTTGGAAGGGACCCATAGGGATCATTGATTCCAGCTCGTAAGTGAATGGCCCAAACAGGGATCAAACCCACAACCTTGGTGTTGTTAGCACCGTGCTCTAACTAGCTGATGTAATGGTGATAAATAACTGCATTTTTAAGGTAACTCCTTCAAATTAGAGAAGTAGCAAGAATTAATGGCCTTCACAAGGAGTTCTGGTTTGCTTCAGAATCTCCATACAAGTACTTACACAATAAAGTCGTTTTGTGGCTGGCAACTGTAACGTGTTCCACCTCAGCTGATCGCTAGTAATCCATCCTAAAATAGAAACTACAACCTCATACTAGTACTACCTGTCCTAGTAGGGTTAAAGCATGTCAACCAAGTGTTACAGTTTCCTAATGCTTTCCAGTGCTTGGCTTTGTTTACATATAAGCTGGTATCTTGGTCTTGGTCTTTACCTTGATTTCCTGTCTGACTACATAAGTTAAGAGGATTGCTTGGGGTTTTTTTTTTGCTTTATTTTTGTTTGTTTGTTTTCTTGTTTTCTTGTGGGTTTTTGTTGGGTTTTTTGATCAGTAAAACACTTATCTCAGATTAATGTTGCTGTGTTTACATCTCCAGTTGGTGGCAATGCTGATGGTATGTTCCCGACAGGCTGCACTGCACAGGTGCACACACATGCTAATGGTATCTGTGTTTGCTGTGTCTGGCTTGCAGTCCTGGTCAGAGAAGACTCTGAAATCACTGGGTATTTTAATTTGAAAGGGCAGGACCTGTCCCTGAATTATTTTTTCACCTCTGAGAAGAGTCCCTAGAGGTGTTTGTTGGGAGGGAGAACGTCTAAATCCACAGTTCTCTCTCATGGTGGATAAATTATTGACAGTGCTGAGAAGTGAAATCCTTTTCCTGGCACTGCTCAGGGGCACTAAATTCATCTTGAGGCAGATGCGATGAGAAGAAGTGGAGAGGAAAATCACATCAGCCAAGGATAAATCTTTAATGTTATCTATCATGTGTTACTTTGGAAATAGAGTGGTCTGAGAGGCCTGTATTCCTCAAAAGTTGTCTCTGGGTTATTCATCAGCTGGCGTTGAGGTTTTGATACAGCTTTTTTTTACAGAAAATGATCATTACATTGCTTGAAATACACATCTAGAGCAGAAAGTGTGACATACAGAGCACGATACACAGTATCATACGCTCAGTCTTCAGTTTGTTTGGTTATTCTTCTGAATTTCAATAACCTAGTAGATGTCACAGTAAAATAAACTAGTTTTGTGCAGTGTGGGGCGTTCAGATACTTACTCTGTAGTAGCTGCTGTGCTAATGTGCTGCTCTGAGTGCCCAGCTGTGGAAGATTCAGTGAGTGCAGGGCCTGTCAGGGAGAGGATAAGCACTGTCAGTTTGATTTCCTAGTTGCCATTTCCAAGGGCACATTTCCACCCAGGATGCAGGCAGAGATAGTTGCCAAGCACCACTACTTTTCCAGAGTCTTGCATTTCAAAGTCCTGTTTGCAAAGGACCATTAACAATTAGCATTGCACTTACCTTGGCATGGCGTACTGGTCATATACTGGGCTTTACAACTTTACCAAGATAAATTTAAGTGTCATTAAATTCAAGGCAAAGAAAAGACTGATGTGGAGAACATCCAGGGCTTTTTCAAAGAAACCAACAGCACCCGGTAAAGACTATATGAGCCTATACTGTACTGGACTATATGTGAGCCCCGTGCTTATGTTTGCCCAAAACCTGAGGCAACTCAGCACATTTTAGACCCTGGGGGGAGACACTAGAGGAGTTCAGAGTTATTAGTCTCAAATGTGGTATATGTAGCTCTTGGGGAGAAAATTTCCTTCAGTTATCCTTTCTGTATGAGGTTAACTGAACGCTGGGCACAGGTTTCTGGAGAGGTTGTGGAGTCTCCATCCCTTGATATATTCAAAAGCCATCTGGACACGCTCCTGAGCAGCCAGCTCTAGGTGACCGAGCTGGAGCAGGGGGGCTAAACTGGATGGTCTCCAGAGGTCCCTTCCAACTTCAGCCCCTCTGAGATTCTGTGAAGGGCTGGACTCCACAGCTTGTCAGGATGGTTCAACTCCTTACCCTTCCAAAACAGACCCACCAGTTCATACTTGGGATTCTTTCTGTTTTCCCACAGGGCTCATTGCTGCCATCATGTCAGGTGATAATCCTCTATTTCAGGATGGCTTGTAAAAGAGTGACTTGAGGACTTGATAGTCCACAAAAAAAAAAAAAAAAAAAAAAAAAAAAAGCCTCAAGTAAGCAGGATTAGGCCTTAATAGCAACAGATCCTCATGTGACCTATTGAATGATTGGGGTTTTCCCTATAGGATTCCTGATTTTACCAGCTCAAAACACTGGTGGGCACAAGTTCAGTGCTTGTCTCAGCTCTCACTTTGGAGAGCAGAGTGGTGAAATGATTGTGGTCCTTTTTCACAGGCTACCTGTGGTGTAATGGGCCACAGGCCACCTGTGTCTCAGTGGGGAAGGAGCAGTGCTGATAGTGACTGGGTGGGGGGCTGTGTTTCCTTCTTGCAGGATGTTATTCCTGGATGCTACTCACACCCAGCCAGCCATCCCAAACTCCTCCAGGAAAGAAGAAACTTCCTTTTCTTGCAGAAATGAAATAAGAAACATATTTGTTTAAAAAAAAAAAAAAGAACAACCCGCCAAGCTCTGGGTATGGGCCTAAAAAAACCAAACCAAAAATGTGCAAAAAAAAACCCAACAAAAACAAATTCAGCCTAAAAACTAAGCAAAGATCTTTTAAAAGAAGTTGTGGCTAACAGGAAAAAAGGCATGGCAAAAACTGGACGAAGCAACTAATTGGTATTTTTAAGGGAGCAGGGGAGCAGATGGAGAGAAGAGAACAGAGCATACAGAAAAGGAAGAAGGCATCAAAAGCAGATGTAAAATAACATGATTTTTTTTCTACAGGACAAAACTGTGGTCTAAACAATACAAACATACATTTCTAGTGTTGCTTTGCTGTAGAAGCAATTGCTTTTGTTGCTTCAAATAGATTGTCTGGTGATAGAGACATCACAGAGATGATTACTGATGTTTACAAGGCAGGCGGTGTGGCATAGGGCTCAGTTATGAATAATGAATGTAGTTCTTGTTAAAGGTAAAAGAGCAGAGAGTAACAATTGTAACACTATCTGCAGCACTTTACTTCCAAGTATAAAATAAAATTCGATTTAATCTCTGAGCAAGTATGTTCATTTCATTTCTAACCGGTTTTTGTTGTGGTTTTTTTCCCCATAGCTCGCACCTTCCCTTCCATTACAAGAAGATTTTGTTTACCACTGGAAAGCAATCACCCATTACTACATAGAGACCTCAGGTAAAAGAAGAAAGCACCCTGGGTTTGTCTTTTTATTGTGGAAACTAGAATTCACAATTTCAGTGTTTTTAAAAGTAAAGATTAAGAAATACTAAAATGAGTCATGTCTTTAATCAAAATACCAACAATAATAACTAGTAATTAAGAATATCATGTACTTGCACCCCTTAAAAGTAGGCATGAAAAATGGTTAAAGTCTTGTTTCCTGACTACCGTGTAGAGAGCTGCACCTTTTTACATCTGACCCAGTTTCTGCCTTCACATACTGTTTAATCTAAACAGACAGCTGCAGAAATGCAGTCCCTGCTGTTAACATTTTTATTGCTTTGCATCAGGGATTTTCTTTTTCTTTGCAAAATTTTAACAAAAGTAATTTTGTGGTCATAGATTTTACCAGACATAGATGGATTCCATGTGCTCGGTATTGGTTATTTTTGCTTTAGTGTCTTGTCTCAATGTAAAGTGTTTTGATAGCATAGACAACAAGTTTTGTTAAACCTTACTCAGATGTTTTTCTGCTCTTCTAAAAAACGGATATTATGATGAAATATGGCTGTAGTTGTTTTTTCTCAAACTGTTCCCTGTTTTGGGGGGTTGTTTTAAAACAATTACGCAGCATGTAGATTTTTAATTTTGGACCTAGTTATGAAACAATTATGTTCTAAAAGTGAATGTTGCCATGCTTTCCTCAAGCATATTAGTTCTACACTTCTGCTGGAAGAGCTGTTGAATCTCTGTTTGTGTCTAATGATCTTGTTCATATCAATATTTACTCGTACAAACTGCAACGTGACCCTTGTTTCTAAATACCCATCTTTTGGAACACTATGTGATGTTTCCAAAGGTGGAAATGACAGGGTGGCAGGGGAAACTGACACCTGCAGTGACGTGATGCAGAATAAAAGCTGACCTCTCTCCCAGCGTTTCAGAAGTCTTTTGAAAAACAAGTTTCCACTCAGTGGATATATTTCTGTCTTCTGCAGTAGGAGCAGAATTATGTGCAGGAAATTCAAGCAAAACACTCCAGGCTAACTGGAGGTTGTGGCAGAGACCAAAATCACTCTGACATGGCAGTTTCCCTGTGTGATCTTGTTGCCAGTTGCATGCAAGTGACAAGTTATTTTTAGATTATTGCGTAAACAGTAGTAACCATTTCCCCAGGATAGTTGTTCAAGTAGAATTTAGCTGAAAAAAATAAAGGAGGAAAATCTTCATGTGTGGATATGTTCTACAACATGTGAATGCTAGCTCCCACTGCCAGTGGCATAAATCCACTGCAGTTTCATGACTTTAATATAATAAAATCAACATCTTATCCTTTCCTTCATAAAGTCTGACAGAATTCTATTTCAATGCAGAAAGTACAAAAGAGGAATTTAAAAGCTTTTGGAGAATAAACAGCATAGAGTTTGAATTTTCTTTGTTGTTATCATCAGAAAAGCCATTTATTTAGTTATCCAATATATAAAGGAACTGATCAGCTGCAAATTAAGCTGGTGCTAGAGGCCATTCATAGATTCAAGAATACTGTATGAAGGGTGAAGAGGAAGTTATCAAGACCTAGTGGGTACTAATCAGAAGATTGAGAGTTGTACCTTTCTCTCCCTTAGCTTGCTCTCTGGCAGTAGAAGTGTTCCTTTTTTGACCGTGTAATTAATGCACGTTTTGAATTTTGGCACTTCACCTTTTCCCCATTGGAAGGTCAGATATCTACCCAATGCATATTCCAGTGTACATGTTCAGATACAGTTCTGGAAGTTTTATTTAAGACATGTTAATAACTTGCACTGTATATAAGGTTCTTTAAATGGATGTCATGTTTATAAGTGTTAAACTTGGAACTGAACTTAAAAATGAGGACATTTTTAAATCATTCTTAATTGCCTATTTCTTTTATTTAGATGACAAAGCTCCTGTGACTGATACCAACATTCCTTCTCACCTGGAACAGATGTTGGATATTCTAGTTCAGGAAGAAAATGAGAGGGAATCAGGCGAAACAGGACCGTGTATGGAATATTTGCTACATCACAAGATTTTGGAGACACTCTACACACTAGGAAAAGCTGATGTATGTATTTCTCAGCAGAGCAGATTATCTCTTGTGAGAGCTCCTAGTTGCAATAGAGACTGAAGTTCTACAGTAGGTGGTAGTGTGGGACACTGAACTCTAGCAAAGAGCTGCTTGCTTATGTTACCAACATATTACAAACAACAGCCTTTTACAGGCGTGATCAGGCTGAGACAACCCCTGAGATGCTGGCTGAGACAGAACCCTGAGATTTGTTACTCACCACTCTGATGATACCAGTGGTGAAACTAGAAGTAGGAAAAATATTTTTCTTCAGAGTTTTTCTGGCTTCTAAAGACAGTATTATCTTTCTCCGTCCTTTGTTAAAAGTTGACGGATTCTTGGATGGAAAGTGCTATGTTAAATGCAAATTTTCAGTTAATTTTTCCGAGTGTGATGGGCTATTGCTCAGAAAGACTTTCCTATCAGAAAGCATTCATTTGAATTGATCCCCAGACAGCTTTCATACCTTGGCAGCATTGTCTGGTTCTTCATGTCTGCATTGTTGCACACATGAAGTTACCTTCGTGGTCTTGGTCCATCCTTGTTGCTGTCTTTCTTGGCAGACTTCTGAGCTAAAATGCGTGGATCATGGGGTGAATGAGCTTGGCAGCCCTTATGCTAGAATGTTTTGTGTCACACTGCAGATGCAGTTAGGGAGGCATGGTGTATCCTGTTCAAAGGATAAATGGAGCTCTCCAGGGTTTCCTTCTCAGTCAGTCTTTTACAGATTGTCACGAGTTTTTAATCAATTTTACATAAATAGGCAATGCAGGACAGTGGCTCTCTGAGCCTGAGATGTTCCTTGCTCTGGAAGAACCAGAGATCTGCAGTACCTGTTGCTGTACCAGCTGTCCTACAGTCATGCTAAAATACCTGCCCCAGCTGGGCTTAAAACCACAACACTACTGTATTAAAGATACTTGCTCAGAAATACAGCTCGTTCAGTAATCTCTAAATGTTGTCAAGAAACCAAGACGAAGTGGTGACATATGTGAGGCGGGTAATTAGGAGTGTGTTTCTAAGAGTTGAGAGAAGTCATTCTGTACTCGTACAAATACGTCTGTACAGGCAATTCTTGTACAGCCTGTCTTTACACTTTGCCACTTGTGAGTTGATACATCTGAAGTAAACACACAGTTCAGTGCTTGCAAGATGTTGCAAAGATCTGGTGCAAAATGAGTAGTTCCCTTTCACAGCAATCAGTTAGAATTACTACATTACTGTGGATGTGCCCTCATGGTACGTATTTTGCCATTCTGTTCTTGACAACTCAGCAATGATCAGGGATTAAAAATCTAGAGATAAGTACTTAGAAAGGAGAGCCAGGTTAGGCTGTTGCCACCTCAGCTCCATTCAGCTGTGCAGTGAACCAGATGAGGGAAATTATGTGAGTTAAAATTAACAGCATTTATTAACATGGTAGAACACGCTACTTTGGGGGAATTTAGCTAAAAACAAAGGTACATAAAGACCCACAAGCCATCAGATCTCCTGGAGATAGGAAAGTCCTTTCATGTAACGTGGTGCATGAGGGATGGCAGAACACAGGTCTGCATGTTGCACAGATATTTGTGATTTATATTCTGCTCAGGGAAAACAACAGCTTTCTCTTGTCCTGGACCATCTGTGCATTTATAAACGCTTTAGCTGGCTAAGGTTAATTGCTCATGACTTCAAGAAACCTTCTGTAGGTATTAAGATTTTTATAGTTCATCATTCTGTATTTGTATGTACTGACTCACTGAATTGCTGGATTTTGTGGCACAATACCTTAAAAGAAATCTGACCTGTAATTAATTCTGAGTTAATTTCCCCATATCACTGTAATGATACGGAGTATTTTTTGGAAAGAGTGGTAGAAGTTTACCCTGGAGCAGTTATGAATAATTTGAAAGAGAAAACAGTAATGAGATGCAACATTTTTTATTGATCTCCATTAGTATTGATAAAAGTAATATGTTAACAGATGATTATATTTTTTAAAATACTTTTGGTTGAATTATTGCTCTTTAATTAGCCATTCTGAGTGACAAATTTACATCTGTGTTTTTCTCCACATTTATTTTATCTTTTTTATTGTTCATCTGTTTTTGTTTCAGTGTCCTCCAGGAATGAAACAGCAAGTTCTGGCTTTTTATACAAAACTTCTTGGAAGAATACGGCAACCTCTTCTTCCCCACATAAATGTGCATAGGCCAGTGCAGGTACTGTTCAGATTTTAAGTAAACTTTATTTTTGCATGACAAGTTTCTTTTATTCTGCTGTAGCTAATGATATCTTTAATTCTTCCATTGTCAAGTGAATTAAAGAAACTGCTTGGGTTCCGTATCAATTTTAATGTGCTGATGATTAGAGCCTTGAACTGCTACTGCAATACAAGTCATAAATAACAAAGAAAACTTATTTGTAGCAGTCTAAATCCAGAGCAAATGTTCCAGTCAATACTCATACATAATTGTAGTGTGTATATAGAAAAATAATTCAGTTTGTTATTCCTAGAAAAAGCAATAACTTTCTGTCTTAATTGTTCACTTTATGTGACAGAAATTAATCAGGCTGTGTGGTGAAGTTCTGGCAACACCAACAGAAAATGAAGAGATTCAGTTTCTCTGTATAGTGTGTGCAAAGCTGAAACAGGATCCATACCTGGTCAACTTTTTCCTTGAGGTGAGTAAATCAATTCAAAACTTAACAGGTGTATTTACTGTGTCACATACAAAATCTGGTAGAGGACTGTAGATGTCACGTTGTGCTTCATAGCTTAGTTTTCATTTCATCTGTTATTTTTTATCCTGTGATATTAGAAGTCTTGTTGTTTGGAATTTTTTTCCTTCCAGAGACTTCATACATCTGATTTTCACTAGAATTTCATTCAAGGCTCACAAATACACCTGCCTGAGGTCCTTTTCCTTTGCAGTGGAAATGCCTGCAGAGTAGGGATATGAATTGCAATGTAGAACACTGTGTGAGGGAGGCCTTGGCCTTCTTGTGTTGTTTTTGTCACCCCAACGAAGACTAAGAGACAGATTGCAGGGGGCACTGGAACCTTGGAAGTTGCTGAGTGTTCTGCAGGATTGGGCCCTTATTTGGTAGTGGCACATATGTTGTAGCTGCAGTGCCAGCTCACAGTCTACCATACAACACCATCTTCTATCTGTAAGAAAGCCAAGTATCTCTCCTGCCTCCCTTAACATGTGGCATTATGAAATCGGAGTGGGAAGATAAACAGTTTCTAGACTGACTTTCTGTTCCTATTTAGAAGAAGCATAAAAAAAATTTGGTTTATAAAAGTCCATTTAGAAATGCCTTGTGCTCCCGCTTCGCTGTTTCCTATGGTGACAGTCTCTATTAAGTACGTGATACTTTGCTGAAAAATATTCCTTCAGGAATATTTTACAACCTTTCCACAAACAAGATCTGTAACAGCAGAGGCTGCTAAACTGCAGAACGTTGTTATTTTCCATTAGGTATGTGATTATCATTTGCATGTCAGTAGTAAAGAATCCATCTTGACTTTATTTTTACCTTAATTAAGAATTATCCTGATTGCCAATGTATCCACTGTAGTTGTAGAAGCAGCAGAAATGGTGTAAGGATTGAAAAGGTAATGTTTAAACATTAGAAGCACTCAGAAGCAAACTACTGCATGTATTACATGCAAAATATGGTAGAATTCTAAACCAATATTACTTCTAGTGTTGTTTGTGTGAGTTGTATGGTTTAAGACTCTTATACTCAAATAGTGCCCTTTCAATCAAACCTGAGAACCCTGGTCATAAGACCCACAAGTGTTTTGTCCCACATTATTAGTGTTCTTCCCCAAAATAGCAAGATTCCAATATTAAAAAACAGGCATGGAGAAACAGGTGTTTTCAAGTTTCAAAAGGATTTCTAGTTTCACAAAATGCTGGCTGTGGAGTTCAGGCAAGCTTGCAAACCTTTCTTGTAGCTCTTGTTTCCTTCACAGCATTATTCTACCTTTTGTAGCCCAAAGCATTTGTCTTCACAACTTGTGATGGTTGTTTCCAGATGGGGTATGTGGGGTGCAGAATTGTGCTTCATTAGAATTGGATATTTTGGTTGTTCACATTTGGCCTCTTAGAGGTGCTATTGCTGTGACTTGATCACTGTTTCAAATGCATGAAAGGGTAAATTTACAGAATTCTGTGTGGCATTTCTCTCTCAAATCTCCAACACTTATGAGATGAAATGCAGATGGATCTCTGCAAAGGGTGTTTGTGTCTGTTAGTTTTGCTTCCTTCTTTGACTGTTCCCGATCAGTTTATACAGGATTTTATGGACATGAAAACCTGAGTGTGTACAAACTCAGAATTTCCTTTGTGTGATTCCATACCAAATAGTTTGTTGATAGAATGCTCTTTTATATCTTAAATTTTATATATAAATGAATAAATACATAGATAAAAAATTATACTTTAGTAAAATCTTTCACCTGTATTGCTTAACGAATAAGGCTACATGGCATAACTATTACTTGGGCATGTTATGTCTGTTGTGGAAATGAGAACTTGAACTTCATTCTACTTTTTTAAATCTTTCAAATCTCTGTAATAATTTTATTTTGGCATTAATGTATTCTTTTTTTTTTAAACTGAGTTTTCCTAGTTCTTGTGCAGAGAGAAAGAATGTACACTGTAATATTTGATTTATCACCTCTAACTCAGGCTTATTTTAGGCTAAACTTCCCTCATCTCATCCCATCTTAAGTGAGATACTCCTTGCAACTGATTGTTTCGTGTAAAGGGACACTTAATTCTCTTTGCTTCAATTTCTGCTTTTGAGACCTTAATAAAGTTCTAATATAGTAGCTAAAAAGTTGTACCTTCATTTTATAAAATGAACAGTAGTTTCACTATTCACTTCTACTTTCAGTACTACAAATTATCAACTTCGTATTTCTCACCACAAATTAAGTAGAGAGTCTCATAAGCTGTGATCTCACTTGCTTTTTTTCATAGAACTCTTTTTAAATCCCTCAGAACTTAGACATGGCATCATCCACCATAGATTTTGAAATTGATGGTTACATATCAAGAAAATACAAAAGTGTGGTTTTATATTGTCTGCTCTTTGTTATTGCTGAATCTACGAGTACTTTGTTTAGAAAGCATTGAATATGTGTTCTATGTAACCTTTTCTATTAGGTCATTCAGGATCCTGTTTTGCACCTTTGCAGGAGGCAGGTGAGCAGCTGAGCTGCAGAATTGCATGATTAGACAATAGGAAGGTTAAAATCTGCCTGTGTGTTGTTCAGTGGACAAACCGCCTTGTGTCACTTGCCAATGTAAGAATAATGAGCTGTGGACACGTTTCTAGAGGCATTCATACATTTATATATGTTAGTTCTCTCATCAGTGCCTTAGCTAAATAAACAGTGGCCTTTCAAATGGTAGAAGAATCCAGACATGAAGTAATAAGCCGCTGTAAGATAAGTGTTTTACAGAATATTGTCCAGTTTTTGAAAAAAAAAAGCTTTTCCCTTTAACACCCCTGCCTGCTGCTTGAGTGGTGCCAGCAACAGTGTAAAATCCAGGACTGAAATGCTGTTCCAGCCTTTAGGTGCAAGGGTCACCATTGTGATTCAGGTATTTCTGTGTACTGGTGTAGTAAGTGGGACAATACTGGAGGACTGTGGAAGCTTTAGGGACAGACAAACTCGGTTCAGACAGACACGTTTTTGTTGCTTTGCCAGCCTTGCGCTTTTCACACTGTCAAAAAAAAATGTATTGAAGCAGTAATTTGTCTACTGCATTCAAGCAAAGCATGCAGTGTGCTGCTTTTACCACTGGTTTGCACCTCTGGGGAATTGGTTCTGTGAGTGTATCACAGTGCTCGGTGCAAATTCCCCACAATGAATGCACGGCACTTGAGCAAGTGTTCACAGCAGCTCTCCAGTTTGCTGCCTGACTGTCATGTACTCAGTCCCTGCTGGTTTGTCTGTACTAAAATCCATTAACCCCAAATGGTTAGTCTTTTAAATTATTAATGCTTGAGATATATTTGTAATAATTTTGGTGTTATCATAGAGAAGGGAACCGTTTGGATTTATAATCTCACTACAGTTCTCACTTGAAAGAAATGTCTTGTGCTGCATTCTAATTTATGATTCCAATAAAGTATTCTTCACCTGTGCTTGTGCCAGAAGAACACTGAATTCTTGCCTTTCTGTGAGTTTCTTGGTGGTATCACAGAGCACAAATTTAAATGTCTTTTTATGTTCTGGAGACAGATTTATGGGAAGACAGATGGGTTGCCTTTTTCCAGTCAAAGTAGAGATTATTTGAAGCTTCTGAGAAGGTTCTCTGTGACCTCTTAGAGTATCCAGTGCCCAGTGCTATTATCTTCTCTCCATTCAATCTACTCAATTTTTCTTCTTGAGAAACACAATTTGAGACTACTCTGCTGTCAGAAAAGGTGTTTCTTTCCCCTTCCTGTTGAAGGTAAAATCTCAAGAAATTTAGAATTATTTACTTGTGTGATTCCAACTGGAAATAGTGTTTCAGACATTAGATGAATGTGAAGCCTTGACATAGAAAGGAATGTTTTACAATAAATGCTAAGTTCTAAAGGTGCACCCATAAGGTAAATTAAAAACTTCTATCAAATTGTGGGCAAATCAAGTGAATATGTACCTTCAGTGGTGAAAGAAAAAGCTGCCCTCCTTTTGTAAATGGCATATTCAGCCTTGAAGCAAAATGTATAGGGCTCAAGAGAAATTTAAGCAGATTTAAAAGTGTCCTAGGTTTATAAAACACCCACGCTCCCACAGCCCTTTACGTTTTACATGGTTACTGTATCCAGCCTTGACTACTTCAAATGTTGATGTCAAAAAAAATGCTTTTAGTAAACTCCTGCTTCAGGATGAACAGTAATTTCAGCTGTATAATTCAAAAAACTGCTTTGCAGAGTAAGTTAAAAGCAATGGCTTTCCAAGGATCAGCAAGTGTAATCACAGAAGACATGATAAAAGACCAAGAGTCCGTGACAACAGACACGGGGCAGCCTGGCCAGCCCGAGGAAATGCCCGGTGCTGCCGGAGCGGAGCACGTGGAGAAGGAGGATGAGCTCCCACCACAGGCAGATGATCTCTCTTTCAGTCTGGATGAACTCAATGTCACATCATCACCTGAGTCCTCCACTGCTTGTCCAAATCAAGACTATAATTTAGTGAATTCTCTACTAAACCTCACTAAAAGTCCTGTGAGTTGTTTTTTGGATTTTGGGGTTTTTTCCACTCAATGTGATAAAATGAAATAGTTGGATGCTGTGTGAAGTGGGCAGAAGGAGTGAATAAACGCACTGTATTTTAGCTATAAAAAGTGAAATGAGGGTTTTTTGCAGGCACTTTTTGTAAATTGGCAATTTTCTTTGCAAATTCAGATTGAAGTAAAAATGCTATTTTAGAAAATTAATACTAAGCTTGTTGATGGTAGTATAAGTGGGTTTTTTAAGACATTTGTATAGGGTGCTGTATGTTTCACAGAAAAGCCACATAGGGTAATCAGAAGGCTAAATATATCACAAAAGACTATTTTTAAAACTACTTTCAATTGTTCTGACATAACCAAACCCACTCTCTTTGTGATGGCACTGGGCTATCTCTAGGGGTGTGTTTTCTTTTAAAAAAGCCTGCTGCATGTTTTACCCAGCTCCATCCTCAAATTCAGACTTAGATTCTTTCAGAAAATTTAGAGGAGGTTTGGATAAGCCTGTAATTGCTACAGCAGTGCTGAGAGCAGAAAACCAAGTCTACCACTGTACCTTGTTACTGTTACATGATTAGTTTACAGGATTTAGTATCTTGGTCTCAAGCTGACCTATAGCTTTAGTTCTGTCAGCTGGAAGGTTGCAGCTGGCATTCTTAGTATTTGACATAAAATCAGGTGAGATTCTTTATTTTGTAACATCCAAATTCACAAAAGTTAATGACTGAAAAGGCAACAAAAATAAGCGCATTCACTCACTGTGGGGGAATGGAGAGGTTTTATTTGGGAGGTGTTTGCTTCTTGATTTCCAGTGAGCTTCATTCACCCTCTGATTAATTCTTCCATGCCCTTCTGCCAGGACGGCCGGATAGCAGTGAAGGCCTGTGAAGGCCTCATGCTTTTGGTGAGTTTGCCAGAACCAGCAGCTGCCAAGTGCCTGACTCAAAGCACTTGTTTATGTGAATTGTTGACAGACAGGCTGGCCACCCTCTACAAAGCCTTGCCTCAGTCACTGGATCCCTTAGACATTGAAACAGTGGAGGCAATTAACTGGGGGTAAGAATTTTATTTTTGTATTTAATACCCAAAGTGACTTTGCACCCCTCCCTGAAACTAATTTGATCAGTAGATAATGTGTCTAAAATATCCCCCCCCCGCCACGTGCTAAAGTCTCAAGGGCAGAGCTGAGATACAACTGCAGCACAGTGGTTCACTTCGGGTGTCCAGTGTACCTGTGATTTCTGACATGGAGCCAGGTTTGCCTGCCAGTCCCTGGCAGAGATTCCTCAGGGGGCAAGTTCTTCCACTGAATTACGTCAGCAGTTTGTAGTGGTGTCACTGTAGTATCAGGTATGAATTATATTCTCATGCAGGTGTCAAGGATTTAGGAAGTACAAACTTTTCACTGTACACAGTGGGCATTGTAAACTGCTGTGGGGAGCAGGAAGGGTCCATTTGATAACAGGCTGTTGTTGCAAAATTTTTGCAGCAAAAAAGAAGAAGGAAAGAGTTACTGCCCAAGTCATCAGCATGAAGCAAAAGATACATGCCTGTTATCTTAACTGCTTGTAATTCAGATTCTTAAAACATTTCTCTTCCCCATTCTCCTTTCATTATTAGGAATTGCTCCTGATCTGTTAGTACCGAGACAAAAGTAGGTATTTGCAAAATGCCTAGCAAAATTTCTTGTAGTTGGAGTTTGAAATTAGAAGGGGAAAACCCACAACTTTGAATTGTGGGATAAATAAATATTGGAGTTTTTTACCAAAGAAAGTGGTGTATTTGTTATTCCTTAGAGCCCTTAAGTTGAGATAGATGTTTCTTTATGAAAGATTCAGTCTAGTTCAGGTATACACTGTGTGGTTTTGGTTGACTTGCCTGAGGTTGCTTACAGAGTAGAGAAGAACAATTGCCTTCATTTTATAGTTCTGTGACTACAGGAGTTACTGATTCAGTTTCTGTAGTCTGTGTTTCCTGGGAGGACAGACTTTGTGATCAGTTTTCCCTTCTGACTCCAAAAACACTTAACCAGAGTGCCTGTGCTGTACATTCTGTGTATCCTTTAGCACGCACTGAATACCTGTGTAGTGATGGCACTGCCAGATCCAGAGAGACCAGCAGAAAAGCTTTTTTAATGTTCCCTTCATTACAAGTAGGTCATTAATTATTCTGTTAGGTTCAATAAGAATGAAGTCCAAGATTCTTCAATTACTTGTAGACTAAATAAATATTTTTTCTCTGTGTTCTCTAGTTTGGATTCCTATAGCCACAAAGAAGATGCATCTGCTTTTCCAGGGAAAAGAGCGTTGATTTCTTTTCTTTCTTGGTTTGACTACTGTGATCAGCTCATCAAAGAAGCACAAAAGGTTTGAAATGTGTTCAGATGATACAGATATATTCAGCAAATAAGTAGTTACAGTTGTTTCTTAGCTTCTGAGTTTGAGACACACCATTTTGTACTTTTGTTTCAGACAACTGCTGTTGCTATGGCAAAAGCTGTGCGGGAACGATTCTTCATTGATGTTATGGAACCTCAGCTGATGCAAACGTGAGTAGCATCCTACAAGACACAGCAGAACAGAATCTGAATCAAGCTGATTTTTTGGGGGCAGAAATCCACTCCATATCTGATATGAAAATGTTTTGTTCAGTTCAGAGATCGGAATCCTCACATCAACTGCACTATTGCACCGCATCGTTCGTCAGGTGACTTCGGATGTCCTGCTGCAGGAACTGGTGTATTTCATACTTGGGGAGCACAGAGAGCCAGAAACACTGACAGACATCAACAGGCATCCACTGCGACACAGGTTGATCGAGCACTGTGATCACATTTCTGATGAGGTGAGAAGTGATCTGGTACAGGAATGTCTGCTGGCCGGTTCTGGAGTGTGGAGAGTCGGCAAAGACACCATTGGGAGGACTTCTCATATTTGCATCACGTAACGTTTTTTGCCAAGAAAGAGAATTCTGACTCCCAGCTTTACAAATTCCCTTTAGAAAATGAAGTGAAGCTGTTTTCTCCACTTAGCATATTTCTTTTTACTTTTGCTAAAGATTGTTTGGTGAATTTGCATGCTCACTATGCATATCCAGTTAGACTTGCTCGTCTGTAAGATAGAGTGAATTGAGTTTTTGTAATTGCATTTTAATTTGTGCTTTATGTTGTGTTGCTCTTATTTTCCATGTTGTGTCAATTCTGTCTTATTATCATATAAGATGCAGATAAAAATTTGGGGTTTATATGAACTAAGTGTGGTTGGAGAATATATGCAATGCCAATTAAAAGATGGTGTAATAACTTTAAGCTCTGTACATACAGTAAGCATTGTTAAAATAATTTACTTCAGTAAAATCCCTCCTCAGAAGCTTCTTGTTTCACATTTTCCATGAAACAACCTCAACCCTCTACTTTTTCAAATAGAAACCAAGCTTGCCTGAAAGACAGATCTGTGCTTTGTCATACCATTTCTTTCAGTGTGCCTACCTGCTCACCCTGTCAGAATGAGTTATCTCTGTAAATTAGTTATCTTTGCAAAGCTAAGCACTCTCAAGCAGTCTTGAAAAATTGTCTTTGTATTGCTTAAAGTCAGTGTTCTTTTAAAAGCCTACATGACATCTCTATGTAAAAATCTTAGCCTATAGATCTAGTCACAATATCCCAGTGTTACTTTCTTTTATTCTGGGTGTTTATTACTAACTTTTAAGTCCTGTTGTGTGTCTCATTTGCACAATGATAACCATCTTGCAGCATGGATCTGACTGTAAAACAGTAAGCTAAATTCTTAGTTCTCTGTATGTTCTTGGTATTTTTGACAGATTTTAGAACAGTTTTTGTTTTACAGAAAAAAAAAATACATTCCCATATTGATTTTCAAATGTTTATGAGCTCTTTATCCATGTTTATACCACATGTAGCATCACAATTTCCTAATTTTTCTTATGATTTTTGTGTTCTTCCATAATGTCAATAAGTGCTTGCAATGTTCTAGGATGGACAAAGCAGATAAAAGGCAAAAAGCATAGGGCAGCAGTGCATAAGTTTCTTGAACTTTTTCTGTTGCAGATCAGCATAATGACTTTACGAATGTTTGAGCACCTTTTGCAAAAACCCAACGAGCACATTCTTTATAATTTGGTTCTGAGAAATTTGGAAGAAAGAAACTACATGGAATACAAGCCTTTCTGTCAAGAAGATAAAGATGTGGTAGAGAATGGACAGATTGCTGGAGCAGTGTAAGTTTCATTTTTAAGAGAAGTTTTCACAACAGCAAAGTTGGATCCTTATTTTTAGAACAAAATGGGGGGGTTTTTACCAGTAATTGAAAGAAAAGTGAGCCTGGAGAGCACTGGAGTGCTCTATGTATTAATCCATATCCGTAAAGTGATGCAGAAATTCCTACATCAGCAACTTACGGAAACTCTTAGAACAGGAACAGAAAATCTAAAATTACCACAAACCTCTTTCCAGAACAATAGACACTCAGAGGTCTTCACGTCTCAATTTATTTATGCATCTACCTAGCTGAAATCTATGCATATTTTATTGCAATAACATGAATAATATTCTTGAAGTGAGAATATTCTTAAAGTGAGAATATTCTTGAAGTCAATCACTTCAGTGTCTTGCTTATGTTTATGTTCCTAGTGATTTTTGATGGAAGAACATTTCTGAAGCACTATGTAAAATCCTTTTAAATATGCTAGGTCTAACTCTTGTAACTCAATAGGAGAGGTAAGGACTGGCCACACAAACTATTTTAGTCATCTAGAATAATTTAAATATGTCCTGGAATATAGCTCTCGTGAAAAATGCAGCTAACAAGTTTTAAGTGACCTGATGCAGTAATTTTGTACAAGTCAAAAATGTCTATAGTCTGTTGTTCAGATTGTTGGGTATTTGCAAAGGTCGGTATTTCTGCATATTAATTAAGTAATACAATGTTTATATTGTAATGTTCTGGAAAACATCCTAGTTGTTCAGAGAAGGAAAACAGCCTGCCTTGTGACCCAGAGATTTTCCTGCCTTCTATAACATTCTGTGAATGATTATGTTTTTGTCTAATGTAATTTCACAGAGATCTGGAGGAAGATCCATTATTTACTGATCTGTCTCCAGATAACACATTGTCAGCTCAGGAGTGGCTCAGTGCTTCTCCACCTGTCAGTCCAGAACATCCAAAAAACGATGGGAAGACTGAAGTTCATAAAATTGTAAATAGGTGAGTTGAAACAAAGACTTAAGGAAATGTCTGAATGTGTGGGTGTCTGCACACACTGTGCAAATTAAATGTGTACTCTGTAATGGATGTTATTCTGTGCCAGCTGGGAAAATGACTCCACAGAAGGAAATTATGTGGCATTTTATCAGAAAGCTACTTCTGAAAGATTAGAGCTTGCATTAATTCAACATAAATGAGGAAAACAGAAGAACATTGCAGCTAATGGTTGAATACTCAGAATTCACGATGAAAGCCTCGTTGGTTATAAAAGTTGCTTTTTGCAGAAATATTTGCTGTACTTAAAATGCTGTTACAGGACTTGACCTTCCTGGACAAGTCTGGGAAGTCTTGCCATAAGCCTTTCAGGGGAAAAAAAACCCTCAAACGTCCTTAGAACTTCAAAGTTCTTTAAACACATACAGAAAAGTAAATAAATGCCATGCTAGAGATAACCTTCTGTTCCCTGAAAATCGGGGCACCTGTGTCACCTGTGACATACCTCAGCGCCTGTTGGACTCACTGCAAATTGGATATCACAAAGAGGACAAGCTCTGCTCTAAGCAACTTAGTGATGGTAATTCTCTTAGGAACTAATATTAGGACGAGGGCTGTTTGCTCTGTTAATACTTGGTAGCAGAGCAGCACTGATGTGTCAGTGCTGACCTATCTGCTTGCCCAGAAATAATCAAAGGTGTTAGCCAAAGGAAGCAAACAGCCCAAGGACAGCCAGGACAGAGTGGCATCATCACTTCTTGCCCTCTTTCCCCCAGTATCGCTATTTATAGTTTATGGTGGACATGGTTTGGAGCAAAGACACAAAGAACACTCTCCTAAATTCACCTCCTGTAATCTCCATCAGGGAATAGAAATGTTTTCTGATTTGCAGTGTTTTGCAAATTTGTATTTTTTGAGATAAGATGAGCTCCACATGAAAAGTCAGCTACTGCATATTTCTGCATGTAAATTCTACAGGAGTGTCCAGCAGTTCTTGGGGTATGGGGAAGGCTGAAATTTGGAATCAGGTTCCAAAGACTGGGTTTTATTTTCCTGTCTAGAAATTTCAGTGGGTTTAATTTACATTTTTTTAAAGACAGTTACTAATATTATTCAGAATTTCCTGATGCATTTTAGGTCAGATATTGGTGAAGTAATAAGGACATAGAGTATTTGACTACACACCTGCCAAAGGCAATTATAGTTGTAACTGGGACATTTACATGCAAATACTCCTCTGTGTCTTAGATGTTCATTTTTTTGCCACAACAAACTGGTAAATAAAACTATCTATGAAGTAGGTTAAGAAGAATTTTAACTGTAATTCTTCTCTTTTGGCTTGTTTATTCCCAAGTATATTTTGGTTTAGCTCTAGTAAGATGGAGTCTGACCTTTAGCAAATACTTGAACTATTTATGAATATTCTCTTTCATCTCCATTCTGTCTGCTGATTCTCAGAAAATGCTTCCACTGATGACTCTACCTCTAGTGCCAGATACAAAACTTCTCAAAAACAATATACCTTGTTATTGCAAACGGTAGTTGGAATAGATAGGCTTAAATAGATTTTGTGTTCTCTGTTCTTCACATAAAGTTATGGTGAGTCTGTGGATTAATTGGCCAGACAGTTCAGCATTGTGTGTACAGTGTTACAGATGATGGGGAAGTATTGATCTGGTGCTCTGTGGAATATACTCATTAATGTACTTTTTCTCTCTTCAGTTTTCTCTGTCTTGTACCTGATGAAGCAAAGTCATCATACCATGTGGAGGGTACAGGTTATGATACTTACCTCAGAGATGCCCACAGACAAGTAAGTCAGTGAACTCTTCCTTAGTCCTTGAGAATTTGAAACGCTGGTGAGAATATACAAATGGTTCTGTAAATAGTCCTATTAAATGCATCTGTTGGTAGTGGAAGATGGAAAAATTCAATTTTCGTTTTTAATGAAAACTTACCTTTGGAGATCTTTGGATGATGAATTCACCTTGTATTGCTCTGGTGGGAATAATGGATGACATTAAATGCATTAATATTCATATAACAAATACAGTGAGAGAAAACCTGAACCGCAGATAGATTCTTAATTTGCTTCTGCATTTATCTGCATTCTCTTGGAGAATTGCCTGCCAAGCTGTTTGAAAGAACTAAAGAGAAATTAAAATGCTGCATAGGAGTTATGCAATCTGGGACTTTGCAAATAAAGGTTCATCACAGGGAATGCACAGCCTAAGGCATTCAGGTTTGAAGTTGGGAGGTTGGGTAGGCAGGGAAAGCTTTATGATTTACTGTTTAGAAAGAAATGCAGGTTTTGCTTTTACAAACAAAAAGTTTCCTTGGTCAGAGGACAGTCACTGTTTGCAGCTTTCTTACTGAAACCCTGTGAATCTTCTAGAATAGCAAAATTTATGCAAAGGAGCAGAGTAACTGAGAGCTATATTTAGTAGGTAATTCAAAAATTCCATAACCTTGGAATTACGTTATCAGCTGCTGCTTCATCTGTAGTCTCTCCTGAAAAGAAAGGGAATAGAAAATAGAGAATAAGGAAAAAAAGGTTGATGTAAAATTCCCCTATGTTCTATTCTTGGATGCCAGAAACCACTTATCATCTTTGTCTTTCTTTTATGCCTTGGGAAAAAGAGTGTTCTGGGAGTTATTAGAGAGCAGAATTGGTTTCTGTCACTTCCTGACAATGATATGGCTACTGTTAAAATATTTCCCCCCAAAGAGTAGCCCTGCCTGTTGCTGTTATTACATCCAAATAACTGCTCTGCTTCCTTATTTCTATTCCTGGAAGCCTGCACAAGCAAGTAAGCTACAATCAGTGCAGAATTTCTGAGTTTGTTTTCTTTTGCTTCTGTTTCTTCCTGTGTTCCTTATTTTCTCTGCTGTAACTTGTGCTCCTTTCAAGGTGTAATTCCTTGCAAGTGAGACATCAGGCAGCACACAGCTAATAGAGGGCAAGGTAGAGAAAGACTGCCAGGGGTGTTAGGAAACAAAGAGTGGGAAGAGGAAGCCCTGAAATACTTTTCGTTTGTATGTTCTGCATATACACATGCCCTTCCTATCCTGGGAATTAGGGAGCAGAACAGTTTGGATAGCAAGATCAGCTACACATAATGCAGTGGAAGTGTGGTAATGTACTCTCAAGAAGATGTATAAGAATGCAATTCCTGCTTCAGAAGAACCCTGATTCAGATGTGTAGTGTTGGCTTTGCTTTGTGTTTTGGCCCCAGCTGCTTTTTGGGAGCTCTGTTCTCCACTCACTGTTTTTCAAACTACCCTAGTAGCAGGAAAATGAGGTGCCTGCTGATAGTGTTTTTACTGATAGTGTTTACTCTAGAATGACTGATCTCTTTGACCATAGATTTATTATTTAGCTACGGATTATGGTTTTAAGGTGTATGGGCTGTCAAAGGAAATGAAATGGTTTCCATGGAGATTGAAGTCTGTTTTCCTCACTACTTTTTTGTAGTTCCGGGATTATTGTGTCATTTGCTTACGGTGGGAGTGGCCCGGATCTCCCAGACCTTTGGAAAAGTGCAATTTAGAAGCGTCATTTTTTGAAGGACACTTCCTGAAAGTCCTGTTTGAAAGAATGGGCAGGATTCTTGATCAGGTAAGAAAAAACAAGAATTCCATTTCTGATACTTTCATCACTTGTAAAGAGCTGATCTCCATCAGGTCCTTTGGACTCTCATCACTCTCTATTATAGTGTCATATTATTGTGTAATGTCCCATTTCCTGGTCATAAGCAGGACAAGAGCCATTTGCACATAAAAATGCACTGGGAACATGTGCAGGAAGCCAGGAGTAGCCTCTGGGTCAGCTCTGTGAGTGTTCCTGGGAACATTCTGATATGAATCTGTGCTATCAGAAAGCTTTGCAGAGGTGGTAGCTCTCACTAACCTCGTTTCTGACAGAAGATAGCTCAGGCACACAAGTGAAGTAACTGGTTTCAAATACCTCATGTACTAGACACTACCTTCCTCTTCCTGCTGATATTACAAATTTCTGTAGAACTCACTGTACCCTAAGAATTTTTTAAAAATTCCCTGAACTTCAAAATTTGCTGTGTTTAATCTTTTTAGCTACAGGGAATTTTTTTAGGATTTGTCTGATATGGGGCCATTTTACTGAGTCTGCTGACATATGGACAGAAATAAAAGCTCTGTGTGAAGAAGCAGCTTTCTTTAATGCTCTCAATTAGTTGGAATCACAACAGCAATCTGTCTGAACAATGCAGCACGTGTTACTCCTTTGTTTCCTTCTCCTCTTGTGAACACCAGATAATGCTCATGCCTTCAGAGCTTCCTAATGAATTGGCTGACTCAAACAGCTCTAAAGACCTTCTCCTACAGTTCAGCTAGGTAGGCAGTGAATGGATTTATGGAAGGAATTTTTGTCTTTCTCTGCAGAGTAGCTCTGCAATAATAACTCAAAATGTAGTGATCTCTTTTACCTGTAACATCTGTGGTCCAGGGGCTGAAAGCTTCATTTGTTAGGAGATTGGGATGATTCTATTGCTGGAGTGCCAAGTACAGAAATAACTGCCACTGACTGGAAGAAATAAGTGCTTCCATTTCAAAAGATTTATGAGGCGACTTTGCAATGCAACAGTGTGTGGTAACAAATTCGAGAATAAGATACCTAAATATTACTTATGTGTACACATGTAGTCAGTGGAAATTTAGTCAGAGCAGCCCCAGTAGTCCCTGGGGCTCCTAGGCTGAAAGGCAGGCAGGTGTCTCTTTAGTGCAGAGTGAATAACCAGCTCTGCTTCCTCGACTGTGTGAAAGCTTGACTCACGTGCCTGAGCTCAGGTATTTGTTGCCATTTTTGTGATGCCTAGGATATTCCCAGAAGTTTGTGGTTACAACACGGATCTTGCAGAGTCCACCCTCTGCAGAACCATCAAGAGACCAGTAGATGCTTGGGAGCATCTGAGATGGCAGGAGATGTTTGTGTGTGGGCAGGTGTATCAAGTGTCAGATCTCTGTTGAGTCAGCTAATGAGAGCTTAGACATGTAGACATGGCTAAATATATCTGTCTTAATCTGAGGCTGAATTCATCCAAATCTTCCAGACCTGAAAAGGGGAAGAATCTGTTCTCTGATTCTTCAGTGGGATGCTAACTTGAGAGCATAAAGATGAGAATTTGAGGTCATTAAATCCTCCTCTTCTAGGTGTGATTATGCCAGTGAGGGTGTTACTGCCAGTATGCAGTCAGGTTGAATGAGGGTCCTGTAATCCACTTAGATCAACAAGGTTGATTGACACAGAGGTGTACCAAAGGAATGTCTGTCCCTGTGTTGTCAACCTAGTCTGTTCTGCCATTGAAGAAATGGAAGGAAATTCTACTAGTTTGCAAATTCTGAGCTGAAGAATTAAAATGTCAGCTTGTTTTCACTGAGATGAGAAAATGAAAGATGGAAAAAAAGTTTTGGAACATAAAGAAGCCATGGTGAATATGCTTGCTTTTATGGAAATAAGTTTCTTACTAGAATGGTCAAATCCTTTAAACTAGGCACTATTTTTTTCCGAAAAGACCAGGTACTATTTTATTCCTTATGACAGATAAGCATTTTCCAGCATCTGACAGTGTTGCCTCTCCCATTTAGTTAATTTAGGGAAGGGAGGTAGACAAGAAGCTCAGAATTTCCTGCTGCTTTCCCACTCCAGGACTGGTCCCATCTCCCATAGATTGCTGTCACAAGATGGCCAGGCCTTCTGCATCAGTTCTTTCCCAGAAAAAAATAAAGGAGAAGAGAAATTACATATTAGCCGTAAACATGGATTTCTCTCTGGCAATTTCCTGAGCTCATACACTTTACAGTTTCCCAGGAGAAGCAAGCAGATGTTTAATCTAGGCTGATTCCATGCTATTTCTTTAGCTGAAGAAATGTTTTACGGGAAGAGGACTTAGCCTGCAATAAACAAGCGTGCAAAAGCCTCAAGTGGTTGTAGCAGCGATGCAGATAATAACATCTAATGCCCAACTGTGGTATTCACAGCACTGCTGTTGTGAAAAGCAGAGTTTTTCTGTCTTCTAATCTAACTTTTTATCTTTATTTATTCATAACCCTGTGTATAAGGTTCTAGTAGTTAAATAAACATGAGGTGGATGAAAAGAAGCCAGCATGAAAATACCTATGCACTGTTTCCCTCTTTTTGCAGCCCTATGATGTAAATTTACAAGTTACATCAGTGTTGTCCAAACTGTCCCTGTTTCCCCATCCTCATATACACGAATACCTTTTGGATCCTTACGTCAACCTCGCCTCTGGCTGCAAATCTCTCTTCTCTGTGATTGTCAGGGTGAGTAAACACACCATTACTAATTACACATGGCTGTACAGCAGTAATATATTTAATAACTTTGTAGTTAGTGGTAGTAGTTGCTGGGTAGTTTAAGTTGGTAAATGTTTGTCATTGAAAGCAGATACTTACAGTCCTGAGTTTGAATCAAGATTGGGCCTAGATGGATATCTCTGCTCATGCTCTTTTTTTTTCTGATGAGGGCTGTTCTTGACAATTAAGTCCTGGATTTATCAAAAGTCCCCTTCCTCTCCAGTTCCATCTCTTCCTGCCAGACCTGCATGCTAGAAGTGCTGGCTGGGTGCCTCTCACACTGCAGTGTCCTCAGTCAGAATCCTTCGCTTTCCCCACGCACCAGCTGTTACTAAGCTGGTCAGGAGCCTGTTAATGATGCTTGCCCAACAGTATCAGAGGGCTTGGCTCCCTTTCTCCCAGCAGCCCTCCCTGTTCTAAAATACAGTCTTCACTATGTCCCCATGTGCTTTCTCCAGGCCCAGGAATTCACTGTGTCAACATTTAATAAGACAAATTAATCACTGACATAATTAAAACAATTTGTGACAAGAGCAAGTAAGGCTTTTGTATTTCTTTACTTTCTGGACCCACTCACCCTGTTTTTGGGCAGAGCAGCCTCTCTGCAGGTTGTTCTTTGAGCCTGTGAGGATGCTGAAGTGGGTCTGTCCCTGAATCCGCCATTGAACCTTGCTGCCAGGCACTCTGCAGAGGTGTTAACTTTGTGTGTTGATGGCCTGGGCTTTACAGGTCGTCGGGGATCTCATGGTTAGAATCCAGCGCATCCCAGATTTCACTCCCAAACTTCTGCTGGTCAGAAAACGCCTGCTGGGCTTGGAGCCGGAAGGGCCCATGTGAGTAAACGCATTGCACGTTCTCCAAGACGCGTGGCTGGGTTTGTGTGTGCCAGTCCTGATTGCCTGCATTTTTCTTCCTGTCCCAGCATTGACCACATGACGTTACTAGAGGGCGTGATTGTGCTGGAGGAGTTCTGCAAGGAGCTGGCGGCGATCGCCTTTGTGAAGTACCACGCCTCAGCCACGCCCTGAGCAGCCCCGGGCCGAGCCACCCCCGGCTCCGGGCTGGGCTCGGCGAGAGGACCACTGGTAACACCCAGAGAGAAGGTGGTGCCTCCTGGCAAAGTGGCAGGGGATGTTTGGAAGTTCCTTTCACCAGATGTTGAGATTGCAAATGGACTTGGAATATGAGCGAAGGCATTTGGGGAGAAGCCAATACACAGCATTTCTAGCCACTGTATGAAGAGCTGCAAAAGCTGCATGAAGAACCACAGACATCAGACCTTGGTTATTCTGATGACAACGTTTAGAGAGTTTGGGCTCTTGTATGTCCTGGGGCTCACATGCACCAATTTGCTCTTCGTGACCATACTACTTTTTAAAAAGCAAATTAATTTTATAACATTTTTATGTCTTAATTCTTTTTCTTTTCAGTTGGATATATGAAAGAAAAACACACCTATAGTTGCAATGTGTGTTATTAAAAATGAAGAAGTTCAAAAAATCCACCAATGCATATACAATAGAATATGTTAATGAGGGATCATTTTGCTTTTGGTAGATCTTAAGTACAACTCTGAGCTTGATTCCTCAGTGGATTACTCCAAGAGATATATTAGTCTAAAATCAATACTAAAGAAATCAATCCTGATTCGGCATCACATCCATAACAAATACATGTGAAGTGTACATGTTTGTAGCATGTTTGTCTCTGTCATTCCAATGAGAGATTGATCCCCGGGTCATCTGTGTAACTAGATTTGCTTTAGCTTTTTACATGGGAACTCCAGTTGTTTGACTCACGTCACCTTTACGTTATAGGTTAAGTATAGGTCATCAGTAGTTGTTGCTGAAACAGTATTTTTAATTTCTTTTAAATTGGTGTTAGTCTGAATTGGTTTAAGAATCTTTTGTGCCTTGAAAATCAGCAGCATAAATATTCTGTTATTTTGAGATACATTTTTATTGCTTATTTAACCATCACAGTGATGCCAACTCAGTTAAAGCATTGATAACTTATATAGGACCAAAACTCACACCTGCTTTTCACAGTGCTGGGATGCAGGAACGCCTTTCAGTGACTCCTTTTCCATGTGAATGCCATCAGCCAGAGCAGGTGTTGGCATTGCAAGCAGAGGCCACTGCAGGGTGCTTTGCTTCTGCCCTGCAGAGGGTCCTCACTGCCAGCACCCTGTGCACTGGCAGGTGGCTGTGCTGGACCTTGCAGTCACACACAGTGACCTGTCCTGCTCTCCACACCTGTGGGTAGCACCTCTTTCCCCTCCTTTGAACAAGGCAAGGTAGAGCTCAGCTCCTTCAGTTTACATTGTCTTTCCTCGTTTGTCTTTCCTGCCCCCTGTTTGCACAGCTAATGCCCATTTCAGATGTCATTGCTCACATGCAAACATGGACTAATTTATTCAGTCACTAGAATTCTTCTGGATTTACATGACTGTACCTAGAATCAGATTCTGCTCTCTATTCATGCCTTTGAGGTCTTGTTTTTTAATATTTATGGAAGCTGGATGTTAAGAGGCCTTCTAAGTTAGCAGGTTAATTAGAGCAGTGTCACAGTTAATGGGCTAAATTTATTCTTGTCACCAGTGAAGAGCATCCTGCTGTAAAAGCTTCCAGTACAGGTTCAGCTGGAGAAAGCAGTTCTGGAACTGGGGAAACATTTTGGCAGGTAAAACCTGTATTCAGTGGCTCCCTGTACTGGGACACTTTTGTAAAAAGTGTTTCATTTCTCTGGCAAACAGAAGCACGTTTTACTTCTTCACCTGTTTGGTTTTGGTTTTTTTCTGAATTTATCTCCAAAGTGTTTTCAGGTCCAAGTAGCATAGTAGGATAAAGTTTAAAAAAATTACACATAGTTCATCTTTCTTCTTTAGAAACATATCTTGAATGTAGCAAGTCATTTTTAGTGACCTGTATTGCAGACAGTCCACATTAGAAGCTTCCTTAATACCTGACACGTAGTTTAGAACATGTTGATGTCTATGCAGAGTGATGTTTAATACATACATTTGTTATTTATAAGGTCCCAATTCAGCAAAACAGTTAAACATAAGCTTAATTTCAAGTATTTTTCCTTAAATCACAATCTTTTACATAAACAAAGTTAAGCTGTTGAGCAGAAATGCTGATGCTTTACTGAATTTGGGTCTTTGTTGGTTTTGCTTGGGCTTAATTACTTTTTCCTCAAATTGTCTATTTATTTTTTTTAAAGCATATGCTCCAGAATACTTTTAATGTCCCAATTTCAGTGGAAACTGGAAGTGATAATACTACTATAAATGAAAGTAAGAGGAATGTTAAACAAAACTTGCAAGAGCATTCCAAGCAATATAAGAATTGATTAAGCCATTCAAGAGTTGCCTGATCTCCAAGGAAAGCATTAACATCACCTCCTTTGTTTTGCTGTTTTCACTGATACCTGAGCTCATTACACTGAAAGGCTGCAGCCTCTGTGGTGTTTTAGTGCAAGACACTGCAGAGCTGCAAACACAGCTCCTTAAGCTTGTCCATGAGAAAAAAAGTAGATAGTACTATAATCACTCTTAAATTCAGGCTATGATTGTTCAGTCTCCAGTGACATTGGTGATGTTCTTGCAAACCAGATGTTATTTAGTTGATGAATTTATAAGACATGGATCCATCCTCACACAAGTGAAGCAATCCTTAAAGTTGCTTTAGCCTAAACTGCTTTTGTGAGTGCTGCCTACAAACCCTTAATGACCATACCTGATGACAATGACCTTTATTTTTGTAAAAGTGATTTAATCTTTCTTAAGAGATGGAACTCATTGAATTATTTTTTGTGGTGATATTTTTCATGCACTTTTTTTTTTTTTTAAATGATTAGAAGTTAGTTCAGGTCCATGTTTTCACCTTTTTGATCTATGCATGTCATTGAGGAGCCCCTTTTGTTTCTGTATGCGTGTGTTTGTATGTGGTTATTTATTACCCAGGAGGGACACCTGAGAAAATACACGGCCTGAAGAGTTTGTGGCTTAAGCAGATCCTCCAGATGTCAGTGGAAAGGCGAGGGCTCATCACCTTAGAGAATGGGGCCCCTGGGATTAGATTGAAATACTTGAGATGGGATACTAGAATAATTTTTTATTTCAAAAAGCAGATCCAAACCACATTTTAATCCTGATGCACATGTGTGTAAATAGAAGCATTTTTTTACATTCTTTTCATTTAGAGTATGTATTTGATTTAGACTCTGATTTAGAAAATTTTGTAATAAGCCATGTGCTAGCTCTGGTAGAACAAGTTTGTCCTTAGTTTCTCATATGACTGTAATATTCCTGGTATTCAGATCCTGTCTGTGTCATGTTCTTACTATATATTTGTCTGTGCAATATAAAAGCTGTGACTTGATGCACAGCTTGAGTCTGGTTGTACATCACCTATGTATATATATACATATATATATAAAAGGACCAGAATCCCGAGCTTGCTTACACTATGATTAGTGTAAAGATTGCCACACTTCATTTTACAGGGCACAAGTAATCATGGAATGGCTTTGTAAATGCATGGTAATTTCTACCATAACCTGCTGTGCAGTCTCACAGGTGACATTTTATTAGTGCTCTTTGTCTTGCTAGAAGAAATACTAACCCAAAGTACTCGGTAAGATTGAAGGGTCCTGGAGTAGACCTGGGGCTACATGGAAAATCCATATCTGATATTGCATATCATACAGGGTTTTCAAACCATGTCCTCAATGCTTTCTGTGCCCTGTAAAATAGTGTAATTATATAAAATATATACTCCTTGTTTTGCCTCCTGCCTTGTTTACATTAAACAGAGGATATTCAGTAAAAATTTTCTATTAAACTTTGTGTAGGTCACTTACTAACAGTGTTGCCAAGGTTTCACAGATGTGGGAATTTCCAGTGAGGAATTGTTGAAACAGCCACATTACCAGACATACAATATTAAGTTTTATGAAGGAGGTTGTGATAAAACTCAACTTTTTGTGCTAAAAAATGCATGGAGGATTAAAAGGGATATTCTCAAAATAAATTAATTTCAGTGAAGCGACTGCTTCTATTATTACAGAATCCGTAATAATTTTTGTATGGGTGACCTTGGGACAGAAAATGTTTTAACATTTTACATCGTGCCTTTGATCCTGAAGTCCTCATTTATTTTGAGTCTGTAACTACAGCATCTTCTGGGATAAACATGCTTCCTGTACTGTGCTGTGCAGGGCTCGGAGCGAATCAGCCTGCTTTTGCCCAGGAAAATGGGAAGCCCAGGGAAATGGGCAGGATGGAGCCATCCTGGGCACAGATCTGCTCTTTCCTGGGAGCCCTGATACCTTTCCAGAAAGGCTGCAGCTGGTCAAGGCCTCGGTTTTCTATTGCATTTGAGTGCAGTGTATCAGTCACAACATTGGTTTGATGGAGACAAATGTCATGGGGGTGACTGAGCATCGTTTCTTCCTTCAGGGCCTTCGAGGAAGGCTTTTATACACAGGGGTTTATATATGTTTTTATATACTTTTAAATTGTGTTTATTGTGTGTTTTTTCTACTTTTGGTTTCCTTGTAGTTTTCATCAGCCTTTTTGCTCTGTAGGACCCCCTCTGAGGGCTGCACTTGGATGTTAAGCTGTTCCTCTTTGGCATTTAACATCTGCAAGTGCTCTTACATCTTTAACAGGAACAGTGCTACAGCAAGGTGATGCACTTGACAGCTTTCATTATAGCTCTCTGCATCTTTCTCCCATCCTCTTGAGTCTCAGAGCTTGTCATCTCCCACCCCAGATCATTTATCTGCTGTGTCTGCATGAGGCATTCAGAGATTTAGGGAGACTTTGCTTTCTCAAGTAGTGAGGAAGTTGTATCAAAATGGAACGTTTTGCATCGTCTTACATTTTTCTCTTACTTTGATATTCTTGAAATGATGGAGTTACTGAAGCATGGTTATCTTATGGCACTTGCATTCTCATACAGTATTTTGGGGGTCTGTGCCCTGTTGGGGAAAAAAAAAAGAGTGCTGTCAGTGTGTGGTCTCTGGTTCATATTCATTAACTCATTGTACAGATTCTCAGTGTAGATACAAGTAGCACAGGATCTACTGATTTTGTTAACCTTTAAATATCAGCAGAACTGGTGCTGTCGAAGCCTCAAGGATTTTGCTAGTTTGGTAAGTGATCCAGTTGGATTAAAGTGGATTAATGCTCAGTGAAGTGCATCTGTCCCAGGTTGTATGAGCTCTTTCAGCCTAAACCGTGTGTTCCTGGTGCCTCCTTTGTCAGCCGAGGTTCCCTTTGAATGGTGAGAGAAAGAACTAAAGAGCAATTCAGGAATCAAGTGAAGCATATGGTGGATTAAAATGGTCAGGTGTCATAAGCTTCTTGGGAGTGCCAAAAAAAAAGAGTGTGAAATTTTAAATTTTACATGTTTGGACTGGTTGCCTTTGGAGTCAGATCTGTGAGGATAAAAAGATGCACCTTGGAACGTGGTATCTCACTGGGCTACTTGATTGCCCTTGCTAGGATGGCACACACATTCTGAACTATGCTTCATTGAACTCCTGCTGGTCATTACAGTTAATGCTGCTGATGGTATAAAATTGCCACAACGGTGCTGTGGAACTCACAACTTTGCCAGTGTCTTGTAACTTTGACAGAAGAAGTAGACACATCACGTTGGCTTTGCCTTTCTGCTCTACAGCATCATAACTCAGAAGGGGTTTGTATGGTGGCCCCTTCCTCTGGTGATACGTTTTACAGACTGAAAAATAAGGAAACACATGAAAGGGAAAACCCTGTTTCTGTGCTAGGCTGTAGGAACATATTCTCTTAATCACCTTAATTTTCTAAAAGGTGAAACTCATTTTCTAAAGTGAATGGTTCTCTTCTGAAAAGAGGGAGGGGATCCTCCACAGGGAGCCCTAGACAGTGAGGATAAACCTGCTTCAGCAGTTTGCCCTGAGCATGGCAGAAACATGACATTTGTGTTACATGTTTGACAGAGTGTAGGATCCCAGTTCCAATTTGGAGTGATGAAGCAGGTGAAAATGTAAGTCTTCGTGCTGTGTAATACACGTAACAAGATACAGGGTACAGGAAGTTCTGCAGAAAATAGCAAAAGATCTTATTTTAGAGAGGAGAGCAACAGAGAACTAAGTGTAGCATAGTTAAATTACGGCTTAGGGTTAGAGGAACATTAGTTCCCAATAAAAAGATTTGGAAGACCTAAGCAGCAAGACTGAAAGAATTATGAAACCTTAATTTATGAGAACGCAATTATGAGTGAAGTAACATCATCGAGGCAAACTGAAATTCATTGTCAGTGAAAACTTCCTGACCTTGAATGTCGCTAGACCAGAAGTGGAAGGAGCCTGTAACCTCACACTTTTAAAGCCAGACTGGACAAAACAGGGAATGTTTCACAAGGGAACCAGCCTGTGTTGGTGAGGAGGTGAGGCAAACACACATTTACATCCTCAGACTCCCAGCTAATGAACGGTTCCAGCATGACTTGGGATTGTTCTGCTAGAAAGCAGGGAGGTGGACTGATCCACTTGAGCGTCTCCTGTAAAGGAGGGAAGTTGCTGCAATCTGAGGAAAGCAATTTTCAGCTTTTCCGACTGCCAGTCACTTACACAACAGCCCCTCTGCAGATGCAGCACCCATCGCACGCAGCGGGGGCACGCCTTGATTAGCGGGGCAGGATCCCCCCATGCTGAGATGCCTTGGAGAGGAGAAACAAATTACCTGTTCTCTGCATCGTCATTATCCTTTACTCGAGAAACCCACTTGTACTTCCCTCATCTTCACATCCACAGGAAGCACCTGTCAAGTTCATATTTCTTAATTTGGGTCATAAATTTTTATTTCCTAGCGTTTTCAGAGACTCCTATTTTTACTGTTCGCAGGCTGTCCATCAGCACTGCACATTTCCAGACAATTTTCCTTTCAGGTTCCTGAAAGGGAAAAGAATCTTTGTATTGTTTATCCTGGCTTTTAGACTCACATTCTCCTGCCTTGTTAATTCCATCCTTTCAAATCTCTGAAAATGTTTTGTGTCTTGTCCTTCACCTTGAGGATTCAGTAGTCAGCAGTTTGTGCAGCTCGGCAGGCAGGGAGGGTTGTGGACAGCACGGATAAAATCAGAGCTGTTTCTGCCCACCCAGCTCCAGCTGCAGGATCTGTACAGGCGGAAATCCCATCTGCGTAGCAAACGTGGTGGAGTGGTCAGAAGGAAAACCTGGACACTCTGAAATCCATGGAAGTTTTGTTGTCACTAGAAATGCATACAGTTTTCACAAACTCATCTTGGCGTTTCTGATACTGTGTTTTTCAGAAGGAAAACCAGGAATGAAAATTAAGAAAAAAGTGGTTGCTGAAGAAAACTGGATAGCCTGGACATGTTTAAAAGAAAGACACCTAAACAGGAGTCTTCTACTGACCTGGCAGCAGTTCTGAGCTTCCCAACAACTGTGTTTGGTGCCAGCTCAGCACAGGAACAGGACGTGGATCAGCACTGGCTTGTGTGGGACAACTTGTCTGGGACCAAGGGAAATACAACAGTTTGCAACCCTCAGAGGGCATTTTAAAGAGTTACCACGGAAGTAAAGATAAACCAGTGAGAGGAGAAACATATTTCATATATACTTATATAATGTATGGCATATATGTTATAGATGTACACATATATTTCATATCTATAATATTTCTAATTGCTCAAAAATTTATTATTTTATGCTGTTTCTTTGTTCCAACGATCAAACACAAATTACTAAGGAACTGAAGCCTGAAGAACTTGGGATGAAAATACAGTCATCCTTGTTTACATTGGCAAAAACTTACCAGGATCATATACGATACATACTTAAGCCAGTGTAACTGAAGTACTGCCCTCACAGAGCCATCCACCAGAAGGCTGCTTTGCTGTTGGTAAATAAGACCTTCCATTAACAGCTTAGAACTCTGCTGTTCCCTGACTTTTCGCCAAAATTTAGGAAAAGTAGTAGTAATACTGGCTGAATCATGCATCAAAATTGTGTGAGCAGTTTCATGCTATATATATATATATATATATATATATATGTTAAATGTCTGCTTCTCTGGAGCCATGATCTCAGCTTAGATCATTAAATAAAGAGTTGGTTTAATAACAGCCAATAAATCACAATAAACCTTGATGTTTCCAAGATGGCAAATATGCTTATCAGACCATATCTTTACATCCTAAAAGATCAAGAGTGAGCACAAACCCTCTTTCCCCCTTTTATAATTAATTCCAAATGTCAATTTGATCTACTAATATAATTGTAATTGCCAAATTTCTAAAATGGGGTTGCCTTTTTGTTTCTAAATATCAACCAAACAGAATAATGAAAAAAATAGATGCCTTGATGTGCTTAAATGTGATCTGGTCACCAGTGGGGCAGGCCCATGGCTTCCTCTCTTTTCAATTTATGTCTCTCAAGTGAGATTCTGGCAAGGACTGTTCTGGCTGGTCTTGTCTAAGAGGGGAAAGCTGCAACATGAAAAGTTTCTGCCTTTTACTTCTGGGGTAGAAAATGGAAATACATCATGATGGATACTTCGGGATTATGACATATATATACTTACCCTGAAAACCATTATTTTTATGTTTCATTTTGTTCTGGGAAGAAGCAAAGGTGTGGGAACTGTAAATAATGCCATGCTAATAATACCAGCCAGTATCTGCAGCAGTTGATGCCATTTCAAGGCACATTTTGCTCTTTAGCCCTGATCACTGTCTGGTGCTGCCAATTGTTTAGTTCTTTTCAAGCAGTTTGCTTACTAACCACGCACTGAGGTGATGCTGAGTATTCTGAGCAGTTTTGTTGAGTTTGTGGTTTTGAGTGGCAAATAGGTTTTTTTCTCCCTGTGACGGATGACTTACTCTGTTAATAGAGGAAGCTGTCACAGAGGAATTACATGTATAGACTTCATTTTCATTTTTAAAGTGCAAGCTGTATAGGTGAAATTCATCTTTTCAGCTCTTCAGGTACTAAACTGGTGGAAGGGGCTTGACTTCTTAGTCTTGACTCAGTTTTCTAGAGAAACTTTGTGTGACTATATGAACAATTACCAGAAGTCCCTAAGAAATTGCTCCAACATTTGGCCTCATTTATTACGTCAGTGGAGAAGTGTGGACTGCAAGAGCAAGCTGACCCAGATGCCAGATAGAGAAGTTCTCCAGGTTGGAACTGAAATTTGATAATAAAAACTTGCACCATAATGAGCCAAGGTCAGTATAATTGTGCAACTCTACTATTTCAGCAGCTGAAGATTCCACCTGATTAACCTATTTATAGCTTTGTATTAACTCAGTACCATTTATTCCAGATGCTCCATGGAATTTTATCAACAGCCAAGGAGACACCAATCCCAAGTGCAGTATGGAATGAGCTGGCTTTCATTAAGTTAACTCCTGATGTTCTGCTGATCCCCTACCTTGAGCAATGTATTAGCAGGGTCTGAGTTGGATGAGAAACAAATGAGAAACTTAAAAATAGCATAATAATGTAGCCATGTATCTCTGTTGTATTGTATTGCCATCCCTAGCAATGGGCCATAGGTTTAGTGCTGAGTTTGCACGGTATAAAATGGGTTAGCAAACATATAAATGAACCCAAATGGGTCTTAGACTGAGACAAAACTATCACCATGAACATCACAGTCCTCCTGGGGAAAGGCTCCCCAGTGAAAGACACCGGTGACCTTCAGCACCACCACCACCATGACAGCACGGACCACAGAGCCCCGAGGAGCAGGGAAAAGGACCACTACATCAGCAAATGGGGGGAAAAGTAGGAAGAGCACTTTTAACAGTTTTATTATTAGCATTGAAATTTTTTGTGCCTAGACAAAGCTGCTTCTTTCTGTGATAATTACTTCTGGGCTGATAGTGGCTCTTGGAACAGACTGCAAGTATAGGAGGTAAGAGGATCAAACACACCAGGAAAAGTTTTGTCTCCTGCTGCCAGGGAGAAGACTCTGGCAAAGCAGGGACAGATACTTCTAACTTCTGGAAAAATGTCATCTGTTTTGTTGTTGGTTTTGATCCTGATACACTCCATGCTGTGGAAAAGCTGCTTGAGGGCTTTTCCTGCATGAGAACAGTGACATTTGATCTGAAATCTGGAGCCCAGACTGGGGATATGCATGAGGCTGTTGGTAAATACCACTCTTCAACATTTAAATGGTGCTGTAGCTCCAATTGGGAGACTTTAGCCAACTGCAGCCACACCATCCCTATTAAAGAAACAAGAGAACACCTAAGTCCTGTCTCCAGCCATGCATTTTATAAGAAAAGCTGTTTTTCTTCAGTTTGAATATACACATATCTACTCGAGTCATATTCTACTCTGCTACTGCCTCCAGGTTTATCCAGAATAAAAAATTGCTACTGTGACAGTCAGTATGACCAGACTGCTAAAATAGAAACACAGAATTTCATTCAGATGCTCATCATTATTTAATCCAGCAAATATTAAAATTTTATTTCACCAGAACATATTTTTCTTTGGATTTGGTCCCAAATAATTTCATTCCCTGGTTTTTGCATTGTTTCAGTGACAGAGTACTTGCATCATAATTGTTCTTAAGGGGGTCAGTGTGCATGTGGGAAACAAAGCTCTCATCAGTGGGTACCATTCTTAGTATCCATTTGTCTCTCGGTTCCCTGAATCATTGTTGTGAAGCATTTCCAGGGAGCTGATAATCACGATTTAAACCATTATGTGTTCTACCATTTATAAGCGTGTCTGAGCCAGAAATCATTCCGTGGCTGTTGCTGCTGCATCCTTCAGGGACAAAATGTTCTAAAGAGCTAATGTTGCTCTTTCATTAAGAAACCTATTCAGAACCACAGAGAGTGATTTTGACAGTGCAATTGGTAGTTGCTCTAGGGCAGGAGCTTGACAGGAGTCCTATTTTAAGCTAAATGAATGTATTCTGTTTATTTAAAGAAGCAGAGTCAGTTATAGATTTTGGTATGCATGCACAAGTATACACCTGTGCATCTTGTGCACTCTGCCTCTCCAGATTGCACAAAATAATGCTGCCTTGATACATAAAAAACACTTTTGCTTCTGGGCAGACCTGGCATGAAGACTAGGAAAGAAAAAAGAAAGAGGGGAAAAAAAAAGGAGAAGAAAAGGAAAAGATAAAGAGAAAAAGAAAAAACAGAGAGATTCCTACAAACCCAAGATCCGTCATTTTACCATATCTCATGTTTTTGAGGTATGAACACATTTTGCTTTTTCATATAGAATCACAGAATCATTTAGGTTGCAAAGGACCTCTTAAGATCATGAAGTCCAACCATTAACCCAGCACTGTCAAGGCCACCACTAAACCATGTCCCCAGGTGCCACATCTACACATCTTTTAAATCCAGCCAGGGCTGGTGACTCCAGCACTTCCCTGGGCAGCCTGTTCCAGTGCCTGACCACCCTTTTGCCTAACATCCAATCTAAACCTTCCCTGGTGCAAATTGAGGCCATTTCCTCTCATCACCTGGGAGAATAGACCAACCAACCCCCACTCATACTTTGTTGGGTGTAAGTGTGGGTGGAGAGAGAAGGGCATTTAGTGAATAAGGGAAGTTGAGGTGAAGGTCACCAAGATTCAAAGTGACAGAAGAGATTAAGTCCTTGCAAAGATGAACACGGGCATAGTTTCACATCACAGTTTTTCTGGTGGCAAAGCTGGTTTTCAAAAGTTCATAGCTGCTGGGCATTGTGTTACATAAATAACATTACACTGGTCATTGCACCACAGCCCAGAAAGTTCAACCAGCACAGGCAAAGGTTATAAACTGCTGCACGGAGGTGGAAGCGTGAACTGGGGTGGGAATGGCAGCACATTTCCATTTGTCTCCATGGAGCAGAACTGGAAAGAGCAGCAATCTCTGAAAAGGAACGGTGCTCATGTGGCTGGGCCATGGTCTGGGGAGCTGGAAGAGGCTGGTTTTTGTTCCTGACCCTGCTGCATGACCCATCACTTCTGTTACTACAGCATGAGAGAAATATTACTGAAAGTATTTCCTCAGAAGGGTGTAGTTATGTGTCATGAATGCAAGTGTAATAGAAGATGGCATAAAAACACAGCATTGTTATCAGTCCCTCTCATCTTTATAAGTGTCACTGCTCAGGCAATTGCAGACTTTCAGAATTAGATCTCCTGGTGGTGCTACCAAACACATGCTTGTGTCTTAGCAAAATGTTCTTTGTGAGGAGTCTCGAGATCAAAGACGTCTGGGCTTGATTGGAAACCAATTATCTACTGCTGTGTGGACCTTTGAAAAATAACAGGATTTCTATTTCCTTTGCCCTTTGATCCCCAAAATGAGCAATATAAAGATAAGGAATATCAGAACAAAAGAATAGCTGTACCAAGCAAAGAGTGGAAAGGGAAAGCAAGAATGTATTTACAGATTAGTTGGATAGATTTTAAAAAATTTTAAAAATCAGGTTTCTGGATTAGAAAATCCCAACAAGCTACAGGCATAAGCAATGTATCTTTCAGCTCAGTATCTCTGTAAATCAGAAGAACATCCAAACACAAGGCTGCAATATAGATGTCCATAGGAAGGATATTTTTTTGTTCCATATGCAACTGGAATTACAGAATTACTTGTGCAGCTGATGCTACTCAAAGTACCATTCTTCTGCTGTACCTTTAATCTTATTGCCTAAATTCTTTAGCTTTTCTCCTACTCTTTTCCTTGTTTGGCTTCATATTCCAGGAAGAACCCAATGCCTACAAGTGCACTTTGCAGCTCCAGCTCTGTTGTGATTTCCAGCGCTGTCTGCAGCCTGTGGGCCAAGGAAAGCAGGTGCAGATCCATCCCCTCCTGTAGCATTTCACCCACTTCCATGGCCCCGTTACTTTAATTTTAGTTTCACTGTCTGGGGTCAGTTCCTCTTCAGGGACAATTAACACTGAGCCTCTGAAATCCGATAGGGATTTAAAGCAATGGGTGAATGGTTGCCACCTGGTGAGAGGAGGAGGAAGGAGGGGGAGGATGAATGAGCCGCCCTTTTCCTTTCTCATCCGGCACACATTAGTGGATCAATGACTGAAATGGATGAGGGTGCTGCTGAAGTGTCAGGCACTGTAATGATGTAGCTGCTATTAATGGCTAGAGCTTCAGCCCGGAAATTATAGATGAAGAAATGGAAAAAAAATATTTCTGTGGGCTCTGAATTGGTGATTTGAGGATTGTAATTTAGTGCTCACTTTCATATTTCACAAAAAGGCAACTGTGCACATTTTCAGAAGTTCGCCTGTTAGTTAAGGAAGGAATAAAGTCAATAAAGTGTGTTTGATTTCAATTCTCCTTCCATTTCCCATCTAAGAAATGACACACAATCAGCAAGGGTGGCTTTCCTTTAAACCAAGGTTCATGCTTTTCAGCAGATGTGTTTGCAGTGGGGAAATGTACCATCAGCTCTCTGGCTGTCTGGATTTAGAGCAATTATACAAAATACTGTCGTTTATATAGCCTGTGAATTCAGCATATTTCAAGGTCAAATTCCTATTTCACTAAAATCACTGGCAAACACACGGTTACCTTCAGGCAGCCTGGATCTAGACACAGAAAAAAAAAAAAACCACAACAACACAAAACTGATCAAAGCAACCCCAAAATCCCACAGCAAAAGCACCTCATCTTGCAAAATTGTTGAAAAGGACAAATCTGCTATTCTCAGCTAAATCTGTGACCCGAGGGAGGCTGTACCCTTCCACCAGCAGTTTGACCAATACCAGGATTCAACAGGGTTTTATCCATATTGACTTTCTTTGGGCTTCCCTTCTCCTACAGCAATCAGACAGGTCACACAGGGGAGCATGAAGGGAGGGAGTTCAGCTCCCTCCTCACTGACAATGATGCAAAGCAACGTCCTCTGCTTCTGAGCCACTAAAAAGTGAATATATCAAATTCTAAAAGAAAGATGTCTATAAGAGCAGTGTTTCCACTCTCATCTTTCAGGTTAACCTACTTTCTGCCTCCTGCTCTGAGGCTTTTCCCTGTGTCCCTGCTGCGGGTGGCTGCTGTAGTTGCTGCTGAGGCTGCAGCTGCCCTTTCTGCAAGCAGCCAAGGGGAAGGCATCCAGCATGGATTGGGTGAAACAACAATAGCTGGTCCTGAAAAGCAGTTCCTGCCTAAAACCACAGCAGTCGGGCTTGCCGAGATGAGGGAATTCTGCCCTTCACATGATTCCATGACACTGCTGGGGCACCTGCCAGTCCGCTCTCCCAGCCTTTCCTGCCTGACAATTAATTCCCCACAGGTCTCATAGTGGAAGCTTCAGTGTGTGCCAAAAAGGTTTTTCTCTAACTTCAGACTCCTAACTGTTTTTCTCTGCTTCCTAAATAGCAAAGACTGTCTGATAAGGCAGTCCTGGGTGAGCAAGGAGAGGAGGCACTGAGGTAAACAACAACGGGTGATCAGGCATAAATATTTCAGAAAAATGTTCCAGCGTAAAAGGCTTGGCTGCAGCTATTCCTCCTGAGGGGTCAAGCTGCAAAAGCCTCTTCTCACTCCCCCAGCATCTGCCTCCCTGGCTCTGAGGCATGGACACATCCTAGTGCCTAATAAATTTCAGGGATGGGCAAAGCAGGAGAGCAAGTATTTACTTTGCGCTAGTAAAACAGCGCTTGTAATTCTGCCTTGTCGCTGGCTAATTAAAGCTTGCACAGCCAGTTCATCATCAGTCAGGGGCTGCCAGCCCCGTTCCCTGCCAGGCCGTTCTGCTGCTCTTAAAGCCAGCCCCATGCGACTCCGAGTGTTCCCCGGTAATTGAGGCGGTCGTGTTCCACATGGCTGCGTGGCCGCTGCCCAGCCGTGGGTTATCACGGTAATGGGCACATCAGCAGTTTGACCCTTTTCTAACACACTGGTTCATAGAAAACGCTTCACTGCAACTGGTATTTATCTCAAAATGCGCATTATAGAGAAAAAAATCTGCAACACCCTGCCCTAAGGATCCAAAGCACAGATTCAGCGTTCTCTGGGGGTTTCTGCTGCGCTGCTTCAAGAGGCTGCTCTCCCCCACAGCCCCCGGCTTATCTCTCCCTAGAGCAGAGGCGACAGAAGGGGATGATGCATCTGCTCCTCACCTCCCCTGCTTCTTAGGCCAGCTCCTGCCCTGAATACATCTGGTACATCCTGCAGAACTGTACCACAGCCGCGTTACCCTGCAGGACAGGCAGCCCGAGCTTTCAGCTTTCTGAGAAGGTGGGAACGTCTCTGCTTTGCTGAATTCTAACGGGAGCCGGACTCTGAGACTCTTAAGCAGCCTCTTAGTGCAAAATACCGTGTTTGTAAAGATTGATAAAGAACTCATGAAATTACTAAAAACTGTGGGCTGAAAGTCACCCTGAAAGTCACGTCAGACCCAAATACTGCGTACACAGAAGCATCTTTAAACCATTCAAGCTGTGTGGGTTAGGGTATATGCCAGCTTGGGAATTCTCTGTGGATGGATTCAAGTGGGACTGCCCTGTAAATAAGCAGGTTGTTCATGGTCCAACTCAAATTCATCTAACATTTGTGTTTTCTAAATGTGCAACAATCAGGATGCCTAGAGAAAAAGAAGTGGAGCAAAATCTCGAGTTCTGGGTTTGTCTGAGGGCTTGCAGGTTCCTCTTGTGCCCTTCAGAGCTCAGACACTCTCAGTGAATCTCAGCCCTGCAGCCACGAGGCAAAAAGTCCTCGTTGTGGTCCTGGAAGGAAAAATGCTGCCAGACCCCCAAGGTTCAAAGACTTTGCTCATGGAGTACAGGGCATTTTAGAAAAGCTGGTTTCTTTGCTCACTGATAATTTTTCCTCTGGTTCTGATTACTCAGAATGATACTGCTAAACAGCACAGGAGAAAGTCAATCAAACATTGGAAAAGATACAATAAGCACCTATTCTAAAAGTATTTCCTTATTTCTGGGTTTTTTTCTGTCTCTGTAAACTCACCTGACAATATTTACGTTTAAGATATACAATCAATATAATTTTAAACTCTTTTATGGGAGATAATTACTTTCAGTATTTGAAGTATTTGGAGAAAATATGGACAGAATGTGGACTTTCCTTGTCTTGGAGATAAATTATTCATCTTTGTTTCAACATGTAATTTATTAATTTTTAATTAATAATACAGACAACACTGGATAATTATTGTTACTTCTTTTGGCTTTTTCCACTTAGCAAAGAAGCTGGAAAGATAAAGCTTAGCATATTCAAAAAGATTCAACAAAATGCTATTTCTAACACTGTGTAACTCTCGAGGTTGGTTTCATTTCAAATAGAAAATAAAAGTAATATGTATTGTATGAAACTGTAAGGGAAAAAGCACAGAACCAACACAACACTCCCAGCTTCTTGTCCTCTAAAGGTCAGCTGTGAGGATGTGACACAGTGTTAAATTACCAGGGCAAAAGAAGCTGAAATGCAGAAGTATGGAAATACAAAAGAAAGAAAAAGAAGGCTTGAACAATTCCAGGCCATTATTTTGTAGTCCTCAGAACATCCAACTGCTCTGTAAATATTGCTTAATTAAATGTACTTGGATTGACAGCAATATTTAATTCCAATTGCATTATAACAGAATCACTACCTGCAATATTAATTCCAGATTCTGCAGCAGAAGCAAACCACGAGTAGGTCTGAACTTACATCCTGATCAACAATTTATGGTGCAGGTCCAAAAGTGTCAAGTCTAAGGACAATATTAATTTATTACAAAGTCATACAGACCTCCACCTCCTTGATTCATGTTCTCTGCTCCCAACTTTACAGAAGACCTGTGTAAAGGTCAGCTGCTTAGTCTGAATGTCACGAAGAAGAATGAAGCAAATAGGGTCACCCCTTCAAATTTTAGCTTCCTAGATCTGGTACTACATCAAGCAGATATTTGTCTTGGATGCTGTGAGAAGGAAAGGCATTTTGGTGCATGGAGCAGTGACTGAATGGGAAATCTGACATGACTACAAAAAATGGACTTATGATCTGTCACAAATTCAGGTCTGTCAGTCAGACAAAATGTGAGACCCTGCTAAACTAAATGGGCTTGTTTATCACTGTAATTATGTAGCTTTACAATGATAAGGTATTACATCTACATGTCTTACTCTGTGCCAGGAACTGTTCTGCAGAAACCCAGTAAATTTAATTACCAGAGACAGAAAAAGTTCCTTTATTTCATGATCTATCCACCCCTGCAATGATTACTCTGGGGAAATTCCCACTGAAGCCAAGCAGATGGTTCCTACCTTGTTGTACACCCAGCTTATTTTCTTTTAAGCTATGAAGTGGTTTACAATGCCATTTTTCTCTGGAGCTGTCTTGCATTTGGCAGACCTCTGACTCTGTGTGAATTCTCTTTTATTGTATGTGTGGATAAATGGCTCATTTTCTTTTTTACCCCAGATCCCACTTTTTACCCAGCAAATCCCACTTTAGATTCATATAAATAAGGACATGAATCAGACAATGAATCTAGACCAAACATGCTTTCAACAAGATGACTTCCATTGACTTTGTTACAAGGGAGTCAATAATCAGATTTAACGTCACTGAGCCACATTGTCTCTGGTGCATCTCCACAAACACCTGTACTAAGCTCTTAAACACTTATCTATGGACCAATAAGGTGTATTTCTGCTTCTGACTAATCCCTTGCTCCCTTTTTGCACAGATATGTAAATTTGCAGCAAACTGGAACTGCTTGGATGAGGGAGCTCCCTGCTTTCCCTGTGCCTGCTGGTAACAAACACTGGAGGAAATGTGTCTGTGATAATCTCTAAGGCAATGTTTGTCCTTGTGTCAGAAGCCAGCTCAAGCCCTACACACTGCTCAAGGGACTTACCCCAGACAGAGGTGTGGCTGTGCATTGTTCTCAGCAGAAAGGCAGATTTCTGCTATTTCTCCTTTCTTCTCATAATCATTCCAGGCTAACAGAAGGAATATCATACAGGTTTCGGAAAAGTGATCAACGCTGATGATATCTCTCAGGAAACTTTTCTTGAAGTCAAATCTTTGTAAAACTACAACTGCCCAGATTAAAGCCTGAACCTAAATTGGCAGGTGCCTGATTGAGGAATAGTATATACTTTATCTGATTTGAGACTATGTAGCTCCAAGGAGTTCTTTAAAGAGAGATAAATCATTAATCCCCACAATCAGTTCAGAGCAGCCAGAAAAAAAGATAAAGTTCCCATGTCTTTGTGCCACATATACCTCCAGGCATCTTCTAACAGATTTCTCTGCAGTTTGAATTCAGCTCTCTACTTCAGAGTTAGAGACACACAGGGAAGCTATGTTTGAAAGCAAAGAAAATAGCTGAAAACTCTCAAGAGATATAATTTAAAATGGATGGTGGTGTGATGGGGGAAATTTATTTGCAAGCATTATGTCATATTTTTTCTCAAATACCCATTAAGAGCATACACAATACCTGGATGACTTAACCTGTGACCATTATTTATTGTAACCTACGTTTTCCCCAGAGTGAATGCCTGAATTCGAATCTTCCATTAATGGCTAAGTGCACTTCTGGGAAGGGTAAACAGAACAGCAAAGGCCTGGATCCGCAGGCAAGAAGCACACAGCAATCAAAACCAGAAAGAAGAAAAGTGGCTTTAAGTGTCCTCTTTGCTCCCCTTGCCTGGACAGGCTCTGTAAGGCTGGCCCCAGTGGAAATGAGAAGACCCTGCAGCTTGCTCGTTCTACTCATAGTTTGCTTCAATCTTTTCCTTTTTACTGTGGAATAAAGAACCCATTTTCAGGCACTGGGGAGAAAAACATTCACCCAGGAATAGCTCCAGCACAGTGATCGTGCAATGCAGCGATTTGCCACACAGCATCTTTGATGCAGAATTACTGTGATGATCAAAGGAAGTGTAATCAGCTCAGTGGTTTGTAAGTGTTTGCAGCCCCTTCTGCCCGCCTGCCACTGGCCAGGATGTCCCCTTCACTTTGGACAGCAATGATGCAGGGAAAACCAATAATAGCTCTGTGGCCAGCCTTCCCCCAGGCGTGTTTTCACCCTCATCCTTCAATGAGAGGACAGATGGAAATACGAATTACAAGTGAGAGACATTGCCAAGTCTACCCATTGAGGGAAGGACTTCTGAGGGAAGGTCATCTTTTCTATCTGTTCCCTGCCCCATGAAACCTCTGAAATGAGCTCAGAAGATTTTCAGAAACATTTGGAAGTGTGTGCCTATGAACTGAAGCATGGCCTACCAGCATCATACAAGGCTGTTGTGTTGGCTGCTGAACCCAAGCACAAAGCACAGCTGATTTTGGAGACATGATGGTGATTCTCTGACACACAAACATCTTCCTGTGAGCATCTCCTCTGGCTCTATTCTTGTTTTATGATGGTCAGATGTTGTGGAGCTCCCTGGGGAAAAAGCAAGTGTACTGTGCTGCTGAATCTCACAAATCCACAATTTTCAGTGTTAAAACTGTTGGACTTCGAAGCTAAATCCAGATGAATGCTTCTGAGGAGGAAAGCAGATCCTTTTAGTGTCTGAACCATTAAGCTGTACTTAAAAGAATGAGGGAAAGGTCTCAAAAGTCTTGTTTAATACAAGCTGCTGTTCTAGATTTCATTCCTCCCCCAGCTGGTATTTCCTGCTCTGCAAGACACAGGGGAAAGCTAAGGCAATATTTAATGGGATTTCTCTGAAAGAGAAATCTTTAAGCTCTGCTATGGCACTAGAAGCAGGGGTGGCTGGGGGACCTGCATGACTGGTGCCTGCCCAGGAGTGTGTGCTGTGCAGACAGTCGTGGGGAGTGAAGAGCAGAGAGGCTGCCATTCCACAAATCTGCCTCTGCTATATCCAAGACAAATCTAATTTAAGCTTTATTTTTGAGGATTTAAGTGGGGAACAGCCTTGTCCTTGTTCTCTGCACAAGAGGTAAGGTTCCAGCAGCTGGAGCTGCTGGCCATGGAGCAGTTACAGTAACTAATCAACTATTGCTGAAAAGTAACTTATTAATTTGACAGTCAAATCACAGATTTCTTTTAGAGTCCCTCTCTCCTACTGCCAGTATTGAATGGGCAGGTTCCCACATTAACTTTCTGAGTTGCTGTCATCTGCAGCAGTTCATCTATTCCAACTCTTACCCCTTAAGCTCTTTTGGACTGAAACAAGTGTAAGCTCTTTGCAGTTTGTTCATTGGGGCTCTCACTCTAGCAGAGTATCAGACTGACGCCAGGACAGCCACGGCCTTGGGATTTTTTTAAGGACGTTTAGTTCCTGCCATCTGTCTGTTGGCTCAACTCTAAGAGATTTAGATTGTGCTGCCTTCCCAAAGTTGTTTTTTTCCCCCTTGGACTGCTGTCAGGATATGCAATCTGTCTCTGTGAGTGTTCCACCGAGACAGCACTTGAGATGTGATAAAATGCCTTCAATTCTTACATGTGTTACTTTATTTCTTAAGACCAGGTGATGATAATGACACATTTATGATGCACATCACTTTAAAGGCAATGCGTACAAAGAGGTTCCAACCTTCTAATGCAGACTTAGTGCATTTTAGGAACAGTGTAACAACATTTTCTATGCTATTTCCTCATTTTGGCCTATTAGACCAGGTTGTTTGGTCAAGCTGAGGTGTGAGATGAATGATTAGTTTTTGTGCTGCCACTAATCCGGGCTTTCCACAGAGGGGCCATTTCACTCAGCAGTGCAGGCATTGAGGAAGAAGTGGGGGTAGCTGCACTGCTTCTTGGTTGTGTGTAATTTAGTTAAACCCCACTTTATTTTCCATATTTATTTTCCTCCAAGATGTTTTGGGAGGAGCTGGTATTTCTCTGATGCTCAGTACCCCTCCCCATCAGCCTGCTTTTGCCACAGTGTTAGACAACCAGCTGGACTTTAGTAACACTGAGAGACAAACTTCAGAGCCAGTGCCATAAGTACCCGATCCATTTGGATGCTGAGCATTTGTACGCAATCCATTAAAGGTTTAAACTTAGAAGTGGTTTATGAGTGATTCCCATGAGAACAGGAAATCCCTACTAGAAGATGGGGTCAGAGGACACAAGTCTCCTTAGGTGAGCTGTTCTTATGAAATTTCTGCTTTTGTCAAAGTTGGGGTACATATTTTGTGGTCCAGTTTTCAGATATGACTTTTAAGAACGGGACATTCCCAGTGATAAATCTGAAAGTATGGCAGATTCTGTCTGTTTTGGTAAATAGGTTATGAGCCCATCAACGTTTACATTATGATTTTAGACTCAGCTTGAGGGCCCACCTAGGCTTAGATTAGACCTTTTACCTTACAAGGTTTATTTATTTTAAAGACCTTAAAAATATTACATTAATAGTGTGTTTCTAGATATAACCCATACAAAAGAGACATTTCGTTTATAGAATGAAAAAATAAAACTCTAAAAATGTGGGAGTGCAGCTGGTTAATCTCTGTGTTCTTGTCTAATTGACAGTTTTAAAAAAACACTGTCTTAGCTAGAAAATACAATGCCTCCTTTAACAAAACACATCTTCACAGTCCTACTTGATTGCAGGGCTCACATTTTATCTATATAGCTGAAATCCAACTAAATGATCTTTGTGTTTAGCTGACTGCAGTGCTTTTGCAGAGAATGATGATAAATCTGCAACAGACAAAAACTAGATGTTTTCAGTTGCAATAAAAATTAGTTATTTTTTAAAGTGAGAATAACAACAAAGAGGCACAGATTAGACAATGTAGGATTTAGATAAATTTAGGGTTACAACAGTTCTCTTGCCTTCAGCCAGTATAATGAATAATTTAGAGCCAAATTTAGGGGCACTCCAGGACTAAAGTATTGCACTATCTAATTTCTGTTGTTACTCTGAAGTGTAAGCAGCAAGCTTATTAAATATGAATGGAGTAATCAGACAAATTCTATGACTGTGTGCATGAGCTTCTCATTAATGATTCACAATGAAGCATCATGAAAGACTAAATAGACTGCACTGGATTTAAAAGTAATAAATATACTCCAGAAACAAAGTAATTTAATGACCTTCCTATGAACGACGGGGCTTAAAGCAAAAGGGTGCTCAAGCAGAGAGCATCCTCATCGAAGCTCTAACTCAAGCAGATCATCTTTTGCACATCCCTCTTGATTATCTTCTGTCAAAACAGCCCTTCCATGGCAGCCCCATTTAGTGCCTCTTTTAAATGCTGTGTTTATACCCTGGTAAGCTCAGCCACCACAGCCTGCCACAATTTCACCCCTGCACAGGGAGATTGCTGTAAACTTCTCCTTAGTAGGACAGAGCACGTACCTTCAAGCCAAGCTAGCAATTAGGGCATGATTTTGAGCATCCTTTACCTCTCACTGACTTCAACAGACAGCACTCCTGGGATCAAGCTCTTCAGCTGTGTAAGTGAATCCTGCTTCAAAGGGAAATTCTGAGCTAAAAGAAAAATATACTTTCACCTTTGTTCAGCTTTCCAGGAAGGGGTTTTCAAGATCTAACAGAGGAAAAGATTCTTTAGCTTATTTTTGTATGTTTGAGATTAGATGCACTGATGTTCCTTTCAGAAGTGGGATGTGAATCAGGATGCCAGAATCAGGATACCAGAATTCCTTCCTTCATCAAACAGTTTAAACAGAGATTCAAATTAAACAAAACCAGTTAAAACTGACTGACTTTCTAGTTGTTATCAGATTTATAATTCTAGCAAATTGGTTTTTTTCCTAAACAAAAATATGTCTGAATAAATGTCCATTATCATTTCCCCACAGTGATTACTACAAACCCCAAACTTTCTCTTTGTCTAGCTGTCTAGACAATATCCTTACAAATCCAGCAAGATAAAATTGCCAATGAAAGAATGATAAAAATACATGAAAACCTGGAAGAGATGTCGGAAAACTGAGAAATACTTGACTTCATTTTACTTTCCTATTTCAAAGAAAAGTATAGGTCTTCAGATATGACAGGCAAAAATATAGTCTCAGGGTGCTCATTGTGCATGATCAAGATATGGCATGGGATAAGCCAGACTGAGTGGAATATTGATTTAGGTATGTGTGCTGGTCAAAATATTTATTACTTTGTTCACATAGACATGATAAATATGGAACATAATTTTAATGATTGCAACCCAGAATAGAAATGCAGAACTCATCAACTTTTTGATCTCCTTGTTTTTAACAAGGTACCTGTAAAATCAGTCTTTCTTCTCGCTGCAATTTTAAGTGCAACTTTATGAAAAGAAAAAGCAGGCATTATCAATTTTATCCTACAGTTGGCAATTAGCATCTTTACAGACTCTGAAGCCTAAACAATTAAAAGTTGAATAATTTATGGCAAATGGAACCATTTCTGTCAACAGTATTATAACATGCATTTGAAGTATACTTCACTGCCTGGAGCTGCTCGATGATTGATCCTGGAGTTCTCATTAGTGATGCAATTGCTGCCCCCACCCCTGGGCAATGGCTACTTTTGTTTACCTGCACTTCTGAATTAATTGTAACTAATTCGTGGTTACTCGTGCTTATTCAGGGTGAGATTGTGGCAATAAAAGGGGGTGGAGGAAGTGTGCTATGGCACATGCCAGCAGGGTATCTTCCAGGCCAAACCTGCTGGAATGGCCACCGACTCCTCTGGCCAGGGAACACAGCAGGCACTTCCTCAGCTCCAATTTCATTCTTGGGACAACGGACAGCAAATTCACAGCTTTGATTTTCTTATGCTAGGTAGTTGCTGGTGATGTTTACAAGCCTCTCACAGCAAAGATGTTTAGCTGGGCAGACAGTAGGAAGCTGCTGCAAGGGGTGAATGATCAGAATATGGGAACTGTCTTTCTTTGAAAGAGGGCCAAAAGGATTGAATACTTACAGGGAATACAACACCAAAAAGGTGGCTTGGAAAAAACTGCCAGGTTAGAGCCAGGCTGAGAAAGGCCAGTTTGTGCCCATGTGTGGGATGACTGTTGAGGGGATATCTCTGGAGAGATTTGTTCGTTGAGGTCATGTCTGGGGGGTGGTCATCTACTTATGATCCCACTCTTCTTGGCAGGAGGAACCCGAGACGCTTAACCATTGCCCTTTGTAGAGTTTCTGGACAGCTCTTCCTCTTCAGTGTGAGGAGAGAGATTTCTTTCTTCTTATGAGCATATGGTAGAGCAGAGATTTTAAGCAATTGTTACATTTTGGGAGGTAACTCCTGGACTCTCATGTGGAGTGAGCCTTCATCTCTGTGCTTCCTCTGGCTGCCTTTTGCAGAAATGCTTTTCAGCTGCTTCACTTCCTTGCTGGGAGCCACCCAGGGCAGGCCACTCTCAGTAAGAGTGTGAAGGCTTGGCAGACTGGGAGGAAAGACTTATTAAAAAAATAATGATGTGTGATATCCTACTTCTGCAGAGAATTATTCTTTCCCCCAATAATATAATTTGTGTTTGTCCCCCTAAGAGCATCCATGCAATGGGAGGATGCAGGGAGAAAGAGAAGAGCTATCAGGGATCAGGCAGCTTCCCTTGCAATGCCTGAAGTGTCAGGCAGTCAGGAAGTGTGGGGGGGGCCAGGGACACTGCAACCATCCACGCCCTGCTCTGTTAATGATGCTGCATGAACTTACAGGTGCAGAAAGAGGCTCGAGAGCTCTGCCCAGGAGGTCAAGCTTTGCACCTCATAGAGAGATCAAAAAAGGAAACTGGGTGTTAAGAATTTTGGGAAGGAACATAAATCACAACAGAAGGTCCTGCTATAAAGCAGAGCATGGCCAGATTTTAACTGCTTAGTACAATACCGGCCACCCCATATAAAGAAGGATGTTGTAAAATCTAAAAATAGATGGAGAAGGTACAATTATAGTGAATATTATAAGCCAAAAAATAGCCTCTGTCAAGGAGTGACGAAATAGGAAACTTCAGAAAGAATTGATAGGATTCTTCACATTGAGAAGAGACAGATGGGAAAGAGCAAGATATGATTTAAGGCCTTTCAAATCATGAGAGAGATGGAGGAAGTGAATGTGTGAATTTTTCATTTTTCATTGTAGTAGAATTGGGAAGTACTTAGTGCAAGTCAAGGTAGCTCGAAATAAAGGCCAAAATAAAGAGGACTCCTTCATAGAACCTCCAACTAACTTGAAAAAGTCACTGCAGAGAGTAAAAGCTGAATGTACTAATGGCTTCAGAGCAATTAGGCAGATTAGACAACAGCCAGAAGATCTGTGGGTAAGGGGCAAATAAAATGGTCCACATTCCTGCTTTGGCTAAAAATACCTCCAACTGCTGACCACAAAAAGCTGGGAGGGCAGGGAGGGCATGTAAGGGGAGAAGGAAACTCCTTGCAGTGCTCATTCTGGTTTCCCCAGCCATTTCTCAGGCTTCCAGCAGTGGGACTGGGACCTGAGCTGCCCCTGTTTGTGCAAAGGAGAGGGCTCTGCCACCACTGCAGGGACAGCCCATTGAACCTGGAAGTGCAGGAGTGTTTTGGGAGAGAAGCTCTTCACTCTCCCCAGGTGGGGGCTTCACAGAGTTCAGCTTTCTTGTGCCAAGAAAATTACACAACATTTATTTAACTTTAACAGGACTTTAATGGTAGATGTTGAAGGTGTTTTTTTTCTGGAGGTACAATCTCTTCCTTCCCTTGAGTGAGTAGGTGAGCAGAAGAGGTCATTTGAGGAGCTCAGGTACACTCCTTTCTGCACATTCATCATAAACCATTAATCAGAGTCTGTATGTGTGCTCACAAGATGAGAAAGAGTTGCCAAAGGGCTGATAATTAACACATTTATCTGAATGCTGAAATTGTACAAAGCCAGTTGAGAAAATGGGTATAAATTTGAACTGCTAGTAAAGATACAGATCTATTTTTTCCCCATCTCACAGAATCTCCAAATCAAGATTGAATATTTTTTAAGAAAATACACTCTAGGTCAACTCATTGCTGAATTTTTTTTTCTATCTGTGGCATTTAGCAGCTTCTCAGCTGCAAGTGTTTAGATCCTTTTAACCTTATGTTCTGAATTTACAGAGGGGCAGGTTGGACTTAAATCGTCCATATAAACAATCTCTCATATGTTGCCTTCTTCCACATGCACATCTGGTGAGTCCTTCATCATTCCTAATTACGATGCAGGTTGGTGGGAAATTACTTCTTTGACAGAAACAGTAGCAAGAAACTGTGCAAATTTAAACAAGAACTGAGAATCCCACTGAGACTTTTATTAGCAGAAAAATCAAAGATCTGCAAAATATGTTTTCTTTTTTTTCCCCTCAGCATCACTGAATCTTCTGATTCCAGACCATGCTTAGTCTTCTGTCACTACAGACAGACATGGGCATGTATCAGAGATTAAAAGTAACTTTCCAGATCTGTCCTCACTAGTGCAATACGTTTATAAAGGGTCCATAAGGAGCAACTCTATGATATTTTTCTGTATTGCTACATGTGCCAGTGGTGAGGAAAAATTGCTGTTTTCTTGTTTAGCTGACTGCCAAAACTGCATTTCACATAAAGAAGGAATGGCTAAAAACATTTAGACCCTACTATAGTCTGTCCAGTTCAATTCAAATTGGCACTACAAATCTGCATTAAATCAGCTCACCAAAACCTCCTATTGTCTAATTATTTAAATAGAATCCCACTAATAACAGAGAATCCAGCATAAAAATCTAAAGAAAATATTTCTATAAATAAATAAGTCTAGACTTAAAATCCAGACTGGTGTAAACATTGACTGCTGATCTTCTGGACAAAATGCAAAAATCTGCTCATGAAATACTTGCAGTTTAGGAATCTTTTTTCATGGGGAGAATGACTAATTGCCAAACCTAGGATTGGTGTATGCTGTGGGTAGTTCTATCTTTTCCTTGCATTCAGTAGCTGACATTCTTTTTTCAAACCTGCTGCAGTTCAACAAGATACTGAAGAACCTGCCTTTGCTCAGAAGAACCACTCACACACACGATGGATGATGTGCTTCATGCCCATCTGAATGGGACCAAATGAACTAACAAATCGATGTCATTTATCTACAACTTATTATCCAAACAGATGGAGCACTTAGAGGGAAAAAAAATTTAAGTATTTCATGCTTTGATAGTCCCTATTCCAGACAGAATCCCTCTGTCTGACAAGGGATCTGTTTACATGACTATGACCTGAACTTTCAAACAGCTGCAACTCTTTGTTTTACAGGAGACCCTGAGCTGTGATTGACCTCCTTGCAGTTGTTTGCTGTGATTTCGGTACAGATGATGAAGCTGGAGTCCTAAAGTGAGCATAAACACAGGAATGGCCTGTTGCTGCTGAATCTGCTTCCAAAGCTCTAATGCAGCACCAGTTTCTTCTGCATGGTGGTCTGTGAGCATTACCTCATACAAAGCCAGTCTGAAAGCACACAGAGCAGGGAACATCTTGCTGGAGGAGGTAGAAGGAAGTGCTGCATCTGTTCTGCATGAACAAGTCAGGGATTTCTCCTCTTCTGCAATAGCACTCATCTGCTGTTTGCCCGTACAGCAGCTACTACCCATTATCTCTTCTGTGCAATTGCACCAGATCCTCAAGGCACTGCTTTGTGCAGTCCCAGTGACCTGAGTGGAGGATTTGGCCTGCCTCTACCAGGCCTGTCATGTTCTATACACAAAACAACATCATCCTTTCAGCCATTTACTGAGCCACTTTATTAAGGGTGCAAATAAAGTCAATAACTCTAATCGTGCTTTTGGTTGTTGTGAATCCTGGCTTGGCTAGGAATCATTGGAGATAAACATCTCATTTCAAATAAGCTACTGAGCAGATGGTAATGACTTTTAATCACAAGCAACACAAGGAAAATCTGAAATAAAGCCCCTGAGATGAACAGTTTGGTACATCATTCCCACCATTTTGAATGCTGAATAACCTTGCCCCACAAAGAGAGCCATGTGGGATTTATGTACGCATACATTTCCAGCGAACTAAAATACTGGCAGTCATTAATTGTTTTTCACAATTCTTATTTTGGGCCCTTATCCAATGCCCACTGAAGTTAAACCAAACCTCTTCTTTCTAAGCCTTCAAAGACTCCATCTGCTGCAATTACAAAGTGTTGTGTTTTAATTGCGGATGCAGAAGTTTGGGAGACCTACAAGAACTTCCTGCTCAATACTAAAAACAAGAGTGGGTGCAGTTTCTTTAGACACCTGAAACCCTTCTCTTAAAGAAAAGAAAAAGGAGCTGTTAGCCATTTGCAGAAACAGTACTGGGGGTCAGACACTGCCCTCAGCTCATGGTCAGGTTAATAGCCTCACTTTAGACTCTTCTCAGCTTAGGTCAGTCCTGAGAAGGCAGTACAAGGAGTTTTTTCACAGGGCCTGTGTGCTACTGCATTTTTGGAAAGTTGAGATGCTCGTTGCATTAAGGACAACTTTATGCCAGGAGTGGAGCTCTCGTTTCGGTATAATCTCTCTCTGAACCCTTGTGATGTGTTCAGAGCACTCTACTAACCCAACAATATTGCTGGCCATGACAGCGTGACAGGTTTGCATTTCAGTCCTTGGGCTGCAGTCCCCCTGCCAGGAAGCTTACTAACACCATTTCTTAATGGTCATGTTTATATAGTTTTGCTTCAGCCCACTTACAGAGCAATCTGTGTTCAAGCTCTTTTTAGCAGGGAATTGGCAAGATTGGTTTTCAAACAACCTGATTAAACCATGTCTGCAACAAAAGCTCCATCACAATTTACAATATGCCTTCCAAAACAGTGCTTAAATTTTAACTCCATGTAAATCAGTAGCAATTTTCCTGCTGACTTCTTACCCCAGTGTGGCTTTGCCATTTTATCTTCTGGAGAAGGACTCTCATACCTCACTTCCATGTCCTGCAAAGACCTGCACCACTCACCAGGGAAGCCGCCCTCGCAGCTTATGGTTACAGCGAATATTTCCACAGCCACATTACAGCTCTGCAGATGAGATCCAAGCAAATAAGATGCCTGGTTAATAATATGCACAAGAGGAGTGCAGGGGAGACTGGTTGGCATTGCTGGAGGCAGGAAGCCATTCTCCATCTCATGGACACAGTGGTGGCAGCTGCAGCTGGAAGCTCTGTGCCCATGCAGCTGCTGGGGAAGGCATGGAATGAGCCACTGACTCCAGCACAGGCTGAAAACCCACTCAGGGACCTTGATCCTGCTCTGCACAGAGACAGCCATTGACTTCAGCAGGAAGATTTGCTTCTCTCAAGCTCTGGAAGGTCTGGGAACATACATAGCCCTTAGCTAGCCATGTATTTTTTTCCCTGCAACAGCGTCTCTTCGTGATTTCATCTGCAGGCTCTTGCAAATGAATAAATAAAATACATGAATGAAGCATCCAAGCTCTCAGTGCCTTGCTCAAGCATGACTTGTTTAAATGCCTTGAGAATGTTGTCAGAGAAACGAGTCTGTGCGAATCAGACCTGGAGAGGAAAACCCACACACTGTACTTATGTATGGTGGTGAGAAATCTGAGAGAAGCCTTCCCAGCAATCCCTTACATGACACATACAGAGGCAGGAAGATTAATGGACACAGCAACTAGTCAGCAGAATATCACAGAATCAATTAGCTTGGAAAAGGCCTCTGAGATCACCGAGTCCAACCTATGAGAGAACACCACTGTGTCAACCGGACTGTGGCACTGAGTGCCCCGTCCAGCCTTTCCTGGAACACCTCCAGGGATGGTGACTCCGTTCCAATGTCTAATCACCCTTTCCGTGAAGAAATTGTTCCTAATCTCCAACCCAAACCTCCCCTGGCACAGCTTAACACTCTGTTCTCTTGTCCTGTCAAAATACAATTCTTTCCAGCTGGGCATCGAAGGTACCACAACACACTGGTCAGCGAACTTCCCCAGCAATGCCTGCAAATCGCTGTGTGCCTGGTGGAGCCGCCTCCGGATAATTTTGGCGTTGGCTTTTGTTTTAGATTGATTGATTGATTTTAGATTTTAGTTCGTTTTTCCTCAGTGTGCTCTAGTAACCAGTACAGTGAGCCTTATCAACGAATTCTGTTTCGCTTTCACATTAAACATGCTTTCGTCGATGCCTTCGCCGGCGATTCCTTAGGCGACCTTAACGCCCTCCCTCACGGCTCCTCCCTCGCGTCCCGCCCGCGCGGCTGCAGTTCCCGGCGGCCCCGGCCGGGCGCGCTGCCCGCAGCATGGCGGGGGAGGCGGGCGGCGCCGCGCTGGGCCGCGCGGCCGACAAGCTCTTCTCGCTGAGCGGGCTCTTCGCCGTCCGCAAGCCCAAGGGACCCACCTCGGCCGCCGTGCTCAACCTGCTCAAGGAGAGGCTGCTGGCAGGTGAGCGGCGGCGGCCGGGCCGCCACGTCCGGAGAGTTCGGGCCAGGCGTGCCCTGCCCGGCGCGGCTGTGGGATGGGGTCAGGTGTGTGCGGTCTTTAGGGTGCGGGAACCGCAACCCCCGGCAAAGCACTGCACTCTCTTTCTCAGCGCTCAGAAAACCGAAGGATGAGCGGGGTTTAGTTTTCTCTTTGTTTATGCGTTTGTTTGTTTTGTTTTCTTTTGGTAGTATTTCATAGCCATGGCACGGCCCGCTTTGGAGAATGGAGCCGTTCCTGGGTACATCCTCTCTCGCCAGGGGAGGTTCAGGTTGGGCTTTAGGAGGAATTTATTCCCGGGAAGGGTGATTAGGCATTGGGATGGGCTGCCCAGGGATGTGGTGGAGTTGTGTCCTTGGTGGTCTTTAAGGAAAGACTGTCCCAGCCAGACTCAGTGTTGGTCACACTGCACGGGGAGCTGTGAAACCACATTCACCACGTGGTACTTGTGTCAGGCACCTGTTACCGCCATCGTGTAGCAGGATGTGACCCCTGAGATTGGATTGGGATGAGCTTTGCTCCAGCAGGAAGCTCCAGTCCTGCAGGGCACAATGTAGGGGATCCCAGGCTGCTTGGGGAGCTGTGGGCAGGGACAGCGTGTGCCCATCTGCCACAATGGGTGTCAGCAGCATCCGTGCAGCACAGCACTGGTAGGATGTTCTGCTGCAGTCCCACTGCCTATTGCCATTAAAAAAATATCACCAAAGGAGTGAAAACCGTAGTGTTTCAAAAAGTTTGAAAGTCCTGGGCACAGTCTGCAGAAACTGCTCTTTCTGAGTACAGGGAAGTCTGTATGTCAGATATTAAGGAAAAAAAAGTGAGATCATTGCAAAGGTGTGAGTGACTATGGCCTAGATTCTTTTTATAATGGATATGGGGACTTGATCATCTAGTCTGGGCTTTTGGGCACTTGCTGATGAAGTGAGAACATACTTTCAGACTAGTGAGTGCTTAGCCTGATTTATCTGTAGTGAACTGTAGTTCACTACACACTAAGTGTAGTGTAGGCACACACTTCTTGTATGGAAGAATCTGGTTCCCTGAATGGAGAGATAGTAGATATGGATAAGGGAGCTTAGACCATTTGTCATATTTAATACTAATAAATAAGGGGCATTGGACACTGCAAAATTCCTGGAGTCGTCAGCTGCATAGGAGGTTTGGTGGGTTGGGACACTGACAGCTTGAAAGCACCACTGAGCAAGTTCAGTTCACTAAAGTAAAACATGCAAGTAAACATGTCCCAGTGTAAGGCAGTAAATACATCAAGAATTGCTCAGATTATGTAGCATAAAATTTGTGTATAATAGATGTTTTGCTGCTGGTTCTTCCATGCTTTGTTAATTAAACTTCACAGGTGAACCAGGTTTGCTAGCAATACTTTCCAAAAATCTTTTTGTATTTGAGACTTCATTAGAATCTAAGTGAAAATACCTTGCAAATTGTTTAAGGTTGGGAGTAAATCTAAATTAATCAATGGTCTTCTGCATTACAGTAATTTCTGCACTGGTAATTAATAGTTTAAATATTTGATTTTTATTTCCTTTTGCAGTCTGGAAATGCAGGCCATTTTTCCTATGTTCTAGGGTTATTTTATAATGCTTCCTTTCAATTTCTATTTGCAGAAGCTGGTGTGCAAACAAACGGGAACAAAAGAAATCAGGTTTTGAAAATTGGACATGGAGGAACTTTGGACAGTGCAGCCACAGGAGTTCTGGGTAATGAAAAACATAATTACAGTCATCAAAATATGATTTCAGGAAACATTTTCATGCCTGCATGAAGTCAGGTGGAGGAACAATTTGGGATACACATGGCAGGTTTTGGGGAAATGACAGATTACTGTGGAAGAATGGTCTGGGTTAAATTTCCGTGCATATACTTCTACATGCATGTAACATGTTTCTTAACAGAAGGCTGTATTCTCTCTTCCTGCCTTCCCTCCTCTCCTCCAAATAGGAGAAATAACTTCTGGGTTATTACATGTGGGAAAATACAAACTCTTGTGTAATGAATTGTAAAGTACCTGAGCAATTGATGGCTTTTTTAACTTAAGCTGGGGATTTATAGTCATCATAATTTGTTGAATTATTTTGTCTCAAAGTAATGCTATTCTGGGATTTTGAGGCAGCCTTTAGGGCTGCTAATACTTGCCAAATGAAAGATGTATAAGAACAATTCAGCTGCTGCTTTTCTGGAGGCTCAGCGCAGAAAAAGTTTTAGCTCCCTGTCCTGTCTTGCTTCATAAAGAAGAGTCTTCAAAGATATTTTGTCTTTTAATTTTGATAGCAACCCATTTATTGAATTCCTTTGTTTTGTTAAATAACAGGATGTGTCAATTGCTGGTGTTAAAACTTCAGCTGTGGGTGTGGTTATTCCCACATCATACTTTGTCACCAGCAGTTTTATTGATAAGAAACATGCAGACTACAGCTTGCTGAAACCATAACCTTGTAGCTCTCCTTGGCTTGGAGAAATAACAGCAATACGTTTTTGCTGTTGAAAATAAACAGGTACAACTCTGAGTATACACTGAAAGTAAATGCACTGAGATTTGATGTATGACTTCTCTCAGGAAGAATTCAGCTTCAAGGGGAGGTTGTTTGCTGTGAGTGTTGCTAGAGGTCTGTAGCTGGTAATTGTCACTTGTGAACATGGCTAAATGTGACATTCTTGGGTTAGAAGGGAGCACTGCCTAGTTTGGTTCTAATTTTCTGTACTCTGTGGCCACTCACAAGAGAATTCAGTATGTGTTGCTGAAGCAGACGTTTTCCTTTTACACAGGTGTTCCCTTTGAGCATGCTGCTTCTTATTGTGCAAAGTCAACAGCATTGATCCATAGGAAAAGCAAAATCACTCGTGCTTTTTTAATTGCTTCTCCAACTGTTCCGATACCCAGCAGTGTCCAAAGCCTGCTTCTATAGCATGGCAAAAAGTATTTGGGCTTGATGTGCTTGGTATCATTGGAGAAGCACATCACCTTAATATGCCGTGGATGGATTGAAAAAAGGCATAGGATTCCACTGCCATACAAAACACACAGGGAAGAATCAATGGTAGGGACAATTGGAAGGGACAAACCTGGAGTGGAGTGGGAAAGGGAATGTGCCCAGATTTCTTGTGTGTTCAGGTGAGGTAATGAGGAGAGAGAAAAGGACACAACAGAAACAAGGTATTCAGAGTCTGTGTGCTGCTTTTCAGGATGGGCTGGTGGAGCAGAGAGCTTTCCTTCCTTCATGGACAGGAGCATGACAGAAGTGTTAAAGTTTCTGAAACCCTTCTTAATCTATACTGCTGTCTCCCAGATTTTATGTACTGCATGTCTGTAACTTTGTTCCTGGGAAATAACTGATTACAGAGTCCTGCTTAGTGTGCCAGGTGTACTGCCAATAACTGAGCAGTGCTCTTTATCAGAAAACATACTTTTTCTATTTCTTCTCTTACTCACAGCAAATGTAGATGAGGAAGGACCTTGGAGGCAGAGGTCAGTGATCTATGACATATGAGAGAAAGGCAAGGTCAAGTCTTAGTGAATATCTTCTTTTGATGTTATTCTAAGGCTGTGGTTCCAGTTTGCTGTTTCTTGCTGTATAATGGGAATTTTACTTGGCTTATTTTTTTATGGCAGTAATGAATTGTGCTTCTGTAGTAGAAGAAAACATGAAAAAGTGTAAAAAAACAAAAATACAGTTAAATCTTTATACATTCAATGTAGTCTGGCAAGTGGGGTTTATGTCTCTGTTCAATAGCACACATTCTCCATGAGCTGATGATTAATGGAGAAAATTGTTAGTATCTTGTTCACAAAAGCATTCAATTTCTCTTTAAAATTATTCTATTGCATCTCTTGATGCTCTTCAGCAAATTTCAGCTCAGCTGTTGAAGTGTCAGTTATGTCATCATGTTGCAAGAAAAGTGCTTGGTTGTAAAGTCTTATCTGTGTGCTTATCTCCTCAGCCTTCTTGCAGCTCTTTCCTATCTGGCAAATAGCAGGAACAGGTTGAACTGAAGGTGCATGAAAGCACAAGGGCATGAGTGACTAAAAACCCTCAGGAATAAGAGGAGTAGTAATTGAGAACAAGGAGGAATCTAACAAGTCTCAGAGCATAAAAATTGAGAAGCATTAGAACACAAGTAGAATTTTTTTTTTTAAAGTTCATTTTTAGTTTGGTGGTTTTGGTCCTGGCTCTTGATTAAAATGAAGCTGATTTCCTGAAAGCTCCCTTAACTCCTCTAGTTTTATTAAAATAAAGTACATAAGCTATTATACATTCCATGAGTTGTACACAAAACTAATTTCCTTCTAAAATTTTCTTCAGATTGCTGTATGTGGAAAAAATCAAAAGGAAAGCATTTTAAAGGAGAGCACCTTGTAAAAAGCTTTAAAATAAAATATAAAACAGAGCTCTTTTTCTGTCTCTTTCTTTTATGAAATGCTGACTGCTGTTTTTTAGAATACTGGTGTTAGGGTTGCAGTAACAGTAATCTGTAAATGCACAGTAATAGGCAGTTGGACCTTTTGATTATTTTACTTGCTGTAAGCGTGATAAACAATTTCATTATGCTGTCTTGGCTGTATTACTCTTGGTCACTATCAACCTTTAAAAGAACTATTTGCTTACAATGAAGGGTTCATTCATTATTGGTGAGCCATAGCCTTCATCAGACCAGAGGCAATGTTAATTGCACTTTCCATTTCTTTGGTGATTAAAAGATAAATAAATGTAGGAGTTGAATTAAAGTATTTTAACAGTAGATGAAGGTTATTTATCTTTTGCTTTAGACTTTTTTCCTTTCACTGGTCCCATGTTGTTTGAACATCAGAGATGTTTTCTCAAAAGTGTTAACTCTCTTCATATGCTAACAGAGCATGAAAGGCTGAGTTTCTGACTAGCATAATATTTAGTGTTGAATGGTGTCGAAAAAGGGATCTGCAGGGCTGTTTTGAAGTAGCATTTCTTCTTCTGTCTTTGCAGTGGTTGGTATTGGAAAAGGAACAAAAATGCTGGGAACTATGTTGGCAGGTTCCAAGGTAAGGAATGCTAAATGACTTGTATCAGTGGGGGGTTTTGTTTGCTGGTTTTCTTTTTTCTTCCAGTGAAGAGCTGAATCAACATGCAAATATGTCAGCCATCCTGCATATTGAGTTCAAATGTGTACTTCAGCTCCTTTTTGCAGTTAGTCAGAAATGTGCTACTAAGACTTTAATGTCCAGAATGGTTATTTCAAAAACTTTCTTTGCCTTGGTTTTCTACAAAATGTTAATAAATACCAAATTACCATTTTACAGGAATATTTCTATACTATTTAGTGTATATAAAAAAAAGAAAAACTAATGAAGATGACACTGAAAGTGATATTTTGGGGATGTAGTTGTGGATGACAGTTCAATTTTTGGTAATTTTCCTTAAGTGTAGACAACTTAATTGTTACTTAGCTTGGAGTAACACATGGTCCTTGTTTCTTTTCTGTCTTCTTAAATACCATGAGGCTTTAAGAGGCACTTTTTGGAATTTAGAGTGTTTTGGATTGCATTGCTGTTGCTGTAGAGGGATGCTCCACAAATACATCAATAGACACGTGTGAGAAGCCAAAGGTAGCAAAAGCCCCATGGCTGCATGAGAGAATCCAGACGAGAGCCTTGACAGATAGAAATTTTGTTCATTGCTGGTTTTGATTAATTCTACTGTGTTAATTTTACTTCGGTGACCCCCCAGACTGTAGCTGTTACATACACAAAAAAAGTACTCCCAAGAGTGATCTACCAGTGTTGATTCCTTCCTCACAAGTCAGATCCTGTGGGTTTAGCCGTTATTTTTGCATGAGAAGTTTAGATAAGAATGACAGATGTAGAAATCAATTAAGCCTTCCAAATTTCTTCTTACGCTCAGGGAAAGTCAATAATGCATTGTGCTCTGCTATTTTTCCCATTCTCTTCTAATCTGAACACTTAAGATCTTTTACAGCTGCTGAACTGATAGCTTAAAGGTGGAATTTGATTGACAATCTTCAGTTCAACTCAGAGGCAGATAATTTGACAGAAGAGAAAACAGCTGTAGAGTCTGATCCAAAACTCATGGTAGGCAGTGGCAGTCTCTGCACTGGCTGTAATGGGTTTGCATTTGGTTTATATGAGTGCATTTCAGAGGCATCTGTGTTTTGAAACACACAGTAAACAGCTGGATTTACAGTGGAAATGTAAGCAGCTACCACCTGACATCTCCTTTGAAAGAACTTTAAAGTTAAAAGAAGTCATAGATTTACTTCAGCTAAATTAAGTCATCATAGCTAAATGTGTAAATTGTTGATTTAAAAACACATAAAGCGATTGAATTCTCTCTTAAGCTGGTGTTCGCACTGGAAACAGCTGTGATGGATGAAGTACTTTCAACCTTTTTGGCAGGAGAGGGTATGCTCAGGTTCCTTGATGACTTCACTGTGAAGTCCTGTAGCCAATAGCAGGGTTATCCAGCCACACCTTGTTCCCAGATGGCTCACATGGGCTTAGAGCTGCTCCTGAGGGGCAAGGGAGGGGAGAATGTGCAGTGGGGGCAGCCTGGTGAGCCACCCCAGCCAGATGCATCATCTGTCCCCTGGCCTCACGTGGCTGTAGGCTGTTGGCGCTTGGCTTGGTGAGGCAAAGATACATCTTTACAGACATGAGCAGCTCTTCCGCTGCAGCTGTTCCTGTGTTCTCCTCCTGTGGAGGAGAGTGTGAGATAACCTGACATCCATGCCAGGTATGGAGTCTGCAGCATTTGTTTGGAGCTTTTCCTGTCTCTGCCTTCCTATTTTCTATTTGTACTTCAATAAATTAGGCATGCAATAATTAGTGAGGCTTAAGGAAGTTGAAGGATCTCTCACAGATGTCTGCCTGTTGAGTTTTTTGACCACACTGACAACAGCATCTCATAATGTATCAAGAGATAAATTCATGACTAAATAGGTTTGAGCATCTTTTTGCATTCCACGCCATGTGCTTGGAATTTATACTCTTATTTAATTTTTCCCCCCACTATTTTGGATGCTAAAATGTTTGTTGAAATGTGATGTTTTTATTTTGTTCCTTTTATTATTATAAAGATTCAGAGGAACTGTCTGACCCTCTCTGGCCGGGATTTACTGTTTGCTTCTAGGAATGTGTCTTGTAAAGAAACAGTTCAGTCTATCATTGCTGGCAGCAGAGCTATGCAGAGTGGCCAAAACGTATGGTACTGCAGTAAACTCCATATGGCGACTCTGCCAGGAATTGGACTGTCTCTGACTTTTTCCCAAACATTGTGTGAAACTTTCCTGACTCTGTGTGGCAGCTCTGAGCATTATCACTTGGTGTGCAACTCACACACGTTCTGCAAGGAGTGTTACTCTTGACGTGTAAACCGAGTTCTTCATTGGTTTGACCTCCTTCGGAATTAAGACAAACAGAAATGTGCAGCCAAGGGCAATACCTGCTTAGTGTTCCAGGTTTCTCATTGAATTCTTAATATTTATCCAGAAATAAATATATGTACAATCTGGCTTAGATTTTGTTTGCTTGCCTTATTTTGTTTCAAATGTTCCAAGTGAGAGGGAGAAGCTGAATGCTCTTGGATCTGAAATTTAAATACTGAGCATTTAATAAATGTTCCATAGGAGAATTACTTTTTCTTTTTGTTCTGGGACTTGCACTTGGTCTTGTTTGGACTTTTTGCACTTCAGTATTTTTAAAGTTTTTTTTTGTCATATTGGCAAAGTAAAGAGAGTAGAATGAGAAAATATTTCCTGCTTCACCAGTAAAATTAACATGATGGGGGTGGACCAATATTTATTATGGTAAATTGTTTGTGAACAACTCAGTCTTATGTATGACTTGTCTATCTCAAACACAACGTAGAAATGTGTTTTTCTGGGGGGGAAATGGGTTAGAAAATGGTAGCACAGTTTCCTGTTTAAAACCTCTCATCTATGAGAATGTGCTGTTACATAGAAGCAATGAGGGAAATGATCATGTGCTGGTCAGGGGCAAAAAAAAAAACCAAGGAAATTCTTCATTAATCTAATACTTTCTGTTGGGAGGGGATGTCTCCCAACACATACAGTCTTTATAGAGAATTGAAACGTTCAGATTTTAGTTCTGTGCTTAATTTGCTTATTTTTCAGTAAGATAACACCTGGGTTCAGCCTAAGAGAATTTTAGTCATACTAGTGTGAATGAAGCCAGAACTTGGCCATCCATCAGGCTGTCTTTGAAATCACTGCCTTTCCATGAATGGGAAGCTTGGGATGTATTGGTCTTACCTGAGGATGCGACTTCTTGTCATGGTCCACAGACAAAATGCATCCACAAGTGCTCAGTGTGGAGGAAGTTAACTGAGTACTTTATACTGGTGGCACATGCTTGGGCAATGACAGGTTAAAATAGAAAATTTGATCTCAAAAGTTGTGGCTTCCCCAGAATGAAGCTGTCCAAAAAAACCCCAAACTTCTGAGTAGAGTAAAACCCAATCTCCAATGTTCACAAAGCCTAGAAAGGGAAGAAGAGATTCTGGGCAGAATGAAGATACATTGGTGACCTGATATGTGACAACTTTTATTTAATATGATAGTTAAAACTTGTATTCTTACGAATCCTGGATAGAAAATGAGTGCTAGGTCAGTGATAAGTTTTAAGTCTTGCCAGTCACACTTGTGTGGTGTGAGAGAGGGCTTGTCTGGACAGGAATTGGTTCAAATCACCTAGCAGAACTTCTGAGACATGTAAGTTACTTTTTGCAGTGTGATTCTGAAATTAGAGTTTGTGTATTGCAAAACTGTTTCTTTGGAGGGGTGGCAGCAGATCCTGCAGAACAAAGTGTCCATAAACAAGGTTATTTCTTTAACTCCTGTGATTATCTTAGTGTCCTAAAAATTAGGCTTTTACTTGTATCCCTTAACTTCTCAAACATAAAGCTTTCTCCATGAATTAATTTTTTTTTTTAATTAAGTCCTTTGCTTCCATCTTTTGGCAGTGAGTTCAATGAATTAATAACGCATTAGAAAGCACATCCAGGGGTTCTATAAGGAGCAAAACTAATGAAGCCTTTACTTGTGACTTTATTTGTTTACAGCTCGTTAGACACCAAAGCCCCATGTGGACTTTTTGGTATCCAGTAATTCAGTGGGGCTCCCTCTGGACCCTTCTTAGTGGAAGCTGCAATAGATTTATTTCCTCTATCTGTCTGTTTTCAGGAGGCTTATAAGAACTCGGCATCTCTGAGACCTCTATTCTTCTGCCAACATTTGTGTGTTTGCACATTGACATGCGCACCATGATGGTGTAAGTGCTATTTCTTTGGAAATTCTGATTTTCTTTTTACATAGCCTCACTGTGCTGGTTTGTTGTTTTTTCTTTTCAGTGTATTTCAGTGTTTGTGCTCCAGTTCATTTTGGAGTTGCAAGTGCAAGAAAATTGAGTTGACTTTCCTTTTGAAGGATCCTCTTGGTGGTGTGCACTCTTACTTTTAGTCTTAAAAATTTCTCTAGGGTATCACCAGCTGAGCTCTTTGCTTCATTGTGCTTTCTTTTGGAGTTGGTGAAACCAAACCCACTTATTCATACAGTGCATAGGAATGTGTTCTGTTTTCTTTTCCAGATTCTGATATTTTTAACATTGTCTTGGAAGGGCAGGATTTTTGGGTAGTGGTAATAATTTTGTTAGACTAATTGTTATGGTACAGAAAACTAGGTGTTTCGATATGCAGGCCCTCTCTCAGATCTAAAATAGAAGCCATGGATTTTAAAAATAAGCATATTTCAGATTTGTTTAGAGCTTAGTGGAATAGGTATCTTTTAGACCATTTCTGAAATAAAAAGTAGGTAATGCTTGTGAGTGTGGTATATGGACAATTTTGTGTGGGCAAGCAGTTGTACAGGTAACACTCCAAGACTGCTCCACAAAGATAAGGCTACACTTTATTGCCTGCTTTAATAAAATACAGTAAGAAAATAGTTTTATCTCCTGAGTGGGGCAGCAAGGATTTGTTCACAATGGATCAGCCAAGCTCCCAGGCACAAGACAAGGAGGACTGTTACTGCTTGCTTGATGATTCTTCAGATCCGATCTTGCTTGTGTTCATCTGCTTTTGCTTTCAAATTGCAGTATTAGCATATCTGACTGTATTTGTCTTGGAAGAATCCAAGTAAAAATGGTTTGTTTGCTCTTTAGCCTTTTCCCTCGGAAATTTTTCACCTGCAGCACCTTCTCATTTTTCACTCTGTGGTTTATGCCACAGGTTTACCTTCTCCCACCTCTTTGTTCATGGTATCCCATCCAGGATAACCAAGGGTCTGGCAGAATTTCTTTTTGTAGTGAGATGGGAGAGGTAACAAAAACAGTGCAGTAGGTGACCTGCCCATTTGAAGAAAATGGATTGTAGCTACACAAAATGTCTTTGCCTCTGTTCAAGCCCAAAGAAATTACTGTTTCCTTACAAGGAAGGCAGAAGAGGGAAGAAGGAGATGATAAGGTTATCTCCTAGGGGAAGGAGAGAGCCTGGTAGATTATATGTTGTGGCACGTGGAGGGGTTAGTGTGAGGTGACATCATAGCGTGCCACAAATCCAGTATCTCTAATGAGTCCTTGGGTTTTCTTGAACCCCGTGGAGTTACGAATTTTAGTTCCCAGGCTTGTTTTGAAAGATGTTTTATGGATTTTCCATGAGGAACAGGACTGGCAGATTGGAGATGGAGTGACTGTTTTATGAGAGGTGTTAACCCATGGGCAGATGGATGCATTTCAGACCTTGCAGACTTGTTCAGTGAATTCTCCCTGACATGTACTAGTTGCTTAATTTCACCCATTTAGTTACTGTTCTAAGGAAGTCTATTACATTCCTGAAACGTAGGTATAGGACAGAGAAGTCTTGACATTTCTGTTCTGTGATATTTGTTATTTTATTGTGCAAACACTCAAGGAATACTTCCTCATATGTTTGCACAACATAGTGCAAAGATGTCTATTAATAAAACTTGTCCTACTTAATGTCTGTAGCCTTTAACAGCTACATCTAGGAATTGCTGTAATAATTTGGTGGGGTTTTTTTAACCACTACTGGCACCTGAGAAGGTTTTTGCAGAACCAGAGCTTTGTACTGTAACTCCTGGAGCTCTCTAGAGCAGAGGAGATTGGTTCAGAGACCCGTTGTTGTGTATGCAAACTTGGCACTGGTTTCTGTCCTGTGTTATTTTACCTTATTGACAATGAATTTCTTGTTCCCCAAATGCCTCAATATATTATCTGGAGATCAGTGTCAGTTTGTGAAAGTGTGGTTGTCTTCCTTATTTTGTCACAAGGAAAATGCTTACATGAAAGGAAGTCTGGGAAAATGCATGAATGAAGTTGGTTTTGATGTGTTTTGAGAATGTGTAGAAGGTGTTAGCAAAACTTGAAGTGGTGTCTGTTCAAAACAAGTTGCACTGAGAGAATGTTAAGCCTGCACAGAGGGGGATGCCGGAATTGGGAAGGGCTAAAATATTAGAGGGATGAAATGGCCTTACACACTGTCAACATCTTTAATTACCTATTACTGCAAAACATATGATATATTTTTAACCTGCTTTTTTTGGTAACAAATCATAGGAGAAGAGGCTGATTTTAATATCTTGTCTTTTCTGCCCTGCCCAATATCCCTAAGCCAAAGTTGTAGAAGAAGAAGAAGCTGTTGAATAGCATAGATACATCCTGTACTGCAGTGATACTATTAGTAAGCTGGCTTAACATGCTGTGTATTGCTCAAATCTCTTTTATGCTCACCCCAGAGGCCTAATCTATTAATAGCTCAGCTTCATGCTCTATTAATATTCACACTCTTTTTTAAACTGTTGAAAATCTTGAAGAGACTGCACCTATTGTGCTGCTTTTTCCTCCCCAAATGCCAAATATTTTAAGACCATATTCTGTGTGGCTTTTCTGTTCTTCCATTCACGAGGTCAGTGGCACTTTCTTCCCTCTTGACCTTTCTATGATTGTGCATATGGCTGTGCTACATGTGCAGTTCTTGCTTGGATTCATTAATAAAAGCAAGACTGCACATGGCAAGGCTTTTTTCTCATTCTTCATGAAAGTAACAGAAAATAAAAAGGATGGTATCCAATTAAGATTAGCCATTCTACACTTTTCCCTAGTGTTCATTTCTAGTAGTTTGGAGATGCTCTTAGCACTGCCTTTTAGAATTTGCTGCATCTTGGCCTTAGCAATGCTTTTGAATTCAGCTAAAGGCTTTCATGCATTCAATTTTATCTGTGATTTTGTATGTAGCTATAAAGTCTTACCCTTCTGGAAGGGCTGTCTTCTGTTTCTGGCAGCGAATTATGTATTTCCTTAAAACTCTGTTTCCCAGATAGAATTTGGAGGTCATCTTTCTTTATTTTGTTTTATCTGTGATATGGGTACTAGAGGACAGAATGATGGAACAGGTATTAAAGCTGAGGATGGCATTTAAGAGCCAACCTGAGACGTTTTGATGAGTGAAGGTTTCCACAGAGAGCAATTGCCAGAAAGGTTTGCATAAAAAGACTGGGTTTCTAACAGCCACTTTTGCACATTAACCTGCATCTCCTCTTGGATGTTGTGAGCCTGTACTGTGTTTGTAGGTGACATGTGGCCTGGTGCTATCTCAGATGATGCAGTGTTCCTGTTACTGTTGGCATTGTTCTCCCACCTGCCCCCTTTCCTGTGCTCCCTCAGACATCCAAATTTAAACTTGATACTGTTTTTACCTAGCACCTTAAAGCTTCTCTGAGCTACCGGCAAAGTATCTTCTGTGAGTTCCCCTATTATAGGTGGGTCTAGTACTTCACATGGAAAATCTAGTCATCCCATAATGTTTGAAGTCTTTAAAATAAGCTGACATAAGAGATCAGAAAATCCTGTTAGTCCACAAAGTAAAGATCAGATAGTTCTTCAGCAGTGACAGTACAATTACAGCATCTAGCAGTAAATGCAATTTAGTGCAGGCTTAGCACAAAGTCAGCTTTTTCTTTTAAGAGAAAAAAAAGAATGGTAGAGAAGTTGTAATGTTTATGTATATCAAAAGGTCATGTTTGGTGTTTGATAATTTTGAATTTGCGCTATTGTAAAACATGAAACTCCTCCCTCATCCTGCAGTCTTTATTTTGCCCTCTATGCAACCTGCTTTTAAGAGATTAGGGGTCTGTGCTTTTAATATATTGGAATCTGCTTAGTGAGAGTGCTTTGTTTTGGAAAATAATTGAAACTATGGAAACCCTTGGGGTTTTTTCCAGCTTATTTGTCTACCTCATGTACTTCTCTGTTTTGGTGGATGATTAGCATACTGGAAACCACTGGTAGCTGCTAATGTTATACAAACAGCAAAATAAGTTCTGTAAATATTAGATCCAGAACTGGTTATTTGTGCTTTAGAAATCAGTGAACACAAACTGAATGTCATTACAAAACTGTGCATTTGAGGCCTCTTCACTATCTCAGTGGCCTAAGTCTACAAAACTGTAAGTGCAGAAGCAAATGGTTTTGGCACAGGAGCACTAATTCTGGTCAGTGTTTGCCTGCTGTGTGCTCACCCTGATTTCCATCAGCTTCTCTACAACACTTGTTTCATGTTTGTTTTTGTTCAAACTTGTTAGCCACATGCAGACATCGGTTTACATAAGTTGAATTTCTGTTTCTATTGAATATGACTTCTCTTTCCCAGCTTTCAGTCTCTTGCACAAGGGATTGTAGCCTTTATTTATTTCTTTTCCTTTTACACTTCTGTGTTCAGTTGCTGCTGTGGTTAGAAAATGGGTCATCCTTGGATGAACTCTTATGAACTGCCTCTTCCAGAGAGGTTGCTTGCCTGGGAAATTCTTGTAGTGGGAGCCATCTTAAAATCTTCCTGACAGCTGCTGGTGACCTTGTTTCATAATTACTTGTGTTTCTGTCTAGCTCTTCCAAAGTGTTGCTTCTCCATGTATGAAAAAGCTTTTGAAACACATTATAATTTAAGATTTCAAGTCTCTGGCTTCTTTCCAAATAAAACGTTGATGTCTCAACAGTTAAAACTGAGAAGCTCTGTTGGATGGTCTGTCTGGCATTTGCACTGATAAGTGGGGCAGACATGCCTGGCAGTCAGCCCAGGGGTTTCAGCCTCCCAGAGCCTCCCCGGGTGGGGTTGTGCAGCTGAAAGCTCTGCTGGCTGTGCAGCCCCTGAAATGGGAGGAGATTCTTCTTCCTTCTCCTCCTCTTCCTCCTTTCCCAGTTAAATATGTATACTGATAAAGTCTTGCCTTTATTCTCTCTCTTTTTATGGAAATTCTTTCTCTTTTTGTGTTAGTCTAAGGACTTCTCTGAAACTGGGTATGAAATTTAAAAAGCCAAATTACAGCTATTCTCCTACTAAAAATATTATGGTAAACGTATGGTGTATTATCTGTGAGAATGTTGACTGTGCCCTGTGGTTGTGACACTAAAACAAAATTCCTTTTCCAAGACCCATGAGATTTATTAGAGGTTTGTAATTTGTTTCTTATAGATTCCTGTAATCCTGTCTTTTATCCAGTGTTGGCTTTTTATGGCATGTTTCTTTCTGGTCGTGAGTATGGTGCACATGCACGACCACCCCAGCATTTCACTGTCTGTCTGGTCTTGTTGGGGTTGCATCCAGCACATCCCCCAGTCTGTGTGACAGAGTTTGTGCATTATCGTTGACAGAGTGCAGTGGATTGTCACTGTAAAGTATCTTCTTAAGGCTGTCTTCTCACTGCTGTGAGTGGTGGAGCTGCTTATACTCAAGGGCTTCTGATCACTTCACTGCCTTTTGTTTCACTTGCCATAATGGTTTTCCTTTTTTCCAAGAAAATGTTTTTCTGACCGGCTGAGAGACGCAGCCATTCCCTAATGCAGGATAGTTTTGGAAAGGTCTGTTTGTCCTCCGGGTACTGCTGTACAGTTGTGAGGCTCTGCGTTGGGACCAGCCCACCATTCTGTGTTGGAATTAATGCACGATGCTGCAGCACTTGCAAGTCGAGACTGGGAATGCTGCATCTCAGCTTTTAATGTGCTACACTTGCATGTTGTGCCATCCCATAGGGAAGTTGAGGTGCTGTTTTTAATCTTTAAATGATTTGGGTCCTGGTCTCTTAAGATGGGTAGAGGGCAAGGATGTAGGGGCTATTGACCTGCAGAGTGTTCTCTGAGGAGCTGCAATATAGGGACGCTTTCTGTCACAGTCTGCACTTGTCAGGCTTTGCCACTGCCTGCAACACCTACTACCTTGCTTTTTTTGTTTCGGGTTGAGTGGGTTGAAGGCAGAGTGTTGTAAGCAGTTGCTGTCTGTGTTCCTGCAGTGATTTGTAATTTGAGAGTACAGGGAGAATGCCCCTGGATGTATTTTATAAAACTGGAAGAAATAAATGATTGCCAACACAGGTGAGAAAAGGTCACTGAACACTTATTAAATGACTCAGAATCCGTTGGGTGCTTCTGAGGGCAGTGTGAGTGAGAGTCTAAAGAGCGTTAATGCTGAATTTTGGCTCAAATAAGTCTGGACTCTCATATTATCTTCTACAGCCTCCAGGTTCTGCACCCTACCAAAAGGGAAGAAGTAAACCTTGTCCAGTGGCAAGTAAGAATTATGATATATAATTGTAGATAGCCAAGGGCACTCTGGAGACTGATCATAAACCAACTGTAATTCTTAATTTCCTGACCTGTTATAGCCTTCTTTGTGGCCTATTGCATTGCTGGCTTGAGTGTTTTGTGACTCTTTAAAGGCTCCTTTAAGGAATGGGGATTTGTGACTAACGTTTAAGGACGTTCTTTTTACAAACTGTAAACCCTTTTGCTCTTTTTGCAGAAATTAAAGGGGAAATGTTGAGATTTGGATTGTATTGTTCATGCAGTTTGTATTTACATATAAGCAGATGAGGCATTATCTCTCTATTGCAGGCAGGTCAAATATAATGTGTAATTGTAACAGACAGCCTAAAGCAAGATAGCCGAAACCAGGATTAAGGGAAAGGAGTAATTTAAACTGAAGTAGTATGAATATTTTGATTTGGAAACATCAGAAGATAGAGTGTGAGTTTTCACATTTTCAGATTTAGAATTTTACCGAGCTGCTGAGATCATTCATCATGCTTAGGATAATGATGATCTGCTCACATGTTTTTATTAACCTCTAGAATAGGTGCTGAATAGTGTCTTTCTGGCTATGCTATTAAGTGTTCAGAACCAGATCATTAAATGTCTCAGAAAGCAGTCAATTTCATGGTCCTAAAAACTAATATAGTAGTAAAAGGTAATATACCTTACAGTTTATTTAAATACTTGTTGTGGAGCAGCATTCATCCATTCTTCCTTTCATTTCTTATTTCATGCATTCCAGAAGTGTGTAAACTTCAAGAATTTTATTTTAAAATACCTAATTTTGCAGAGTTATCAGACATCTGCTATATTTAGGAAAAAAGTATTCCTAACATGGTGCTGTAGTTGAACCTGGCAGGCAGGTAAAGCACCACACAGCTGTTTGCTCACTCCTTGGAGTGGGACAGGGACAGAATCAGAGAAAGGGTAAAACTCATGGGTTGTGATAGAGACAGTTTAATAAGTGTAATGAAAGCATCTGTGTTATCAATGCTGTTTTCAGCATAAATCCAAAGCATAGTCTCATACCAGCTACTATGAAGAAAATTCTCTGTGTCCCAGCCCAACCCAGCACATGAAGTAACCAAAGAATACAGTTATTTTTATATTAAAGTCTGCACTCTGCTGCCTTTTGTCTGACTATTTCTGCTGCTTCCATTTTGTGGCAGTTGCTTGAAGAATTACATTGAAGTGGCAGGTTGTCACATGGAACAAAATCAAGGCATGTCTTACTAGTCCAGTGGTGTGGGTGTGATTTATATGCCTACACTGTTATTACTTGAGCTTGTTTGTACTTTGCAAGTACATGAAGCAGGATACATTGCATCTCAGAGTAAAATGTTAGTGCTTATGCCTGTTTGGATGTGTTCCAATAGGATTTGGTCAGCCAGCTTCTAAAAGATACATCCTCAGATTTGTATTAGTTCAGCTGGGGGTACGTTCGCTGGAACCTTACTGGGAAATAGTGGAACACTTCGATTTTTCTCCCGAGGCTTTTTTTGAAGGTCTCTGGACTTACCATAGGGAAGCTGAGGGAAATGGAACGGGATAGGCAGTAGGTCAAACCATTGATGTAATACCTGATGGTCCTTAAACTTGAGTCAGACTCATGTTACACAGTGTGCTTGGTGTGTTGACAGCCTTGTGACAAGTCATGGAGCAGCTGGTTCAGGGGAAGCCTCTGTCAGCTCCAGCAAGTTCTGCTATATGCCCACATCATGGCAGTTCTTGGGGTGAAAGTGTGGAAAAGGAGGGCATCAGGTGAAATGCAATAAGGCCAAGAACTACTGTCCTAGGGTCAGGTTGATTCCTTCTTGCAAACTACAAACGTGTATACTGAAGAATTTTTTAGAGAAGGACCCTTAAAAACCCTGAAACAAATATTCAGAGAACCTTGATGAGCAGACATGTTACTCAATGACCTTGAACTCCTTGTGCTGGTCACAAGGTCCTTGCCAGATTCCAGGAGTTCAAAACTGCAGCTTCAGGCTATTGCATATCCCTGCATTTCATGGCAGAACCATTGTAATGCTTTGTCTTGGCAGTGGGCGTTTTGCTTTCGCAAGTGAAGGTCTTTGTGTCTTTTTTTTTTAATGTGCAAAGGAATAGAAAAATTGTCAGTGAAAGGTACTCCTCTATGTGCCTTGCTTCAACCTGACATGTGGCACCCCACAGAGACTTTGATGTTACTACCATATTATTTTCTTTATGGTATTGATGTACTTATAGTAAAAATCAGATTCCATGTTGCTTCCTCCTTGGGTTTCTAAAACTGAAATCACAGGCACATGTAATACAGGATTTACTTTTTGTTTGATTCAATGTCTTTTCATCTTGACTTTTGCTTACCCAAAGTTGCTCGATTGACCACTTAGGCAGTATTCTTCCTGTTCTGATTTGATGTAATTGGTAGTTGCAGCCTTTATTTTTAAAAAAATAAGAAAAAAAGTAAGAAAAAAATCAAAAGAAGCACCCTTGAAGACCTGACTCATTAATAACATCTCTTATTCCTTCCCAGAAATACACTGCCATTGGAATGCTGGGCAAGGCTACTGATACATTAGATGCTACAGGAAAAGTAACTGAAGAAAAACCTTATGGTAAGCATAAATGTATCCATACGCTTGATGTGATTTGAAGGCATAAGTGGTTTCTGTCACCGGAAAGCGGAAGAGATGTTTGGGACTCTGAATGAAGTTTAAATGTGAAATTAAACTAAGATTATTTCATCTTCAACTTCAGTGCTCATATAATTCAAACCAGCTTCGTGCAATTATGTCCAACGCAAGGGTTCATTTCTGCTGGAAAAAAACAAACCAGGCATTAGATTAGGAGGGAGGAAATAGAATTGGGCAGGACTGTGTCATTTTAAATCTTTGACAGGCTGACAAATGACGTGCTATGTCCAGTAACATTTTCCTCTCTGAGTGTAGTCCCAGGAGTCCTCTCTTGGTAAAGGCCTTTAAGGCCAGTGAAGGAATAAAGTACTTGGATCTTCCCTCTAGGACGCCACTTTACCTACAGACTGCTTAACATTTAATGGGGATGGCATAAACTACATTCTGCATAGGGTTATCTTCCAAATCTTGGTCTTGCTTGCATCTTTAATAAATGAATTTTTCTGACAGAGCACAGTGCAAGGGTTTAAAGCTCCAGAACTCATGCTGACTATGGCTTTGCTGGGCATCTTAGAAACAATTTAGAACTAAGCAGGGACACAATAAATGTATTTGTTATTAATTCTTTCACAACCTTGGGGAAAAAAAGTTTAAAAATAATAGATAACCAGTTGCTTAGCAACTTTACAGGTCTTACATTCTTTGTGGTACCGGGTAATAAGTACATGAAGTAAATAATCTTTTTTTTAATAGCATGATGAAAAAGCCTGGATTTCACTTCTCACTCCCAAGCTCCTTTCTTTTGCAGTTTTCCTTTTCTCACGAGGCAGGCAAGCATGAGTTTTTGTCCACAATCTAAATAGTATTATTTACTAGGCAGTGTTACTCAGAGATGTTGGATCATTTATTTATGCTTCAGGATCAAGTTCTAAGTCTCTAAGCTTCTGGAGGACTGAGCATCCACATAGTGTTAGAGTTGCCAATACTTCATGATGGTTGAATGAAGTGATGATTCACTTTCTTGGTATTTATCTGTCCCTCTCGAAGTAGAATTTTGTGGTTATGCTGCACTAAGAAGTATTCAGAGATACTTGCTCACATGTAAGATGTGAAATACCATTTCAAATAGATGCAACTTCCATGGTTAGTTAATTAAAAAAAAAAATCAAAATCTGGTTTTTTAAATGCTAGTTTTGCTTTTTTCATTTTGTGTTGTTTACTTTTAGAGTTTTAGAGTGTTGTTTTTGTGTGTGTTTCTCTCCCTGGCAGCTCTCGTTACAGTAGTTCCCACCCCTGCACCACCTCCTCTGTTACGGTGGTTAGGCTGTGTGCTTGGGGAACTGATTTGGCTTAAAAATACCCCCTTTTTTTGAGTTACTTGTCATTTTAAACTGAGATCAGTTGCATGATCCAGTTCATCACGTGGTCCTATGAAGAACAGCGTTGGCATTGCTGGGGCAGTGCAGTTTTGGGTGCACTGCAGTTCCCTGTTGCCAGAAGTGACGGCTGAAAGAAATGCTCGTCTCAGTTGCTTTCCATGTTGGTGCAAATCAGTCAGATGTGATTTCTTCAGAAAGAAAAGAATGTGAATACTCCTTTTTTGTTCTTCATGGTACCTACATGTTTTGTATTTCTCATCTTTTCCAGTGTCTTCTCCAAAGTAGCTTGGTTTTCTGCAGGATACTCTCTTTGGCCCACCATCCCTAATTTCTAACCCTAATAGGTACTCCAAGAAAAGGCAAACCAGATATTTGAGCTGAACTTCAGTTTTCTTTTGACACCTACAAGGATCCTTGGAGAAGCAGAGCATCTGCAAGGGAATGTAAATCTTGCAGTGCCAGCATCATCCAGGATTGGGCCTTAGTGCAGAGAAAGGCACTAAACCAGTTTGCAAGATGCATAAAACTGTTCTTGAGTGACTACATTGGAGTATAAGAGGAAAGTGCCTGCAGAAAGTTGCCAGCTATATTAACTCTAAGAAAGTTAATTTAAAGTTAAATAAAAACGGACATTTCTGTCCTCAAAGTGTCCCTAGATAGCAGCTTAGGACGCAAACTGTACAGTTAGTCACAATGACAGGATGTACTGAAGAGAGCTCCTTGCTTTTAACCCCTTCTGAACTTCTCATAGCTTTTGGTTTCTTATCAGACCGTGAGTTTGCACTTCCACATGAAATTAGGTTATGGTTTCATCCTGCTGCCAGGCTGTCAGATGCTGACTTTGGAAGCAAGTAGCATTTAGTATTCCTCTGATGTTTTTTTGAGCACATTAATGTTAGTAGCCCTTTTTTAGTATTTGTAACTGTGTACAGGAATGTACATTCTGAAACCCGCTTCCTCCCAGCTGCCTACAGGCTATATCCAGACATGGAGAACAAAATTAATGAGGCTTTTCTCAGGTCTCTGATGATTATGCTGAAGTATATGTTTAATAGAGCTACCTGAATAATTTGGAAAGTATAGCCCTTTCAGGAGTCCTTTTCTGTTTTCAAATAATTTGTGCTGGGCCAGACCGAATTGAGGTCATCTGCTGAACTTCTGTTATTCTGTCGTGGATAATTCTTGCGTTCTCTTTTGGAGTAGTTTGTTAACAAGCACAGGGCAGAATCACCATTCAGTGGAGGCTTTTTGAGGTTGTGGCACAATTGGCACCTTTTGATTTGGTAACTTTATTTTCCTTCCTTTGTGGCAGGAGAATCAGTCAATAGTCACCATTGTTCAGAAGCACACTAGATCTTAGCAAACTCATCTGTAAATATTTACTTTGATAGCACACCACACAACTCTTATTTGTTAATGGCTTAATGCATCATTTTTCACGTGGGGATTTTTTTTCTCATGAGGCAGAGGTTGCCTATATCACGAGTGACTTCCTCAGAGGCCACATGCAACCTCTCAGTCAGGGAAATATGAGATCAGAGCCAGAACTGAACGCAGGTGTCTCATTAAATGCCCTGGCCACAAATGTAGTTCATGGGGTGAAGATTGGAAGGAGAGCTCCAAGGTGCACTTGTGCTTACGTCTTAAATAGTGAATTCTAACCTGAAGCAACCTGGGGTTCACAGGAAGGCTGACAGGATCACTGCCATGGAGCTGGGTCATGCTGACTTTCTACCATGTAATTTTGTTGTGATATGTTGCTAAATAGAAACAAGATTGAAATAACCGTGTAAGAAACTCTTCAGAAGATTCAGACTTACTGTACAGTTGATTCTGTTGTTACTAGCCTGTGTTCTGGTGTAAATTGGTCTCTCTCAGCATCTCTGAGTTTTGTGCCTTGTGCCTTGCAACCTTGCTGTTAATAACACATCTTGGGACAGCTGCTTGGGCCTAAGGACAGCACCTGCTCTTGAGGCTGCAAATGGTGCCTTGCAGGAGTGAGGAACCACAGGACCTTCTCCCAGAGCTGCTGTGAAAAGAAATCTTTTTTACTTACAGCATGAAGTACATCTGGTTTTTAAGGTTTGCAAGTAAAGGTCTGTTTCAAAATACAACAAAGGCTCAATAAATTTGGTTGGTTTATGTTCCAGAATGCTGTTGACTTAGCAGGGATGACACTAATTAAATGTAACTTATGAGAAACAGGGCTAGTCAAACCCTAGACAGTAGAAATGCACTGAAGTGCATTGTGATTGCAGATCTTATGTTTGCACTCTCTAAACAAATTAGGGATGAATATCATCTCTGTTGACTAGAGCTTCAGAGGACCAGTGCAATCAGCTACTTAGGTTATAGCCTTCCAATAAAAGTGGGACAGATGTGTATGTGTACTCTTAAAAGGAAGTACATTGCCTAAACCAGCTGTCTTTCTTTTACACAATTTCCTTAGTAAAATTGCCTTACTTAATATATAACTATACCCCAGAGTACATTTGCAGGTTAGTTGTTTGACAGGGAAATTTGATGTGTTGTTTCAGATACAGTCTTTTTCTACACCAGTGGTTTTGTTCTCTAATAATCGGTTGTATTTTTCCCTGCAGTTAGGTTCTCTTGGAGAGAAGTTTCCAGGGTTAGATGAGGATTTTATTTTTCTTGGTGCTTCTTAAAAAAATAAGAATATTCCAAATATTGTAGTTTTTGTATAGTTTCCAAGAAAGATGAATTTGCAGCCTCAAGAGAGGGAAATTGCAAAAGAAAACATTCAGGAGGATTTGTGCCCTTCTGAAAGTATCCAGATTGTCCTGATCACCTTGGACAGTTTGTTCTGCTCCTTTTGTGATAATTCACATTCCTGCCTACAATCTGTTTTTTATCTCTTTTCTTTGGTGTTTTTCACCCCCTCTAAATTCAGAAGAGAGAGAGCTCTAACTTGTATCTGTTTGCAGAATGTGATTGATGCCATTAGTGCCATGGGAATAATCAATACTAACATACTGACTGTTTTCATTCTGCAGACCAGGTAACAAAAGGAGATCTTGAAAATGTGCTGCAAAAGTTCACGGGGGACATCATGCAAGTTCCTCCACTGTAAGTTCCATGATATTCAGGCACTCTTGACAGTTGTGCTCAGCTGTCAGGGCTTGCCAACAGAAGTCAATTCTCTCAGAAGTATTAAGACACATTTTGACAAGAGGATAGAAGCCAGGCAGTCAGGAGTTTAACGTTTGCAACATTTGCAGGTTATGTGTGTTTGAAGATCAGCACAAATGGTGATCTGGAGTCTGTGGGTGTTTTGGGTAAATGTCAAGTAGCAAAAGTCTTAAACAGCTTTGCAGGGCTTGTCTTCTATCCTGTCTTCCAGTCTTACTGACATCTCTGTGGAAGTGCCTTAAATGACTTTGAATTAGTTTTCTGAAAACTTAGAGTATGAATGAGTGATTAGTGACTGAGCTTCTGTAGCTTAGCAAATTTCTTATGGTCAGGTGAGCCATAGTAGCTGGCAGTGTGCATGACTTAGCTTGTGACAGATGGCTTTTATGGTGATTTGAGCTAACCTGCTTTCCTTTGCATTTGCCATGTGTCACTTACTGTGGTTCCAGCGTGAGCCCTGTAAGGTCAGTAATGCCCCACGTGTTCTGCTTCATGTGACCTGTTTCCAATTGCACTCCACTATTGTGAGCAAGATTTTCTTGATTTTTCTATGGTCATCTTTCTGTCAAAGCCAAAGTTGGAGCTTTGGATAAAGTTCCATGTAATCAGTGAAATCAGTTTCTTTGGTTCTGTAGTGGTTCCCTAAAACATCCTAGAACTTGGCAGCGTGCTGTTCAGGAAAGACCCTGGTGTGAGACAAGGAAAGGTGCAATGTAGAATTACAGGGGTTGCCTGAGTGGCTCCCAGTGCTCAACTCAGCATGACACTGAAACAGAGGATGCCCTGCAGACTTCTGAGACACAGGATGTAAAAGGCAGCTGCAAGTGTTGTAACCCTGATAGAAATCCTTTTGTTTCATAAACTGCAAAGTGAGTGATGCAATGCTTTTAAATCTGTATAGCAAGAGAGAAATATAGGACCATCTCTTGTTTTCTGCTTTATGTAGCTACTGGTAAATGGGATGATGCTGTGTCCAAGAGATTTCAGCAGCATTTGCTGGGTTTTTGTGGTTTTTTGTGAGTACTTGGATAGGAGTAAAATGTGTGCTACTCTAGTACAATATTACCAGGATCTGGAGAATGGGAAGCCTGTTGTATTACAACCGTATGACACACATTTTCATGCTCTGTCTGATCAGCTATTCTGCTTTGAAGAAGGATGGAGAAAGGCTTTCAACTCTGATGAAGAGAGGGGAAGCAGTGGAAGCAAAGCCAGCTCGGCCAGTGAGAGTGTACAGCCTTTCTCTCCAGCAGTTCCAGCCACCACTGTTCACGCTGGGTAAAGGTCAAAGATTATTACACAGGGCGATGCTCCCAGCTTGTTAATGTTTATTTACACTCAGAATGGGACTAAGAGAGTGAAAGGGGTTTCATTTCGCTCAGCTGCTTATTTGGTGTGAGCCCATGTGCACAGACTTTCACTTTGCATTAAAAGCACCGTATTTTGGTTTTAAGTTAAGCTGATTATATCTAATCTCTCAGTGAGGGAAAATTCTGAGAGAATGGTCAGGGGATTATTTACATCTGTCCATGATTTTGCAACCTCCAGCTCATTCCTCTCTCAGGTCTGCTTACTTCACTTTGCCATTCTTTTACACAGATGCCCAGACCTGCTGGCATCTCTTCCAGGATGAGATTCAGTTACTGTCAGACCCCTTTCTTGTTGAGGAGGCAGGATCTTATCCTTCCTTCTGTCTTCCTTCCTACTGCCAAGAAACTTGGGTAGTACATTAAGAGGCATATTAATAAATAAACCAAAAAGACTGTTGTAAATGTTTAATGCTACTGTAAGGTCGAGATGATGCCTTGTATTGATCTGTCTGCCCAGTTGATCCCCAGTCCTGTGATGGACCAGCTGTTTTATGATGAGCAGGTATGAGTGACAGAACTCAGTGCTGTGTGACTTCAGCCCTTACTTTATGGTTGGGTGACAAGTAGCTGATCACTGGCAGAGGGGGAAGGGAAGGGCTGAGAGAAGAGGGAAAGTTAAAGGTGAATTTTAAAATTTTAATGGAGCTGCCTGTCTGCAGTATCTGAAAAGCATTGATAGTCAGTTTAGGCTATACTTGAAATAACTTGCTTTCATCATTAGAAGTATGAATCAACCTGAAATACTTAAAATGAATAGGACTGAAGCATTTCTTAACATACCATAGCAGGTACTTAAATTCTGGTGAGTTAGTACAGTTGCCATTTTATTTGCTTTCCCTCCTGTCTAGCTTAGCAATCTCACCCTCACATATGTTACAGGATGAATAATTGATGTTGCATCCTATAAATATTTTATCACTGGGTTGTTTGCTTAGCACATTTTTACATTTATGTGGGGGCATGGCTTCTATGTAAAGCAGATTTCACGTGGCACTAGCAATTTACCATGTCACTTTTAACATTCCAGATGTTGAATGTGGTGGTGGCTTTTATGTCAGGAGCCTGGTCAATGACATTGGCAAAGGTAGGCATGAAAAAAAAACATGACAATTTAAGGAATGAGTGTGTGTTTATGGAAAAATTTTGTCATTCTGTATATCTCAAGTTACTAGACCTGTGTGTTATTTTGCAGAATTGTAGTGCTATCACTTGTTTTTATATACTCAGGTAATTTCCTTAGGGGCATGAGGGAATGATGGCTAAATAATTGCCAGAGGACCTTGGGGGCCGGGTGATAAAAATGGAGCAAGCAATAGCACTGAGCAAGATAATGCAAGGTGAGGGGGGCACTTTTTTCCCTCCCCCTTTCATGTGTTAAAGCTAACTCAGATTAAGGCTGAGAAGAAGAAAGATACTGTCTTTTTAAACATTATTCATCACATTTTGAAAACAGATTGCACAGAACATTACCATGCACATAATAAACCCTATCTGCTGGAAAGACTTCCATACTGGTGATGATTTTTCTAGTGTTTTCTTTCTCCTTTGCCTGAACTGTGAATAGTTTTGCTTTCCCACAGGGTTATTTGTCTTGTGCTCTGTATCTATCAAACTGCATGATGGAGTATAGATAATCCATTTCAAACTTTTTTTTTTTTTTTTTAATGATACATTTGCAGGAAGGCAAGTAGTGTGGGATAACCCCAGGAATTATTTGTGCTTAGGCAAGTTGAAATTTCTTTTACTGTGTTCTGAGCATACTGGCTTATGTTTAGCCCTTTAATGACAAACCAAGATAAAGTCTGTCCACGGCTGGCTTATTTTCAAAAATTGAAAATGAAATCTTCCTGCATCAGAAAGGGTGGGAGAGAATATTTTAGTGTACCTGTGTGCTTACAAGTCAGCTCTAGTTGCTGTTTTGTAGCTTCTTGGTATGTAATTATGTCCTGCTGGTATTTATTTAACATAGGAGAGCATTTGTATGTATTTTTTATTTTTCCTTATCTTAGTTTCTGTTATCCTGATAGGCAGCACAGGATAAAAATGTTAAAAATTCCTCTTGAAGTCAAGAAGTGCTAAGGCCTCAAAATGTGTGGAAAAATAGTTCACGGTCACTTGAGAATGCAGAATGTTCTGCTTAAATCTTATGACATTATTTCCTCACTTTTCATTATGATCTAAATCTGGGAAAATTCATGACAGCTTTCTGTCAGATTCTGAACTCTTTACTGCACTGGACAGCTATGGAAATCAAAAGACTTCCTTGGGTCAAATTTAAGAAGATATAAATGAGTGATAAGTCTTCATGACCTTCCTTGTCAAACAAAGCAGAATCGTGTAGAAGGCTACATATAAAAATACATTTTAAGCGAGCTGAACGTGGTTACACTTTTAAACCTTTTCCATGTACTTTGTCCAATGCCTCTTTCCTCCTTTGCTGCAGAGCTCTCTACCTGTGCCACAGTGCAGGAGCTGACCCGCACCAAGCAGGGGCCGTTCACACTGGAGGAGCACGCCCTGCACGAAGACAAATGGACCATTGATGAAATTGCCCGGTCCTTGGAGCACTGCACAGCCCTGCTCCCGGGAGGGCCATCTCGGAAAAAATTGAAGACAGAGCATCCTGGTGAAACTGCTCTGATCTGTGAGGATAAGTGATAAGTTGGGTCGAGGAAAAAGACTGAATGATTGAGATGTTTTAAGATTGGATCGGGATTGTCTCGCCTCCTGTGTAAACCTGCAAGTCCGTACTGGGAAGGTGACAAGCTGCAGCGCAAGAGAAACTGTGCTTTTGTTTTCTGGGCTTAGAATGTGCACTGAAAATATCCAGTGTTAGCTGTTTCCTGATTGTTTATTTTCCTTTTTGCACACTGTAACTGATGCCAAATTTTTATAAACCTTTAAAGAACTTTCAGGGTGCAGGATGGCTGCTGTTGTGAATTCATCAATTAAAAGGATTATATATGATAACGTCTGATGAATGTGCTCCAAAAAAATTTTCTTTGCAGCTGGTAATCAAATCCTGAAATACCATGGTGACAAGTGTGTCATGGCTTGAAAGACACAAGAATGTGGTGTGGCAATTTGCTTTCCTGAAATCCATTTCAGGATATATCCATTTTATCATAGTTCTTCCTATGTGGATTGTTCTTCCAGTCAAAAGTTCTTAGAATGCAGTATAAGCAGGTGCTTATATTTTAAGTCTGAAATACCAGCCTAAGGGAATAGTTTTAAGTATAAACAATCCTTGAAGATGACTGGTTTGTGTCTGCACCTTACAAAAAGGTGTTACGTGAAGTGGTGGTTCCAAACTTACTTTCATTCTAAGAAAGTAAATGAATATCCTGAAGTTTCTCATTGCAGGATACCTTTCCAGACATCTAGAGGATTTATTTTTGTTTTCTATACAATAAGCAACTGAAGTCTGTGCAAGATGCATGAAGGTTTTGTTTAGAGGGAGGATAGACTTTGTTTTATTGTTCAGTAAACAGTTTTCTTCCTTTGTATATTCTTATAAAGAACTTAGAGGAAATGTTGAAAATAACACAAGCAAATTGAAATGTTAGAGCACTATAGCAGCAGCATATTTAAAGTACAGTATGGATGAAGTAACGGATACAAGAAATTTTGATTTCAGGGATGGGAGAAAAGTTTGTGTCCGGTGAGATAACAGTGGGAGATTTTTGTTTCTTTTTGGGGTGGGTTTTCTGGTACTTCAGGTAGAAATGGAGAATAAAGAGATTATTTCCTAAAGAAATCAAATAAAGCAGAAAATTTCATTTTCCACTATACTTATCTTGAATGATCAAAGACTTTAATTGAAACACAGCTTCTCTTATTGTCCAAATCTGTATTTTCCCAAGAACCTAATTTATGTTATCCCAGTGGTTTTCTAGATTAAGTTCTCATTTTATTTATCTTTCTGATTTTTTAAAAATAGCACATGAGATATAATTCTATTAGTCTGCTTCTTTCATCTTCAGGGATTTGTTTCTTTAAAAGTCAGTGCAATTGAGAAATCTCTCTGTTAATAGGGTACATTTGGATACAGTGTTGTAAGTGTCTAACACATTCTTAATCTCATCTGTTTGTTTAATGCTCACCAAGCCTTTCTTGCTATTCCGTTTAAGAGCCCCTGATATTTTTAATTTCAAAAGGACAATTCTATTTTCGTCAGCTTTTTGGTTAGCTTGCAACTGGTCTGTTGTAATTATTGCTAACAGATCTGTGATCGTGAGAAGACAGGATCTGTTCCATAGTCTAGTCACTGGGAGAGGAATGAAATGGCAATTAAAAAACAGCATCTTGTGGACATCAACAGGTTCTGGTTTAGGCTGCAAGTCCTGATGCATATGGAAAGCATAGGGAGAGATGGAATGCAGTTGTTCATGTTCAGGAATCTGCACAGAACCATTCAGGTTGGAAAAGTGCTTTAAGACCATTAGGCCTGACCATTACCCCAGCAGTGCCAGGTCCACCCCTTCACCAGCTTTAGCTAGGCCTTTTTTCCTGGAATTCTTCTCACCTTCCCCAGCGAATCAGAAATAAAGGTTGAATTTCTTTATCTGAAATTAATGACAAACTTCTCCTGACATAACTTGTATTGAACTACAGAAGGTATTTCCCGTAGCAGCTGGGTAGCAGGTGTGTTTGGCTGGAGTTGTGAGTGGCTGGACACACCCATGGCATGCAGCAGGAAGTGTTCTTGGAAAACACAGTGTCAAGAGTGCAATAAAGCCATGAATACTTTATGCAGTAAGCACTGATGAGTGTCACCCCCATTCCATTCCTAAACACTCAGGCTATCTTCTCAAACATTCCAACTCCTCTGGCTACTTCCCAGTGATTTTCCTGTGTGCTGGGCCTCACTTGTATGCTTTCTCCTAAGTTTCCCCATGCTTTAATGCTTCTCTGTGCCCTGAGTCTGTAGTTCCAGTGAATAGTAACTGGGAAGGCACTGAAAACTTCAGGAATAGCTTATTTAGATATGTTTTAATAAGTGTTTAACCCAGTGTCTTGAAACAATCCAGATTTGGAGGTAAGTGTTGTGTTCCCATGGGAACATAGGAAAATACTCATTTTAACTTCCTTATTCTTACTAGCTTGCTTGTCCCAGAGATGCCAGACTTCAGAATTGGGCTATATCCACAACATAATGTGTTTTTGTTAGAAGAAAATATCCCATGATTTTGGATCTTGGTTACTGACAGTCACGATATCTCAACATTAAAGAGGAAGAGTGTGCATACAGTATTTTTGAGACTACTGGAAGACTTAGTACTGAGATCCCAGCTGAAGCAAATGGTAGTTAATAGGAATTTTATGGTACTCTGGCCAGAAAATGTGCGTGTCTGTGATTTACCATTTAAAATATACCCGTGACACAGATCGAAAGATTTGTCTTATTTTAATGAGCGTGGTTCATGATGAAAGTCGTGATGCAAAAGCGTGCCCTGCTTCTTGAGCTGAGTCTTGTCTGTCTTCAGTGTGGTCTTGCTGTCTTTAGTCCATGGAAGTGTGGTACCATAGTCTGCCCGAGTGCTCCGGTGCTGCTGCTGCTTCAGTGAGTTTGACAAGGGCTTCAGAATTTGTCTCCCTTTAATGTCTCTGCCTGCCTGCCTGTCTTTCTTCCTTATTTAAATGGCAGTTTTCACTTCATAATATATTACTGCTGCCAGCAGAATAAAACTTTGAGTAACTCACCCAATTTTGGGATACCATATTTTTTTATTTTAATAGATGGTGAATTTGCTGCTCTGGGCATGAATGGCTCTCTAACTAATGAGTAGGGTCATGCTGTTTGCTTGGCAGAGTCAAGGAGTGAGTTTGCAGTGGTGTTAGTTTTATTAAAAAGGCCTTACAGAAGCAAATTGAGAGCGTGTGTGTGTGAGGGTGTAAGTGTAGTATACAGCCAGAGGGAAATCACAGAGACAGTGAATGGATTCAGCCAGCCTGGGCAAAATTATTGTCTCTATTAAAAAGCAGTCATTGTTTCTAATAGCCATGGGTTGAATTCTCCTCTTTGTGAGACCTGATGAAGTAAATCACCAACAGTTAAAGGCATGTGAGGCAAGCAGGTTTATTATGTGAATGCTTATGTCTGCTCGAGGTGAGGAGATGCCACATCTCTTACTGTCTCTGCCGTCAGCTGCTAAGATCATATAGGTGTAAACAGGCAAAGCAAGGAGTTGGTAATTGGGAGTGGGTGGTTGCAGTGCTCAAGAAGAAAAGGACTATATTGCAAGAAAAAAACCCGTATTTTTTTCCAGTTCTCTTTTTGGGGAAGTGTTGGAGACAATGCCGTGGTTCAGAGAAAGTCTTAGCATGGCTGCCTGAGAAACACCTTATATTTTTGTTATTGATGTGAATGTCTGGGACTTTAATCCTCATCCCTCCTCACCTCTAGCTCAAAGAAGTGGGTTAAATCAAAGCTGCAGCCTCTCCCCAACTTTTTTGTCCCATTGCTGCGTGTGTTGTGGATGCTGGAGCAATCCTGTGCTCAAACTCTGGGCTCTAAGGGGGATTGTGTGGCTAGCCCCAGAAGTTAACAGGAACAGAATGAGGAGGACAAAAAATGAGGCAATGGAAATGGAAATATAAACACAAAATAGCTGCCTTCTTACCAGACATACTCATTTTAGGTTACAGCTCTCTGTCTGGCCTCTCCACTCTGCATCCCATTACCTTATCTACTGTCTGAGACAGTTCATCCTAAAACTTCTCTTACCCTGTCTTTTGAATTCCTTTCTGGGTGCATGTGAGCCTTGGGGCAGTGTGGAGCAAAGAGGCTGTGTGGTTTCTGGGGGACAGGGAAGCTGTTGACAAAGCAGAACTGGAAAAGATGAGGTGTGTCTGGTCCCTTTCTTACCGTGACCCTTTCGTAAGAAAGACGTGGTTCTGAATGCTTTAGTGCCGTTTCCCTGGGACATGGAATTATTTTAGATATTTCAGAATTAAGTACTTCAAAGTCAAATCTCTAGCTGAGTGCATGCATTAGAACCAACATGCATCATTTCACAGATGTCATGCTACTTTTAGTGGCTTCAGAACATGATTTTACAGCTTAAAAGGAGGCGGGTAGAAAAGGAATGGCAAAAGGTAAATGCATGTTTCAGTTCTTATATTTTCAAAGTAGATAAAATCAGTTTTGGTAATTATGTAAGAAAAGACATCAAGTGTTCTAATGGAGAAAAGAGAAGGAACGCAATTTTTACTGCCTTTTCTGTTTCTTTTAGCACATAGAACAATTAGCTTAAATATGCCATTTCAAAGCTTAAGAAGCTTTTATGTGGAAATGCTTGAGAGATTGTTACTGTGTGCTGATGTGAAAAAATGCATTTATTTTCATTTCAGCAGTTGAAAAGATAGTTTTCTGTGATGCCTTTCAAAAGGCAGTGTTTTGTTTTGCTTATATGGAATTGCAGTAAATCCTTAGCATAACTTAGTGGTGTGTTCATAGTAAATCATTTCCCGCAGCTGGCTGTCCTAGGGATCACAAACCTGTTTCAAGTTCTGCAGGTACATAGTAGGCATTCCCAGTGGAAATGGAACATTGTGTACAAACACTAAATGTATTTAGAAAGCAGGACTAATTCTCAGTAATCTTTGCTATGCAGATTGCTCTTTTGGTAAAATATCCAGGCGGTGTTAAACCTCGCTGCTGCTTTTCTGCATTGCTTTGTGTACAGTTTCTTACTCTGTAGTCTTAAATTGACAAAGGACACTGGCAGACTCTTGATTTCTTGTCCAGGTGATTAATTTCACCCAGCTGCTGCATACACAGAGACATTCCTGGCTTTAACCTCTTCATTTACCAGTTATGATTCCCAAGGATGGTGCGGGGCCAGCAGAAAGACGCCCGTGTTCACCTTATCTGTCCCAGTCATAGGCTGGTGTGTAACGTGTTGCTGGTGCAAATAAACCAGAATGTTGGGAGAAGACCCTGTGTCTCGTTCTCTTGTCCTTATAACCTCCAGCAAAAGATCGAGAGAGCAACAGGGGACAACAATTTTCCAGTAACCCTCCCTCCAAGTAAGAATCAGTGGGAAATGGCAGCGAGGTCTGTGGGTACAGGGCTAACTTAAAGCATGTGATTATTTCTTTTGACCTCAGTGAGAGGACTCCTGTCCTGTTTTATTAAATTATGTAAGTTATTACTCACTGAATTAAGGCCTTGTGTGTTTCATTTTCACCTATCATGTTTTTCTTTCTTTTTTTTTTTTTCCATTTTAGTAATGCGAACTGATGGTTTGAAAAATTGTATTGCTTCTTACAGGAGAAAAAAGAGACTAAAATAAATATTAATGGTGTGGCACAACACTTAGAGCTGTTCCATGTCTAATGAATATGTAACAGTTCTATTTTCTACTTAAACACACAAAAGTTGTCAGAATAGAATTAGTTTTATTTTTTTAAAAAATGTGTTTATCTAGGAAATTAATTTCTCTAGGGAGTGCTATTAAAGGCTGTGCAGAGTGGAACAACCTATTTGAGTGTGTTTGTGATCTGTTTCTAGAGTTAGGAATATTTTTATTGATTTGTGTTCCATACCCCTGCACCGGTTTTGTCTGTTTTTCCTTGCTGTACCATAGATGTTAATTACTGGAAAGAGCACAGTCATACAATCAAACTGCTGTTCAGCCACTCCTTTCCATCAGTGCAAATAGGGAACACATATCCCCGCTTTGCTCCCCTGCCTTAACAAATCCAAGTTGGTCCTTCAGAATTTTATAGAATCGACCCAGAAATAAGCCATCTTGCCACAGAGAAAGCAATGATTAGGATTTCAGGAAATGAAATTGTCTGGAAGCAGAGCATGTTTCATGGGTGCAAAGACAGAAAACAGCAGGATTGCCTATCCCGTGGATCTGCATTTTGGTACTGAACACAGCACACCAGAGAGATTTTCCAAGGAAGTGCATCTTGTAGAAGAGTATCCAGCTGTTGGATCACAGGAGTAAAGCTCCCACCACTTCTCTGTGGGATTTTCAAAGTAATTGGGTGAACTCTCCACCTCTCCTTCGCTAAAGGAGCTCACTGATTCTGTTTGACTCTCACATTCCAGGGCTGTTTTTTTAAGCCCTTTGGTCAGTTCTTGAAATTCCTGCAGTTTTCTGTGACTATACACACCAGATGTCATTCAGAGAGCATCTCTGACACTCTAGTTTTGTTTAGTTTAGAAAAAAAGTAAAAGGGAATGCCTGGCAGCAACTCCTGTTTCAGGCACAGACTTTCTGCTTTGTGCCTGTTGTTGTGTCAGATAGACCTGGCAATAGGAGAGAGCATCCCATGAATCTCTCCCTGCGTAAGAAAAACACACCTTTCTCCCATCACTTCTGGAACAAGTGCATGCTTGGGGTTTTTTTTTTCAGAGCTGGACATCTTTTTCCAAGCCCTTCTGCTCCTTGGTACCCTGAGATCATTTATCTCTCACTGCAACAATGCACTGGTTTCATAACTGGCCTCAGGCTATAAAACAAAGTTACAGTCTAGGGATGCTGCTGACTGTGGTCTGGAAGGGAGGAAAAAAATTGACCAGGAGCAAGTAATTGTTGAGTGGCAGAAACACCTGAGAGTTCTTGGTAAATCAAGAAAAATGGCTGCTGTCTGAAAACACTGGTGTGGTACAAGGCTGCAAAAAAAATGTGCTTTGGCTTTCTGAGGCAATTTTATAGCACTTGGCTTGGTTCTTTCTCAACTATGCAAGAGCGCTCTCAAAAAAGTGGGATTATTGGTATCCAGTCAAACACTGTTGTAGGTTTTGGGAAGCTCAACTGATAAACATTTGTTTATTTTCTGGCAGACTTTTATGTATATGTGACATCCTTCAGTAAAATGCAATAGGTAGTCAGCAAAGCTGAAATTCAAACTTACTTTCCAGTGAATGCCAGAGCACTTCCCAAGGAGCAGCTCTGGCGGGGTGAGGGGGGCCCTGTGGCTCCATTCCATGGGGTGCAGAGTCATTGCTCCTGGAGGTACAGGCATTTTAAGGGAAGGGAGCAGCTGGGAAGAAGAAATCTTCAGCCTCCCCGTTAGTGTATTTTATCCTTCAGTGAGAAAAATGTCTTTCAGTGTTTGTTTGGAGGTAAGGTCAACCCAGCAACTTTTCTATTATATATAACCCAAGCCACAGGCTTCATCTTCCATTCTGGAGATTTATTTGACCCAGAGAGACCAGTGAGGAGCTGCAGCCAAGGGAAGAAAACACTTTATTTCTCAAAATTGATGAAATACCAGATGCGTGCCCACACTGGAAGAAATTCTAGGCTACAGTTACCTAAATTCATTTGCATAAAGGAATAAGAAACTTTCTGTTGTGTCAGCTTATTTCATTTCCTGAGATGTTCTCTCATTAGGGGGGATTACTTTAATTACTGCAATAATTATAATTTAACCCCATTCTGTGTGCATCCCAGTGTATGACTGCAGAGAGAGACCTGATTCTTGCCTCTAAAATCTGTTTGTACTCACTCCAGTGTAAGCATCTGACCTGAGGAACTGAATGGTGACTACGGAGAGCTTCAACCAAGCACAGCTGATCTTGTTGTTTTAATGAGTATGAAAACCTTTAAAAAGAGAGTGGGCATCAAGAATGATTCAAAAGAGGAAAAAAAAAAGTATTTTGAAATATTTTCTTTGGAAAATAAACCTGTCAGTAATCTCTCAGGGTTAGCAGGGAACTTTTCCAAAGCCGGGATTAATGTCTGTTTAGAGAGGAGGAAGGATTCTTAGACAAGCTGTTGAATATTCTGGTCTGTGGGTTCAGTGAGCTGCTCGGGCCTGACTGCCAGCTCAGGGGTTGCTCCTCACAGGGTCCTGCTAAGTCAACAGTATTTAATTTGAGCTTGTGTTTCTGTCATGCCAACTTGGTCAGTTTGTTGGCTGCTCTGTCAAAGTTACAGCCTGGTGCATCAAAGCTTGAAAGCTGCCACACAGCTGGCTGAGTCCAAGTGATCAAAATTAACTCTGTAGCAAAGAGGCATTGTATCAAGGAGCACAAGATGGAGTAGGCATCAGGTATGCAGGGAAAAAATGTGAGGAGAGGGAAAATTTTATTTCTTTAAAACCCTGTTTTATTAGAATTTATTTGGATTTGTCCAAAGTTATATTTGTCTATGCAGTGTATTGTAGGCTGAAGGTAGAATGAAAAGAAGCTGCAGAAATTCTCCAGGTCAGAACTGTTACTGCTAATTGCAGAACTGTCAGTGTCATAAGGTTGCATCATGTAAAGGCACTTTTGAGTATTACTTAATACTTACCTGCTTGTCTTGCACATCTGAAAGTTCTTCATCTGCCCAGTTATGCTTCACAGAGGATGAGTCCAGGAAATGTAGGTATTATTATGCTTTAATTTCATAAGCAAGTGGTGGACTCAGGACTGTTGACTCGTGGTCACAAGGGTGTCAAGCAGGGCTTTAAGGCGATTATTGGGGATTTTAGTTCACTTGGAATAGGATGTGGCTTGTGAATGAGACAGCATTAGTGTGAAACACTAGAGTTCCTTCCCAGACAATGTGTGTATCACAGCAGACGATGTTTTACCTCTCCATATGTTTCCCAGTTTAAATAGGAAACCAGACAAATCATGAGGAGAGGAGATAAACATCCATGTTTATGGGTGTAAACTCTTAACAGCAATTAAGCTCAACAGATCTCTTAGTGAATCTGAGATTAGCAGTTACCTGGATCATGGCTTGTTCCACCAAACTGAAATTCTGCTCACTATATAATTTAGGATTCATGTACATATGGTTATTGGAAATATAAACTGGTACCTTAGGGCAGGAAATGCAAAAAAATTATAAAATGTGTAAAACTTTTTTTTTAATATTTTGGGGAGGATTTTGTTTTAAAATATATTAAAACATTTTGTTTCATGTGCCTTAAAGCCTCCAGCTTGCATATGATAAAGCCAAATTTGATCAAAACAACACGTACAACCTGCTGTGCTCCCCTCGCCCCTTAACTAATGGTAGAATATCTGCTTGTCCCTTCTCGTAATTAGATCAGTCTTAACCAGTTCTGCTCAAAATTGTCTGTGTAATGCCCAAATATTTCCTTTGACTTCACTGACATTATTCCAGATTTATATTTGTGTGATGTAGAGCAGAAATCTGCCCTGGAGAATGTGGATCCCCAAAGGCATTCACAAAAGCCATTTTTTAATAATAATAATACAAAAAGAAGATGTTACAGTTGAATGTCATTTGTCATTGTCTCCCATTTGCTTGTACCTAGTTATAAAGGAGGAATGTGGGAAAGCTCTCCCATTAGCTGCTGGTTCAAACCTAGTTCAAAAAGAAAGCCCAGTGCCCCCAGGAATCTCTTTTGAGCAGTGGGCTGATCTCTGCAGGTCGCTGTTGGGAGTCACTTTAAATCAGCCTGTCCTTTGGCTTTGCTGGTTGCCAGAACCTGTTATCTGCAATCCTGTTTAACTGGCAACTTTAAAATGTAATCGAGGATGTTATGTTCAAAGCACAGTGCTTTCTGAGAAGGGTTTTGCACTTTAACACATCGTCTTCTGATGCAGTGAACAATGACCTCTGTCCTGTTTTGGGTAAAGGTAAAGCTAAAGCTAACATGGAAGGCTCTGGCATTCTTTAAATGTCCCAGCTAAATATCCTTTTATATTTCTTAGGTCAAAAATGCAGATGACATTTCAAAGTCTGGGTTTTATTGTTTTCTTTATTCTCTAAGTAAGTCCTTTTTCTCTGCACTACTAAAGGAGTTCAGGTGTAAGGGCTGTTCTTTCACAATGCCACATATTTGTATTGCACCTCTTACCCAGTGATATGAAAATAATTCGCAAATGTTAATTAAGGGTTCCACCTCAGTCAAGGCATTGACAGATTTTCTCTGGGAAAAGAATGAGTTAGGAGAAGGTTGGTGAGCAGTACAGGGTCCTGTGTACCATCTCACTGACCTTAACCTCTCCTGATTCTCTGTCTTTGCCCTCCCTTTACCTGCTGCTTTGGTCTGAAGTGGTTTATGGCAAAACCAGCTTCCCAGTGAGGGTAAAAAGTGCCTCTTTCATTTTGTGCTTTAGGAACACCATAACATAAATGGATTTATCCTCGTGGGTTCGATGTGGTGTAGCTGCTGGTGAATCCATTAAAAGGAGCAGCTCTTGGGCCAGCAAAGCTGTGGCTGAGCTTTGTGTCACGTTTGCTGTGCAAAGACCACGGGTGCGATGGAACAGTGCCTTCCCTCCCTCTCTGCTCGGTTCCCAGGTGCCTGCACAGCCTCCTTTCTCCTTGGGAAGGTGAGCTGCGGGTCAGGCCAGGGCTGGGGACACCTGAGAGCAGCTGGGGCTGGGTGCCCTCAGCTCTGCAGCTGCAGAATCCAGGGAGAGTCTTCGAGCGGCTGCCAGCGAACTCAGCACCTGCAGTCCCGCCTCTGTTTGTGTCCTGGTGCAAGACTTGGCTCTGAGTGTGCCTAATGAGCACTGAAAAATGGCCCACTTACACTGCTTGGTGTTCCAGCAGACTAAGGAAAACCTTATCATCAGCTCGTGATTAGCAGGTAGTACATTTTGCTGAGCAGTAAGGCAGGATAGTGAAGGACCGTGTTATTTAAAAATACCTGTCTTGTACCAGCATGAAACAGCTCTGCAGTGGCACCTCTGCAGCCTGGGCTGCCTTAGCAGGGGCCGTAGGCAGGTTTCTGGGGTGGCAGGTTCCTAGGGTGGGAAGACACTGAGCAATTCTCGGCTCTGAAGAGGAAACAGGGAGGAACTCTATCACCCAGCCCTTGCTTGTGCTGCCCTCACTACCCTGACAGAGCAGCTTGTCCACAGCCTTCCAATCACCTGCATTTTATGAAACGTTGAAGAACTGTAGGAGCTGTGATGCCCTGGAGCATCAGGCTCAGTAAGAAGATGTTAAGAACTTATGGAAATGTGCTGCTGCTGAAGGGTAAACCTCAGAGCTATTCCATCAGCAGCTGCAGATTCCACTCATCAGAATATGCACCAGAAATTTCATGGCTGGAAATCTGTTGTTTGGTCCTTACCATCCTCATGGATGGCTCCTGGTGGGATCTGATCTGAGGACCCCGAGGACCTTCTGCCTTCTCCCTACCACAGACAGAGATTTAAGGCCTGGGGTGAGTTTATCCATTTTCCTGGGGGAAAAGCCAAAATTTCTTCTAGATTCACTGCCAAGGTTGCAGGATTGTGTCTTCTGTTAGGAAGACTTGATTTAGACTTTGCAGATGATGAGTTAAAAGGTCAGTCTAGCTTAGATCCGTTTCAGCTCAGGTCCTAACCTGCAGTTCCCTTAGCCCGCTGTCGGATGCTTTTACAAGGTTACATTTGGTTTTAGGCCGGTGCAGGAGGAAGGAGAGAGATGTCCAACAGTGTAGGAATTGCAGACAGTAAAATTTGGATTTTTCATATGCTCGTGAGCGTGATTGCGGTTTTGCAGCCAAGGGAGATGTATCCCATGAAATTCAGGTGATGAGTCTGGATTTTCTGGAAGATTAACTGTTTGGTTTTCGTTTTATACAATATTGAAATGCAGCTGGACTGAGGGGGTTTGTGCCTCTTCACAGATATTCGGAAAGTGGAGATGCTGACCCTTGAATTGTACCTAACAGTATCATTACAGGAAAATCTCTTCTGTCAGTAGCTACTCTACACTGGCCTAGTTTCCTCCCAGCAGCTGCACAGCATGGCACCAGCAGTGTAATTCAAGTCTAAATTTATGGATGTCTGTTAAAGTGCGAGTTGCACTCTCATGCACTGCTTGTTCTCAAACATGTTAAAGCAGTTAGAAAATAAAGGAGTGGAGGGAAAGAAGGCACAGCAATGTAATAATAGGAGTGGAAAGCACTTTTTTGTGTCCAGTCATCTAAGAAAAAAACATGTTAAAGGATTCTGAGAGAATGCTGAAAGCTTGGGGCTGTGGTACATGGCTCAGAAATTTTCGAGGGGAAATGTTCATCTGTGAAGACACTGCCTGCATCTCACTCTGAAGGGCTGGTGAGCTCAGCTACAGCAGCAAAAGATAATCAGTTCTGTGTTCCTTCAGCATTCGGAATTGTAGTTGAAACCATCAATAACCTGGGATGCAAAGACAATGGGGGGCTTCGAGTGGCAGAGAACAAAAAGCTTTCTGAATACTTCTGAAAATCCCAGACATTAGCATCACAATCCTTTTTCTGTCTGTTCCCATGCACTAATTATAGCTAACCTGCTTTGGCAGTAACTATCTTTGAGCCTTTCAGGGTGAATTCTGTCCCAGGGATCCCCCCTCACTGCTCCCCCCGCTCCCCCAGCACGTTTCCTGGTGACCTCTGTAGTGGCAGTGTTAGTTCCCTACCTCAGCATTTTCTTTTTATAATGGGTTAGAGCTCTCTGGTCTCTACTTCACCCCACTCTACTGTTTCTATACACATTCTTCTTTTTTTTTTGTTCCCCCCCTTTTTTTTTTTTTCCGTCCTTGATTGGCACTGTGGTTTGACTCTGTTTTTGAAGGTTTTTTTGAAGGTTGTTTTTGCTGTAGTAAGGGCCCAAACAGCTGGATTTCCTCTTTCCTGTATCTCTTTGTATTGTCTATTTTTCCTTACACCTTAATGAGCACCACACTCCCTAGGTTTTCCTGTACAATGCAGGGTAATCAACAGGGATTCTCCAGCATTTTCTTAAATTATCCTGCCCTTAGCTGTTTTATTTACTGCTTTTTCTTTCTCTTCATTGTCAGCTCCAAAATGAGAAACTGGACTTCATTTGTGATAAGCAATACACAAATATAGAGAGAAATTCTGTGTCAAAGAACCTGAAACTTGACTGATGAAGGATGGGAGGAAAGATGGCGCCCAGAGTGGTGAGTGGTGCCTGGAAATCTCCTTTTAACACTGTGTGCTGAATCACAGCACTCCAGTCCCTGAGGAGTTAAAACAAAAGTAATAATATGTGTGAGGGGGAAAATATATTCCTAGAGATGTCTTCCAATATGCCCTCATGTACCTGGGAAAGTGGCAGAATGAAGACAAGGCAACGTTCTCAATTCAAAGTGATTTTTTCCCCTGGTTCTTTATTCATGTCTCTTGGTATTCATTCTTCTCTTTGTGTCACCCTGACCTATGACCATGCAACAGTAAGAGCCCGCTGTGGACCAGAATTCCAAAGCATTAGATGATGGATAAGCTCAGACCCAAGATGCAGTTCCTGCCCCAGAGGGATCACAGGGCTCTGGGCACCGCTGGGCAATAAATAGGCAGGGGCACAGGAACAGGATGAGCCTTTGGGATGAACAGGAGTGGGGAAAGCTCACAGCAGTAGGGTCACAGAAAGGGATTACAAGGTCTAGAGGAGCATGGTGGTACTGTTCCTGAAAAGTATTGCTCATAAAATAATTTGCAAGATAGGGATGTGGCCTGGCTGTCTGTAAGACCCTCTGAAGGGAGAGCAACCAATTCATGGTCATGAATTTCTACCAGGAACGCAGCGGTGGGCACTGGAAAGAGGTGAACTAGTGGGAAGGGGTTGTGCATGGGAAATGCTGAACTCCAGTTAGTTAGAAGGGATTGCTAGAGATCTGTGATGTACTGTTGGGCTGTGGCATTGCTTGCATAAGGGAAATAGATTCACCTATCTAGTTCAGGCCAGAGTCATCAACAGAATGTGTTTTTTCAGACAAGATTGCCCAGAGATAAAGCATTGAGGTACATAGAAGCCATCAATAGCATCTCACAGTGACCCTCTTTTCACTTTACCTTCCTTCTAGACTTTGGAGAGGAAGATGAGCATCCTACAAAAAATACACTGAAGGAGTGATTAAAGAAATACTATTTCCCCTTTTCTCTTTTTTTTTTTCATTTCTGTAAAATCATTTGTTTTCAGTTCTCTCTTGCCAGCTCAATACATTTCAGGTGTTCCTGTTGCCTTCTAAATGCTGTTGCTTCTAAGCTCCTCCCTTCCCTTGTGTCTCTTACCAGGTCTCTCCAGCATCTACCTCCTTCCAGTCTCACTTTCCCTTCTTTGAATCACTTTCTGAGAGTTTCATCTGTGCCTTTTCTCTCTCTGCAGACCGGAGAAGGTGGGGGCAGCTTTCTTTAAGTGAGAGGAATGGCTGTGGGCATGTACCTCATCTCTGTGAACAGCAGAAGAGATTGAATTGTCATTTGCGAGGCTCCTGAGCTGAACTGATGCAAGGCAGTTTGCCATGTAAGGGTGTTACAGAGAGCTGTACTCTTAAATTTTGAGTTAGAGATGTCAGCAGTGGTTACCAGGGAAACTTCTAAAATTACACTGGCAATGTCTCTGCTCAAATGCTGTATCAGATCTTGGGGAAATGGCACCGAGTGAGCAGGCAGAGATAGACTGGGAAAGTGTCGCTGCGTAAGACTCAAGGATGCTTTACCTACAAATAAAATAAAAATGTAAAGCTTTGTGGTGATGCAGAGTCTCCAGCTCTGCAGTCCTAAACCAGGAAAATAGCATGAATGAAGTAAAAAGCAGTGGTTCTCTTAAAATATCAACCAGACAATAGATTTAACAAGTTTGTAGTTATTAACCTCCATTTTGGGTTTTGTGTTTCAACACTAAGAAAAGAAGAGTTGCTTCTAACAGGTAATTCACAAAAATTGTAAATTCCTACTAGAAATTAATGGGAGAAGATTCCTTGCACTCTGCCACCCCCAAGGCCCCAGACAAGGCGAGAGTGTAGACAGATTCATGCATATTTAAATGCATGCTAATTAGAAAGAACATTTGGGATTTAAGCAACTGTCAGAAACCCATAAAAGGCAAAGTTACAATTGCAGGTTCTTTACCTGAATACTGTGATACCTTCTCTGGCTGAGTAGTTCTGAGCCACAAGCTACTGGAGATTGGGACAGTATTTTAATCACTCCCTATTTTCCCTGTGCTGGTTCTCTTTCTTGGTTACTTATTGGAAGATGATCAAAGGTGACTTATTGGGTTTGATAGTCTTGGGTCTGACCTGACACAGCTGTCAGTTCACTGCTCCTTGGAAGGACGGGCCTGTTATCCTCTGCCTGTGCACCTATGGGCCTAATGGGATTTTTCCATGGCAGAGTTCGAGGTACAAGCAGAATGTCCCACATATTGCACGTCTAAGTTGGACATATTTTATTTTATTCACCCGTACAAGTCTCTGCTCAATAATATGAAATATTTTAATCTGAAATAGATGTTTGTGTATGTAAGACAACTATGCTTTCAAAATACATTGTCTGGCCACATATATTTATTATTTATCTCAAATGTTGTCGGATTAGCTCTTGATAACATTTGTGGAAAGTACAGTCACATTTTAACACATGTTAAAAATGTCTCCTTTTGCATGGTGCTGACTGCAGAGTGTTGATGCATTAATGGGATGACTTTTGCCTCTTCCATGCAAGTGCTCCAGGAACAGAATCCAAACACATGAGGAATGTACAGAGGAATATGGTACATGTGCAGCCAGTGACAGGTAATCCCCCAACTTCAGAACTCGGGAATACGCTGCTGTGAGGAGCTGATTGCTATGCTGAATTCAAACCAGAAAGAGTGCAAGTAATTAATCACCATATGATTAATCAAAAGCTCATCGTGCTCTGGATGTTATGCATGAAACAAAAAGAGCCTTAAGTAGCAAACTCTCCTGGGGCTGTGAGGAAGTTGTTGTAGCTGCTGCAGCGTGAAGAACAGTGGTGCTGCTGCTGGGATGTGGATGGCTGCCCTGGCTTACAGAGCTGGGTGGGAGTAGATGGTGTCTTTCTTAATGGGGATACCCTGATAAAGGAGAGTGACTTTTTTTTCTGACACTTAGTAATAATTGAAGATAATATCCATTCAAAAATATTAATAAAAGATCAAGCTCTATCTTAATTTCGTCTGAAATTGTTGCACTGAAATTGTTGGGGTTTAGGTTTTGGTGTGACAGGATCTGCAGGCAGAGAATGTTCATGGCAGTCTAGTCCTGCAGAGCTGGTGGGAGGGAAGCTCTAAAGGTGAATGGTGAGGTACAGTGAAAGTAGCTGGTTTTTGTAGGAGCAACCTCAGGAGTATGTGTTGACCTCCTGATGCCATTTCTTTATGCTTCTTATTGTTTCACCAGGAATACATTTTTTATTCTTGATGCGAAAAGCTGGTGTCCTGAAAACTTCAGCATTTTGAGTCACATCTGTGCTGAAGGGGTGTTACAGTTTTTTTTTTCCTTTCTGTAGCAGAAAGCCACTAATGATGCAGCCGCTCCTTTCCTGAGGAGCAGAGCTGACACACAGATCAGCAGTTCTGAGAAGCTGTGGGAACATTTAATGAGACGTACAGCAGCCGGCCACAGCTTGCAGGCTGACACCCTGTGGGGAAGGGGCAGCTCCTCCAGCCCTTTTGGGCTGGCCACTGCTTTGCTGGGTGGAGTGGGCAGAGCTGCCCATCCCTGGGTGACCTGACTCCACGCTTTCCTGACCCACCACTGCCCATGGTGTCCCCTTCCTTCAGTGTGGGGCAGAGACAGGGGGCGTGAAATGGTCCTTTTCCTCTAAAAAGCAAAGCTGCACTTCAGAAAGAGAAGAGAAGAATATTTTTCCCAGCTCCCCAGAAAACCCTGCAGGAAATGTAGGGGTGTTCAGCATCCCAGGCAATTTTTTTTCTCACTCATAAATTATATTTTTGGTATAATTATTTGCAGTGCTCTAGTGTAGACAATAAACACACAAAACTATTTCACAAAAACTTGGAGCTCTTAATTTAAATCCTACAAAAGTTCTTTAATCTTCACAAAGATGTGGAGAAAAGCTGAAAAAAACTGTGTGCGAGTATATAAGATATTCCTGTTTCTTTAGGGTAATGTTTAATGATCAGTCAGTGACTGAGTTTACATACATTAAATATTTATTTTTCTTCGGTAGAGCTGAATGGGGGAATGTGCTCACTTTCCTGCCAGAGCACTAATTGGGTAAGTGCGGCTGCTCAGGGTATTTCTGGAGCAGAAGCTCCAGCTGTGGCACTTGTCTCATTAAGGATCTTACTGTTTGTATTCCAGAAGTCACGAATTCTCCAGCTAGGGTTGGGGCTTTGATAAATTGTAATTTCTTATGCTTGAAATATAACTTTATTCCCTCTGAGTAATAAAAACTGTCAGTTTGCGTTTTTTTTTTTCATTTTTCCAGCACAAATTTCTATTCATTCGCAGTGTTTGCAAAATCATGAGTTTGTTGAAATCAGTGGGTTTCTACTGGTTGATCTGACTGCAGAAACAAGGCTAAACACGTGGGATGTGTGTGATTTCTTATTGCTCTTCTATTTCTTTAATCTCTGTGCTCAGATTTCTGGTGGGAGGCTTTTCTCAGTCCTCTTGTTCTGCTCAAACCAGGACCATTCTTCTGGCAGACACGAAGCAGCCTTGGCTTTTCCTCAGGGCAACAACACTCAGATGGGGGCTGGCAGCAGGGGAATGAATCCTTTCTACCTCCTGCTCTTGGGGTTCTGATGCCAGCACCAATCTCCATTTACTGTCTCACCTGTTCCTGACGTGTTTCTGGGGGCTCCTCATCGGGTTGGGTTGAATCCTGCCCCAGGCAGAGTCTCCCCCACCACTGAGAGCAACAGGATCAGCAGTTAAGGCAGTGCTCAGTGTTTGTTGGGGAGGGTAAATTGAGCTGTAGGAGCTGAAGTATTTCAGTATACTGAAGTATTTTAGGTCATCCCATGTTCCCTCTGGGCTTTTTGTTTCCCCCCCCCACAGAACAAGGGTTCCCTTCCACGCTGCTTCCTTACACAGCCCTGAGCCCAGTTGTGATGCTGGCAGCTTCGTTTGTTTTGCTGCCTCTTGCTTCCCACACTCTAATCTGTTTTTTACCAGGAGAGCCCTTCTCAGGAACTCTCTTCTTTGTCAGAGCTGAACTGTGCCACCAGTTTAGCCCAGCAGAAAGGAGCTGAGCTTTCACAAGGTGTGCAGGGAAGGATCCTCCTGCTCGGGAGCATCTGGGCTCAGCAAATGATTCACACGTTTTTTCTTCTCAGGAAAGCAATTTTATCTACTGTTTATTTTATGTTCTGCCCCAGCTTCATTTTAGGAGTCTAAGAAATACTTGTAACTCTTTTACCAGCTTTCGGGTGGAAAATAACATTCAAATAGAGTATGGGTGCTAAATCTCCCACTTGTTTGCAAAAAGCCCGGAGATACTGAAATACTGCATTCGTCAGAGAAGAATATTTATTTACTCTCTTTCACCCTTTGAGTGGGCACCATTTGCTGCCCTGAATGTTATTGCATAGCCTCAATATCACTTTAAAAATGAAGCTCATGTTGAGTCTTTAAAAGATTTTTCCCTAATGGAGTTTTAAATGCAGACAACTGAACACATGACATGTGAAGGCTTTTTCTGGTTGTTGTTGTGGTTCGGTTACTCTTAATTGTTTATTTAGTTATGACTAAAATGTTATGGCTCTTCTTCTTGGCACATTAAAGGTATTTATATACTGAGCACTCTAAGGAGGCCTCATAGCCAAAATATTTGACATTACAAAGGGTCAGAGCTAAAATTCTTAGAGCTCAGCTTAGAGTTACGTTAATGAAATCCGCAGCTGATTGTTTCTAAGGTCACATTGTGCAGGTTTATTTATCTCTTTGTAGCCCATGAGCAGACTAGTTAATGACTACTGCTTTTGTATGGAAGGAAAAAAATAATTCCACACAGTTTCTTTGTCACTTTCATCTTTAAAAATATTTAATATTTATGCTATCAAAGTGAAAACTTCCTAAAGGTAATGACAACTGAAACAATTAAAAATACTCCTGCAAGAAGTGAGCTGTCAGACTGGCGGTATCACTTCCTGCCCATCCCCCAGCTTCTCTCTTGACTTATCTGCCTTGGAGCTTTTATCTCATATGAATCTCTCTCCTGCCTGTAAGGTTGTATATAATATTTTCTTTATGAAACAAAGGTTATTTGTAGAGTGGCTTTTGAGTTTTTTTGCTAAAAAATATATAATTTATCTGAGCCACTCCACAGTGTCAGCCTTAAAAGCAAGATTTTTCCTTTATAACCAAATCCACTTAGATACACAGTAATGTATGTCCTTTCACTGTTGTAATTATTTATGAGATATTACAGTACAAGAGGCTCAAACCTTGAGAAAAACCAAATTGTGTTGTTGCTTTAATTAGTTGGTTACATCATTTTCAGTGTGGTAAGATCCATGATAAGGGAAACCCAGTTTCAGTGTGTTCTGTTCCAGGATAATCTACTGAATTAATAGTTTGTGTGAATAAGTTTAAAGCTAAAGTAGACATTCATGCATCTACTGTCATTAACAAGGGTTTTCAGTGCCTGAGTTAAGAAATGGGTGTCACCTAAAGTGATTTTTTGAGTAGAGACTGATCTCAGTGAAGGTACCTACAGGAAAGCTGTGAACTGCTCCTGCAGAGGATTCTTTTTTTCTCTTCAGATGTTAAATATACTCTCTGAGCTTGAGTAGTTGATTTATGTTGGTCGAATCTGGTGGTTTTATGCTGATTTTTGTATCTGCACTTAATGGTAACTGATGGAACGGACAGGTTTATCATTGCTTCACACAAATAGATAGAGAGAGATACATACAATAAAATGAACCACTAATGGATTAACACAATGTTTCATAATGAAAAATTATACAGAAAACCCTGGAAGCCCCCAAGCAAAACATTTAAGGGCAGAGATCAAAACTGTCCTTGGCTCTGTCGAGGTGCCAACAAGGCCAGCTTTACAGTAGCTGGGACAAAACAACATTGCAAACCAAGGTATGATGTGATCATTTTTACTGTTTGAATGAGCCAGAGAAACTCTAGTATCATTCAATAGGCTTTAACTTCTGAGTGCTTTTTTTTTTTTTTTTTAGAATTTCAATCCTTTATTTGATAAAACCCACGGGTTTCATGCCCAGCTTCAGTGTGTGCTACAGAAACTGTTGACAAGACAATGGAGTTAACACAAAATGCAGCTCGCAGTGTGTTTATAAATTCTGGGCAGTAAGTGATGTTTCAGCTCCTGGAGCAGCGTTGCCAGTGGGGAGAGGTAGAGAGGTGCCATCTATTTAAGAGTTTAGACTGATACACACAGAAATAGAGGAGATCTGAGGCCACACAGCTTGCCAGTCCTCTTCCCTTTATCAGCCTGCCTATCCCTCATCTCTAAAATTTCACACTGAAGAAAAAGCAAAGACTGAAGAGCCTTGATATGTTTTATAGCTGAGCAATGTGCATTCAGACAAGTGTTCCCAGGGAGCTCTGACAGTTTTGTCAGACACAAGTAGGTGGTTGCATGCAGAAGGCTGCAAATCTGGAAGCAGAATGGGACCTTATTTCCCCAGTGAAATAGCTGTACTGTGTACTTAATAACTAATAATAAAGAAAAAGAAAGAAAAGATAACCTGTACCAGTTCTACTCTGCAAAGAGAAAATGAAATGTATATTATAAAATTTCTGAATCCTGCTACTTCTAGGAAACCTAACATTTTGCCCAGTTCTACCATCATAACCTGCATTCTAAAGCAGGTACCTTTCCCAAACAGAATAGCTTTATTTTCTTTTTCCTAGAAATATTCACCACTTAGGGCTCTTTTTGTTTTGGGGGAAAAGTGTTGTTTTATTCTGTGTGGCTTTTGCAGAAGGCAATACTTACAGTAGATTAAATCCACTTTCCCCTCTTTTTGTTATTTTAATGTTTTGTCAGGAAATGTTAATGCTCCTGTGCCATTGCTTAATGGTTTTGCCTGTTTCTAGAGAGGTCAGAAAGAACTACATTTCCTTCCATTTTTAGAACTTGCTTTTGTATCCCCTGTGCATTATCTCAAATTATGGCATATAATTTTCATTCTTTTTTTGGCTTGTGCTCTTCCTGAAAGCAATGTTCTGTATTGCACGTTGCTCTGTAATCTTCTTAAGTCATCATTTCACTTGCACTGTAAATAGAAATCCATTTGTGTAATTAATGATTTTGTTATTATAGGAACATTTTTTTTCTTTAATTTAATTTCTCTTGTGCATAGCTGTCAAACATACTATCTTTAGCTCACAACTACCCAGCACAGCGTGTTTAGGGGCCTGTTTCTTGTTGGAGAAAAAGTTGAGGCTTTCAGGTAAGACGCTACAATTTTGACCTCATAATCGTGAGAAAGACTCTTCTCAAAGTGGAAATCAAACAGCTGAGCAGCAGTGTTTGCCCAAGTCAACACCTCTGAGGGAGCATGAACTTCCCAGTCCCATTATTCCAGTTCAGGAGTTAATCCTCAAATCTCATGTATAGATCAGCAATCTGCTAAGTCTCTTCTTATAAGTGTAGGGAAGTGCTAAGATGCAAAGCTCACAAGCGAGGGGAAGGAGTGCAGAGGGAATCAGTGACTGGCTCGTGAAAGAAAAAGAGAAGACATGGAAGAGACTGTGGAAAAGCAAAAGGTAATAATAGCAGATTTAAAAATAAAAATTGTTTATTCTGAATGAGAGAACACAAGAGTGGAAAACTCATGCCCTCTGGATGTGCTCAAAATCAAGAATATCTCTGAACTCAGAGTTATGTTTGGCTTTCACTCATGAAGAGTCTTGTCAGTCTTCTCCTGACAAGAGAGTGGTTTTTGCTGCTGGCAAATGTGCCTGAAGCATCATCAGTTCTCATTGTGGCTCATGGACTTTCTCCAAACATGGGATCTTTGACAGAATAACCTGGCTGGGCTGTTTAATAAGGGGAAACATGCACAGTCCACTTCAAGCTTTTTTTCTGGTTTAGCCATATCTAAAGCAATCTAGAATATCCCTAAACTGAGGTGGGAAAAGATGAAAGTAATTCCAGCTTTACTCTAAAACTGTTCACTGATAGGCTTGCATTTCCAGCAAGGTGGAAAAACTCTCCTTACTCCTTTCTAAACAGAAAAGTGGTTTCAGGAAATGCAATTTTGAATTCTCTGCCTGCTGTCAGGAAAACGTATCTGTGGTTTTCTCTTGTGTTGGTCCCAGAACTGATTGAAATGCATGCATTTGTCAGTGCATTGATATTTAATTTCTTTAGAGTCCCCATATCTGAATTTGATATTTTATATTAAAAAGGAATTACCCCCAACCCTTCATTATAATGAAAAACCAGGAACCGAGAGATGTCAGACACTGAGGTAACCATATTCCTTTATGACCCTGTCTTGCCCTTTATAAAAGCCAGCTTAAGTTGGTTAGAGCTGCCTGTGATTGCTCATCTTTTCTAGTCATTACTTCCTGCATACACATAGCAGAAGAAAAGTCTTGTGCCAAAGAAGATTAATGAAAATCTACATTACACTTCATTCAAAGCATCTGCCTGCTTTGGAAGTCATGCACTGGCACACATACTAATTAGAGCAGAACAAAATGTGCCTTTTTAAAATTCTTTTGGGGAAGAAATTGAAAACCAAGAAGCTATTTTCTTCCTAATTTTTTTAAATGGTCACACCAGCTGTGCACATTAAATATCTCATATGTAATGTGCATTTTGTAACAGAGACTGCTGTAGGGGTTAAATTAATAATTCTGCTTTCTCAGAAAAAGCACAACATAACAATCATCCTTGAAGAGGGAGAAATCTGCTTGTCTACAAATGAAAAAGTCAAAATGATCACTAAAAATGTATCTGCACCCTGAAAGAATGCCCTGATGCTCTGTGCACAGTGCTATGCACTGGCTGCTGACTAAAGGGGAAAACAGATGGTGTATGGTGACTAATTCTTACAGTGGGAATAAAGCACAGGTAATAGTATGCCTGTTAGCAGAGAGAACAGTTGAGGAATTTCCTGGAACTGTGGAATGAAGTGTGCAGTAACACATGCTCATGCTGAAGAGATTTTCCTGCCTCGTGGCTGTGAAGGAACGGGCAAGGAGGAAAATCGCGATATCCATGAGAAAGTGAAGTTGTTCTACCCTTGCAGGTGTTGCACTGGGACAAACATTCCTTGTCCCTTTGTGTGCCTGTTGGCTGCACGTTTTTGTCAGTGGCAGGCTGAATCCAGCATATCCAGCGTGTCCCTGGGCATGGCCTTGCCCTTGGCCCTGGAAAACCCCTTTGCTGCAGGGACCAGGACCCAGGAGGTGCAGGGGAGTTGTTGCCATGGAGCATCACAGTCCCCAAGGGGAAGTCAGAAGAGTTCCTTGGAATTTAGGAGATCACCCAGTTGTGCTATCAGTTATGAGTCATCCAGGAAAGGATTTCACGTGATAGAGAAGAAGGGGTGATTCTAGGCAGACAGTTTAACATTCAGGAAAAGATTTTGAATTGACTACCAAATGTGTATATTAAAAAAACAAAAAAAGAACAAACAACCACCACCAACAACAAAACCACAAAAAAACCCCCATAAAAACCCCACCAAACCAATAAAAAGTAGCATAAATGCACTTCCAGGTATCTACTTCCAGAAGATGGATGTGCTTGGAAGAAAGAAAAGTTTACACATCTCTTCATCTAGCTTGCTGCATGACAGAATAACATCCTTCAGTCTGTCAAGTGTTTGCCATCAAAAGGCTATGAAATTCAAAGAAATGTGTTCTTTATACATTATTCAGTGTAGCTTTCCAGTTGCATACTTTGTAAATAGTATTTTTAGGGTCTTTGAGATGATGAGAAGACAGGGGCTGGCCAGTTTTCATTAGGTTACCTTACAATTTTCAGCAGAACACAAAATAATTCTCCAGTGCTATAGAAAATGGGATAGTGCATGAGGAACACAATCACCCATTTTTCCTAAATGGGCTACAGAGAAAGACCCTCCTGTCAGTGAAATGTAGTTCAAGTGAAAAATCAGAGTACATTAGTTATGTGGCTCCAATTTTATCTGAAAATTTCCTTCCCACACCCTCTCAGTATTAGTGCTTTGGTGACAAGAATGTAATTCTGTTTTGAGCTTTTTATCTGATGATGTCTCTGCTCCCACTGCTCCCTAACTTGTCGCCACAGTGGTGAGATCAATTGCATCTTAAGTGCTTCAAGTCATAAGATATTTAGCACATAGTCATTAAAATTCTGTATTTTCCTCCATTAATATTTTTAAAGTAACTCCCTAAGGTTTTGGGTTCCCCTTGGTGTTAAAGCTAATTTTCAAGGACTTGTTTCAATAAATTGTTAAGAATATTTGCTTAACATTAATTTCTTTTGTCAAGAGGAGATCATTGCTTTTCTTCAATTCTATTGAACTTGAGTGCTCAAGGAGACATCCAGCAGACAGTGTTACACTTCAGTAATTGGCCTGCAAGATTTTACATTGAACAACTGGGATTGATTCCACCTCAAAAATCCATGACATAGATATATGTCTTCAGCTTAGAAAACCTGGGCCCAGAAAATAAAAACCTGAGAGCTTGGATTGTCCATCTTAGTGAAGTCAAGTCGGAGGAACGTTAATATTGACAGCCATGAAGGAATTGTGGGGAAGAGAAGTAAATGCCAGGGAATGTCAGAAAGTATTGGAGGCAGAACAGATCACAGCACTGGCTCGAGTGCTGATACACAGCCACTAATGCCCCAAGTACATTAGTCTTTTAATGATTAGGAGACTTTGGCTTTGCAAATAGATTTATAATGGCAGCAGCAAGAGGAAACTGCCCCGGCAGATGTCAGGCTGGCTGGTGGTGAATGGACATTGGGGATGTTAGGGCATTTCTCCTGCAGGTGCAGGCAGCCTGGGCTGAGACCCAGCAGCCCTGCTCAGTCCTCAGTTTCCAGAAGCTCTGGATCTCATGTAACTCAAAACCAAAGCTTTGTGCTGGGGGAGGCAGGTCCTGAATTTTGGTAATGCGGCATTTACAGAGCTCAGGTTCTGTCACAAACTGTCTGCTGTCTTGCAGAATAAAGGGGGAGAGAAGGAAAAAAAAGATTTGTTTTTTAATAACTGGCAACGCTAAAATAATTTATAGCTTCCTGCATTATATCTTCATTTCCTCAGCTGCCATTTCCCTCCAATACAAATAAGCTGTCCCAGTAACCCTGCTGATAACCAGCACTATGGTGATACATGATCAAGATATATTTAAGTCTAAGAAGGGAAACACCTGACTGACACATGTTCAGGTGTAAATTCAATGTTTCTTTTAATGGTGCTCAAGCTTTGGAAGAAAGACACTGCTCTGAAGGGGAGGCTTGACAACAGCATCTTTGACTGCTGTATTGCTTGCATGGGCTTGCAGGCAGCCATTCTTTCAGGGTGAAAAATTAGATTTTATTGTGTTTAGAGACACTTCTAAGGCTCTTTAGGGTGCAGTATAGAATTAGCCTCCCCCTCTTTTCACCCAGATGTTGTCATGTCATAAGACACAATGAAGTTTATGAATAAAAAAGTACAGCATCAAAATGAAAACCAGCTCAGAGTCCGAAGAGACGGAACAAGGCAGGAGTTTCTTGATCAGGGTCGGTCAAGAGGTGTGTGAATGTAATCAGGGGCTGCTTTATCACTGTGATCTGCTTATAATGGGAATGAGTGAAGAAATTCTGGGAATGGAACAGAGCATCTTCCTTCAGAACTGGAAAGCAGCATCCTATCACAGCAGGTACACCCTCAGAGAGAGAGGAGCAGGGCTTTGAACACTGATATTATCTTCCATATTAAACGCTCACACTACAGTGGCGAAAGGAACACAAGGAACACCACAAAAGTGCCTGATAGTGAGAGAGCAGAGAAAGCACTTAGCAGAACTAAGACTGGCATGGACTGTAGATAATGCTAATAATGTGTATTAGGTTGCACTCTTATCTCTGTCCTCTTTTTACTTTGATTGTTATAAACAAATTCCTAAAATTCTTACCACTCCATTGTCTCTTACACTGAGTGTGTTATTAAGATGATCTCATACACTATTTATTCTTCCTGATGTATTGAGATGGTTTGTTATACTGTTGCATTCCAATTTTGAGACGCTGAAGATATATAAAAAAAATCCTTTTTAAAAGGCGGAGAGGTTTTTTGTTGTGTTTTTGTCATTGTTTATTTATTTGTTATTTACTTTTTCACTTCCTTGTGGTTCTGGGAATGGGAGCAGGCAGATGCCAAGCCCTAGGTGCTATGGGGCGTATTTCTCAATTCATGTTTTAACTTGCATATCAAAAACCTTGGGGAAACTGAGGTTTGGACCCTAAAGATTCCTTAGCATTGCCCAGGATGAGCCACACACTCTATTTCAGAGCAGCCCAAAGGTGCTGCAACAGCTCAGAAACAAATGTGTTGGCTCAAACCTGCTCCAATGTGTCAGTAAAAGACAGACTGGAATTAGACAGATCTGAAGAACTTAGGCCTGTAAACCTGCAGGAGGCTGCTTAGGATAACAAGTAAATCCAGATTTAAATATTTAAACTTCTAAGTATCAGAAAATGAATGTGTAAATTTGAAGCCCTGTAAATCTTTTTGTCAGCCTGGGTGTAAGGTGAGGTCGGGTGGGTGGTTCCATCTCATTTACTCTGCACTTCAGCTGCAGAATTTCACTTCTGTCAAAATCCATTGCCAAACTTTTGTAAAGTGTTTATTTACTTGTTTCATTTATTGATGCAAATTCATATAAAACAGCTCTCCTTGCTAGAAAGGCAATCTGGGAGAAAACCAAGGGTGCTCTCAGTTTTATGCATACTTAAGAAATGCTCAAAAAAGAAAAGCCTGTAGGATTTATTAAAAGACATGGTTTTATCTGTGAAATAACAGGAATATGTCAAGCTTGCTTGCTTAGGAAAGGCTGGGAACATAACTGTGGAAGCATTACCACAGAAGTGTCTCTGTGTTTCATACACAAATTGTATTTGGAGACAACAAGCTCCGACAGAGCTCTTCACTGCAAACACCACGTTTGGATGAATCACTGCATTTCCTGCTGTCCCTTCTTGCATGCTGTGGACTTAAATAAAAATGAGTTGATCTGGCTTTGGCTAAGAGCAGAAGAGTGGTCAGAAATATAATTCTACTCCAGAAATGCACAGTGCCCTTCAGCTTCAAGTTGGGCCTCAAATTCTCACATTTCCTAGTGTGCGGTGTGGAAGTGGGCAGTGCAGGCTTAATCTGTTATTTATTGGCTAGTTCTTGGGGTTTTTTTGTTTTGTTTTGTGTTTAATAATGGTCTTAATGCTACTGTAATACTTAAAACAGAGAGAGAATTTATCACCTCATAGTGCAGACAAATAAATGCAGTGACTGGGAAAGCCTAGTCCCTTCTGATTTAATAAAATGATGCTATATCTGGAACAAGGTAAAATTACTTCCTATTTATCCACACCCCTGCTGAGACTAAAATTAACCTAAAGAGGTGCTTAATGGCACCCACTAAGCCATCATATTAATTAAACAGCTTTATACCATTTACCTTCCGGGAAAGCACCTTTTCTTTTATTTTCATTATTTCTCTTATTTGACACTGTACAAATGGTATGTTCTAATAACTCTTATGTCACCAGTGACTTTCAGCATTTTTTTGGGAAGCAGCTCCCACACTGTTCTTGGCTATATATATGTGTATATGTCTTTTCATGGAAGTGGTGCTGGCAAAACATCCCCTGCCATCACAGGCACTGACAGCTGAGGAAATGCCAGTTAATTTGGCCATTACAAATTTTATACTAAATTTTTTCTCCTTTTTAAGGGTATACAGTGGAAGAGAGGAAAAGGCTGGCTGATGGAGGACATGACAAGGGGCTGCTCATGATAATTCCAGCATGGAAAAAGCATCCAACGAAACATAGTGTTAAAATCTACTGAAGGTGATTGGTGGCATTTAATATTAATTCTGTGCTTATGTTTTAGTTTCTTTCAGTGTGACATTGTCTGCAGATATCACAGATACCAAGGAGTACAGTCTTCCTGGAGCCTGAGGGGCAGAGAGGCACCAGAGGAGCTGGGAATAATAACCAGGTCTCCTGCTTCATAGTCCCATATTTACATTAACATTTTTCTTCTTTTTGTATGTCATAGTGACATTGGTGCTGCTCTAAATGCATGAGAAAAAATGAGATTTGTGACAGGAAGGTAAAGCTCAGCAGAGGATTGTACCAACATGAATAGGATGGATAAGGATCTGCACAGGTACAGAAACATTTTCTGGGATCTGGTTCCCCCTTTTTAGCGTCAGATTTTAAATGGAACAGGCAAAACCTGGTTGTGTAAAGGTTCCAATTTACTTTCTCTCTCTTTGTATATAGGCTTGAAAACGGCTGGTTTTCTTCCTGGGTAAAGATGATGTACATACTCGTGTTTCCAGACTTCTTGAAGTCCAGATGCCTTTGTGTTCCCTTTGAGCCATTTCAGCAATGCTCATGGCTGTGGATGTGCCTTTGACAGAAGCCTGAGGGGTGCACACACCCTTCCCTTGCATGGCCACATCTTTCCTTGCCTTTTTCCCTTTTTTTTTTCTTAAATTTGTTGTTTACAACTGGCCCATTATTCATTACACTCAGTTCTTAAATCTATCAGAATTTTATTTGGAAGTCTAATTTGCCTAAAGGCTATACTTCTATTCCCTCATCCAGTGCAAAGGCAGTGTGCTCTGTCGAAGGGTGCTGTCAGACTGGATTCAGGGAAGATTCCAGGTCAGGTTCAGAAACCCAGGGTTGGGCAGTGAGAAGGACCTGGCTGTCCATCCACCTGGGCTCACTCATTCACAAAGGGGTGATTCTGAGTCAGTATATGGTTGCAAGGGGAAAACTTTATTCAAAACTTTATTCAAAACAGTGATCCTCAGGTGGTTGCTAGTGCCAGCACAAGGAATCCCTTTCAGAAACAGCGCTGAGCATTCCTAGAGGTAGCACAACCATCTGTGTATTCTTGGAATTCGGTGCCTGGAGCATGGCTGAAGCCTTCTGCATAAAGGAAATAAGTCTGATTCAGGAGAGGAACCAGCAGGAACAGCTATTACTGATAAGAAGTTACTGCAAGCAAAGCCTGGGATCCCATGCCAGTTGGCACGCTGAATTATCGACCAGATTTTCATCAAAAGGACTTGGATCATTTTGAAAAGTGATGCAGGAACATGTACTCGAGTTGAGGTATCTAATGATTTAAAGCTTTGTATTAAATAACTGCTCAGCTGCAGATACTGAGTCAGTCCTGCTCACCTTAAACTCCTTTCCTTAGCTTGGAGCATTGTAAATTTGGTGAAAAATTCCACCTTCCTCTGTGTACATTAAAAAAAAATTACTAGCTTTTTAGAAATGATGAAAAGTTGAATTCAGAATAATTGTCTGTTACATCATAACTTGCATTTACAGATTCCCACTGTGATACAAAAGCTGAAAGTATTTTTCCTTCAGCTGGTTAATGTATTCAGAGTCTTTTAACTATGGCTGGAAGTGATGAAAACATGTCATTTTTCTGACATGTATTCTCAACCAGGAACTCTTTACTTGTCTTTTGCAAGTACAATAGACTGTCTATAATAATATCTTAGCTCTAGCTGTGGTATTTTTGAAGCAGATGCTCATGTTAGTCATCAACTCCTGCACATATTAGTATGCCTTGGATACACCAATATCCCATTGAAGGCAGTGGGGGTTTTCACTGCACAGGGACATTCTGACATGGATTGGGGCTGCATTATCCAGCCCCTTGTGTCGAGGTCTGTGCCCAAGGCAGAATGTGAAACACTCCCAGAGAATGGAGCAAAAGGAAATTGCAAAATTTATCTAAAGCCTGTTTGTTGGTGGCAATCATGGTGCATTTGGGAATGGCTTCCACATGAATTCCGCTTCCCCTGGGCTGTGAAATTTGTTCTGGGGAATTTACATATTTTTGCCTTTTTATTTTTTTCTTAATGGAAAGAAACAACAATAGAAAGACTTCTCAGATATTGCCATTTTGTGTATGATTTCAAACCCTCACATTACAAATTTATAGCTGTTCATAAGGTCAGCTGGAGCACTCACATATTTTAGAATCTATGACTCGTTTGGGGCACTGTATTGGCACTGAGAATGAGCAAAATAATAAGACAAATAGCAATAGAGGAGTGGATATGTACAGTAGCATACAAAATGTTCAATGCACAGAAGAAAAGCCCTTTTGTAATACCATGTCTCCTTGCCTTTAGGTTTAACAGCCCACACTTGTGCTCTGGTGGGCTGCTCCATCCTTTACAGATTCTGCTGGATTCCAGCTGCCCTGTGACCTTGTTCTTCCAACACTGCCCAGCAGCATCTTCAGAGCTGAGCTCCCTGGACCATGGCAGCACAATCCTTCATCCAGAGCTGAAGCACAACACCTGTGTGCCCATTTGAAATGCCCCCGGGTAGGGAATTCTGAGGTGGTGTTGGTGAAATGCTGGGAATTGCCTAAAAAAGGAAGGATATTGCTGCAGCAGAGACAACAGCTTTTGAAGCAATTTTCTGGCCGCAGAGCTTCAAGTCAGTTTTGGTTATGGGTGGTCAAAGCTTAGTCTGTGTGTTTTCAATTATTTGCTGGAAATAGTTCTGCATATGACATCCGTGGAAGGGAATTAGTTGGTTGCTGGATGGTAAAATGATTATTTCAGGTATTGTCACTTTATCTTTCTCCTGTGAGCATGGATTTACATATCTACAGAAAGAGCACTGGAGAATTATGATTTCTAGAAACGTTCGCCTTCTAGCTGAAGCCACAGTGAAATGATTAAATTCATCCTAAAATAGGATTTTTCAGAAAGTAAGCTGACAGAATGGAGAGGGTTCACTACAGGGCTACGAAAATGATTCAATGTTTGGAAAACCTGCCACGTATTTAGAGGCTTAATTAGCTCACTCTTCTTTAAAAGAAAATTACCATGTGATATGATCAGCCTACAAACACTTATTTTGTCATTCCCAGTGACAGCTCCTTTCTCTTTCTCACAGAAGCACAACAATATCCAGCCAAAGTACTCACTGCTTGAAAATAAGAAACAATATTTCCAATTAGATAGATAAATAGATAACAGTCCAAAAGCAGAATGGATACTTGAAATCTTTAATTCAAGACCATAGACTTCCTAGAAGGATGAACTTAGCTCGAACACAGCCTGATGAGGGCTAAAGGACACTCACCACCAAGGATATCCAAAAGATCAGTCTGAAGGAGGAGGTGAGATAACAACAATTACTTCTGCCCTTGTAATCTGTGGCTGTGTATAAGGGAGATGGATAGGCAGTAGAGAACAGAGCTTATTTGGAATAGACACTACTTTACAGCCTACTAAAGGCTTCAAGGCCAAAGTGAATACCATAATAATGGCAATTAAGGTAGAGCTGGCTATCTTTCCAGGTTAGGCTTTTGAGTTAATCATGCAAAGGTCATTACTAATGCCACTCAAGCACAGCAGACATGCAAAGCAACCTCTAAACCACCTCTGATAAAAATGGCTTGCAAATCTTATCTTTCTCCATAGTCAATTAAAAAGGTGTTCTATACATTTTTTTTTGTAAGCTGTACAGTGGTTTTCATTTTTTAAAAGAATGACTGCTTTAGAATATAAGGCCCGTTCCTACAGATCTAAAATATTTTACTGGAATTTCAGGCTTACAAATAGAATTTACTTGAAACTGTGTCAATTAAGAAAATATGGTATTGCTAAGTTTGTTTAATGTTTTCTTCAGAAAAATAAATAAATACTGAAGTGAGATAAATAGACACTGCCTGAGTAGGCAGGCAGACAGAGAGAAATAGAATAATCTTGGAAGTCTGTTGTGTAGAATGGGTAGATTGAATATTAAGTATAGCATAAAATGTGATTGTTTAAAAAGGAAGCCAATTATGCCTCTGTTTTGAAATACAAATCTTGCAAACTTTCTCATAGATTTGCTACCATTATCCCATGCAGCTTGCAAAATTCTTGATGAAAAGAAATTTTTTTTTCATCCCTTGTGGAGAAGCTGTTTCTATCCAGATGCACAGCAAAAGTTCTAATTATTAAACCTTTCCTCTCTTAGACTGTGCTCCTATTGCATAACATTCTGGCCCTCAATGGCCTTTTTCCTTCATGTTTTCTCCATAATTAGGAAGAAGGCACTGTTTGAGTCTGTGTTGGCAGAGGAGGACCTGCCTTGTCAGGGGTTGAGTCTTTTGCAGAGGATGAGTCTCTGCTGTGCCTCCGCAAAGAACTCACTGTCAATTATTTCCAGGGAAGAGCCATCTCACAGTAAACATCTCACTCTTAATGGTGACAGACTTAGTTAGGAGAGTGAAATAATAAATCTTACAGAAACAGGGAGCTGACCGAATTATTGAAGGAGAAATCACTCCTGCCAGGTGTTAAGAGGTTCGGTGACAACACAAAAATCTCCAAGCCCTGGAATAAAAGTATTTTGCATTTTTAGAGCATTTCATGTCTCCAAGATGCAGAACAGATGTTTCTTAATTCTTCTAATGGTTCTGTGAAGCAGGTCAGCATTATCTCAGCTTTACAGATGGGCAAGGAGTACAGGGAGGTTGAATGATTTGTCTCGGTCCAGGGTATGAATCACTGTCAGAACCAGGAATAGGATTCAGCAGCACTTGGGAGTACATGCACATGCTGAAACCACTCAACCACACTGTACCCATCATAAGAAATGGAAATTAATTTTTAATATTCCTGTTTCTAAAGTGAGATTTTGGATTTCAGAAAAATTAAATATTTATTTCATTATGTATGACTTCATAAGCCTATAATTTATACCAGGATAGATTTATTGGCTTTATTTCCCCATGATAATTAGATAGTCCTTGTTGATCTAATGGGTTTGTGATTTTTAGTGATGTATCCGTCTGCCCAAAGAAACAGCATTACTTGCCTCTTATGTACTTAGGAACAGAATTAAATGGTATGCACATAAAACTCTTGTGGAGCTACAATATTAAAATGAAGGGGTTTTCCTTCTCCTAAATGCAGGTTAAACATACTAAATTAATTTGCAACTACTTCAGTTTTCTAACCAAATTTAATCCTCAGATATTTATCAGGCCGGCAGCATCGCAGTCCTCTATGTACTTAAAATATTGAGTATTTAAACTGCTGATGTGTTGCAATGATACCAGCAGATTGCAAAGACTTTGCAAACATTAATTAGTTTGCCTTTAGCAGGGAAAAACCCCACCCAATGCCTCTGGCTGGCTGGTGATTCAGCCCTGTGTGCAGGACAGTGACCGACACAGGGAGAGAGAACATTTGGGACTGAGACAACTGCAAAGGAGGGGTTTTCCCTTAATCCCAACAATCTTCTTTTTCTTCAGAACCTCCTGAATTACTTTACTCCTGTTACTCCTGTTACTATGTTACTGAAGCCTCTGCAGCCATGGTATCACCATAAACGCTAAATCGAAAATTCTAGTCTTTTTTCTGGTCAGCCTCAAAATTAATTTCTTCCCATCACTCCTTTTTCTTTTTTTTAGATCAAAAATATCCTTTCCCAGAGCCACAGGGCTCCTACTTTCCCTGTGCAGAAATTAGTCTCAATCTCCTTGCCCAACAAGTCAAAGACTCCTCCTCTTTCACAGGCCAGCCTTGAATTCTTAACATTTTTTTTCCTTGGATGAAAAGCAGATTAAACTGCATCTTCTTTTGTATAACTAGTATATAGGAAACTCTGAAAACTGTGGCACTGAACATAGAAATCCTAAGCAGTCTCCTGACCTTTTCCACAAATGAACATTGCATTTTCAGCTAAAATTAAAGAAAAGACTAAGCATTATCATATTTTTCATTCCTGCATTATTATGTTCATGATAAATTTGGGGAATCCTGCAGGTGTATTCAGCCAGAAAGTCAAAAGGAGGGCTGTGCTGAGTATTTTTGAATAAATGTGTCCTTTAAAGGTTAAGTATGAAGGAAAGGATGTAACATTTTTGTTCAATTACACTAATGTTTTAAAGGCAGCATTACTGTCAAGCCAAATAACATCTAAGGAAAAGACAAGGATCGAGGGAGGCTGAAAGAGTGTCCCAGAGGAATCTCTATATAAATATAGGAAAAAAAGACAACAGCAGAAAGAGTGAATGGACTAAATTGTGAATGGATGTATTGGTTGTGATCCTGCTTTTGCTTCTTCTTTCTTTTTCAGCCCCAAATTAGACTTCATCCATCTGAGTGCACATGCCCTGCTCGCCAAATTTCTGCTTAGCCTTGCACGGATCAGAACTAATTACCCAAGCAAGAGAGTCTCCTCTGTTCCCCTCCCCTGACCTCCCTGCTGTGCTCTGCTCCTCTCCAGACAGCCTGTGCACACACGAGAGCCAGAATTTGGCCGGCGTGCTGGCAAAGGGAGAAGAGTTTAAAAGGGAGAAAAGAAATGCAGATGGCTGAGAACCACCTGTCAAGGATTCCCAGGGCGCAGACAGATTAGTGATGCTATTTGTGGTTGCAGTGGATGCAACAATCTCTTCCCCAGAGCACTTGATGGGGACAAGTTGCTGCTCCAGGGTGAGTGGTGAGGAAGGTGGTTCCCCTTTTCCTCCACCTGCTCCCTGGCACATAGGGGAGACACATTTTAAGCCAAAACGGAGAAATCAAGCTGCTCATGAGAGCCAGTATTTTCTTCACTTTGCAGGAACTTTCTCTTACAATATGTTAGATATAATTTTTTCCTTTGTCTTGTACTGTATATTAAGGGCTGTCCTATTGTGGCTGGTTTGACAGCCTTATCTTTCTTGTTTATAATACAATTTGACTGACAATAAGTCAGGGAACTTTGATTTGAACTCCTCGTTGTGACTGGCCTGACAATAATCTCTTTCTCATTTGTAGTGCCATTTGATTGACAATAAGTCAGGGGATTGGCAGTTGGTTGGGTTTTTTTCCCCCATGAATGTATATTTCTGGCAAAGACAAGACATCTATTTCTAAATAGTTTGACAGATAATTTGTACAAAATTCCAGAAGGGTGATATTCCTCAGCATCCTTATTAGAATAATATGGTTCTTTGGCTTTGTACCAGTTTCACTTTTAAGACGATGGTTTTCCTTCTTTCTCCTGTGCCAGCTGTGTCTCTATTTTTGTCACCATTATTAAAGCATTATAGAATTGCAGTTTATATGTTAGTAACTGTTACATGTGTTCTTGACAATTTTTCTTCTTAACAAGTATGAGAAAAGCTATTATCTGCTTTGCAAAATCAGTGTAGATGTGCTATAATTGGGAGGTTTGGGGAACTCTTTTCAGTGGTTCTGCTTGTGTACTGTTAATTGTAGTCAGTCACTTCCAGGATATTTTCTTTCTTTTTATAGAGAAGGAATTCTGGCGCTCACTGTGCTGTTGATAAGTATAATCTCTAAAGAAATACACTTTCTCTGACACTTGGCACAACTCTGCCTTCCACCAGTGAGTCTCAAAGCTAAAACCAGCACAGTTTGTGGTGATGTAATAGCAAAGGGGTAGTTTGCAGTGACCTTCTTCAAAACTTGGCCAGGAATCAATGCCAAAATGGCCCATGAAACATACCCTGGGCAGTAGAATAACAACCTGTCAGGCTGCCTAATGCATCCATGCCTTCCCTGCAATGTCCAAAGGCAGAGGAAAGTGAGAGCATGAAAAACAGAAATCCTAAAGAGCATTTTTATTTAGAAAACAAAAAAAAGCCCGAAACCCACAAACACGTATTTGCATATTACTGCTGCTGTGCAGTTTCAGTCTGATCATTAAGGGCTCTCAATTGGATATCCTTCATGAGTGCAGCCACTGTGGAGGCGGGTTGAAGGGCAAGGGAGAAGGGTTCATGGGCAGGAAATCAATAATGGTGCAATTCCCAGGATGAGGCAGCAGATTTTGCAGCCACTTGCAAGTCCATTATTCACATCAGTTCCAGTGTCCATGTTTATAAAGAGCATATTTTTAATACCCCTACAGCCCCACACAAGATGCATTTAATACAGCTAAGAGAAGGACTAGTTTATATTTTTTGCAGAGCACCCATGAAGTTTTTAACTGGAGGGATATGATCTCTGCACAGTTTTAATGTCCCACTTTCACATGCAGATATTTTGTATACGAATGCTGGGAAGATTTTCTTTAGTCACTGGGTAAATATTCTGCTCAGAAATAGTTTCAAAATTCTTCATAAGGAGTCCAGTCAGCTACATCATTTAAATATGCTGGAGGGACTGAAGACTGAACAAGCAAAAGCATAAATTGCGCTTGAGCTACTGAAGAACAAAAAGTAGAACAGGTATGTTTGTGTCTATGCTTGTTACTGAAGGATGAAAGTGTGAAGAAGAACTTTAAATTGGTACTGGAAATACATTAGATTTTAGAATTCTGATGCAAAAATATTCAGTAGAAAAAGAAGCCTAAAATGAGAGCTAAAGGCACCAGGCCAGAGGATTGAAATGTAAAGTTTGTTCATGGTGGAGAGAAAAAATATTTATTCCTTGTTTTTCTATTCCAAATAAATTTCTTTCTCATGCTGTAATCTCATGCTGCTGTTTATCTCAACCTGTGACTTTGCTTATTCCCTCTTCTCTTCTAAAAATCATGAAGCTGGTGGTGCATTTAATCAGCCTCTTTCCTAGATGATGCCAAATAGGGAGCATATTCCCATGAAACACTTGAGCTGGTGAATTCCCCCGGTTAAATACCACCATTTTAAACAGGGAAGATTAACACAATAAAAAAATCAAAGGGAACAGAATTATATTTCAAAGCTACTCCAGGCTAACGTAACACAGCGCTGAGCTCTGTGCTCACACAGAGAGCTGCTGGCCTCAGGCAGGCTAAATAAAACGTGTTTTACATCTGGATCAGAGTTAGAAAAATCCTGGTACTGCTATCATTGCTTGGGTTTTTTTCCCTGAACAAATGGGGAGGAATATAGCAGCCGCTCTTGCTGTAGTATGGCTTTCATAAAACAGGATGGCTGTGTTTTATCACTCCTCCTCACTTATGCCACTATTTGGCAATCAGATAGGGATAGTCACTATAATTTTTATTTTTAAATTAGCTGCTGGGGGGCTGTTTGGGGCACAGTAGGGCCAGCTATGGTGTAGAAGTAGACACAGTTATTCACCTTTCCAGATCCCTTTAAAGTGGTTCCTACTCCACGAGTAAGAGCTGAAACAGCTGTTTCTATGAGGTGGAAAACAGAGGCCTCTATGAACTCTCTGTCTTTTTTTCTGTCTGGGGATGCCCTAAGCTACGCTTTCAGTAGTAGTTAAATTTTAAAAAAATTGTTAATTATGGATCCCCCCATCAAAAAGTGGAAAAATAGACCATTTTGTCCTCCAGTGAACTATAATGGAAGACTGTAGTGCAGGAAAGAAAGGTCCAGGACCACAATTGGAAGCCCTTAACTTTTGAATTATGAACTCTTTCCCAGCTGACTGTGTGAAAAGGGAAAAGGAAAATACCAGCTGTGGACAGACAGCAGAAGAAGAACATGGAACTCCAGCTTCCCTGTTCAATGGGTTGTTCCTACTGCTTAAAGTAAACATGCAAAGACTTCAGCAAAATATGCTATTTTTATTGTCTTCTCTCTAAGAAACTGCCAAACAGCTTCCTCTGATTTATTACAATTATTAACATTTAGCCATTAAGGAGTATCACAGGTAAGAGTTATTCTTGTTTTTTCCCAATACTTCCAATAAGCATGGCCAAATTCCATGTTCATAGTTTTAAATGACAAGGAAATTCTTATCTGTGTGAAAACGTTTTCCCTCATCCTTGTGTTACCTCAAATAGAGATTCTTGCCTGCTTGTGTTTTATCTCATATAATACAGCCCAGACAGTACAGTACTTGGAAGACAGGTTTGTGGGTTTTTTTAAACTGGTCACTACCCTTTTTTGTATTAATATTTCACTTTTAAGGAGGAAAAGAATGCAGTTAGGCAGAAGAGACAATTTTCACTCTTTCCACCACTACTGGTAAAACATACTCACGGTGCATGATTGAGAGAATTGTCTTTCAGCTCTGATAGGTTATAAATAGAAGGCATTGTCATTGTCTAGCAGTTCTCCTGCAAAGGAGAGCTAACCGAGTAGATTAATAAAATATTGGCATTAAAAAACCATTTTCAGTTAAATTTTAAAGCAGTTGATGAAATATTTCTGTAGCAGCCCCAGCTCCAAGTCGTAACCTCTCCTGCTTGGTTTTTTTGTGTTTGGTTGGTTTGGGGTTTTTCAATCAAAAGCCTTATCCCAAACCCAAAATACCTGAGCCTGGGGACAGTGTGAGAGTGTCCCGTGCTCAGAGTTATAGATTCATAGAGTGGTTTGGGTTGGAAGGGACCTTTATAGAGACCCCATCAGACTCCAGCTAGTTCTTGGAGTTCAGTTCAGATATGGTGTGGGGGCAGTCAGAGAGATGGGCCTGGGAGATGGTTTGTCCAAACTGGCCGAGATCTGTGGCTCTGTTGTGGCTGCTGCACTGCCCTTCTGTGCAGAAAGAGGTGATCAGAATGTAAAATTGGTCTGGGAGTTTGTTAATACCCTTAATGAGGCATTGGCTTTATTTTATATAAAGTGTGTGCCATATAAGGTCTGGTATTTCAGGGACAGATAATTTAAAATCTAACAGTAATTTACCACTCTAACATCTGCCAAAACATCTCTGTTTGGATTTTAATTCTTCTCCAGCTAAGGGATGACAGCAATGAAGATTAAAGCTTTTTTTACTTCTCTTTATGATCTCAGCAAAGTGCAGATTTGAAACACAGAAAAAGGTTGACCTTCATATTAACCTGAATTTCTTTTCCTGTTTCTTCTTGAACATATTTTATTCTCTTTATGCACAGTGGGGCTCTTTTTTCATGTGCTCTGCTGTTGAACAAAATGCCAAAAAGATGGAGTGTGCACTTTTACATCAAAGAAATGATGAGACCGTGAAAACTCATTTCCCTTGTGACTTCTTAAATTGTTACTAAGGAATTGAATGTGTCTGTTCCAAACAATGTGTCCCTTTAAATTCTGTTTTCTTATTTGTCTTAAAACAGAAAATCACCTTTCATTTAGAGCATGATCCAAAGGCCACTGGAGTCAAGAAAATATTCTTAGTTACTGCAGTGAGTGGTAGGTCAGATTTTTCAAGTATTTCACCATGTAAAACCCAGAACAGACAGTTTTAAAAAGAATTGGTTATCTAGAGGGGAAAAAATTGTCTGGTGTATTTTGTTTATTCAGGTAGTTAAAAATCTTACTCTCAGATGGGGAAGAACTAAGTGAATTCCCTTCTTACTGCACAGAATGGATTTGACAAGGACAAGAAAGGTCAAGCTGTAGTTAAATTCAGGGAGCCAAACCAGGGAAAATATTGATTTACTTCAGTTTTTCTCATACATAAAGGTGCTGTGAGGTAGAAGCAAACACAGTAACAAAATTCACAACTTAAACTCTGTTGGAGGAAAACCTTTTCCAGTGCTGCACTACAGTTTTGGATAATCCTTCACTGCTGGGATGAATGATTTGTCACTGCTACAGTCCAGGAAGTTGCTAGAAATGGTCTTGATTGGAGTGAAAGGCATTGTAAAGCAATTAACTTCTGACTATTAATAAAGCTCCCACAGGATTCATTAATTTTAAAAAGTAGACAAAGACTTCATTTAGTAACTGTAGAACTGTGGCTATACTGAAATATGGAAAAATGCTGCACCATGTCCATGCTGTTGTAAATATTCCTATCAGTTTCCAGAAAAAGGTTGTGAAGTTTTAATTTACAAAAGCATTTAGGCATATGATGAAATTTTTTTCATTTTGACTGGATATAAATTAAACAAACAGCTAAGCCCTTTGCTTAATAAGGAGCAATTTGAATATCTGCTTATAGCCTAGGTTCAGATTTCATTGAAGTTTCCATTCCTCTGAACTGGAGCCTTAATCCCCTGAATTGTCATGATATTTTTTGGATCTAGAATCCAGAAAATTTCACTTTCCTCCCAGACACAAAGCAGCCTTCTTAAAGATACCCATAGTGCATATCCATGCTCCTTTCCAGAGCTCCAGTCTTGTGCTCCTTTAATTTACAGTTTATTTCTCAGTCCCAAGGCATGTAGTAATTTAAGCAGGTGATTTTACAGCTCCTCAAAACAGTGATTGCTTACTCTACCAATTCAAAAGAAATCCAGGGCTGGAGAAAATCTAAACCTTCTCTGTGCAGGTCTCTACCTGCGGAGGCGCTGAGCTGCTGACACCCTGCCTGTTCCCCTCTTCTGTACTCCTGTCACACTCACACCCAGTTTCTGGTTGGTCAGACTCTATTTATGCCTAGAAAGAGCCACTCTCTGCTATGATCCCATGCTGGGATAGCACAACAATGGAAAAACATTGCTACCAGGAAAATATGTTTAACTGTTCTCAAAATGCTGGAGTGAGCCAACAGCCCATATCAAAGCCTTTGCAAAGGCATCAAGCCAGTTTCTCAGATTCCATTGTTTATAATCTCACTTGGGTTATTTCCCAACAACTTGGAAAATGTGTGACTGTTTTTGTATCTGAAATGAGTTTGTCCAGTGCCAAAGTGAGAATATGGGATATTTGCAAAACAAGGCTATCTGGCATGACTGGCAGCCTCCAGGACTGAGTAACTGAGTAGTTCTAGCAACCCTGTTACTGAAGATACAGCAACTATATTCTGAATTACATGGGGGGATTGATCTGGGTTGTGGTTTGTTGGGTTTATTTTGTTCTTTTTCCTGGTAAAATAGTTCTGAGCCAAGTGATTGAGCCAGGTTTGTTCCACATTACTGGTTCTGAATCTGTTAATGCAGCAGATGCAGGAATACAGGTTCAGAGAATCATGAAGAGATAAGTGGGCAAATTTGCTCAATGCTGCAGATTGCAGAGCTCCTTGTGCTAAGCATTCATTATCTGGTAGGTAGACGGAAAAAGCCCAAATGTACAGGTAATTTGTTAAAAAGTCTTTCTTGTAAACTGCACTGAAAGTGGATATTTTATACTACTACTTAAAAGTCAGAATAACTTTGGTTTCAAATCCAAAGAAAGCAGGCACCCATTTCCAACAATGTTAGATACTGAAGCCTTGATTCCAGAGGATGGAAGGTCACTGGCTTCAGGGTTCTTGGAAGCAGAAGAAAAGCAGTTTGGAAGGGAAAAAAGAAACCCTAGGAGATCCAGTGTTCATTTTTAAACCAGTAGGTTGCATTTAAAATCCTGCCTTGGTATTTCTCTTTTGCCATCAGAAACAACTATATCTATAACAAGTTCATACCTTTCAATCTGAGAAAAAGTGACAGCCCTTACATGTTGAAAACCTGCTATGCCAACAGATGAACTCTTCAGACTTCCAGGAGTAATTTCATTACAGGTGTTCTGCTGACACGCTTTTTTCTTTTAAAATAATGGCAGTTTCCACCTAATGAAACATTTGACATTTTTTGTAATGTGTAATAAAATAACCACTGCCATTGGGTTTACTACCCACTTTTCATCATCACTAATTTTTTGGGGTGAAATATTTCAGTAAATATGGGGTGGTGGGTTTTTTTTTTTTTCAGGCTAAAAAATTACTTTTAAGAAGAGGGAAAAATGAACTTCCTGCAGTGAGGCTGGTAAAAAACTGTTCTGCTATTTACAAAGTGCACCAATGCCTTTTGATTAAAACTAAGAGTGAAAAATCCGACTCTAGCTTGAGAACCTTAGAGACAAAATTCTTTCAGAGAGACAGAGAATGAAAAGAGAGTCAGGTAGAACCTGTGAACTTCTGCAGAGTCTCAAAAACGTGCTGCTCTGGAAGAGCTGTTTCTAGGTAGGGGCATTTGTCTGCAAATATTCCTTCCACCCAGCTACTTAACTTAGCTGTTGTCTTTTGCTTCCACCTGGTCTAGTGGAAGGCATCCCTGCCCATGGCAGGGGGGTTGGAACTATGGGATTTCTAAGGTCCCTCCCAGCCCTAACCATTCTGTGAATTCATTTGGGACCTTCAGTAACATTTATTGCTTCCATATCTACTTAGCCATGCAGCTGAGAACAAGACCAATCCTTAATTTGCAGGATGGTAGATATTTACGTTCACTAAAAAAAAGAAGTCTACAGAGACACTATGTCCTGAATATCTCCACAAGAGGAGTATTTTCAAGAAATTTCCAAGATAACAGCCTAAAAAATGCAACATCAGAAAGAAGTGCAAAGCATTTGCATAGAAATGATCACAGTATTCCACGGTGAACTAATTTTTGCCTATGTTTTAGGATGTTTTTGAAAATTCCAGGGCTGATTACTAAATTTATTTCATGAAAATAGTAGAAATGTACTGAGTCAGTGCATTAATCTCTTCAACCAGCTATAAGAAAATATTTATCTCAGTTACCCAATGGTAAAAATTATATTGCTCAATTTCTTAATCTTTAGTGCATGTAATAACACAGAAAAAACACTTTGCAAAGTGCTTTCTCTCAAGGAAATTCCAGGCCACAGTGAAAAAGTGCACTTTCAAATAATGAAAAACATAATTTGGGGCTATTCACAGAAGAAATACTTAGTGTGCTTATGAATGTTAAACTCTAAATCTGTTAGTTATGTGCTAGTAAATGATGCAGACATATAAAAAGGGAGCATGCTCAGCAACTGAGGAAGAAGTTGTTATGACACTTAGGACGTGTTATAACTAGAAAAGAATCTTTACCATGGTTGCATTTACCGGTGAAGAAATTAAAAAAAAAAAAAAAGAATAAAAGGAAAAGAAAAATCAAAAAGATAAAGGGGAAAGGAAAGTTAAATAATAAATTAAATTTTGCCTTAGAATCAATTCCCTTTCAGAACAAAGGAATAACTGTCAAAGTGGGTTTTGGAACAGAGTTGTGAGAGATGTTAGAGAGCAGTCAGAGGTCTAGCAAATATGATCTCTGAAGAAAGACTGTGTGAACTGGGACTCTTTTAGATTAAAAAAGAGAAAGCCAGGGCTAGGTGACCTCCCTTCCAGCTTTGTATTTCTATGGAAATAAAAGGATCTGAAGGAGGGTCACTGCATCCAAAGACATAATCCTATCTTTCAGGAAATAAAAATTGCTTCTGTATAAAAGTTGAGCTGTCACCCAACTGACAGACTTACATAAGGAAATAAGGGGAAATTAGTTTCCTTTTACTCCCAGGACAAGCAGGAAAGCAATGTGCATGGGATTGCAAGGTTTTGTTTATACGCAGGAGAGTGGAGTGTTGATTAAATTCTGGCTAGAATGGTCTTTGTCTGGTGTTTTGTTAATATTTATTATAGAAATATTTAGCTAACAGATCAGATGATGCTTGGAACTTTGTGGTAATAAAACAATAAATAAATAACTGCTTTTTAACTGTTGGGGGTACCTGTATTTACAAATATCATCACAAGGAGCACCTGGCCACGTCAGCAGGTCCTGACAACCCAACGTTCTAGCAAGACTGCTCATCAATTATATACATGAAGTATATTCCATCTGGCCATATACTTTTCACTGGGATCATGAATAGTGTTTTAATTTATGAAAAATCATCTTTATAACAGGGAGAGGACTCTTACAAACCATCAGATGAAAGGCAGAGGAAAGTGAGCTCATTCATACCTGGTATAAACTAATTGGGAAATTCTCTGTTCACTGTTCTCCAAATAGTCTGTGATAACATTCAGGGGTCCTTTTTTTTTCCTTTGCTCACAGGAATGCACAGAGGTGCCTTTTCTTTTTGGGTGGCAGGGGGTTTTGCACACATGGTGTGAGAACAGGTAGCAGAAGAGGGGAAGGATGGGGAGAAGAAAGGGTGCATTGCAAAGGCTGTTGTAGGCCTTGAAATTAAATGCAGATAAATGGAATTCTCTGACTTGCCCATATAGAAAACCAGTGGTAGAATTGAGCCCAGCACTCAAACCTCTTGTTTGGTGTTTATTCTCTGCTATGGTTTCTCAAAATTGATCCTGTCAGAATCTTCCTTGGCTGTGTACATATGTTTAGGTTTCTACTGTGCTTTCCTTCCGTCCAGTGCAATGAAGAGTTACCAGTATAGGGGATTTTAAATAGATGTTTTTTTCAGATTGTGTTTGCTTTTAGCTTACTCTTTTTAATCCAGCAGGAACACTGAACATGTGAAATTGTTATTGTTTTCAATTTTTTTAGATGAAGAAACACTCCAGATCTTACTGGTTCTATTTCTGAGAGATTCTAGCAATGTGCTTCATCCTCTGGACAGTTGATGCAAAGAGCTGTATAAATCTGACACATTTGTTCTTGTAATTTTTTTCCCATTTTATTCTTGAGATTCTGCCTGGGAAGGAGTTGTTTTAAAAATTCATTATTATTTGATTGCAATTTGGATGTCCGCCAACAAATTTTTTGAATTTGAAAGAAAATGCAGCATCAGCTTCTTTGGAACTATAATGGAATGAAACCCTCCAAGCCCTCCAAGCACTCATTAAAAGGGCTTCTGATGTCTAGCAAAATTAGATGAGGTGTAAATCACTGAACTACCATATGTGGTTTGAAATGGAATATTTAATTCTGTAGAATCCAAACCCAAGGCTAAAGGGAAATTTAACTACACCAGCATAATATTTTGATGATGGAAGAAGTAATACCATTTTAGATGTTTCATATTTAAAGTTTAATTTTAAAAAATGTTTATTAAGGGAATCTCCATTGATATCCACATTGTTATCTGGCATATAGGCAAATGCTTGAGGAATAATACTAAAGTACAGTAATGAGTTTTCTCCACTGAAGAGTTTCTAAAGGCTGTAAAAATATTACTGGAAAATTTTGATTGTAGAAGCATGATCATAGTAATTACTTCTTCCTTTGGCTTCTTCCTGGTAATTTTGTGCCCTTTGATGTTGCTCATAGCAGGGTAAGTTTGCTGTTGCTCCTCAGTCACTGGAGCGGGTTCCATTGTGGAGGTAGAAGGGATCAGGAGCTGTGAAACAGTTTTGCCTTCATTTTTACTTGTATTCAAAATGCAGCTGAAAAGTGATAGCTTTTCCCCCAATAACTATAACAGTAGTATTATAAGTAAATATTTCTATTAATGTTCTATCCATTGACCCTTGTTGGGATTGGAGCTTTATTAAGTTAATGCCATGCAAGTTTCAAAGACAAAGTGCCTGGCCTGAAGTCTTTGTAAACAGACAGAAGGAAAGGGATGTGGGTGCATCACCTAAATAAATAAATATGCAGAAGAATGGGTCTCACTTTGTTACACATGAAGTGAGTTTGATTTTGATCCCTTGTGGCTCTATTTGAACTATGGTTTTGTGAGATTATATAGGGGTTTTATAAGTTTTTGCATTAATTTAAGTTGTCAGGCTGTGACTCAGCCTTTAACTGCACTTTTGATAATAAAGGTTAGATGGTGTTTTTTATCATTATTATTTTCTAAATGCCTTTATGAAAGCAGACAAGAATTTATTTCACGTGCTGCAAAAGTGTAACTGCCCCAACATGAAAATGGGTTAAAACAGAAAACCACATTTGTTTTCTTGTTTATACTGCACATAAGAATGGAATACTTCTGTGCAGAAATGTACTTCCTTGTGATGGGATGGATGAATAGACTTTGATTCCTCAAAGAGAACTATTTGTTTGTCTCTTCAAGCCGGACAAGGTGAGACTTATGAATTATATTTTAAGAGGAATCACTTTGAAAGCAAGGGAGAAATCATGTGAGAAAACTGTCGTTTGAGGAAATCTTGTGCATAGTTTCAAATTTATTAAGAAAAAAGACATTCTTCAGAAAAGGAATGAGCTTTGAAAGATTCAGGATGTGCAGCCCTGTGCTGAGAATAAGGAAGAGATTTGGTTCCTTTGCATTGTTCTCTGGAGTGGGGAAGTGGAGCAGTGGGAGTGTGTTGGGATCAAAGGATGGTTGGTAATTTATTTTGTGTCCTTTTCTACAGCTACTTTGATATCCAGCATAAGCTGAAATGAATAATGTTCATTTCTTAAGGAAAATATGGTGCATTTGAGAACCAGTGTTCAAATGAGCAATAATCCAGTCTGGCTTCCTTTGTGTTATCCAAAGCAGCAGCGTCTTCAGCTTCAGAGATAAGGGTAGGAAGACTGCTTAATTTCAAAGGTTTTCACTTTTATCTTAGTCTGGGAAATCTGAATACTTTAATGGGTTTAGGTTTTTAATTTAATTCCAGGTTACTCATCATTTCACCTTTCAGCTGGGCTATAGAGATAATTCAATCATATTTCCCTTGACAAGTCGTCTGAATTACACTTACATTTCTCTGCAGATGTGAAAATCAGCTGCCATAATAGAGAGCATGACAGACTTTTGCCTTCCCTCCCTCTTTCTCCCTTAATTTAGGGACTGTTCTGGTCTTGCTTCATAATGCAGATGTCCTCTGACACAGGCATGTGAGACAGCCCATGTATAAAATGTAATGTGGTGGTTTTTTGCACAGACACAATGTCAAAAGTTTTGGAAGTAAGGTTGGAGAGCAGTCATTAGGCAAAGAAAAGCATCAAATATGCAAAACAAGTACGTTCTCGAGCTTTGGAGAGTGTAGGCTCTATTTTTGCCCGGAGTTCAAGTAATGTACTCATCTGTTTACATACTTTTGCCATTCCATAATTGCTTTTCAAAGACTCCTAACTTTTTTCTACCCCCTTGCTCTCCATCACATAATCAGATCTTAACTTCTGATGCAAATACACGAAGATGGAGGAGGATTCTCTACTCTGATTCTTGATCCCAAATGGGTGATCAAGAAAGAAAAAAAGGTGAAGTAGCAATTTTTTAAATGAATGTTTTTACTGTTAGACTTTACAAATTAGTTTTGTATGTGAAATGTCTTCTCTTGGAGTTACCCCAAATGAGCTCAAGCATTTCACAGGTTTGGTTTGAATGCTAAAGACAATGTCACATTTCCATGCTCAGATAAGGTCTGTCTTTTCAATGTTCATCTTCTTTTTGAGGTCACTAAACATGAAGACGTTTTTTATCTCCCACATGGATTTCATCACCTCTGTTTTTATGCTACCTCTGGAGGTGCAGACAGCGCCAGCTGCTCGGCAGTTACACGGGGCTTTGCTGGATTTAGAATTCCTCAGGTGTGAATTGCTACCACCGTTCCACAGAGACGTTTCTGCATTCTTTGCTTTAGGAAGCTGACTGTACTGCCAGCGTTTTCTTCTAGTTAAGAGGCAAGGAGCCATCGAAGGCACATAAAATAGTTTTCCCTCGAGGCCCTGGCTGAAATTCTTGAGTTTATTCTCTTTAATTCTAGACCATACAAACTTGTGAAAGCTCAGGGTCTAAACCTACCCTTCACATGACGCGCTGTTGTTCTGCAGGTATAATTTTCTGACATTCTTCAGAGAGATAGGAGCATTAATTTTTGCCCAAAATACTCACAGGAATACTATCTGTTATTTATAAAATTGGCATTCATTTTATATTTGGCAGGTGTTCATACCCAACCTTGGACATCAAACAGCCTTTTTATTAGGCATTATTGGTGCCTTGCTGAAGACAGTCCCTGTCAGCAGGGGAAGTAACACCTGGGTATTTCTACTTCATAAAGGCAGAGTCTAGAATAAGGTAGGCGAGAGAATGTGAACTAAAAAAAGAAAAAATCCTAGAATAATTACAAAATTTTAGAAGTCTGCTACTATGTGTGTGTTGTGTGCACATTCATGTTCATGTGTGTGCACATGTATGTTAACATTTTAACATTAGGGTAAAATTTTATAATACGCCTTAAATTACAGTGGCTTTTCAGCCAGTAAACTATATCGACAAAGTTTATTACAAAAAATATCTGTCAATGTAGTTAGACATTTGTATGAAATGGATGGAAAGCAACTCAGACCAAACTACAGTTTTTCTTACCTTGTTTTTTGGTAAATAACAATGCAATCTTCCCCTAGGCTAGAAAACTGAGGGAAAGGAGGAAAATGCAGAAGCACAAAATACAATTATTTATATTGCAGTGTAAAACAGCGTTGTGAAGTCAGAATATTTTGCATCAATTTTTTTTCCATGAGATTTTATTAAACCTTCCTTTTCTCAGCCTTTTTTATAGCCTGCAGCTATTTGTCTTCATGGCATAACGACACCATTTGTAGTTAGAGGTATAACCCATCCAGAGTGTTACTCTTCAGTGTGTGGCTCTCCTGATACCGGTGCACAGGTAATAACCTTTTTTTTAGCAGCAAAGAAGCCACAGATATTCTCTGTGAGACACAGCCAAAAATCGTATTTCATAATCTTTTATCAACATCATTTTAATATTTAATGTGACCACGTGTGACTCTCACACATGTAAACTGTGATATATGAGATTAATTTCGGTGGGCCAGATTCATGTCTCATCCTGGAATGGCAGTGGACAGTTAAAGTCAACGTGACTGGGAAAGGCACCTCAGAAAATGAAACTCCGCCATCTGTCTTTGCTTCAAGTCGTGAAATCGGTTTTAGAGGAATTCAAGAGGTACAGCATCAGTACGAGATGGAGAATTTGGAGAGGAAAATGGTTCAAAAACGATTGACAAGGCATTGCAATGTGATATAATCCTTGCGGAAAACAGCAGTCTTCTGATACAAAGCAGTGTAGAAGTTACTATCATTTCCAGTACAGATCTGTCCCATTTTAACTGAATATGAATATCATCATGCCACTTGTGACTTATTCTGTGCTTCAGCATTTTTTCATTTTATTCTGGCTTGCTTGTGCTATTTCTTTTATACTTGCCATAATATGTGTCTATTTTTTCCCGTATTTTATGGTTGTCTTTTAGATTTTCAGATTGTTAAAGAATTCCTGATGCAATCATGTTAATTTTTTACGGACTTCTAATCTTTCCTCCATGTTAGCATAATTTGCTGTCCTGTCTTTATCTCTTACATTTCTTTTTTCCTTATCACTGGTAGATACTTGCATTTCCCTGAGCTATTTGAAGTCCATTACCCTTATTTTGTTAGTTGCAATTTAAAGGAAGAACGGAAGACTTATCATTTTTATTATCTTTTTCTCTTGAATTAACTTCCACTTTAAGATTCTCAACCACTTCCTCCTAAAGAACTAGAATTAAATCTAAAATAGCTACTCTCTGTGTAATTTCCTCCACTTCATGAAATAAAAAAGCAGTCCCTAGCACATCTGAAGAATTGAAAAGACAACTATGTCCTGCCTTAATGCTTTTTCAAAGAGAGGCTCAGATAGTTGCATTCCCATCCTACTAGGAAATGTATTCCCATTCCCTTGAGGTCCAGACCTTTAGGTCTTTCCAGTTTCTGCCCCTTGGATACCTCCAGTAGCTGCCACATTGAAAGAGCCACTTGATCAGAAAAATCTTTTGTTTAAAGCTGGCATTACGTGCACTTTGTCTCTCCCATTTTTCAGCTGGTGTTCAGCAAATATTTCTGTCCGGGTCCGGAGTGCGTGTTCTACGAGGAGCAGTGAGGGAGCTGGGGCTGTTTAGCCTGGAGAAAAGGAGGCTCAGGGATTACCTTGTCACTCTCTACATCTCCCTGGAAGGAGGTTGTAGCCAGGTGGGGGTTCAGCCTCTTCTCCCAGGCAACCAGTGACAGGACAAGAGGACAAAGTCTTCAGCTGCACCAGGGGAGGTTTATGTTGGACATTAGGAAGAATTTCTTTACATAAAAGGTGATCAGACATTGGAATGGGCTGTCCACGGAGGTGGTGGAGTCACCATTCCTGGAGGTGTTTAAGGAAAGACTGGACATGGCCACGGTCTGGTTGACACGGTGGTGTTGGGGCATAGGTTGGATGATCTCAGAGGTTTTCCCACCAGAACTGATTTGTGTTTCTGCTTGTGGATCTGTTCTGCAGCTGTTTGATGGCTCACTTCGCATTCTCCCTTTCTTGGAGCATTTTCAATTCTCTCTTCTCTCTCCTGCCCTCCTTGGCTTTGACCATGCAGATTCTAAATCTACAGCCTGAAAAGAGCAGGCAGAAAAGCCTGCAGACTTTTTTTCTCTAGCACCTTTTAAAACTGGTTCAAAGCCTTGCTCATGAGGAACAACTTGCCAGGCTGGTGAGAAGGTTTCCCTCAGCAGTTAGTCCCAGAGAGAACCAACCTGCACCCTGTGCAGCCAGACCTGCCCATGGCACATCCTGAGCCTTTATCCCTGGCTGGATAAGGTCAGCATCTCAACTCACAGCTTCTCCAACCTCCCTCCTGCAGCACCACCAGTGCCCAGGTACACAAACAGGAGATGCCACACACGTTTTTTGCCCATCTGTGGCAATAAACCTTGTTACTTCAGGGAAATAATGTAATTCTTACTAATTATTGCTTCCACCATTATCTGAAGCTATGGAAATTAATGTCTTCATCCAATTAAATAACTGCTTGTGTGCTTGACAAAGTGTTATATTTATACAAGAGAGTTATTTCTTCAAATTACTGAAAATAGTTGCATTGAATGAATACAATATGCCAGTTAGATTCTTGGCATGTAATGTCTGTTTCGACATTAATACTGAGGGAAAATTTAATCTACTCAATTCTTCTATGACATCTAGAAGACAAGACAGGGATCAACGCATGTGTAGCCTCTCATTTTTGCCAATTTTATGCAAATCAAATGGCAAAAAAGAGCATAATTTTGTTCCATTATTCCATTATGCCTAGTGCAATTATTGTTTCACTATCCTTGTTGCAGACTATTTGATGTACTTTTTTCCCCATTTTTTGCAAGTATCACTTTCCAAAGTCTAATAGTACAACTACTCAAGTATTAACTGAAAAAAGGAAGAAGTATTTTTTTAAAAAATACACAAAAGGAAAAAAACAAGAAAATTAAGTAGGCTCCAAAAGTAAAAGTAGCAACTGGAAAGGAGAAGGTAATTTTAGGAAAAGCAAACAATTTCATTGCATTATTAAAAACATATTGTAAAATTAAGTATTAAAGTATTAAGGAGGTTACCAATGTAGCATTTATTAAAAGGTTAGGGGTTTTTTAAAGAAGAGAAAGAAATCCACATGAGATTATTTTGAAGTAGAATCACTAAGACTAGGCAGTGTCACTCCGAAGGAGCTGAACTGTGATATTAGGATGAAAATTGTATTAGTCAAAATATTGATTATATTGCTGATTTACAGTTACCCAACATTTTACTTTTTGGTTTGTATTTTTTTTTTTCTCAAAAGAGATGAAATTTGCCAGCCTGACAACATGGATGGAGAAGTCACGCTTAAATAGCTTTGGAAGAAATTGGTATAGGACTTACAAAGCTCCTGGGTAAAGTATAATGTGATGAGTAAGAACCAGTAAGCCAACAATAATAAATGCATTCTTCCTAAGCCTTGCAAAGAAAACATAGTGGATAGGAGAAAACTGGAGCATACGGTTTATTTTTATTTTCAAATTCTTTTAGTAAGGCTTTATTTTTTAATATCATTCAGCAAGCTAGCCAGAAAAATGTTGAAACCTCTGCTAAATTCTGAAGGAAGGGTGTAAACTCCAGTAAGGTCAATGGAATTTCATTATCTTCTAATAGTTTTTTCAGTATTTTGTTAAAGCTATGAATACAAAGAACAAATACAGAAATAAAGGCAACGGTGGTATGAATCCCAAAGATCATGTCCTAATTTAGAAAAGAACGAGAGAAAATAACTCAAAGTAAATGCTTTCTCAGCTAGAAAAAGTCTGATAGCGGTGTCCCTTTGGGATCATTAAAGGGTATTGGATAAATTCAGTACACCTACTAATGATGTGTAAGAAAGGTTGAATTGTGAGATGGAGCTTTGCTGACAAGGAAAAAATGCCCTAACTTAGTCAAGATTAACCAAGATTGTGAAAAACTCCAGAAGGAATAGCAGGGAAAATGAAAGGCAGCAGAATGAATGCAGAAAAATGCTCAGCAGAAGTGACATTTGCAGTGGGAAATGTCAGTGCAGGATGCATCAAGGTTTCAGCATGGCATCCAATTACACATCTATTCAGTAGGAAGACTTCTAAAAACTTTGTATTTTAAAAAATAAAAGGTTCATACTAAGAGTCAAGATCAATGTTGGCAGCTTCATTCTTTCATAGATGGAAATGCTATCAGGTTGTCTATTTAATTTTTAGCTTGTGTACAGGAAGAATATAGAAAAACATAATGATTTTATTGCTTGGTCTGGTAGACTTTTATTTGAAAGCAGAGAGGTGTTTCAAATAGTGACAATGTCATTATCAGTGCTGCTAGAACTTGGTGTTGTCTGGTCTCTGTCTTTCTGAAGCATCTTTCACCTTTAAATGGACCTGAAGCCAACTTGTAATTTACCCTGTTATTCTTCATCCACAGTCTACAATTTAAAAATAAGAGCGCAAAAATATCATTATTTTTTTCTTCATGAAAAAATTCTGCAAAGGAATAAACATTCCAATAGAAGTCTGGCTCTTTCTTTGTAGCATAGATTTTACACCTCAGCTCATGCATATGCATAAAAAATATAGAATTGACTCTAAAGATTTTTTCTCCAGATAAAAAAATGGAAAAAAATTGGAAAAAATAGCATAAACATTAATTTCCCCCTCTGTTGTTTTGTAGATGTTTCTGAGTTTGGTAAACTTCCTACAGCATTTACAGTCTTTATTGTATGGCAGTTTACTTCTCCGAGATGATGGTGACAAATGTGACTACTGTAGCAAAACACTCACACGGGTGTTAAACAAAGGTAAGATTTTTCTAACAAGGTTTCACTTTAGAAATGTTCCAGTGAATTTTCTGTGAACTTTATTTCTTTCTAAGTTTAGAAAAAATATGTAGGCAAGGGAAGGCTTATATTTCTTTCTAAATATTGAAAAAATGAGTAGGCAAGGGAAGGCTTATACTTTTAATCTTATAAAATTGATACCTCCCAAGAGTTGACTTACCAGGTAAGACAATATGAACAGCAAATTGTAACATTATTCTGTTAGCACTAGAATCCGACAAGTAGGGACAAGTTTGTTTTACCTCAGGAAAGAGACCGGTGGTTTCCATTATATCAGAAATTTTTTTTTTGGAGCTCAGGTGGCTCAGTGCTGCTCAATGAAAAATTAGCATGGGATTTATGGAAAAAAAAAGCCTTTTGCCGTCCTCCATACAAAGTGTTGGGTGCGTATTTGGAAAGCAAAGGGGAAGGCTGCACTCAGGTTCCCCGTGAGGCTCAGCAGGAATCCTGTACACTGGGAAGGCTGTGCACTGCTCTGATGTGTTAGGCTAGAGCAGCTCTCGAAGCTATCAAATCACTCTGCAGCCATTACCTCCTCTACAGCTGTCTACACGCCAGTTTCACCAATATGTCACAAGGCCATGGCACATCTATATATCCCTGTCCAGAAGCAGTGCAGAGCTTGCTCCCTTCTACTTAATGAGCCCGGTAATATCTGTCCCAAGGAGAAAGGAAAGGGCATAGGAAGCATTTGTTTCTCTTAATATCCTTGCAAAGAGGTCAAGCCCAAAGGTATTCTTTTTTCTACCTCTGCTCTTCAGCCACTTACATTGTTCTCAGCATAACTGCAAAACCACTGCACTGGATACTGTAAACAGTACTGAGCATCCTTAAGTGAGGGGGATGTCTGCAGCAAGGCTTCATTGATCTCAGCCTGCAGGAGAGGACCAGCAGAGCGAGGGGGGGGTTGCCTCTGTGTGTGCATGGGGGGTAGGGAGGAGAGGATGGTCTCTGCTTTTTTCTTGTCTTCAGAGTTTTGGAGAGATTCTGAGCAGCTGGAGAAGTCTGTGTTTGGGGGCTGTTTTGCTTTATCTATTCCACTCTCTCACAACAGCAACCACAGAGAACTTTAAATATACTGTTTTACTGAATGAATGTAAATGTATCAGCATTTTTCTCCTTGTATACAGGGGCTTAAGTTTTGATAGTAATAGCCTAGAAGCATTTATACTTTATACTTACTCTATTTATTTTGCTTTCCTACCACAATGGATATATTCTTGGAAAGCTTTGTTCACATAACCTACATAGCTACTTTAGTTTGTAATCTCATTATCTGTTTTTATTCAGTAACTTAAAACTTTTGATAAGTTATTCAAATACTTTAAAGTTCTAAATCTACCCAAGATGGTTCAGTACATTAGTTCTTTAAAGGTGTAAATGATTTCTGTGTCAAGAACTGAAAGGATGAAAGGTGTAAAATGTTACACTTGCAAGAAAAGTGGAACTTACAGATATGCATGTAAGGATGAAAGGATTGACAGATCTGACTTCTCTCAGCCAGATTTGTTAACTTCATCTGACACCAAAAAATTCCCATCAAATCAGCATGGAAGAGAACCAATGTTGGCATTTGTACATCATTCCTTTCCTGGAGTTATGAAAATTCTACTGCATTGCTGTGGCATACGGCAGCCAAAAGGTTTGTTTTCCTTCATTTTCATAGTGTGTTAGCTCTTAGCCAGGAGACAGTGGTGCAATGCTTCTTCCTTGATGTTCTAAATGTAGAACCCTGTCTAGTTGTGTTTAGATTTTTATTGATGATTGTTTATGCAGTAAAAGTACTATCATGCTGTTCTCTGCACCTCTTACAACCACCCTAGTCTTCTTCTGTTGGCCTATTTGTTTTGTTTGTTTTTGGTTTTGGTTTTGTGCTTTTGAATAGATCTCTTGCCTGGCAAAAGATTGTTGAGATCTTAGCTTTGCTATGAATGGTAATTTCAAAAGTTTTGAATGTTAATTTCAAACATTTTCAAAAACTTGGCTGATTTCTGTAGATCTGAAACAAAATCTTCCTTCAGTCTGAGAAAAGGATGGTTCAGATGAGGCTTTAGAACTTTTTTGGTTGGTTTAAAGGAATTGAGAAAGTGGAGAAGGAATGTATCTCCCAGTCATGGTAAGCAAAACTATTTCTTAAAGTGTTTCTGTATTAAACAGTATTCTTGAACTGACTTCGTGTCTTGGACTGTGATCTCCTTTTAACTGCATTTCTGGTCCCATAATAGTATTTAACAGAGGACAGTTGTTCAGCAGCCTTAATCACATGTGATATTGTACAATTAGCAGACTGTTCGACAAAGGCTTCAGCCTTGGCTTTTTATCACAAAATATAAAGCAGTAACACAATTTTCCTTTCCTCTCTTTGCATGAACTCACCAATTCATTACCAAACACATACAAAGAGATGTCTAATAGCTAAGAAACGTGTCTGGACACTGAAACGGACAGGACAATGAAATGATCTATCTCAGCTCTGTTAGGAAGACAATGTACAGTGTATTCCTGGACTGAGAGCAACTTGTGGACCTCCTTAAACCCTCTGGAATGAAACTAAGAAAATGAATTTTCACCTCTGTTTTCCCCACATACTTTCAGGTGTTGCCTCCATCAAGACTGTAAGCTCCTTAAGGCACAGACTCTTTCTCTCTGATGTTTGTACTTTTGGTTTGACTTTGACATCCTGATCTTGGTTGGACTCTTTTTTTCACACAAAGAACAAATGGATGCTGCTGGATGTTACTGTGTCCTTCATAGGAGCACTGATGGACTTTAGGTGAAGGTTTAATGGTGTGCCTGGGAAAATAGGTTAAACCAAAACCCAAACAAATTCCTACGTGCTTCAAGGGTAAAAAAAACCTGGGGTGGGGTCGATTTGGATCTGATTCCAGACTAATGGGGTCACTTTGGAGCTACCTATTTAGAGAGGGTACCAGGAGATGAAATTAAATACCCTTTCTTCATCTGCTTGGAACAGAGACATCATGTCATAAATTCCCAATTTCAGTGTTAGGCAAAAGTTTCTGGGGGTTTGACTGATTGTAAAATGAAAACCGGTTACAGTAGAGTTGAAAAAAGCTGTGGAAGGAACACTTAAAAAAGAAAGAGGACATTTTAGGCAACTTTAATACAAGGACTACTTTTATACTGCTCCGTTTACAAAGGCAGCAACTTTTGCGACTGCTCATTATGGTGTAAGCAGGAGACAACGTCTTGATTTGAACCTTAAAGTGAGAGGATGGAAGATGTGCGTTAATGTCTTTACAAACAATTCGATGGGTGAAGGTATGGGTGTTAACATCTTTGAAATGGGTCTTAACGTCTCTACTAACTTTGGGCAGCAGGTTTGTTGCAGAGCCGAGACAGTTTGGCTCCTGAAACAGACAAGTGGGTCTGCACAAGCCTAAGTTTCTGAACTCTGGGGTAAAATAACAGGTTCAAGGGGGGATATGGGTTAGGCGGTTCGGGAAGGCTGCACCTTCCTAGTACCTCAGCCAATGGGGAAAGGAAAAAGGCAACATGCGGCCGGGAGTTTAGAATAAAAGGAGGCTGCGCCCCCCCCGAAACCTCGAGAGAGAAAAGCTGGCCAGCGTGTGCCCTCAGTGGTCTCTCCTCCTTTATTCGAATAAAGTTGCAGGACTCCTCTGTCTCCTTTATGGGCACTGGCTTTTCATAGCGTGATTTTCCGTACAGAGTAAACCTCAGGAAGGTGAGGTTCCCAAGACAAGCTGTAACATCTCTTCTGCTACCAGCCGGCAGGAGTTCAAGGCAAACAGCCTCTGAACTTTGCAGGACCTGAGGCAAACAGAGGAACCAGGGCAGCAGAGCGGCAGTCATCCGAGCGCGGCCGCTCCCCGCCCAGGAGCGCGGGACGGGGCGGGTTCGTCTCGGGGGTCCGGGCGGCGGCGGCCGCATTCCCGGTGCCGCTGCGTTCCCGGTGCCGCTGCATTCCCGGTGCCGCTGCGTTCCCGGTGCCGCTCCGTTCCCGGTGCCGCTCCGTTCCCGGTGCCGCTCCATTCCCGGTGCCGCTGCAGCTGCCCCCGACTCCTGCTCTGAAAGCGTGGGCGGGAGAGGTGCCCAAGGGAGCGCAGGGGAAGGGGCAGCCGCGGGAGCCTCGGGGGGGGGGGCGGTCACCCCGCCGGACCCCCCTCCCAGCGAGGGACGGATCCACGCGGGCCGAGGGGCGGGAGGCGGCTCCGCGCGGCGATGACAATTAGCCTTTAAAAATGGCTGCTTGGAAGCTGTCAGCTGGGACGCGGAGGGGCTGCTAAGCCTCCTCTCGCTGCCGCCCGCCTCCCTTCCCCGCAGGGCTAATAACGGAGCGGGGATAAGAGCTCTCCAGCCCTTTCCCCGCCCCGCCGAAGCGCGGTGCCGTAGCGGCTCCGGGGCCCGGCCGCCCTCACTTCCCAGCTGGCTGCCTGGCGAGAGGACGGCGGCCCCCGCCTCCCGCGCTCCTCCTCGCCGCCGCTGCGTGTGTGCCGCGGGCACCGGGATACAAAGGAGAGCGGGGAGCCGCGGGATACATGGTCCAGGGCGGCGTGTGCGCGGCCGTGGGGGCATATCCGGCGAGGAGAAAAACACAAGGTCAAGAGGCAGCTCTCCTCCTCCATGGAAGAAGACGGGAGCGATGAGCCCTGAGGAGGACGACGAGGAGAAGGGGCGGATGGCTAAGGGCTGCCGCTGCCGGGCTTCCCCTCGGGAGTGACGGGGCGCGGAGGGCTGAAGGACCTGGAGGAGGCAGCGCTGGGGTCGGGAGGGAGGAGAGGAAGGCGAGGAGGAAGCGGGGGGTTTGAATCTCCCTGGCTGGATTATCTCCCCTTAGGGGAAGCTGCCATCGCTGGCCGCTACTCGGCCCGCGGCCCCCGCGGCCAAGATGGACCTGGGCAGCGCCGGCCGGAGAGCGGGAGCTGCCCCCGCGGCCCCGGGCGCTTGGAGACCTTTCCCCTCCGCCTGCTGCTGCTGCTTCGCCTCGCTCCTGGATGTGAACAGCTGGCTGCTCTTCTATAGCTTCCTCTACCTGGCCCTCTATGCCCAGGTGTCCCAGTCCAAGTCCTGCGACAAAATCTCCTGCTTCTCGGGTCATTGTGTCAACTCCACCTGTGTCTGCGACCAGGGCTGGGTGGGAGACCAGTGCCAACACTGCCAGGGCAGGTTCAAGTAAGTCTCTGCTTACTGCGATTTTCTGCTCCTCATCCCTACATCCTTTTCCTGTCACTTTCACTTGCCTTTTTTTGTTTGTGTTTTGGTTTTTTGTTTGTTTGTTTTGTTTTGCTTGTGTCTGCTATGATTTTGTTCACGTATGGTGGAAGTATGTGGCAGAAGTTAAGGGTGAAATAGGCTCCTCCAGCTCTTTAAGAGCACAGGACACAGCTCCGGCTGACTTACCGCTGAAAATAGGCTGCTCCATGGGAACTGCGAGACGGGGAGAAATCGGCCTAAAGCTGTGTCGCTGCTGTCCCTTCTGGAAGTGTCATGGAAATGACATGTGCACTTCATGGGGCTGCCCAGGGAGCAAAAATTAGTAGTGGATTTTAATGACATTTTCCTTCTGAAGAGAGGAAGGTTTAGCTCCTTCCAGCCTTCCTTTCTTTCAGCTGTTTGAGCTAAGTGGGCATTAGTCAGTTACATTCAGGACAACGTAAGTGCATCTGAGTGAAATGTACATCCCTAGAGGCAAGGTTTGCAGGAGAGTGGGAAATGTGAAAAAATAACATACTTTAGCAAAGGAACGAGTACTCAGTCAAGCTCTAACTACCTTCTCATTCTTAAAAGTCAGTGTGATACCGAGTCATTGATCAGTGAGAAGGAAGCACACCCTGACACTTGCTTTTCTATATGGAGTGGGAAAGAAGACTTAATTTATAGGGCTGTCACTTTCCTCCCGCCCCCTTTGCTATCAGTATAAAGACTGGCTGTGAAGAATACTGTTTGCTGTTATTTCACTGTATAATCTTGGACAGGACATCTCATTTCATTCCCTGTAAAACACCCTCTATAAGCAGGAACTCCATTTATTAAGTATGTTGACATATATAGCTGGAAAGTGTCCTAATATGTAGCTAATAGTATCTTGGTGAGGCTGTGTCTTAGAGGAGTCATTCTGTCTTTGGGAAACTACTTTTTGGAGGTTAAATATCAATAACTGTCTATTTTAAAATTGCGTCTAAGTTCAGTTTTTCTCTCTAGAGTACTGAAATTAAGCTGTATAATTTACGTTTCTTTTAAACGTTTAATACAGGATCACTCATTCCTAAATAAACAAAAAGTAAATCCAGTAACTTGTTAGCCTGGGAAGTTAAGGAGTAGCTGAAGTCAGACATGTTGGCTGAAGTGATGTACACAGTGCAGAGAAAGAACCAATTCACTTATGTTTGGTGGACGTTGCAGCAGTAAGATTATAACCCAGCTATAAAGCTAATACTAGGCAAATATAATACATCTTTTCTACTTATGAACTTGATAATAATGTTTTTAAGTTGGCCGTTTGTTGCCTGTGTGTATTGGATGTTTGGGGTTTGTCCTGCTCTGGAGCAATGGGCTAATTTCGGAGGGATGGAGAGTGATGAGTGGAGGCGGGTGAATCTTCTTAGTGTATATGGATCTGCAGAGCTATTATTTCCTGGCTATAAAGAGATTACTTGTATCCTTTGTCTTGGTGCCACTCGTAACAGACCCTAATAGTGCCAGGACCAAAGCAAATTGTAGTTTCTTCAATTTCAAAGCTTGTTGTGAATGCGTGTATTCTCTGAATTGTTACTGGAGCAGTTATCCCGTCCTTACAGGTATTATCTTGCTTATCTGTTAAAACATCTCGGTTTCTTTACCTTGGTTGTGTTTGTCAAGTGAGGAAGCACAGTGGTTACGTTTTCCCTTCTGGTAGAAAGTTAATAATCCATCTCCACCTAGAGGAAGTTCTGTCTGAGTGTTGGAAGGGCACCTCTTCTGAGCCGAGCTAACACAGTGTTTAATTGAAAGCTGTTAGGGGTTTTGGTGAAATCGGAATAGATTTTTCATTAACTCCTCTATGTTTTTTCGTGCTTAGCTTTAGAAAGGACAGTGACACTTGCATTATGATTTTTCTCACGGGAGTAAGCTGTTGGAGACCTATTTTTTACTGAGGACACTTTCATAGCAGTGTCTTTGACAGCTCATCTTTAATCTTTATTCTTGGAAGCAAAGTATACTCTGCACTGAAAATAAGCATTCTAAGATTCAGAGCTTTTCAAGCCCTATGAGCTGGGGATGGAGCGAAATATGTTAAACGTGCCTTACACTGCTGCAAGCAGCAGCTCGGAGCGGTTGTATTTTCAATCCTGAAAATTTAGGTGGGTGTGGAATGGGTAATGAGTCAAGCTCCGTGTATTTCCACCTGAAGAGTTGGAAAAAGAAATTAGTCTGGCTGATGGCTGGGTGATTGAAGACCTTCCCGATCTCTGGCAGCTGATGGTTCACCTTATTGTCGCCGAACATTTGCGTTTTGTTTCCATTTGGCTGCGAAATGCATCTGCTTTACCCTTAAGTAGCCACGGCTGGACTTTTGCAGCAGTGGTTTGACAAGTCCTGTCGGGTGTACATCGCTTCTGCAGCAGTTGCTTCTGTCGTTAAGGGTTATTCTGAAAATTGGTTCAGAATAGCAAAGGTTGAAAAGCGTGTTTGGCTATTAGAGCTGCATTAGCAGCCAGTTCGTGGGTTGTAGATACGATCTGCTGAAATGTTAATAGAACCTTGTGTATTACTCTAAATATTTACACTGTTTCCAAGTCGCAGCTGTTTGAAGTGCCTGCGTGTGTCCCTGTTACCCGAGGTTTGAATTGAACTTTTAATGACCTAAATTGGACATGTGTAAAACCTGTCAGTACAGTATTTGAAAAAACAGATTTTCAAGGGTAGGCTTAAAACACTTGAAAAGAAAAGGTTCTTTCTTTTTCTTCGTGTGAGGTACGGTTATTTTTGCTATCTGCGAATGAGTGACTTGCATTAGCAAGTACCAGGAACACTGGGGTAAGAGGAGAAATACTCTGCCTTGAGGGTATCTTGGGACCATTAATTCTTTGGTGAGAGATGTGTAGTATTTTTGGCTTTGTTTTATTTCTCTTCTAAACTGAGAAATTGTAACATAGCAGAGGGACATCAAGAATAATTGATCAATCTTTGTAAGCAGGTGTCAAAATTGACAATACTATGGTAACCTTGCCTTTCCCCGTAGGAGAGCTACTGAGTAAATAAACTGCTTTGCAAATGTTGGTCTGCACTGGATGAAATAATTGTGGATGGGGGGGGTGGGGGAGGGAATGGGCAAAGAGACTGTCTAGCACCATTTTACCATTTTGTTTCTCTTATTTACCAACTTTTGAATTTACTCTTGTTGTTGTAAAGCCTGTGGTAAATCACGTAGAAATGCAGATGTTGCTGTTCTTACTGCAGTGCATTCACACCCATGTCAGCCACTTCTCAGAAAGATTTAGGCCTCATGTCTGCCTGGTGGTAAATTATTTTACTCTCTGTCCAGATTGGATATCTAAATGCAACTGTGACTTTCTGACTTACCTTCAGCTTTCTTAGAACCTTTTTTTCCCCCTTCCATCCTTTCATCTCTACTCTGAAATAATGCAAAACCTTTTTTTAACCAAAAAAAAAAAAAGGGGGGATTTAGTTATAAAGAGAGGGGAAAGGAATTTTGCCAGGTGAAAGATAGGAAAGCCAATGGGTGAGCAGGTTCTGTTTTTATAGCAGGCAGCTTCAAGCAGCACAGTTCCCAAGATATAGACTAAACCAGAAACATAAAAGGACAGCATACAGTTTTGGTTTTGTTTTGCTAGGCTGATTTATTAAGGAAGTGAAGCTTTTAATGCTACATCTGCCATTCTTTTCCCCCCTATTCTATGCCTTTGAATTTGTTGGTCAGTTGTACTTTTCATGATGATATGAGTTTAGGCAGAAGGGAGAGGGAAGGGCTGCCTAAATCAGTTCTGCGATGCGACTCCAGGGAATTCAGGGACACAAACATTATGAATGGCCCAACTGCAGTAAAAACTGCTGTCACAGCTTCTATGTATTTAGATGTCAAAGTTAATAGTCTTGAGATGCAGCAGTGCAGGAAAACTGGTTTCATTAGGTTTGCTACTCATAGAATGACTTCTTTGAGGAAAAAAAAAATTCCTCCAGGTTGGAGCAATAAGTTTCCCTTTCTCTAGCTCTGCTTTCCACTGGCTTGTGGAAGAGCATTTGAGAACTTTGTGCATGGAATTTATCTTCCTCTGAAGTTTTTGAGTACCTGAATGACTAGAAATACCCACTGTAATATGCTGCCTTTGAAAAATTAGGTTGTGTCTTTGGATGTTTATGGTTATTCATTTGATAGCCACGAGTGTGATGTGTAATGAAGCAGAACAGGACAGGTGAGCACCTCTGAGGACCTCCACTTCAATTAATCTGCTTTACCTAGTCCTAGATATGCAGTTGTTATGGAGAGAGCAAGAGCAAATGGATCTGTTTGATTATTAAACCCTGCCTCCAGATGTTCTTATTGTACTTCTGAATTACCTCCTGCATGCTCTCCTTAATTTCTAGAGCTCCTATAAGAGATTCTGCATTCTTCAAGGACAAAACAATTTCCAAGTACAACTACATTCACAACTGAAATGTTTGAGGGGTATCAAATTTTGTTATTCCAGGCAAAATCCTTATTTCCATCTAAAACTCTGAATTCTGCTGTCTGCAGAATGACTCATGCAAGGAAAGTGTCCTTAAATTGCAGATCTTAAATGAATGATAATGTTGTGTAAGAAGAGGTCTTAAGAAAAGAAGTTAGTTTTAGCTGCAGCCAGTTGAAGTTCAGACTGCTGTGAAAGGGGATGACTTTATCCTTCACGCTTCTCTTTGATTACATCTTGCTGGTTCTTATGTAAGCATTAATATTCCTGCTGAGAGTTGAAAAGTATCAACAGGAACAGATCTCCCCACCTCCCAGCCAATTTTTTTTTAAGCTAGCTCAGTTTCCTCAAGTTACTTCACTTGCATAAGGCTCCTGCTGATCCAAAGGAGTTGGCAGCATCAGCAGGTGTAGATAGGAAAAAAAATCGTTACTTTTAGAATTGGTCCAGACTTAGTTTTCCAGACGTTTAATGTAAAACATCACCATTAAAGTGCAACTTCTGTTTTACAGGGTGAAATCCCTGAGTCATGCTATAAGTAGCAAAACTGTCTTTGTCATTGGTGTGGCCTGTATCTGATCCAAGAAATAATTATTCTTATTGACATCGGTGCAATTGAGTGTGAGATTTTGCACCTGCAGATTGCCTTTTTACAGCTCAACATGTGGATGTTAATAAAATTAAACTTTTGGAAAAGCATTGGTGATTATGATTTTAGTCTTATAAAACGTGGTCTTTTTTTTAAGTTATTTTAGTCATGGTGCTCTGAATAACTATTTTAATGTGATTTATTCTCTCTGTCTGTATTAAATTTTTAAAATACCATTATAGCTTATATTATAAAGATATTCTGAATTTCTGAGGAATAAATTTTTTTGTAAATCTTGTTTTGATGTAGAAGCATAAGCCATAAAATCGTAGTAAGTGCCTCCTAAGCTAAGCAATCTGCACTGAAAAGTGCTTTTTGAAAGGAAAGCAGTCTTTTTGCAAACTTAAAAAATTAATTTTAGTGTAATGTATCTTTTTACCTGTTTAATACTTGCTACGTGAAATCATTTAAGTTGGAAAAGACCCTTAAAATCACAGAGTCCAACCACTGACCTAACACCAATTTCAGCAGTAACTATTTCAGTGTTTTTTAAGGGTTTTAATAGAGAAGACCAGAAATGAACTCTGATTACTTACTACCTCTCGCCTTTTGCAGGCAGTAGGGTAACTCTGAATTAATTCCTGTGTGAGTTGAACCCATGCTTTAGAAAGCATCTGTACTTGTCTGAAAACACTTCCTCTGACTCAAAGCCCCTTAAAGACTTTCAGAATTCTTCCTTTGGTTAGTTATCCTCACCATTTTCTATAACCAGAAGAACAAATGCAGAAACTGCTAATACACAGATCAAGTCTACCTCATTTTTTTGTCTCTCTTAGTTACCCTGTTTTTTAATGTTTTGAGTCAGGCCTTCGTTGTAGAACCTTTAGTAGGTGAGGTCTCTCTTACTCCGTAGGTGGAGATATGGTCACCTTTTCCTCACTGAGAATGAAAATTTCCTTGAGTTGTGTCCACATAAACCAAACTTTTCCCTGCTTGATTGCTACCTTGGTTTACAGCCTCCCCTGTTTTATCAGTGTGCTTGAGCTGTGAGTGCCACAACTAAATGCTTTTGGTGATGGTTGTGCTGGTGAAATGTAGATGCAGAGTAGCTTCCCCCCTGCTGCCCGGGGTCCTGCTGTGCAGCTGCACCCAGTGCTTCTCAGCTTAGCGCTGTGCTGGCAGCTCAGACCATGATTTTCTACCTCAAAATCCTCTTGGAGCTGCTGCATCCTCAGTACCGAGGCCCTGATTTTCTCAAACCAGTCTGGGAACTGAGCACATCCTCCCCTGTTTGGAGTGATATGTAATAGTGGGGCTACAAACATGTGTGGGTTTGGGATAGTGCCCTTTTAGAAACAGCCCTCTTCCAGTTAGCAGTGGGCAGTGTCCCTTCCTCTGTGTAAATCTGAGACCATCCCAAGGAATGAAACCAAATGCAAGTTAGGCAAGGGGCTCATGGATTCTGGAGTCAGGTTTGTTTGCAGGCTAAGCAGTTTGCTACTTCGGCAAAGAAGTGTGGGAACAGATGGTTGATGACCCTGCCAGCCCTTCAGGCAGCATCAAAGGCTGGTTGCCATTGCTATGGGTGTGTAAAAAGCTCAGTTATAGCAATGCATGCTTAAGTCTATCCATAAACAATACATAAATAGCTGTACAGGTTATAGCATTTAATACTTATTATGTTTTAAATTTAATTTGGCGAGTGAATAGTCTCACACTGTGTTTCTCTTAGTTCCTTTAATCAAAGGGAAGGCATGATGATCGTATTTTGGAAGGCATTACCATAGTTCATGTCATCTTTTTAAAATGAGTACGAGTAGTTTTTGAGAGCTCAGTCTATCACACTGCACTAGAAATTGATTTAATTGTATCAAAATGTAGGCAGAAGAGGTAGGAGGTAATATGAGATATTACAGGAATACCCTTGGGATATGCTTCCAAATGCTGGTGAAGAAAGACCTTTTTTTGAAACCTTACTACATAGACAACAAAAATGCATTGGAAAACTCCTGCAGTACTGAAGAATAATTATCTGTTAGTGCCTATGAAATTTGTTATTAGCTGTATAGTCTAGGTGTGGGAAAACATGCTACAAAGTTCAGGTAAGGAGAAATAAATAATGATGATGATACCTGAAAACATGAACACTCCAGTGAATTGCAGTTGCTAACAGTAATAAAAGAAACCCAGTAAACTATAAGCAAAGTAGATGTTTTCATATGAGGTGGGTGAGCAGTGGGAATTTTCAAACCAATTTTAAAGGTTATCCTCTAAAATCTTAAAAAGCTAATGAGTGGACAAAGAGTTGCATTGATTTCCTCCATGAGGACCAAGACTCTATTGAGAAATGATGGAACTAAGTTCAACCCAGTTTGTTACTTAGTGTTCATTCCCAAGGTGCAAGAACTGCATTTGGCTTTGAAGTTTCCTCCAGAGAGAAAAACCTGAAGTTTTTAGACCTCTGAAAAAAAAAATTAGCCACCAGCTATGGAATATTCCAGGGTAAACATCTTAAACTCTCTGTTAATGCAACAGCATTGAAAAAAAATGAATTCTACTACACAATCTCTCCAAAAATTTAAAGCTTATGTTACTCGTCTGTAAGAAATGGATTCTAGGATCTGTTTGAATCAGTATTTTTATATTTCTTAGCTAAGGATGAAAATGGGCTGCTACCATCTCTGATGGCAAAATATCTACTCTGTTCATGCTAGTGATGTTTAAAAACAAGCTGGCTGTAGTGTATTTCCCTAGTTTTAAGCAGCACATATCTGATAACCTTGAATTGGGCAGGGAGTTTTGAATCCAGGGTGTTCTAGGATTACCTGGCAACAGAACAAGTACTGAATTACTTAAAGATTCGATGCAGACACATAAAATGATCACACTCAATGTCTACATTTTCTTATGGATTTCTTCCATAATTTATGTGCTTCAGTGTTTCATCTGTAAAAAGGAAGTAACACTTCCTGTAAGTTAAAAGACTTGAGGTGACCCATGAGGCACAGCTAATAAGCTAGATAAAATTTTAGAGATTGGGTTTCTTCCTAGAATGTGATAAATATTAGGGCATGAAGTACTGTTGTCCAAACTATGTTGTATATCTCAGATGAGTAAAATCACTTCATTAGGTCAGATGAAGCAAAACCTTGCAGTCTGTATTATTGCAGAATAATATTCTCTTATTATAAACTCATTGGAAAAAAATGTGCATTGGCTGTTGCTGATAAGATTTGGTTTCAGAAGTAAGACCCCCAAAGACCTAACCCCCAACCCTGGATTAAATATTACAAACAAAATATTGTGAAATGCTGCTGCGCTTAGTGGGTATTTTGAAGAGTTACTGCTTTACTTGCAGAAATACAGTATTCCATATTGGTCATTGCATTCCTATGCCAGTAGCAAAGAATCACACATTCCTAATTTGTGGGTTGATGGCATTGATGTTATTGCGGAATTGTGAATCTGTATTCAGTCTTTAAATGTAGATCTTTTTTATAGACGTGCACTTTCATGCATAGATTTTTGTTTGTTCCCATGTGTTTGAGTTTTCAGCCACTTCTCTGTTGTCTTGAAGGCTGATTACTTGCCTTCTATGAAAAAATGGTTCACGTTGAGTATGTCATGTAACTACTGGGATGCAAGAGCTGGGACTGTAGAAGAAACAGCAGTGTCACTAAAGGACCAGATTTTAGCTATGTCTGTTACCAGTTGTGGCAGTGTAATATGAGCAGCAGAGATTTTGATCAAAAGCCTGGGAGGAGAGCTGGGGTTAGTAATGTCTTTAAATATTCTGGTGAGCTTTGTAGAAACTTTGTTCAAGGTGTAAGTAAACCACAAGGCACTGTGGAACAAGAAGACAAATGGGCTTCATTGATTGCCACCCACAATCCTAGGACAAAGATAAATTAGTCAGAAAAATATCTTTCTAGTCATACTGCAGTTTAAAATACTTTCCTTCTTGTAATGGATTGAAGTGACTTAAATATGGTGAACTTAATTTTCTTGTTAATTAATCTCAGCTTTCAAAACTCAAGGAAACTTGGATACATTCTGACTTCTATAAAGGAATACTTTGATAATTTCAGCTTTATTACTAAAACTGAAATGCTGATTAATCCACCTATAGGATAATTTACATCCTTAATTGTTCTTTTTGTTTTTTTTTTTTAATCTGTAGAGTAGGAGTGTGTGTATGTAAAAGTATGTATTTCTCACAAGGAAAATCCAAACACAGAATAGCTCACAGTCGTGTTTGTGTGTGCAAGCCCAGTTATGACGATGCTTTGGAGGACTCTTGCTAATCAAATGAGTGTGTGGTACATTCAAGGTGTCCCAAGGCAGGTGTGAGGAGAGGGAAATGGGTGGTGGATGTTTCATGGGACGTGTCCCAGAGCTGCTGTAATGAAGCTGGTTGCTTTTGTGCTTCTCTCATTATCAGCAGATCTGTTTTGTTTGTGTCCTGAGCCTTCTCCAGTAGGTAACTGAAACCAAAACATTGGACAGGAGCTGGAAGGTAGAGGACAGTCCTGAAAAATGAAAAATACTGAACAAACAAATGGCTGCTTTTGAAAACACGGATTTGCACTTGTGTGCACAGCTGTAATATCATATTAAGACAATTTTGTTAGAAAATATTTTTGCAGATGTTTTCTAAAACCTAATGCTGATATAAGTATTAAAATCGGAATATGTGTATTTAAAACCCACACCCTGTTCCCCCTCACCACCCTGGTGGTATTAGTACTGTAGCACTTTGTAGGAGCAAGCATCTATTTTAAACTAAAAATGGCACCATTTTTCTGGAGTTTTTAATGTCTAAACTGCTTATAGTATTTTAGCTTTCACAGGGCTAAAAACCCCACTCTGTGTTCAAGGAAGGACTTACCTCCACCCATCTGTATCATACTCTATCTGGATATCTTATTTAAGCACAGGGTAGCTGCTGTCACAATGGCCTTGGGAAACAGACACTTATTTTTTGAGCTGTTTTACGTGCAGGAAACCTGAAGTTGTGTGGTTGTCTAAGGTAAAATAACAAATAAGTGACTGAATTGAAATGGTAGCTTGGGAGTAAATAAAATTTTCTGTAAGTCTGTATCAGTCCTCATTTTGGGAAGACTGAATTGTCTTCAATTTGTATGGGGTTTTTTTCTGTATACACTATAGTTTGGAGTTCTTTATTTTCTCAGAGACTTCTACTGTGTAGCATAATTGGATACAAGAGAGAATATGAAATTTATTATTAATATATATAATATATATGATTATTATTATTTATAACTGAGGAGTTTTGTGATGGTATTTTACACTGACTGTTCCAAACACATACTGTATGTCATTCAGTAAGTATATAGGGGCGCCTCTGTTAATGTAGTTGTAAATGCCAATATAGGTTAGAGGTTGATGGATACTTAGAGAATTGATCTTGAAAGGTGGACCCAGGACATGAAAGATGGACTGAGTTTGTAGCTGATCTACGGTTTGTTTTTTTTAAAGGGAACAAGCAAACCACAGCTTAATATATTAACTTCCCAAAAGGTATTCATAAATAGGAATATTGTTGGATTATTGTATTTTCAATTTTGTATACATCCTTGAAGGATACTTACTGCATTTGGGCTTTGTATGCATTCAGAAATCTCTTCTCTAATATAAAACTCTGAAGTGACAGACAGCTGAGTGTATGCAGAATATTCCTTTAAAGTTAGATTTGGGTTTTCCAGTTTAGGTTGGCTGCATTTCTAAGTAGCAATTGGACTGAAAAGCAGAGCCAGTGCATGTTAGCTTCTCTTAGAATGATGAAAGCTTGCAATGTTACACTGAAATGGAATTTGAGAACATCTTCCTCTGAATTTTTCCTTTGAGTTGCCTTGATAGTTTTGAGGTCATGCTCAATAAAGATTTTAAAAAGCCCTACCTGTTATTAATAAAAACCCCTGTGGTTGATCAGGTTTTTTTTGACACGTCACCTGTAGCTCTTCAGTCACTATTTTTTAATCATCCTGATAAATGTGTCCTTTTATTTCCCTCTGCTAATGAAAACCAAAGCAGATGAAGAACACACTTAATCTTAGTCCTCCCTTTTAAGTACAGCAATTGAGTCTGGTTTTTTGTGATGATCCAGGACAGCGCTGTGCAATGTGTGATATTCTACTTTATGTTGTAACTTTGCAATCTACAACTTTCCTTATTGTCTTTATGTAATTCACTGGGTATGGATATAAATTATTGTGCTTCAGGGCTGGGAGAATGCCAAAAATAAATATGCTAATTTTGGTGAGTATGAGCATAGTCACACATGATCTTTAGTGGAAGAAATATTCTTTTTTGTTCTCATGATTATGCCATTGCAGGCCTAGACTTCAGTGTACCATGTCTCTTATTCTGGGGCTACTCGAAGGCATACTTTTAAAAATAAAACTACGTTATTTGATGACGGAAATTCTCAGGCATCCCATGTTTAGAAATCTACAGTTTTTTAAGTAGTAGCAACTTTTGGGGTTTTAATCTCTATTAAGACCTTTTTTCCTTTTTTTGTTTGTTTTATTTTGTTTGTTTTTAACAGACCAGAAGTGTTGAGGAGACTGGCTGAGTTGATGTCAAACTATAAGACAGGACATTATGCAAACTCAGGAAGTATATGTATTCTGGTCATGTCGTTTAAATGATAGGATGCCTTTATTCTGTGTGTGTTTCTGCTTTTAAGAATTACTTTGATCACTCTTGTTGAATTCTCTGTTCTGTGCACATTACATTCTTCTTGGTCGGCTGTACTTGCCTTATAGTTAAGGTTATTCTAGTCTAAAAGATCTTGTCATTGCTTCCACAGAAAAGTGGAAAATGCTGTGAAAAATCTGCATGGAAATGCCTGGGAGCCTGCAAACCATGGCTCTGAAGGGAATTATGACCTGAGGTTAGCAGGTTTGTGTGTGCGGTTACTGCAGTGCAGGAAAAGCTGCAGATTGTGGTCAATGCACACTGGCATGACGTGGTTCTTTTTGTGCACATGCTCAACAGCATCAGATGGTGATACTGTTCAGTGCATCTCTGTACTTGATATCAGTGGTAACTTGGGTTATAGGCTGTGTAAATCTGACCTGCTTCTTGCTATGGACCTCAAAGGTCATCTTGTTCCAACCCCACTGCCCTGGGCACAGATGCTTTCCACTAGACCGGGTAACTCGGAGCTCCATCCAGCCTGGTCTTTTAACACAGGGATGGGGAGTCCACAACTTCTCTTGGCAACAATTGTCTGTGCTTAAGACTATTAGAAGGATTTTTGTTTTCCCTAATGTTGAATTGTACTTAGTCTGGATTTGCCTGTGTAGTTCTTCACTGTTTTGTGTGCATATAAAATTTTTGGCTCTTAAATTATTCATTCGAGCAGCAAAGAGAAAATGGTGTAGCTGTGTGTATGTCCATGATGTCTGCACATCAGAAATACTGTATATTTGCTTGGCTAATTAATCATGTGGAGGTTTTGGGAGGGGGAAACAGGCTTCTTCAGAAAGTAATTTTCAGGAGCTGTGTGGATAATGAGCACGGTTCAGAGGTTCCACATACTTGAAGTATTTGCTTGAGGCAGGATTTGAAAGAAACACTCTCTAAGGAGGTCAGTCTATGCAGAGTGAGGAGTGTTGTAGAAACAGGTGAAATTTGAGGATCTCCACAGAATAAGATTTGGAGCTCATAATTGATTCAGGATGGGAAACATCTTTCGGTTTTGTAGAGAGGTTAACTTTTATGAAGGCATACAGCAGCATGGACTTAGCAGTAGTTGTAGGATAAAAAATTAATATAAATATTTTATTCATTACTTAATTATTAATAAGATAGTTAATAATAATCTATAAAGAAATAAAATTACATTAAATTTATATATTCTCTATTAAATTAATATTTATGATATAAGAAGGAATAATAAGGCTGTTCATAATTTTGCACTTGAAAGTAGACTGCAGGCCTGACTTTCAATTGCTATAATGTTAAATTGTTGTATTTAGTCTGTTTAGGATTTGTTCTTGAATATGAAGGCAAACTTCGGGAAGCTGATAGAATAAAATGGATAATCAGACTCTTAAAAATTGCGTGTGTATGACAATAGTGCATCCTTCGTGTATAGGTGGTGCAGTGTTTGTTATCCTGCAGTTTTTAAAATTTATAATGTGTATGGGTGTACATACACATCCCCCTGTGTTTTAGAATATTGAGTTATTTAACCTGTTGTGGTTGGTTTTATTTTCTTTTAAAATTACAGCAAAATGAATTTAAAAAAAATCCCAGTAAAAGAATGTCAGGATGCCAGGGAAGAATGACATTGATAATGAGTGTTTGTGATACTTTGTGCCATATGCTTTCGGAGCCTGTGTGGCTGGATCCAATCAGTCCTTTTTAGAGAGGTTTCTAAATGATATAAATAAGAAGTAAGTTGATGCAATAATCTTTTCACCTAATGAACTGTTGAGGACAGTATTTTTTGTCCTGGCACTTTTAGAATCAAGCTGTTAAGGTGATGTCTTTATGTTCCAAACAGTTCCCTGAATGAATTTAATTACATTAGTATGGCACTCAGTAATTATTTTCCCTTCTATCTGCTTTTAGTTAGGGTTGTGGTTTCAAATATTTTGCTTGAGTTATAGATGTCCAAGGGAATGTTCTCCTTAAGCATGTTTTATCCATGTGAAGAAAGGGAAATGCTAGCTTTTGTTCAAGTAGAATTCCCTATCTTCTCTTAAAATATTTTTAGCTTATCCTTGTCAGAGGATTCTTGAGAAAAATAAGAAGAGATGCTATTTTGAAATCTCTGGGAGCCTTACTGTGTTCAGATGCAGAAGAGAAATCAGAATCTTACTGTGGAATGGGCACTTTAAAAACAAAATAACTGAACTACAGTGTGTGACTATTACTTTGGACTAGTTGGGTTTTGAATTTGTGCTAAAGAGCACAGAGAAAAGTGTTTAGGATGAATTTTTTTCAATGTGGAGTTATATGCTGAGGGGTAAGAGGAAAAAATCAAGTAAGTGTGGGGGTTTTTTTGTACAACTAGTAAAAAATCTGGGTATTTGATTCTGTAGCTGTTTAAGCCTGTTTCTGTTGCTTCATCGAACTAATGCAGTATCTTATTAATTCTCTTTCTGTTTTCAATAAAAACCCCAGTGTCTGCATTACTCAGTAGTGGTGTATTTGTCAGGAATGTCTGAAGTTATTGGTGTCATGGGAGATACTTATTCCGCAACTAATATTCTCTGTTACTGGTAGTAGACATACTTGATGTTGTAGGAATCAAGTGACAGTCTTTTGTAACTGTTCAAAAATGTTATCAAAGTGCATTTTTTTCTGATTTAGGAACATGTCACAAGCAGACTTCTGCTGCTTGTGTTATGTGGACTGAATCTGCATGATTGTATGAGTAGAAAGGCCTTTTGTATCCGATAATTTGGCAAATGCGTCTGACCAACAAGTATCAGCAGTTAAATCATGAAATCAGGAAGTTTTTAATTACAACTAGAGGGCCATTTCTGATTGGAATGTGTGGTCACTGAACGTCTTCCAAGGATTTCAAGTTTGTCTGCGTTGTGGTGAAAAGCCAGAGTAACGACAAATCAAACAAAACCCAAACAGGTAGAAAAGTGATGTTTATGAAGACCCAGTCGGTTTGTTCAGCTTTCCTTTTTCATATATAAATTTATACTTTGAATTCTGCTATCTGTGTTTTGGAACTGCCATCTTTGGCAGAAGGAGCCACCCCAGGGGTTCTTGCTCTGTTCAGAAGAACTTCATTGAGGAGGGGCTGCTCTGTCCAGCTCAGAGGTTGAGGGAACGTCTTTGCAAAAGTCCTATGACTCTATACCACTTCAGCCAGCCTTTCAGAGTGATGGACTTTCCCCATCTGTGCCTCAGAAGAAGCTGCAGTTTATTCTATTCTGGACCAAAAGCCTCAGGCAGGGTTTTCATGTGCTGTTGTGTTTTGTTCCCATATACAACTGTGTTATTCTTTAAGCATCTCACAGACCAAGTTGCAGTGGCTAACACCCACTCGTGAGTCTGCATTAAATTCCATTGCAAAATAATGATCATCAAATTGATTTTTTTTTTTGAAAGCTCTGAAGTGAGTATTTAGTGATTGTCCCTATTTAAAGCTGTCCTGTGATAGTGAGTTTGAGAATTTAATTTCTATGAAAAATGCTCTAGAGGTTTTCTTACTGCCTTTACAATAAATTATATGCTCTCTTTTCTTATATCTTTTTACTGCTCTATAAATCAGCAGAGAGGTTATGAATTTGTTTCATATTGCTGTGTTGCACATTTGTTGATGAAACAGCTTATTAGATCATAAATAGATGTAATTGCATAATCTAATGGGAGAGGGGAGGTGGATTGAGGAAGGGGAGGAAACATAAATAGCACTAGAAATTAACATAGGAGAAGACAAAGTTTATTACTAAGCTATAAAAGCCATTGAGTGCTTATGAAATACAGAACCAAATAGTTACTTTGTTTTCATTTTAACCTAAATAATAATTGTAAATGACATTTTATCTATAAGGAAAGAAATGTGTAAATGACAGAAGACTTGGTAGCACCCTTCATAGCATGGCTAAAACTTTATTGATCTTTAAGTTCATTTTGTGTCTCAGCTGCTGCAGTTTCGTGTTTTGAGCTATCTCCTCCCCAGTGTGTGTATGTGCAGAAATAAAATGCTTTGCTTTCTTTATGATTGAGATATCTGTGACTCACTTGTGAATCTCATATAAGGACTCCTGCTCACCTCAATTCTTTCCTGAATGGGAGGAAAGAACATGGAAGGGAACTGTGCAGTCCCACTTGAGCTCTATTTTTATTTCAGTTCCTCACAGTTTAGGAGACTGACAGTAACCTTTAGATTATTTCTAGCCTCTAATCCTGGAGCTATGAGTTGTGTGTGTGTACACTGTATTCTTTTTTTAATGAATAGTATCTGTGAATGTGCTCACTCTGGATACAAGTTTGCAGGTATGAATCACCACCTTACTGATGATGGTCTTTCACCACCAGTGCACAGTTATTTGAGCAAAATGATATGTTTAATTAATGGCTGAACTATTATTAGTAGTAAGTTTAACATAAAATTAGTTACTTAAATTATTAATAGGAAAAAATAAGTAGGATTTGTAAAATATGTTTCTAGCTTGTAATACTCCAGATATCATTGAAGTTCTGGTAATTTCTTTTTAAAATTTCTTTTCTTCTCTAGATGAACATTGCAGTTGTCTGAAACTGCTAAAACATTACAACCTTGAACAATGAGGTAAAGAGGTCTGGGCCTTATGGAGGAGGGAGCAGGGAGTCCTAATTAACAACAACAAAAAAATTACCAACACTGAGGGTAAAAATTAAATACTAGAGCTGTGAAATTTGAATGAACATAAATGTTTTAAGTTTCTTTTGTTGTTTCTATTATGGTTCAGCCTTCCTAGGACATTTTTTGGCCTTGCATTAGAAATTGCAGATAGCAACTGTAGGATACAGAGAAATATTGTTGTATTTCTTGTTAGATAAATGAAAATTATTGAGTCCCGTGGTCTGTTAATTTATAGTTGTCATTTCTAGAGTATTGTAATTTCCTGTTATCTAAATGTGAGTTTTTAAAATTGATACAAGCTTTTGCCTCAACTTCTGAATTTTTATTTTAACATGAAACTTACTGATGATGTTCCTGAAGTATCGTATTTTTTTTGTATTGCATTTTTCTAGTTTTTTTCCCTTTTCAAGTGCTTTGATTTTTTTTCTAAGGACTTGCCTGCCTCAACATTCTGGCAAATTGGGATTAATTAAGAAGGCAAGCAAGTTGGGATTAATTATAAGGCATGCTTGTAAAGCAGCAGGGATTTGTATCAGTTAAAGGTGAAGTCTTGCATATAAAAGCAAAATATTTCTAAACCACATAGGGCTGTATATGTGTGAGTGTATGTATCTACTTTTACTTCTATGTATGTATATAAAAATATACTTGAAAATAGAATCCAGAGTCTACATGAAAGTTCAGGCTCCATGCTGGTGGTTCTTCGACTTGAAGCAGCTACAGGATTACTGCAAACCTTCCCTTATCTGGGGCTAGTGCCTCTAATCACTGTGCTGCTGAATGACAGTGGGAATGAGGAGGAGGAAGAGTTTCATCTTCTCCTTATGGGCTAATATTTTAATATAAAATCACTGCCAGAGCATTCCTGTGAGCTGTGCTCCCAGATTGCCTATCAGGATCTCTGAGGAGTTAGCTAGGTAGATTCATATGTCTGCAGAGATCTGACATCCAGCTTCATCCAACCAATTACAGCCTTTTATAAATACCTGGAAGTGCAGCTGCTGAGAAGCTGACAAGCTGCAATGTGGAAAAAACCTCAGGCTTGTGTGAAGAATAGCTGCCTGCAGGACTGGACAGCAAGACTGAGCATTTTTAATTGCAATTTAGGCTTGAATACTGCTTTTACCCTACCAGTCTACAGGTTACCACCATCTTCATTTCCCTCCAGATTTTTGTCTGATGTTACCAGACAGAAGGATTGAAATTGCTGGCCGGTGACATCTCTGCAGAGGGTTCATCTCTTTCCTATTTTTCCCTTCTCTGTTCCCCAACCCTTGAAGGATTACTACCCTAGTCCGTGTACACTGTTTGAGAGGCAAAGGCATCAGTTGTTTGCGGGGATCTAAGAACTGTGTGAAAACATCCTGTAATGCTTCTGGTTCTTTAATTCTGGTGGTCAAAGAAATTCTTGGCTACCTGTATGTGGCGAACACATGGTCCCCCATCGTAATACACAGGGACATTTTTGCATGGGGGGGATATTTTGTGTTTGAAAAAAAGACAAAACACGAGCACAAACCCCTACAATTGCCTCTGGCAGAAGAATTTGAAACTCGAGCAGGTATCTCTTAGAAGCATGCCTTTGTATACATGATTTAAATAAAAGAATATTTATTAAGCTCTTTATGCCATACTCTCAAACTCTGGGAAGTGAAATGGCAGTATTATGTAACTAAATATACCATAAATATATTTGGAGCTTCTTGAATCTCACATTTGGGCCTTGGAATGGACAATGGTGGAGTCATGGTCCCTGGAGGTGCTTAAGGATGTGACCCTCAGTGCCATGGTCTGGTTGACATGTTGATGTTCATCATAGGTTGGACTTGATGATCTCAGAGGTATTTTCCAGCCTCATTGATTCTGTGATTTCTGACTGCCTGAATTTAGACTGTGGCTCTGAATTTGTTCATGCAGTTTTCTTTATACACTTTTGTGTGCACAGCCACTTAGCCAGCAGAGCTGTTTTCTCCCCATTTGCTTTTCTTTTTGTCCTCTTTCTATGTACAGAGAGTGTCATATTTTTATTCCAGACTTCATTATGCTGGGATAAGCAAGTGTCTTCTTACTAGGCTCTTATTTCTCCTAGTCATTCAAATAGCATTCTCTGTTCCAGTTTAATCTTTCCCCTTCTCTGTCCTGGATATGGCTTTGCCTGGCTCCTGTGCTGTGATACTGTTCCTGCCTGCCTGCTTCTGGAAATCCCACATCTGGATCACTGCCTGATCTCTGGAAATCCCACACTGTAGGATCATTTTTCTTTTTCTGGAAGTGTTCCATTGGTGGCGTAGAATCATTTTGCTGCTGCTTTAATTATCTCCCTTCTCCAGTGGACTAGTTAAAATTATTCCCCTCACTTCTAAGTGCATGACTTTACAGACTAAATTAGTAAATTTACTCTCTGTCCTTAGTGCAGCGTTAACATCACCTAGTTCTCTGCATGGGGTATATTAATCTCTAATAATATGAACAATTTCATGCCATCAATAAATTGCACCAGCACATTTGTGCCATCATTGTTAGGTGTATTTTTAAGGCCAGTTTTTGACTGCCTTCACTATCCGACATTAATTCCTGTATAGGGTTAAATTTTTTCTTGTGCACAACCTGTTGGTCCCATTTCTATCCAACTTGTTACTTCCACTATGGTTCTCATATTAACTTGGTTTCCAACTTTAATTGCACAGCTTATTATAGAGCCCTCTTATAATGGTAATTTTCTTTATAGTTGCTTTAGCAAAGATAGTGTGCGATATTAATAAATTTATGATGCATTTTATTCTTCTTTCCCCTCACATCCATATTTTTAGATTGAACTATGAATATAGAATAATGAAAAGCCAGACTAATAGGTTCTATTAATTCTCTTCTTTTTTGCATTAAATTTAGGTACAATATTTGCTAGAATATGACAAACGCTATAATTTAATATATTTAATAAAGTGCCTACTGCTTAACTTGCAAGTTAATGCATTGGTTCTTTTGTTTCCTAGGGCTCTTGTGTAGAGATTCTTGTCTCTGTTCTGATAGGACAATAAGTTCTTTGAATTTTTTACTACTAAAAGTGTGATATTATCCAACTCAATACACTTTGTTCCATGAGCTGTCTTGCTTTCGCAAGGTAATACTTTACATCATCATCCTGAGTGAAAATCACTGAACATTTTCTTTGTTTTGTGCTATCTGCTATTTCTGTTGCCTCACGTTTCCTGATGTTTTTTGTCATTTGTTTGACAAGTTTGCAGTCATATAGATATGTACTCATAAAAGCACGTGATCCAACAGATTTCCTTAGCTGAGAACACTATGAACCCGAATTTGTTGCTCTGGTGCTATTAATGTTTTACATTACAGCTCAGATGTTTTGGTTTTATGGTTGATTGCCGTGTCATGTATACATTTCTTGAAAGCCGAAGTGGAATTAGAACAGGAGGTAATGCTGACCAATTTACAGATTATAATCACATTATCTCAGTTTGTTTTGTAAGATGTAATTAGATATTAAGTAATTTAAGGCTTGTTTAGAATTCTTGGTCATTTTAACCTCACGTGGAGGTTGGGCAGTATTTCAATTCTGACTTGAATTTCCACCTCCTTTCATGCTTTAAGGTAAATAGCAGAAGATTCATCCCCATTTCTTCATAAATATCCACTATGTAGAAAATAAACTTAATTCTGCTGAATACTACTAGAATGCACATGTTCCATATTACTTCCCTATTTACCTTCAATCAATTATCTTAATTATTAATTGCATAAATGAAACTATGCAATCCTTCAGTTTGTATGAATACTGGCTGTCACTCAGAGCACATTCTAACTGGCAATAACAAAGAAATAATATCTACTTCTAGCAAGTTTATGATCCCATGGCATGTATTTTACAAAGTAGTTTGTAAAGATGAATTATTTCTGTGCTTGTCTAGTTATTAAAGATAACAATCAGTGGCTGGTCTTCATCTCAAATTACATCTGGAGTGATAATGAGTATGTACAGCTGCTTTGACTTTTCTATTTTGTCCAAATGGGTACTCAAATTGATACCATTACATAATGCATGTATATAATAGTCTTCCATCCTCTCTGTTCTCTTTTCCCTGCAGTAAAAAAGTAGTCACTGATGAAAAGTTTAAATGGAAATATCTAAGATTTTAGGATCATACATCCTGGCTTAAGATCTGCTAATTAGTTACTCTTGGTACTCAGACTAATTATTCAATTTGCCCAGTATGAAAAGCTTTGGTGCTCTTCTATTCTCCAGTAATGGTCTTATTGATACACACTTAACACACCTGGTAGAGCTGATTTAGCATCTCTGGTTGATAGGGTGTCAAAAATAAGTATTTTTCCTGCAATTGTGTGGTAGAAGAAAGATTTATAATGAATTACATGACTTTCAGCAAATCCCTCCCTGAGCACGAGGAGTGTTAATACAGGAGAAGATATTAAATCCTATATGTATCCAACTGTACTGCTCACAGGTACCTGGTTTTCATGAACATCCCTCTGTTGAAAATATATGAGTGAAACAAAAATAAACTTGCATAATCCTTCCATAGCCCAGGCTTTTTTTATGACAAATTAGAAAGTTTTTAAGAGAGGTTCTTCTGTGTTTACTCACAAGTAATTTAAAAAAACCAAACAAACCAATATGCTTCATAATCCAAAGAAAATGGAAGTTTTAGTATCAGTGTACAGCTGAAATACAAACTAACTTATCACTTCTTTTGTGTTTTTCTGTCGGTTTCAATCTTTATTTCTTATCAAAAGCAAAGAGATAGAACTTATTACTGCAGAAAGAACCCTTCATCCACACTTGTAAGGAGACAATAAATCAGCTTAGGAGAGTTTTTAAAGCTTGCTGTTGATGTATTTTGCATGCTTATTAACTGTGATGTTAAAATTAGTGGGTTGGTAGTATTTTGTGGCTATTTTTTTGATGTTTTTGTGAGACTGAGTAAGTTGTGTGTCACTTAGAGCTGTGCATAGCAGGCAGCTTTCTGGATGATGATGATGACTTGTGTGTTTGGTTCACCGGCATTGTCACTATGAGTCCTAAGATGTCTGTCATTCTGATAGCTTTATCTCATTTTTAAAAGGGAAAACCCAAAATAATACAGAAAAGACTAGGATATTATGTTGTTATGTTGTTTGTCTCTTTGTGAAAGTTGTCTGATCCTACTGGGTGCTTGAGCTAGGGAAGAGATGCTCCTGATAAGTGTGAAATAAGTACAGAAGCTGGGCATTCACTGGGAACCTAAAATTTGGAATCTTGACAACTTTTTGAATACAGCGCTGTCTGAAAACAGCTGGATTAATTCTCATCAAATCTCTGTAGATAAAGTTATCCCTCTATGATCAGTATATTGAAATACTAGCAGGAATGTCCATCTTTTTCCTGCGATGAGAGGGCTGGGCTGACTGTACCTTGTTACTTTAATTCAGCAGAGTGACTTCCCTTTCTGGGTCCTTTTGGGGCCCATTTGTCTCATTATATACTTTTTTTTTGTTTGCAACGTACTTCCCATGCCAAATTCCCAGCTGGCAGTACCAGTGTTGTGTAGAGGATGCACAGTATCCTGCTTAAATATTGCCCTATTAACTTGGGATCAACAGCACCTGCAGAGCTTTGCAGCCTGTAAGTGACCTGTGACATAACCTGTGTGTCACAGCCCCAAACAGGTAATACTTGAAGATTTCTGTAACCTCACTGTATAGTTGAGTTCATTTTATACTTATTTTAATCTTAACATTTTTGAGGAAGGCTTTGTTTTCGAAATGAGAAAAGCAAATGCAGACGTGGTTGTGTGAGTTAACAGGCACTAGATGCTGTTGTTGGCACCTCTTTCCGTGTTGATCCCTGCAGATTTTGAAGATGGGAACTTGTTGGCCTCTGTCTGTGCAACAGGGATGCAACTGGGACATTCAGTGTGGACCTAAATTATAGCATTCATATTCTATTAAGATGGACTTCTTATTTAATCTGTCTTTGATGTTGTTGCTCTTTGAAAAGAAGTCTCCTTCAGGATGGGTTTTTTATGTTATTCTGCCTTCACTGTTGTGTGGTTTCCTTGAGTGTTTTTTCTCTGTTGACTTTGATGGTACAGGTCTTTCTTGCCTTGGGATTCTCAACTACTGTAACTGCTCCTCCAGTATCTAGTTGGTTTATTTTCCTTACTAAGGAGTAGAAAAACCTTTGAAACAACTATTCTTTATCCTTTTTAGCTGTCATTCTCAACTTGACTGCTTGTCTGCAAACTGTCTCCTGCTGCTCATTTTAAAATACGTTCTTCCAACTCAGTCTGTTTTATTTCTTTAAATAACTGTGTTCATTCACTTCCTGAGGTAATCAAACATTTTTAAAAGGCTCTGGGACCCTAAATGTCCAACAATTCACTAGGGTATTCAGCATTTCTTGAAACTCTCTGAGATGTCATTAAGATAGTATACTGTTTTCCCTGTAAATTAATCCAACTTTTGCACCTTTAAGGCTAAAAAAATATTTTTTTATTGCTGTATGAATACACAGTTCAAGAAGCAAAAATCTGCATGGAGACATAGGAAAAATGAATCATTCAGATATTCTTTGTAAAAAAAGCCTTCAAGATGCGTCCTTTGTGTGAATGCTAAGGAGATGGCTCCTTGATGAGTGATTACCATACCTCACCGACTGACTCAGTTCATGGATAACTTTTATTTTAAAATCAGTGAGTGGAATACAGCTCTATTCAGCCTTATTCATAAGAGACATAGCTGTGCCTTCTGGTCTGGTCTATCACCAGGGACTGCTTAAAACTGTTAAATTCTTTTTATGCAGACACTTACACAAGGTAACCTTAGACCTAACAATATGTAGCCATCCTATTGTCTCACAGAATAGCAGGTGGCGACTTAGAGCTTCCATATGACTTATTCGTATGTCCTGGTATTTGCTTGTGTCAAGACATTAAAGAGGGTTCTTTCCTGTTCTGAAGCAGGTGGATGTCACTGACCTCATTTGGGATGTTGCCTTATCTAGTGCATGCAGCAAATGTATCAATCTTTTATGCAGTGTGATGCTGAGGGAATCCAGAAACAGATGAATAGCACAGATCTGAATGGCTGTGCAAAATAAAAAAAAATAAAAAAAAAAGGAGGTAAAATATGGGAAACTACTAATCTATAGAAATTACTTGGAAAGCTTACCAAAGGCATGTTTCCTCCCCTCCCTAGGCATATATTGTCTGCTTAGTAGCTTAAATTCACTTCTGGAGATTGATGCTTTCTCTCTTAAATGTTTAGCTACCCACTTAATGGACAAGTCATTCAGCTTAATTTTCTCCAGTTTTCCCAGCTGTTACCTAAAGGATCCTTCTTTACTCTCCTGGCGTGTGCAAAGTTAGTTATGTGTTTATCCTACTCTTCTCTAATGAGTGGTAAAAACACTAACGAGAAGAATATCTGGAGCTATAGCTTGAAAGTGTTGAAAGTCTTCCAACAGTTTTCTGAAGCTGGGCTTTGCCCTGCCTTGCCTGTAAGACCTAATCCTGTATCTCTGTTGTATACAACAGGCAGCTCTTGCAGATTTACACCATGGCAATTTAGACAAGAGCTATGTCCATTTTTATGCTTAGTAAAATTTTTAGATCCCTTCAAGTTTTTGTGATAGTACAGGGTATGTACTGAAAGTTAAGAAATATGAGTAAATACTTCCTTAAAGCTCACTTATCAACTGAAAGCTTTTTAAAGCAGCCCTGTCAGTTTAAATTCCCTAAAAGTATCATATGTAAAATGATATACACGTGTTCTATAATCCTATCTGTAGTAGATGGATTTGCAGCCTAAGAACTTCTATGAATTGGAACACTCAGATCCTTAGGCTTATTCAAGAAAAAGCATTTTAAAATGTGAAGGGATTAAAAAATTGTATTCCTAGTGATTTTGTAAGCAAAGATTTAGCTTATTTTCTAACTAAATGCAAAAACAGACATTAGGCTGGTATTTCCCAATCTCAGGCTGAAGAAGCCATCTCAGTCTTGTGTATCCAGATAACTTTGAGAGTTGGTGTTTAAAAAGTAGCTATTTTGTTAGGATAGTTATTTGTGGGTGAGAAAGTCAGACAAAAATCCCTCTAGAGTGTCCCCCTTGGTCAGGAGATGGATCCTGCTGATTGTCACTCTGGATGTGACTCTGAGCTCCTCAAGCTGGTTGAGTGCTCACTGATGGGAGGGTGCAGCCTCCTCTGGGCTGGAGACTGGTTGCAGCTGGCCAGGTCAGCGTGTTGACATTACAGCTCGTGCCTGGCTTCCATTTCGGACAGAAAACTCAAGGGGAAAGGGACTCTGCTTCAGTTTTGGTTAGCTGGGAGGCAGAGATGGTGCAAAATAACCTCTGTACAAGATTGTGCCTTGTTCTGCCTCTATGGCTGTTGGTGCTTCATACAGCCTGATCTGTATCTGGCACCTATTTTGGGAGGGAATACATATGCTAAAGTATAAATGCAGCTGTGGATTTTATGAACAGCTGACAAAAATGAGCCAATTCACAGATCAAAGTGTTTCCACAAGTATGTAGTTGATGTGCTTTATTTGCCTTAATTTATTTAATCACTGAAACTAAGGTACCACATGTTTTGATGAACATGCTTTTCCCTTTCAACTCTTTCCCTAAATAATTTATCAAAACAGCTATATTTATAAATCCTAAATCATAATCCTTTTTCTCTTAAAGCAATGAATGAAGCTTCCCAATTGTCTGGTTTGAGATGCTGTAAAACACGTAATTCTCTTCTCTTTGGAATTTCTGTGATTTTTTTTTTTTCTTTTTGAGAGCATACATCCATAGAGGTGTGTTTTAGTTTTTTTGCAGTTTTAAATAAAAGCTTGTTTGGGGATGATTCATCAAGCCCTTTGGATCTTTTAAGGCCGGTGATAACCCTCAGCTTCCTTACTGAAAAGCTAGGTGTGCTAGAATTAGTTTGAATTTTGCTTTAGCTGTACTAGGTTCCAGTTTAATGACCTACTGAGAATCCTGTGCACAATGCTGTCCTCGGAGAGCTGAGGTCAGGAGTGATTGAAGCTCAGATTAATGATTTAAGAGCACCTTCTGGTGACTAATCAAAGGCCAAAAAAAAAGGTTTGTTTTGACTGTGGGATGAATGTTCAGAGATGTACCTAGAAGTATGTCCTGAAAACAGTTTTGCTTCATTTTACAGCTGAATGTACTAGAATATTAGCCTTTCTGCTCTTGAAACTTCCCCCCCATTCTCCCCCAGCTCTTAATCTCTTCTGCTTTTAAGCATTGCTGAACAGATGCTTATGTAGGATAAGATCTAACGGGAGAGTAGCAACAACCAGAAACTCTGTTAGAAATTGAGGTTCCACTATGGTCTTAGGTAATGCAGATTTTTCCTGAAACAGGAGGGAATATTCTTTTGTCCATGACTTCACCTGCACGTGTTTTGATTTCTAACATCTTTGATTGTGGCAAGACCTTGGTCTAGAAAAAGTCACATGTTGAAAGAAGACTGTTTATATATTGCAAAAGTGTTGAAAGCCTTTAAGGTCAACTGAAAGTTTAAGGAAATTTGTTTCCTGTGACTTGTTGCTGGTATTAAGCTGTTAATGTTGCAGGAATTTATCTTTGAAAACATTATTTTTGCATTGATAAGCATAGAATCAGTTTTGATCATCTACCATTGATATGATGGAAACTTTAGAGCCATAAGTTATCTGAGATAGTAGCACAAATGCCAAATTCTAGTCCACAAATCAAGAACTGAATAAAAGTCGTATTAAGACTTTTGTTATTGTAAGGGGTTTCTTTTGATCTAGATTCTAAACCACTTTTGAAATTCTTCATGAATACTGCTCTCAGACCATGTCAATAACATAGAGTCTTTTAAGGAGTATTTGATGAGTTTTCTCCAATAAAAATTAAGAATTTATTGCTGTCTGTGTGGTTTTCTAGGATTTAGAAGGAGAATTGGTTTTGTTGGTTTTCATAGCTACTCACTTATTTTTACCTGTAGTGAAACTTTCTGAAAGGCAAAACCAAGCATCAAAAACATTTAAAAATAAGTTATCTTTGCTCACAATTAAAAACAAACAAGCAAAAATGTTTATGATTGAATTATTGATGATATAGAAGGTTCTGCTTATGTCAGTGCATGCTGTTATTTGGTATAGCAGACTGGAAAGGTACTCAAGGAACCATCCAGTAGAGCGGGTAAGGTCATGTAGGCAAGGAAAGTAAATTTTATTTAAACAGGATTAGTTTTAATTGGCATCCTTGCAGTAATAATCTTCCTTCAGCTGAATAATATCCTTTCAGATGTCTGTCTCTTCTGTATGCAAACCAGTGCACTTCTTTCTGAATTTGCCATGTTTTCCAGTTTTGTTTAAGCCAATCAAATAAAGCAATAATTACTCTATGTTTGTTGTATCTTTGAAAGGCCTTTTGGTAGGAATTCCACCATTGCCAGGAAATTTATTCTGCGTTGACTGTTAGATGGCTTGTTGAGTGAGGTGACCAGACCCATTTATATTTCTAGTTTGCTGCATTCCAAAAAATAACTAAATTATAGTTGAAGCAGTCAAATGTTGACAGGAATACTTGATGGCATGTTTGTAAACTGGCATATTAAATAACAGAAGTATCTATTTGAATGCTTCTGTATCTGCCCGTGGTTTCCAAGAGCTGGGAAAGCCTGTCCCACAGCATGGCCCGTGGAGGGTGTGCTGCTCATGCTCCTTTGGCACATGATTCATGGAATCTGAGAAGGGGCCAAGCCACCCTTCTCATTCTCCCTGGCTGTGCAGCTGTGTTGTAACAATTCCCTGCTCTAGTGCATTTTACTACCTGCATCATCACTTTTTCTCTAAGCCTTAGGGTCACTGCTTTTTCCTGCCCCTATTCCAGAGTGATTGCTTGCCTTCTCATTTCTTTTCCTCTACTTGTTTCCAACAGCCTAATTTACTGTCTTTAGAATTCAGCATATGGCTTTGTTGAATCCTGCTGGCTTTTGAACACTAAGCTGTGTACCAGTAGCTCCTCTCTCTGTACAGGTGTAATTTCTGTTTATACTGTCTTGATGAAGAGTGGGTCCTTGTTTCCAATCCATTCTGCTTTGTGTTTGACCTGAGTGGGAATAGATCAGCAGCCGCTTTGAGAACGTCCCCTAACAGGGAGCCTCTGAGAGCCTGTTATCCTGGGAGCAGTCATAAGAATTCCTGCTCATCAGTGATGGTCCTGCACTTTCTGTAGCCTCTCACTGACCAGGCAGGCTGGCTGTGTCCCCCACATGCCTTGCTCCATCCCTGTAAGGATAGCATGAACAGGCCCATGAGGGTTCTGGGCTTGTAGGTGTGTGTTTTGCTGTTGTACTCTGTTAAAGTGGGGCATTCCAAGCAATGTTCCCCACATCTGTATTCTCCTGGCAGGGGGGGGCAACAGTCCCAGGATAAATTTTCATATGTTCTCTTTCCCCGTTCCTAAATTTCGCTAAAATTGCTAAAAACTTTTGTTTGTCATTTTAAACTTGGTGTCAGTATTTCTTTCATTCTGGTTTTGCATTTAAATACAGAACAAATTACAGGTGAGAGATAGCCTCCCACTGCCCCCCAGAAACCCCAAAACCAAAAAACCCACCCCTGCAAACAAAACCACCCCCAAACCCCTCTACCAATATATTAAATGATTGGTTCTGGGAAACTTGCAGCAGTCATGGTTAACACTCAAAATATTATGGTCTATCTTTCTTATACCTCTTCATCCACTTCTAGAGGGAGTGTTGGAAGTTGCTAACAGTGTTGTGACACACCCATAAATTATAAAGTCAAGCAGAAAATGTGAGTGAAATGACACCTGCCATATGAGTAAAATGTGTTCTGAAATGATGCTATTTTATTACTGGTAAGAATCTTTAATTTCCCCAAACAAAAATGCTTTGTAATACCCTAGAGACATGAATGCCTTTATTCCATTCCTTTACTGCAAACAGAGGGATGTGCTTCGTATTTAAGGCAAACGTGTAATGTCCTGAAAATTGCTACAGCCAGAGAAGTTGGAAGTAAGTGGTTATCTATATAATTATCTGAAAGACAGTACTTGAAATCTACTCAGTAACCAGCCCTTTGAATTTATTAATCAATTAAATTTCTAAAAGAACTTACCTCTTCTTATCTCAACATTTGTGCTGAGGTTGTGTTTGGAGACTGGGAACCTCTTATGAAGTTGCATGTGTGCTGATGGCAAGGGGGAGAGAGGAAGAAGGAGTTGCTGGGGTTTTTTAATATATATAAAAATATAAAAAATATAATGTTATATATATAAAAATGAATTTTAAAAAGTCTTGAAAACCAAACAAATAATAAATAATATAAAAGAAAAAAAAATCTTCTATTGTGGTCTTAGGGTGGGTTGCTAAGAGAAAATGATACTTTTTTTCCTTTGGAAAGTGTGTGTGCATCAAATTTTACTGCATTTTTATGTTTTCAAAACTAGTATAGCTTTTGGGAGCTGGTGCTTGCAGCCTTCTGGTATGAGGTAGTTTCCTGCCATGAGAATTTTGCCTCAACAGACATGAAATCTAATGGTTAGATATTAATCACTCTAAATGATTGGAAGGCAGAAATAGGTGCCTCTTGGTGAGCATAGAAACTTGATTTAAATAGTCAAGGAGAAATTTAGGAGTTGGTGACACACTGGATTTAGAGCATTTGCCTGTTACCTCAGGAAGCTTAAGTTAAAACCCTCAACTAGGTCACAAGTGAAAATGAGATTTATGGTGATGTACAGTGAAAAATTGGCACAGTGCATTACCTTGTTGCCAAGTACCTCAGCCTGCCTTGCCTATGTGCCTTTTGCTCCACATTTTAAAATACTGTAGCATGTTTGATTAATTATAGAAGTCTTATAAAATACATATATATGGCTCAGTATATAAATATATACATACGTATGTTTAAAGTATGTGCACAAATGCATAAAAATCAATAAATAACTTCATCCTTCACTCATGTTAATCCTGTGATTAGATCAAAACCTGTAGCCAATCTTACTTTAACGTAGAAACGACTGAGATTGAATTGTATTTAAAGGTAAGAGAAGTAGGCGGAGCAAGAGACCCCCTTGGCTTAACTGTGAGCTTCTGAGTCTGCTGAAAAGAGAACTGTACAGAATGGAAAAACAGACAAACACCTGGTGAGGACTACGAGGGCATTTCCAGGGTGTGCAGAGATGCAGTCAGAAAAGCAGAAGCTCAGCTTGAATTGAAATTGGCCAGATGTATTGAAAACTACAAGAAGAATGTTCTTCAGGTATGTAAACAAGCAGGAGCAAAACACGACATTGCCTGGTGTTGAGCAGGAGAGGTGAATTAGTCACCAACGATGTGGAAAGACAGAGGTTCTCAACACTTGGTTCATGTCTGTCTGTACTGGCGCTGTTGGGCCCCTGGCCCGGGGAACAAAGCTACAGGATGATGCAAACACAGACCCACCGACAGTGAAGGAGTTGGTATTGGATAGTTGGGAGCTACTGGGAGCTTGGGATATTGGGAACTATTATGGGAGCTTGGCCCCTACAAGTCAATGGGCCCTGAAAAAATCCGTCTGAGGGTGTTCAGAGAGCTGGCTCCTGTTGTGAGGCTGCTCTCCATAATCTTTGAGAAGTTGTGGAGATTGGGGGACATTCCAGAAGGCTGGAAGAAAGCTCATGACAACTCCATCTACAAAAAGGGCTAAAAGGAAGGTCCAGGACATTATAGGCCGTTCAGTCTTACTTTTGTCTCTGGGAAAGTTATGGAATGAATTCTCCTGGGGGCTATTACAAGTCAGATGAAGCACATGGGTGGGAAAAGTCAGCAGAGAGTCACCAAGGGCAAAATGTGCTTGACAAACCTGATTGCCTTCTGTAACAAAGTAACCTGCTTGATGATGTGGGGTGAGACGTTGTCTACCTGAATTTCTCCAAGGCTTTTGATATGGTTTCCCACACCCTCCTGGTACAGAAATGGCTGTGTTGGGGTCTAGCCAAGGGATCTGTGCAGTGGGTGAGGAACTGTCCGCCTGGTCATGTGTAAACAGCTCCTGTCACAAGTGGGATCCCCCTGGGATCAATATTGGGCCTAACAAGCGGTGATCTGGAAGATGGGATGAAGTGTACCCTGACAGAGCTTTGAGATGTTAACAAATAATGCCAGAACATACACTTAACCATGTTGCTTTTGGAAATGGAGGCTGCCTTGTGGAAAATAAAGCCTGGAAAAAAGAGCTCTTGCTGTTAAAGAAACCAAAGCTATAACTTTTTTTTTGTTTGTTTTCAACACAAGGAATAACATAAGGATAATGTGTTACTCTGAGTGGTCTTAAAGCAACATCAGGGTGATCTTAAAGTAACATAATCTATGAAGGTACAGAACTTTCCTAAATGAAATAATAACAGTGTTAATCTGGTAGGAAGAAGTCAGTAATAGGACCACTTCAGTCTGGTGGAATGTGTTCTTTTTTTTTTTTTTTTTTTTAATTAATTTCTTCATTATCTTGGCAACATTTGGCCATAAAAATAACTCTTGGCTGCAGCAAACATTGTAAAATGTTAGAGCAATGGGGTGTCTCCTTGCTTCCTGGCAGATTCTTTTACAATTCCTATTTGCTTCTAATAGTAACTATCTGCATACATGAGAAAACTTTGGTATTACTGTTAATATTCTGAATCAAGACTGAATTGTCAGAACTTTGAATATTTCAAACCTTGCTCTTTTTTTGAGAAAATGAGTAACCAAGATGTGAAACTGTGAGTGCAAGAAGTTCAGTCAGTGATTGGGTAGATGGTCTGCCTCTTACTCAAACCAGGAATTACTTTTATATACCTTTTTGACCTTTGGGATTTTATATGCGGAGTAGCATTTACAGCCATACTTAGATGGGATGGTGATACAGGGTATAATATCATGTCTTGTGTTTGTATCAAATGCCAACTTGATTTTTCTATCAATTCTTAATTTTAAGCATGGTGGCAGACCTATTTATAGAGAGAATTTTGGATGCCATCTGTGAACTAGCCTGAGCATTTCTAATAGAGTATATGCCTGTCTCGTACGACTTTGTCCAACCATGATATTAAAATAGGAAATACGAAATGTCTGTAGTATTCCAGATAAGAGAGGTGAAGCTACATTTCTTTCACTTCATTTCTTTTCACTAAGTTTTTTCCAGGTCAGTGGAGGATACTGTGCTATTTGCAGTATCTTTTAAAAGGCACTGATCTCCAAGTTGAGATGGAGGACCACTGCCACCTGGAAAATATTGGCAAGATTTGAACTGTTAATTGGTGTAGTGGTTCTATAGAAAATATGGAGTTCCGTGTTGAACTCTGTAGATTGATTCAACTCCACTCAATTTTATAGGAAGTTTTCATAAATATTACATGTAAATCCATCTGTGTAAAACTAAGTAGCATAAAAACTTTCTTGGTTGTTGATAACTTCTGAATATTTGGCAGTGTTTTAGTAATGGTGTATTTATTTGCTTAGATTCAAGACAATCAGCATGTGGCGTTTTTTTTAGATACTTATGGCTTATACTCACATATTTTAGGGAATATATATGCATGTAATCTGAAGAAAAATCTGAAGACAAAAGTCGGGATGGCTTTTTTCAAGATCCATTCTATGTAGCTATACTTTCAGTAGGGTTATTTTCTTCCTTTATGTATAAAGCTTTTAAATGAAAATACTCCAATCATTTGTGCAGTGTGAGAGATTTCTGTGCCTGTTATTCACCTTTTCTCTTGGACTCTATTCATCTATAATTCTGTGAATCATTTTGTCAAAAAAACTTGAAATGGATCATTTTGACACATATTGTTACTGGAAACTGAAGGGGAAAATTTCTTTACATAAAGAAAAAGTAGAAAGCTCTTTTCTTTATGCATCAGTACATTTCTTTGGACTTAATATTTAGAACCATGAGGAGGAGGAAGACTTTGTTTTAGTGCCTCTAATTCACAGTGCTGGTGTCTGGCAACTGCTTAGTTTTAACCAACATGAAAATGGTGCCTTGCTTGAATGACTTGCATTATAGTATACAAAATTAAAGCGACTGTAATGATGAAGATCATGGGTGCACTGGAGTTTTAATTCTTGCTAGTACTGTCTTTATGTTCGTGCTTTGTAAGGTGAATGAGTAATGAATATGAATATTCAGAAACTGTTGACATAGGTGAGTAATAGGAAAAGGTCTGTTATGAAACATGCAGGAGTTTTTTTGAAGACCTTTATCACAACTATACACAAACAGAATTTTTCTTTTCTTGTGGGGTTCATTGCTGTTTAAGTGGGGTTCCTCACTAAGCAGTGTAGCCAGAAGTTACTATCTTGTAAGTGAATGTTTATATCAGTGAAAGAAAAAACAATTTTCCTACTGAGCAAGTGATTATAAATGAAATTTTCCATGCAGCAATTTCCAGCTGATGTGAGCTGCATTGATCCCATATAATACTGCCTGATACTGGCAGAATTGGATTTGAATTTCTACACTTGAGCAGGCATGATTAACCTCAGTAAGATGAACTAGAGTAGTACCATTTAGTTCCTCCTGTGGAGGAAGTTGGCAATCTTGGGGAATTACAGGTTGTACACAAATCAGCATAAAAGCAGTTCTTCTGCTGCTTACATTCAGGAGAACTGGCCGCATTATGTATATTAAATAATTCTCTGGTTGCTATGCTGGTCAGGCTACAGCTGGAGAAGTAGGTACCATTTTGAGATGCAGATGACTTGGAAAACTTCTAGAGGAAGGAAGTCTAGGAAATGACTCGTGAGGAATGCTAAATTAAATTGCTTTATTCAGAGAAGAAAAGGCTGAAGGTAGATGGTTGTAAAAGATGAGCAGAAAGAGGAAGAATATTCCCTGATTTCCAGGTCTGCCTTGAGGAAATATGTTTAAGTAAGGGAAAAAAAGCTGAATTAGACATTTAGAAATACTTTCTAATAATAAGTCAGTACTGAAGTAGATTGCCTAAGAAGATTGTAGAGATCTGTCATTGGAATTATTAAGGTAAGATTAGACAAATAATGGAAAAAAGGTTTCAGTATGGTTGGGATAGGTGTTAGGGCATGTTGTAACTGAAATGGCAGTTTAAGGGGTTTTTGGTAAAAAAAAAAGGCAAGTACCGCCTTGTGAGGAGGTAGAAGAAAATTCTTGAGTAGTTCATGCAGTACTTTCACATTTTAATTTAAAATAGAATAAATATTACATTTAATATTGTAATACTAGTTCTATCTTTTGCATCTGGCCTGTTTACCAGGTCTTCGTAAGACTGTGCCCACACTTTCTGATTTCAAGTCACTTTGTAGAATCCCTCAGAGTCACACATTCAGATCTCCTATTCTAAACAACCTGTCCTGTCTATGTTCTGTGAGCTTATATAATGTTGTGCAGCCTAAGCAAGGGAACAGATTTCTTTTATGTAAGTGAAAATGCATTGCATAAGGAAGATGCCATATAAGTTTGGACTTTGGAAATAACTTCTACTTCTATAGCATCCTTTCAGTTGTTTTGGGGACTATTACAAAAATGTGCTATAGAATAACAGCCTTTTTCAGAAACAGAACACCTGCCAGAATAAACCTTAAATTGATGTCTTGCACCAATCAGATTTATATCCCAGCTAATTTAGTTTTTTTAACACAAGTGTTAAGCTTCTTGAAATACAGGATATATCCTTATGGGGAAAAATTATTTATGCATTCTAATTTTGATTTTACTTTTCTGGGAGTTTTGGAGCATGGTTTTGTTTAAAATAATTTAGAAGGATGAACTCAGGATGAACCTTATTAATCACTAGGGACACTTTGCAACAGAAGCTGCTACTTTGTCAATGAATAAACTGAAACCTATTTAAGAGCAGGCCTGTGATTACTTGGCATGTGAGAAGTTGTCGTGAATGTCCTTATTGTGTTTCTAAATATACCTTCTTCTATTAGTGCAAAGCAGTATGTAACAAGTAGAGGAGTGTGATTGGCATATGCAAATATTATTTTAATATATTAAATATTTATTCCTCTTGATTAGTCATTAAAGAAAAATTAGAGCTACAGTATATTCAGTATATCCTGTTTTCATATGTGCTGTGAAAAAAATAACCAACAGCAAGTTATACAATAAATGTAAAAATACAGGAAAATCAAATGCAAATTCTTTGGATTTTTGTCAGGTGCTAGTCACTGCTTTATGCCTGGAAAAGAAAAATCTGGCTTTGTGGGTTTTTCAGAACATATTGTTTTTCAGATATTCCTTTGAAAAAAATACTGGAAAACCTTCTTAGTCTGTCTCTTAATATTTCAGTATGAGAAAAGGCCTCTTGATCACTTCTGCATTTCTTTCTCACTGAGTCAGGCTTGTGCTGCCAGGTGGTCTGAATTTTTTTTTTCCATTTTTATTAATATATTCAGCTGATCTCAGATCTGTGCAGTCTCTTTCCCTGCTGTAAATGTTAGGCACAAGGTCTCAACTAGAAAGATTGCCAGTACTTCTATTTATGAAGAACTTCATCTTAAAACTTTGAAGCAGAGTTATTGATCTTTATTTCTTTTTAATAAAACATATTTTCATAAAAGATGAAAAGGAGATGGAGCAAAATTTTTCAGCAATGGAGAGAAGAGCTCTTGACTGACACACCAATACTGATATTGAGATGGATCCATAAAGCAAAATATGCTCTATATTGTATATTCAGATACATCTGAAGTAGGAATTGCAAAGTAATCCAGCATTTCATTAAAATTATCAGTAGAAACGTGACACTAAGTAATATACACATAAATTAATTTCTTCATAACTCTTGATTTAATAGTGAATATTTGTAATATTATGAATGTACCTTATGCATTATTTTTCCTAAAGCACCGGCATTATAAATCAGACCTCTGTCCATCTAACAGCAGTTTTGTAGATCTTCATGTTCTGCTGATGACAGAAAATAGCCAATGACTTTCCTGGTTTAAATTAGTGCCCCTCTCTGGAAGATTTGGTGATATTATTTTTTGCAGGAAGATACAGGAGATGACAAGACAGCTTTTTCACAGATCTATAAATATTACAGCAGGAAAGGCCATTTTAATAACCTGCTCTGACGTCTTATGTATTGCAAGGCATAGATTTCATCTGACTACTCCTTCACATTGGACCAGTAATTTCTGGCTGAACTAGAACATACTTTTTTCTTTTCCTGAAATGCATCAGTCTTGGTTTAAAGTCTCTGCAGTGGTAAATATAAACATTGCCACTGTCATTCTAACCCAGTTATATTTGCCCTTATTTTATAGCAGTGGTAATATTCCAGGTGAATGCAGATATCCTTTTGTTGCACGTTTTGGTTGCCCTGTGTTGGCTTTAGCCCTTGCATTTCTGGTGTATCTGTCTGCTGAATGAAATGCCCTGTAGTGTCACACATCTTTCATGGAAGCTATTGCTGACTGATACCTTGGTGAGTGACTGATGTGTCACTGGTGCTTCAGAATGCCTTTAAATGTGCAGCATCCCAACTTCTTTCTATTATTTGGTAGATCTATTTTATGTGAAATTGGTATAGATTTCTCAGCTACACAAGATGGGAAATGTTCTCTTGCCATGCACCCTCTAATTCTTTATAGGCTTCGATTATAACCCTGCCAACTAGAAAAAATATTATTGTGCTTATGAAAGCCGATGAGCAATTTCAAATGACAATACACAACCTCAGCTACTCCCCTGTGTGTTCTGTTTAGAAGCTTGGAGTCTAGGTGTGACAAACCTGTGGTGCCTGAGCAGGCCACACAAATTGTTCTGGCTTCCTCTCATCACTGAGGCTTTCTCAGCGGTGAGTAAGGAGTGGGGTGCAGTGCAGGCACCTCTGTGACTAACAAGTGCCTAGTCAGGTGGAGTCATCTGGATTGTGGTTATTTGACAGAATCATTGTTAGTCACACAGGAAAACTGCTGATGAATACCTGGCTTTATATGAAAGAGAATATTGCCCTTGATTGGGCAAGGGGTTACCTGAAAGTAGTACTGCTTATCTTTGTTAGTTATGGGATTTGGTATTTGATAACACTTGGAAAGAAAAATAATACAGAAAAGTTCTTGGTATGACTCAAGAAACTTGAAGTAATTCCCATCTGTCTTGCTGTGTATTCATTTTAAATAGAATAACCCCTTATCTTACCATTTTCTATGACCATTATTGCAAAGCAATGTCATGCTCATATTTATTTACTTTTTTCCCAACAAAGTGAAATGGCTGTTTCAAAGGCTATCTACTCTTCCAAAAGGAACTACTTACCAAAAAATTATCAGCCTAGGAGACAAGGGAAATTGTTTGTACTTTACTAGTACCGAAGGGCTGATCTAATGAAAACAACTCTTGTAAGTCACCTCCATTGCACTATACAGCCACTAAGAAGGCGATTGTCATGACTGCAAATGAGTACTCGTAATATTTCACACTTCTTCCAGGAAAACAAATGTTCTCTGGATTGCTAAATAAGACTTTACTTCTGTATATAAATCATATGACAGCACTGAAATGATTTTGATTGGAATCTTATGTATTACTGCCATTTATGAAAAAAAAGCACACAAAACAGACAAACAAAGCTTTTCTTATTCAGTGATACTTATTCTTAATGATTCTCTTTCAACAATATAGTGAAAGAAATGAGTGTTTCTGAGGATGTATTTATATTTTTTATTAAAGAGTGGGATGGTCTGTTTCCCCAGTGGAGTAAGGCCACTAGAGATGTGTGTTAAGGCCTGAACATAATCACAAATGATGCAGAAAATGAGTGGAGTAGTGACAATACAGTGTGCTGAAGATACCAGGCTCTTTCAGAAAGCTTTTATGTTAATAGATTATTGAATTTAATCTGCTGTTTTATCGCTGCATAGATTAATACAAAGTAATATATATGAATGGATGAAAAAGGTTCTCTTTCTACATTAAAGGAATTTCTATATGTGATGAATATTGGGCTATTATCACTCAAAAAAAAAAGTTACAGCAGCTACTTCTGTTTCAAATGTCAGAATAGTAGTTGTTGAAAGAGCAGATAAAATCTTAAATTGGAATAGAGGATAAAATGGAAATAATATTGCTACTGTGCAGATTCATGGTTCACTTGCATCTTGAATACAATATGCTGATCCGTGTCGCATCTCAGCAGGCTCTAGGAGAATACAAAAGATATATTAAAAGCAGGGAGCAAGGATTTCTCAGGTTGGAAAAGGGGCAGAGGGAAAGAAGGGAAATAAACCACAGATCATTACATTTTGAGTGATATAAAACATGAACCCAAAGGCACAGCTGTGGACTGAAAGTGTCCCTGAGCTGCAAGTCATTGAAGGTGGTGTAATGCTGTGAGGAGAATCTGTAGGCATTTAAACTCCTTCCTGGGTAATCACTGGAGACCACTGTGAAGAGACAAGGTACTGGCTAGGAATAACAGAGGAGCAGGCTGACAGACATGCTTATTTAAATTTATATCTTAATTTGTCTTGATCTAGAAGAGTTTTCCCATGGCTGGTGTTGTCTTATTTCAGAAGTAAGTTGTAAGGCAATGGCAAAGCAAATAAGCAAAGCGAACCAAAACGCTCTTAAACAAAACTCCCTTACATTGGCTTGGATCCATTTTGTGTGAAGGATAATTTAAATTATTTGCTACTGAACTAGAAAAAATACAAGTGAATGCCTGGGGGAAGAAAGCAAATCAATGATATAGAATAATCAGAATTCAAGTTTTTATGAGCACAAACAGTGTGATGAGAAATACGAAGAGAGACTTGACTGTTTACCCTACTCCCAGTTTTCTTTCCAACCCGAAAGATTCTATTGGCATATCCATGATTCATGTTCTGTTGTGTTGTCTCTGGTTTATTACAGCACTGTTTTTCTTCTTGTAGGTTAACAGAACCTTCTGGATATTTAACAGATGGACCTATAAATTATAAATATAAAACTAAATGCACATGGTTAATTGAAGGATAGTAAGTATCTATTTTTATAGCTTAAATTTTCCGAATGGTTTGGTACTCTGTGTTCTAGAGATCAAAAGAACTCACATAGAGACTGCATGAGGATGCAATATGAACAGTTTGGTGTTTTGTTAGTTTGTTTTGGTTTTGTTTAAATATTATATAGAATTTTAAAAAAATGGTAGTAGGATTTTCAGGATTGCTTGGAGTTGGCTGAATTCCATTCCCATTCAAATTGCTGGCAAAAATTAGGCTGACATTGGTATTTGGCCAGTGCTGCAGGCCCTCAAAACCCGGTGATAAATTTGTTGCATGTTTGAGTACTTTTATATAAGTTCCAAAAGTAGTTACAGAATCTCTTTTTTTTTAACTCATTACCCGACTTATCTTAACTCATATCAGTGATAAATGAGGAATGGCCTCAAGTACAGAATGCTTTTTCAGCTATGTATTTCTCAAAAGTTAGTGCTTCTATAAAGTATTTTCCTTTGCATTCTACAACTTCTCATGTACTTAATTTTAAAATAGTTTTGTGGCTACAGTTTAGATGTCTCACGCCTGTTGCTCATTTTTCAGTTTATGCAGCACAGAAACACACAGACATGCCTGAAGATATAATGAGACACATAAATTAGTATGGCTAAGTGTTAACGGCACAAACTGGTTGCATTTCAGTGGGATTTTTTCCCCCTCAGGGTATGGGTCAGGATTTTGCTGACTCTAGTTCAGAGTTCTACTAACATTCTAGAAGAAAATTAACTCCTTCTGTATTTCCATGTTGCCATAATCTCAATTACCTGGTCCATTGCTGCAGTTCAGAAATGATGTGTCTGATCTAACTTTGGTCTGCTTAAATGCAGACAGTAATTTAAACAAAGCAGCACTGAAGTTACAGGTAGTTTGCAAAATAATTTAAAATGAAGCTTTGATATCTAGATGGCAAGGCTGAATATGTTTCTGACCTATCTAGACTTCTCTTTTTACTCAGGCTAGCTCAGGAGTATTTGCACTGCACTGTACTGTGCTGAAGTGGAAACATGCCTCAGGACTGCAGGCAAACTCTGCTTTGAAGCTGTTCCCCACTCCATTCCTCCCGTTCTCAGGAGATGGCAGAGTGGGTAGCTGGAGGAATCAATGTGCTGCACACCCTGGGGAGGAGTAAAGCAACCCTGGAACACCGTGCAAAATGTCAGCACACGAGGAAGTCACATATGTGTATAATATTCAGCCTTAAAACATGAACAGAGAGCTCTCTCCGAAGGATCTGTCACAAAACCCCACATTTTCCAAACTGACAAGTTGCACTCAAGCCTGTCAGTAGTGAGGAGAACGAAAAGAAAATAATCATTATAATCATTATATTTCATGGAATATATATATATGTATAATAATAATAAATATAATAATAAAAATATAAATAATATAATAAAAATACAATATATAAAATTATATATAATAGAAATATATAATATAATACATATAATATAATTTATATATAATATAAAAATATATATAATAATAAAAATATAATAATATATATATAATTCTGTGATATGTGAGAATTCCCCTTTCAGGAAGTTTACAGATCCATTTGGACCTCAGTCAACAACTGGTGACATTCCCCACTTGTTGGCAGAGGGGAGGAGGCAGGCACTTGCACTAATATTGGTTGCAATTTTAGATTTGTGTTTTAAGATTTTTATTTTCAATAATTAGTGTAATACTGGAAAGAGGAAGTATAGGTGATTTTATCTTGAAAGATTCTTTAAAGTTCATAGTCTTGATACTGTAAAGTAAAGCTAGTGTATTAAAATGAGATATTTTAATTACTCTAAATTTATGGTTCTCAACACTGATAAAATCTGGTGAATTTAAGTCTCTTATTAACTTTAGGGCTTATTAGTCTTGGACTGAATATGTTATTTTTAAATTTTCTAAGATAAAGGGAAATATTTGTTTGCCCTGGCTTTTGTTATTTAACACTTTGAAATGTTTAGTCACTACTCAAAATGTTTTAATAGAGTTATGTTGGAATGATCAATTCTACTGTGAGTTCTTTGTCTTATGAGCCCAGTAATTCTGTAAATAATGTTTTACATCAATGTTCTTTTTTTTCCAGCCCAAATGCGATACTAAGATTAAGATTTAATCACTTTGCCACAGAATGTAGTTGGGACCATATGTATGTATACGATGGAGATTCGATATATGCACCTTTAATAGCTGTATTTAGGTGAGTGTATTAATTAATCTTTCAATCCAAGTAGTCATGTATGGACATTTTTGGTTATTGGGGGGAAAAAAGTAACAGAGGCTTTAGTATGTTAACTGCTTGCTTTCTTATCTTAATATTGTGGGAACATGTATGTAAAGTTTTATTAGAATGCATTCCAAAACACTGGAGTTTTGGTTAGATAATCATAGCATAAATCCATTATTTGGATGCTTACTGCTGACATTGCATGGAATGTTAGTGCTTATACACAGGCATTTTCCTGGAAACCCCTGCCTTACCTTGCAGACACATGGACAAGTTTTATACACATTTTATGACTTGTTTTTCAAGAAGAAGTTTTAAAATAATGAATTATCTTGTTAAACTCCCTCTTTCCTTTTTTTTTCCCCCCCCAATTATGCCAAAGACTGCTTAAAAACATGTTCCTCCTTCTCTTTTCCAGTGGTCTAATAGTCCCTGAAGTGCGTGGAAATGAAACTGTTCCTGAAGTGGTTACTACATCTGGCTATGCATTGCTGCACTTTTTCAGTGATGCTGCTTATAACCTAACGGGATTTAACATTTTTTATTCGTGAGTATTTTTGTACTAAGTAATTACCTTTGTTTTTTTCATAGCATAAGAATCATACTTAGTGATAAGTGTCCAAAACCAGGGAGCTGGGCTTATAATAAATTATTAAGGTATGAGTTAGGGCAAAAAACTCCTAGAGTATGGTTTTTTTGAGTGAAGTCACGTGGCCATTCCCAGAGTATGTTTTTCCTATGCCATATGGAACTAGAATGTATCCCCTCCACTGTTTATCCAACACATATAGTTGTCATATGGACTAGAAGGGAGATTATATCTGCTGCCATATAAATTCCCTTCTCTAGGGAATCATCTGGGATCATCTGTTGCTTGATTTTTCCTGCTGAATGTACTGTGGCTTTTGAAACCTTGGCGGCAATTCCACTTGGATTTTTGTGCCAGTCACAAAGATTTAATTCCATTTCTTTTCTTCTTCTTGGGTATTTCTTCTCCTGTTTTCCATCTCAGAAACACTCTGCCTTCATAAATCTTACGTACACTGTGTGTCTTTTAGTTTCTCTGATGGTAATGTCTAATCTGATATAACCATGATTGCTTTTGTCCAGCCTCCTCTTCTGTGTCAGCATCTCCAAATGCGCATCCAGCAGACCTGAGCCTTTTCCTTTTTATATGCACCAGTTGTTTGCAACTTCTGTCTCATTTGGGATGTGCATGTGACACAATGCAACATCTCTTCGTATTGGATGCCTTGGCTCAAGAGGGAATTGCTTGGTCCTTTTGGACCTGTTTCTTCATGTGATAGTTTTTCCATGGTTGAAGATATGCCTGTTCTTTTCAATCCCTTCAGATTCTGAAATACCAATTATTGGGGTGTCGTGGCCAGCACAGCATTTCTTATGTGGAAGTACATGTAATATTTTTGTCATACTCTTTATTAGTTTAAAAGTCCTATTTGTGTTTCTGACCATAGCTCTGCTCTTGGCACAGTACTTGTTAAATTGTCTGTGGAAAGATTATTGCTGTAATTTGCAGCAGATTCCCCACCTTTGACTAGATAATAAATAGCTATTCAAAGTTTGGGAAACCTCACTATATGTATTGCATTGGAAATGGCAGCCTAGAAGACTGGGTATTTTTAATTTTTGTCAGTTGACATCAGTAAAATGCAATCACCTGGCAGACTTTCTATTGTGATTACATACAGTTTTCAGTTATCCCTGAAGCTTTTATTACGCTTTTTTTTATTTGTCTTGGGAGCAAATGGCAATAAGACTTGGCATTCTTAAGAAATGAGTGTATGTGCATTCTTTCATTACTTGGTAATGTGGTGCATGCTACATATCATTACCTAATTTTTTTTGTAGATTTAAAATAAATGAAAAAACTTGCCAGGCTTTAATTCCATTACATATATAACTCATGAAACTCTATGTACTCTGTTCTTCTGTGTCTTTTATTGCAATGGATAATTTTAAAATTTTTTTAATGAACCAACAGTAATACTTTTTATGATAAAGATGTGCCTAGAATTACTTTTTATGGCTGCATTAACTTTGCTTTTGTCACTGGTCTATTGCACTCTGCTTCTGTTACCCTCTTCCTTATTTTTCCAACTTCATCTTGATGGACCGCTTGTATTCCTTTATTTTGGGGAAGACAGAAGCACAAAATCTGTGACTAAAGTTCCATTCCAGCAGCAAACAACTGTAATTACTCCAGAACAGTCTGAGTAAATTTTCTGTTCCTTGGAGTCAGGCAGCTTGCTTCCAATTCTGCTGATCCGGTTTTTCTCATTTTGTTTGAATCCTTAATGAACCAGTTGGAGTGGGAAATGGTTTACTTTCAAACTAGTATCTCCTTATGCAAAAACTTAACTGTTCACCTTCCTGCGGAACACTCTCCCTGTGAGGCTGGGGGAGAGGTTCCTCACAGCGGTAGCACACAGCTGTTAATGCCATCAATGGATTTAATGCCATAACACCAGACAAAACCCTCAGGAGATTTGCGGGTCAGATGTGGAATTTTTCTATTTTAGCAGTGTAACAGAATCAGTCCTTTGAGATGTGAGTCTCTGGAAGACAAAAATGTGTCTCCTGACTATCCTACCACAACAACTTGTCAAAGGCCAGCCTCGAACAATTCTTTGCTGACTTTTAAGAGTCCTTTCTTCATTCAGTAAGAGCAAGGAAGACTGTGAACAGGATCCATCTCTCACATCTACAAGGAGTGGTCTGTATTATCATTAGAGGGTTTTAGAAACTCTTTATTCTGAGTTTCAACCCAACCCTTTGCTGTAAGTCATCAAAAAATGTTTCAAATCCTATTTGGACTTCATCAGGAACTTACTGCCTGAGTTCATGGAAACTCTTGGACCCACATACTTCCATGTCCTGCATCTGCCCTCATCTCCAAGGAGTTGCTTGCGTTTCTGGAACCATTTTGCTTAATTTTGCACTCCAGTTGCCTGTGATCTCAGTGTTTGGTAGGGTGTATCACAGAAATGCTCACTCCCATAGCAGTCACAGACTTCTTTCAGCCTAAGCTCTCCTGTTTTTTCATCTCGGACTGCAGAGTTAAGGTGGCTCTTTTTTTAAGGATTCAAAGCATGAAGTGCTACCTGTAAGTAGTGTCAGGATGTTAGCCATCTTGTATTTTTCCTTACTTGTTTTTCCCTCTTTTATTCTCTCCAGATGTTAGGCATACTGTTTATGGTATGGACCAAAGCTACTCAGGAAAACCCTTTCACTGTATGCCTGTGGTGGAGAGTTTAAACTCAATTACTTCCAGTGTGGTTGTTTCTAGAGATAACAAGCATTTGAAGGGACTGAGTGCTTATACTGGAACACAGGAGAAAAGTAGGTGGTGATCTGTCTAGGTAGCGCCTGTCCTTCTGCTTAATGTCAATAGTTGTTGCAGTACAAGGTATTTGTGATCTTGAGTGCATCACAGACTTTGTGTGTAAGACTGGATGAACACCTTTTTAGCTCATTTGCCTGTAAAATCATCATTAAACTTGTGTTTTATCAGGACATGGAATTTTTTTCAGGGTAAAACATACTTTATCTAACAAATACTGCTGGAGTACTGTCAGATGAAACCACTGTCATCAGCTCATGCGTCATCATTTCTATCTTACATATTTATTTTTTTTCAGAATTAACTCTTGCCCTAATAACTGCTCAGAACATGGCAAATGCACAACCAGTCTGTCTGTACCGAGCCGGGTGTACTGTGAGTGTGACAAGTACTGGAAAGGAGAGGCCTGTGACATTCCATACTGTAAAGCCAACTGCGGGAGTCCGGATCACGGCTACTGTGACCTGACAGGAGAGAAGCTCTGTGTTTGCAATGACAGCTGGCAAGGTAAGCTTTTCTTAGTTTAGTGTCCAGGTAATTTGATTTTCTTCCCCCACTCCTTTTAACGGCACATCATTGCATCATATTGTTAGTGTTTCCTGAAGTAAGTATCCACTGTCTGGTTTTTGTTGGGTATTACTTGTATCAGCCTCTCAATGGAAAAGGAGGGTGGACTGCTTTGTTATAATGGTACAAGAGTGTCTGTGTGGAGTAATGGCTGTACTGTAAGCATGTGCTGCAGTTTTACTCCCAGTACCATAAATCATTGTTTCTCATTTATAAATGAGAAACAGATAAATTATTTAAGATCCTAAATGTTTAATTCACTTACTATAATTATGTTAGATGCTTGTGGAGTTCTGTTTTTATCATTTACCACTTCTGTTACAAGTCTCAATTGGCTTAGCTTGCTATGCACAGAAATTGCCATTCTCCTCTTAAGAGAAATGTTAAAATCCCCCCAGATTACTTAGCTGATATGCCCTCTTCCCATGACTTCCTGCCTCTGTTCTGTTTTATTGCTGTTTCTTTTGGCATGTCAAAGGAAATGACTTTTTAACTCCTATTAGCTGTCACACCTATTACTCCACAGTCACGATGAGATTTAATACATTTCTCCTCTTAATAATTAATGAGTTGTTCATTAAAAGGCAGTCAGTGCACCCACAGAAGGGAAGTGGTTTAGCAATATGGTCGCTGAATGGAAATAGTGTAGTGCAGACTTATTACAGGGTCTTTGAAAACCTTGCAGGACTGCAGTGCACAGAAAGATCCTGAGGGATTAATCTCTGTCTAGAAGTTGTGAATAAAATTTGCAGCAAGGATATCACCCTTTTATTAGTGCATGGATTCCTTGCAATGTCAGTTTGCTGAGTACAAATTGTGGAAATGTCACAAATCTTTGGAAATGCTTTTTAGGCTATACCTTCAGATACAGTGTTATAAACTTAATTAGAAGTTTTGAGCAGAAAAAAAATTAAAAATCTGACTTCCACTGCTAGTACCTTTCTTTCACCTAGCATTTCTGTACATACCAGCTTCTCACTCCTTCCTACAGTGCATAGGATGATATAATTTGCTTCATTGTTCCTTGGATTTTCACTGAACCTACATAGATTTAAATTATTTCTTTTTTAATTCTGTCACAGATGAGCTGGCTTGGATGCATAATTGTTTTCCCTTACTAAATGCCAAACTTTCATTAAGCTCTCTGGGAGACTGCTTTCTTCTCTGTTCTGTTTCTTGATTTATTTATACCTATATTCTCTGTAGTTTCTACACTGATGGTATCTTCTGTGAAGTTTATTTGCAATGCTGAAATCATAAATTTTTCTCTTGCTGTCTGACAAGTTTTTATTGTGTTTGCTAATTCAAACCAAGTGGCTGAAGGGTCTTGATCTGTATGCTTTAGGAGAGAATTTCATGTTTCATTTTTTATTACTGTTTTCTTTTTATCTTTTTTTGAGTAACTTTAGTGCCTGTATTTAAAAAAAAAAACAAACATTGAACTGCATTGATTTGGAGGTATAATAATTAGAACCCATGATTCAGAACATGAATCCCAGAATTTCCTATTTTACTGCATGGAGTTTTTCTTTTACAAGGGTGACATCTTGTGGTTATTGTTGAAGGAGCAGCTCTGAAGAACATTTCGTATTTAAAACAAGTGTTCTGAGAAAAGAGAACACTTTTGGGTATTCTTTGAGATGGAATAACTTTTTTCTGTAAAAAGTAGGTTCCTCTCATTACTAGATACATCTTGTGGAATGTAGGACAAGGATCTTGTCGATACTTGCAGCTGGCTGCTGGTTGTACAAATATAGAATAGTTTCAATAAAACCTTTTAGACTTTGAAGGCAAATAATTGACATAATTTTTATTTTTAACAGACATTGTATTTCACAAAACATGCACTAGTTAAATGTATCGGTTTTTTTAAATCAAAGTGTTTTTAAATAATGCTAGTAATCTTAAGTATTTCTGAGGTGATTGGTGCCATGTAACAACAAAACTTAGTATTTATGCAAAATCTGGTTAATTTAAAATATTTACCCAAGATAAGGGAGGCTGAACTTTTCCCTAAGGAGCATTTTCTTTATGAGTTCTGTACCATATTACACTGTCCCATTCCTGGCTAATCTGTCTTGATATTATCTAACAGAATGTGTCAATGCCTGCTGATAAAATGCCGTGGATGTAATCCAGGGAGGAAAAAAATATGCCTTCAAACTGCTGACTTGCTCTCTTTCTTTTTGCTAGGGACACGTAAAAGAGAAATGGGGACTTGGCTGAGACCAAAGTGGTGGCTTGTGCACAATTTGACCTATTCAAGAATTTTATAGAAAGATGCTTTTGCTGAATGTGTTTTCACAGCCAGAAGATTCTCTTTGATACCAGGAACACCATGTCTTGGATTGTTTGAGGCTGTAAAGGAGCAGAGAGATTTCCAAACAGTTAAAAACTTCTGTGACAGGTGAAAAAATTCAGGATGACTGGAAGGATAGCAAACAGTTCCACATTTTAAGAGGGTTAAGTGGACTATCTTTGAAAATGCTGAAAACATTGCTAACTACTGGGTGTAGACAGAGAAAAAAGAGAGTTGAAGGCTCTCTTGAATTTAAGAGAAACTTTATTGATACTTTGATCATTGAACATCAGCACTGCAAGCAAAAGGGGAATCTGTTAGGGAGGAATTACAGAGTTTGTTTAAATTATTCTATAAGAGGATCAGTAGGGCACCTTCAAAGCAAATCTGATCCTTCATGTTTATTGTGGTTTGGATTGCATCGTGAGATGGATTGCAAACAAAGGGAGTACATTCCTTTTAGAAGGAACTACACCAAAAGATGGGCTCTAGGGTTGCACATAATGCACACCAGCCACAAACAGGCATTCAGCCCTAGTCCAAAGTTAAAGCACCAATAAAATTGCTGGAACATGTGTAGTTAGTTGGTTCTCCCTACAGATCTGCTCCTAGCAGACAGAGATGTAGCAGAAGACCAGATTCCGAAGTTAAACTAATTAACTTCGAGATAAGTCCATTAGCAATTCAGGCAGCTTGAATTTTATAACATCTCTCTAGGGAAAAATGAGCCTTTATGTAAGGAGAAGAGCAAACAATTAAAGTATAAAAGGAGCTATGACTACTGCAGTGTAAAATTGGTGTTTTGCTTGCTTGGTACGGTGGCATTTATTGTAACAGCATCTTGAGTATGGCCAGAACGACTCTGTCAGTGAGTGTCTATGCTCAACTTAGGTTATCCTGAAAGGACTCACTGGAGTTGGGTTTGTTCCCACTGCTTCAGTGAAAGGCTTTGATGTCAACCTCTCTTGTTTGGCCTGCCTTATTCCTCAATGTTGAGATTTGGCAAAGCTGTGCTGTGTGGTGCTGGTTTATTGAAACTGGTGGACAAGGTTTGAGACAGGGGCTCAGGCAGCAGCAGTTGAAACGCAGCACTAGAAAGAGCTTGTGCCAAATGCCTAGAGGTCTGAAATCTGAGATTTTGGCCCATTGTGCCTGGATGTTCTTGAACAGAAAGCACACAAGTCTGTGTCTCCAGCGATGAGGACCTGTGACGTAACAGTTGCTTTGGACAGACCTGTTTTTGAAAGGAAAAAGGAAATAGAAGCAGGTTTCTTATAACTGTTCTGCCCTATGATAATGCCCTCTTTGTCTCAGTTTTACTTTTCAGGTCATCTCCCGGCCAAGTATCAATTCAGAAAGGAGGAACTGGAGTTTTGCAATCTGGGAAATGTACTCTTAAATACATGTGCATTTATACTGTATATGCATATAAAGACACATACTCAAGGAATCCTTTCCTCCCACAATTTTAAGTTAAAATCCAATTTCTGCACTCCATATTCGTAGATTTTTTAATGTTGATCATAGAAATGACAGTTGTCTAAGAAAAGTTTACATCTGTAGAACTGGTAGGAAGGAACTGTCTTGTAATGAATGGTTATTTCATATATACTGGAAATGTTCTTCAGATTTATCTTCAGCTGGAATTAACAATTTGAGAAGCATCCTTGGAGGACTGTGCAATTTGTAAACAAAATATAGCTATGATAGTTAGAAATTTAGTGTCTGAAAATGGTGTGAGAAAAATCAAGTGTTCTTATTGCAAGAGAAAGAACATCACAGGTAAATGAAGAGCCAGCTTCAGTTTTAAATACCTTTATGGTGTCATTTGACAATTAGTGAAATCAAGTTTAGCAGAATTTATTTGATGCGTTTCACTAAATGGCTGCATTAAAGGGGTTGATAATGCTCACTGTGTCTAATTTGGATGAGATTTAGGAAGGGAGTCCCTTGCTATTTGTGAGTTTTAATGAGAAATATAATCCATTTAAAGTAAACCTATGATCTTCTAAATATTTATTTAAAATGCATACACTTAAACGTAGTAAAATAGAACATGCAAACACTTGATTAAAATAAAGATCCCAAGCAATGCTCTGTCCTGCATACAAAAGGAGATAGTGCTGATCTCCCTGCTAAGGTAAGATATTAAATCTAGTTTATTATCTGTAGCACCTTCATTTAAGATTAGGAAGAAAGTGATTAATGGCCCTCAAAACCTTTCAGCACTGTGTAGAGTTCTAGACCATAACTTAAGGAAAGAAATAATTAAACATATATTGTGATTAATAACAAAACAGTTGAAATCTGAATTTATCAATGTAGTTCATACAAAGATAGTCTGTAAGAAAATTGACATGAAAATGCAATATATTTTATCTGAACCTCAGAATTTGATGACAGGAAATCACTGAAACTGAAGAGTGCAGTGCATATATAAGGAAATGAAGGGGAACTCAGCTGCTTCATCATGAAATGTGAGTGGGTGTGCTGAACAATTATGGAAAGATATCAGTGCTCCTTAAAGGCTGATCTTGGTACTGATACCGTTATATAATTTTTATAATCTACCTATAAGGCTGCTAATGAAATCTGGTAATACAAAGCTGGAAGCTACTTTAAATATGAAGGAGAACCAGAATATCCTGCAAAACAGTAATGTGTAGGATGTAATTACTTCAATATAAATTGTAAATTAATATATTTAGAGACTAAGAGTGTTAACAATTTGTTTTATAATCTTGGATTGAAATGTGGAAAGTGACATGGGAGAAAACTTGCTTATCTATCTCAATTAGAACATGAACTAATTAACATTATTAATTTCATATACTCTGCAAACTCTAAAGTGCCAAGTGCACGGGTAGGATGATCAGTCACAGAAACTCCAGTTAAATATATGAAAGCATGAGTAGAATGCTTCATGTTTTGTTACTACAGTTTTATGAATACAAATAGACACAGTCAGAGGGAGAACTATTAGGATGGTCAGGGCTGTGGAAGGCACTAACAGAGCATGGTTTGTTTAAATGAGTAAAATCAAGGCTGGGAGGGAAGAGTATTGCTGTTTATAAACATTCGTGGGGCGTATAGACAGACCAGGTCTAAGTACAACACTGGTAGAAGAAAAACTGAGATAAAGGCCATCAATATATCATTTGGGAATTGGAAGGAGGCTTTTGTCTTAGAGCTGTGAAGTTTTCGAGTTGCTAGCAGAGATACTGGAGCTCAGTACCTTGCTGCCATTAGCATGGAGTCTCAGAATCTCTGGTCCAATGGGTGTTGTCAGCTACAGCTGATCTGAAAAGTCCTTGTTTCTTTTAGAGATTGAGAAGCAAAACCTGTTCTTGTTTAATGTGACAAATCTCATGCAGTGTCTACCAGGCACTGTACTTGTTCTTGTCACAAAAGACTAGGAAAGCTTTCCCCGCAATGTGCTTCTGGTAAACACTGCCGTGACATCTGGCCTTATTCTTCTGAACCAGCCTTGTTGATCTCGAGTGTGGGATCTGGAGCTGAGCAGTTCAGGGGTGCTGTGGAGCAGGACCCACCCATGGCAGGCAGTGCAGCCCTTCTGGTTCCCCTGCTCAGACTGACCCTGCACCTTCCCCACGGCCAGATCGCCCTTGGATGATCCACTCTTCCTGCCTGAATAACAGCACCCAGGTGGCATTTCAAGAACTGCATCAGCTTGTGTGCGTTAGGATTTCTGTGTCATTCCTGGGGGAGCCTGAGTCCTGGCACAGCTTGCTGCCCTGCTGCTTTAGCTGGACACCTCACCAGGAGCTCTGCCTGCTGCTGAGTCTCATTTTCAGCAAGACTATTTGCGGGGTAGGAGAAATAATTACATCTGGTATGGATGTTGCAGAGCTGTGCAGGGGCAGTGTAGGGATACAGGCACACACCTACTGTTAGAATTCCTAGAAGGAATTAGTGAGCCATTCCAGCACAACTGCTCTGACTGTAGGACTGGTTTCAACCACTGAGTTGCGGTGGTTGAAAAATTATGTTAAAGTAATAATTCTCAACTCAAATGATCAGACAAACAAAACCATAATAAACAACAAATACTTTTAAAATCGCTTTGAGTAGATTGTATGAAGAGCACTGTGAAATTTATATTCAACACGTCAATACTTCTGTTTTTTTCTCCTGTGATCCCAAAGGAAATGATTTGGTTTGAAGACAGTAGATGATGTTTAGTCATTAGGTGGAAATTGATCTTATGACTTAAACTACTGGAACAGATTGTTACTTTGGCTTTTCATGAAACTCCTCAATAAATAGAAATTAGATTATTTCTCTTGTGTGGTGGGAATAAATCGCTTTTTTAAACCTATGGAATTTTTTCCTACCTTAGAGGATAAAGTAATTGACTTTCAGTTCAGGTTTATAAAGTTGTTTGCTGTTTTTAAAGCCTTCCCCTGCCCCCCCCCACCAGTGGACTGACTGACACATTAGGAAGATAAGAAAGAAATTCAATTTTAAATGAATGGAGAAAAATTGTATTTGCATAAAACATAACAAAACATATTTTTCATTATCTTTGTTCTGCAGCTGTAGTGCTCTTTGTTGCACAGAAGGCACATATTTAGTGAATGTGATGTTTCTGAAGAGAATATGTATTTTAGCTGAAATAATGGCATACGTATTCAAGTAGGAAAATCTATAAATGATATTTGTATGTCCTACATTTACCTTGCTTTTATAAAGTAATAGCCATACAAAAGAATTTGCTTTTTAAATGATGTTTTGGTGGAGGCCAGTATTATTTTACTGCTTTGCATTTTGCAGCTATATATTCAGTATTTGTACCGATTGATACATAACGTGGTAAGGCCTTGCCCGTGGCCGTGGGGTTGGAGTTGGATGATCTTTGAGGCTCCCTCCGACCCGAGGCTTTCTATGACCCTGTGACACACGTGGTGTTTCTGCCTTCTCTCTCACCTTTCCTGCCTTTCAGTTTTGACAAGGCACGGAGGCTGGAAGAGGGTTGTCTGTGTCATTCTTTCCATCAATTGATCTGGTTAAGATTTTTGCATTCTTTACTTAGTATTGGGCGGTTTTCCTGTGTTGGTCTCATTGCAGTCGGTGCCAGGTAGCTCTGTCTGGGTGTGCCGCAGGAATTCCGGCTTTGCTCGCCACTCGCCACCAGGGGTCACTGCTGGCCGCGACATCCCCGTGCCCGAAGGCTCGTGGGGACAACCGGCAGAGATGCGGCTTCTCTTTCTGACCTGCAGGCACCGTTTCCATCATTTTAAGCTCTTCCCTGATCAAAGAATACTTAATCAATTGTTTATTTTAAATCCCTTTTATATTCAAATTAAGGGTTTCCTCCAGTGATTTACCAAATCATGATTTTGCTGAGGTTACAACTCTATAACAGTATCAATTATTAATGCTTAAGAAATAATATACTGAATTGTTCATACTCTCATTAGACCTCATTCAAATACCATTAATCTTTTCTGAGTTGAAGGTATGATGAACTATGGGAATTGAGTGTCTCCATCGTTTAGTGAATGGAAGGTAATTTGGATACAAGTGGCCATCATTTTTCCTGTAGTGTACTAGGAAAAGTTGACAGCTGGTTATGTACAGTTTGGATGCCTGGTTGTTGTGTATAGGAAGTAACTGTAGCAAGTTGCCCCCAAAATGGCAATAAACATTGGAAAAACATCATCTCCCTGCGCTCCCATTCCCCCAGGATAATGTTTTAAAATTATTATAAACTTGATGCACATTACTTATTTAGCTTAGTAAGCTTCAGCAGCTCTGTCTTCTAACATTATGTCTGGTCTCTCTTGACACATGTAAATCTCTGTATCCAGAGCATCCTTTGCCAGGGGAATATCCTTGCCAAAGAGATCTGACACTTTTTGCATGAAGAACTGTCTCCTCTTGTTTGCTTTGAACATGGCTTCTCCAAGCTGCATTTCATAAATCTCAGCTCTTTATATTCAGAGAGACTGTGGACTCTTTATATCCACCCTCTCTTTATCACTTATTTTACAGACATTTATCATTCACTTCCAAGTTTTCTTTTTTCCAAGTGAAAAAGTCAGTAGTTCAAAGGAATTCAGGGGTTTCTGTAATTGGACCATCCTTATTACTCTCCTGTAAACAGTCTCCAGCACTAATCTCTTCTTTTTCAGTAGGGCACAGTTTTCTAAGGTTACACAAACCACAGATTTATGCAGTGGAATAACAGTATTCTCTTTTCTGACATGATTATTTATTTTGACCATTGCTGAGTGGTGATGTAATATTTTCATGAGCTATCCTGAGATGATCCTAAAATGTACCTTACTTAGTTTTCAATTCAACTGTGTTGAATTTTGTGTATTGTTTTATTGTTCAGTCACATATGTATATATATTCAGGTTTTAAGTAAGATCTTGAGCATAAACCAATGACGACGAGATCACGTTTTTGTTATTACAGAGCAAATTAAGAAATAGATTTTGCTGTTTGTGATTGTAATAGTCATATAATTAAAAAAAATTATACATTTTTGCTGGGTTTTCCTTTTATGACAAAAAAATAATATGTAGTTATGTTTTGTCCAGAGGTAACATACAGTGCAAGAAGTTTTAGACCTAATGACAGGTCATTTAAAAATGTGATGCTTTGTGCCTTTCTGTCAATTTGTGACTCATACAGTCTGTTTTCTGAGAAGAATGTGGAAATGAATTGTTATTATTTGAGCTGATCTAACGCTTTCAATTAGATTGACGTCCCCTGTTGTCAATTTTTTCATCGAGCATCTGTTAAACATAAAAGTGTACACCATATTTTATCAGAATGAGCAATCCTGACATCTGTAATTAAGCCTCCCCTGTTTCTGCTTTACTGGCTTTAACATCCCCATCTAACAGATTGTACAAATTGCACATTTGTTTACAAAACAGGTCCAGATTGTTCTTTGAACGTCCCTTCCACGGAGTCTTACTGGGTTCTGCCCAACGTGAAGCCCTTCAGCCCCTCTGTGGGTCGTGCCTCCCACAAGGCCATCCTACATGGGAAGTTTATGTGGGTGATTGGTGGATACACCTTTAACTACAGTTCCTTCCAAATGGTGTTGAAGTAAGTGATTTCTCCTTTGTCACGTCCTTTCTGATGGGGCTTAGGGAAGACAGATCCTACCAGGGAGGGAGCACCTATCTTCTAATTTAGCTGAAAGGTGTATATCTCTTTTAGATTTTTTTATTAATGGTCTTATTTTATGCTTGTAATTTTCTTACGATTATAGAAAGTGAAAATATGGGCAATTTCAAACTGTATGTGATATTAATATGTACTTCAGTTGTGTGAAAAACTGCAAAACATAAAGAGGTTTGTGGTGATAAAACAGTGAAAGAAATTCACTGCTGATGTGTCCACACAGTGCATTTTGAAAGCCATGTGCATTACTGATATTAATTTATGATTATAGGAGACTTGTATTTAGGGCTTGCACTTTGCCTGCTGGTGCCAGGCCAGTAGGGTCAGGCAGGTCACCTGTATTCCACTTTTTTGTACTTGTGGCAGTTTGCGTGTGTGTGTATTTGACCACCTATTGAAAACTAAGTTGGAGCAGCTGTAAATAGTACCTAGGTGATTTGGGTGGGTATTTTATACGTAGAGGCCCTAAATGTGGCAAATGCAAGTGTTAGGATATATTTATTAGCATATTATTAGCATGTTTACTTCTCTTGTTGTTGTCTACTTGTTGCTTTCTTCCATGCGTTTGCAATCACCCCATCATCTTCTGGATTTTTCTTTTCTACCTTTGCCATTTATTTTTTTGCCTCTCTTATCTAATGGTGTGTGTTGATTAACTAATTAAAATATAATGGAAATTAAAATCAACCATATAGTTAAGAATGCGCCCAACAGCAAATCTTCAAAGTAGTGCAAAAGCATGTGGCATGAGCAGTTTAGTGGGGTGGAGTTTTTTACATGGCTGATAACAGATCAAGTCTTGTGATTTTTGTTAATTACTCCTATTTTCTGAGATTGTTGATGGGTCCCTTAAAGAGCTGCTCCTGTTTTGCTTGAGGACTGTTTAGTGCATTATCACAAGTTAGTGCACTGTTGCAATAGTTCAAAGCAATGGCAGTGAAGTTATTGCTGCTAACAAATTACCATTTTAGATAAACAGGGACTGATCAAGTCTGCCAAACAGGAGTTAGTTTGAACGTAGAAGCCCCTCTGTTTCCTCTGCAGGTTGAAAATGTTTCCTTTTCTATTTCTCTTCTAGCTACAATTTGGAAAGCAGTATATGGAATGTAGTACCCGTATCCAAAGGGCCGCTCCAGAGATACGGACACACTCTTGCTTTGTATCAGGTTTGGACTCTTCAGTGTTCTGTAGAATGAATTGCTTTGTGTGTGATGTTAGTGGTCTTAAAGTGAGTCACCATGAACAGAGACTTTTGAGGATAATTTAATTTCTAAGTATTTTGTATTAATGTTTTCTTCAGTACTTGGGTGTTTTGCATGGTTTTTGGAACAGAGATTATGCAATAGTTCTCAGTCACTTTGCTGACCATAAACCTTCCAAGCTAAACCTGCCAATAAAAAGCAGGGGTGAGTGTGAGATAAAGCTGGGGCTGTGGGCAGTGCTCTTGCTCACCAGGCACCATCCCCAGGGGCTGAACCCCGCAGGCAGAGCCAACTGCTGGTAGCAGGGTCCTTTGGCAGCCCCACAGCAAGTGATGGCCCAGGTCTGGGGGCTGTTCAGGGAATCCAGCCAAGAGCACAGGGAGTCAGGACTGGAGAGAAAGCTCCAACATATGCCTGAGGGGTCTATCAGCGAGACAAGCTGCAGAGGATGACAGATTGTTAACTGTGACAGAGAAATACAGAATTTGTATCGCAAATTTTCATTTGTTTGCATAAGGCAACCCCAGCAGGGAAGGACAAAAAGGATTGTATCAGGTCAGACCAGAGTGTTCATCTCGCCTGGTAACACCTCTTGAATAATGGGTAACAGTGAATGCCTAGGGAAGAATATAAGAAAAAATGACAGGAATTTACAGAAGGTTCCTCAGAATACTGTCCTACTTTGCAGCTGGGGTTTCCTAAAATAGGATAGTATTTTTGTGGAAAAAATATAAATCCATGTTGTTTGTTTATTTTTTCAATTTTTGGACCATATATTTATCTTAACATTGACATCATCCCGTGCCCAAGAATTCCAGAATATTTTTTTAAGAAATAAAACCTTTTCAGAAACTGGTATAGTTGGTTTAATTTTGATAATCCCCATTTCTTATTCTCCATTTATTTTCTCATACTTCTCAAGATTTTCTGTAAGGCCATCACATCCTCTACCATTTCTTTTTCATACTGAAAATGCCTTGTGTTTTTAATAATCTTCTATAAGGAAGATATTTCATACCTTGGATAACATTGTGCCATTGCCTTTACTTCTTCTAATTCTGTTATATCCCTTCTGAGAAAGGGGGAATAACAGTCTTTAGTGTGTTCTTACCTCAGAGATTGATGTCATTGGGAATTAAGGGTGTAATTTGTTCCTATTAGTTCTTTAGGGTATTTTAGCTTTTTGAAAATCTGCTCTTAGCTTTGAACTGGTGTTTTCCCAGAACTGTTACGTCCTCAAGATCTCATTCTAGGCAATTCAAAACCCATCCCAATACGCTCAGACTTGAAATTGTTTTTTAAGCATAGGCATCTTTTCATCCTTATGCGTGTGAACATTTATTTACCCTTTAATTTTTTCTTGTATTGCACATGCAGTGTTAGGAGGTCGTTCTGCAATTTCTTGCTTTTGACCATTGTCTCAGCTATTTTGAGTAACATAGTATAGTCAAAAAGTATTGCTGTTTTTCCACTTATCCCTCTGCCACCTTGTTTTTTAGTGTATTGAATAAACAAATCCCAGTTGACGATGTCTGTAGGACACCACTAATGACCTTTGTTCATTTAAGAAGTGACTATTTTTTTCCCCTCAAACTTTACTTTATAGACTTAATTAGCCTTGCGTTATCTGCTTTCCTTGTTCCAGAACGTCTTAGTTCCTTTAGGGCATGAGGAATGTTATCAAGCATCTTTTGGAAATTTCAGGTAAATGTATCATCTGGACCTTTAATTTCTTCAGAAAAAGCCAATGCTTTATTTGCAAGATAGAACTTCCTTTTTCAAAGATTCATAGAATTTTTCTTCGTCTGTTTGTCTTTTTCACTCAGTGAATTCTGTTCTTTCTGCCTCTCCCTTATCAGTCTTTTGTTATGGACACCTTTTTAAGCAGGAATTTACATACTACAGACAGGGGTTAGCTGTTTAATTCCTTCAGAACTGATTCCAGGGACTTTGCCAGGTTTGGTTTGTTTTTTTTTTTTTCCTACTATAATTTTCTGTTTTTAATTTTTGCTATGGAAATACCTGTTAAGTCTACCATGGAAAACCTATGTGGGAAAGTTAACCTCATTTTATTGCTATGGCTTTCACTTCTCAGAATACTCCTTCAGATCTCAGCACTCCTTCAGGTGCTTTGTTGGCACCACAAAGTATCTAGTTAGATGTATTGCTAATGCATTTGAAAAATGATGTATTAGTACTTTTATATATAAATTTTGCAGGCATCTCATTTAGGTGTTTCATGGCTTGCCTTTGTGTGTGTCTCTCTTTTAATCTGCTGGAGTTTCTGAACCTTTGTTTTGAACTCTGCTTTTTCTTCTAAGTCTCCATTATCCTTCTGTTATGTTTAACTGTATTTATTTTGTTATTTGTAATGGAAAGTTTTGGTTTTCTTTTTAAATAGGAAGTGTTTGTGCATTCTGAGCAAAATGTCTTACAATGCCTTAGAATGTCTTCATATTTGCACTAAAGATTTTACCTTTTTAGTTGTACATTTTAGTTTCTTTTTATGTTTGGTCTTTTTTTATATAGTGAGTGCTTCCTGTAAGTTCAGAGGAATTGAAGGCATGGGCTGATACTTTGTTTTGTCTTGTTTTCCTGGCATCTGTTGTTCTTACAGAGATGTTGCATCTGTCTATGGCCTGGTGAATATTGTAGAGATGTTTTCAGTAGTAATATAAACTGGATTTTGTGCATGCCCTAACATCAACTCAGAGCTTGCTTTTCCTCCTGTCAGTTCCCTGATTCATTATTAATGTATTATCTGTTCTTTAAAAGGTCAGATCTTTTCACCAGTATCTTTGATTATTACAGTTCTTGTAGAATGTGGACTTTTTAGTCAAGAAACATTTGAGTAATGTATCATTTAGCAGTTCAGGATAAAGGCTTAAAATATGATTTAACATTTTTATTCGATGGTGCTAATATTTTCTTGAGACATTCCAGACTAAAGGGTAACCGTTTTAGAAATGCTTTCACCAGCAAATATTAAATATGGTAGACCTGTGTTAATTCAGACATCTCTTTGGATCTCAGTGAAGAAGTACAACTCATGCTAATAATAATGAAAGCTGCAAGCAAAGGTATAGTGAAGAAGCTGTGGCTGTTGTTGAAGACATACGTTAATTAGCAATTAGGATTCACTAATAATGAATTTATGTGAAGTAATTAACTACTATGCTGCTTGTACTAGTGATTATATCAAATGTCAAAACTTACATGGGACAAAATGAGCTGATATCCAAGGCAAAGAAATTTCAAAGGGAAAAAGTACATCCTTCTGCAGTAGGTTCTTACATTAACTTGTTAGGATAAAGTTACGATATTTTTCCTTTCAGATCTTCAGTCTCTTGAAAAAAAACAGAAAAAAGAATTGAGTGAAGAGCAGTAGAACATAGTACCTAGAGATGGCAGCTTTGAGCTATGTTTTCAGCTCTGTCCTAGTAATTGTGTAATGTTTCCTTTATGGTTGAGAGAAAAAAATATCCACAGAGAAGAAATTAGATTAAGTTTCTGATCTGAGCTCCTGAGATTTCAAAGCCTAGTGCTAGGCTGGAGTGGGAGTGCAGAGCCAGCGCTGCCCGATTGTGGTGCAAGGTAAATCGCAGCTGTGTGACTGACTCTGTGGAGAATGAAGTAAGTTACTGTGCCCATTTCCCTCAGAAAGCTTCTTTAGTAAAAACTGAAGTACTGTTCTTCTTTATTCTGAAGAAAAAAGATCAGAAGACTCCCACTGATGTATAGTTATAACAAATGCTTAAGACATTTTATGTATTTATAGAGGAGAGAGTATAAAAGAGCTCTTGCTTTTAGACCAGCTAAACTGTTGGATAGTGCTACCTTCAGTGCTTCCTCGGGCTGGTTATTGGAAAGGTGCTGTCTATCTCTGTTAGCAAGTGGGTCCACTGCATCTCAGAAATTGTATGTAGCTCCTGGCACCTTGATACTGAAAATATGAACATACTTTGAAATAATTTATATAAGAAATAGGCTTATAAAGAGACTGAAGGAAATGACTTGTGAGGTTTTTAGAGTAGGTACATATAGCTTGGAAAAACAGTCACTAGGGAGGGAGTTAAAGAGTAAATTGTAAGCACCAGTCCCTGGAATTAAGCAGAAAGGGAGTTTCTGGCAAGGTGTGGTCACTGCTGGGACTTTACTGAGTCAGTTTTTGGTAGCATCACCAAAATTGGTTGAAATTGGCCTTGTAATTGAACTGTTGCTGCTGGTCCCAAGACAGTGGAAAGATGGCTGGGCTTTGAGGTTTGTTTCCTTTGAGATTGGCAATAGAAATGAAGCAGGCAAGCTGATGTAGTAGTAACCATAAAGATGTTTTACAGTATACAGACCGTTTTATACACAGTCAAATTTAATTTAACTAATTTGAGTTTTCTGAATGTTACTTCCACTTTTAAAATGTTATTAAAAAAGGATAATTGTTTTGATTCCTTTTACAAATTAATTGGTATTGATGTTGAGTCTGTATATATCTTCTGGTATTTTTATTAGTCTCATCAAAAGCTAGCGTTAACAAAGCAAAAAAGAGTCAAACTTTTCCTACTTCAATATGAACAAGATAAAATCTTTCACTGATTGGTTTATTGTTATTCTTTTAATGCCTATTTTTGTTGGCTGTTGGAGTATAATTTGAATAGGTCTAGGAATGTAAAGCATTTTCTGACTATTCTATTAGTAGCTATTAGTAGATTGTGCCAACAATTTCCATAGGTTTATTGTTCTGTGACTTTGAATTATATCTTATGCACAACTTGCTCTCTAATTCTGATTTGCAGATCTCAAAAGTGTGAGGAGTAGGTGAGATGAGCTGCCATACACTTTTTGCATGTAGTCTAGAGAAAAGCCTGTTCAGAGGTCCCTTCAATTAAGTGGCCCTAATTCGTCAAGAGATCGGTTCTTTATGTGGAAGTGTAATATATTTCATTCCTTGTTTCAGTGTTATTTTCCAATTGGTTTGAAAGGGAAGTCCAAGTAAGGTCACCTCAATTAATACCTTTACCTAAACCTAGCAACCACTGGAAAACTGCAAATAATGAAGAAATAAAGTGACAGCACTCTTGATTAGGTTGACCTCCTGACATACAGTGTGGTGCAGTATTGTCTTGACCTTGAATTTGGTCCTATTGGGAACTTAAGTTAAACTGTTCCTCTCATGTAACTTATTTGGGTTCTTACTCAGAGACAATATAGTCCCACAGTAAGCTAAGAATTAATAAATCAGGCTTCAGGAGGAAGAGTTAAGTGAAGACTGCTTTCCAGTCTGTCAGACCTGGTCTAATGGGAGGATTACTGGATCAAGTGGAAATGTAATTATTTTTAAATTTTGATATAACACATAAAGTGTTCTTGATACTGTTAACCATATTAAAGGAGATAACAGATTGGGAAAAGGAAGAGGAGGTATTAGACAGTCCTAAACCAAGTGGTACATGTTGAATGCAAAAAACAGGCTTGTGGTGGATGAGTTATTGCCAGATGACATTTTGTGAGACTTATATTTTTCTCGGAAAAAAAAATCAAGAATTTCTTTAATGATGTACAGATTTGACTAAACTTTTAGAAATTTCACGTAAAAGTATGGAGAACAAAAATCCTAATAAATGTTAGAGTCCTGTTAGTTTACATAAAGTTAATTTCTATACCAGTGTGTGGATACAGTCTAGGGGACAAAAAAGATTGATGATCTCGTTTCAAGAAAATAGAGAATGACTGTTCTTGTGGTTTGTGAGTAGCATTTCTTTGGCCAATTCTTCAGGAACAGTTTAGGTTTATATAAGAATTAAGGCAGAAAACTCATTTCTGAGAGAGAAGCTTTTCTGTGTAGCCATGATATAGTTAAGAAATACAAAATGAAAATTATGTGGCTATTTTAATGTGATTAACTTCCTGCCAGTTCATTAGAAAGGGATTATAAATTACCCCTTTGTTGAGGTTGTTTTACACTTTTTTTAGTGGTATCTACCAGATAAGATTCTTTTGGAATGCAGGCAGGATTTGCATAAGAGTGTGTCATTCCAAGGTACAGCCTGAGCAGCTAAGTATTGTTCCTTTAGGAAAAAAGAAAAATTGTAAAGTCTAAGGAATAAAAATATGGTAAGTTTTAGAAGTCTTGAATTACTGCATTTATATGAAATATAAAATCAATATTAACACTGAGATAAGGTGTAGGGAAAAGAACATGTCCATGGTCAATGGAACAAATGATTTTGGCTGTCTGTTTGTTCAGGACTCAGTTAGAAGTGTGTAGAAGGGTTACTCTGGTCTGGTGTACAGTCTATTGATTGGGACTTAACAGACAAGTGGGTGTTCCTGGTCTTTTGGTGATCTTTTAAAATATCCTTCTTGAGCTGCTTCATTTTTCCTCACTGGAAAATGCTCCTCTGTCAAAGATCTTTGAGCAACCTATTCCAGTCTTGACCATTCTCAATGAAAAAGAGAGATGTTTATTCTCATATTTAAATTTAATTTCTTGTAATCCAAATTGTGCTCATCATGTCTGGTTTCTTTGCTGGATTACCTTGGGAAGAGTTTGGCTCCCTCTCTTTTAACTTCTCCCACCAGGCATTTAATTTCATTAAAATTATTTGGTTATTTAACAAACATCTTCTCCAAACATGATGATGGTATTAATAAGATGAAGAAATCAAGAGGAAGTTTACTGCTGTAAACTGTATTGATCCTTCCAACATTCAAATTGTCACAGTTTACTTTTTCTCCTATATTTGAGTTATTCTCTTGGTCTTATTTTGTCCAGTCAAAAATGTGTATGTCAATCATTACTCTGTAAGAGAAATCCTAGATCAAATGAATGTTTTCTTCTTCTCTTGAAAAATGTGATTTAACTGTTTTGTTCAAATCCTGGCTTTGGTCTTATCATTCCTGCATTCTGCTGTCATCCTCTCTGCCCAATATGCACACTCAAATATTTACAGATCGTATACCTTTTGTCATCTTTCTTTATCATTATCGTTCATCAAAATTTTCCACTGAAGTAGTTTTTTCAGGGAAAAAATGTGATTTGAGAAAATGGAAACATTTATTGAAAAGTTTTGATTCCATTGAAGCAAACAGGAGCTGCACTGGCTGTTTTGTTGGCTTGGACCTGAACACCTGCCAAGAAACCAACTGATGTGATCTGTAGGTGGGAACGTCATGTTTGAGTGAGCTGTCGACCTGCTCTGTTTACAGGAAGAAATTTCTCGTTTTTCTGGAATTCCCTACTGAGCAGGAGCTACCTCTGAAGTTTAATAAACCATGTACTTTTCTATACTTCAATTTGCATATAGTAATATTTACAAAAGAATTTGATTTAAGAACCACAAGGTCTTTCAAGGTTCCTGTAACTTCTTAGATAATGTTATTCATATCATGTACTATATGTAATACGGCCAAGGTTAATTTATTGAGTAAATGCTCAACTTTACTATCTCACACTGTGACTGAAGGTGTTGCTTTTGACACCTGGTATCAAAACTTCAAAATAGGAATGTGTTGGAGGCCTTGTATCTTTTTGGTGCTTTTCTGCCTGTTTTGTTCTCTCTTCCATGGAAAAGTCTGCGTCTTGGCCTTCTCTCTTCTCTAGACTGAGGAACAGAGTTTTAAGATCTTTCATCTGGGCCAGATTGTTCACACTTTTTTTTGGACTAATTTCACAAAGACTCTCAATTTAATGGGTTTTTTTTGCCTTTTAAAAAAATATTGTATGTTACTTTGCTGTCCTGTTTACTTTGCTATCTTACAAACAAATGTCTACTGTGCTTAATTCAGGTAAAGGTCAGCAGTGTTTGTGTACTAGCACACTTTAAACTCTCTATCTTATGTATTATGTCTGCCAGAAAACCTCACCTTCAGCATATACCTTGATTTATATTTAGTATGCAAGTAATTTATAAAGGTAGTATAATTTTATAAGGAGGGTCCTTCTTTTCTGTCACAATTTTTATGCTGCTTAGGACCATCTGTACTCACGTCATTCCTACAATCTCTTCCTGATTAGCCTTTCCAAATAAATGTATGTTTTTACGTGCTTAGGATGTTGGGTTTTGCCCTGTAAACGTATGCATGTAACATTTTTTAATTTCAATTCTGTATTTCTTCTACTCACTTTGGTCTCTCAGCCTGTTTTTCTCCGTGTTCAGCTGATCATCACTTAAAGTGTTTTTTAAAGTGTTTTTCACCAGCACTAGGAGCTTCTTAATCTCAGAAATAGCCCTTAGCAAAGCTTAGTTAAATCTGTTTTTGTGGCTGATAAAGCAGCTGTCATGACCTTCTTGTCTTTTTCTCTGTGAATATTTTTGTATACAGGATCTGCTGTGTCACCCAAAAATTGCTCCTCACAGAAGTGTTCTTTTATCTGAACTTTGAATCATTTAAGCAGAACTGTGAGGAGGACTTTCCTACTGTCAGCTGTCTGAGAAATCATTTCAAAGTTCATGCAGCTCTTTAGGTCACTTTTTTTTTTAAGTTGTCTTTCTTCAGTGTCAGAATTTTTTTTTCACATACTGTTGTACAGCCCCTGCCGCTCTCTAATTAGCTCTCTCTTTATGCCATAGTCAGTTATCAGCATTTGAAAATTACTAGTTCACAATTTTAGTGATGCTGATTTGACTTTGGAGATCTATGTGGTATTGTAAGGAATGAGTCATATAGGATCCTTTCAAGAAGAATATTTGTCCAAGCCATTCCTGTGGATAAATGCACATCCTTCTTCAGTTTTTGTGGGTCTTTACCAAACTCTTGGAAATGTTTTATCTCCTAGGAAAAGAACGGGCTCAGATACATATCTCTCTAATCCTACTACAAATTCCTTCTGTGAACATCTTTTGTTCAAACACCATAGCACAGAGTATCCCTGCATAGGAATGATTTAAATTCCAAATCAAGAAATGTTTTTCTGCCTCAAAAGAAAAAAGTAGTTGAAAATTTTGCAGAAATTTCAAGTGTACTGTTGAAGACATGTTGGATAGTTTGGTCAATCATTTGCTGACTGATCTCTCTGAGTGATGAGGAGTCTTTTACTGTTCTGGACTCTGTTCCTTACCATCAACCACAGGTGTATGGGACAGCGTTATAACCCTCTAAAGCCTTTGTTTTGCTGGACTGAAAAGACTTGTAATTCTACTAATCACCTAGATTTGCCATGCCTGCCCATTCATAGAGAGTCAAGAGTTCTCTTTCTTGATGTGTGTAATGATGATGATAATAACCCGAAATTTACATTTCTATGTAGATCCATCAGCTCCTTGTACAAGGTCTGAAATTTCTGTGTGATTGATGCAGAAACTTCTCAGGCAGTTTCCTTATCTTCCAGCCTCTTTTTCTGGGTATTTCATGCGAAGTCAAACTTTGCCAAATCTGCAGTTTCCTTTTGTTTAAAATTTAAACCTGGTAAGGCTGAGTTTAGGGTAAGCCCCAAAATATTACATTGCAGAATGCAGAAGACAACTGCCAACTGTACAGCATGCAAATGGGATGCAGAGTGTATGGGGAGGATATGTCCCAGCAAAGACTGAGTATCAATCTCAGAACCAGAGGAAGTTTTTTCCACCCAGTATAAACTGTCCTTGAGCAAGTCTGTGAAGCCAACAAACTGGAATTTGTTCTGTGACTTTGCGTACCTTGGCTTGCAGATCCAGATAAAGTGAAATTCAGTTGGATTTGCTTTCAGTCAATATTTAAGTAAATCACTCATTACTTATCAGAACAGATGGCACTGCTGTTTGAGGTGTGTGGTTCATGATGACTGGAATTTCTTTTTGCATTCCTTAAAAAGAACTCCCGAGTACTCCCTTTGAGACTTGATTTTTAGTAAATGTGCTCAAGAGGAGCCAGCTACATCCTGGGCTGCATCAAAAGCAGCATGATCACCAGGCTGAGGGAGGTGATTCTGCCCCTCTGCTCTGCTCTCATGAGCCCTGTGTCCAGCTCTGGGACACCCAGCATAAGAAGCACTATTGGAACCAGTCCTGAGGAGGGGCCACTGAGGTGATAAGACGCCTGAAGCACGTCTACAAGAGGACAAGCTGGAAGAGTTGGGGTTGTTCAGCCTGGAGAAGAGAAGGCTCTGGGGGCACCTTAGAGCACCTTCCTGTACCTCAAGGGGCTACAAGAGAGCTGGAGGGTGTTGTTTTACAAGGGCATGGAGTGGCAGGACAAGGGGAAATGGCTTCAAACTGTGTGAGGGCAGGTTTGGTTTAGGTACTGGTAAGAAATTCTTCAGTGTGAGGGTGATGAGGGCCTGGCATAGGCTGTCCCATCCCTGGAAGTGTCCAAGGCCAGGTTGGGTGGGACTTGGAGCAACCAGGAATAGTGGAAGGTGTCCCTGCCCATGGTGGTGAGGGTGGAGCAAGATGATCTTTAAGGCGTCTTCCAACCCAGATCATTCTATGGTTCTATACACACATTGTCCTTTTTCTTTCAGTTCTGGTGAATTTTCTCAGAACTTAAATTACTTTGCTAGTAGGAGAGAATGTTCTCTCTTGTGCACGTGCTGAATGAAATCCCCGTAGACTGAGTGTGTGGAAAATCACATTTTAATTCTGTGAGCTGTTCCTTAATAAAACAATATAATATCCTTTCTGTTTAGCTTTTTTAGAATAGAATGCTGCAGTATGGATTAGAAGAGCCATGTAATTAAAGGTTTCTGGTTGAAATAATCTCTTTGAGATTCATTTTGGTGTCATTTTCATGGCTAGGTTTATTTTTCAGAGAAATAGGCTCCTTATCATTGTTGGTTTAGTTTAAGTATCATTGTCTGGGATTAGTGTCTGATATTGAGCTGGTTAATGTTAGATTAAATGTGAAGATTTAGATCAGATTGCTCAGTTATGAAATATTGCTCAGCAGAGGAGTAGGCAGTTCAGATGTTATCTTTCTGTAATCCATTATTTGCTTTCTCCTCTTCCATTTTTACAGGAAGACATCTACATGTATGGAGGCAAAATTGAAACAAGTAATGGCAATGTCACTGATGAGCTGTGGGTTTTCAACATACCCAGTAAAACATGGAGTACCAGAATTCCTGCAGTACTTGTCCATGGCCAGCAATATGCTGTGGAGGGTCATTCAGCACACATAGTAGAGCTGGACAGCAGAGATGTGGTTATGATTATAATTTTTGGATATTCTTCCATATATGGTTACACAAGCATTGTGCAAGAATACTACATCAGTAAGTCTGCTTCAAATCATTTTTATCACGTACTGATACAAAAAGTGCTGGTTTTTTTTAAAGTGAATATCACTCCTATTTTCAGAAAGAAAAAGATGTGTTTTCCGGAACAAATAAAGCCTCACCGTTTTTTCTTCCAATTATGTACATCAGATTTCTTGTTAAGCAAAGCATTTCATATGTCTTTGGAGCATCAGGACTTTTTCCATTGTGTACATGGTTGTGGTATCCTAAATGGGATAAAAATTGACACCAGAAATTCCACACTGTGGTAATTGTGATGAAACGTATTTTTTTTTTAGCACAGACTTGCTGTTTTTATCACAGAGTAGAAGAGCAAAACCAACAATAATTTAGTTATTTTAAAAGTTCTTCAATATTGGTGTATTATTTTCATTCTATTGTGTTCTTTTTAAATGTAATAACTTAGTTCATCATTATATATTGGGTTCTCTCTAAAAGATATACATGTTGCTGTTAGATGTAGTAATTGAAAATGAACTCTTGTTTTCTGTAAATAACCTACCATGTCTGTCTGGGTTTCCCCTTGTGAACTGCAAGCTGTTCCTAGGGGTGATTTTAAATGCTAAAATTAAATAAACCAAGAGAAATCTTTTTACCATACGCATGGTACATGTAAGATACTATTTCAATGGAATAATATTGAAAATCTACATCTGATAAATTCTTAGGAATATTTATATGCCTACTAATTAAAATTATAGTCTTCTACTTTTTTAAATTCCTTTTTTCTGTTGAGTTTATCTGAGTCTCTCAGTTATTTATGCAATTGCAGAAGGCATAACACAAAATTTCAAAGTAATACCTACATGTTAAAGGATAATAATTTTTTTTAATTGTTCCAGTTAACTTTTTTTCATGTGTGTATATTTATATAAACACTGTTTACGCAGATTTATAGGTTGGGGAAATCCCTTTAGAAATCAGATGGTTCTTATGCTCTCTGGCATTATCTCTGATGGCAGTGTCAAAATTCTATAACAATGTTGAGAAAGGATAAAAGCGATTGGCAATAAGAGGAAGAGCACCATGATGTGCTTTATCCACATTGAAAAATTCCAATTTAACAGCATAAAAACTACTATAAAACTCTGGTCTGAGAAAGATGTCTCACAACAGTATTCTGAGATTTGTTAACTATTAAAGGCCATTTTTTGGAAAAACTTAATTTCAGAAAGTTGTTTCCTTTTTGGCCTACCAGAGACGATTTTTTTTCCTGTGACGAAAACAATATGTTGTTCTAGCTTCTGCATGCTCATTCAGTGTAATGTCTGTTGGAACTTTAAATTATTTGCTTCTTCTGTTGGAACTTTAAATTATTTGCTTCTTCACATGCTGCTAATTTAGTATGGAGTACAAGTACCAATTTTATTCTCACCTATTATTGTCGTTAGTTTAATTAGGAAGAAGGGAACATGATTTGTAGAGTAAAATTTTCTGCCTGGCCGATTTTATTGATGGCCTTATGGTTGAAATGGACAGCTTGTTCCTATTTTAATTTTCTTTTTTTTTAATGTTACAACTAAGTTTGTGGAGGATTAATAAAAGAGAGTATAGCTAAGCATATATAACACAAAAAAACCAGAAAAAATCCCAAACCTTTCCTACCATGGTGATAAGCTTGGAGTAAGAGAAAGCACTTCTCTGTCAGTTATGTGTCAATTATTCTCAAGTTTTAATGTCTCCATTTTGAGATTGTATTTTTATCATATTCTAGTGAGAGATTTAGTTTATTACAGAAAATGTGCTTCACTTGCATCAAATATAAAGGAAACTTGTAACAATATCGGGTATCACTATGGAAACCCATTGACTTCAGCGAGTCTCCTCATCTGATGAAGGATTGATTATTGGGGCTCGCAGTGCTTTGCAGAACATGGTGTACCTGGACCACTGCTGCCACAGAGAATTCTCATGTTTCATTTCACCTCATTGCATCTACCTCCTTTCCCTCCCCTCTAAGTTAAATGAATTTTGTGGTAAATTTTCCTGAATTCTGTGTCGACTGGCATTTATCTACAGTTTTGCAGCTGTAGGAACACATTTTTAACCATAAAATTCCTGCTGGTGGTTTGAATTAAGAATGACTATTTTTTGGGAGGACTTCAGCAGTTCAGAATCCAAACTTAAAAGACATAGGAAGTGAGAAGTATTCCTGTGAACTCACCTGAACAGGAAAGGCAATTTCTTAAAAATGAGGGCTTCTGACGTTATAGAAAGACAAACAAGAACCCAATTTTCTCTTTCTCTGCTTGCTTTAAAAACGTATTACTTTAATATTTCAAATTGCACTGCTTTATTGTTTCTACATGTTATCAGTAATGGCTTTTAGTCCTAATGAAGGCTGTTTTTCAAGCATTGGTCACATGCCTACTTTTAGAAAGAGACATAGAGGCAGTTTATCCTTTGGTTCATATGAACTGACATCTTTAGGATCCAGTTCTTTGATGAACCTGATCCATGGAATTTTGGTGCTAAAGCATTCTTTAGTTGCTGTGGCCGTGATTTCCGTGGAGTCTGGGTTAAGAAATATCTGAAGTGGTTTTAAATACTGGTGGAATTCCTAGCTTTTCATGTAGGTATGTAGTTCTTGTTAATAAAACATGTCAATCAAAGGTGTACCTGATCTGAAAATGTCTCTGGCATAGTTGGATTAGGGAAGAAAGTAATTTCTATCAAAATAAATTCTGGAATAATTGGACAGGGTTTGCAGGCAGATTTTCACCATGCAAAGTCACGTGAATTTATTTCTTCTCCAAAGGTGGTTGCTGCAGGAACAAAAGAGCTTCCTGTTGTCCTTTCTTGCTGTGCCCAGACTTACGACTTCTGAGGAACCAGTAAATCCTCATATGGGAATTATGTGAATGATTTTACTAACTTGAACCATAAAGCTTTTCTGGGTTACTCCCCAGGGAAATTTATTTCCCTTTAGGTTAGCAATACCTCATAAACCTTCTAAGAATCTCAATGTGAGTCTCAAGGTGAATATAATAATGGTGTTTTGTTTTAGCTGAGTTTTATACAGGCTCCTTGTATATTAAGAAACTTCTGAATAAGTCTTCTGTGATTTCATCTTATTTCTTTACAAGACAGCTTTCTTTGGATTAACAGAATATCACTGTTTTCTAGATTGAATTTTTTTATGGCTTTAGAAGTAGGTTATAGATTCCTTTTGATTAAAAGTATTTTTTGAAATAATGTAAAAAGAAATGGCCCCATGATGTAACATGCTTCCTCTTTTTTATTAAAATTAGCATAAGCTTCATGGTTGCTTGAAAAATTTTAAAGTTTGTTACTGGGATGAAATGAAGATGACACACTAAGGTGCTTCTTAGACATTTTATTCTTTTTACCTGATCTGTCTGAAGGTTGTATTGTGATAAGGACAGATCAGGTATCTTCCTTATTTTTACACTGTGTACCAGACTTGAAATTTAAATCTGGAAAAAAAAAATCCTATTTCCTTATTTCTGGCTTGTTTGTTCATGAAGCTTTTTCTGCATTTGACTTTTTAAGCTGTTGAGAATGCAATTTCACATGACTAATTTGGTCAATCAAGTACTTCTTATGATATAATAGTAGGAAGAGGGGGATCTCTGAGTATGAGAAGGGTTATTTAAACACCTTCAATAAAAATGGAATTTTTATTGAAAAAGATAGGTGAAGATTCATATCAATACGCTGCTTCAAAAAGATCATATGCATAGTGATGTCTTTAAATATAGACAGGATTGTATTTTTGTCTGAATGATGCAATATTCAAGATGCTGAAGCGAGAATGATATCAAAACCATATGTATGCATTTCAGCATTTGAAATTCAGACAACTCAGCTAAGTTTTAGAATGGGAGATAGAAGGAGCAACTGTAAGACTGCTTTTGACTTTTATTTCAGAAAGATGTTGCTGGACCTCTTTAGGTAGTTATTCACAGGACATGGTTTTTTTTTAATTCAAGAAGGAACAGGTTTTCATATTTCTGCCCAAGTCATGTAAGTGATGCAGTGTTACTCTGACAGTGTTCTAAATGCTGCACAGAATCATAGGCCCACTTAGGTTGGAAAAGACCTCAGGACCATCAAATACGACCATGGCTACATAAATCATAATACTCCATAAATGCTACATGAACCAGTCAGATATAAATGCAAAATATTCTATTATGCATATTATCAACAGCATTGTGTCAATTTATGTGGAGAAATAGTTCTTTTTCCCTTAAAAACGTATATGCCAATCTCTAGGACTGCTCATTAGATAAATAAATGAAGATACTGTTGGGAATAGAATGCTGTATCTGCAGGCTGACTCCTCACCAGCCCTCTTACATAAATTTTATCAAGTAAATCTATTTGTTATCACAGTAATATGTACGTAATATGCAGTATTATCAGTACAAATTTGGTATTTGTGTTCAGAATTGCACTTCTTAATGGCTTGATAATATCCAACATGGGGATTGAAATAAAATACTACTTACATTACACTACACATAAATAATGTAAATATTCTGTGTCAGCTATAAGTAGTGTATTACACAAATATGAGCATTCATACACACAAAATCATCACAATTCTTCCTCGGAATCTATACTTTATAACTTGCCATAAACACTTCTTACTGAAAAAAAAAAGTAACTTATAGAGGCAGTGCCTGGAAACTATTTAATGGAAGTATAATAGCGAAAGTAATAACTGAAAATCATGAGCCTCTTCATGAGAATCGGGAGGAAAAAGAGTTAATCTAAGGTACCTACATAATATCAGATAAAAATTGGAATAGAATTTAACCTAACTTTCAGAGGAAGCAGGGTGTATGGTGTTGTGTGCTAGCCTTGGATAAATAACTTTCTAATGGCAGCCAATTGAGGTTAAGAGCTGGGAGACTGCTCCATTTTGAATGTCCTTGTCCAGGCTCTCTGTTCTTCTGACATAATCTCCAAGAGGCTGGAAGTGAATTACTTCTGTTTGGCATCTGTAGAACTGACTCCCAATCATCGCAGGCTCTTCTGTATGGGCTGCCTTGAGCAGGAATTACCTCCTGGCTTGCTCTTTTTGTGACTTACATCATCATCTAGGAAGATGGAGGGGTAAAAAAAGACATTTTGGGGCTACAGGCAGCAAGAACTCACTTAACAGCTGTCTTTTTTTTTTTGCTATGGTAAAGTATTTTCCAGTTGTGTTCTCTTCTTCAGTCATAATAGCTATTGTGGCTGGTTTTATTTGGTGTCTCTTTGCAGTTATTAATCATGTGATGTAAAATGTGGACTTAAATGCCAATTTAATGCGCTGTTATCAAATTATTCTTTTGTGAGTGTTCAGCAACTGAATGGGTATATTTGCAGTTAAATAACTAAGAAACAGTAGTTGGAAATGGATTTTAGCTCAGTAATTTTACGGTTACTCCCAAAGTGCCTGCCCATATCCACGCACACTTTGAGCTACCTTATGTTGCGTGATTCTCACAACTCACTGCAGTTCAGCCTCTGCCAGGCTCCTCCAGACTCCCCATGACTGAGCACAGGTGTTCCTAATGAATCTGAAGGAGCTGCAGCACTGAATTCTCATTAGCTATCTCTGGCAAGAATTAATCATAACTCCTAATTTCATATTTTCAAAAAGCTTTGGGCTTTTTTTATTTTGTTTGTTTAGTGTGAATGTTGAAGTCACGTGAGAGAGGATGAGATACTGCCTGGCAGCTGTAACAATGATGTATTTGTGATTTAATTAAGAAGAGCAGATAATAGTCTGACAACATTATCTAATTGCAGATATTTGGATACATTGGTATAAAACTACTTCTTAAAACAAATCCGAGTAGTTATTGCTGTATTTAGAATTACAGTGGAAATTATTTTAGATATTTAAAAAGTCCTAGTACTGTGATTTAGCAATAGTAACCCTTAAAATTATGGTTTTTTAAAATGTCTCTTCAAGGGTCTAACTCTTGGCTTGTACCAGAAACAAAAGGAGCAATTGTTCAAGGTGGATATGGCCATACCAGTGTCTACGATGAACTGACAAAATCTATTTATGTCCATGGTGGATACAAAGCATTGCCTGGCAATAAATATGGATTGGTGGATGATCTTTACAGATACGAAGTTAATACTCGGACATGGTAAGTTGGATTTATAATGTGGGAAACCAAGTTGCAGGTTACTGAAGAAAACATAAGTGTAGAGTAAGGTTCTAGCAAAGTGATGCAGGTACCTCCAAATCGTTTGCATGTTGCAGAACAACATGTTCTCTGCAGCAAAATGGAAGAATTCTGGTGAGGGTCTAGACTTGAGTCAGTGGATTAGTGGAGCTATACATTGAAAGGATGGCAGGGAGGAAGCTTTGTGCATGTTCTACAAATTAGGAAAAGGTTCTCCTTTCCAGACACAACCACTGCGCGGAAATAGCACATTTGTACTGTTTCCTCATGGTGTGAATGTACTGCTGGTGTACATTTAAGCAACTGTTATTTAAATGACTAGAAAACCCTAAGAACTGTGGAAGGTTATTTTTCACAAAACTATCAGAAATAAGAGAGAATACCCCTGGTATTATGTAGGAATCCTTAGTTATGAATGCTCTTGGTGTATCTATTTCTATCAGTTCTTGTTCCTCAAGTTTATTGTAACTTATGAAGGCTACTTGTATGTTATGAATAGAAAGTGACCTTGAATGTTTTTTCTTACCTTAGAGATGATTTGAGATCAAGAACTATTTCTTGGAACATTTTATTCTTGTGATTTAATATTTGTGTTGAGTACTAATGGCTTCACTTTAAGCACCCAAAACTTGCTCTCATGTGTTGGAAACATGGGTTTGATTTCTCTGAGACTCTTAATACTATTAACTCATGGCATTTGGAAACATTAATACAAGAATTTTTTGTTCCTTTTAATGTATTTTTAAGTTCCTGGAATTTTAATCCTTTCTTATTATATTCTATTTTTGGAGCAAAGTGATATTTTTTCCTTTGATGGTCTGTTCAACAATAAAATAATAATAATTGTTGGAATATTTTTATGCATTATTCATATAAAAACTACTAAAGAATGCTTTGGTCTACTCTGTACTAATGTAGCATTCTCTGCAGCCTGTAGAGAGCTCAAGTCTTTTTTTTGTGAGATTTACCCTGGAAGTGAATTTTACTGTGGGACTGAAAACAGGGTCAGGGGATGGAGTAATGACACGTAGTAATACAATCTTTAATCTTTGTCTGCTGTATCTGTGACACCTTATAGTTAGCATTCAAAACACTCAATGCGGTAACAGCCTGAATGTGCCACTGGATAGGTGTGGTAGGAGGAAGAGTTGGAACTTTGATGGCTCTCTCATGCCCATGTCTGTGTCATTTGCTGGTCCTCACTGCTTTTCTCTGACACTCATTCTGTTTCTGTGGCTGATCTGGCAGAGGTTCATAGGCTTCACTAAGTTGTGATATACAAATCTGATTACCTGTTCAACTCAGTGGCATGTAGGTTTTCATTTCTTAATACCAGTTAAACCACCTTTATATTTCCTGGAATGTGAGGGGGCAGTATTTTAATTCCTAGTGTGAACTGTATTCCTAATACACGATGGGGAATTACAGTGTTGGCAATCCCTGCATTGCTTTGCATTACTGCCCTGCTGCTGCAGCTGGGGCACGATGTGGAGCTGGGCTTGGATAATGGCCCGAAGTAGTGGAAGCACCTGCTGGCTCCTGGGTATTCCTGTTACCATTATGGAGTCGTGCTGCTGTGTGCAGCGCTTGGCATCGGCATAGTTAACACGGGCTGATGTTTGCAGATCCACGAATATGTGCATAAATAATGAATTCAGCATGCTGTGACTCCCACAGAATTTGCATGGGGTTGATATGTGTTGGAGAGTTCTCTAGATTGCCCTCATTAGTGATGCTAATGAATAGTGAAAATCATGGCCAAATTAACAAACTTCCAGTTCTGCTGGATCTTGAGGAATCTTGCTGTTACTGGGAGGGATGAAACTCAGCATACAATATGCTAAGGTTATAGGGAAAAAACCCCCCACACTATGGTGGGGACCAGGAGTGGGGCAACACTCCTGGATGGGTCACAGATAGAAAAATGAGCAGCCCAAAAAAAGAAAACTTGTGGAGATTTTGTATATCCGCTGTGGAGAGTCCTTAGTTTTCCCCAGAACAGTGTATGTCTCTTTAGTGATCAACACAACTATTTGTAGACAGCTGCAAGGTAGGATAATCAAGGCAGAGCCTGGTGTATAGCAATTAGTGTAAATTAGGCAGTAGGGGCTGTAGAAAACTGGAGAAGCAAAAGGCAGAAAGGTATCTATAGTCCAAATGGACAAGGATAACATGTTCTTGGGATATTATCATTCTTTCAAGTCATAGCAGCAGAATTCCTCCATTGCCAATTGAAAATAACTTAAAAATAATGTCTTGTTCTCTTTCCATGTAATTCCTGATTTTCTGTGTTGCTAGCTGATAAGTTGAACCCAAATATCACATTTATCTGGGGGTGCCATAACTATCCTGTATCGAGCCAATTCCTGGTTAGAAAACCACACTTACGTGGTGCTCTCTTTTCAAAGCATGTTAATCAGAAATACACAAGAGAAAAGCAAGTCGCTTAATAGGATTAAAAAAAGGGGGTCAAAAGCAGAAGCACGTGCGTGGGTGTGCAAGTGGATTGAAGGAGTTGTCACGTTTTTAAGCAATAAAAAAGCTCATTTATTTTCATTTAGTCTTTGATATTTCTTTTGATGTTACTTTCTAGGGCTAGGGGGAAATTTATTTAAATAATAATATCAGAATTTAGGTTTGATGCCTTCCTTTCAACTTGTTTAAACATGCAATCTTTTGTCACTTAAAAATATCTCATTTTTGATTGTTTTATGTCATTATATAAGAAAAATGAGATGTACTTTAAACGCTCTCCCTCAAACATGATGATGATGATGTAAAAATACTGAATGGATATTATGAGAGTGATTCAAGAGACGCAGTATTATTCAGTCAGAATGAAAGATTGTTGCATTGGTTTGTTACAGGAAACAAATGACAGTTTAGTTGTAGATGTGAGCAGCGTGTAGTAATGTAAATGAAAATGAGAGTCTAAACTTGTAAACTTAGATTACTGAGACAATGAAAGGTTATTAGGGGAATGTAAAACATATTTTGTACTGGTGATCTAATCAGGTCTTCACAAACATGTCTACAGCTGGTCTGCTTAACTAATTCATCTGGCAAAACCCACAAATGGTTACTCTCTTCCTTGGTAAGATTTATGTGCTGGGATTGAATCAAGTTTGTATTCTGTTCTTTCTACTGGCCCCACATCTGCCACTTTCAAACTGTGGCATTGATAGCTCTTGGCTACTGTTGGGCTGTGCTATTGCTCTGGCACAAAGCAGACCACACACGCAGAGGCTGAAGTGAATAAAGAGACAGATCAAAGGCTCAATGTGCGTGGACAGTTTTTTTTCCTCAGCACTGAAGTTCTCTATGTTTGAGTTTACCAGTCTGAATAAGTTTATGAAGCAGTGCGTTTTTGTCATACCTAGAATGACTACCATTTCTTTTCCAGGTCTGAGTGTTCAATTAATTAGAAAAAAAAAAAAAATCCCTTTGCAATATGTAGGATGGTCTAAAGATTGTTGTGGCCTTCTAAAGAATTTTTTATTGCATTTCTTGAGCAAAAAACCAGCATGGCTAAGGATATATAAGAATATGAATTAATACTATGAATGAGTTTTCATCCAGTTTTGAGTAAAATTTACCATATCAGTAGTCATTCCTGAAGAATGTAAACATGTTAAAAATTATTTCAGATACATTATTTGGCAAACTATTTTTATAATTAGAAGTGTGATATTTTAAACAAATGATAAATACGTATTTGTTGTACCATGAGAAAATGGATAATCCTAGAAACAATCTGATTAAATTTCATTGTATTTACTGAGTAATAGCTATAGTTTACTCTTTTCCTTGTTTTGTGTTGCTTTCATCTATAAATTTTCTTGATGCCCATCTACAGTTTTTCACATGCTAGTATGTATTAATTTGTTCTTATGTTTTGTAGGACTATTTTGAAAGAGAGTGGCTTTGCAAGATACCTTCATTCGGCTGTCCTGATTAATGGAGCTATGCTCATTTTTGGTGGAAACACTCATAATGATACTTCCCTGAGCAATGGTGCAAAGTGTTTTTCTGCTGACTTTCTTGCATATGATATAGGTATGTCTTGTACTGTATTTTTCTCGTTTGAGTTTTAAATACCACAATTTTGCTTTCTCAAGTCCAGCTAATGTGTTTCTTCAAAGTTTTGATCCCAAGCACCTTCAAGTGATTTATAAATTATACAGATTTTTATTCCACTTTGTCTAGAGATTTTGGGTTGTGGGACAAGGCACAGCAGCATTCGTGCTGTTCTCAAGGCCCTGGATATTTTTATTGTATTTTGGCAAGACAGTTTTAAGAAAGACAAACTCAAAAAAGACTCTGCATGGCAAGTGGTATTAAGGCTGACTGAAGCATGAGGAGCCTTTAGGAGATGATAAAAGGATGTGGTATATTTAATTTCTCAAGAGTGTGGCTGAGAGCAGAAAAGATTGTTGTTTGTAAATATATGATAAGAATACAGTTTGGAGGAAAACTGTTTGATAAGACAAGACTAGATGGGTGTCAGCTTTCATTCTGTAGAGTGGTTCCAACCCTTGGAGCTGTACACTTATGGAAAAGCCTCCCTATAGGATTGTGGAGGCTATAAATATAAGATAATTTAGTGAGTCCATAATCTGTTTCCTATCTTGTGCCACTGCTGTTCTTACCATAAATAGTTTTTCCCTTCCCTGATGTTCATGTCCATATTTTATACACAGGCTTTAAATATAAACATACAGCTCATATTTGGGCTTTAAATATAATCATACAGCTCACACTGGGGCCAAAAAGCACAGTCACTTGTCCTGGGAGCCAAAAAATGGGAAATGTGTTGGAGCAGCCTGGGAAATGGACTCATGCATGATGCTGGTGAGAATAGCCTGTGGATATTGCCTGGATCTATTTTTGGCAAGTGTTTATCAGCTGCCTGCAGTGGTAGAAGAGGCTGAGACATGATCCTTCTTTTAGGACTAGTTAATGGCTCTTTATGTCATTCACTGTAGATATCAATGCAATGTTTTTGCTTTAATACAAAAATAATGGCTAAATTCAGAACATGGAATGTATATGGGTTATTTCCTGCCATTTTTAATGGGTGTGTAAATAATACCTGTGCAAAACAGTTGAATTTTTTTACTGTACCCCTGTATTGAATATTCCATAGCTTCTTATAAGAATCTGATGGTGTGAGCTATTGATTTTGTTCTCACTTCAGTTTACATGTGGATTTAATTTTTAATGAAACAGAGCTCCTTTCTCATTTTGGAGCATAATATTATTTATTAGTCTACATTTATTTGTAGCATGTGCATTTAGAGATCAATAGTGTGAGTCCCAAGATTGGAATAAGTGTAACTTTCTGCCTTTCGCACACCAGTAGTTTTTTATCATCTGTCATGAAAATATTTTATGCTGTTTTTTTTTTCTCAAGTAGAACAATACTTTTGTTTGTCTAGTTGGTTGTAATGTTTAATACAGTATTTGTATTCTCTTGCAAGTCACATTCTCTGTGTTATCAAACTGATGAAGTACAAAAGAAGTGGATGTAGTAGTTACTCTTTGGATGTAGTAATTAATCTTAAAAATTAAATATATGAAGATTGATTCCAACTTATTCTTCTGTAATATTTGTTTTACCAACTTAGAAACAAATCTCACAGCAAACATTAGATAAAGACATATTTTTCAGAAAACTTGAAATATTTTACAAAGAATTAAATAATTATGCAATGGGTATATTTCAGAATCTTATTTACTTTGTATCATGAGTTTTTGAACAATGCTTGGAGGAAAAAATATATGATGCTATCAGCATCACATTTCCTAGATACCTTGCAAGTGATGGAGTGTTGTGCCTTGTCTTGTAAAAAATGGGTGCTGTCTGGAAACCAGCTGAATCCTGGAGATAGAGCCTATGCTATTTATGTTCAAGTTGGGCTAGAGAGTACTTTTGATTATCTCTCTTATTATATGTGACATAGTCCTCTGGATAGATTGCTTCAGCTTTTTATTACCCATGAAAACGCTGTTTCTCATATTAATGTGGAATAACTGTTCGTATGGCTTCATTTTGGTTAAGCTTAGCTTTCTAAAAGGTTGGTTTCTAAGGCAGTTTGGTAATCCACACTCCTCCTCTAGTCCAGGGATAGAGATAAGTATCTCCAGAGAGGAATTAATTTTACCAAGCTTAGGACAGAGTTACCTTTTTTCCCCTCTGCTTTTCTGAATCAGTCATTACTCTCTAAGTTCTGAGCTTAGTCTATAACAAGTTTTAGATATTTAAATATGTCATGAGCCAAGAGCTCAATTCAGTAATTTGAAATACTTACTGCATATTAGTTAAATCTGAAGACACAGAGATGGGGAGATGTTATAAAAACTGCTATGGTGGGACACTTTTCATAATTTAATATTGCTTGATGTATTTTCTTATGTAGCAGTAAATATATGATGAGAAGACTGCTGCATTAAAAAAAAGAGCTTTAGAAATCTGGCCTTGGTATGCTTTTGTCCTCCTTTGGTATTTTACCACCAGGTTGCCCCTGGGTTGCTCTGGCAGCTCCTTAAAGATCCACGAAGGGTCATTCTTGTAGAGATTGGGTATTTTCTAACCTATGCTGTTATTGCTTCATTAATCTGAAAGAGGAACCTTGGCAGTGGGGACAGTCTTGAATGCTGTGGTTGACCTGCAATTTTCTAACTGACGTTGGTTGTAGCTTTTTTTTACGAGGGCCCCCATGTGCTTAAAACTTACGTTCATATTCCAGTCAGGTCTTTGAAAAGTAATTTAGATTATGAGTATTCACATGCAAAATTTGCAGATAAAAATAGATTAATTAGACACGCAGAATCAGAGTTTAAAACAGATTCTAACTACTGAGACCAGTATTAAAATATGATTAAATAAAAGCTTTTTTAAAGAGTAAGGATGTTTATTTTAGTTTCTGGCCAAATGGTGCAGTTAGTAAATACACTTATGCATGCCTAAGTTCCTTAAGTTTCAGTTTAGGAAGTATTCAGTCTCTGTCCTTTTGTTCCACATTTACCAGTTATCAAGGTGTCTGGATACCCTAGATATGTAAGAGAATTACTGGCAGGGAATGTCTATAAAAGCCAAAACCTGAAATCCTGGGAACATGGCAGCTGTTTCTGTGCTCTCTCTCTCTCCTAGTGGTGGTTGGAGTTCTGCATTGTTTGGGTCTGTGGGGGATGTGCAATAACCCATATGTTTACACTAATAATATACTCCACAATATTTCTTTTGTTACGGTCTGGATTTCAGTTTGTTATTATGGATTAAATAGTATGCAAATTCGATTGCTTATGAAAGACAATATTGCATGTGAAATGTTAAGTTTCTTCTAGGGTATTCCAACAAAGCTTAAAAACATTATCCTTTTTGGAAAAAAAATTTCAAAATTATCTCATGAGATTGACTTTAGTTCCACTTGCAATCAAACGTATTTCTTGTATTTTGTAATAAAAGGAATTGTTCATTCATAAGTTGTTTGCTTGTAAAATAAGTTGTTTCACCTCTAGTCTTTGCTGTCAACAAAATGAACAAGTTTAAATATCTGTAAATTTTTTTTTCCAATATGAACACATCTTTTTTTTGCAGTTCTCCCTCTTTCTGGAGTTAAAAATGAATTATCAATGTGCCATCACGAAGAAAATATAAAGCAGTGCCTGTGAAAGATTACGTTTTATGTGTTCCTGAGCACTTAAGTTATAAATGTAGTTTTGGTGCAGTCTGTAACAGCAATTATCTCCATATTGCTGTGCTATTAGAAGAGCAAAGCCATAATAATATAATGCACTAATTGCTTCATTTAATAGCAAAGCTTAAGGTTGTTGATTTCTTTATATTGCTTGGGGAGTCACTGTTATGTGTATAGACTGTTGTAGATGTTGGTTCTATAGTTTAAATCGATTCATGCTGTTTCGAACATACTTGCTGTTGTGTTTTCCTGAGAGTAAGGAGATTTTTATTATCTGATTAAAGAAAAATATTTATGCAGTGTGGAAAGACTCAGAAAATAAGTTTTCTGCTAGTACATAACTTTCATGATGTTTTAGTTGTTTATGTTCAGTGTTTAGTCGTCCAGAGTCATAAACGAGAACCAGACAGAAGTATAATGGTGTCCATATGTTGTGAACCAGCATTACTTCTTTTACCAATGAAAAATGAACTTAGTAATTATTAGAAATATGTAAAGAGAAACTAGAATTACAAGCTGGCATTGGATTCTGTGTAGCACATACGCACTGCAGTGTTGCAGGGTGTGATTGAGCAGAATAAATACATTGGCATGTCAAATCTATTTAAATAGTTTGAAGTTTAGAAATTATTTATTAAATGTAAGCATAAAGTAGGTGGTTTCGTATACCTTCTCTTGAAACAAAGCTCTGAATGCAGTAAGAGGTTGTCACTAAATCAGGCTGCCAGTGCTGAAATCCAAATGTGATCCTGGAGGTGAAATATGGCACATTGGTTGCCCCTTTTTTAGAGACTGTCCTAACAACTTTTGCTTCCTATTTTTAACAATACTATTTTTTTCTATTATTTTTTTTCCTCTGTTCAGTCACATTTTGGTAAACCTAATCTTAGTTAATTTTTAAAATCAAATCTATTTTCAAGTATTTTACTGATATGACAATGTTGATTAGAAAGTATTTGGTTGGTTTGTTTTGGTTTATTTTTTTTTTTCCCTATAAAATCATACTGGGAAACCTTCCCATAGTGTATGAATACTATTGCAGCATTGAGAACTTTCCCATGAAATGTCCTGGTCGTCTCTGATATCAGTAGTGCAGTGTTGCCAGTAGGTTGTAGATGAGATGTGCTGAGGCCTGACCTGTTGGAGTGTGGGCTCTGCAGAGAAATACCCTGTGCAAAGTTCAAGTGGGGATTTTCTGTGCCAGCGTCAGCTGGATTGCTTCAAATCCGTTGCATTTCTGTGGTGTTTCATGACAGAAATGTGTGTGACTGGCAGTTTGCTGTCAGAGCCACTTCTGTCTCATCTGGTAACCATTTAAGCTACACCAGGGAGGAGGATGAACCTTTTTCTTTTAATGTTATAATGTGGTACAGCTTGTTCTTGAAGCAGAAGCCTTAGTAATAGAGAGAAAAAACCCTTTATTTCTTCTTGCACTTTTCAGTGACTAAAAATCCTGCTAATCAGTTTGGAATGAATAGTATTGTTTCTTCATCTGCTTAGTAACTGGTTCTATTAAAAGCAGAGTGTGCTTCCATGTGCTGTACCTGGTTACAGATACAACTAATACTGTATCTTCCACTTGCTATCTGTATAATGCCTTGAGGGCATAACATTTTATGGAGGAAAGTATTTTATTCTTTACTGCACAGAGCTTACCATCATTATTAGACTTAATGTAATAAACACAACACACAGAATGCTGTAATATTGATAAATCATGTTGTAAATCATATTGCATTTGCCATCTGTCATTTTTTTTCTTTGAACAGTACAGTGAAGTCTGGAAATTTGGCTACTTAGAGATGTTCAAAAGAAGTTTGAAGATGGTGGGCAGGGATGAATTCTATTTGATTCTTTACTGAAAAAATACCAGGAATCAGTTGGCTAACTATCTATATTTTGTATTAATCAACTGTACAGAGAAACTCACATCAGGAATTAGAAGCTGAGCAAAAGTATTATTCTTGCACAGTGCTGCATTCAGTGTTCAGCAGTCATTGAGAAGACTGGGAGGAGATAAGAGGGGAGGCTATTTGTAATAAGCTTCCCTCCCTCTTTTTTATTGTACTCTATTGAAAAGACCTGCCAGTTTAAAAAATACCATCAGTAAGAAAGGAATTATTATATCTCCAGCCCTCAGGGGTTTCTCATCTGAAAACCAGCCTTTATTATGTTTTTATGGTTTTTCTTTGGTGTTAAATCCCACTTTTTCTTAAATAAATTTCTAAGTACAGGAAAGACTATATATGTTCGTAATGTATATGTTTGTAAAAATAAAATTAATGTTCACACTTCCCAAGATCAGATGAAAATTGAGAGTGAGTTTTAAAATCAGATGGAAATTTAGTGTGGGTTTCTTAAATTGTTTCCCTTACCATCAAAGGCACACGAGATCACATGTGCTTTGTATGTTAATGTGCAGTGACTTAACAGCAGCAAGAACTTGATTTTAAAGTATAACAGTAAGATTTTGGTGGTCAATTGTAGTGTTAAAATGCTTGCTTCTTATAGCTTTTAAAATGGAAGCATTTTCTTGAATTAGAATTAATGATTGGACTCTTCATCCCTTATTTCTAATAAAAACTATTGCTCTTGGTCTGAGTTTCTTGCATAAGTCAAACACCTGGAGGTGTCAAATGCCAGTGTTATGGATGGATATGGGTAATGCACAACTTCTGTGTTTAACACTGTGCCCAACTTCATCAGAAACTTATGATCACAAGTAGGTAGTTGGTGTCCTAGTGCTGTGATCTCTTTTGTTGAAACTGTTTCAGGAACATCTCTCTGGCAGGTTCATACTTTCACCACTCTATTTAAGTAGAGAAAACAAGAAAAGAACAATTGTGAAAGATGAAGTGTATTAATAATTCCATAGTGTTATGATAATATAATGTTAACAATGATAGTGAAAGAAGGTAGCAGTTGAGAAAGAAGTAAGAATTTTGGGATGTGTTGTTCCCATAAGACAGTGAATTAAACTTCCTATACTTTCTTCAAGCTGCTAAATCTATTCTGAGTCCACCACCTGATGTCAAAATTATTGCTGTTTGAGCCATCTGCATTACTCTGGTAGTAATGTGCTTTTAGTTTCTGTTTCCAGTTTATAAAGAGGTGTAATTGGTTTATTTAGCACAGCTACAGTCTCACACTGGCTCTCTTTATGGGCTCAGGCTGTGGTTCAGTGGAAGCCCAAGTTGATTTAGCGGCATTGCTGCCGTAGCTGTGCCGTCCTGTCCCCTGCTGTGTGCTGAGTCCATCCTCATGTGACCTTGCACCGAGGTGTTCCAGCGTGGTTTGCTAACAGGATGCTGACTGCACCAGGTGCTGCTGTCAATAATTTTCTGCTGTGAATAATTTTCTGCATTGGAAGTGGCAGAACAGCAGCACTAGGGGAGTCGAACTGTTCTGACAGTGGGAATGAGACCAGCCTGGAAGACAGTTTGTTCCTCCAGGATTTCCTGATATCAGTTTCTGGTTTTTTAAGCTGAGGAGCGAGGTGCTATGATCTGACTATTGAGAAATGCCTCTACCCAAGTTAAGGTGCAAACAAGACCATATGCCCAACCAATAGCACAGATTTTATTTAACAGTAAATGTGAGGGAGGGAGAGATGGAAAGAAGCAGGGGAGGGACAGGGAGAGAAACAAGAGTGAGAGAGAGAGACAGATCTTTGTTTCCCACAGTTTGCCACAGTGGCAATTTTTGTCTGGATGCATTTCCCAGGACATGCTAGCCAGACTTTGCCAGGCCCAGAGCCAGCACCATTCTGTGCTTATCTTCAGGGCGAAGTCCTTCTGTGATCTTAACAGTGTTTGAGGCAATTGTGATCTTTAAGTCTCTTACAGGAGGGAAGATGATTTTTTGGAGATTGAAGTTTTTTAAAATAATGTTTTCTTTATTTATTTATTTATTGAAATATGTGGCCTAATGGTGATATTTCTTTATTTTTTAGCCATATCCATAACTTGCATAAATTATCCCAAATTTTAATATTAAGTACGTTTGCCTTCTTTAGATGTGAGTGTCATTGGAATCTTACAGGTAAATGAATTCAGCACTGTTATGTAAAATCTCTCTTGCATTAAGGCTCTGGAAACAGGTTTCAGATGTGTTCCCAGCAGTCTTGCTGTCTGCCAGCAATCTTTTCTAATTGTTGATCTCTTTAGGACACTTCTGCTTCCTTGTGTCACTAACTCTGACTGCAGCTTCTACAGGCAGTACTCCATCCACTTCTCTGTGTTATGGAGAGTGTGCTGAGCAAATAGGTCTTTTTTTTCTGTCTTAGTGTCCAAGCTGATAGCTTTGCCTCTGGCTTAAAATAAATTGTCTCTCTATATAAATAAAGCTATGCTTTTATTTGGAATAAATTGTAGAGGCCTCTTTCCCTTCAACTCCTTTTACAGCTTTGGATGTAATCCTTATCTTTGTGTGTATAGCAGATTTATTTTTTTTAATGAGAAAACTTTCATTTTTTTCATTTCATGTTAGGGTTACAATTTTCCTGAAAATTTGCCCTGCCTGTCTCCAAAACCTGTTATGATGACAAATTCTAGGACTGTTTTGCTTGCTCTGTAGAAAAGTACTTTCCCTACTCCATTTTATAGGAATTTCCTTGAAGTTTCAATCTGTAGGTGCTCCCTGTTTCTATTACTGTGGGATTTGAATATTTGAAGTCAGTACAGTGTAAGTAGGAAATAATGAAGAAAGGACTAATTGTTCTAAAGAACTAAAACTCTAGTCAGGAAAGAAAAATGAAACCACACCAGAACCACATTTGTGTACAGCAGTTCTAAAAGAAATGTGCTTGAATAATTAATTTGACATGGAGATACTGATACAACATTCCTCTCAAATATGTGGAAAGTAATTAGTAGCATACTTAAATCAAGATACTTAAAGTAAGACAATAATGAGATGGGTTGCACAGCTGGAGGGGTGATAGTTTCTCTTAAAACACTTAAGAAAAGAACTAAGTTCGCTGCCATAGATATTCCATGAAATACTTATAAATTGCAATCCTTCAGCTAATTTGAGAGCATGTAAACATTAGGGCAATATTACTGATCCCTTGATAACAGCAATGGCAGTGCTTGTTGCTGTGGGTGTTGAAACTGTCTGTGAAGGCAGACAACTGTATGTGTAATGTAGTGACTCTGCTATGAATGTCCTGTAGTCTTGATAAATGTCAGGATAGATCAGTGTTGCTGACAGGTTCTTGGAGCGTCTACTCACAAGTGCATCTAAAAGGAGTAACCTGCTGATTTATCCTTGAGCAGTTAAAATACCGTTCACATGTATTTTGCTGAAAACTTCGCAAATTATTTGATATATGCTTGGTTTTTTGTCTTTCAGCTTGTGACGAATGGAAGATTTTACCAAAACCTAACCTGCATCGAGATGTCAACAGATTTGGTCACACTGCTGTTGTCAGTAATGGGTAAATGAAGTGTCTCTTAAATTTTCCTTGCTGTTTTTCTGAAGGAAAAACCTGTAGCAGAAATCACACTTAAGTGAAGTATGGTTCAATAGAACTGATGTAATTTATTAAAAGGAAAAGTAGTGCTCATCAGGTAATCAGTACAGCTAATTCCCAATCTGCCAGGCTGTGGGATCTTTTCAATGACATTTTAGGTGAACATTCCAGTGTACTGAGGTGTTTTCTCAGTATTGAGAGCTACACTGAATTTGGTATTTGGTACCAAATATAACCCTCACTTAGGTGTGATGGGAGAAATCTTTTTCTCTTTGCAGCGTGCTATAATTCTTCGTTCTTCTACAATCATAAAATAGCCACGTAACTGTAATTTGCTGTGAAAAGGGAAGATTTGGATGATACTGATACAGTTATCATCTTTAACCACTGGCAGGAGGAAAAGCCTGCCAGCAACTAGATGATATTAAGTTGGAAAAGTTGTAGAAAACAGAAGTTTGGTTTAAAGAAATGTGTATTGTTTGCTTGTCTCAGCTTTCCTTTTGCTGGTTGCCAACTGGCCTAGTGTCTGAAGCTGCAGTACTGTGGGTCACTGTACCTTTTCTACATTATTCATCACACTAATAAACTCAGTACTTGAGTGTTTGTGGGCAACTTACGGATCCTCTACATAAGGGTCTTGTATGGGTCGGAAATGAGGTAATGAGAATGCTGCAAATAAGTGTGACTGCTTTTAACAAAAATAGCACTAAATTGTAAGTATGTACACAGAGCACTTGACATTAATCAATGAGCAGATTTATTTATTAAGGCAAAATTGCTTGGAATTAATGAATTCAGCAACTGATAGTTTTTCATAATGATTTGTGTGTTTTATGAGAGCTAAGCCATGTCTGATACTATGAGAATTGTCACTTTCTATGAATTACATTCAAAATGCATTTGTGTTTTTTTGTTTGTTTTTTTTTTTTTTAAGAACTTAGGGGTATTTTTGGTAGGGTTTTTGGTACCAAAGTGCAATACAAGATACCCTCCAGATTTCTGCTGTTGGTAACTCTGTGATTAATTCTGTTTTAAGAGTATGTCATACAACAGATATAGAAGTTTTCTATTACTGTCTTTTACCCGAGACTGTTTTATTTTTAAATGAGAAGGGTGAGGACTCAGGTCTAGTCTTTTGGTTCCTGTGTCAGCAGCTACTGCACCGTAAATGTTACCAAAAAGAAATATCTATCTTACCAATTGTTGCTCTCTGTCTCGAAAAGAATGTTCTTGTTTTCTGCAGGCCACTATTTCATGCTCTGTTCTCAATATCTAAATGCAAAAATGAGTGCATTCTTCCAAAGCTCTTCATTCTTCTTTCCAAACACTCCATAATACATACAGCACAGGGAGCTTTCTGCAATTTTTTTGTTGCTCTAAATTTCCATGGAAAAATAAATTGGAAAAATAATCAATAAAGGAACCACTGATAGAGTCTTTATTAGCAAAAGAATAAGATTTTTTTTTATAATACTATGTGGGGTTTTAATTGTATAACAAGACATATAAGAAATCAAGAAAATGTGTCTACAATAACAGTTAAATTTCCTTGCTTTTTTCTAACAGGTCCATGTATATATTTGGGGGGTTTTCAAGTGTTCTGTTGAATGACATCCTCGTGTACAAGCCTCCCAACTGTGAAGCATTCAGAGATGAGGAGCTGTGCAAAAATGCTCGTCCAGGAATAAGGTGTCTGTGGAACAAGAAACATTGTGAATCTTGGGAATCTGGACATGCTAATAACATCCTTAGAGCGAAATGTCCCAAGAAAGCAGGTAAGTGAAGTCTAGTCTGTTCATGTCATGTTTGCAGTGCAATGTAGGAGATGAGGGCAGGCAAGCCCCCAAATGACCCCCAAGGAAGTAACCAGGAACTAGTGACTGTAATGTTAAGACTGTTCCTCTCTGAGAATACCCAGTGCAAGAGATTTATAGACTATTTTTTATAAAATCATTCAGTTGTGGAATCCTTTTGTATTTTACATGCAGGGAAATAGATGCAAAAGAGCACAAGTTTAGGTGCTAAGGGAGAGCAGAACAGCGGTCAGAGCACAAATGGGCACTGCAAGTGATACCCTGGTGTTATGGGCATATGGCACTCTCATACCTGTATGTACCAATAAGAGAGGAAAGCATCACTGCTTCAAGTAGATTACCTATGAAACAGGAGCATTTGTACAGAAGAATATAGTACAGGCACAGCTGGGAAAAAACCTCAGGCAAACAAGCCCTTTGCAGTGTGTCAGATGGGTTCAAGTTTGTCATATGAATTTCTCTGTGGCACTGTGATGGCTGTATTGTTTGAAACAGCAATTTACCGTTATGAATAACTGTTCCAACCTATTCCTAAGCATTTTGGCTTGTCACAAATAAATTGCTTGTGAAAGTGTTGTTCTTATATGTCACATGAACAGAATATTTATCCCTGCTACATGCACCTACTGTTTTTTCTGTGCATCTTTCCTTTCAGCACAGTGTAAAATTGCTTTCCAAACTTTGGCTGTGTGCTGTGTGTACAAACTGCCATACAATTAAACTGCCAGTCTATGTTTAATGTTCATTGAAAAGTTACTAGCACTTCTATTAATCAACACTTCAAGACATTTTTTTTTTCTGATAGATTTTACTTGTTTTTGGACTGGCTATAAAGTTGCAAACTCAGAAAAAAAAGGTACATGATATAACAAAAAACATTATCCAGGTACAGTTTTCTGGAAAATGGCTTTTGTACAGTTTCAGAACTTTTAGAGATATACTGTCTAGAAAGTTTCATCTATATATAAAAAGAAAAAATCTTGTGGCATTAAATTCAAAAGTAATACAGGTGAAGGTGGATCTTATAAAAAGCTGATCATAGCAATAGATGTTTATAAAAGCTAAACAAAACAAAGTACAGATAGGCTGAAGGAAAATAAAAAAGAGTAGTTTCTAAAGTACAGGTGCTGCAGAGGAAATAAGGTACAACTCAACTTGGAAGAGATGAGGTCTGTAGAATTCCAGTTCTGAAGAAGTTGTGTGAACAGCACTGTTTCACTGCTGTAAAATTCTTCCAGTTTCAGGTGGTAATTTTTCGCCAAAAGCCAATTTTTCATATATTCTTTCACATTACTTGGCTCAATTGTTACCTGGTTGAGAGTATAATCTGAGAACCTGCTGATGGTCAATATTAAAGGATAAGCAGAAATTTTGGTGGTTTTCAAAAGATTGATTCTTGGATGACAAGACTTCTCTGGCAATAGAATCTTTTAAGCTTGCATGAACCTGAAACTAAAGAAGCTAAACCAAACAGGAATTAAACACAGTAATCAGTGCAGGAGATGGTACAAAATCTCCTATTTTGCATTGTGGCATTTTTTAAAACTTTTGCCTACTTTAAATAGAAGTAATGATTTGTGTCCTAAATGATTTTACATAACCTAAATTTTAGTCCAAGTCCCATTATTAAGAATATAACATTAACTCTTTCTCAAATATTTTTTGTAGATAAAGGACAGAACTGTAACTTACCAATCATTATTAGGTTTATAAATTCATTTACAAAGATTTAAAATGTCCATGTGTTGCTCATATCTTAGATTTTTTTATTTGCTACTTTTGTCTTGTCTTCTTGCATAGCCATCTAATATTTTTATCAGAATCCTACATCTGAAGAGAATCTTTCTTCTGTGTTAAAGGAGTGAAGAAAAAATAGTTGAAAAAACTTTCTCATACTCTAAATTTTTGCATTGTGCTAAGACAGCTTGTGTGCTGTAAATCTGTGAATATTCCTTTAGTTGATACAAGGCTTATGAACCTTCAAATATAGTTGTTACTAAAGGAATTTTTAAAGGAGTAAATCCTATTAACTGAATAGAATTAATTTCCTACAGTAACTTAAAGCCTTATGAATGGCTAGAGTTCAAATGAAGGATGCAACAGGAAAAGCTCTAGGGAAGTGTTTAAAATGTGGTGTTATTCTCCTCCTGTGGGACGTTTCTGTGTGATTTGTGTGGCAGCTGCTGCAGACGACAGATGTTACCGGTACGCGGATTGCGCGAGCTGCACCGCCAACACCAACGGCTGCCAGTGGTGCGACGACAAGAAGTGCATTTCAGCAAACAGTAACTGTAGCATGGTGAGTCCTCGCAAATCTGAGTGTGTTATCAGTAGTGTTCCTTCTTCTGGGTTTAGTAGACTAGTAGTTCCTTGTTTTCAACACAAACAAACTTGTTTGCCAGGCTTTTGGAGTAAAAAAAGTTGCAGAAGGCAGAGTTGGAGTGCAGCAAAAAAATCTAGCTCAGGGTAAAAAAAGTATTCTTTAGAGTTATGTTACCTACTGTATATTTTTTAAGACAAATGCTATTATCCCCTAATTAACGACATTTGAAAGTCAGAGAGTCATTATTAACTTGGATTTTGTGCATATATGGTGTACAGTAAACAGGCAGAAACCATGGAATCCCATCAAGGGTGCTGTTCAGTTTTTTCCCTTTTAATCAGGACCAGGCCAGTGTTGTTAGTCATGGTCTTCTGATCATTGGTCATCATAGAAATGATTTTCTTTGTACTGGAGTCACTTGTCATCTCATTAAAGGAGCATGAGCTTCTGTAACCATGGGGTCCACTGGCTTGTCATGATTTGGTTCTGATCTTTTTAAGTACAAGCAATCAGATCACATAGATTCATGCAAGTTTATGGTTTTCTCTTTTTAATATTGCTCAGTGCCATGCTTTATACTTTGTTGTTGTCCACCAGCATCTCTTGCTTGTTCATTTGATTTTTGACAAGCTTATAATAGTATTTTAGCTTTATAAATTTTGCCTCCTTATACTTTGCGGCTATCCACAGACACCTGGCTGTACTTGAGTTCAAAATCCTTTCTTTACACATTTCCATTAGTAAAAGTATCTTGCTCTCTGGCTTGAACCTAATGCAAATCAATCTTGTTCTCCAGACAGACAAATTAAGGTGTGAGTTGGATTGACTGTGACTCAGATCTTGCCCGTTCAGAGTGAGCACAGCCAGCTCTAATCACTGGCATTTGTAGCTAGTCACTACTAATAAAAGCAGTGCAGACACAAATTCATCAGTAGCCATGTTATAAGTCTGTCAGAAGGATTTCACATTCCAGGCACTAATGGTTAGTTTCCTTTGTGATCTTCAAGGGCCCTTCTTTTCCTGACACATTGTTCTTTATTAGGTGCTAATTTTCTAACCGTGGTTTTCAACTCTTGAACAAGGAATAGTTGCTAAGAAGCAGACCATCTTCATTCCTAATAAATGATCCCTAATAAATGTGGAGCACTGGGTATTTTAGCACAGGCTTCTCGGTTCAGTGTCCTTCTTTGACAACCTTTCATGACTGTCAGCTTAATTAGCAAACGATGCACCAGTCTTCTCTGTATCATTTCCTGTCTTTTATTCAGGGTTTGAAGTGGATAGAAAAGGCTGTTAGTGTAGTTACTGAAGAATGGGATAGCGAAAATTCATCAAAATGATTTCTGGAAAGAGGTGCTATCATAAATGGAAGGTGGCTGTTGCAAAATTAGTCTATTGGCCGTGACATGATGGAGGCAGAATTTTGCAGCTTTGATATAAATCCACCAAAACAGCATCAACAGAATGGCACCATGTGGAAAAACAGAATGGATCAGGCTGATTATCCATTTTCATAGACTGCTACTTCTGGACTAGGTCCACAAATGAAAATGTTGTGACAGCACTGTGATGGTAATATGGGATAACAAGCTGTAGACTCAGGAACATCACAAGGAGCCTTTGCAGCTGTACAAAGGCCTTGATTTATGACTTAGATCACAGAACTCCGGATGAGACAGACAATAATGTTTTAGAATCTGCTGTTGTTGCCTCATGGAAACTTGCCAGTTTACTAAAGATACGCTGTCAACCAGTTTGGCATTGGCCTCATGGTCACAGATATCTGCAAAGCAGTGGCTACTCTGCTGATTGGAAGGCCTGTAAAATACGAACATTTCCCTGAAATAACTCTAGTTGGACAGATGGACTTCATGAGTAGTGCTAATGCACTGATGATGCACATACCCCTGCCTGTGCTCACCCTCTGATGTGAGCCAGCACATTAACAGAACACTACGTTCCACTACTGTGCAGACTCATGCATCATCAAGGTATAGATTCATATAGATCATACTCAAGCAGAGGCTTGCAATGCCTGGTTGGTCTGGATCCGTGTAATATGTTTGTGAAACTGTAATCACTCTGTATGTCTGCACACAAAATGCCTTATCTTGCATCCTGTGAAAATAATATTCTGGTGCTTCTGATCACACTGTGCAGAAAATTGACTGTATTTATATTTTGCAATGGGAACAAGTCTTGACCAAAAAAGAAAAAAAAAAAAAGAAAGAAAAAAGGAAAAAAGAAAAGGCTTTTTGGGAGAAATTAATTTCATTTTAGATTGCCGCAACTTTACAAGATGTCATTTTTCATGGAGTAATGCCGTGGAAGAGTAAGCTTCTCCATGAAAGCAAAATCTTTTTATACTTTACCAAATAAAGTGGTAAATTGCTGGGGAGGGCTGACTGCAACAAAATGCAGTTTTCTTTACTGAGGAAGACCAGAGAGAGATTGAATTTTAGAGTGAAAAAATTTACTTTGTCAGTTTTGTTCCATTGCTGAAGAGAAAAAAAGAATTGATAAAGTGGCCTTAAAGAGAGCCTTAGTATGTTGAGGCACGGCTGGGTTGTTGTATTTCTGCCTCCACCCAGTATTGCATTTTTGAAAATGTCATTGCTTTCAGAAGCTCCAAGGGGAGCATGTTCCTCAGTCTCTCTGACTGAGACCAGCCGTGCTCTTACTGACTGCCAGGAGCAGTCTCTGAATTTTGTGTGTGTTGGTCTCCACACGTGCAGTATGATAAGGCCTCAGCTGATGATGGGTACCTAAATGCAGCCCAGATTGGTGTGTGATTTAAAAGCTTTCTTTACCTGAGTGTGGCAACATAAAGCAAACATTGTCAAACCCATGGAAGGGACGATAAAGAGCTTTTTGCTAAGGATATGGGATCCTAGAGGATGCTTCAAAGAGACCAATAGTCCTACATTGTTAAATATTTTACACAGTGCCTTAAGAACAGGAATGCTTGTCTTTTTGTAATGTTTGCATCGCATCTATAAAGCTCCTTCTTTAATGATGGGAGTCCTTGGATGATACACTGATACCAACAACAGTAATCATGGCAATCTGCCTACATTTGAGGCATTCAAAGAATAGTCAAGAGGAAATGTATAAAGTAGTAGAAGGAAATATGAATAGAATCAAATTTATCTTGGAGAAAAAAAGAAAATTTATGACTAAGAAGTACCCAGTAGCAAGCTTTGGGAGTAGCTTCAGGGAAATAGTAGCAAATCTATAAATTAATAATTTACATTTAGACTAGGCGAACTAGACAAGGTTATACTGTTAACCTGAAAAATCCAGGAGGAAGAGAGACGTACCTAATTTAATAGCAATTTCTGAAATTCTAAGATAAACTACTCTAGTATTTTCATTCTCCAGTAAATACTCAGAAAATCACTGCAGTTCATAAGTCTGTCCATATACCACCATATCAGGATCAGTACTTAAAAAAATCTAAGTAAATCAGACATGAGGGAGGCTTTATACATAATATGATTTACTCATGCTTTGGTGTGTAAGCATTATAAATATCCTACAGCAATACAGAACTTCTGTAACAGATGGACTGTCATCTTTCTGAGTTTCATTGGGTTTGGTAGTTTAAGTTATAACCTTAATATTGTGTTAATATGAATTACCTATTGGATTCACGTCTACATTGAACTAATGAGATTTTCAGGCAAGCAGTGTTTAAATTGGATTTAAGGGAAATAAATGCTGGGAATAAGGGAATACAACAAAGAACATTATTATAGAACAGTCACTAGTACTTTGAATTTTATTTTAAACATTAAATAACCAGCACACAACAAGCTTCATGATTAGAAAGTAATAGAACAAATATCTTGGCTTAGGTGGAAAATTGTAATCTGTTTGTAATACTACTGAAGAGTATATAATTTAAAAAAGAAATCTGAATGCTTAAGGGTATGTCAAAATGAAGTGTTAAAAGTGAGTATTAGTTGAGCTATTGTAAATGAGCAGATGGTGGTTACTTGTGCTCTAAAATTCACCTTAAAGCATCTCTCAGGCAGTTTTGGGAATATGCTTCATGACTGAGTGAAACTAAATGTGGATTTGTACCAAAGATTTTTTTTTTGCTTTACTGTTTGTATGCATTTTTTGCCTAGATAGACAGTCTGTTACTCGTTGGCATTGCCTTTGGCTCTGTTTCATAGGGTGGTGTAGATGCCTTCACCCAGACCTGCTTCTCTGGTCTTTTTTGCTTCACAGTAGCCTTTCCTCTAGAACAGAAAAAAGTCAGGACCTCTTACAATAAACTTATTGGTAGGCATCTGATCCAATAAAGGCAAAAAATTAAAATAAAGTCCCTCAACAGCAGTGTTCTTCAGCAGGAGTGAAGCTGATTCTATGTGAGATTGAGAGTTGACTTTAACAAATGCATTATTTCAGGACTTTAAAATGGAAATAAAAGAAGACACCTTTTCTCCTCCTTGCCCTATCAATGTCCATTTTCCAGTACCAACCAGTGTGTAACTTATTGTCATGCCGTCCCTTTATAAGTTGTTTAATCATACTCCAGGAGACTATTAGAAAGGAAAGCAACCAAAATTGTCAATAAATCATGCATTTGCTATCCAAGTGCAATCCATTTTTGCTGCCATGTATTAATTTAATCTTTTGTTGTTCAAGAGAGACAAGACTTGTTAGGGTTTGACAAGAGGGGCTCCCAGAGGTCCCTTCCAATCTCAACTGTTCTGTGCGTATAAAGCTGTCTTGCATTAGGACTTACTTTTAATTATTACCTTGAAATTAAATTGGTAGAGAGGGCCTTATAGGTGAGCTGATGAATTGGCTGAGGATTTAGGGCAGTTCATTAAATAAGGTATCAATACAATGTCTTAATTAAAAGTACTATGCACAGGGAAGAAAAATTTGTATTCAAAATGTCTAACTTAGAAGACCTCAGTTTTCAGGGAAAAAACCAAACGCTGACCAAACCCAATAAACCCCCCAGGTAATAATTCTTTCAGTGTTTACTGCTTTTCTTGTATACTAAGGTACCAAAGGAATGAAGTTACCCCTGGTTTTATGTCATGTGTAGAGCATATTCTTGCACCTTCAGTCAGTTATATGTAATTATTTTGCACCTTGTGCCATTTTTTATGTTCTATTTGACTCTTTTGCTTGCTTTAACCTGCATAGGATGAAATAATTTAGTTGAGAGTATAACCCTTAACTATCTAAGAAATAGATATTTAGTTTAGTTGTTTAAGCTCTTCCTGCTCTCTGTCCAGGGAATTGGCCTCTTCAGTTTGACACTCACAGTCGTGTAGAGCAAGTGGAGTGATTTGTGCTCTAGAGATGTGTTCTGCATCTGGTAAAGCATTCTAGACAAGGAGCTTAAATTCAGCCTAGCTTTTAAGTGGCCATGACTTTCAGTATTTCAGTTTTGACTTCTGGTTTTTTTTTTTGATATTAGACGTATGCTTGAGGTGCTGCTTTGTCTGTTTAATTTTTGCAGTCGGTTAAGAACTACACGAAATGTCACGTGAGGAATGAGCAGATCTGCAATAAACTGACGAGCTGCAAGAGCTGCTCCCTGCACCTGAACTGCCAGTGGGACCAGCGGCAGCAGGAGTGCCAGGCCCTACCTGGTAAGGGGACACTGCTGCTCACAGCTGCTTTCAAAACTGAGTACATCTCCTCTGTTTTTGCCAGAGAATGTTTGTTCAGCGAGCAGACATGGATTTGTTGTATTTGTGCACCCTCATCTTGCCTGTCTGTGCCTGTCCAGGTGAACCCAGATGTGATTACACCACTGATTGGGGTATCAGTGCTGCCTTTAATCGTGTTAGGGGAGATGCTAACATTAGAGAATGCATAGTGACGTGTACCTCTGCACGAGCCAGTGATGAGCTCTGGCCTGTGGGGACCACTGAGCACGGAGCTGAATGGCCATTCTGGGGGTTTTACTGTTACATGTGCACTGACACTGTTACTTTTGCTAGCTGGGGTTTTACCTTACAAGTTATAATTCAATTATACTTCAATTTTCCTGTGCAGATAGGGCCCGAGATCTAGTTTCTTGATTGTCTGATGTTGGTACTACTATGAAAGCAGTGAATATTAAAATGCTGATATGAAATATTCTCAGAAAGTGAGTGTTAACATTCTGAAATAGTATTTATTCTGTAATTTATATTCATAGCCACATATATGCAGTTAGATGTCAGAACCTTTTCCACTTGATCTTTATGTCCGGATGAAGTTAATGAACACATTTTTTTTCACAGAGATGATTCATTAAATAACTTGAATCAATTTATTCTGTGCAGTTCAAAACTGTGTTTGTATAATCTTTGTAAAGATTGACTATAACAGTTACTCTTACTTATCTTTTAATAGTTACCTGAGTCTGAGTAGTGCTGTAAAATGTTGAAGAGGAAATATTTTCTGTGATGTTATCTGAATTTTGTATCATTTGGGTTGCATTAGTATTTAGGCAAATATAAATGCAAAGGTATGATAAAACAAGTATAGTGTGAAGTTGTGATTTCTTAATTCTAGGACAGTTGTTTTCAGATTTTGGAATTTACATAACATTTAAGTAAAAGTAGTTGTTAAAACTCTTATTTATGTACCTAATCTAATATTCATATTTAGTTGTGCTCAATTTTGAGTACAGGGAAGAAATAGTGACATAAAAATATTGTGCTGAAACTTAGCATATATCTTATAATTATTTTTAAAGTTCTTAGAAGTTTCTTTCCATAAAAATACACTATTCTGTGCGATGATACTTGGTATATCAGAATTTATGTGATGTGAAAAGGGAAATTGAGTGTGGGATGTGTTTTGATTTACGATCTCAGGAAGATAAAATTCAGACTCCCATGGGTTTTTTAAGTTTTTTTCAAATCAGCTTTAATCGTATGCTTTTTGCACCAGCTCATCTGTGTGGAGAAAGATGGAATCACATTGGAGATGCCTGCCTCCACATAAATTCCAGTCGGGAAAGCTATGACAATGCCAAACTGTATTGCTATAATTTGAGTGGAAATCTTGCCTCGTTAACAACCTCAAAAGAAGTGGAGTTTGTTCTGGATGAAATACAGAAGTATACACTTCAGGTAACTTGAGTAACTGTAATTGATGCTTATGGGAAATAAACTTGCTTTGAGAAATCTGTTTTAGGGTTTTGTCCAAAGAGAGGAAAGTTTATGCCTTCAAAGAAATGCAATGTGGTGCTAAAGACTGATAGGATATTAAGGATATCATGTGTAGGATATTAAGGAAATCTCATATTTAAAGCAAATCACACAGCAGTTCCCAAGGTTTCCCCCTCCCAGAGTTAGATGTTAAAAATTACTATTGGAAGAGAGTATTTGCTCAAGAGAATGTCTGGAACAGTTGTTTTGTGTCCTGGTTTCTGCTGTGATAGAGTTAATCCTGAAATTCAACACAGGCAAAGGCAGGGTCTGGCAATGGGGACAGTAACCTCATGCCGTACAGGTGTAATTTCTCCAGAAACGCCAGTTTCCTCTGTAACTGGTTTGTGGGATCAAAGGGTCACAGAGAAGCTGCACTAGTATGTAAAACATGTAGCAATTCCCTGCACAGCAGCGCTGGAATTAGCTGGAGCTAATTAGCTTTCTCTAATAATGGTGGGGGGAGAGAGAGCTGAAAACTCTTCGGTGCCTCTGGCAAATACAGCAAGCTACCACCAGAATATTCCTTACAAAAGTGATCCATATTACTTTTGTTAGCTATGGGACAAGAGAAGAGAAGATAAATTACCTGTCCTTGGGTGGTCAAGTTCAATTTTTTAGCAGTTAAATATTCAAATGCTTATTGCTGTGTTTAAACATCACTGGTTAAAGTATATGAAATATAAGAACGCTCAAAAATGTGAAACCCTGCGGTGTACACTCAGGTGGGATGTCTTAGCAGAATATGATTCCATTACAAACAAATCAGTTCTTCTTAGCCGGGGCCATTTTTGGAAGTGTGTATTTAGTTTTGTAGAACATGCAGCACTTTGTAAAAAATCCTCAAATTTTTAAGTAGTTTAGGATTTTACAGTTACAGGAAAATGAAAGATAAGTGTGGATAATAATTAAAGCTTATATCAAACTAGCATGTGATTTAAGAAGTTGTTATGCTGCAGATGAATTGAGATCATTCAAAGAAAATAGCAGTTTAAGGATTACCTTTATGTTATACCAAATCTGAGAGCAAGAGTTTAGCAACAAATGTTGTGGACAAAAATATTCTATTATCGTTTTTAGCATTCCATTTAAAAATGCAGATGCAAACATAGGTTATGTACTTAAAGTTTTTGTGTTTTTTCCCAAGTAAATGTAAGATCTGCACAGAGAAAATATTTTTACTAGAAAAACACTTTTTTCTATATTTTGCTAATAAAGGAGGGAGAGAAATCATTCTATGTCAGAAGTTCTTCCCTGATATTGTATTTACTGTGGCCTTGAAACACATTCTGTCTGTCCACTCTGATATTAATGTTGAAAATGTAATTGAAACAAAAGCAACAACAAAATCATGTTGTCAGCATGATTGCTATGGTTATTTATTTTGCCACTTTTTTTCCTTTTTGCTTTCCTTTCCCCTGATTCCTGTTAAAACACCACACAGGATGCCTTCAAATCTAATAATATGTGATAGACTATTGATATGACTGATTTTGCCTGACTGGCTTGAGGTGTACATGAGAAATAGCTTTTTTTTAGTGTTTGGAAGCAAGATTTTTCTTAAATTTCAGAGCTTAGAACTTATGCAAGGTGACATCCTGCTGAGCGTGTCTTTATTTAAATGAAGTACATCCTGAGCCAATGTGGTGATGTAAATTTGAGATACCATGAATACAGTTAAAGCAATTGCAGACAAATGCATACACTTAAAAAATTTTTTTATCTTGGATTAAACAATCATTTAGCTTTCAGAACCTCTACTGAAATTCTGCCATGAATTATCCTTGTGTTTTCAGTGGCATTTAGAAAAAAAAAATTTTTTTTTCATTTGTATCTCTCTGTCCAGCTACATTTATTCAGTGTGAGACATCCTAAATGTGTTATCAGGTGCTACAGAGGCTCTCTGAAACTTCTTGATCTTCTTTTGCCTGCCTTTCCCTCTCAAACTGCAATCATAATGATTTAAAGAGCGAGATTTCATTTTAGATGGCTTGTTTCTGTAGCAGGTGATGGTGGGGAGTTCACAAATGGAGTCAGAGCAGCTGTAAGGTGAACACCGTGGCTTTAATCTCTATTGTCTGCAGTAGAGTTTGACTTGTGTGGTTAATGTTGAAGGTTTCAAAATCTTTAGCCTGGAAAAAAAAAGATTTCAGTTTCACCTGAAAACAAAAAACTTTCAGGATTAATAAATGTGTCAGAGCAATATTTGGAAATAAGAATATGATTCTGACTTTATCTCCTTGTTATTTGGTATAGTTATGCTGAGAAAAGAAAAGCAGCTTTGGTAGCTGTTGTGTATTTTACAAACTGTTAAAATAGTGTCAATAAATATTACAGCCTGGGAGAGCATTCTTTATTGTTCATAGAGACATCATGTGACTTTGTAGATTGTCTCCTAATACACCAAGTCCTTCTTCTGGGTTCTTTATCATGTTTAGAATAACACATTGATGATTTGGAAAGATTCAGAGGGAGGGGGCTGCCATTGTCTCCATAGTCTGTCCAGACCTTATTGTGTATAAATAATTTCTCCTAATCCCAATACTAAACTGGAAATCAATAGGTTGCCTCCTTTTAAAGGGTAAGGAGAAGTGTCATTTGGTACTAAAGAAAGGGACAAAACAAAGATCTGTGTGGTATGAACTCAAAACACTGTTGAGTTTGCAGACGTATTTTAAAATTATCCCTAGTAGTTTAAAGTCTAGTTTGTATTGTTCATTAAAAATAAATTAAATTCTGTCAGAGAATGCCAAAGTAAACACAATGGATAGGCTGCAGATTCCCACACTAAAGAAAAATGACACTTAGTATTTTTTCTTACATGCTTTTATTGACCTAGTAAGCAAAATATTATGAAAGGGAAGATTTGAGTTTCTCTGCAAAGTAGATTAAACAGCAATGTGAGGTTAATTAACTGTTCCTGCTAATATTCAAATGTTGTATATTCATTTAAAAGTGCAATTAGCTCTCTTGGGAGTTTGCTTGCAACTGTGGGATTTAACTAAAAATAATAATTTTCTTGTTAGCATGCAATAAATTCTGAGAAGATTTAGTTTTGGTGTAGTAAGCACAAACAAAGAAGAGAAGAGTTTCACACAATGCCTTTCATTATATAAACTGTTTGCAACTTTTCCTTTGACTCACTGCTCACAAGGCTAAGCATCTTTTTATAAATTACACTTGAGTGTAGGTTGCAGTTAATTAGTGAGCTTTGCATAGCAATGTTACTCCTTGTTAGCTCAAAGTATTCTCTGAGGGCTCTGTGTTTCTGTGGTTTTATAATGTGTGTTACTGTGGTGAAGTTGACATCTACTCTTTGTTTCCGAATTACTCCCTTTACTACAGTTTCCACCAGTCCCACTTTCCTATTGTGGTTTTGGAAGTCTAGTAAATTATTTTATCACTTTGTCTCCATTTTACAGTTGTTGCATTGACTGTCCATTAGCTCACCTCTAGTTTAACTGTCTTCCTACATTCAGGATGAGGGGAGCTCAATTCGCTTTAGATGCCTGAGAATGCAAATTTCCCCCCCAAAATTGTCCCCTATAAAGAAGAAATTCAAAGAAGAAACCAAAGTGCCACTGGAATACTAGCTATGATCGCTGTAGAGGGAAATTGGGGAAGTTCCAGTTTTTTCAGTTTGGCACATTGTACATTTTTTAAAACCAATAGGACTGCAGAAAAATTTGAAAAGAGTAGGAGAATTAGGTATTCTCTTGACCTAATGCATGACTCCTACTACTAGTTGCATCTAGATTTCGTCATGTGTGTCTAATAGATACAGAGACACTTAAAACTCATGGATTTTGCTTCCGGTGCTTAAAATGTGTCGTTCACTGGGTAAATATTTACAAAATATGGAATGTGCTGGTATCTGGCATAGTCAGAATTGATGTGTATTTAAGGAATGGAAAACCAAGCAGTGTGTCTGCATAGAATGCATTGTTTCTCTTCACAGAGCTGCTATTTTCAGGAAGCAGGTTTTTTGTTCAAAATGGTGCACAAAAGAGGCAAATTAACTGCAAGGCTTTCTCCAGACTGTGAGTGTTGTGGAAATGTGGGCACCAAGAGGCCACAGTGTTTTCAAAGTTTGATTGTATGTTTCATCCTAGAGCAACAAATCAAGGAATTTAAACAATTCTTGACAAGTTTGTTGAATTTTGTTTATAAACTCTTGTGATGCACACAACAGAAAATGAGACATTAGTGTATTAGAGACTTTCAGGATGATTTCAGATCCAAAATAAAAGGAATTTAAATAAAGGAGGAGAGAAATTTTTGAAAGACGTATATACTTCCTCAGTAATTTGCATAATTAAGAAACAGGGGAGATTTTTGAGCCTCAGTGGTAATTGGCTATTCAGTAAAGGTAGTCTTGCTCACTTCACTCATCTGCAAATTATTCAGCCCTCATTAGTTTAGTGCTGATGCAGCAGTAGTACCTGAAAAAATGTGTCATGAGTAGAAATGATCCCTTTCACTTTAGATCTCAAAGCAACGTAATCTGATTTAAATTCTCTGAGTAAACAGTGGATTTAACATGAACTATCAGTTTTCCAGTTAAGGTTGCGCAATTTTCCTTTCTAACATAGTTTCATAATTACTGTTTTATAGAAAACTAAAATTGTGTGATTTAGAATAAGAGAAGAGAATATTTTTGAAGTTATTACTGGTCAGTGTTTAATAGATTCCTGTTATGGCTAAAAGTTTGCCTTGTGTTCGTCTTAATAGGTGTAGATGAGATTACAGAATGATATTCTATTGGTATGCATTGTATGACTGCAATTTTGTTCCTCTGTTGGATGAAAATAAAGCCTTGCCCAGCAATTTTTCTCAGAATTTAATAATTCTGAAATATTTTCTAAGTTAAAGATTGATCTCTCATTTAAAAAGGTTTTTTGGCAACTTGTTTTCAATGTTATAAAAGATGGTTCTATGAAAACAGATAAACTGTGACTAGCTGCTTTTCAAGCACAAATATAAAGTTTCCAAGATGGGCTGTGCGTTCTGAAAAATAGCCTAGAAAGATATGGATGGGAGGACAAACATATTCTAGAGATTATTCCAATTTTTAAGTAGTGTAGTGGGATAAAGCTATACAATATTTCTCAAGATATATCCGATTATGTTCTCCATTGCAACATTAGTAAGGCCCATTACAAATTTTCCCAAGGTGGAGTTGATCGCCTGCTGTGTATTGCCTTGCTTTGGTTTTTTTTGTTTTGTTTTTTAAACAGATAATTTGCCAAGAATGCTCTTGTGTGAGCTTGTTGTGTTGTTGTTGATGTTGTTTTAAAATGAATTGTATATAATGTATCAAGGGAGTTTTTATAGATATGCATAGATGGAGAGAAAGAAAGAACAAGTCTTCAGAACTCTCTGAGGAGTAACGTTCTTCCCACTTAGATGCTGAGTAAAGATCACTTGAACTTCCAATAAAGGGGTTGATTTGCACTGTTTTTTTTCAGTCATCTGGTTTGGTAACAAATATTTTTCAAGAGGCCTGGGATCTGGAATCTTGCATCAGCAAGTTCTGGTTCCAGAGAATTGGCAGTCTCATTTCCTTCCTGTCTGATCCTCTTCAGAAGCATCTTTGGCAAGATATTCAAAGTAAAGGAATCAGTTTTCTACATTCATTTTGCATTATATGAAACAATCATAGAGTTCAAGTGAAGGATGTTCAACTCTCATTATTTCTTAAGCCTGAAGAAGAAACTGGATTGGCATTTTCAGTCGACACATTTGAAGTCCCTCAGTTGCTTCAGGTACTTTGAGATTCCCAGCTATTCTGACTGAACCTTTCATCATTTTGAGAAATAATTTATACTAGATTTGTACAGCGTGGCCAGAGAGGCCTGAGTGGGCCTGCAAGGTCACAGCTTCGATGGTGTGTATTTGATAATGTGTTCATCAGCATTTGGGTCTGTATTTTGATGTCTTATCCTAGCAAAGAGCCAAAGATGGTACATACAGAGCTCAGATGCCTGACATGATGCCTCTAAGCTGTCCAGATAGTACAGCTATGAAGAATGATTATGACTGTGATACATGTTGCTTTTGCTGGAAGTCTTTCATTTCAGAGATGCTGCGTTTATCTCGTATGGCTGCTTTGGCTTTCATGATTCTCCCTGGGACTTTGTCATCATTAAAGGGGTTCCAAGACAGTCTTCTACTCAAATGGAAGAATTTATTTCTGAGTATCACTGCTGCACTGTCAGTTTTCATTATTGGCTAACATACTTTTTCACCATAGCTGGAGTAGGATCCCTGTTTTTTTATATACTGATGTCGAGGCCAAATGATTTGGCAGTGCAATTGAAACAGTCATATGTTGAAGATTCTCTTGGCTGGAATCCCTCAATCCCAAAGTAGGCGCGTAGGGTTGGTTTATGCCTGTTTTTGTCAGCAATTTATCCTGCCTAAGCCCCTGACATTTTTTCGTATGTGCTTGGTGTGCACACTCAGCATCTACAGAGAGCCGTCTAGACGTATGTGTAGGTACCCAAGGTTTTCTGATTCATGTGGGCCATGTACAAAAACAGGAATCTAGGCAACTAAACAACAAGTAAGACAACACATGTATTATCTACCATTTTGCAGACGGCCAAGTTTCACTTTTACTGCTTGCATCATGTTCTTTCTGATATCCAGAACATGTGAATCCTCACAGACACCTGGAAAGTTGGTCACCTGGGGTAGCAAGGCAGTTATGGAGTAAATACAGAAGTAAGACACAAAGTGGGCATTGGTATATTTGCTGAATGTTCTTGTTGCTGTTCAAGAGTCTCGCAGATCACATCACTGCTCATGGAATGGAACATTTCTTAGACATTTTCTGGTTTATTTAAGTTTATTCTTGCGTCCCTAAATGTTAGTGGTTCAAGCGATTTTTGTTTGATCATGATCTCAACTGAGAGTACAGAAGAAGAGAGCATAGGGAGTACATTTTAGGGAGGTCAGGAATACTGATTATCTACCTACTGTTTTTTTAAAAAAGTATTTGCCGCTGGTATTTTTGAAAAAAGAATTAATAATCCTTCATATTTCAATTTGCTCCAACAAGGCAGAGGAAAAAAGAAGGAATGCTCTGATTGTGTGTAGAATTAAGAGTGCTGAAAGATTTTCTTTTCAGCCATGGGTTAAACCTGAATGGCCAAATGAGATCAAAGGTGAAAGATCACTGACAGAGAATGGCAGTAGCTCTTGGTTCACTTGTGGAATACATAGATCTTTAACCATGGCAGGTTCCCTTTAGGTGTATTGTAGTGTTTTACTTACCTTGTAAATTACCTTTACTTACCTTGTAAATTAAACCAGTTGTGAACCTAGTTCACAATCAGATCAATATCTCTGCTTTGGAGCTGACAATGTGTATCCTCTGCTGGGGCAGGCAGTTGGGTTTGGTATTCTGGCATCCACCTGCCATCATGTACCTGTCACATCCCTTTTGTCTCTCTGTATCTCTGTTCTGTCTGTTTAAACTGGGCTTAATGAAAACTGCCTGCACAGAGATTACATGAGGAAACGTGTTTGCTTGGAGTGTCTTGAGATTTTTACACCGATGGTGGCAAGTAATGTGTGTAGATTTATCCTGGAACAAGCAAAGGGCTTTTTTCCTTAAAACCTGCTTTTCGCTTGGTAAGTGTATAAAGATGAAATGATTAAAATCAGTAGAATTAATGATGTATTTTGTAATGATACATCCTAAATATGTTTTAAAAATTAATGCTATTAGTTTTTTCTAGACTATGTTTTATAACTTATAAATCGATAATGAAAGTATATTCAATGTGTATTTAACGGCATTGGAAATGTAAATGTGCCACTTTTATCTCTGTCTCTGCATTGCCTAAAGTTGATCAGTATCAGCAATACGGACTTTAGAGGATGGAATATTTATCCTGGTTTTTTTCCTGAACTTTGATTTCTCTGAATTGCTGTTAACTTATGTGTATTTCATTATCCACATTGGCCTAGCAATTAGTAATTGTACAGTAGCCACTGGGAAAAACCCAAACAATTTCATGGTGACCTGTATCCACTAAAAGAAATCAGAATTGTCTCTGAACAGAACACAGATTTTTATTAGAAAAGAAGCATATAGGAGGTGAAGTTTTTATTAGGGTTTTAGGGATGTTCAGCAAGATAGAACAATTAAGATAAAAACTGTGTGGACAATGATGAGATGATAAAATGAGATAAGAACATGGTGAATTCTGAAAATGTGAAGTTGTTGCTGTTGAGCTATTCTTTGAAATGTTTTAGCAAAACAAAAGGCATTTTAGATAATCCTCTCCCATTTGTTTCATTCTCATCCATAGAAAATTTCACCCTGGGTGGGTTTGCGCAAGATCAACATCTCCTACTGGGGCTGGGATGACATGTCCCCTTTCACAAACACCACTCTGCAGTGGCTCCCCGGAGAGCCCAACGACTCCGGCTTCTGTGCCTACCTGGAGAGAGCAGAGGTGGCGGGGCTGAAGGCAAATCCCTGCACTGCCATGGCAGATGGCCTCGTGTGTGAAAAACCCGTTGGTGAGGAGCCTCTTACTCCCAGTAGCTGGTGCTGTGGTGAATAACGAACTGTTTGGGGTTTCGTTTGCCTAAGAGGGATTTTGGGACAATTTGGATTAAATAATTTCAAATATATATATATATATTTTTTTTTTTTTAGTTTTTTGAAATAGCTGTAATCTGGAAACAAATAATATTCCTAAAGCAGCAAATATTTATTTGAGATTTAGTTCAGTGGCTTATTTTGCATTGTACCAGAAATCCTATAGTTTGCTCTAAATCAGTAATAATCGATGATAATAGTAGCTGTAACCACGTGTGGAGATATTCAGCAATGCTGATGCTTTCTTTCTGAATCTTGCTGAACATTAGAGAATATTTTAAAGATGTAAAAGACTGAAAAATCCAAAATTCCGGTTTCTGTCTTTTAGTTTTGTTTATGTATAAAGTTTACTGTAACAAAGAGTCACTTGACTGTTCAAGTTAACATACATTAAAATGGACTCTGTGAGCTATAGTATGAGTCATGCTGAGTTTTGCATACTAAGTTTTGTAAAATATGGTTATATTTAATACAGAAACATAAATTTGGGTGAAATTATTTATAGCTAATTAAGGAAGCAACCTCTTCAACAGGGATTTTTCTAATGGAACAAATGGTGAAAGAAAAAGGAGATTAGAACTTGTGTTCAAAATTATCAATGTTTGTGGTCCTTTTCCAGTCAGTCCCAACCAGAATGCCAGGCCCTGCAAAAAGCCGTGCTCCCTGAGGACGACCTGTTCCAACTGCACGAGCAATGGCATGGAATGTATGTGGTGCAGCAGCACCAAACGATGCGTGGACTCCAATGCCTACATCATCTCCTTCCCGTATGGACAGTGTCTGGAGTGGCAAACTGCCACGTGCTCCCGTGAGTATCTTATCTTAACAAATGCTTGTCTTATTAAATGTGCTGTTATATTTATTTTTTGCTCAAAAGAGCTGAAGGGATTCAGCACATTCACGAGAGATAAAAAGATTTTCAAGTGAATGACCCTATATAGCTACTAATGTGAGAAGTCAATGCTGAGTATGCATTTCCTAGATACAGGTAAAATGCTGGCAATTCTTTGATGATGAAATATATTTATTCTTTTGAAACTGTGAAAAAGTATTTATTCTTTTCAGAGAAAGGAAAATTACCATGGTTGTTTGTATGGCCAGTGTTAGTGTGACAAACAATGGCCATGAGCTGGAACAGGATACTGTTAAAATTAGATAACCAATATGTAGAACTTAGCCTTACACAATATCAAGTTGTTAAGAAAAGGAAGCGTGCTGGATTTTTAAAGATTTAAATTTTCTGGTTTGTTTTTTTTTTCACGTTCAGCCTATACCATTTTCCTAGCATGCAAAGATAAAAACAAAGTTTTAATAATGATAAGAGTAGTCTTGAGAATTTTGTGACACAAATGCAAAATGCATGATCTTAGTCTTTCTTAGATTCTTCTCCCTTGCAAATGGGGATTATTAACCCTTGATCCCTGATTATTAACCCTTGTTGATCCTCTCTGTGGAAGCACTAGGAATTCTGTTAGGCCATAAGGCAGGTAGAGGAGGTACAGAAAACTTTTGTCCTGTGTGATCAGACTGGGTCAGGCTGCATTAATGTTCAAGGTTGCCCATTTCATCCTTTGGGGACAAGAGGAAAGTGATTTCTTACTTTGTCAAGGAGCAAAGTTACTCTCTGGATGTCCTGTTTTGAAGCACATTTCATCAGAACTTGATGCAATGGCTCTCGAGGAGAATTAGTAATCTCCTCAAAGGAGTTTTCAGTGTATCAGCCAAAGCTGCTCCTTCCCAAGCTGGGAGTGACTGGAGTCAGCCCTATGCAGTTCCAGCAGTTCCAGGGTTTATTGGTGCCATAATTGATATAGATGCTGGAGTGAGCTGCCTGGTGCCTTAGATTCTGGTCTTAATTGAGGTTTATTTAGAATAGTTCCTCAGTCACCATCGTACAGAAGACTGGTTCTTAGAATTTTACTGTCCTTTGGGATTTGTGAAGTGTACCGTTGGACTCTCCTTATTGCTCTACTGTAAGAGAGGTTCTCTGGTTACTTCTGATTTCCTTTCTCTCTCCGTAAGGGTCTTTTGTTATCAAAGCCTCTGGAAGATTTTATTTCAGTGTGTCTTGTGACAGGATTGATGATCTTGACAACAACAAGCAACTTGCTTTCAGGATCATAATTAGATCATGATTCCATTTGATAGGTGATGGATACAAATTTAAAAAACCCCGAAGAACACAAAAGGCAGTTACTTGCTTTCACCTAAGCCTCAGGAAAATACAAAGTGAAATGAGTTCTTGATGTGTCTGTAGTAGGAGCCATTGATACATTCTAGTCTTAGGAGAGAAAAAGAGCTGTATGTACCAGGCCACTACATATCTGGGTTAAAGAGAAATAAGGCAAAGGAAAGCCTTTCTTCCAGGCTAAACTGGCCAAGAGCCTATATTCCTCTAACTGAGATTTCTCGTTCATCCTTAACAATCATAGAATATAATGAACCAGGACCATGTTGAGCTGTTCTGGTAAACTTTTCAGCTTAATTGGTAAATTTCAGGTATAAATCCAGGTTCTAGTGCCCAGGTTCAATGTAATAGGAACACTTAATCTCTTGTCACTGTATTTGGAATAATAATTCTGTAGTTACATAACCATTCTCTCTCATAACCATTCACAGAACATTTTTTGCTCTCCTATACAGGAATCAATTTTGTAACTTATAAAATATTGATAGTGAGTTGTGGCAGAACATAAATAGATTGAAAATCTGGAGATAAAATTGACAGAATACCACATGAATGATGCTTATGTTTTTAAAATAGCAGATATTATGTCAGCCTGAACTTTCAGTTCAGTTTTTCTCTTTGTGTAGTGTTTGCACATCACGCTGATTCAATTTGTTTGGGAAACATAAGAAGTTGTTTTTAATTTGATTGTCATTTTTGTCAGGTCTATAAAAGTTTATATTAAATAAGGCAAAAGGGATTTGCTATGTAGCAATTCCACATTATGTAAAGGCAATTTTGTATGAAAATGTATTTTCTATTCAACAAATTAGAAAAAAACAAGATTCTGTGTCTGTAAGCAGTTTTCCCCGAGTTTTATAGCATCAGATATTTTGCATTTAAACAAGAAAATGCACATCCAAATGAAGTGTGGTTCAGCCATTATTTTAGTCTAAATGACTTGAAAATTTTATTAGGTAGATGTATCATTATTGCTGCGGAAGTAATGAAGTATTAAGTGGATTCCCTTATCAAGGGGTAGTGTTTCTACTTGAAGAATGGACTGTAACTATACCTTTAAAAAAATCCTCCTTATTTTTAAAATTTTATTTTTTATTTTGAATAATTAATTTCTGAGTTTTTAGATGTTCTACTCTGAATGAAAAAATTTCAGACAAGCAGTATGATTTAAAATACAAAAAAATAACAACTAAGAACTTCACATATATTTTCACAACTTGGAATTAAAATGAGGAATGCTGTTTTATTGGTGACATATTGTCATTTTAATACCTACTTGCCAAAAACTTGCATATCCACTCTTCCCTACGTCTTCCATCCATTATGACTTTTGATTGAATAGCTGACAGTTGAACAATCTTGGACCACCTCTAGAATTTCGAAGAAAACAAAATTACTGCTTGAATATCCCCTTCTTCCATCAATGATTGCTTCTCAGCTCTCTTCAGTTTTTCAGCTGAATGCCACTGCAGAGAATAGAAGAGGATTTTCAGTTTTGGTTCTGTTTTGTCTTCTGTGAAGATAGTGCAGCTGATACTTGAGAGCTTTATAAATAGCAGCGTGAGTATAAATAGCAGCATGAGATTTGTTTGGATTGTTTAGAGTGCGTCTCTGAAAGGGCAAGCCAGCCAATGCAGATGATGGTCTTTATTTCTCTGCTGATCTTCTAATGTATTCAAAAGCCCAAATTTGTATCATTCAGCTTCAGCTCTGATGGTTTAAAACTGATTGTTCACATTTGACAATTTGCAACAGCAGTTGGCCTTTTCCCGCCCCTGCTATTTGCCATATTTGGGAAACTTGAAACATTTCCCCCTGTTTGGATTCTTCCAAGTCTGATGAAGAGCTCTTGCTTCAGCTTTCTGTGCTGTTAAAATCCTTTTGAGATTCACTCAGATTCTTCACTACCTGTTTACCTGATATCTGCAGGTATCTATAGACTGTGCAGTGTGTTTTCTTTTTGCAGCTTTCGTTACTCTTAAACAATTTTAATAGTTGCTGAAGTCAGAGGAGCTAGCTTTATTGTGCTCTCAGTTAATTTAGTTACCAATGAAATCATTCTGCTTAGTATTCCTTGTGTGGACCAGGTAACTGTGAACATTATTTGGATGCTGTGTCCTGGCTGCAGCTGAGCCAAATTGAGAGGTTACCCTCATGTAGAAGCCATTTGAGTGTCCTTCAAAATAACTCTGGGAATCTTTAAATTACTTTCTTCTTTTTAAAAAGAAACTTAGATAATTCTGGCTTCACAGCAGGAGCTTACCTTCATGCATGCTTTTAAAATTTAATTTTGAAAGCCTGTAAAGTTAATGTGAAGAGAGACAAGGACCCATAGTGATCAATGTTTGAATGAGTCTGATGTTAATTTGGTTCAGTGTTACAACAGTAATTAAAAAACTAAGATGTATCAGAAAAAGCTTAAAGAACCTTGGGAACTTTAATGGTGTTTCTGAAGTTACTAAAATGTTAATTTCTTATTAATAAAAAATGACAGTGACTTCAGAATAGGAATTTTATTGGTTCTAAACAGATTTAAAATATGAGGAAGACTGTTTAATTATTTTAAGAATAGAGTATAAAAGATCTATAGGGAGATTTGAATTTTAGAGTGCAATTTAAAAAATGAAACCTGATTAGCTGATGAGAACCTTAAGATATAGTTAATTTAAATGGGTCTGAATTATGACTTACAGGTGGAGATGTGTAGTATGCTGGCTTGTTTCAAAAGCTGTAGGTAAGAAAACTGAGTCATATTTATAGGCGAATACTCAGGTGAGATCCAGGGGTATTTTATGCCCAAAATAATTTTTGGTTTGAATGATCCTGTGGTTTTTTAATATTTATAAATGTTATCACTCTTATTTGGTTCATTGACCTTGTATTGAATTCTAGAGTTTTCTGATTCAGTAAAATTAGTAATAAATAATATATTAATAATAAGTAAAGAATGTATATTTTCTTGTGTGTGTAATGAAGATGTGCAATAGTCTTCTTCTGCTTCATTATCTTTGTTGATTTGAAATCTTTGTTGTTGCATTGGGGTGTAACAAACACCTGCTGTGTGTTTTGTGATCTTTGAGGAAGTACAGCTTTTAATGAGAACTGAGATGTTCTTACTAGTATTACTGATTATTTTTTTATTTTAATTTGCACACGGAAAAATAAATGCTACATTGTTTCTTCCTCACCTGTTGTAAAATCCAAGCATCTTATTTAAAAAGCAGTGCATTAATGTTGTATTCCATGTACTAAAGCTCAAAACTGCTCTGGGCTGAGGACCTGTGGACAGTGTTTGGAGCAGCCGGGGTGTGGATGGTGCAACGATCCCAGTAACACTGGCAAAGGACAGTGCTTGGAAGGCTCCTCGAGAGGCCCGATGAAGCCTGTCAGCGTGCACTCCAATGAAATGGTGCTTGATGCTACTCTCTGCCCAAAAGAAAAAAATTATGAGTGGTCTTTTATCCAGTGTCCAGGTAATGTTTGCTTCTGTTCTTTGATATATGCGAAATAAGAGTTTAGGCACACAGAAATAACAGAATTGTCGTAAGTAATGCAAATAGCATTTTCATGAAAGGTTTGTTTGTTCCAAAATATTTCCTAAATGTATAGTTTGTTAGTCTCTGTCTGCTGAACACAGGTGTAAGCTGACATGTGAAACGCAATGCAAGTAGTTTAGCCAAAACTGCCATTTATTTGTAAATAAGTTTTTACTCGCCCTATCCCTCCACTTTTAGAAATCAAAGTATATTAATTTTCTTCAGCTCTTGCTTTCTTCTGGCTTCTGTATCCATCAAGGAGTGGAACTGGGGAGAAATTATCCATGGGAGACTACTGATGGACAGATGTTTCCCTCCTGCTCATGACAAGTCCGGCTGACTGTGAAAATGGGGGGCTGCCAAATACCTGAGCCATGCTTCCAGTTAACCTTTTAGATATTTAGAGTGAATAGAACATATGCTTGTGTAGCCTTAAAGAGAATCTCTGAAGCCTAAATTTAAGCCATACCAGTCTGATTATAGTTCATTATAAAAGTAAGGAAGATGTCAGGTGCTATAAGACAGTGAAAGCTGTGCTGGTGCAGCCTCCTGTGTGGAAATCCTCCAGCCCTGACAGCAGAGCATGGGAGCAGCAGTGCAGGACTGCAGGTAAATGAAAAGCACGCTGGGGACTTTGACAACCCTCTGGTAGTCATTTACAATAAATAATACAGTTAAAAAGGCAGCTTGAAAACTTTGGTTTCTTTTTTTTTTTTTAGAATAGTGTAACTGTGCTAAAGTTGTTTTTCCAGGAAGTGTTCTAGTGCTGATAATTTTGGAAGCTGGAGCTTCTCTAGGATCAATACATGCAGCCGTGTTTGCTTTCTTGGCTGCTTTTTTCATCAGTTTAGTCTCTCTATGTGGATGCATATGTATAGAGTGAGGGTTTTTTGAAAGTCGTAGAATAATGAAATGAAACGTAAAACCAAAACAAACCCATTGTTGAATATTTTGAGTTAAAACCAAAAAAAATTTCAGACAATCTCATACCATTTCTTGAACAAAGAAGCATCTAGTATGTTTCTGGAAAGAATAGAATGACATTCTGTTGTATTATTTAGTCTGTATGTTAAAATAAATATATGTTGATAAGGGCTTTGTTAACTTTTTAGTACAATGCATAGTTTCTACCACTAGTGAAATTGTAATAGGTAAATATATTGTTTGTCTAAACGGTTTGAGTCAGAAGACTTCATTACTGTGTTTAATATTCATTCTTCTTGGATAGAATTCTGTATTCATTGTATGTTCTTACCAAGAATTTACTAAAGTTCCACTTCAAGATTTCCTAGTTCTGTGAGTTTAAGGGAAAAATACTACAGAAGTCATAGCATTAAAATTTCAGTTGATGTGAAATTTCATTTTGCTCTGTTTAGGCTGGAGGTTTTGTTCCTAAGATTTTGTTTTCGTTTTCATAGAATATTTTCTGTAATGGATTATACTAACACAGTTTATTCTTAGAACAACAATCATTTGATGTACTTGAAACAAGATAGAATTAGACTAAGTCTATGTGAGCCTACTGAGCAGTTTGCAGTTAGGATAAAAATAAAAATAGATGGTTTATACCATGCAGTTTGGAGATTATTCTGCCACATTGATGAATAGTTGGCTGAACCATCCATGTTCATTCAGGCATGCACTTATTTTTCTTGTAGTCCATATCTATCCTCCTTATAGTGCCTCTGGGCAATTGTGCTGATGATAAAAAATTTAAATTCCTTCTCATTTTCTGTTTGTTCAAAACTTTAGGATTAGTATTCATCAGACAGTAGAGAAAATGTTTCTTTTTGTGACTGGTCGCTTTGAAATCAATAGGCTTTAAATAAGCTGTCATAGTATTTCTTTTGATCAGAATACAATTTTATTTTCATCAGATTCTTAGTTTAACTGAACTATTGTTATAAATAAAATTGCAAATAACATTATAAAAAGAAAAGAAAAATAGCTTTGACATTCATCTCATGAGGAGAAAGGTTTAGGTAGAATGCAAGCCCAAGTTTTTCTTTAAGGTCTAAATTTCTCCTCTGAAAAGTAGTGTGAGTAGATTCTAACTAGTTTGTTTAAAACTAGATGAAGTATCTTTACACTAGATCCATATTGTAATGCAGACACCCTTTTCATAATTTTTCCTATTTTAAGTATTTTCCTAAGACTCTAATTATCGACAATTGTCGGCTTTATCAGCCGTTTCTACACAGAGGTCAAAAGCAAATTAGACGTAAAATTGCTTCTCTCCAGGGCAGCCTCGCTGAGGATTCAGCTGAAGTACATTTTTGTGTGTGAGGAAAATGACTTTGTTGCTGCCAGTGTTGTACATTAAAAGGACTTAAGGAAAAAAGAACTTTTACAAATTTAACTCGTAATTCTTACTTAATGGTCATTATGGTGTCTCATTATTTTAATGACTGTTTTAATTATTTAATACTGATGTCTCCAGTTTGATTGCACTGAACCAGCTTTGAAGTTTATTGAACTGGGCACTTCTGACTTTTCTCAACAGGATACGTATTCTTAGGGAAATCAGCAATTATATAATGTAACTTTTCAATGGTGTGTCATGTCAATTGTGGGTTGCATTGCTTCTTGTTGTGTATAATTTTTTTTGAATTTGTTTTAAAAATCTCTTCCATTTTCTTTGACTCAACAAAATGTAAGAATTCAGAGCTGTCATATATGACCAGATAATATTATGACTTGCAGAAAACTAAAATTTACAAGTAAGGTTGCTGTCAGCACCCAATAAATAACACAAAAAATGAGAAATACAAAACTAAACATTAGGAAGAATAGAAAATTTATAAGTCAAGGGCCCACTAGGTAGAGAATATCAATATTAAGCGTTTTTCCTACACTACGATATAGTCTTAATTAGGCAATCTTACGTCAATAGAACACCTATTTAATGTACACTCTGTTTTTACTTTTGCCTTATTGGGCTGTATTCTTTTTAACTTTTGCTTTAAGTGATTTAATGTGTAAGACATGTATACAAACCCCAGAATGGAGCTGCAACTCATGGTGCTTTTGCGTAGCTTTTCCTGAGAATGGCAACAAACTGCAGGAGAGGGAGACACCACAAAGGTGTCTAAAAATCAAGTATTCTTGGCAAGAATAAGGCTTGTAATTTCTGAAGAGATTTATTCAAGATAGTGAGAAAACTTAATAGTACAGAAATGTTTGATACTTGTTTGGAAGAAAGAAGAGATTGTCAACTTGGGAGGTTTTAATGGTTTATGAGCCAAGTCTGGCAATGGCTATAAATATATTAAGCTACTAAATTATAAAACAGCTTTAAAAACTTTTAAATCATGCAGTGAGAATCCCTTTTTTTCCCCCCTAGCTGAGACACCAATCACTGTGAAATTTAGATTAAAAATCCAAATTTGAAAAAAAATACAATCTTACTGTGATAGCTGTCCTCTTCCAAGTCTTCCACCCCCTTTGGCACTGAGGAATTGACAGGTCTGATGTGGTTTGACATTTGACAAGCTGCTGTAATTGACAGATTACTAATCTGCTGGGCAGCATGAGCTCTGAAGTTCCACTCTATAGAGAGGTCATCCTTCAAAACCTGGCAGCAGGATCAATGATTCTGGCAGGATTCACATTGTGATTTTGCTGCAGGAGTGATCAGTGCTTTCTGAGTTTCCCCAAAATGTGAAGCTCTGGAGTGGAGCTCTGCTGCAGGATCAGTGGTTTGTAGTGGTGTTATTTGACAAAAAGCAATTTTATGCTTTCAAGGTCAGGTGTGAAAAAATTCTGTCAATAGGAATCCAGTTTTTTAAATTTCACCAAAATCGACTGTAGTGAGGAGGGACTGGAGCTATTTGATGTGGTCCTGATGTCCTTAAAATGGCTTTGTATGCCATAGCTAATGAAGGTCAGGACAACTAAAAATAAGATGATATTTAGTTAATTTATTTTGGAAGTTCTCTCTCCCTGCTAGGTATGTTTAGCTGTGAGTTCATGTTCTCCATCGCAGTAGGCTTTCAAAGGCTTTATGTTTGCATGTAGGTATTGGGGTTTTCATGGAGTCTCAGTCAGGGACTTACTACCTCTTCAAAGATTTCTGAAGTACCTGGACAGCATTTTAAAGCTATAAGGACTGGATTCAATTACTCCAATGGCAAAAAAAAACCCTTTCTCACAAAAATTCCCTTAAAACTCGCATGTCATTACAGAGTCAGATTCTGTGTGAATTCATTTTGTGTTGCAAGGCTGTTTTAAAGAGGTTGTGTGTCAAAGTGCAAATATATTTATGCTGGTTATTAGTCAGGACTAAACTCAGAATCACATTCTACTACAATTTTGTACTCACATGGGCATGATTTTGTTCCGAAGAGCAGTTTAGTAATGAAGCTTTTAAAATGTTGTATTCCAGCTTGCCAGTGTAATGGCCACAGCACCTGCATCAACAGCAATGTCTGTGATCAGTGTAAAAACCTAACAACAGGAAAACAGTGTGAGACCTGCATGCCAGGATATTACGGGGATCCCACCAATGGAGGACAGTGTACAGGTAAGTCTTTCTGCTGGGGGGGAAAAAGAAAAATATCTAAATGGCATTTTATGTAATGTGAATTTAACCTTTTTAATGTAATGTGAAATTAACTTTTCTTTAAAGGTTAAAAGTTTATTTAATAGTACAGATGAGTTGATCAGCTAAATTAATGATTCAAAATCAGAATAATATATTTAAAGAGAATCTCACTCAGAGTCATCATTTTGCGGTTGTTGCTCTCTCAGGAGGAGGAAGAAACTCCTTTGGAGCAACACCTTAAATCCTGTTATTTCAGAGAGACATCATTAAATTCCATGTAAACGATCCTGTTAGAGGCAGCGAGAAGGTACTTATAAATGAAGTTCAGTATCTGCCATAATGTCTGGTAACACTGATTTGTATAAATACGTTATGCTAGTGGAGAAATTATGCATTTAACAGACCAAAAAGTCTTACTCCTGTGTAGTTGAAACAAAAAGGCCTGGTATGCTGAAGAGGGCAAGGCACCCATACCTATTCAAGGTTTAGTTTTTAAACTGCTGCACTGGAGGATTCTCATTGAAGTGAAAGAGAGAATAAGTCCAACCTCCAGATGGTTTTTCGATATTGCTGTAGGGCTCCTTTTTCACTTGCATGGGTGGTTTTAAAGTTGACAATAACTCCTTCCCTTGAAACTAAATGGTGGAAGGAGGAATATATTCACTATGAAAACTCAGTAAGGTTGACTTTGAGTCTAGGAGGGTGCTGGAAAGTTTTGTCCCATGACTTTTTCTTCTCCATTACTGATGTTTCTTTAACCAGACCTTTGCTTCTCAAGGAATATTTATTCATGTAAAGGGTTTGTTGGTTCCTCAGTGCTCTAATGTGCAGTAGGCAATGTGTAAAGATGCACATCTGGTAAACTCAAGCACGATATGTAAAAATTGTGTTCAAGGGGATAGAAAGATTAATGTCTACCCTTATTGACAATTGAACATTTTGCTGAGGCTTTATGATGCTTTAAATAATTCTTAATAGTTCCCTTTTTCTCCTGAAGTTGACAAAATGTTCTTTTGCTGTCTGTATCACCTTTATGGCAAAATGATGTATTCATACAGCTTTTATTCTTCAGGGATACATTAGCTATCAACCAAATAAGCATTCCATCACCTTTAGTGAAATATGCGTGCTGCAATAATGGCTAAAATCAATTTATAAGACCAGTAAAATTATAAATTTTACAACTTGTTTTTTCAAACCTAGTCAGTAAGAGTGCTTATTTTTTTTGGTAGACATGATTTTAACAGGAGCTGTTTTAACTAGAGAATGCTTTAAAAAATAAAAATGATCATTATTTCGAGGCTTCCTCTGCATTGGTAAGTTGTATTTTGAGTATAGTACCCATAATAAATATGTTTACATCCTTAGGATATTTTGAAGGATGTAGTCCTTGTGAACTGTTAGATTTTCTTCAGTATCATGCGTACTGTGATAGACGTGCCCAAATTGTGGGCCAGGGATTTCTGCAGGAAAAAATACCAGTGACCCATAGATAAGTCAAATCAATGTTACTGGGATTTAAGAGGATTTTGGAACCATAGCTGGGGTCAGGCACTGTGCTAACATAAAGAAAGTAAGTAATGGTTCTGTTTCTTTTCTCCTTCATTCTGCTAATGCTATTGGTAGTGCAGAAAAAAAATTAAACATGGGTGGAAATTAAAACCATAATTAAAATAGAAACACGAAGAGAAAAATATGAGTGGAAGAAAGGACAACCTAGTCAGAAGCTGAGCTTAAGTGTGACTGAAATAAAGAGAAAATAAGGCAAGAAATCATATGAAAAAACCAATCAAAGGACAAAAAAAATCACAAGGAACTAAAATATACCCAAACCAGTCATCCTTATAGTTCCATCTCATGTCACTTTGCTGCTTCCAGCTGAATTTCTGGCTGGACCCCACCAACTTTCGTTTTCCACAAAGACTCAGCCTTTGTGCCAATGGCTGCCTGAGCACATGATGCATTTTTCCTTTGGAGCTCCTGAGTAATTTCTTTGAGGATGCAGGTTGAAAACTTTTTAAAGGCATGACAAGATAATGACTATAACTCTGAAAGGACCTCTGCAATACTGTAATGTTCTTCATCTATCAAGTTGCTATAGTTACAAGGGCATAGCTTGGTTTTGAATTGGAGAGCAGTCAAAACTGGTGACAGAGGTTGTACTCCATCTCTGCAGTGGAGAGGCGAAGTGGTGTGCTCTGGGACAAAAACTGCAAATCATTTTCCTAACACACTCATGACGTAAAATAACTTTTTTCCAGTGTCCTGACAAAAGTACTTATGTATTCAGTACACACATTGTGTTTTCTGCTGTCATGCCATATGTACTTACAGGTAAAATCTGAGCTCTGACTTAGTTTGACTGTTGGTGATACAGACTAAAATGGTTTGCAAGAAAACCTTCCTTTTTTTTATAGGCTGAATTAGCCCTTGTTGTTCCTTAGATCCCTGATAGTGAAAGGAAGGAGGATGACATGCATGGCAAGCCTTGCAGTCCTTGGAAAAATTCTGTCTTTTTTCCTTAACTAGGCCAATAGTTTCCTAAATCCTTTTTTGTTTCTACTCCAAGGAGGTAATTCAGAAAGCCCTAAAAGAAGTGACTGTCCACCTCTGAGTGATCATTTCTGGTCCAACCTTTGTCCAGGGATGGAAAATTCTGTTAAAATATGACTTATTTTTTCCACTTTGGTACCAATGGTGGCTTTATAACTGTCATCAGATAACTGATACATTTATAGTAGTATTGCATAGAGTTATGCTATCAAATTACTATGGAATGAGTAACAGTTGTTACAGGAAAAAAGATGTAATTCATGTTTCAAAAGGTTTTGAATAGTTGTGATTAAAGAATGGATAAAAAAATTGACTTTTCTGGATTTTCACTCACTGTAATTGCTGACATTTCAATAGCTTTAAAACAGATCTAAGGACTTGCTTTGCATTCTGATATGATGCAGGCTTAGGAAATGTGACAAACCTAGCAGAAGGACAAAGAAAAGATGGAGGCATAATAACAGGCTTCAAATGCGTGAAGGGAAGCTGAAAAGGGAGAGAGATGATAAAGTGCCTTCCCCCACGCCCCTATTTTGCTTGAGGAGGAAGTAATGGGATTAGGTTGCAACAAGAAAGATTAAGGTGGAATACAAGGAAAAATTTCTACTGGTTAAACTGTGAAAGATTACCTACATACGCTATGAAATCTGCATTATCACTTATACTATACTTTTTAAATTTTCAAATGTCTCAGGTGTTAGAAATGGGCAGGGAACTAGCTGAGTCCACACATTTTTTCCCAGTTCTAATATTCTATAATGTCTTCGAGTCTGAGCTCTAGAAATCAGGCAGGTATTGAGTAAAGAGAAAGTATTCTGATTATATAGGAAAGTGAGCCGTGTATGGCCATATGGCTGCGGATCTTTACCATATTTTGGGTCCTTAATGTTACTAAGTTAGTAAGTTGTATACTACTTATCTTTGAATCTGTAGCATTTTTGTTACTGTGGAGTTCAAAAGCTTTCCATCCTATGCAGGTTTCCTCTGTAGCTGAGACTCTGGTTTATTGTGTCAGAAGTGTGGTGTCTCAGTTGCTGATGGGCAATGGTCATATTTTTTATAAATTATTGCTGTTCTTTTTCTTCTTGAAATAACCATGCCTAATACCAATTACTCATTTAAATTCTGTCACTTGAAGTCTCTTTTCAATACAGAGAATGAGAGTTACAGTTTGTACTCTTGGTGTAAAAATGAGCTTTATATTCAGTTGTCCTAAGATGTGGCTTGCAGTAAAGATATATGTGCTCCTTCAGTTTTCTGACATTTCGTTGTACAAATATATAGTTTGAATTATTTTATATTTGATTCATTGCTGCATTCTGTACAAAAATCAGTAATAAATTGCAGGGATCTTTTATGATAGGGGAAGTTCTGTGACTAATCTATTAGTTATCTGTTCTGACACTAATTAAAATGGTTTCAGGTAGTCTGTGGTGTCAAATGGGTAGCCACAAGAGAAAATGAAATTAATTTATTACCTTAAATTATGAAATATTTTTAGTTGTACAAAAAGATTTGCATTCCTTCTTGGAAGTAAATGGTAGTGCACAAATTAGTAAGTTCAGACCCTGTGCACGTGCTTAAGATTTGTAATCTAAAACACTGTGTGGCAAAGAAAAGCATGAAGAGAGATTACCCCCCAAGTTACCAGGTAAAGTTAACAGCATCCTTTATCTTAATGTGCAAGAAAATAAAAAGGGAGGCAGAGGTGAATTCTGAGCGTGAGGGAATAGGGTGCTCTGGGAAGAGACAGCTTTGGGTTTCCAGGCCATGCAAATCCATGGGTAGTCCTTGGAGTGCTAATTCAGTGCTGTCAGCCTGTGCCAGAAATATTTAAGTAATGAAACCCTGTCATGAACAGAATAAGGCACATTCTGTATTGTGGTGAAGAGAGAATCACAGCTCAGCCTTCTCTGTTCCTGAGCAGGAAAAGCTCTCCAGGTGTGGGACACCTGGGAAGCCTTTCAGTCTGAGGTATTGAAGAGCTCGAAGGCAGATATTCCAAATCACTTTGATTAATTTTTTTCTAAGTTTTGCTCAAGTCCCATTTGAGGTATGGTTTTCAAGGCATGAATATTGAAATTCAGTAATAGAAAATTCATCGTTGGATATTAATGGATTTTGGAAATAAAGCAGCTTTGTCTGTAGGTGTGAACAGGCCCTGGCTTGGTCTCTTGGTGGTTTCTCTTGGTGTGTTGTTTTCTTCAGGGTCTTGTTCTGTTATGTGCTGCATGTCTGCAAAATATGCAATTTTTTAATAGAAATTCTAGAAAAAAATAGAGTTGTATGTGTACTACAAACTGCACAAAAATACCAAGATAAAACACTATGGGAGATTGCTAGGAACAATTTTGTTTCATCTTAGCGACATTTTTTAGTATTATTTTCAAACTTATTAATCATCTACTTAGTTGTCAGTGTTAAAAAAATTGCTCTAGCTGCTTATCATCTTGTCATTTTCTTTATGCATGGTATTTTAAAAAATTGTCCTTACGATTTATGAGATGCCAGGAAAAAATTCTTTACGGTAACTAATGACACAGGCTATGAATGTATAATACATTTAATAGTAATAATGATATAACGTAAGCATTTTGCTGTATTGTCATTTTTTTTTAATAACGGGATAACAACCCAAGCAGCATTCAGTTTTCTCAGAATTGTCCTGCCATTGTTACTTTTGCAGTAGAAGGGAGCTGTGAGTCCCAGCACAGCAGGAACATTGTGTTTTAACTTGCACTGCTTGTCCTCTGAGCAGCCCTAAAAGGCTCCTGAGACACTGATGACCATCCTGTAAAAGCTTCCAGCCACACGGGCTGTTGGGGTGATGTTTTTTTAAGCAAGTCTGCAGCATTTCTATTGCCTTTATAGATCTTTTCCCTTCCCTGCTATCACACACGGGACATTTGCAATACCAAAGGCAGCAGGTTCCCCCCACATTTGGTTTGTCATCATTCTGTTTGGAATGGTGAAGTTAATCTTTTACTGTAAACATCTGATTTTTTACCAGATCTTCCAACTATTATCAAAAGTGAGTATGTTTTTAGTGAGTATACACCATGCGTGCATCACCTGTATTTGTATACGTATGTACATACATCTACATTTGCTGCTCCTTGAATGCATTCCACATAAACTTTGACATCTAGACATGAGCCACCCAACTGACATGTATCTACAGGAAGTGCCTCAAGACATGGAAAAAAAATAAATCAGACAGGTATCAATAAAAGACTAACTTGTCACAGTTACTTTAAATTACCTTAGGTGAAGGACTTAGCTGAAATTTAACCCAGCAATAAATTAGTTGCATAGATACATATTTGTGATTATTTGTGTTGGTTAAAAGAATAAAAAATAAAACTTATTAGTGATGTGTTGACACTGGAGTTATATCTGAAGGAGGATCTTCCATGGTGTTCAAATCTTGCTGCTCAGAAAATGTGATTATTCTGCTCAGTTACTGACAGCTGAGATGTGGGGCTTTGAGAGAAGAGGCCAAGGGTGCCACAAGTCATTACTTCAAGTGTCTGTGAAAGAGAGGCATGAGAAAGATGTTAAACTCATCCTGGCAGCAGATTGACAATGGTCTCCTTGGATTTTAGGTTCTATCTAACTTTGAAAGGTGCCTAATGGGTAACTTTACAAATTGTTTTCTCTGGCACTGTTTCTATCATTTTTACCTATTCCGCAGTAGCAACCTTCGTAATGTGGAGGAGCTGATTCTGATTTCCTTCCTTTCCTGTCTCTCCCAAAGAAATACTGCTAAAGGCTGCCATGGGCACCCTTAAGAACAGACAGTTCTGTTCCTGTAGAGCACAAAGGACAGTCAGCATGTTAGATACTTAAAAAAAAAAAGAATTCAGTTTGATTACTTTAAAGTAATTGTGGGGTTCCTTAGATGGGCTGCCTACACCAAAACCCACTCTAAAGCACATACTTTTAAGTAACATATATTCTGATTTTTAAGAACAAAAGCATCAATTTGAACAAGGTTATCTATGGAAAAATAGGAGAAGTGTGCTAAAGGAAACCACTTGGAAATAGATCCCAGGAAAACTGGCCCATAGAGCCCAAGACAATGGAAACAGGCAGCCTTTGGTTGCTCCCCAGCCATATTCTTAGAATATAGTTACACACATATATATGAATATGTACACAGCATTTGTATATGAAATTATACATAATTTCACACATTACCGAAAGCAACCTGTCTTTCATAAAGGAAAAAGTTGATAATGTGACAAGGAAAACAATTTAATATTCACTTTGTTTTTTTGAACTAAAATATGCTGTTGTCTATTTAGTTGATAGAAAGGTACCTGGTAATTTACATTTAGACTTACTTTTCAAGGTTTCAAAAAGTTATTTAAGCAATGAGTGAACAGAAAGCAGAAGTCTTAATTTTTCACTTTAACAACATCACTGTGTAGCTTTAAAATTACCTTTAGTTTGGGATTGCACAGAGCAGGTAGAGAAGCATCAAATATAAAGCACCTGAATGTAATTTTTTTATTACTTTATTTAAGACAGTAAACCTAAAAATGGAATTAATTGTTTCCTTAAGAATAATTTTATTTAGTAAATATCAAACATGCCACCACTGTACAGTGAGTTTTGGTCTTGAAACACCTGGAGGATAACAGGATTAGGAACTGTATGATGCTACTTCCAACAGGCAGAGTTAGGCAGGTGCTGTTGGTCTGAGAAACAGCTTTTTGCAAGGAGAAATAAAATCTTGCATTTAAAACTTCATCAAGAGGCTGCTGTAATTGCCATAGGAATTGCCACAGGAAAAACTTAGTTGAGGAATTTGGAAAAAGGCATCTTTAAAAATTACTGTTCCGGTTATTTTTGACTGCCAAGCAAAGTGTGCTAAGCAAACTTCTCAATATGCTGTTAATTCTTGTGCATACATATAATTTTCTTTTTGATTTATTTTTGTAGATTAGAGCTGTATTATAAAGTATGATTTTGAGCACAATTAATTGTAAGTTCAAGCAAAAAACTCAAACTAAAATTAGGAAACTTTTTATAGATACATTTGTATGCCATAACCTACTTAGAATAATCTTAGGTGAAGGACCTGGAGTTACACTTCAAGGAATGTATCATTGTTAAGTATCAACAGACATTTAGATGTTCATAATTTTGTAAGAGAAGAAAAGTAACTGTTGAATGTAACATGATTAACCTCCAGAGAGAGATTATTTGAGTGGCTGTGGGATTTCATAAGGTTTTGACAGGATACCTGTTCAGCATGTTTAACATTTTTGATGTTTTTTCCTTAACTTCATAAAGAAGGTTTTTATAAACCTCCTGTCAAGTACAAGAGTTTCAAGCTACTGCTTGATTCTCTAAATTTGATTTTACTTCCTAAACCAGGATGTGTGTGCTCATTGCAGAGTGATCTGATTTTAGCAACAACCAGCATGGCAAAGCACTGGTTCAAGCATCAGCTTAGGGTTGCTGTTGGAAGAGTTGATTTTGGAGAACCACTGACCTTTTTTTTTCTTGCCTAAGAAAGTTTTCTTTCTATCCTGCACAATCACAGTGTAATTGTGTAGTTAAATCACCAGTAACCGATTTTGTCAACTACAGTTTTGTTCCTTAAGCCTGATGGCTGCACTAGGCTGCTTTGCGTAAATGTAACTTCTCCATCCAGTTGATTCTGATTTACTCAAGCAGAGTGGGAACAAGACATTTTTTAAAAAGAAAAATAAAAAACACATTAATTTAAACTGTTTCTGAGGTCTACTATGCAACAAAAGTATCCGAAATAGTAAAAAGAATAGGAATGACTTTTACTATCTTAATCTGTGTAAGTAGCAGGCATTTCGTGCTTGTTCAGCATCTTATCCTGAGAACTTAGAATTCAGGCATCCTTTAATTGATCACCACTTATTGCTGTTACAGATATTGAAGAGATACAGCAGTTTGATTTATATTATATTCCTCTATCTCTGTGCTTATTTAATCTATTTGCAAGGATTAATGACAATTCTCTTGCTCTCACTGATGTTAGTGATCAAGTCCTCCTGCATGCTCTTGTGGAACACAGTTTCTGACAGTGATGAAGGAGTCGCTCTGCATTCTTATTTTTGTGGGTTTTTTTCAGGTTTACATGCTATAAATTTATTTGATGTGGTAAGGAATACTTATAAAATGTACTTCTGATGTGCTGTCTGAGCTTTATATCAGTATGTTCACCTTCCTAAAGAAATGTGTAAATCCATTGGTTTCCAAATTATGTTCCTAGAGGAGATAGGCAGGGTGTGATTTAGAAACTTTCAGCTGTCTAGAAATGTACTGATTTTGTCAGCCTCTGGTAAACAAACATATTTTACCTTGTATTGAAGGAGATGTCAAGAGCTCACATAGACACTGTGTCTGGCTCAGGAGGCGCTGAGGGCAGGCAGCTGCAAGTTGAAGATGACATTTTCTTAAATCACTGTTACTTGATCCTCAGATAAGCCTTTGACTAAAGCCAGTCTTCCCATCCCAAATGCTATAGGAAAAGTAGCAATTTTGCTTGTTCCTAATTTCTGCATCTCCCCTTCTGTGAGTGTTTTGGAATGAAATGGTCATCCCTCTCCCTAAGGGGGCTTGGGAACCCCCCTCTGGCTGGTGAGGAGACAGATTTTGAGGCATCCTGCAGCTCAATCCTCAACTGATTGAGTGAAGATCCTCAAAAAAAAAAAAAACAAACAACTTCTAATGGCATTTCAGTTTGATTGCACTTGATTCTGTCTTCATTTTCTGAGTGCTAAGTGCAATATATTACAATGCCAGACCACATTTGTTATCTAAGGCTAAAAAAAGCCTCACTTGCCATGGAATACATTAAAAATCAGTCGTATTTTGTACCTCCTAATGGCTAAAGGAGGGCAATGATTTGCTGTCTTCTTTATATTTTGTGGCATTTTTGCCTGCTAAATTGTGTAAGTCATTTATTTTCTTTGGGCTTTTACTCTGAATGATCAAATACACACAAATAGTTGCAATCACCAGTTGTTGATTTCAGATGTTTTTCACCTTAGATTGGATTTTTTTCTTACCTTTAAGGCTGCTATGAATAACTTTTGAATGCTTTTAAATTGTTTTGCTTTTCATACTGCCTTATAATAATGTGGGTTTTTTTTTTTTTTTTGGTTATAGTTTACAATGTGTTCTCTTTAGAGAGAATGAGGGGGAAAAATAACAGCCTTTTCATGAAAGGAGGTTTTTGACTAAAATTTCCAAAATATTAGAGAAGCTGCTGTCTTAAGAAAATTTAAAAATACATAATAATAATAATAATAATAATAGTAAGTGCTAGGCCTTTTATTGTCTGAAAAAGTCTTAAACACATCTCAGTATGATATTAGACCATGAAGGCAACCAAAATCTTCACTTTGTATTTCTGCTTTGAAAATAACTATCAAGACTCACTGTTTTAGTTTTTACTAAACCTAGTAAAAGTTTTAGTCTGTCAGTTCTGAAATCACTTCTTTTTTAAGTCATTCTAATTTTCTGTGAGAAAAGAATTCTAATTTCATGTGAGAAATCTCTTAAGGAATTATATTCTTAAGGAATAATATTTTGAATCTTGTAGGCTTGTGAAAGATCTCTTTAAATGTTTGAATATGTAAAGAACTGTCCTATACATCAGGACAAGAGTTCAGTTTTGAGTTGAACTCTTAAAATCTGCAGGGTAACCCAGTGTAAAATTTGTAGGCTATTTAGTTCTTGGTAACATATGTTTAGAAATGAAATGAATAAGTGGAAGGAATGAAAAGGAAACTGATAAATATGACATGTTAAACTTACCTCCCAATAAAATGTTCTTAGTAATGTTTCCACCTGGAATTTTTCAGTTTTCTATGTTCAAAGTTAGTATAAAAGTTTCAGTTTTTCAAGCAAATTAACATGGAAGACATGAAATTGGTGCTACTGTATTTCATGAGTTCACGTGGCAATGTTTTGGTTCAGCATGGTTTTTGGTAGAAAATGCATATTATTCCTAGAGCAAGCTATAAAAATACTTTAGCGTGGCTCAGTATTGGCATGAGAGATTCAGGCACAGCATGACTCTTGTTAATTGTTTACGATTCTCTTGTACATTGTTCAGCTTCTAACAAGAAAAAAGATCCTGTCTTTCAGTGTTAATCTTGTGTGTTGCATTTCATTATCTACTTGTATAAAACAAAATTATGGTTTTCCAAGCTGTCTTTATACTGTTAGTTGCTGATGATTAAAGACAGCTTTACTGTGATTGCTTGAAAGGTATTTATTACAAATAAACAAAAGAAATCAGTTCACTTTTCAGGATGAATGCTTTGAACAGAAGGAATAATGAAATACAAACATTGCAGAGCTATTTTACCAGTGTGAAAATGGCTAAAGGACAAATACAAGCCTTTAATTGATGAAGGTTGTCTTTAAGTTTAACCAAACTAAATTTTGATTTCTGCCACAGATAATGTCTGTTTGTTGTTTCTGGGTTTATTAGGATAAATATCCCACTTCTGGAGTGTATGTTTAGTCCAGAAAGCTAAGGAGATGATACCTGTGGTTTCCAGATTGCTTGACTGTTGCTTTTCAGGAAAAAGTAATTGCCTTGCCAGTGGTCACATGATCTCAGTAGAGTTGTTCAAGGTTGAGTGAAATTGTCTGTGTTTTACTATAAGTTCCATATCTGAGTGACAGAAATCCAAACCATTTGTCTGTTCTGTTTACTTTTTCTCTCTGTCTCACAGTCCTCAGCACTGTGTTAGTGCATGTTTTTCTTTTCCGTGTTATTATGCTGCTATAAAAAATAGATCGATTTGAGACCAAAGAAAGACAAATCACAAGGTAAAACAAGAAAGATGAAAATAAAATTAGTTGTATATGTGTTAATTATTCTATTAAGACTGATTTATTATGGAGGATAATCATATCACTGTAAAATGACAGTTCAATTTCTGCATGAACAGCAGTCCATTCTAACAGCATATTTTTCCTTTTTTTATACTCCTGTTTTTATTGGTCACTGCTTCACAGAAGTTCTTTAGCTTAATTTTAATGCTACTCAACTAATGATATTGCAGAAGTGTTATTGGGCACATCTGTTTTCTTTTACATTGCCTGTCTCAAAGGTTGAATGGACGTATTTCCTGTAAAAGCAATTGTTGAATACTAAAGGAATATCAGGGGCTAAATACACATTTCTAGAGAATTAAGTGCCTAGACAGTTTTGCAATATTACTAAAGCAGAAAATAGTCTCTGTAGGGCAGTTCTCATATGAGTAGGCTAATAGATTACATAGGTGAATATTTACAGTGCAATTGAGCATTAAAATGTTGGATCTAATAGAAGTTTATAGTTGCTATTTCTTACTGAGCCTAGTTGCATGAGAAACACTGTATCCCCTTTTTTTTTCTTTTTAATTTAACTTTGCCTTGGATGTTAGCAAAATTAACAAAGTATTGAGCACACCTCAATGTTTAATAGCATTGTCATATCTTGCCTTTTTAAAAACATCAGCAAGGTGTCTTAAAGTAATTATCCATGTGCAGCTATGGTTTAGTAGCCTTTCATGGAAGCAAACATATTTACTTAAAGCACCAATTGTAGTGAGCTCCATTTGAGAAGAAAAATGCTCTTGCAGCTGTATGTTGGAGACGGGGGCTGAGAAATAAGTGTTTTTAAATTCAATTGTTTAAAATGCACACTTTGTGGAAATAGTGATGGGTATTCTTTTGTTGTCAGCATCAGCAAGAACATTTATATGCTGAGCTGGCAAATTGGAATCAATCATACTGCGGATTTATTATTTAATAAATTCTATAGGGTTGTGATTTTGCAGCATGGATTTGCTCTACTGGATTATACTGTTTTCATATAATCTTTCTGCTCCACTTAGAATCTGCATGTTGTACAAAAGAGTATTTTGAGCTGCTATTTCCCTAAAAATCGAGTAGATATTGCAAGGGCGAGTTTTTTTCTTGTTGTTTTTAAAATTCTAGTGTCATAATTTCACTAAATATGTAAAAAATAACATAACAAAAATAGGTTTAAATTCTACCTTTTAAGCAGGTTTTTTATTGTGAGCCACATAGTATTTATTTATTTTAAATATTTAATTATTGGTAAAAAGCATGGTAATTAAGTATTTAAAGTAACTGTTTAAACAGAAGCACGTAGGCATGATATAAACCCAAGCTGAAGGTGAATGCACAGAAGTTGGGCTGAGCTCACTGTTTCTGCCCAAGGGTGCAGCACAGAGTATGCAGAATCATGGAATTATTTAGTTTGGGAAAAATCTGTGAACTCACCCAGTCCAACCATTAACCCAGCACTGCCAAGCCCATCACTAACCCCTGTCCCCAAGTTCCACACATCTTTTAAATCCTCTGGGAACAGTGAATCCGCCAGTTCCCAGGGCAGCCTGTTCCAGTGCTTGACAACCCTTTCAGAGAACAAATTGAAGTGTTGGCCTCAAAAAAAATTACAGAAAATATAGATTGCATCTCTTTTCCTGACTTCTGCCAGCTGACAATGCTTGGTACAAAATATGATTTTAAAACTTATTCCAAGACTTGGTGTATTTCTAGTAGCATGAGGCTGCGAAAGATCCTGCCTTAGCTGCATTTTGAACTGTTGACTACATTATTATCCCAAGAGAAACCATTCACTGAGAGTGGTTAAGCAGAGAGAAACAAGTAGAAAGTATTAAAGAAAATATGTAAACAGGAGTATGGAAATATTGAGGTAAAGGAAGAATGTCAACCTTCTTCCAAATGCTCTCCACTATTGTCCTGCTTCTGCTATTGCATTTCTTTGATCACAAGCACTCACATTTGCTTCAGTAACAGCAGTGGTGGTTTAAATGAACTTTTTTTGGGTTACACCCCACATAGAGATCCACAGATTGGTAGGAATCCATTTTTCATCACACACTTGCAAGCCCAAGATAATTAACTGCATATAAAAAGCATACTAAAATATGCTTTTATTGTTGTGAAACAGATTTTTTCTGGATGAGATTTAAAAAGTGTAAGTGCAAAGGTGTTGTCTTTTTCCATGGTATTATCCAGGGAACAGTGAGATTAATAGGAACTTGCTCAATGAGAGTAATAAATGTTCATTGAAGTGCTGCTACTGTATAATCAGTTATGTTTTCCACTTTCACATTTGTCATCTACTTCCTATTAAGCAATAATTGTGGGAGCAATCAATTAAGGTTAGTTGGCAATAGCTTTTATATTTGTCAAAATACTGACAGTTTTTGGAATGTGCTTTAGAATTCACCCTTTTAGCTCCTTTATAACTTTTGTGTTGTCCTGCAATGGAGCATCACTGTTAAGAGCCCTTAACTATAAGCAGAAGTTAAGGATAAGGATCCTGTTAAGGATATATTCCTGTCTTTTTCACTGAAAGCATTGCAAAGATTTACATAAATAAAATTAACTTTTGCAAAGAGGCTTTTCCAGCTTCAAGTGCCTAAATAACCATTCCATAAAAGTAGAGTGGAAAACATGAATGGATTTAGGAAAACATAACTGATTATATAGTGGCAGCACTTCAATGAACATTTACTGTGGAGTGTCAAGACGACAGCAAAATTACAAAATGTAGGAATTTGTGGTAACTGTAGGTATTTTTCAGAAGTGTTGTGTTATGAAACATCACACATCACTGTGCTGCATAGAAATTTCTAGTATGTGTTTCTTGCAGACAGATTGAATGCCTGGCACCTCCTTAATAACAATTCCTCCTTCAGTTCAGCTGGCAATTTAATGAGCTCTGAAGGCTGAACAAACCATTGAAGTCCTGAAATGGCCATATTATTTCAATAATATCTTACATTTAATTAGCTTTTTACATTGTCTAGTACCTTTTTCTCTATTTGTCTTAGGCTGTGGCAGAGAGGTGAGTGTGTATGGGGTGGGTCACTGTCAAAGAAGGATTCATTGTGTGTTATTCCTTATCAGTAGAATGGAACTTTAAAACTCAATCTGTGATAGGAATTCAATATGAGATTATAAAGTGGAGAATAAACTTTTGTCTTATATAGGTCACCACTTGGTACTGTATCTGTTGCCAAGCAGGAACCCATATATTAAATCCTTTATCTTAGCCATAATTAAAACTTCAGTGAAAGCATAGTATGATCGTCATGGTAGGTTCAGAGTTACTTTGTATTAAACAAAGACTTGGAGTGTGATTAGCAGGGAGTTACTCCAGTTTGGATGTGGGGACATACTGACATATTTACCAGGGAGAGATTAGGAAATTTTGTACCCTTGGTTAGGAATAAAGATGGCTGCCTAAACAAGGTAGCAATTCAAATAAACGTGGAAAGGAAAAGGAAGAAGAGCGCTCAAGAACTGAGACTATGAAGCTTTGTTTTGAGGTGAGAATCTGTCAGGCAGCAAGAGTGGCAGTGAGCAGACCACTGTGGAGAGAATTACTTTGGCCTTAAAATGGCGTGGAGTGATGATGATGTTCCTGTGGTTCTCCTTCAGTTCAGATTTTAAGAGCTTTTAAGGTGCCTGTTTCCTGCTTCTAGAAAATTCTTGTGGACTGTATCTGTAGTGTTAACCCTGCCTTTGTTCAAACGGTTTCTGAGATTTCTTTTTGTTCACTTATGTCAAAAACAAGAACTCCAGTTATATTAGATCTTTAACCAAACATTTGCAAAAATACTTTAAACAGACATTTGAAACTAAATGAGTGTTGTCATTGCTTTTGTCATTGGTCAGGATTTCACCCTGTATAGCAAAGATAATTTATTAATAATTTTCTGTGTTGCACATTGAAATGGTAGATTTTAATGGCTGTTCTCAAACTGCTTTTATTTAAGGTGTGGAGGAGAGCCTCTAATGGCACCTGAATAGTTTTTAACTCTGCAGAAAATAAACTAAATGATGTGCTGTTGAAATTTTCTGCAAAAAAAATATAATTGAAGTAGTAATAGATATATATTTCAATACAGCTTGTAGGACGTGTTTGGGATGAAGTATTAAAATCTGTGAATATTCATTTAGTTATAAAGTAAAGTATGAGTGAAGAAATCTCACTTTTCCTCTTTTGATTTTACAGCTTGCACATGCAGTGGACATGCAAATATCTGTCACATGCAGACAGGAAAATGTTTCTGCACAACGAAAGGAATCAAAGGAGACCAGTGTCAACTGTGAGTACAATTAAATGTAGCCCAAACTTACTGCAATCCTTGGCTAGTGAATGATCACTTTTTTTCCCATTTCACATCCTTGTTTTAGTATTGGGTTTTGTGGTTGCCCTGCCAATGTTTTAGTGGTGGATATAGTATTCCCTACATTTCTCAGGAAATTTCACTATTTCTTAGACTTCTGTTAAAGAGTTACATCACAAATATTAATAATGTTTTGAAGACACTAAAGGCTTTAAAAAAATCCTATTACAAGAAGAAACTGGAGAATTACCTGTATTTGTCTTCCTTTTTCTTGCATTTTTAAAATATTAGTGTAAGGAAAAAAATAGATATGAGCTGGTAATTTCATTACATTTGTCAGTTATCTTGATCAGAATCTACAGTGATTCAATTTTTAGAGTTTTGGAACCTTACTAAGGTGTTTTAGACATTTCCCCACCTCATTAAATCTAGACCATAGGAATGTGTAGAGCTGTCATGGAAAGTACTCTTTTTTTGCACTGGAATAGCTTCTTGTGTTTAGAGGAAGAGTTTGCACCTTTGGATAGAGCCTAACAAATGGAGTACTAAGAACAACCAAGTGTTGAAGTGGTGTAACTTGTCAAGTAGGAGACATAACACACTGAGGTTAATCGTGAATAAACTCGTATTTAAAGATGTTTCTTTCAGTCTATTCTAATAGGTACACTGCGTTGTTTAATAGGAACCTTATTCATTTTGAAGTTATAATTATTTTAATAGTATCTGGCAGTAAACTTATCTTAGCAGTGTTGTTTGGCACTGGGGAAAAGGCATATGAATCCAGCTAACTCCTCCCCAGCAGGGAGAGGTGCCAGGTGGTTCTGTTCTGCCTGCCACAGGACATCCACTTACACCGGATTTGTGAATTTGTCTTTGATACACTCAATGAACTGGCTTGGATCCTACCCTTAACACTTTGCTAGATAAATAGTGAAGAAACACAAATTTCTGAGGCAGAGGCTCTGTGTATATCCGTGAGAAAGAGCTCTGCTGGCAGCTCTGCTGTTTCCCTGCTACCTCTGGGACTTTGTGTCCAGCTAATTGAAGACTCTCAGGACGAGATGGGAAATCAAGATTAGGACTAAGTGATGAAATTTTAGCATGACAAAAGCTGGAATGATAGTATCTTTCTGTTATATCTTTTAGTTATATAACTCTGAATTAAGTCTTCACTGAGAAGTCTCTTCCCTCTTTCTGTGCCCAAACAATTAATCAGTTCTAGGTGTTAATGAGTGATCTGATTACCAGCTATGTGCTATGGACTTGTATTGATGCCATTCTAACTATACAAAGAATGGGAAGAAAAAACCCAACAATTTCTCCTCTGTCCTTTGTAACACCTGAACCACAGAAAACAGTTTCTGTGCTGAAAATGCTAATTCTTTACTGACTACCCTCCACATAAGGCACTCTTTACAGGCCTTCACCCCAGTCTGAATTCATGTACCTCTGTGGTTGCTGTTGTTCTTTGTCCTGTGTCTGTTTCATCACTGTTTTTTCCACTCTGGTTTGGAATTTTTGTCTCATATGATCAATTGTGCTGCTCAGCTGTATCAGTCTGCTGTCCTGAGTTTGTCTTTCCTTAAATGTTCTTTTATCCCACTTACTGAACTAGAAGAGAAATGGTTTTCCTACTTGTGGACTTCCCTGGTCAGGAGTTCCACAAGACAGACTAAACGGAAATTTGAATTTTGACTTCTCAAGAGTAAACTTAAAATTGCAATTTCAGACTGAAAATGTGTTTTTTAGTCACATGTAATACATTCCTGTTCTAGATTCATATACAAACCAAAGGCTTATCCAGGGCAAGCTGTGGTGGTAAAACATTTGATATTTTAAGTTTTGACGGGTTTTTTTTTTTTGGATTAAATAAAATCTGCAGCCATTTTCAAGTTGTTTTTTTTGGTTGTGATGACATTTCAGATTGTGAGATTCACATCTGTTGGCTTCATAGACACCCGGGCAAATAACCACAGATTTAGAGTTGGAGAACGTCATCAAATGATATGTTTAGGGTTTGTCATTTTACTCTGATGGCTGGTTTGGAAGAGTGATCCATTCATGTGTGGAGGTTTCGATCAAATGTTTTTTAACTATTTCCCTTACAACATCAGGAGATGAAGAACTTAATAAGAAATTTAAAAGAAAATGATTAGTGAGTCAACTGAATGCAGTCCCATGCTCATTCTAGACCTCATATGAAGAATATGTACTTGATTGATTTTGTATTATGCTTAAAAAAATAGAGAACTATTTCCTCTTTAAAAATCATCTGTACACTCACAACCTCTTTTGAATGTATCATAAGTTATATATATATATATATGCAGTCATTATCTAGAAGATAAGGATGAATTTAAATCAGCTCAATGCTTTACTTGTATTTATTACTTTATTATATTCTGTACAAATCATCTGAAACTTGAGTCAAAGTGTGAATACTGTTCTCCATTTCTCTGGATGAATGTTTTAGTTTTTTTTTTTGCTCCTGACTAGTTAGCCTGTTGTGCAATCTCAGCAGCAAACCTACAACCTTGTGATTTCTAAAATAAGGATTCCAATGAAAATTCCAAACTGTGGCTGTTTAGTGAGAAAGTTAGATTTATATTTCTGTCAAGAATGCTATTGATTAAAAAGTCATGGCTGCAGGGCTCTGTTAGGTACACACCATTCCTTGTGGGCAGAGTTTTTAGGAAATCAGAGAAAGTTTTCAACACTTTTTCTTTTTTTCCTTTTTCCTTTATTTTTCCCTCCCTACCTTAACAACTTGGTGCTTTTATGGAGGACCTTCTTTATTATATTTTTTTTTTATTTTTGTATTTATTAGCGTACCCATCTCTCAGTTGTATTCATTTCTTAATTGTGCTGTTGGATGGCATGAAGCACAGTGCCATTTTAAATCAAAATTAGTGTTGTAAAGCAGCTTGGAGCACACATTTACATTATGTTTTACAATGTTTCTTTAATGACGCATGGTCATATATTTTCCAAAAGTTAATATTTTTGTTTCCTTTAAGTAGATAGCTTCAGTTGTGAAAAACCCTTAGTTATGTCCTAATCAGGAGGAAATTATTAGAATGGTTTGATTATTCTAAGTAACTGGACTGTAAAATATTTAAAATAGATACACATAAAAAGTTTGGATTTTTGTTTTTCCCCTTAATGTTGGAAATGAAATAGCTGATTGATAGTAACAAGAAAATCGTAGTGATTTAAACCATAATTTTTGGGTGAAAACTATTGCTTCAAAGCAGTTTTTTTATTTCATTTTCTCTAACATTTGATTTACTAGCTGCTCATTTTATTTTCTCATAGGATTCTTGGCAGAGGTTTTAAAAATTCCATATGTTTTGGTGTATCCGTATGCAGGATTATACACAGGGAACTTTTCAGGGAATAGGCCTGTGGGAATGTGCAGAACATGCTAAGGGGATGTTTCAAAGTTCAAATTTTGGTATTAAGCAAGAGAAATTTTGCTAGATGCAAGAAAGAAAAATATGAAAATGATGGGATTCAGTGAGTAATTAAATAATTCTTTGAGAAGTTTCAGTATGTCTGGGCTCTTGCAAGTGAAAGCCTTCGCCTGGCAATGCGTCTGTAGCTTTTGTCATCACCGTGTGAGAATTGGGCTAAAATTTGGCTTCACAACCTCTGTAGTGAAGAACTACTAGTTGGAAGGAAAATACTGGGGGAAAAATATTGGTTTTAATCTCATATTTCATGGTATATTTTATGTAGTTGTAAGAAGGATAAATTCAAGATTATAAAATGTGTTGCTCATATTAGTTCTAGTAAATGTCCAGACCGTTAATTTCTTAGACATACTTCTTCTGTAAAAGTGGAAGAAATACAATTTTATTTATAAAAATATACGCTATTTATTTGGTAAAATCTTTCCTGTATGTAAGCCTTAAATAGCTATTTAATAATGTAAGGATCTGTGCCTGAAAAATAAGCACTTATTGATAGTCTGTTTTACATAAGAATAAGATTTTCAGATATCCAACTGTACTCCTCTGGGTAATTTCCCTCCACAGAATGGTACAATTCCTCTTACCAGATGGAAAGGCAGGTAAAAATATACTGGGTTATGAGTCAAATTCACCATTCAATTGATATCACTGCAGCTTTATTTGCCCATGGCAGTGTAAATCTTTTCCCAGTTGTTTCCACTCAGAGTTTCTCTTGCTGCTTTCCAGTAGGGGAAGAATTGGCAGCAACCATATAATAAATTCACTTGATTTGAACTTCCTTTATCAGAGACACACATTCAAACCCCAAAACCAAATAGACAAAAAGGTATTGTTGCTGGAAATTTAATAAAAACCCCCTTATTCTATTGAGGAACTGTATTTTCCTGATCGAGGGTATAATCCATTTAATACTGGTTACTGTGGTGATTGGTGATTTTCCAAAGTGAACTTAAAAAGTATAATATTTAGTGGTTTAAGTTACTACAGAAACAGCATTTTTTTTTGCCTGTTTTCAATACTTTTTTCCCCCCTATTTCTATCATTTGGTCAAATTCCACCATTAGTTGTGTTTCATATGCCGTGTTTTCTACTTGTTCGTGCCGAGTCCAGTCCTTGAGTTTTCAGTTTAAGAGAAAACTTTGACATGCTAATGCATGTTACTCCATTACCTGTGAAGTTTGGAGAATTATAGCAAAATCTGTCATGTAGATATTGGTGGGTTTAGCGATGTTGGTGGGTTTAGCAACGACCTCTCTTATTTAACTGCCTGAAAATTTAGCTTGCCTCTGTAAGGACAGGTTCATGCCCTCAGCTAGTTCTCAAAGAGCTGGATCATTAGGTTTCTAGGGAGAACAATAAAATAAAACTCCTACTGCAACATTTATGAGTACATTTATGTTTTAAATGTACTCATTTTCTGCTCTACATGTAGTAATTATTGTCAGATCTTTCAAGGATTTGAGATATTTTTTTTCTTTTAATTCATGTTTCTAGCATCAATCATTTTTTCTTAAATTGCAGCTTTCATTTAAACAATATGTCTAATATCTAATATTCAGAACGTGACCCAAATGCACTCTACTGGCTTAAACCCTCAGAAGGCACTTGAAGCATTTGAGATCTAAAATTTGAAGAACAATAAAATATGGGTTTTGGCAGTATTGTGTGTCACTCTTGGCCTTTTTGTTGATTTTTTTTTTGTTCTGTGGTAGGCTCCCTTTGTCTGCTTTGGTATATTCAGTATATGATATGTAAAGTTCATGAGGCTCTCTGGGACCTTTCAGAGTTGCAGGCTCTCTGTAAGTGAAACTACACTTTTTGTAAGCATTGTTACTTCCAAACATTACATTTTATTCAGGAAATGGCCCAATTTTGTAGAAATAAATGTGTCCCTGTCTCTTGTGCCCAACTGGTTTACATTTGTATGGATGCTGGATATAGATGAACATCTTTTTGGTTTCCTATTTGAAAAATATATGGTGCTGGATTTTTCTTTCAAAAGAAGTGAATCAAAACATCTCGTTTTTAAAAATTGTTCCTCCAGTGCCACGGCCATGCCATTCAGTGACTGGCATTTGAATAATCTGTTTAGCTCAGTGCATGTTGTATCAGTGAAGCCGTGCAACAGGGCAGGCTGCCCAAGCCTTTCACAGATCCCGTGCCAGTGAGACCTGTTTTGAATTCCAGTGCTCAGGATGCTTTTGTTTTAAGGCAAACCTATTTATATAAAATGCTAGTAATTTTTGGTGCAAAGTGTTGCTGTAGTCCCAATCGTCTAGGGATGTACAGTTAAGGTAATGCTTCTACACACTATTTTTATTAAAATAGACTAGCACAGCTGAAAAGAATAGACAGGTTTGGATGTTCTTTAGGTCTGAAATCGACCCATAAAGATTTAAAGCTAAATACAGGCTGAAGACACTTATTCTGCCTTTAGTTAGTTAAGTACTGAGTTTGGACTGAGATGAAATGAGGAGTGGGAGTGATGCTAATGTTTGCTCGTGCAGGAAAAAGAGAAACAAGCATAGGCTATGCCCCATGGAAGAGTTACTGAGAGGAAGGGAGGTTATGACTGCCATAAAATTGCTTTATTATTGAGTCTGATTTTTTCTTACCCAGCAAAATTGTAGCTTTAGTTTCTGTGCTTGTTTTTGGAAAGAAGGAGGTCAAAGGGCTTTGTGGATTGGGCTGGCTTTACATCTTGCCTAGGGCTAGCTTTAAAGCAGAAGTGCACATACCTGCATAGCCAATGCTTTGTCTTAGTCTCAGGCAGGGTCAGAATAGGTTGCAAAGATTTACAACTTGAGGTTGTCTTTTTTAACCCCAGTTCAAGCTGTTGAAGATGACGGGGCTCTGCTGCATTGCATCTTTCAGGGTGTGCAGTAGAGGCACCTGGGAATGCTTCTCTGTGGCCAGGACCAGAACTCAGTTCAGAGTTAGGGATGCTGAGTAATGTAAGTGACATAAGCCAGAAATCAGTATGAACAACTCTTCCTGTAAAGCACCAGCCCTGTGGGAGAGGTGTGTGCAGTTGCACCATCCCCTGGCATTGCTGCTTTGAGAAAATGAAAAAAGGAGACTGGAGAATTTCTTGTGAGACAGCCAATAGAGAGTCTTTAGATTCCAGAAAACACTTGTCAGAGGCTGCTGACAGTGGAGACCAGCTTCTTTTCAACATACAGCTCTACCAGCCAGTCTTTCCTAAGCTGCATGAACCAAATAGCCCCAACACTATAGTCTGTTCTTTCTGTCCAGATGCAATGCTGGGGTCTCCACAAAACATAAATGCATCCAGTTTGATTACCATGGTCACTACCTCTGTTAACCATTAATAAAATTATTCTGTTATTTCATGTTGCTGGGGTTGGATTATAAACTGTCATTGTTCACGGGAGCTGTAATTAATCTCACAAATCAGAAATTGCCGTGTTTAGGATAGTATCTGTGAATTACTCTGCAGGCAGGGGGGAAGAATAACATAGATTTCCAGTAGGGTTTGAAGTTGGTTGGCCCTTCCTACTGCTTTGGTTAAAGATAAGTTGTTCACTTTATAGAAGGAAAATAAAATAACCGATGGCTTTTCTGGCTACTCATCCTGCTGTCATCAGAAAAAAATCCTTCAGCTGAGTTGTGACTGACAAAACCAGGTATTTCAGGGAGTTCTTTTTAAAAATTCTACTATATACTGCTCTATTGTAACTGATTAAATTCAATGTATGCTGTGTTACAGTAACAACCCTCTACATCACTATTATTATTGCTGACTACTGCTACTGCAGTCAGCTTTGGACAATTAACTTTGGAGCAGAAGGGAGAAAAGTGATATTTCCTTTGTGGAAGGGGAATATTTAAGGAGATCTAAAAATAAAAAAAAAAAAAAAAGATTTAAGAGTAAGCACTCCTACAAAATGTTATGGAGGACAAAACCTTTTCAAGGTGAGCATCTTCCAGAAAACAGATGTTGCTAGTACAGTTTTTTATGGACTTGTTATCTAGAACAAAGAATTTGACATATTTTATTATTTTTGCCTTCATGAAACACAAACACTGATCAGTTTTAGTATATGTAAACATTTGAGAAATCAATGGTTTCAGAGTGATTTTAATTTTTTGGTGTTTCTAAGGGGATCTTGGCTACTATAGCAGATACAGATAATCCTTAAAAATGGTTTCTCAAAACGTTATGTATCATTCTTGGTCCTTTGTGCTGGAAAAGAGCTGAGGAGGAAAGCCAGAGGGTTTCTGACATTCCCCCATTCATGCTGATCGTTTTAGCATCATAGACAGAGGCAGTTTGTTAGTTGTCTGGAAAGCAGAGAAGGGAAGTAACTGAAAAGAGGGACTTACAGCAGTGTTGCTGTGCCCTTAATACGAACCTCTTATTGAAAAAAAAAAAGTTTTTGCTCTATAAAGCCATCAGTTTTCAGTTGTTTCATAATCAAGTAGGTTATTTTTATTAGTTTTAAATTGAGGCTAATATCAATCAATCTATACTGATTGGCTATTGGATTGCTACATCTGGAGATGTATTAATTTTTTCTGAGCTTCTTTGTACAACTTCCCTTTTCTCCTGTGGTTTCCACCAAGGATAAAATAGATCCTTAACCTTCTCTGGCGGAAGTGCATAAATATATTCTAGTAAAAAAAGTCATGAAATTCTTTCCCTGAACCATTCATGGTACCACTGTATTGAGTATCTAGCAAGATTTTTCTACAGTATTTCATTAGAGAGAAGGGAGAATTTAGAGAGAAGGGAGAATTGGTTCGTTTTCCTCAACTGATTATCAGAACAAATGAGGTTTGTCTGGCTAAAGTTTAGAGAGACTGGAGTTATATTGTAAAAAGGATGATGATTTAGTTGCAGACATTGATTTCAATACACAGAACTACTATTTCATTATGTACTGCTAGACTTTAAATACTCAGGAATGGAAACGCCACTTGTGTGAAAAACAAGTAAAAATTGTTGTGGGCCACAGATATATTGAGTTTTGAGACAGAGAAGGTGATTTCTTCTCATTTGAAAGTGATCTGTTAAAATGAGATGATTTCAAAGGAACCTCAGCAGTTTCTGCACATGGTAAATTTTGCATGTTCATGTAAATTCTGATCTTTTTTTGAGATTTGTGAAGGGAAGATTCTATGGTGATCTTATTAAATAGTGTTGGATGTCCCCCAAAACTCACCTTCTCCATCTTTGTTGGGTTTGCTTTTTTTAGTTTTTAAATAAAGCTGTATCTTCCTGAAATGACACCAATTAGTGAGGCACAAAGCATCAGTTCTCAGTAAATGATAAATAGCACTTATTAGCACTTACACCTTTTAAATGACCGAAAATTTTTTTTTCTGTTTTAATTTAAGGAAAAAATACTTTTAGATAGAAATGAGTGATTATTTCACCTGATCTATACTTAATATGTTTGTATATTATTAATATCCATCATTTTCTGAGATACTTGATTAAATGTAGTCTGAACTTTATTAAAATGGATTTTTTTGAAAGCTATAAAGTAACTTTGTAATTAAATCCAGTGGGAAGTATATATAGGAGCTACTTCATAATAGTTTTCTCTTGAATTATCAGGACACTATACAAATAAAATAAAGCATTAGGATATTGCCTGTGAAAAGAACTATTTCCCTTACTATTTCACCATGTGGAAAATTCAAAATATATATGGAATGGGAGGTGAGTTGGAATTTAACCAACGCTGTATTTCTTTACTGAGTTTAACTGATGTAACACAGTCCTCTTGCACTGCAGGCTTTCTTTTTTTAGCTGGGTAGAGAAAGTGTTCAAGGAGAATTTACAATGAAAATAGGTTTTCAATAGAACCTGTATTAAGTTCGGCATTTAAAAAAACCATCAGGTTGAATGATTTGAAGGTGATACTGACTTTATTGACAGTTAACTGAGAATATTGGCTATTATAGAGTTGTTTTCTGTTGAAAACCAGGTTTGTAATACTACAGTGAGTGTTGAGTGGCTTTAAGATGGTTGTGTTGATGTTGCTGCTTAGTGCAGCGAGCTGATGACATAATTTTGACGAGGACTGAGCAAAGGCTGAAGGGACTCTCTTTGTGTGTCTGCTGTCAGGGCTTGTGTTATCCAGGTCAATACATTGTGGAGGATATAGTTTTTATTTGAAGGGAAAGCAGTTTTGTAAGGCAGATCCGTACAAAAAACCCATGTTTTCCTTACTATCAGTGCACAGGTTCAATGTATATAGTAATCCAAAATTCGATTTTTTTTTTAATTGTGAATTTAAAAAAACAGTTTCTTTGAATCTCAAATTCTTCTCAGTAGATCTACAATTGTTGTGATTTTTCAAAGCAGTTGAAAATCCCTTCATTACTCTCAATTCTTAACTCTCAGATAAAATAATACCCATTGTGCAGAGTAGATCTAAGCTTATAATTCACATGTGGTAGGCCATTAGTGTGGTAATTAGTAATTGGTACAAAAGTTGTTAAAGTTGAAATAGACATCTGGTTTAATCAATTTGTCATTAAGGAAGTGCAAGTGTAGAGGTAGCAATGGGAAAAGAAAATACCAGTGTGAGAGCTCACAGCTCTCTCTGAGCTATCAACACGTAGCCGAGTTTGAAATTGGAATAGTGCCTCTTTATCTTTCTTGATATGGATTGCTCAGTGCTCAACTTGCATGAAATACCACGCCCTGTTTTTATTTTAAAATCTGTTTTTGAGACCTTACAAATAAGTAAAAGAATGAAGCTACATTGTGATGAAAAGCCCGCTGATAGATATATCCATCAACTTCAGCTTGTGATGTTTATGTATTTTATTTACTAAGAAAGGGAAGAAAAGAATTTTTTATAGAGCAAAAAGGAAAGGCTAGGTCAGGTGGGTGCTAAAGACACTATTTGATAGAAATCTCCTGCTGATGGAAAGATTGCTTTCCTTCTCCTCTTATGGTCTCTAATAGATGAAATATGCATCTTCCTACTGCCATTTTCATTTTCTGTTTTCTCTTTTAGTCAATTGCATACCTTTACATATAGATGAAAATTTATCTGGAATAGTTATATTTCTGGTTTCAAAGTTAAGGCATTTTGTTTCACATTGTTGCCAGTTATTAGTTTTAAATTGCTTCAGTAGTTGCCAAGAGTGTTAGAGGAATGCACACAAAAGATTAAAGCTATGCACAGACAGAACTAAGAAATGTGTTTTGGTATTAAGACATGGGAGTGAGAAATGCGTTAGTCCTCATTTCTTTTTCCGTGGAGCTTCTGATAATTACATAGACTATGCACATCAATTGCTCAGTGCTAAATTGTGCTTAAGGAGTCCTCATCCTGAGGAGCCTGCCAACAAACCTGCCTTCTGCTGCAGCTGCATGTGCAGACATCTGGCAGTCAAGCAGGTTTTCTTATGTATTGAATCTTCTTTCCTCCCCAACTCTATCTCTGCACTTGTTGCAGTAGAGCCCACGGTCTCGTGCTTCCCCACCTCCCAAGTACAGACAGTGCTGGAGAAGCTTTCTGTGCCACTTCTGCATTAATGATGGGTAACTGAAATGAAATGTTAATTCATTCTTGTAGTTGGGTAGATAAGGGGACTGCATGCAACATTTTAGAGTTGCTTAGAAAACTGTAGATACCTGAGTTGTACTTTAACAATTAACATAAGGAAAACAGGAGGCTGTGAAAACTGTGCTGCTTCAGAAATGTGGTTAAATTCCTATCTTTCAGTTGGTCACTGAAATCTAATGTGATTCTCTGTACTGATATTCTTCCTTGCTGCAGCTTTGTCTATTTAAGAGGAATATTTGTTTCATTCCTGTTTAAAAATCGGGAGATGGACTATCTGGGATAATGAATTCTGCAGGCTGAACATATGGAAGCACATATGCCTACATAAACATCCTTTTTTTTTCTTCCATTTTTTTTCTTCATTCTTAGCCTGCATTGTCATGTGAATGACATGAAATAATGAAAACTTGAAAAGACAGTAAGTTACAATAAACATTACTGAAAAGTATCTAATATTTTACCTCTTATAATGTAAACTCACAACATTTGACACAAAAAGTAAATTCTTCATCGCATGCAAGGTATTTTCAGGGAATGCTAACTGATAAGGCAACAAGAAATAACATAGGACCAATTCTGTCTGTACTTAATAATGTCTTAATATTAGACATTCTCCCTTATTCTTTTCTTCTTTTGTACTGAATAATCACCACTAGAAAGTATAAAATATAAATTAAGCTGCACAACTTTGCATGCTTTGAGTTTTCTATTTTTTTTCTTGTGGATGTATTGAAAAGTAAGTGGTATTTATCTAGCTGCCTAGATAATGGGGCTGGGGAGCTTGATTACAAGGCCATAAATCAGTCCAAGAGCCTGATGATATCCTCAATTTCAGCAGTGAAGTCTGAGTGGCTTAGATTATCACTTCAGAAGGATTGACTTAAAGATTTAGTTCTCCATCTCTATCTATTATTTTTATATTACAAAAAAAAGGAATTTTTCAGCAATTTAAGAAAAGAACAAAGTACTAGAAGGCAGAGTGAAAACTTAGCTAGGAAAGCTGTTTTAAACAGTGTCAGGAGTCTGATTTAGAATCAAAGCAAACTTATAATCACATTTGAAAATTTGATCTGCCACAACACTTTTTTTCTCAGTGTTGAACAGAGCAAAGATAAATTTAAGAATACTGGATTACAGCAGGAGGCCAAAGGGAGAGCAGCGAGATTGGCAAACCAACAGACGGAATGTGTCAAAAAGGGCTCATTGTCCTGGAAGAAAGATTTTGGGCTGCTCACAGAGAAGTGATAAGAATTAAAGGGTAAAGGAACAGTCAGATATGCTGAAAGAGATTTAATAAATCAGATTTCATAAAGAAGACTTAAAAAAAATATTTGTCCTGGAAATGAGTTCTTACAAGATCCGTAAGGAGATAAGGGCAGCAATTACTTTCTAACAGCTGCTACAAAATCTGATCTTGTTCTCGTTTAGGTCATTTTATCCTCTCTTACGTAGAGTCTTGATCTAATCACAGATTTGGGCCCTGGTTCAGATAAATATTTTAATACATGATAACACCTTGTTTCTTAGGTTTAAGAGGGGATATTCCCTTGGTTTGGTGAGAATAGGGAACATATCATTTACTTTTGCCTGCCCCTGCTCGTGGGAGGCTAATTGTAAATTGTCGTGTACAGGATAGCAGCAAGAGTTTCATAAAACAAGTCCACAAAGTTTTTTTCACTCCTGGTACTTTGCTTCTCTTCATTCATTTATTTTCCTTCTCTTTATTATGTTTTTTGTTGTTTTCTGTACTTGGTAAAGCAAGGGGAATTTTTTTGAGGAAAGGTAAAGTTGAAGGTGACAAATGGTGATTGTAAGAAATGAAAAATGTATAAATCAATCCTTCATGTTGAACAGAAGGATTGCCTCCTCTGTATTTATGAATAAAAGAACAGGTAGCAGCACATCTAAACAGATGAACACCTCCACTGCTGTTCAGTGCCAACCACGTGTAAATTAAATAACTCTGAGATTCATAAGTGGGAATTATGTAAATCCATTTTGTTTGTTTGTTTGTTTGTTTTTTAAGAAAATGCATTTTTGTTGAATTGTACTTCACAGTTCCCTCCCCCCCCCCCTTTTATTTTCTGTTTTATTTATACCACCTTGATGTGTATAAAATTAAATGCGTTTTCCACCCTGTTTTTTGGGTAGAAGAAGAAGAAGAACTTCAGGATGTTTTTGTTTTCTTAATGCTCTTGTCTTTTTGTCATTGACTTTCACAAAACCTTTCCTGTACATTACTTTATTGCTTTTGTTCTTACATTTTTGGAAAACAGCTAAATATGTGACTTAATAAGTGGTTTGGCATTTGCCCTTCAGAGGCTTTGATTAGAGCTTTCTCTGGGCTCAGTTTTGTAGAGTTGCATTGGCCTGTTTTTCATTGTCTACTCAATATTCTTAGAATATTTCTGTGTGGTTGAAGTTCTGCTATCATTACAGGCTGTTTTTAGACTCAGTTGTTATGCTATAGGAGGTTGATTCTTTTAATTGAAATATTTGAAGCCATGCTTACTCTATACCTGTTCTCAGCTTTTGCCAATGTCCTCAACCTAAGAATCTCTTGTGTCTTGTTTTTATTATGGTTTTATCAAATGAAATTTTCTGCAACAGGTGTCATTTAAGTACTGGCCTTAAAATAAACTACAATGAATGTTCAGTAAACAGTCCTTCTTCCATTGGGAAAAGAAAGAATGAAAGAAATGGTGACTAATGTAGCTTTTTCATAAACATGGCAGAAGTTCAAATTGAATTATCCCACTTATATAGAGGCCTAGAAATGGAAAAGAAGCATTGAATAGTACAACCCAAAGATTATTCTAATACATCTTCTTCCTTCATAGTGGATCTATTGAGCTATATTTCAGATATATCCAGCTTTCTGTGTTTCTAAATAGTGTATCATATTTGACATTCTGCATGCTCGTAATACAGTCAGTTGTCATACATTCTGTTAACACACTGTAATGAAAACTACCAGGTAACATTTTGTGTGAGCACTGTCTTCTGCAAATTGCAGTCATAGCTAAAATTTGTGAATATTCCTTACAGAAAATTCTGCTTCCTGATTCCAGAATCCAAACCTGATTATCAAAATTTTCTTCTCTATGGCAGTAGGTCACATGGTGCACATGTTGTTTTTAAAACAGAACATTTCACAATAGCTCTTGTCTGTTTCTTATGAGGTGTTTGTCAATTTAATATTTTGCCTTTTGAATGTGTGCTCATTCCTACGAATAATGTGAATATTATGAATCAACTAATTCAAGATTTCTTATAAAACATTCTGCCATTTCAAAATTGATATGGTGCTCAAGACACTTCTCCAAAGTCACTCCTGAAGTAGAACTTTGAAATCAGAGGGTAATTTCAGTTATATTTTCTTTAAAAAAAAATCCAGAAGGGAAACTTGGAATGATCAGAGTGAATTATTTGGATTTTTTTCCTCTCTGATAGTCCCAAAAGAGGATTTGCCTCAGAGTGCGTCTCTCCACTGTGCTCTTAGTTGATTCCTTTCTGTTGTTTATGGAAAATGTAACACATACTTTGTTTTTCTGACATGATGGACCATTTCAGTCACCAGAATTATTTTTCAATTGGCATTAAAATGTTTTGCATTTCTAAGTTACGGGTAATGTTGCAAATTATAGCATTACTTCTGCATAACTTAGAAACCCAACCAGAAGGCAAGTGAGAAAAAAGACCTTAGGAATGTGAAAGCAATCAAGGATAGGACTGTGTTTTAAATATTTTAAAAATCACTCTCATAATGCAGAATATATATGTACACGTAACTGACAAATGTTGTAACTGAATCTTTCCTCTTAAATACTGATTTTGGTATTATCTCTCAGTTAAAAAATATTTCATAATATTAAAACCATTGGCTAAATTATTGGACTGAGGGAGTTTATTATTCTTTGACTTAAGCAAAATGACTGGGGACAGATTTTCATGCTGGCACGCAGAACAAATTTAATTCAAACTGAGATGAAAGGCGGTTAATGTAATTGTAGCCTATTATCCTGTGCAGGCTTGAGTTAAGAAGCAAACCAACAGACAGTCAGAAAATGATGGATAGAAAATAGAAACGCTCAAGGCTGGTGAAATAGAGACTTGTGAAGGGATTATGCCGTAACTGTTCCCACACAATCTCTGCATCACTAATATCCCACCTCTACTGTATGTTTAGATTACTAAACAGGATTTTTGTATGCTGCCTGCATTCTCTTTATTTCTCTCTGACGTCAAAAAAAGGTCCTAGTTTAGTAAATTTCATGACTTTGTAATCAGGATTTTTTTTCCTTGATCTACCACCTTCATCAGTCCTGGGGATGCCGTAAAGCATTCCACTTTCTTTTCTTTCTAACCACCTTTTTCTTTGTTATCACACAGTGATAGGAATGTGGTTGGCTGCATAACTAGTCTTTGATCCTAAGTACATCTAAGGGACTAGCAAAAAAATGTTATTTTTATTAGCATATTTAGTTAAAAAGTAGTAAATAATCAGCTCAGGTTTTTCGACTGTAGGAGTGTCTGCTTTTTTTGCATGGCCTTTGGATGTAGCATATTTTAGGTGATCAGATGGGTTTTTTAGGACTGCATTCTGGCAGTTTACCTGTTTTTCTTCATTCCCATTTCATTTTTCAGTAGCGCAGATACTTTTTGAATACCTACATATTTTTCACTGCAATCTTTAAAAAATCAAAAAGACATGTCTTGATCTCATCAGAATACATACGGAAAGGTGCTAAGTAGTGCTTCGAAGCATGTTAATTACAAAAATATTTCCATGGGTTTATCACCCTTGGCATAGCCCATAAAGCAAAGAATGAACATTTTTTCCTCCAAAGTAACTGATCATACCTTGTGTAATACACGTGTCTCAGGTAATTCTAGCAATAATTAGTTCAAGCATCAAGTTCGGTGCTTACACAATACAGGAGATCAATTACTGATCAGAAGTCCCACTAAAGCTGCTGTCTTATGGCCTCTTTGCTGAGGGATTGAGTCTTTGAGGTACATGAGATGGAATGATAAAATAGCTTTTAGAGCAGCGTAGGAGTTGGATTTCCCAGTCACTCCCAGCTGGAATGCAGGATTTCTCTCATACATTGTGAGCTGTATCACCGGAGCTCGTACAGTAGCTAAATAATTTATTTTCTTTTCTCCTTCTGCCATTGTTTAGGATAAGATTTTGTGCATTTGAAAAATGCTGTATTCTATGAATTGCCCTTTGGGAAGTCATTGGGATTACTTAAAGACTCTGTTCGGTGCTGTACTCACGCAGGAGCAAGCACTGCTTTCCATGGCAGTCCTGTGCAGCCTGCCCATCAAACAGAAACACAGTCTGAAGGGATCAGGGCTGGCAGAGCAAAACTCCTGTTATGCAATATTTCACATTTCCCTGCCATGAGGCTATTGTGTCATTTTGGTCAACTTTTTTCCCTCTTACAGCCATTCCTTTTAGGTTTTCTTCCTAAGGGTCCGATAACTTTTCGAGGAGAGCTGGCCAAGACTGGAAGTGTTGACAGATACAGTATTGTTGCTGCAACACAGACAGTAACACTTATTTTCATTTCTTTGGCACTTCATAAAGAAGTATCAGTATCATCTCTGCTCCAGGAAATTCATGAGGTCATGTGATATAATGGGCTAATGGGGATTTGGGCTCTTCATAGGCAAGAGGCCAGGGAAAAGCAGATGTGTGTATCCAACTTGATCCTTTCTCCAGCCACCCAGACACTTCTCTGAGTTCTATTCTTAATAGATATTTTTCTATCTCTTGGGTTGATTTTTTTTTTTTTAATAAAGTCAAATAAAATACAGTGCAGGTTAGATGGGGTTGATATCCTAGTTATTAAGACTTAAAAAAAGGCCAGATATGCTCATAATGGAACAACGGTAGGCAATAACACATGAATTTGATTGACTGTCATGCAGGGGTGGGGTAAAGAAAGTTCTTTTAGGCAGGAGAAGAACTTACCAGAACGACATATTGGATAGATATATAGATATTGGAATGATCTGATGGACAAAAATACAGTATTAACGACCTGCAGGTCAAGAAGGAACCTACGAGTCTGGAAACTTCCATGCCTCCATGTTTGCTTTCTAATGATTCTCTGGGAATTTCTGTCAATGCCATAGGAAACAAGTATGGGAAGTAAATATTCTGGACAGAATTTCTGAATATCTCATCAGAAACACCTAAGTCATCTAGGAATAATGAAAGTTACTTGAAAATGTCATGTAATGGCTAGAGTTTTGGCTTCCTAAAAGTAAGAATGATAGCTTGCCAATTGCAGTATGTATTAAACATCTGTGATATTTGTGCTTCATGTTTATATTATAACTTGTCATTAGCACTGTAGAAGTTGTTTCAAGTAGAGCAATAATTCAGATAATGTGACTATTTTCTAAAATTCCCTAATACTGTATAGCTGACAGCCTAGAGAAATCCATGACACTCTGATTTATTCATACCTTTGTCTTCATTTTGCTTTTAGTATTCTTGAACATCCATATATAAGCAGCATTTGGCCATTGCTGAGCTTCAATCACCACTCCAAAATGTGTGATGTGCTTTGCTTCTGAATTGTTATTTTTGTCTTGGCTTAGTCAGAATTTCCCTTATTTTTGGAAATATTAATTGCCATATTGTGATAAATTGTAGTCTTAAATGACAAGAAAATTACCAAAGTTACCATACGTTATTTGAAGTCGAAAGACAAAAAGTAACTTGCCTGTCTTCATACCATTTTCTGGAAATTATAGTGTCCGTATGGCATCCTGAAATACGCATTTCTGAAATTGCCTTTTCCTTAAATTGCCTCGAAATGATAGTCTTATATAAATGGTGATTTTGTTAAAAATCCCCAACACAACAAAAACAAACAAACAAAACCCATCCCAGAATCCTGAAAACAAAGTAAAATGAATGCAAGGAAGATGAAATGTGGACAGATGAGAAGTCTATAGCACTCTGTAATACCATAGCATTGAACTTTCTGCATTGAGATTTTAACTGAGTAGTTCTTTCACTGAGTACTTCTTTGCAATAATTTCCCTCAGAGACTGACCATGCATTAAATTCAACAGTAATAAAATAGCCATATTATAAACCATAGATTAAATTCAACAATAATAAATGAATCTTACTATAATGAACATTTTTTAGAAACGAGCCATATACTGTTTAATAGTTAAATATACTTACCACAAGTACACTTAGTAATAGTAAAATTTTACAATTCAGTAATGACTAATGAAAATGCAGTAAACCACTTGGGATTTAGTGTGTGTATATATAATTCTTTTTCATGTGATCTACTTGATGAAGCCATTTACAATGCATTTGCTCTGACTGTCAGGGCCTGTTAAAATATTTAATATTCTGAAGTGGGGCTTTTCCAGTCACTCCCAGCTGGAATGCAGGATTTCTCTCATTCATTGTGAGTTGTATCACTGGAACTCTTACAGTGGCTAAATTTCTCAAAATTCTGTTTTTGAGAAATGGTTTCTAAATAACAGCAATATACAAACGCTCTTGGAAAGTGCCAGAACATCACGAGCAGTGAATAGCTGATCACAGAATCACAGAATGGGTCAGAGCCATCCCAGAGCACGTGGCACAGATTGTGTCCAGATGGTTCTGGAATATCTCCAGTGAGGGAGACTCCACAGCCTCTCCGGGTGACCTGTTCCCGTGCACAGTGACTTGCATATATTTATTTCATATGGTCTTAAGGATCCCTTCCAACCCAAACCATTCTATGATTCTATGAATATGTTGATATTAGGTTAACCTTTAACGCATTTCATCAATATTTATCTTTTAAAAGAATGAAACGTGAGTTTTGTGAAGTGTTCACTGATTTTTGCAAAGTAAAAGTTTAGGAGGAGCTGCATTTCAGTTTAAGCAGTAATAAGTTTTCATGGTTATTTTACCATTGCTTATCTAATTCTTCTCTCTAAAAAGAAAGAAGTAGTTGAGAAACTATGCTAATATTTCTTGGAGTTGTGGTTCAGTTCAGTGTAAACATGGCCTGTTCTTTTGAGCTATGGGATATTCTAACATTTACTTTCTAAGGGCTCAAGTAATGTCTGAAATATCCGATGTAGGTCAAAATGTGAGAGAAGAAATGTGTGTGTATCTCTTTGCTTCCTTTGAAAGAACAGTGACTGATAAGAGGGAAGTTTGCTTTTCCAAGTTCACCTTTTTGCATATATTCAAGTTGGTGAATATTCAGGCCAAAACCATGGCCATTTGTGGAGAAAGGAGAGTGCCAGAGGTAAAGGGTAAGGCCATGGATGTGAGATTTTTCTTGTTCAGAGTAAGCAGCATCGAATCTTTTGCATATAAAATCCATTTACTGCCTTACCTATTAAAAGGGAGTTATCCAGCTAGTTCCAAATGATGGCTGTAGGAAATTTTATTCTTGTATAGCGGAAGTAAGTAGAATCCAGAATTTATTAGAAAACTCTTATTTTATTTCTTAACCTTTTTTTCCTCTTAATTATATAATTATATGATAAATGACACCTGTTTGAAGGCTTATTTTGTTCTGGAATGCAATGGATTTTGTGATTTGAAATATCATTACTTCAAAGACTATACAAGAACTTTATAATATTAATTGATCTTGCAGGGAAGAAGTATTTGAATAGCATGAGGAGTCTGGAAACAGAAAACTCGCTTATGAAGCTAGAATGTTTTACTTTTTTCTTTTGGTGAGATCAGCCTAGATTAAAAAAAAAAAATATTGCTGGCCTAGGCCTTTTTCATGAATTGTATGAGGAGGAGACAAATTAATCTACAGAAAAAACATTGTCTCAAGACATCGTTATATGCACTTACAAGAAAAAAACAAATAAATCATTTCCCCACATTATTAAAAAGTTCTAACTGGAAACATAAATCCTAGTACCTTTTACCCTTTTAGGTTATCATTATCTTAAGAGGTAGGCTGATAATTCTTTATATCTGAAGTTACTCATGACTGGAAGGATCTTGGCAGTGTGAGAAGCGAAAGTGTCCAATTTTTACATTAGAACCAAAGATCTGAGACATCTGTTCACATACTGCAGTATTAATGGATAGCATTGGGACAATATAGTACAGAGTACAATGTCAGTGCAGTCAAGAAGCAGACCCTTATCTGTAAGAGAGATGGATTTGCATTTACAGATTAAAAGTTTGTGTGTTTGACATGTTTCACTTCAGCAAAATAAAGATTATATCGCAGGATAAAAAATGCAATAATAATTAGCAATTGAGCCTATTCTCTGAAAATCACAAAGCCGTCATTAACACTGCTGACAATACCTATTTTTCATTAAATATGTCATCTGAGCTCAACTATTGCATCTGAATCTTAGCACTTCTGTGGAAGGATGATGCTGTTTCTCAGTCTTTTAAACATGCTTGAACTCCCAAAACGTGAGCCTGGCTGCTGCATTGTAGCTGCTGGTTGTGAGGTCGCTCACTTTTCTTACTGTTGACCATGTCTGTTGTGGATGGTCAGAAGATGTGGTTGTTGTTGGGCATTTCTGTGACAAAGGTATGGGCGCCAAGCAGGCCTAAGTCAAGACCTAAGTCTTGACCAGACCTAAGTGTGAATCGGGCTTTCAGGTATCGGTCACTCACTGCTCTGGCCCAGTTACCAGCCCCAGCTGTTCTTGGGTTATTGCTTTCACCCACAAATCACCACTCTTGAGCTGAAAATCTGCAGTTTCTGTGGCATCACTTCCAAAATGTTATGAATTACAGCCAGTTACACCTATTGACTGCAGTTAAGCACATACCTCATCTTATTTTCTCGTTGCTGGAAATGTACTGTGAGAGTAGGATGTCTTGCATGACTTTCAGGAGGGGATAACCAACAGGCAGCATAAAAACCTGCATGTGAATCTGAACTAAATGTTCATCAACTGTCTCATAATTATCTGCAAAAGCCGCAGTCAACAGCATGGACATATTTTTAATGCTGAGGATGAGGTAACATATAGTAGTATGGAGTAATTCTTCATAATCCACTTATGATGCCACAGGGTTTACCATGGGACTTGAGAAGTCTTAGTTACAGCCTTACAAACACTGTTTGAACTTCTGTTGCAAGGTGTCCCAAATAACCAGATTTTGTTATGTTAAATAGTATTCCACTGTTCTGAACTTCCATAGCATCTTACCAGTGTGGAACCAGGAAAGTAGAACAAAACCAGGAGCCTGTTGTGCAAGATCAGGAACTGGGGGCAAAGGGATCAGAAGAAGGAATCAGTGATGGAGGACAGCAGCACCGGGACCACTGGTTAGAAAGGGAACAGCATGAGGAGTAAAGGCTAGGACAGAGTTGAGCAGTAGTTCTGGAAACTGTTCTGACTCGTCCAAAAGCTGGGGCAAGTCATCAGTCAGGGACCAGGGATACTCTGCTAAAGCAGACCATTAGTCTTAATTTATTGGGAACCTCTTGCAGATACAATGCTGGGAACCTGGTCAAAATCCCAGGCCTGTTTATGACCAGCTGTAGATCAGACAGGTGACAGCTCTTCCCCAGACACCGTGGAAGTGATCTGTTAATTTGCAAGGACAAAATATGAGGTAAGGATCATAAATATCTATATTATATAATATGCTATAACTGTATAGTTGACAAGCCTTGGTCTGGGCCAGAACAAGATAAAACTGTGTCAGCAGAGAACCAGTTGGATAAAAGAATATTGTCTGTTAGAGTGGCCTTCCCTGAGAATTTGGTATTAAAAACAAACTCAGCTAAAGGAAAGTCCAGCTGTACTTAGGTTAGCTTTCCCCTATTCCTCTCTTTTTGCTTCACTTTTAATTGAAAGGAAAGATTTACCAATTAGTGGCAGTGGCAGAACTGCAGAAACTTCTGCCTTCACCATTAAAGGTTAAATGAACTGTTATAGGAAGGTTTCCACGTGATCAAAACACTTGTCTAGAAAGCTGTCGATCTAGGCTGGTGTTACATTGACAGTTTTCCTCAGGTGAGAAGCTTGAAGGTATGTCCTTCCTTAAGGGACACACCAGTAAGAACAATACACTTAGGCATATATATGTTCCCTCCTTAGCTTTCTTAAGCCTGCAAGATACAGAGCACAGGACCATACACATTGCTAAGCTTCAACAAAAGGTTGTTTGTAAACTCTGTCTTACAAAGAAGCCTTTCATTGATTAAAAAAAACCCCCAAATCTGGCAATCTTACTGTAAACATGTACTCATTTACATACATTTATTGTATTTAAAGAGAAAGTGAGAAATTCTCATTCACTTGGTCATGAGAAATGTGAGAAAAATTATTTTTTAATGCATTTGTCAATAACTTCTATTTTGAACTTCCAGAAAATCTGGGGAGATAAAAAGAAAGTGAAAGAAAATGGTCCAGTTTTGAAAGGATAATTGAGGGAGAGTTTGGGAAATAAGTGCTGATAGCAGGCCATGCAAAGGTCAGTGAGCTAGATGAATTGAATACTTTTGTATTGGAACAAACCATAGAACTTGTACATAACCTAATAGGAGCCTTCCTCCATTTGTCCTTGTAAATGGGAGCTGTGTCTTTGGAGTCCTGCCAGAGTGGAGCTGCTCATTCATTATGACCACTTAAAGCAAATGATCATGGCCCTGTGGCACATAAAATAATGAGCGTAGCTCCCATTTCTCAGATATGAGGCATATATTACGCTTCACATATGGTCCAATGTGCGCTGGCTTTTGGAAAAGGTACAAAAATTACTACAATGAGTAAAGCTCATAAGGAAACAATTCAGCCAATAGGAAATTTTGTAATTGGAGCCATAATCAGTGACTAATGCAGAGCAATATGTATGCTAATAAAATAGGAGAGGATTAAAAGACAAAACTAAATTTAATCGAAACCCAGCATACATGCTCGTGTGAATAATTTCAGATATATTCTTAATCCTATTAGTTTCATTTTTTCCATCCACTGAAAACCAAGTGTTTAAGTAGTATCTTCCATTTAAATTAGAACAGACTTCCCTAACTAGTAAAAACTCCACCTCCTGTTATTCCTGATATACTTTATGAAAGTGGTCTGCATGAAAGGCCTGGCAACAAATGGCATAATAAACCAGCTGTTTTAATGAGGTGGCATTAAAAGAACACAGATAGCAGGTAAATCTCATGCCCCTTCAGTTACTGGGGTTCCTCTGTGCCTGCAGCACTGGATGGACCCAGCGAGGATTTTCCCTCTGTGCTGTACAGGTGCTGTCCATGGAGAGCTCCCTCCTCCTCACATCCCACGGTGCCTTTTATCCTGTCCTCAGACAGAGTCGTGTGTCTGCTCCTGACAGGCTGGGAGCTTCTCTGGGATAACACCCACCAGGGCAAGCACAGCCTGGCACGGGGCTCTCTCCTGCCCAAAATCACCCCCTCCTTCAGCACTTCCATGAGGCTCCCAACACAGAGAGTATAGTATTTATGATAATACATCAGAATACTTTGCAGTGGTGTAATTCGCTGTTCTTTTTTTATTACACATATTTTATCGTTGCATCATGCATGATGCTGAAACAACTGAAACGGCTGTAAAATTGCATTGCCATTTTCTTTTCGAGATACTTGAAGGTCACTTCTGTAATTGTTAGAGAATTAGTAAGTATTTGGATTTGAATGAATACTTAGGAATACTTGTTGCAGAATATTTAGAACCTAGTAATTTTTGTATTAACCGTTCTTTTGTGTGTTCCTGTAAGTTGTGAAGCCTGTGACATATTAGATGGAGCTTATAGATATTTTTATTTCATGTATTCATGTTTGAGTTTTTTTCTGTGATATAACTATAAATAAAAATGCCAGAAAGGTGTATGTGATGCTGGAAATCCCTGGGTTCTGGTGCTTATTGATCCACAGGAGATGGTTGCATCTGATTAGAAGGGCAGCTGAATGGAGAAGGGAAGCTGTATGGAAACAGCTGTCTTTTTTCATTAAGATTTTCAAGATTTAAAAAAAAAAAGGGCTTTTAGTCTCAGAGTCAAAGCACCACCGGTGAGTGCTGTGACTGGGCAAGAGTTCACAGTGGAATTTGTTTATTTTCTCCCTGTGGAAAGTTGTACAGCTTATTGTTAATGGGAGTTGGATATTGCTCTTCCATGTCATACCATGTCTTGCCTTCAACCTCAGACTCTAAATATAGATTTATTTTTTTTATATTTTTTTTCCTTCAGGTATAAAACCCCAGCATATTCTAAATACTGCCTACATTTAATCTACTTTACATTTGAAACAATTCACTAGAAAAAATACTCCTCTTAAAATAACCTCTATCATGTTACTAGCATTTGCTACATGATATGCTGTCTCATTTATGTGGCAATCTTAAATACTAGAAAAGGAAATTCTTTTAAACCCTTGGTTTGAAAATGGTCCTTTTGCCTTAGCTCTTTTTCAGAATTCCAAACCTAAAGGCCCTTTCAGACATGAATATATTTTTTATTGTTTCAGTAGCAAGCTGGTCTTTGAGGAATTTTGTTAGTGTTTTGTGATGTTTAGAAAAATCCCATGTCAGGCAGACCAATGTTATTACTTGAGAGATTTTCTCCCTTCCAAGTACATACAAGAGAGTTATTTCAGGATCAGACTCTCTTCTAAATCCTGTGGAAAGGACTGTAGGGCCAGAGTGACTTTGTGAACAAGACCACAAATTGTGTTCCCCAGTTAGACTAGAGGCATGGGGGGGGGTTGTTTTCTTGGAGTTTATTTATTAAAATTATTATATTAAAAAAGTGTTGAATTTCTGTGTAGTTGACCCTGCAAAGAGTTCTCATGCTAATGTGGGATCAGGAGTGCTCAAGGGCAGAGTCCAGAACATCTTTTTTCTACTTTTTCATTTTATTGCTAGTGCTGATTATTTTCTTTATGGTGTTGTAACAAAGGGTCAAGGAGATTCTCTGCTAATTTTTTAATAAAAATAAGTATGTTAGGAATCACCAGTTAGAAACTGTTGAGGAAACCAGCAGAAATACAAACATTAAAATATTTTAAAGTCTGAAGCTTGTTAAATTATATGACATCCAAGTTAGAAGGTATTTTTAATAGTACTCGCAAATAAAATCAAAAATATCTCCTTCCAAATTAAGTTTGTTAGAATAAAGTAATGAAAAGATAGTCCAAGATATTAAATGATTCAGATTACCTCTGGGAAAATATTTATGTGAAATTTAATAGGCAGTGATTAGCTTTCTCTTTGTTTTGTGAATCTTTCTGTATATTTAAGAGAAAACTGTAATCTTGATGGAGACTTCCATGAAATAGCCAAGGAAACCTGAAGCAAATAAATCAGTTTCTATTAAGGTATTTGGCATTTTTAGAGTAAAGTTATATAACTGAATTTGAACTGAATTTCTGTAGGATATTTTATCTCTCTGAAAATAGCTGTATATCTTATGAATAAGAAAGCTATTTCTTATCATGTACACGTCTTGTCAGCAGCATCAGTCCATCATATTCAGTTTAAATTTCCCCTGGTGCCCTGGGTGGTCAGTGAAGAGGAGCAATTGTCTCTGAAGTTCATGGAAGTTAAGGAGCTGAGACGCTGCTGTGCTGCAATTCCTGGCTCTGGAGTCAGTTGCCATGGCCTGGCTGCAGCTGCACAGCTGAGGAGAAGCCTCTCTAGAACAGACAGCACAGCTCTGGGTCCCCTCTGTGGTGCTGTGGAAATGTGATAATTATTTTATGCTTAAGGATGCTTTGGGAGTTTGTTTTTGCTTTGGGTGTTTGATTTTTTTCCCCCTGTTGTTGTTTTTGGGTTCTTTTTGTGTTCATTTGAAGAGTTAGTAGTGTTTCAGGGCTGTGCATGTTAGGGGGGGACATCCTTGGGAACACTTTCTGCAGTCAGTTATCCCTCTCATGCTCAGCTGTTGGCTTGGGGAGGGCCAGATCAAAACCAGAAGAGGGAATGACTGAGGCGACAGGGATAAGGAGATCCAGTGCTTGGGGTGACTGCCTGGCCCTCCTTTGCTCACGAGTGCAGAGAGACCAGAATTCCTGCCCTGAGTCCTACAGCAGGCGCCAACGTCAGGCAGGTGACTGAAGTTCTTTATTCAAGAGTCTGGTCACTCTGGGTTTCTTATGTGACAGAGAGGTGTCTCCAGAAAGTAGCACACCCTCATTAAGAACGATACTAAATTCTTATTTGCATGTATTTGTGTTGCTAGTACTGAAACTCATGCTATTTGAATAAATATTCTAGCTTCATTTTTATTAAAACTATACTGTGTTTAATGGGAATGTTTGGTTTTGTCTTTCTTTTCCCCCTGCAGCTGTGACTCTGAAAATAGGTATCTTGGAAATCCACTTAGGGGAACATGCTACTGTGAGTACTTGTATTTTTAATGCTACATACTGAAATGTTGATTACTTATTATATGATAATTTCATTTCCTTGGAAAAACAAAATAAGTTTCTGGAGATTTTCCAAAATTAAGCACATTGATATTTTGACTGAAAAATAAAATGCCCTGCTGGGCTTCTCTTAGTTTGTCCACAAGAACACAAATTAAAGTCTACTAGAAGTTGATTCCTTACATCTAGCTTAGAGGGACTGACCGAGCCATGGGGTTATTCTCTGTGTCTCATCATATGTGAATGAAAGGAATAGTAATTGTGTCAATGCTTTAAAGACAGAATTTGTGGTGGAGAAATGCAAACAGTATAAACAGCACTATTCCCTGGGACATTCTGAGTGGTTTAGCCAGTCTGCCTCCCAGGGACATGAGATGCAGCTGCTCTCCACGGTATCATAAAAGGAGGCTGTGCGTTGTCTCCATGTTCTTAATGTTGTAGAAGAGGTGCCTCTGGCAAATTTACTCTGAAGTGTTGCAGTTTTGATAGTCATAGTGAAGGACCTGAAGGGATGAGAATGCTTATTACCCATGTGCAGAAAGCCCTTAGTGAGCTGTGCCAGTTTTACTATGCCAATATCAAGTTCAATAGTAATTTTAATCATCATAAAAACAGATGGGATGTCGGAGAACACTGTTTTAACTTCTGTGACTTTTGCACGTACCTGCTCCGTGTCAGACAATTGGATCCATTTGTCTGTTGTTTCTAACATCATCCCTACATCAGACTTACATTTATACATAAAGACATATGTCTGAACATAACTTATAACATCTCTTCTGATTTTTGGCCTTGTTTCTTAGCATTTCATTTTACAACATACACAAAAGCTTTATTTTAGAGTCTCTTTAAGGCATCATTTACCTAATAAAGGAACGTTTATTTTCTTTGCTAATCTGTCTTTCTTACCTTAAATGGCTTGCATCTGCAAGGTATGTTTTACAGAACAAAATAGTAAATTACTTACTATGTTGCAGATAGTGACATATCTCTAAGCCTAAAACATTTATTCCTCTTGCCAGCTATTAACATTAGTGTGGGGGTTTTTTTTATTTTTTTCTCTCAGACAACATAATTTCAAATGTAATACTTTAAGCTGGAACATAAATTTTGAATGTTGTAGACCAAGTCAAAAATACTCCCTAAAACTGTGTCTTAAAGTTGCTCTTGATCAATAAATTCAATTCCTTTTGTTGTTTTTTTTTTGCATAAGAAAAGTGTCTTACTTTAGAACAGAAATATCAGTATTTAGAAGAATAAATTTTTGTGTCTATATAATAATTAAGTAAATACTTTTTTTAGGTCTAGAGTGAGTACATGAGAAGTTCCTACTTTGAAGACTGTGCTATATAGGCTGTTTTGGATATGTGTGTCAATGTTTGTTTTGTCCTTTAAAAATAAATGTTATTAAATTTAAGAGATTGAAAAGAAATGACAGTAATGAGATTTGTAGACCTCAGGCACCTCCATGAAAAACCTTATTTTTTTGCTATCGTGTTTCAGGCTGGGTCTATAAATCATGTTGGAGACAAATTGTGCTATATTCAAGATGCCCTTTCACCTTTAACTCACTACTGTTATTTGTCTTCTGTCAGATTTCAAAATATTTTAAAGATCTTGTTGTTTTGAAATGATAAATTTTCTTTTAATACTTCCAGTCATTTAAAGTATCCCTTATAAACAATTCTCAGAGTTATTTTATTGTAGTAATAGGGAGCTTGCACTAATAAAAAATAACGGAATTCTTTATTTCTGCATCATAATGGGAAATAATCTGTTAAACTGTGGATGACTGACTGACCTAAGATTTCAATGACAATTTCTTACCAGCACAGTCCATTTCCTGCTAAATCATGTATTAAATATATATATATACATCATGAAGAGATGCTCCAATTTCTTATCTATATAAGGACTCTAAAATACGGCCGTACCATGTTTCAGTTTTGTACAAGACAGGCATTTGGATGGTATTTTTTCTGTGCTTATTTAACTCCTCATTAAGAAACCTTCTCTTGTGACACTTACATTGTCACTTTACTTTTCCTTGAAGTGAAGATTCTTCTTATTTTTACAACACATGAATATTATTGCCCTGGAGAGGGGAAAAATAAATTGCATGTATTTATGAACAGCGTAAGGTTGTGAGAAATAAAAATTCTAGGGACGTCTGTTTCTATAACTTAGAATCAAAATCAGTGAATACAGATAATAATTTGCTGTATGGTTAGGATCTTCTTCAGGAAAACTTTTAGTCACGTGCTTGTGTTTAGCCGTCTTCAAAATGGCCAGTTTTAAGCACTTAAATTTTGCCTTTTTTTTTCCACTCATGTAAATAGTGCCCTAAATTGGAATGCTCTTCTAAGCAAAACTTCAGGATTCCACCCTGAGTGTCTGGATAACTTTCGTGTGATACTGGATGACCTCAATTTCTCTTTAGCAGCAGGATGTGGACTGAGGAATGCTTGTTGCTTTAGAGGAACTTCCTCCAACTTGTGATATTGTGAATATTCACTGCCCTATAAAAGTTCAGCTGGTTTCATCTCCTCCAGCTCTCCACCCACCTTACCTAGTTCTTGCCTAGTCCTCTGCTCCCTCTTGCCTGTCATGGCCATCCTCAAGCCTAGGAAGGGGGAACAGTCTGGTGTTGGTCTAGGTACTGGTATTGACATCAATTGACTGTTTAAGAGAGAAAATGAAAACAGAGTTTGCCACTGGGAGAGCACAGGTTGTTTTAGTCTCCTCCTTATTTGTTTCCTTTCGTAGTGATGTAGGAGAGTAAACAATATTAATGCTGCACATGGATGGTGTTGTGATTGAAGAAGTGATCTGAGCACAGATAAAAACACAGGAAGATTACAGATGGGTCTGGCATGATCAAAAAGAATGAGATTTATATAGGAGGTAACACACTGAAACATTGCAAGGGCTTAATCTCAATACAGATACTATGCCAAAAGGATAAACAGAGAGAGCAGTAAAGCCATCAAATCCTAGAGATCAGAGGAAGAGTGTGTTAAACATCAGATTTCATTCTCATATGGCATTTCCAAACATGGCACAGGAGTAGTTTTTCTGCTTTAAATTATGAAAACTTAATAGAAATAGAGTAAGAAATGTGTAATGTGGCATGCTGTAGTGTATTATCCAGATTGTGTGAAAATCATAGTACATGGCTTTTTAAAAATTATTTTAATATCATTGTGTGACTGAATTGTGTTATTGAAAACACACAACTTATTTGAGAGTAAGAGAATGAGAACAAGCCTCACAGATATAGAAATTAGAAAAGTACTAAATGTATAGGAATGTGTGAGCAGCTGTATGATGATCTATCTGTTCTAGCACCCTGTTGTCAGCAGTGGCTGAATGCCAGGGGAAGAGTATAGCAAATGGACAAACATACAGTGGTGATTCTCCCTTTACATCCAACAATTTGCAGCTTAGAACTTCATGAGAGGAAGGATTTCTTGAGCTGGAAGTGTTAAATGTGCTGTTGCTTAGGAATATCAGAAGCAATCTTATGAAAGATTTCTTATACATAATAAAAACAACATTAATGCAAAAGAAAGCTTTGTGATTTTAGAAGCTACAGCTTTGTCTGCCCATGTAAATATCTTTGTTAGCTGAGGACAAGTCTGCTTCTGGATTGTCTCGATATTTCTGGTGGGAAGGCTCTCTATACCTAGGCCTTTCTGTTGGGAGCCGATCCTGCTGTGAATGATCGGAAGCCGATTCAATCCATATAAATGAATCCTGAGTGGAGGCCAGAGATGGTTGTGCAGCTGACTTATGCATGTACACAAACCATAAATCTAACGTTTTGTCGTGATGCATTTGTGTTGGCTGTTGTTTTTGCTCCTTGGTGTCTGGGGCAGCATGATGTACGGCAGTGACACCTCGGTAGCAAAGCGTGCATCCAAATGGCTGGATTAGCTCTTCACACATCAGCATTAGGAATACATTGCTGTCGGAATCAGAGCTCCTGGGTGCAAGGGAACACGCAGGAAAACCAGATGGTTTTAGACAGATTGGGAGGAATCACTGGGACGAATGCCACTTCTGTGATCTTCACTTGGGTTGTGTACGGACACAAAGCTTTAAATCATAAATGGAGAAGTGGTTAATCCAGGGTTCCAGAGAAAATGAAAGTTTTAATTTACACTTCATGATGTGTTACAATACAGGGTTTGAATTATAGGCTTGCTAGAAATCACTTGTTTTGAAAGGATGTAATACTTTCCATAATAAACCTCTCTTAGATAGCCGTATTTCTAAGGTCAAAAACTTTCCAAAATGTCTGGCTTATGTACATTATTTTGAGCTCCAATGCAACATATCAAACAAGAAGTACATCTGATTCAAATACTGCTACATGCAGAAGCATGAAAGCTTACAACAAATCAGTCCAGTGAGTGTAAATCACATTGTTTGACTGCATATAGTTAGAATTTCCATAAGCAGAGCACTCAAGATTTGCCCACTTGTCCACTGAGAAAATTCCTAGCTAGAACAATGAAGTTGAAAAAATGCACATGGGTTTACAAACCTTAGGTTTTTATTCCCTTTTATCATTAAAAAAAATTGTCTAGAAGCATTTTTAATTATTTCTGGGTATCACCATTAACAGTGAAGAGAGGGAACAAATAGCTTCTCCATTTTCTCCTGCAGACTGGTTGCTCTTTTAAAAAAGGCAGCAGTAGTGAGTTACAGGGCAGCACACTCCAGAGTGGGAAACTTTCAGGCATTCCAAAAGATTTCCTCAGCAATGCACAGCCAGAATGTACTTACAATGCAATAAAATTGCAATAAATGAACAATTTTAATTAAACTAGTGCTCCATCTTTGGGCTGGACAGACAGTTTTGTGGGTATGTGACTGTCTCTGAGCTCAAAGAAAAATCAGGTGAAGCTTGCCTTTTGCATTATATATATATACACACTCATATATATATACATGCATTTTAGATCCAGTGTAACACTCTAGACTTTCCCATGCTGCAGAGCAGGCCTGCTTTTAGAGATTAGAACCTGACCTTTGAGAAGGATTAGAGAAACCAAAACTTAAGAGGTCATGAGGGATGGGTCATTTGCGAAGAGAATTAAACAGGGGAGGGACTGAATGACTCGCAGCTTTTTGTGGAATTAAAACCTATTTATTGATCATCTGCCTCTGATCCAGATATTTGTTGGATTTACAGCCTTTAAAAAAGACGAGGCCTGAATATCTGTATATAAAAAGGTTGAAAGAATGGACAAATTTTATTTTAACTGTTTTCTAGGTGTTTCCTGCCAGAGCTCTTCCAAATTTTTCTCTCACCTCAGTGTTTTATGAAATGTCACTTGTGGATGGCTTCACATAGTGACTGATCAGCCACTCTCAAATGTTCTTCTGGGATGAAGCATGCAAGGAAGGAAGGTGGTGGGCCCATGTGCAGAAGCCTTAGGTGTCAGGAGTACACATTACACTGGCACCTCTGAGTTTTCTAGTCAGCCTCCTGGACATACGGGGAGGAAATAGAAAGCCAGAGAACACATTGCAAAGTTTAGTTGATCTATATGAAAAAATCCAGCATCATTACTAGCAGGAAAACAATAGTCATAGTTTTTTTGTTGGTTTGTTTCCTTTTTCTTTTTTTTTTTTTTTAATTCTTAATGGCTAAATTTTATTAGTTGCTCTTTTTCTACTCAAAGTAAACCACAGTAAAAAAATATGTGATCTACTGAACATTTTGCAACGACTTTTTTGGGATTGACCTGAATAATTTGTTTATGGCTTTGCTATGCCACTCTAAACTCTGAGCCATAAAATCATTACAGCTTATAAGACTGTTGCTTCTTCCCTTGGTATAAATACAGACAGGGTAGCAATAAGCAATTCCCTCAGTATGTCAGCAGCTCACAAAGATGAAGAATGATACTTTCATGTGCAAAATTGGTGAGAAACTATGAAATGTACATTCAGTAAAAACTCTCAAGATAATATCTGGTGTCTGTGCAGGGAGCTGGGGACAAAGAAGCAAATTTTGCTTCTGGCTGAAGAGCCTCGTAAGGATTCTAGTCCAGTCCTGAAGCTGTATTAGCCCCACTGCTGCTGACACACCAGGATTTCAAAAAGGGAAAAGTAAAGAAAAGTGCTCATCCTTACCTATTCTCCATACAATTTCTTGTGGTAAATTCGTATTTTAGTTTGAAACTTTTAAACCATATTGCTGTGCAGTGTATGTGATGCCTGAAAAAAAAAAAAACAACCCTCAAGCACTTATTTCTTTTATCTGCTTTATTTAAAATTTGTCTTACTTGCTAAAAATTAAGAAGTCTAATTACTTTTTCATATCTGGTCTTTGGACTAAAGACTTTGGTAGTCCTGACTTTTTTTTTTTTTTTTTTTTTTCAGTAGTAGTAACTAGAAAGATGGTTTCACAGAGGGCAGATTATTAAATGTAGATAATTTATGACAGCTTCCAATGAATTTTTAGAAATATGAGCCCAATATTGTCTCAGAGCAAAAGGATCAGATAATACACCCTTATTTATGTTGTCAAAATGCAGTTTAGGCTTATTAGACCTATTGACATGGTCTGATAGTTCATGCCACCTGTTTTCCTTATTATTGGAATGTATTTTTTTTCTTTTTCTGGGCTTATTCATACTGAAAGTTCTAATATAATCCAATTTTTACTGAAGTTATTATGTTACAAATGTTATCACTTAATAAAAAGGAGAATTAAAATGGTTAAAAAAATCTTATTACATACTATGCCAAATTTTATTTTGTGGCCAAGCTGCCTTGTGATAACATGGCAAAATGAAGGGGCAGAAACCTTGATCATCCTCTTCACAGAAGAGTGGACATAAGCAGACAAAAGCAACCTCTGTGGAAGGAATTGTTCTTGGGGCACATGGGGGATGGGTCTGGAATGAGTCTTGGCTCTGGTTGCACTCAGTTTGTGAGTGGAACCCTGGGATCTACTGCAAATCACTTCCTGGGCTGCTTGGAAATTCATTTTGTGAATGGAATCTTTCTGTTTCTTTTCCCCATCATTCTCCAGCTGTTGTGTCCCGTGTAGGGTGCCACCACTGAAGAGCTGTTGCCCTGGGTCCCAGGCAGGGGATCTCAGCAGGATGTAGCTCTGAGCCTGTTCCAAGGTGGGCCTGTCTCAGCACTGGGGGTGTCAGGACTGCCCACCAAAGACACTGCACGGAGCTGCACTGGGCCACAGCCACGATGGCTTCTTTACTTCTCGTACTAAACCGACGTGATACTGCTTTTTCCTTTTTTCCCCCTTTTTTCCCCCCCCTTATGATAATTTTCAAGTTTTTCCTTTTACAATTTCTGTGAGATTTTCAGATCTCACAGCAGGAGAACGCAACTACAAGATGGTTGTGTGCTAGTCAAAAAATACAAATATGGCTTAGTCGCTGTTGAAACATGTAATGCAACCTGTCAGCAAGAGGATGCGGTGTGATTTTGAAGCACTCGGAATGTGTGTAGGCAAACATGCATGTTTATGGACTTAGAACACGACCTCTTTTATCAGTAAAATTGTAAAGAAATAGTTGTCCGGTAAAATGTGTACTAGAGGTACCATAAAGCACTAGGTGGCAGACTTGTTATACTTAGAGAAAAATTAAACTCAAGAACATTCCAAGGAGAGTGTTTTAGAAGATAAATAGCAAGTAGCACTATAAGTAAAACTGTTAGCAGGGATTTTCCAGATATTTAAAAATTATGTTGAAACTTAAAGGGCATAAACAATATATTTTAGCTCTTGAAACGTGTTTGCTTTAGCCGAGTTGGGAGATGTGTACAGCAGCTGCCAGCTTCACTACTGATTTGAACAATTCCTGTTTCCTTTTGGGACAACATTAATTTAAACTAAATACATATTGTAATTGTACAACTGTCATGCTTGACTTAAAATAATGAGTTCCACCAATTATATCTAACACTAATTGACTTTGATACCCACTGAAAAAAATCTATATAATTTATAAATACAGTAACAGTAATGACTGACATTGTCTTTTGAATATATGGACTTAGACAAAAAAAATTTTATTTAAAATGAAATCTTCTTAGTGTTTAAAGAGTCTAGTGGAACAGATTATAGTTTAAATCAGACAATTCTAGGATGGTTTGAGAAAAGATTAGCCTCAGCAAACCTACCAACTCAGAACTTATAAAGAGCAACAGACAAACAGAGTCTTTGCCCTGGGCTAAAATAACTGCACAAACCAACTGTCGCCTTCCAGAGAATTAAAACAATAACCACACCAAGAATCTGAAGCTCCTAATAAAATATTATGATCTCACCCCAGGCTCTGCGTACTCATTTGCCAAATGCTGGGTTGGCTTGCAGCTTTGTTGGGCAGGCTAAAAAACCAGATTTGCTGCCAATCATTTTCAGCTTTTACTCTGAGTTGGAGAATTTTTCTACGTATGTATTTATTTCTCATTTTTTAAATTATTATTTTTTTTTTATATTGTGGATTTTCTTTGCTTAAAAAGCCCTAATTTATTTTTGGAATTAAGATTATTTGCTTTCTCTAGTAGCTTCTGCTTATATATCAGTGAATGTACTGACTGGCATCCTCTTATAGATGCTATTTAACATCTTTTGCCAAAGTAGACAAAGTCAATTTAGTGATTATTCATGTAGAAGTGCTCCCCTTTCTCAAAGAAATAGATCAAATTAACCCTGGAGAGACTAACTTTCTAACTGCTACAAAGAAGAAAAAACATACCTTATATTGCATGCAGATAAAAGTCTGAGTTAGAGGATTGTTCCACAGGTGCCATAATTATTTTTTGTATTATGTTTACAACATTTTTCTTACAATGTAATATATAGTATTACAGTAAAATGCTATTAGTGTGAAGTATGAGTATTTATAGAACTTGATGAGGCGAGAGTGGATGAGACCTCCTTCAGAAGACATCCTTTGCTTTGTAGGGGACTTTAGCCCATGTGTGAAGCAGCGTTTTAAACAAGAAGGAAACCAGTGCAAGCATCTACAAATACACAACATTTCATTTTGTCGGGGTATTGAGCTTGGGTTCACAGGGATGGATACTTTCTGAATCCTTGTTCTGTGTATTCAGTGTGCTCTGTGTGTGGGATTCCTGAACATGTCCCAGGAGGTAGGAGCTGTCACTCCTCAGACACCTGGGAGGCCTTGGAGCTCCTCGAGACTGGAGCTGTAAGAAACAAATGCCAGAGGAAAGGATCCCTCAGAGTCCCTTTGCTTTACCTGCCTACAGTGGAGGGAGAACACTTGTGGTGCTTTTGCAGTTGCACTGCTTCCCGAGCTGACTTCCCAGGGAAAAGAGAATTCTTGATCAGTGGGACTTCAAGGGAAGATCTATAATGAAATCTTGAATCAGTTGAAATAGGAAAAAACACGCCCTGACTTCAGTAAGTGTCCTGTGGTGTGTTAGAGAATTTGTGTTGGTTCCTTTGACTGGGAGTTCTTGGTCAAACCAGTGCGTTATTCCAAGTCAGCTGGGCTGCTTTCCTCCACTGGCAAACATGAAGCACTGGAGGATAGTTGAGCCTCTTCCATTAATGCAGATGTCCTGTAGTGTGAGTTCCACTGTTCAGCTGTGGCTCCTGAACCACCTAATCCTGGCACATGTGTGTGCAGCCGAGAGAGTAGTCAGGGGTGTTTTCAGCTTTAGAATTAGTGTTGTGAAGCCCTTAGAGAGTATTTGAGGGACTCTTGTAGGATCATTTAGGTAAATTGAGGGTCATTTCTATCTCAGGAGGATGATAAAACCTTGGATTATATAAACTTGAGGAAAACTTAAACTGGGTTAAATGTGGGCATTGTCAAATTCAACTTTCTGACTCGATAACTCAGCTCCATTTCAGCATATTTCAAAGTAGCCTATGAGCCCTTGATATTAATTTGTTGTCACTTTTTCTTAGCTTGAATTGTGAATATTATTTTAAAATATGTTCCAGAAATATAACCCTTTGACAGCGAAGTGTAATTTGGTAGTCACTTGATATAAAGGGTAATGCTGACATGAAATGGAAGAGCAAACTGTGTGAGGTCAAAAAGCAGCAGTGTACACTACAAAAAAGATACAGTAGCAAACTAGACATTAAGGGAAAGTTGAAAAATGTATCTGTCAAAGAGTATGAAGATACACTGGTAAAGAAGTAATATATATGTATTTGATTTGTCTTTTTATGTTATGGGGAAATAAATGTACTTTACTGTGTTAGCCCCTTAAGGAAATGCCACGGCCATCAGAATAATTTTGTAAAAATGACAAGCTATGCAAAATGTGGGAAGAGAAGTCTTAAAAGGGCAACAATATCACTTTTTTTTTTCATCAATGATACGAGAATTTTAGATTTCTACTTCTGTTGAGTAGAAATACATACTGCTCCTGTGTTTTTGAAAATGTGGCCAGATGGATTTTAAAGTGTTAGAGCCTTTCCTGGTGCTAGGAACGGCTAATGAAAGAGAACACGGAGCGGTCATTGCTAGAATGAGCAACAGAATAAATGGTGGAGGGAGAAAAATGAAAACCTTCTAAGGAGGACAGCGTGTGACTGCATCATGCAAATGTGTCACTTCATGTCTGTTGGCAAGGATTGCCTACCGCAGTCTCTGGTCTGCGAAGGTCAGTTGTAGATGATACGAACAATCACTGCTTTTCAAGTACCCAGAACAAACAGGCTGTCGGTATTTGCTACAGTTTGCTGCTCCTTTTTACATGCTAATTCGGTTCTCAGAGAAGCTGTGTCGAAAACTTTGTGCTTGATATCTAGCAAAAAGTAATGGTATGTCTAATTGGTCTGTATTAAGCTAATCATCTGAAAAAACCTCACCCAAACCAGAACAATAAAAGAAGAGATTTATTCTATTTGCACATTTTGGTTTGCAGTACTTTCTTTCCACGGCCAAAAAAAAAAAAAAAAAAGTAATGAATGAATGAAAGAACAGCTGTATTTTGTTCCTGGTTTTCAGAAAAAAATAACACTAGGAAAAGATAATATTTCTTTTAATGTCTGGCAACTGTTTCAGGTGCAAATTGAGTTTCCAAGTCACCTTCAGGAAGGAGTCAGTGAGCCCTGCCGTGGTGGTCAATGTTCCCTCTCTGAGGCAAAGAATAAATCTCCTCTGAAGGATGGGTGACTGCACTGGGGTTGAGGAAAACAGCCTTTGAGGCTCCATTTTTCCTTCCTCCGTTATTTCAATTTGCTTATTTTAACCAAAGTGTTTATTGTTTTATGTACCTGACTGCTGGTCCTGTAAATCAAATTTGTAGCAAGTCGGGGAATATTTATTTTTTCTGGAGTTTTTCACTCTATATTTTATTCTATAGTGGGGTTGAGGTATGTCTTCCTATCTGTTTTAAAGGCTGTGTAAAATGGGTTAGGCAATATTACAGATATGTGATTTCATTTGTGAATGTTTGGAATGTTAATATTCCATAAATATTTTTGGTGAATTAGCGCTCAGTTCTTAGCATGAGCAATGTTATTGTTGAGTGAGAATGTTATTATTGAAATCAACCTTATTTTTTAGATTTTACTCTAAAAATACCTGATGGTGTTTTAAAGGAAAAAGTGCTTGTGTTACATCTTCTTTTCAAAGTTGTAATGCAAAAGTTTTCTGCGTGGAGATGTAGCATATTATATTTATTACAGTACAAGTAGCTGTTGCAATTTGTGACTTTAAAACAGAGGACACTGCTCAGTGAGGTATATGACATAATTTCTGTCCAGTATGAAGTGCAATTTTCCTGAAAGTGGTCTGGATTTATTTGCTATGAGAGGTTTTACTTCTCAGAAGTAACAATTTAACATGATTTGAGAAACAGGATAGAATACAGCAAAGTGGAAACATCTCAGCTGCAAGTTACATTGTGCAGCTTGTGCAAGTCGTGTGGAGTCAGGCAGCACGGGGTGTGTTCTGACATTTGGGCTGTAGATTTAGGGTTTCTTAAGCAAAGTTCAACTAAATAATGAGAAAGGGAAGGAAGAGAACTTTGAAAATGTTGAGATATTGCAGGAGCATCTATTTATGTATGTATATTTATAGACAATTTATAAAGTGTGTGTTCTGTCTCCTGGAAGGCCTGAGTAACAAAAGGTTGCTTCTTGAATTGTTAATATCTGTGTTTGGTTATTTGAGAAGCAGGATAAAACATCTGCTAATAAAGATGTCGAAGTTATTGTCTGATTAACTTCTGACTCTTCCCAATTTATTGCAAAGCTTGAGCATATACACGTATAAAAGCATAAACAATTTAAAAATTGCATTTATACTTTGCCATGCCCATATTTTCAGCATTGATCCATGTATAAATGGAAGCTTTTCAAAAAATTATTTCTATAAGGCAATGAAGTAGTTTTTTCGGGATTATACAATAAACTGAAAGTTATAAGAGCAAGATTTAAAATAGCATGAAAATCTGACTGTTTTCATTTACTACTTTCATAGACTAGAAACATCCCTCTTTGGCAATAATACATGAGCTCAAACAATAATTTAACATTGTTTTCTCTTAGATGTGCCACTTCTGTTGTCAGAACAAGCAGATCAGAGATCTCTTCAGTGTGTAGAGACTATATAATGAAAGCAATAAATTAGAATCAGGTTAGTGAGTATTGATGCTGGTATATTGAAAAATGTTGCTGCATGTTAGAGTTGTAATATTAATACGAGTATTACAAAGGTGGTGATGCATTTAGATCACTATGAAAAAAAAATCATGGAGAGAGAAATTTGAATTTCTTCCATAATAATTTTAATGAGATTTTTTTTCTTGGTTTTTTGTTTGTATCCTCCCCCCCGCCCCCAACACTTCAAGAATACTACCGGAGTTAAGGGATTACAAAGACTGTCCAATGTGACAAAACAAAAGTACATTTATTGAGTACTCCTTACTATCAAGTAATAACACACTGTTGACAGTACTATTCTGTGAGTTCTGAAATGTTCCATCACTGGAAGCATCTAGACCTTTTCCTACAGCTGGTGTTTAAATACCTGCTAGTTGGTCCACTCACTCTTCTTTGTTGCTGCTTCTTTTGCTAATATTCTGCTCGTAATTTTCTAGCCATTATTGGTTTCCACACTTTGTTTATAGACCATGTTCTTGAGCAGAGCTGGAAAAGGGTCTGCAGCTGTTCAAAGTAAACTCATCAGTTGGTTCAGCATTTTTGGTTTGATGAAATATCTAGGAAAAATAATGATATTTGGCTGTGGTCTGTGGTTTAAAAACTTTAGGAGCATCATCTTGAGATTGCATGCTTGAAAGGCCCCAGGTAACTCTATCTGTACCTCAGTTTTTATATCTCAGCAACAAACAGCCTTGTTCACCATAACATTTTCATACCTACACTTTTACTTCTGTGACAGTTATGGCGAGATGTGTCTCACCTAAGTAGTCTTGTAAAACTTGTGTCCACACTTAATTAACCTTCTAGTTCTTTCTATTTTCAGTAAAGAGAATCAAGGGTTGCCCTTCTGAACACGGGACATTTCTGTCATCCAGTGAAAAGTTTTAGTCAATACAGAGTGGGCTGAGACAATTGGCGAAATTTAGCTGAATAAAATTCTAACACAGGCCAGATTTTTCTGGCTCTCCTTTAGGATCAAAACTGACAACTTATTAAACCTTTCCAAACAGCGGCTGAGAATTTAATAAGATAAAAGATTTCTGTTTAAAATAAAACTTAGTTACCCGATTTGCTGATTATGACACTAATCCCTCTGTCTTTTTGTGGGTTTTTTGCCCAGTACATTTTTCTAAAGTGCAGTAAAAGAAGCAATGAATTGCTATTGCTGTATGTTTTTAAAGACTTTGAACTCATGTGAAATTCATTCTCTCATGCTCTTTCTTGAAATGGAAAAAGGCATATAAATAGCAAGTGCTGGGGTATTTTGAAGCTCATTGCACTCTGATTGCGTATAACAAAATGCAAGTTTTTAGTAAAGACTTTACAATAAATGCCTTTTTGTTTTATCACAATGGACAAGTAATGTCAGACACCAACATATTCAATATAACAATGACAGTGAGGCAGTGGATGACTGCTATATACAGATGACAGAGGAATGAATCAGGCAGCTGCTCTGAAAGTTCAAAATAATTATCCTGACTGAAAATAGGTCTGGTGGTAGCCCCCAACTTTGATGTAATACAAGGAGGATTTCATTTGGTCAAAAATGAATATGATTTATAGCATTTGATAATGGTATTTGGTTTCAAAAGCAGCATTTGTACTGATAGAGAGGAATATGAATAGTTCTGTTCTCAACAAACTCTTGGTGGAAATAGAGACCAATCACTAGAAAGAGTAGGAGAGAGACAAACTGCCTGTGCAATGAAGAGGTGAGACTACGAATTTTAGAATCAGCATGAATAGACAGATCCTTAAATAGAAAAGTGTGGGAAGACTGTGATGAGTCTGAAGTTGCAATCATGATGGAGGTTCTTACAACTTTAAGTGATTTCAAGTAGTAAAAATAGAACAGCACTAGATTTTTGAGGGGTTTATTCACAAAATAGAAGTTATTAGTTATCAGAAAAAATAATGTGAAAAAAACACCACTTTAGTCATTGATTGAGTAAAGATCATGTGATCCTCATCTAACATTTTTATAAAATTGGATAATTAGGTTTTAGCTGAGAAGGAGACTGTTGTGGGTGGATGGGTCTAGTTCCATGCAGTCTTTGTACATCTGGCTGACATACATTGCAGCACTCTTGGCTTAGAACTTTTGCTAAACTTAAACTTTTGGAGCTAAATTGCGTAGGCATTTCTCAGAAATTCTGTATATGTATGAAACTGTTTTGCCATTTTGTTCACATTTTAAAAATGTGTGTTAAGAAACTATGTGAGAGGAACCATTGGAGAATGGCCAGTGACCAAAGTTAGAAAAGCCATGAACATGTCCAGTTGAAAATGTTCTTGCTCCCTTTTTGGGAACCCAGGTTCATTCCTCTCTCTTGCTGAGAGGTGCAGTGAACTGGGATGCTCTCTTGGAATGATTTGTTCAAAGGTAAAAGATAGCTCAGAAGTAAAGTGGTTCTCTAGAATTTACTCCAGTCTGATTCTTCAATTACTTAATAAACCCCGTTTATTGAAATATGCTGTATAGGCAGTGGGTGCAGGAAAGTGGAAGAATGAAGGTTTCTGCCACAATAATTTTTTATTTGCTTCTTTATTAGAGCACAATTGCACAGTTTTTAATAATATTGCTATATAGCAGTTCCCAAGGAACTTTCACTCCACAATGCACTGAATGAATTTGTAGGGAATGAATCAGGTATAATGTAATGGAAAGTTGAATGTGTGTTCCTTTCCTGTTTTGTTTTAAAAGTTAAAGAATGACAATGGACGATGGAAGAAGCTGCCAAATAATGATGTTCATATGTAGTGTTATATAATTCAAAATATTATGAAAGATCAAACTCCAGGTATTTCAAATTGGCTGCTCATTTTTAATAGATGGTTTTGTCCTTGGTCTCTTTGTTTCATTTCCTGTCCTATAAAACGGCACTCATAGTGCCTTCTCATCTTCAGTAATGTTGTAACAAATTCATTAACTTTTGTGAAGAACTTAGAAAATTATAGTGATGGATACTATAGAATGCCACATTGGAAATTAATTCCATCTTTAGAAAAGGGCTTGTGTAGCACGTAGTAAATGAGGCATGGGCCCAACACTGAGTACTGAACATGGAACAAAGTGTTGAATAGCTGCCCATTAGGGGAGCACTCACCCAAAAATAATTTACAGGCACCCTTGATTGTAGTGGTTCATTTTGCAGTCTTAATATTCCTCTGTAACATACCTTTTCATATATAAATTTATCACTAATTTATACTAAGCATATTCAATTTAATTACCTTTTTTTAAAAGTAATTGCCAATGTAATTATATATTCTCACAGAGTTGTAGTGGCACTCTAGAAATACTGAAGAACTTCTGTCTGGCCTTTGTTCTTTTGAGAATATTCTGTCATTTTAGAAATCTGAGTTTTCTTCCAATACAAAAGTTTCAGTGTGGGAATTGGTCTGTTCCTTTTTGGATATGAGTACAAAACTTTCATATTAAACCATATTATCCATATCAGAAATCATTGACGTTCATTAATGAAACAGAGTGGCTTCTTGAAAATTAACAGCAATACTAGGGTTAAAGGATTGCTTTGAAATTTATTTTCCTCATTTAATTAAACATCTTTCTTCACCTAATTGTTGTTGTGTTCTCACATGTGCTTATATCTCACATGTGCATTTTGAATTGATTTTAATGACTCTTTTTGACTGTGAAAGCAGTCAAGGATTTTGAAAAAAATCAAAATAGAGATGTGAAAAAACTCAATAACCATAGATCTTTGTAATATGTGACCACTGTTGATGTCAGGATGGTATTGTGGTCCTATCTCCCAACATTGTTTTTCTACTTTAATCAATGATTTCTGAGATAAAATTAAACAAAATGCCTGGAAACAGATATTAGACTGTTCTGGGCTGACTCCTGGCTCAAAAATACCCAGCTTGTGTTGTCGAAATAGCACATGTTGGGGAATTAAGATTGGAGCTGTGGGCTCTGAGTTTGTGGAGAGGTTTCTATGTCCTCACAAACTTTTCCCATGGAACTTTAGCCATAAAAGTGCAGGGAGTTTATAGATTATAGCCTAGAATGTGGCTCTTTGAATTCTGTCTGACTGCTGCTTGAGTCACCTGTATTTTAGATTTGTTGTGTCTGTGTCTTGGTAAACAGAAACATGAAAAGTCTCATTTGTTTTTGTAAAGGGTAAAAGTACTTATGGTGGCTTCATGAAGGTTTAAAGTAGAAACAAACTCGCATGGAGTAGAATCTTTGCTTCTCTAAATTCCTGATTGTAAATATACACAACTGTGTGTATCAACAGGATATACTGAATGTACTTTAAATAGCTTTTTCTACATTTAGCTGTTCTATATTTGGCTATTTATACATTTAGCTATTCAGAACAGGTCATAGCCTTAGAACTGACTTTGGTTGAAATTTTGTACTTATTTTGAGGCTAAGCTCTCTAGTTTGAATGGCATTAGGAATTGGGAAATATGGTGTGATGTACTGTGTAACTGCTTAGTTTATGTGCACTTATGATGCATTGGCATATATTATGTTCTAGGGTTATGTTCAGGAAGAGGTTTGGCAGTAGGAAGGAAAGCTGTTCTGCCTGCTTCGGTCTGCAGAAGGTGGAGCCTTCTGGAGGAGAGGGAGGTGATATTTTCTTCAGAGCTGCTGAATACATGTGGGGGAAGAGTCTCCTAAGTTACAGAATGAAACAGATGGGGAGAGTGAGGAGGGATAGTGAGACAGCAGCAGGATGCAATGGGTAGAGTCTTCTTTACGATCCCTTTTAATTTCTACTCTTACTTTGAATTTCTTCTTAAATTAGTTCTACTAAATTATATTCTAATAAAATCTAACTTTAGAGATTTCTAGAGATTTGGAATCTTCACCGTAAGAATAGCGCCAGACAAATCTTCCTTGAAGTTTTGCAAACCTTTCTCCAGCCTATGAAATTCCTTCAGCAAACTTTTGCAGTCCTCAGAAAGAAGGGAACGAATGTTTGCTCAATGTCAGTTCTTTCATTTGCACCTGAGTTCATTTGTGTCGCTGTTCTCACCACAGACGAGCAGAGAAACGACACGAAGTCCAGGCTCAGGGATAAATGGAAGTGATTTAAAAATCTCTCAGAAGGCTTTTATATGTTAGTTTGCAAAAGTGTGCTAAATGGCACAAGGTAATTGGTTTTTTGCCATCCACCTCTTGAGGGGATTGGTCAAGTTTTAAGACACCCATCTCTGGATGTTTTTCTAGTTAGAACCATAACAATTCTGCAAAACAACCTGCAAGTGCAAGAAGTTTACAAAACTGTAACATTGTTTTGAGTTACTTGCATGGGAAGGACAGAACTCTCACGAAAATGCTGCAGAGAGCTGAAGAAATTCTCTGCTGAAGCTTTTTCAGCATCCATACATTTGTGCTGTTGAATCACATAACTGCACTTAGGCACTGCTGTCTGCTTCATTCAATTCATGCACACCTTAGGTACCTTCCCTGAATTAGAATTGTCTCTGAAGAGATAAGTGTTTCTGCTTTACAGCACCCGGGCCGTGGCCAAGGCAGAGATTTAATGATTTGTCCTGTGGCAGGTATCTGGAATTAAAGGCTGTAATTTGTGTTTGTTAGTGCTAAGAAATGTGCTGCTTCTGAACAGTTTGGAGAAGATCCTCACTTCTCAGTTTGTAGGACTGGCTCAGTGTAATTCAGAGGTCCTTTGGCAACTCTGAAGAATCCCAAGACGAGTTCAGTATTGGCTCTCAGAGCTGCTCTTGACTAACACAAGCTGTGTTGTTCAAGGCTTTTGAGTGCTACAGAGGAGACAATGTGTGGGTTTTCATACTGAACTTTGCTGCTATTAGTGAAGTATCAAATTGATTAACCATTAAATAATACAGTAATTAATAACACCACAAAATACTTTGGGATATCTTGGGTACATAAGGCTCTACGCGTAACTAACTTACCGTTTTTCACAATTTACTGTCACAACTGTATTGTATGTAAAAATGCAATAAGAAAAAGTGGAATTAATTTTCTGATTCGTTACAGATGGTAAATTAATGAGGAACTATGTAGTTTAACTTTTTTAATAAGGGTAAGGACTTTTCCTGCATTCCTTGAAAAATCAGTCCATACTTTGTTGGCTTTTATCAAGTAAAACATAAATCTAAAAAACCAAGAACAAACAAATAAACAACAACAACAACAACAAACCCCAGGAAAAAAGAAAAGTCATATTGTTTTAAAAGTAAATGACTTTGAATTTTTTAAAACTTGCGTGCAGAAGAGCTGTTCATTCATGACTGGAAGACATGGATCCCATGTCTATTCCCAATGTTATTTTATGGTGGGACCTTAACTATGTATTACTGCTGGTTTTTTGGCTGATACTCTGCATCTTTGAGAGGACAAAATCTGGGCTTAGAAGAAGACTGTGACATATTTAAGTGGTAATTTTCCACTTATATCTTATGGGCAAATCGGTGTTATCTTGTCCAGCTGCTTCTTGCGTCTTGTAGCCCTTGCTGGAGCCAGAATTTCTACAGGAGTGCTTTCTTGATGCTGGTCCACCACACCTTTACAACAAATCTGTTTGCAAAGATTCATGCTGAAGCAGTCCTCTGTATTTTGAGGGACTCCAAGTTGACCAGATCAGGAAATTGAGCATATCTATCTATACATTATTCCTAACCTTTTCACCTTTCTACTCATGGTTATTAAAGGGTTTTTTATTCTGTTTAATAGGGGTCAATCTTTGCTTGCCATCTTTTCTTGTCCTGCCACCTTTAAATATGTTCTGGTGCAGTGGTAATCTTATTGTTAAACATGGAGATATGGCACAGAAGAGTCAATGAGATTTATTAATTAGATTTGCATAACTATAGAAGTGTAGAGTAGTATTAATAAAAAAATGGGGCATTTTAATTTCATATTTATTCATCTTTTGCTTTCATAAACACGCAGAAACCTGGTCAAAACTTGTTAGCTAAGACATCTAGATCAGCTTATTCTTATTTGAATAATGGATCTGTGGTGGCTAATTTTAGAGAAAGTGAACTTTTCACCTTCGAAGGTCAGGGTAGTTCCTTTCATGTAACTCCATTGTGGGTTCCTTCACACTCAGGATATTCTATGATTCTGGAACCTTTATTTTCCACTTTTCCTTCCACGCTCACTATGAAAAAAAAAATCAAAAAAACCTCAAACAAACCAAACCAAAACAATTTTCTTTAACTATTAAGACAGTATAGTGGGCTTTTTTCTCTTTCTATGTCAGCCTTCCCATAGGATACAGCAGAGTGTATTTTTTCAGATGATGTGTTGCTGCAGAAAAGGTGATTGTCAGCAGTAAGCAAACTATTGAATCCAACAAAAGGCTGACACAGCTTTTTTTCTGCTTTGACTTAATCTTTCACTCTCTTTGTATTTACTGATTTTGTTTTTATGATCACATTTTTTATTTGTAACACACTGTTCGTGTGGTGTTGGTGACTAGCAGAATGTCAGCAGCACAGGGATCAGGATAATGCTTTACAATTGTTCACTAGGTTGTAGCATCAAAGATGATGACAAAATATGACAAAGGTGCCGTATTTTAACATGCATAAAATAATAATCAGAATCATGTACTCTTGTAAGTCACCTCCTTATTTCCTGAGACAGAGGGAAAAAATAGAAGCTTTTGATCCCTGTAGAACTGTAATGGTAAAAGATTTAGAAGATTTATTCTGTTGGGTGACACATGTTGCCATGTGTCAGAGCATTCCAGATGCATCCACCACACCCACCTCTGGTTCACAACTGTCTGTTGCACAAGGATTATTTATCTGCTGTCACAATTTGCATCTCTGGGGCTCTGCTGATTCTTGACTCTCTGACTGCACTGAACATTTCCTGCTGGCATTCTACATGGCCCCCTCGATGAATTGCAACAACAGTCATTTCTGTGACTGTGTTTTCTTACATTTTGGAGGTCCTTTAAACCTGCTTCATCCTTATGAGTCTGCTTCTACCCCTTCTGCTGCAGAAAAGTTCCTTTTCAGTGGTTCCTCAAGCTATGACCCAAGTAAGGGTTAATCTCATTCCTCTGGCTTTGGGAACACAACAGGATAGCTCAAGATCTGTCTTCTGACTTGTCCCAGTCATTCTCTGCTCCTCCCAGGAAGGGCTAAACATGGTTTAGATCATCTGAGGGTGGCTGTTTCTCCATTCTGCACCTCTGCCAGCCCAGCAGGTTGTTAGTGAGCAGTGACAGGAGCATGTGTGGGAGCTGCCTGGCAGGCTCTGTTCCATTCATAGGGTGGAAGAAAAACGTGTAGAACAAAAGCCAATAGGGAGTGAAATATCTTTTTTTTTTGAGCAATACTAAACAACTCCTTGTTTCTCTTGTATGAAAAGTTTATATCACTTGCCACTTAACAAAATCTCTTAAAATTCTGTCAGTTTGCAAAGGAAACGCTAGATGGTCACATAATTTCTTTTCAAAGTTCAATTGTGCCATTTAGTTATTAGCAATCTTACTCACTACAATACCATGCCTTCATAGTGTGTAATTTTAGTGTAGATGCAACTTTTTCCAGTTTTTTTAAACCTAGTAATTGAATAGTTATTTCAGAGTGAAATTGGGAAACTGGTAACACTCTAACAGCACTGAATACTGTATTTTGGAATAATTACTTCACAAGGAATGGCTATTTCAAGTTATGAATCATCACTGACTCCATGATAGAATCTGTTTCTCAGTTATTTTTTCCTAATTTTATCTTTTCGGTTCATTTAATTTTATTTTTTAGTTGTTTCAAGACATTATAGTGCAAATACTTCAACAGTGAAATGCGTGTGAGTAATTCTGACTTGCAGATTTCACCATGACTTTTAAAATAAATGTGAATGGTAAATTTTTAGGTACTTGCATAACATAGAATTAATATGTATACACTTTATTTTATTATTTTTAATTTTTGTTTTTCCTACAGACAGCCTTTTGATTGATTACCAGTTTACCTTCAGCTTATTACAAGAGGATGATCGCCATCACACTGCCATAAACTTTATAGCAAATCCAGAGCAGGTAAGAAAATGTTAATAATTTTAGTTAAGTTTTAGAGCGTCAGAATTAAGATTTCCATTGTATTTGACATTGTTTAAAGATTTTCAAAGTTTCTACAAGGTTTTAAAGATAGTTCACGTTTTTTGAGAGCTGCAAAATTAGTCCAGTGCCTTCATTGAGAACACTTTCTAAATGGTAGATGTACTTCGGCTTAATCAATACTCTGAAAAATTATCAGTTGGTTTATTTTATTGTGGCTCCCACAAGTTTTAGCATCTTCCCAAGACGAATTGAGGGGGTGTACCCTTCTGCTGAGAAAACGTTTTTAGGTGAGGAAAGTAATTTCTGGCTTGTGATTAGAATGCAGGCATTTGCCGTGTATTTTTTTCTTTAATTTTATGAAGACAATTATTTTTTTATACTTAGGACAATCTAAAGGGATAACCGGTGTAGTTACACGTTAAATTGTACCCTGTTCTTAGCAAAGCAAAAGAGAGAATTGCCTTTGGCAGTGAATCATTACCATTTCTATTTATGCTTAAAATGAAAACTGGAAGATGATTAAAAGGCTGTACTCGGTTATGTGCAGTAGAGTTACATGCAATACATTCTGATATGTTTTGAAATGTTTTGTTAACTTTGCTCTTTTTTTTTTTTTTTTTACTAGTCAAATAAAAATTTGGATATATCAATTAATGCATCAAACAACTTTAACCTCAATATTACATGGTCTATTGGTTCCACAGGTGAGAGTGAATTTTGGTATGATGAGTTTTTTCCCCAAATGATTTCATGATCCTTTATTTTATTTTAACCTGATTGTCTCTTTGTTGCTGCTAATTTTGATAATAAAACTTTGCCAAATGTGTTCTTTTGCCATTATCATTATGCCATTATTAATTGTATTATTTAAACCTCAGATGATAATTTGCAATCTGAATAAAGCTTCATTAATATGTTGACTTTCTCTCCAATTCAATTAAAATTACTTTGGTAGGAAAAGCTTGTAGCCTATTTAAATTTTTAAAATGACAGTGTTATGAAATGCTGTGATTTTAATTAAGATAAATTGCTTCCTTAACTACTGCAGAGACTGAGATTTTATTTCTTTGTTTCAGTGTTCAAGCTAAAAATTTAATTATTAACCTTAACATTGATATCAAACAATAAAGTTCTTCTGTGTATGCTGATAAAAGGAGCTGCTTATCTATTTTTTCTCCAACTTTGAACCCCATTGCCCTTCTTTGTTTTAATTTAGACAGTCTTTCTGAATTGGTTCTATTGACTTTCTGAAAACACATCCAAGGAGAGGCATGATGCTTAATATGAAACAATTAAAAAAATCTTTTTTGAAGAAGGTTCAGAGTTTCTGTTAAACTCATGAATTTCTTCATCAATGCATTTCTGAAGTACTTTAACATACCGCAGTTGATAAACTCTGTTTATTCCTTTAACTTAGCTCAGTCACCCATTTATTTGCAAAAACTGATAAATGTTTATTACTAGTTACATTATTAATGCTTTCATGAACAATTAAAATGCTACAGGAAAAATGTAAGATGTAGAAAAATTCCCTTTCAGGTTTTATTGGTCAATGAGTTTTTATTGAAATGAAACATAAATTGTGGAGGAAAGCATATTATCTGTTTAGCTGACCATAATAACTATATTGTAAAATTTATGTTACTTCTGTCACTTTTATGATTTGTACGTAATTTTTTGAAACCAAAGTAAAAATTTCTGTGAATTCCCTGTATGTATATTAAATATACCTAATGTGCCATGTAAACTATAATAAGGGGTTGTTTTAGAGTGAAGACACCAAAAGCAATTAAGAATTTTAAGTTTCTTATGCAAATTTACTGGCATCTTTAATGATGATAAATATTTTTGCAAGTATATATATCCACACCTGAGCTTTTTAAAATTCTTTTTAGCTGGAACAATATCTGGAGAAGAGATTCCTGTTGTTTCCAAGGCTAATATTAAGGAATACAGAGACAGCTTTTCCTGTGAAAAATTTAACTTTCGAAGCAACCCAAACATCACTTTCTATGTCTATGTCAGCAATTTCTCCTGGCCAATCAAAATACAGGTTAGTGACTGCTTTGTGCTTTTAGAGATGTTTTTATTTTAGTTTTACATTGGATTCCATGATTTCACTCATACAGAAAGTATAAAAATAGCATTATTTGCATGCTGTGTTTTCTGTGTATAGTAACTACAGTATGATGCCACTCACAGTATGATTTTAAGGCCAGGCTGGACAGGACTTTGAGCAGCATGGCCTGGTGGGAGGTGTTGCTGCCCATGGCAGGGGAGTTGAAATGAGGTGGTGGTTAAGGTCCCTTCCAGCCCAAACCATTCCATGGTTCTGTGCTTTTGTTTTTAGTAGTGAATCAGACTTCAGGCTGTCAATTTTAAAATTTAAATTGTTGAACATACAAAAGTTATTTGTGATATAACTTTAGCATTTAGATGTAAATATAGAAAAGGATATACAAATCTGTATGTACCTGGATATTTGAATGTAATCCTTTGTTGATGATTAGCTTTTGGAGCCTCTGTTTTTTTTTTAAATGTTGAGTGACTCTATCAGATTGCAATATCACAGACTTCAGTTAAGACTAAGTGCATTTTATTAGAATTTATGTTCTTCTTTGACTTCATTGGAATCAATTTCATTCAGTATTTTCTGGAGTACTGAGATACTGTGCAGTAGTAGAGTCAAAAAAATCAATGCAATCATGATTCCTCCCTGGCCTGTGAAGCTCCAGCAATATTTATACTTGTAATTACTATGGCTGCGTTTGTGGGCACTGCATCCCCTGCATCAATGAAGGAGATTGTTCTGTGGGTGAGCAGCTTTTGAATATAACTCCCTTACAGAATTAAGTCTTAAAAATTAAATTGTTAAAATGATAATAAAATTTCATAATTGCAGGTGATTTACTCCAGAAACAAGTACAAGCTCAAAGTACTTTGCAGTTAACCATACAAGTATCCTACAAAATTTCCATTTTTGTGGGCAAAAACCCTCCATATTTTTCTAAAATACAGGACCTAATTTTATACATATATATAAATATACATAAATATATATATAGATAAAAATAAAAATCTAAAAATCTAAATATATATATATATATATATATATGATAGTGTCCTGGATTAAAGCAGTCATCCTCTGAGTAAACCGTCAGAGAAATGTTTTTGTTGTGTTAAGTAAAGCTCGAGTTGTCTTCCTCGTCCATGAACAGTGACTGTAAATATGTGTTAACAGTGTCCAAGGATGAATTTATGCAGCTTACTAACATTTATGAATGTACTGGTTTATTAAAACATCCAAACAAACCCTGAAGACTAACTGCTTGCTTTTACTCTTCGTATTAGGGGTGTTTTTTACACCCTCTCTCACTTCGTAAGGACAGAACAACTTCAGCTGCCAAATAGGCTTCTTAAACAAATCCATGGAGCAATTTCAACTGTAAATGCATTACACTCTCCTCTCACCTTTACGACTGGAAGGTGGCTGTATCATCATTGTAAGACAAACATTATTAAGGTGATGCATTCCTGAGACGTGCAGTTCTGTGTCAGATGTTGGCAGATCTCAGCTCCTCCTTGTGCTGTTTCCACTGCAGCGTAACACCCTGATGGAGGGAATCCCTGATCATTGGTTACATCCTTCCTTTTTTTTTTGTTTTTCAGAAATCAGAGTTTACATTGTCTGCCACGGTTACACAGATTTTTTTTTTTTAATTTCTCTTTGAGGTGCATTGAAATTCATCAGTCCAGACAGTTCTGCCTCAGAGGTGGTGGTGCTTGACTATTGCATTCCTTTCCTGTCCTGTTAATTTTTCGTAAAAGTCTTATTCCATCTAGAAATTAAGTGACTCAATTTTATGTACCAAGAAAGGAAAGCTAAGGTGCGATTGGGGAAACTGTTTTAGGATTTAAATTTTGTCCTCTGTATTTGCCTTCTTAAATGAACAAGATTATTATTTAGCTCTCAGCGTTTTTTATGCTGTAATTTGTTCTATTCCAAGAAAATATCTGAAGTTCACGTTACCCCTATATGTTTCTTACGTTTGGTGCTCTAGCAGTAGATAACATCTTCAAATGATAAATGGAGCAGGGAGCTTTTCAGAGAAAACAAATTCTGTTTTATATGTTAACTTTATGTTTCTTCATATAATCGAAATTTTAAAAGTATATGAAACCTCCTATGACTTTGGGTTAAGAGAAGGAAGTCATGGTTCATTCCAGTCCAGGGGCTGAAGTTTCCAAGGCCAGTACTGAATTGGCTCACAGTTCCAACAGTTATGATCTTCTTCATCTTCACCTCTGAGCATACCATATTTCACCTTCATAACAGGCAAAAGTGGTTGATATGTGCACTGTAGTCCTTTTCACTAAAATGGCCACACTGCCCTGGTCATACCATTCTGGGAAAAGCCTAGTGATATTTTGTGTTAACTCAGTACTGAAGGCTGTATTTAATCCTGTTAGACCTAAGGAAATTATTGTGACTTCCTTGAGAGGTATTCTGTTCATTTAATAAGTATGGTAGCAACGTGAAGTTTGGCACATGCCTTTTACACTGTGCTTTTGTAGAGGACTAAGTAAATGCACATTGAGCATTTTTCAAGTACAATCTGAGTACCAGTCTCCTGCATTTCCATTATTCATCACAACTTGTCAAGAATACATTGTATAAAACATGAGTTTCTAAGGAGGCAGAACTAGTGACCTTATTTCCTTTTTAACTGGTATTTGAAGTTGTGTTTTTGATGTTATTATCAATGGGGTTATTGATACGCATTTCACCACTGCTCTTGTGCCTCCTGTTATGGTGGCACTGGAGTTGAGATTTCTGGGATCTTTCATTGGGAGGATCTGGGAGCTGGAGTTACTGCTCTTTTCTTTTTCTGTAGGAAAAGAAGCAGCCCTCCTCATTATACAAGACATTTAGTTTCATTTTCTGTTAAAGTCACCTATGTTATCTCTGGTTTTGCATTCATTTACATCCAAGATTCTCATGACTATAAGGAAAAACTGTCCATCCCAGCAGGTGATTGTTTATTGGGATCAATGGCTCACAGCTGCTTCCTCAGGCAGTTTTATTATGCATGTTACCTACTCAGCAAGCTTGGATTTTTTTTCCAAAATGTTAATAAATCCCTGGCAGCCCTAACACAAAATATCTTCTTTTGAAATATGATTTTTTTGGCTTTGAAAAAAGGATATATGGTGATTGGTGTCAATAAAAACAGTTCTTTAAGGTGTACTGCTCTGTGATAGCCGCACCAGCAACTAGGCAGTGACCCATTTTATTGTTGGCACTGGTGATCCTAATCACCCCAGAATACAAGTTCTTCAGCACTGGGTAGCAGTGAATTACTTGCCAAACACAGAAGCTATGTAGGAAATCCTCAGTTTCAGCTGTACTGCTGCTCTCTTTAGAAATGTACTGCAGGTTCCCATCAGCCAACACCCTTCTGTCCATGGGCACACAGCTGGGTGATCTCTGCAGCCCTCAGGGGAAAACCCTGCATTTGAATTTCCTGATGCTAAAGGCATTTTATTTAGCTATCAAATCTCTTCTTCCTTGAGGAAAGGAGAATCAGAAATGTGACATAGTTGCATAAGGTGTCATTACAAAGGTGGTGATGTAGGACATCTTCAGCTTAGAGCTGTTTCCACAAATAGATCTACTGTCTATTGACCTGGCTGTAACATGGGCAGGTGCCAGTTTTTTCTTAGAAGTCTGTAATAGTTATACACTGGCACAAAAATGTTGGGTATTTCCCCGCTGAATTACTGCAACAGCTTATCCCACACTTTTCCTCCATTTCCTGCATTTCAGAGTTGCTGAAGAGTAAGGATGGATAAAGACCTTTAAGCTTAACTGGCCAAACTTTCATAAGCAACAGTAGTTTATGCATCTTTTCAGAGGAAATCTGTATAAATTATCTTTGTTAGCAGATGTTAACAGAAGTGTCCAAGTAACAGGACCTGATTTATCATCCAGACTTAGGTTTGACTGTCTTTGACAGTCCCAACCCTTTAGGTGCATTGTGTCTTATATATCGGTTAGACAGGACTCCATGAGAAAATGCTCTTGCCTTAAAATAGTCTAGATTAGGATAGAACAGAATATGTGATAAAGCCCCATAACTTGTTTCTGCTCATTTTTATTTTATTTTGAGAGTAGATGTAATTCAGTCTCCACTGGTAATGGAATTTGAAGGCTGTAACATTTATTGAAAAGCAGTAACTCAAACTGTAGCCAGCACCTCAAATAGTGGTCAATGGTCCCTGAAGCAGTGAGCAGTCATAAAGCTTGGGCTTCTGACAGCTATGCAAATATTAATAACAGCAGTCACAACATGTTCTTCGTCTCAGGAAACTAATTTTATGGCAAGGGATTTTTGTCATTTAAGCTAGTAACAGACGTATTTTCTTTTTTTTCCATCATTTGCTCCCATATTCTGGAAAGCAGTGACTACATCTGAAAAAGCAAATACCCTTAAAATACTGTCCTGGCTATTCAGCTGATTGCTGTCCCTAAGGACAGCAATAATATTCCTGCTTCAGGATCAGCTGCTTTCCTGCACCTATATCTCTTTATAACTGTCGAACTTGTAAGTCTGATCTCAGGTTGTGCCTGAGCAGCAAACTTTTCTGCCAATTTTAAAGCTGAATGTGGAGATAATAATAACTGTTCTACTAGTTATTTCCTTTCTTCCCTAAAGTGTAAATGAAAGATTCACAAGTGTCTGAGTTTTAATTGGGAGGGTCAGTTTAAATTGTAAGGTTCAGCCACAGCAGCAAAGCGCTGTCTGGCAAAATTAGGTTTGTGTTTAATGGAAAAAAAAAATCTTGTTACACATTTTTGAACACAGCATAGTTAAACTAGCATGTTTCCAGGGCATAAAACAATTAATGCTGCGGTGAAGTTAGACAGGATGTTGGTGTACATGTAGAATGCCCTGATGTGTTCAAAAAGAGGAGTTTAATATTCTTAAGCAAGCCTACTTGGAGTTCTGGTTTTTTCTGCTCTGTGGTTTCTGACGAAAACTGTTTTGGCACCCTGTATTAGTTTGTAGACCAGAACAGAATAATGAATTATGGTGAGGATTTACATTTTATTTGTATGTAGCACAACAAATAATCAAAACTACTTCATGTATAAATCTTCAAGTGATTTTTTTTTTTTTAAGCTGAAACTAGTGTTCTTTCAGTTTACTGGCTCCTGTTTCAGAATTGATTTCCTTTCCCCCGTTAATAGCCTGTGTGTAGCAACTGAAGGAGGAGTGTAATGTAAATCAAGAAGCATATCTAGCCTTGTAATAAAATTTACTGTGTAGTATAATTTATTTCAGCTTTTTTGTTTTTGTTTTGGACTTCATTTGAATTTTTAGCATGCTTGAGTGACTTACATGTTGTAAAAACTCCAAGAAGTAAAACTTGTCAGTCACTGCCATTAGAAGTTACAACAGTATCACGAGCCTAATTAGTAAATTAACAAATAAAGGTCAGATCTTTTTGGTTTTTAAGACCTTTCTGAATTTTGCTAAGGTCATGGTTGCGGACTCTTTGCTTGGAAAACGTGTATTTATCCACATGTAGCTGTGTTTGTACAGAACCTCCTCCCACCAGTGATTGTATGCCTAAATTTAATCCCTATGATTTATGGTGAACAATTCAATTTCTAAGTGCCTTAATGGTTTTCATAGAGGCTGCTGAGTAACTGCATATAGCAATGTATGGAGACACTGTAATTTCTGAAACACTAAACAGGTATTGATGATGAAGTGGATGCATTAACTTCCAAAACTACTTCGATGTTTTCTTACAGTAAATGTAAAATCCCTCTTTAAAAAAGGTTTGAAAGTAGTATACCAAGAACAAAAACCTGGGAAATCCTCTGAACTATCATTTAGTGACAATTCTGCAAGGAGCAGGAAATTCTGTCAGAACAGAAAGAAAACCAGGAGTAGAAGGCAACCTGCAGTACAGGGTGGATTAGTTTAGAGATGACTGAGGTATCCGCTAAAATGGACATATATGTGTAGTGTCCGTTTGCAATAGGGATGATGTTATTGATGATTATGAAAAGTCGGGATTGATGATAGTCATTAACAGAGAAACATAGAATCATTTCGATTGGAAAAGGCCTCTTAAGATCATTTGGTCCAACCTTTAACCTAGCACTGCCAAGTCCAACACTAAACCATGTCCCCAGGTGCCACATCTACACATCTTTTCAATGCCTCCAGGGGTGGTGACTCCACCATTGCCCTGGGAAGCCTGTTCCAATGCTTGGCAACCTTTTCTCTGAAGACCCTTTTCCTGATGTCCCATCTAAACATCCCCATTTTCAACTTGAGGCCGTTTTCTCCCATCCTCAACTTTGCTGTGAAAATTATCCTCAACAAAGCTGCATGCAAAACTTAAGTTCAATGTGCTCACGTAATGCATCAGGTCATATCAGTCCTGGACTCTGAAGGAAGAGAGGTTGCAGTGCCAAAAGCAGGAGGGTGGGAACAGGAGACTGAAGAAGTGCAAATACAGTTCCTATCTGAATGTAAGGAGGAAGTGATTTAAATAACAAGAGATTTACTTATCTACAGTGCTTTGGAAGAGATTTTGAGGGAAGGTTATGTTATAGTATTTAGTATTTTGTCAGTTTTTATGCGTTGAATATAGGCATTAAATTATTGAGGGAATTAAAATGGAAGAATGTGTGTCTAAAGAAACAGTGATCTCCAAACCAGATCACAAGGCTGCTCATGATGCATTTGTGCTCCAATATTCTTTTGAAGTGGCTCATCTAATCACCTTTCTGCTCACAGCATTTAGGTTGTTAGACAGCAAAAAGTCTGGAAATTCAGGTTTATATGTTCCATAGTATTGTTTTTAATATATGATTAAAATATATTAAATGGACTTTTTGGTCTATAGTTTTTTTAGAAAAAAACGACTCCTCCAAGTGGAGAAATTAAAAATTATTGTAAAATTGAAATGAGGACAGCAGCATAGAGGTAAAGTTTCATTGCTAGTGTCTAAAGCCAAACTCAATTCTGTTTTCAATGCATCAAATACCATTGTTAAAATTCTCAGTCATAGTTACATTATTACAGGTAGATCTGTTACATGTACAATTAATGCATTTTATAAAGTACTTGAAAATTGCTACCCAAATGTGGACTGCTACAGTAATTATGGTTACTTTTTTCTTTCATAGGCAGTCAAATATAATGCCAGAAACCTACTGGTTCTTGCCTTAGAAAATGGACTATCTATGATATCTATAATTTATTTACTTGAAGTTGTAAGGTCAATTGTATGGGGAATAAATCCCAAGGCTGTATAATATTCCCCAAAGGCTTGACGTGTCCAAATCCAATACAGCATTTTCCAAAATGCTTCCCATGAATCCTAAAGTATTGCTAAAATGAGGAGGTGTTTCCTGATTATTAGGTTATACCTTTTTTACTTTAAATAATGCTGAAACATTTGTCTTAAAATACACCAGAACAAGGTTGCCAACCGTATCATGCCAATTTCTACACCACTCCAAGAAATGTAAATGTTATATTCATTATTCTTCCTGGTACATTTCTTTTTCCAGTTATCTTAGAAAAGGCTTAATATGAACCACCAGAATATCTGTAAATATTTAACGTAGTTGATGTGTTTCTGAGACAGCAGAAGCCCCGTTAGTAGTTCAGCTGATGATTTAAGAGAACCAAAATACCTAATTAAGAGATAATTAGTCCTCAGTGATGCATAGTTTTAATTGGTGTGTAATTTGAATGTCTGAGATAAGAACTTGTGTAACTGATGTGCCAGTTGTGTAGGGCTTTCTTTTCCAGGCAGACCAAGGCATCATCTGCTGGTGGTTGTATAACACAATAAAGATGTACAGATATGGTATTAGCTAATAAAAATTATCTCCCTATGATATTTAGCAAGTAGATATTTATTTTTTTTCCTGTAATCTCCATTTCTCTTATACACTTACTGAGGTAAATTTTAGTTAGAAAATTTAGAATGCAATAAAAAAAAAATTGCTTCCAGATAGCTTATGTTTGTTCAGGACTTTTGATCAGCTATAAGAAAATAAATCAATTATTCATCTTGGGATTTGGGATGGGAACCTATGGTAGGGTATAGAAACCTTTTGTTCAAGAACTAGAAAAAAACTTTGAAATATTAAGATTCTCCCTGAAGAAAACATCCATGCCTTGTTGAACTGCAGGAGCCTATAAAGGTCATACACAGTGGCTTCAGAATTATTTGAAAGTAAATGTTTAGCTCATAGGGGATCAGAATGGAAATAGGAAGCTGGTGGGAGAGAATAGATATTTTCAAACTATTTATCATGACTGTCAGAAACTCCTTTGTCAGAAGGATTAATACAACCTTAGTTGCCCTCTCTGATCAGGATTTTATAGAAAAATGTGGGCAATGTACAGGATTTCTGTTTCTTATATTGTTGTTTAAATTTGGCTTTCTGCCAAATCCATGTTTTTCAACATTTCTTAGTAAACAAAATGTCAATGGCCCAAAATCAGTTTAAAAACTTCAGTGTAGGGGGTTTGTGAGGAAGACTTCTCAAGAGCCCCACATCTGCTGAGCAGTGACGATGATCTTGTCAGCCTCACCAACATCTTGGTGGTCCTGATGTGGAGAGGAGTTTCAGGGTTAGGAGGAGAAGCTCTTGTGTCTCCCAAACTCCTCTGGCTACAGGTGCTCATGTACATCATGGGATTGTCCTGCAACAACAGCGTGGGACCACTTGTGCCATGACCTGGAGGCTGAATCTGACCTCTGAGCACTGAACCAACAAGGTGTGTGATGGTGAACTCTCTCTGAGCCGGTGAACCTGGAAAAAGAACTTCCCAGTGCTAGGTAGCCTTGACAACACTGACTGCAAATACAGCTCTGGGGTTTTGCGTTGAGCTTCAGAGCTTAATTCCTCAGGCCATGCCAAAGTAGCTAAAAGCTGTAGGAATGTTTACAGCTGAGTTTGCAGGGCACTCTATATCCCAGCTTTCCAAAAGTACTGAAGCTTCAAAAGTTTTATGTGCAGGAGCGTTCTCAGCAGTGAGCTCAGGTGTCATCAGCATCCTTAGTGCAGGGAGTTCTGCCTTAGAATAAGCAGATATTCATCCTTAAGAATGTTTATTTTAGTGAACGTTCGTATTTTTGGTGTCACTCTAATGTGTAAGGGTTATTGCAGTCACAGATGCAAGGAGTTGAACTTCATATCTGCTGCTAGAAACAATCCTTGAGAATGGAAAACAGGCTGTGTATTGATCTTTGGGACCTCTTTAAGGTATTTGTCTTGTGATGATATTTCATGTAGAACTCTATTATTTGAAAGGCTTGATATTAATCTTTTAACCATTTGGCCAGTTTAATAATTTCTGTGATGAAATAACAAAATGAAAATATTACTCAGTGAGACTCCAGGATTTAAAAATCCGAAGCCGTTCTGTGGTTTCTCATGGATCAACTAACGCATATATGGGCTGAGCTGAACTAACCAGTGTGAAGATATGAGGAAGCCACAGTCCACAAATGCCTTTCCTGAGAAATGCAGAAGGAATAGCACAAAACTGAGTAGAATCACAAGCTCTTTGTTTATCCTAAAGACCGTCTCAGACCTGCAAACTTGGCTGATAATTGGGCAGATACTGGGGAGCTGCTGTGCTCTCTGTTAGATTACAGTGTGAGTGCTCACTTCTTCAGACTGTGGAAAAGGATGATAGAGTCATAATTCTGTTTGGTTTTATTATGAAATGCTGATTGTTTCATTTTGAAATGCTTTAAGGACCTTTAAATTGTGATAATGATACCATTTAAAAAATCTCTTGAATTCTTTATTATCAGGAAGCTAATTTAATGTATTTTGAAGAAAACCAAAGAAAACCCATAAACCATTTGTTCTGTATTAGGCAAACATATTTTGTGCCTTCAGGGAGACAGTACAAACAATTATCAGACATAGATAGCCAGATAAGCATATTAAGCAAGAGGGTAGAGAGCTTGCAGGTGGTCTGTTTCTTTTAAAATCTGGCTTTAAGTACATTAGTTACTTGTCATTACTTTTTCATGTAAGCACTTGATTTCATTGCTACCTAGGTGTTACATCTCATAGATGATAAATCCAGAAGGGGCTGGATTTTGGACATATAATTTGAAATGGGACCTAAACTAAAGCATAGGCTTTCATAAATTAATTGCAGTTTGAACTAGACCATATATTAAAAAAAAAAAAAAAAGTCACTCCTGGCCTAAATATTTCTATAAAGGGAATGTGCACTTGACTTCTACTAAATAATTCTGGCTGTCAATTATTGCCACTTTTAAAAACTTTCAATTCATAGTAAGTGTAGCTTTCCATGGGCCACTCTTGAAATACAATTTTGGGCTAGAAAGGAGAGCTTCCTCCTATAAAGGATGTGATGTTGTTGCAAATACCATATGCTCTATCACCTTTTTTCTGGCTTTTCTCTGATCCCTCCATTATCTCAGTATCCCTTGGGAACTGTGGAAGCCAGAACTGGGTGTGCTTGTCTTGTGTGATTGCATGTGTTTTGGATGCAGAGTTAATGAAGTACTTGAGGGGGCAGAAAAAGGGTGTTTTCCAGCAGCTGCCCCATGAACACACTGTGCTGCTGAGGGAAGCAGAGCAGCCTTAGCTCCATTGTTCCCACTCTTTCTTCTTGGGACTCCAATCCATCCTTTTTTTCTGCGTTCAGTATCTTCCTCTATACACCCAGGAGTACCACAGACCCTTCATCACAGCATTGGGAATTTAATGATTGTCTACCACAACCCCAAATGTTTTTCAATGTCACTAAGTCCAGAATAACATCCTTGAGAATGGTCTTCGTTCTCTGATTCCACAGTTATATTATCAAATCCTGTTTTTACTGCTCTTACCTTCCTCTTATCCTCCTATACACGTGGCTTTGTAAGTGGCCTATTATTTTCACTTTCTTTCCTCAGCATGATGAATAAAAATATATTAATGATGATAGTGTTTTCTTCCAAGTTATTGACAGAAGCTTTAACTAACACTAAAACTAAGATCCAAGAATCTTGCTGTGCCTTGCATTAGAAACACATTTGTACAAATGTGAGTCTCTATTTGCAATTACATTTTATGTTAGTTAAAAGTTTATTAAGTGCCATGCTGAATTTTTATTGTAGTTCCTCAACATGGGGATTTTGTCAGAAGGATTAGTGCAATCTCTTTGCATGTAGAAACAGGAAAACATCCAGAAGCACTGTAAGTTCTGTTACTCATATTGCTATGGATGTATTGGGAATGGGTTAGGAGATGTAGGCATGAACTGGAGTGCAGTGATCTCCCGTGAAAATGTGTAAGAACTGCTGGTTATAGAATACTTGTTTGGAGAACATATATTCTTAAAGCTGATAAAATGAATTTTTAGACCAACATGCTCTATAGATTTTTCTATTCTAGTCCTACATTATTGTTTATTTTACATGATTTTTATTCATCGTTCTCATCTTTCATTGCTAGCTTTTCGTTAACATACTTCACAAAAAAAGGGGGAAGATGAATCTTCTGTCTTTCTTTCCTTCCTATTTTGTTTTTGTTTCATGATGTCCTCATTTTCTTGTCTTTTCTTTTTATTATTATTCCTTACAGTGACAGTAAAAAACCACAAGACTGACATTGTTACAGATTGCAGTCTTGTTAAAATTGCCGTATTAACTACGAGGCCAGGTAGTGAAAACCCATTGAAGCTGTCAGATATTCTCAGATGAGTGAAGTAAAAGCTGTTTGTGTGTGTACAGCATCATCATCACTCCTTTGTCTCTTTGTGCGGGCTTTGAATTATTTGCAGTTAAGGTAATTTTGGTTTTGTTCTATTCTGAGCGCTAGTGTCTGAGGAATTCTCTGCTGCGTACATGTGTGAGGTTTACAGAAATGGCTAATTTTCACTGATAGAGGTTTTGGATTAGTTATCTGTAGCGGAAGTGCCAGAAGTTCTGACTCTGGGAAACAGAACAGTTTATAGATGAACCTCTCAAGGCCTCCAGTCCAGCTCCCTGCTCAGATCAGGGCAAACTTCAAAGTAAGGTCTGATTGCTCAGAACCTTGTCTAGTAATTTTCTTTCCTGCCTCTGTTGCAGGTTCTGTGCATTGTATCTAATCCTCTTTCTGTTCACCTCTGAGAAGACTCTGACTCCATTTTCTCTGCAACTTACCCATCCTTTCTTTGCACTCCCTTTAAGACATTCAAAGTTAATGACTCCTCTATTGTAAAATGGGAGTTGAGTTCAATGAATTTACAGAAGACATTAAAAATCAATACCAAGAATTCAGTGCAATTCACTGCATTCTCCTTGAGAGTCCCTCCAGCCTCCAGGTTTTAAAAATAATGAAAATGGTTATAAATTTGAGGTAATTGTTTTAAATAATAAGTTGTGTAATATAAATACAAGACAGTTTCTTTTGGTATTTAGTCAGCTGTTGGGCATTTTGAGCCAAATATTTGTATCTGCCTTTGTAAAGAAAAAATACTGCTTAAATGGCATTGGATAGCCTCCTTTTTTCCCCCCTTTCTGGCATGATTTCTTAGGTATACATTCCCGGGTTGAAAATTTGACCATGCTTGTGTGTCCAGACTAGAGACTGGAAAGAGCCAGGATGGATTACATCTCTTAATGGTTAAACTCAATTATATTAGAGGTGTTTTCCAACTTAAAAGACTCAATGAATATTCTTCAGTAACAGCAAGGATAAAAAGGGAGGAACAATGTAAAACTGCATTTAAACTGAAGTATAAGGGTAGAAATTTACAATTTTTTTATTGTTACTGTTAGACTTTGCAGCGTAGGAGTTGAGATGTCAGTGGAGAAAGGATTCATAAAATGTGTATTCAGAGATTTAAAAGGAACTTTTTTGGCTCTGCTTTCTCATTGGGGATGCATTATTGTTCCACTCCTTAGCATGAGTGTGGTGTAACTGTGTCACTGCATCCATGCCAAAATGAAGGCATTCAGTGACATTCCGAAGTGCTTTTGTCAGCTCTTCGGTGAGGATTCAACAGAAGACGTGCCTAAGTCACAGATATATCAGCACTCTTGTGGTGAAGACCCACGTGCACCAGTAAGAATAGATTTTGCCTTTTCTCTTGCCCTCTCTTTAGGCATTAGAAAAGGCAAAAAGCTGTTTAATTCACATCATACCTGTATTAACTACTGATAATGCTTTTTTTCTAAAATGATTACATTGTTGGTGGCTTTTTTTTTCCTAAACCAGTAACACTTCATTTATATTCTCTGGGCATTAACCGGAGAACTTGATTTGTTTTGAAAACCTTTTTTAGCTGTATTCATCTGTGGTAAGGCAAGTGGTGGGAGAGAAAAATCAATTGCAGCTGTATTGTTTGCAGTGTAATCAATTCACTTCTCCGTTCTAACTAGAAGAGGCATCCTGACGAGCTGGGAAAATTACACTAATCTGATATGTTTGGATCTTCGTTTCATTGTAAAGACTGATACTCATCTCCTCACATCCACTTCCTCTGAATTTTATTTAAAATTCACATAGATAAGGGCTACTTGAAAACATCTTGAACATGGATATAATCACCCTATTCTTTTGACAGTACTTTGTCTGTTTTGGTCTTATTTTGGCTTTTCTTTGATTCATTTTCTGTAGTCATTATTAGGACCTGAACAATGTCTAAAATTATGTGTTTAAAGTAATTTATGTAAGGGAAGGAAACAGTAAGTTCTCAGTCCTTGGTTTTCATGCCTACTAAGTATTATTCTATCCAAAATTTGATTCCATCAATAATATTTTCATTAAAATGAATTTTACTTCTTTTTACTAACTCCTGATGTAAATAGTAATTTACAAAAACTGAAAGCCTGTAAGTTTTATATGCTGTGCTTCAAGTCTTGCAAATACACGTGGAACAATTAAGTGGTTTTCTGACATATTATTTGTGTAGGCTTAGGGCTTACAGTAATCTTTTCTGTTGTCAGGATATGTTAAACCTGAAACTGTTTAAGCAAATGTTTTCATAAACTCGTCTGTCCGTTTTAAAAATCAAATTTCCTCATGATTTGAACTTAAAAGAGTTTCCCAGTTCCTTTTTTTCAATATATAATCATTCTGTTTAGACATATTTGTTATTGTGCAACCATTTTCTATGACATCAGTAGCTCTTCATTCTTCCTGGTGTTTATTCCCTTTTTTTGTATTTATGCATGGCAATCCCATTCCCTGTCAGCCTTTCATCTGGCTGAGCAAGCTCTGTTCTTTGCATTTAAGATTCATTTTCTGTTCCGCTCCTGGCCACCCTAATGGTTCTTCACCTTCAGCTTGAATCTTTCAGTAGAATGACAACGCAGGGTACAGTTATTAGTCTGTCAAAACATCCTTTTGCAGTTAGAAGATGAAATTGCACAGTACCATTGTTATTGTTACAGTTTTGGTTACTCCACTGATATGCCTCACATTCCATTTTTATTTTTCTTTATGCTTGGCTGGTGCAGTTCGAGGAAGTTGCTTCAGTGCTGTTTATTCTACACCTGTTGTAGCCAATGGAAAAGGGGCAGGTCTTCTGTTTAAATAATAATAATAATAAATTCTCATAACAGTTTAACTTGAAATAATAAACTGATTTCATTTGAGGTGACAGATTGAAATTCTACTATAACATAATAGAATTTAATCTGTTAAGGAGACCAGTGAAATCTGGGTGCCTAATTGCAATGCATAGATGCTTTATCATAGGAGTACCAATGTGAATTTATACCCCTGACTTTGCAAATACTGTGTAAGATCATTAAGGGGAGTTTCATTTTTGGGATGCTTTTGCATGGTTTATCATTCACAGTGATAAATTGCATGATATCATGGTGTTAAGCATCACTTTCTGTTCAAGTCCATTCACACACTGTCTCCATCAGCACAAATACTGAGTTCCTGCAGTTGCATTCACTATGTACAAAGTACTTTGTGTGTGAATTTTTATTTTTCTGAAATAGCTGATGCTTAAATTCTTGCTCATATCTTTTAAACTGTTTTGTTGGGGTTTTTTGGTGATATTTAAACATTACCTTTGTTTTACTCCAGTCAGTGTGGTGTAATCAAGCAAATTGTGGTGGAAGGAATTTTTTATTCTGGTATTTTTAATTTAAACTGATAATTATGGAAGATACAGTAGTGACAATTTACTAACAATATGATATTAGGCGTGCTAAGGTTAATTGTGTTTTTTATCAGAAGGGACTTAATGGGAAATGCTACATCACTGCAATAAAATTTCTAGGGTTTCTAAAGGGAAAGATTCAATTGTTATTAATTATATACAATGCTAATGCTATGGTTTTTAAAGGCTTTTTAAACTTACAGCATCGCAAAAGCAAGTTATTTAAATGATCATACTAAGTAATATTTTACTTTCAGAATTCTACTGCTATGCTGACACCTCTTGTGTTAATAGTGTTCAAACAGGAACTCAGGATACGAAGAGAACAAAATGAAAAGGCATGCAAAGACATAAACCAGGATTAGTTGCCTTGAAGACCAGTGTTTTAAATAAAATTTTTAAAGCTGCCCCTTTGCTCTTTTCAGCTCCTCCTGGTTTCAACTTGAGAGTTCAGAGGATAGTAAAACCTGCAAACAGGTTTGGAAAAAATGACTTGAGACAATAGTGAAGTGAGTTCACTTGTTAAGAAGACTTAAAAAGGTGATACTGCAGCTAAAGTTGTATGAGTGATGATGGGGGAAGGAGATGGAGAAGGGGAGCAAGAAGAACAAATAGGACTAAATATCAGTGGGAGATACTTAGTTTAGAGGAGCTAAAAGGAAAGGTGGCACAGGCAGTTTCTAAAACCTGTGAAACCAGAAGTTTCAAGAAAGGAATTATGTAACCACATCTCTGGATAGATTTGATGCTCCTTTGGGGAAGCAGTTATGTCCCATCTGCTGTACTTGTACTTTTGTTGTGTTTTCTGTGATATAATTTTCTGTTTTTCAATATTCCATTATTTTTTTTTCCTTTTTGATGTGAACAATTTTTAACAAAAAGTGAAGTGAATCCATTTGTGACATCTTGCTAAGTGAATGAAATCATCCTTTCCAGATATGACAGAAAGGTGTCTTACAACCCATCATGAAGAATTGTGGAGGGAAAACAGTAGTGGGGATGAAGGGTGTTTACAATTATCCTGAAGTTGTTACGAAGGAGCAATAATTCACAATTAAAAAAAAAGTTTCATAGAAGGAGTGATTACTACAAAGCAGTTAATGGGCTTTAGAAAAGGAGGATTAAACTGGTCCATTTTCAGCTTTGTAAGTTTCCTGTGAACATTTTAAAAACAAATGAAATTGGTCTTTTACCAATTGACTCTTCTTTCACTGCCAGTTTGTTGACACTTAGAGCCCCTTGCTCCACAAGGAACGAGAATACAATTGGTCTAGTACATGGTATTTAATTGAATTGACTATTTTGCCCTGCTGCTCAGGGAATTGATAAATTGCTACAACCTTCTGTTCTGAAAGTTAGTGGGGGGGAGAGGGGTGTCTTTTGTTTTAGGAATAGAAAGAAAATATGAAAGAATAGCGTTCAGAAGTGGTTCGAGATGTCACTGAATTTATTTTGACTAATTATATCATTGCAGTTTTACTTCTGTGAAATATTTTAGGAATTAATCAGTGGTTACTGTCATTTCTGTTTTTGGTTTAATCATGCAGATAAAATAAACTTTCATATTCAATGTGCCACTTGTGGTGGAATATAACTGAGTGTTTTGAACTTTCAGTAGCAAAGTTATTTCTTTGATCTCAAAATATTGCTAAGGAGAATCTTTTTCTTGACCTTTTAATGGGAACATTAATACATTAATGTTTCTGTGAAAGGTAGGTGACCTGCAGGCACAAAATGAATGACATTTTGTTATCAGACAGATTAACAGAAATTCCCAACGTTGTTATTTAATCGAGACATTATGAGAGGAGTCCTATTTTTTTTTCCAACCAAATCAATATTTTTGTTGATAATTGCTAATGCCCTGCCCCCTTCTTCTTCTTCACATACACATTTCCCACTTACCAAATTCTGTAAGTCACGGATCATAACTATATAGCATTTTTAAGTCATCTGGATGTTTGGGTGCTAATTTTCAGAAGAGGTTGGGGCATCTGGGTACTCTCATTGACTTTTGTGGTATCAGTCATGATTTATCTTTGAATTTATTTCATATCCTGTTATGAATAGATTCTTTACAGCTGTTATAAAACAGTGGAGAAAATTCAAGGGGTTGCTTTGCCTGAAGACATGCACTGGGGAAGTACAAAGGGACCACCCTCCTTTGCTTCATGGAATTATCATAGGAGTTTTGGAGAGTGGGTTTGTGTGTTTCTGCGGCTGAATCCATGGCAGGGTGTACTGGGGGATTTACTGCAAAATTTACATACAAACCTACTTTTATGATTTTTTCTTTACTTTAATCTCAATATGTAAATAATTTTGTAGTTATTAGTCAAAGCCTTATACAAGTCAGCATAAAAACATGATTTAGTAAGTGATACAAAGAAGCCTATTCTCAAACAAGAGAAGCTACGTTATGCTGCTGAAAATGAAGGAAGAGCTTTAATTACTTTTCTCAGTTTCTTATGGTTTTTTTCCCCCTATTATGATGACTTGTAAATAATCTTTCATCTGTCTTTGCATGAAATAAACATGTTTTTCAGCAATTTTTAAAATGGGTATTTAATCTGAGCAAAACTGTTGCACTGCCCTTGTGCTTTTATAAGGCACCAGACATTTTGGGGGGTTAACTGCCAAATATCCCACTGCTGCAAGGGGTAATCTTTGATTAACCTCTGACCAAAGATAACTGTGTCCATCAGGACATACAGAAACTGAGTTAAACTGTTTCGTCATGCCTTGAAAATCTTTGCTTCACTGGGCTTTTACTGTGCTCTGAGAAGATAAGGATGTTGTTGAAGGAGATTCAGAACTGCACACTAGAACTCAAAAGAGAAACAAAAGCTCTCTGAGGTTAAGGCTAAGAAGTTTCAAGAAGAGAACTAGAGTGGAGACTTCTTCAGGTCATACGCTGAGGTTTGCTCTTGTCCTGAATGGAGGAAAAGGAAAGACACGGAAATATGTAGCAAAATTATGATGAGGGTTGATAAGAAGTATTATCATTTTATTGATTGCAGTTTTTATAATTGAAGTATCTTAAAAATAAAATTGATTTCTACTATTGAACTTATGTATTGGTGAAATTCAGTTTTGTGGTTAGTAAAAGTGCAGCTGTGAAGAAAGTGCTTGAGAAGCAAAGGAGTGTTGTGTTTCTACCAAATGTGACTTTCAAACAGAACATTCTTTTTCTTATGTCCTTGTCTATTTCAGTTTTCATGTATGTTGACAGTTTTGCTGCCTGACAGTGTAAACTGTTGCTCTGTTTTATCATTCTTTTTGCAAAGATAGCTGATATGAAAGGCATGTGAAATACCCTGTGAAGAGCCTTGAACTGACCCAAAATTCATTGAGATCAAAACCATAGATAGTTTTATATAGAACTGAGTGTAGTATATTAAAAAATGCGTATTAGGATTTTAAATCCTTACATGTGCTGTAATTTTATTTTTGTTTCAGTTTCAGAGATTCCAAGTTTAAGACATTTGTACCATTGGGTTCCATCTTGCAAAGTAGTCAGTCATCTATTGGCACCTCATAGTCATTTCCAAATTTCCAAAGCAAAGCTTAAGCACTTAAAATTCTATGTTCTAATTCCAGATTTCTGTATTAATGTGGTCCCATGTTTATGTACACATTTATTCCCTCAGTGAAGCATTCCAGTATTCAGAAACAGGAAGAACAAAGGAATTTTCTGTCTTCATCAGTCATCTTGCCTTCCAAAACAAAAGTCTCTTTAATCTTCTGGGCAGCAGTTATAGATGTTTAGTGTAAAAAAATATCCTTTTTGATTATTTTGTTCCCCTTTGAATCATCCCTTGTCTGTACAAACAGAATGTTGGTAATTGCTCTGGTTTAAGTATCATTGTACTGTGTGTAGTTGCATACATATTTTTCTAATCTGAAGTCACATGCTTAAATCTTCTGCAGAAAAAAGTAGAGTCTCTCTTATTTTCATGCTGTCAAATAAGCTTTTTTCTCTTCCCATCCCATCAATAGTCTCACTTCTATCCATTTTCTTTAGAGAGTTCCCCTTTCACATGAGCAAAGGAGGTTAAACATGAGCATTTTTTAGTATTATTTAATTGATAAAAATAACTGTGATGTCCTGCCTGTCCTGAATCAAAACTGTAAATAGGCAAGAAAAGGAAATTATTTCCTCTCTCTCAGCTCTCTTCTCTGTTAGGAACCCAAGCTGCCTTTCAGCAGCTGCTGTTCTGGGTGGTGCCCATCACGCCAGCAGCGTTGCTCTGCAGAGAGGTGCCAGGTACAGCATCCACAGCATCTGCTGGTTTGGCTTCTGCTGGAGTGGCATTGGGATGCTGGCTTTTCCGTTTCTCCCCCTTAACTTTTAAAGGCCTGTTTAATCACACTGTTTGAATTTGAGGAGAAATTCTTTCACTTGGGAAATGTGTAATGCAAACCTTCTAACTCAGCTTTTTAAAGCATTATTGTATGTTTTTGTAGAAAATCTAGCTTTAGCCTTGGAGATCTGTTAGTTTAGGGTAATTTTTTCCTGCGTCTTCTGTATTTTGCTTTCAAACCCATATCATTAGCTCAGTATTCATGTCTCAACGAAAACAAATTCTTCCTGTGGTTGGGGCTCTGATGAGTAGCCTGAATACTGCATATTGATTGCTCACAAGTAGCGTTATGTGTGAACTCCTTGTTTTTGCTTTGTGATGCTACAGGAGGTATAATATCTTTTATAAAGGGTTGAGTGCAGTTAATGGAAAAAATGGTATATGGAATTATTGTTCTTTTTATTCTCTCAAGAAAAAGGGTGATGTTTGCTCAGTTAGAAAAAAATAAACTGTATGGATTTATGAAGCTTAGGACATTCTGAGGCATTTTCAAAAAATGCTTTTTTACTGACCTTGCATGAGACATGTCTGCCAGAAAAATTAGATTCATATGACACGAAAAGTTATAGATTTAAAACTATTTTTTCTCATCATACAACCATAAACATTTGCTGCAAAGCAGCATCAGTTTTCTGCAATAGGAATTTACTAATCCTTCTTTCACCAGAACCAGATTTCATTTAGTTACAAAACAGATTTAACTGTAAGCCTGAACTAATTTTTCACAAGGACTGCATCAGTATTCAAATAAACTTGTTCAACAATATTAAGTCTATTTTATTGAATACCTTCCTCTTGCCTATTCTATTGTACTAGAAATAAAATATGTCAGGAAATTGGTGGTAGGCGTAGGAAGATAATAAATTGAGAAGAGATAAACTGAGTGGCAGATACAGATATCTCAATCTGAATGTGGCCTGGTGGGTACATTTTTCTGATGCCATTTACTTTTCATTTATATATGCAAGTATATATATATATATGTATATATAAATGTATAAGGAGTATATATGGATGTTCCTTGACATAATTAATTCCATACATTTCCATATTCATTTCCCTATACAAGTCAGAATTACTTGAGTCTCAGAGCAGTATATTGTAAAAGTTCTATTTATCCTGAGGTTAAATTAAATCTGTCCATTTGGGTTGTTCCTATGGAACACTTTGTTAGTGTAATCATCACTTATGGAGAAGCATTATGGGGTTTAATGTGTTCATCTGGATGATGGGACAGCAAGTTTTGTTGACACAAAACCAGGAGGAGGCTGAGATACGCCGAAGGGGCTGTGCTGTCATCCAGTAGGACCTGGAGGGGCTGGAGAAATGGACTGAGAGGAACTTCATGGAGTTCAGCAAGGGGAATTGCAAAATCCTGCACCTGGGGAGAAAAACCCATGAGCCAGCAATGTGCTCTGTGACAAAGAAGGAGAGGGGTGTCCTGGGCTGAGTTAGGCAGAGTGTTGCCAGCAGGTCAAGGGAGTTGGTCCCAGGGGCAGAACTTAAAATGCATCTTGACTGTTTTCATGGCAGTTTTTAAAATTTTAGTGAATATTGCAACATAAAATTCTAACTGAATTGCCAGATTAATTATTCTGATCAATCTTTATAGCTGTAGCGTAAGTACAGCTGTGTAATTAGCAAATTACAGTTATTGATAGGTTTATCCTGATTTTTATCATTCTTTAATTTGTGAAAATGTGTTAAGTACAGCTTCTTATAGCTTAGTTTTTACTGTTCACCTGCCTTGAAGTAAAGACCACTAAGTACAACATAGGGAAAGTAGGGAAAAAAGCATCTGACATTTTGATGTATGTTTTCATGGTTCTTTACAGTGTCCTTTCATTATGCTTTCACTCAGTACTGGAAGATCTCAAAAGCAAAAAGATCACAGAACTCTGTAAGGTCTCTGAGTGATAATCACATGATAAAAAATCTAAATTTCAAACATAAGTATCCTTCACTTCTGAAGAGCATCGGTTGTAGTTGTATCTTTCACATGGATAAGCCCATGTCCATCTGGCCTGTTGTATAAATTATGGAGTACATTTCAAGCTCAGTTTGTTTGCAAAGGGAGAATTCTTTTGAATTCTAGGTAATTATGATGTAGACTTAATTGTCATGGATACCAGATTTAATGTTACTAACATTTTTTTGTATGGTTCCTAACATGGTTCAGTTCTGCCTTTGAGGAAAAAGAAAGCAAACCAAAAACCCCCCAGAACTACTGTAGCTTAAATGTTAGTAACTTAGAAAACTTAAATACTTTATATTCTTATGCAATAGTCTACTAATCAACATTTATATATCACAGCTAAAATTGAATTAAATTAGATTGAAACTAAATTACAAGGTCCTGAGTAAATTGGATTTGGTAATTTACTACTGAGTCAATCTGCAACTGATGTCATAATTTAGATTTGCTTCTTATGTGAGAATGATGCCAAGAATTGTTCTTCCCTTTGCAGTTTCAATTTGTGAGCGTGAAGAATAATGATCATGCTTGAAGTACAAAACTAGTAACTGGCCAGATGCTAATAATGAACGTGTAAAGATGCCATTGCAGCTCTGGCAGCTCGTCTTTTCCTGAACTTGAGAGACAAAGCTGGGACTCAGTGACTCTCAAGAATGCTCAAAGTAAGAGGTGCCTTATGGTTTGTGTATGTAAAACAGACCGGATTCAAGATGTAGCAGAAATGTTGCAGATGTCATATTTAGCTGTTTTTACAACCACTGTTTTTATATGCATTAAACGCTGCCTTGAGAGCTTTGAGGAATTTTTAGTTTTTGACCACTGAGCTCTTTATAGTTTATCACCCTAAATTCTGACAGCTGGCTTACTTCCAGAATGTGTGGGAAATAATTTTTATAGCAGGTATTTGAGGATGAGGTCCATATCAACTTCTTTTTCCATTTTAGTTAGCTTTCAAAAACGTATATTTAATTTTTTGAGTCCTAGAAAGGGATGGTTTGACATGATTTCCTACTCTCAGATATAAATCAGGAGACTGTTTTATTACATTATAGCATGGCTTGCATAAATGCACTCCATTTATGAAACCTCTTACATATTTAGGGAAATTTCGTAATATGCCATATTACTGTGAGTTTTTCTTCCCAGCTGGAACAACGGCCTTGGGCATGAAGCCACACAGTTGGGCAAAATAATGGCATCATTTTATAGCTTGATAATGGCACCATTAGCACAAGATATTATCATATCACCTTTTTATGGATACTTATACTTTAAACCAAGCTCTGTTATATGACAAAAGTGCAGCATTGGAACAGACTTCAAAAAATAAAGGTGCAATTTTTCTTTCAACAAGTTAAATATTGTAACATTTATGTAGCCATTATCTTTATTCTTTATAAAACAGTGAGCTTCTCCTTTAGATGTTTAATAGAAAAATATATATAAACCCAGCAATTTTGCATCTGAAATAGGTACTCAGGTGTAAGGTGTTTCTTGACCCATCAAGTGAGACTTTTACTCCCCAACAGATGGATGAGAGCTCTGCTCTTGGCCAAATTGATGCAGTTTCTCATTCTTCCAGTTTGATGGAGCTGCTGGTGCTTTGGAGATTATACAAAGTGCAGGTTCAAAAAGTTAATTTTGAGTGTTCCAGACCTCAGATTTTTAACTCTAGTCTCAGTTTGTAATTGTTGATTTGCTTACGGACTGCAGCCTCATCTTTGAACTCAGGCGTTGCTCCTCATAGCACATGTCCAATTGCAATTAAAGTGTGCAAGACCTACTCTCTCTGACAATCAGCTTTTTTATGACAGTCCAATCCACAGCAGCAAAGATTTCTAAGAGATTTTCTCTTTCTTAGTAGATCACTTTTGCCTATGGATGAACTGCAAGTACTTTGACATAATAATACTCCGTAGGATTAAAATCTGAAATTGGGAATATCAGTTGTCACTTTGAAAAACACATTAGGTTTTGAGTATTTTAAGGAGTGTATTGTGCAATTTTATTACAATTTCTTCAAATAAAATTTACTATCTTCTTATCTGTTCAGTTTGGATCCCAAACAATAGATGAATTGTTGCTTAAATGCTTCATCTTGAAATTTGTCAGGCAGTTTGAGTTTAAAGTAGGAAACACATTTATGCTAAATCGTGTTGAAAGAATTATGGAAAATTATAAAGATTTTCCTTTGATTTGAGATCTTCAATTGCCTTTCACTTTGATTGGAATTCTTACATTTCATACCCAACATATTTAAGAGGTGTTCAGATGGAATATTGGTATTATGCCTTCACCCAGGAAACAGATCAAAACCTATCAACCTTCAATAAAGAAGGAGTTGACCTGAAATTGCACTTAAGTTCTGGTATCTTTGATTCCTATCAGGCTTTTAAATTATAGCACAACAAATATTTGGTGACCTTGAAAAGTCACTAAAATCTATAGATAGAATTTTAGTAGATAAGTTGTAAAGGAAAATAAGGAGAATTTCTTCATTTCATGGGAAAAAGGCATCAGAAATATTTATGGTAGAGATTTGATTGAATATTGAGATGTTTTCATCCTTGGCATTAAGATCTTTTTGTCATGATAAAAAGTTAATAAATAGTTAAAAATAAGCAAGTTAAGAACATAAATACTATAACAGCAGTTTGTATTTTATTTAGTTCTGACTGAAAAGGTATACAGAGATTTTTTGGTAATACATTCATTAAACTTCCATTTCAGAACACTTAAAATCTCTCATTTCAGTTGGTTAATTTTGGAAGGATATTAAGAAGATTTGAACAATTATATTTTTTCTTTTTTTTTTTTTCCAGACTAAGATTGGAAATGTATCAATTACGAATGAATAAACATTTTTTTTTTTTAAAGACCGATTTAAAACTTTAATAACTGTAGCTTATTATTGTATTATCTCACTCAGTGGTTGAGACTGGAAGGAAGCTCTGGAAGATGAAATGAATGGTATTGTCCAAAGATGGAGACATTGAGTAGATATCACTTCCCAGTCCAATTCTTCAGGCCAATAATGAAAAGGCAGAGAAGTGCTCTTTACAAACTATAAACATTAGACTGGTGCTTCTGTAATAGTGTGTTGCAGTAAATATATAGATTATATTACATCAAAGTGTTTGTCATCATTACCAGAATCAGGGCATTTCTTTCAGGAACTTTTGGTGTAGCAAACTTTGAATGTCTGTCAGTTTCTGTCAAAATATCGGTTGGTACCTTTTTTTTTCTCTTGTGATATAAACAGACATTTCCAAGATGTATTTTATGCTTTAAAATAATAAAAAGCATAATTCTCTTTTGCACAATACATGGAGAAGGTAAAGTTTCACTTGAACTAGATAGTCTTTGTTGTTTCAAGTTAACGTGGATGTCTCTGCACTTACCAGCCTTGGAAAAGTGGAGAGGAAATTAAATCTTTCAGAAATCCTTTTTCTATCTTCTGTTACTGATGCAGAGACCTAATAACTCGTACTAACAACTGTGAGAAGAGAAATAATGACGGTCATTTGTGGAATCACAGAATGATTGGAGTTGGAAAGGACCATCTGGAGATTGTCTGACCCCTCAAAGCAGGGTCAGCTAGAGAAAGTTGTCCAGGGCTTTGTTTGAGTCAGGTTTTGAATATCTCCAAGGATTCAGAATCAATACCCAACCTGTCTGAGCAGCCTGGTCCAGTCTTCAATCATCCTTGCAGTAAAAAAATATTTCTTATTTTTAAATGGAATTTCCTGTATTCCAATTTGAACAGATTTAGGTTCAAGTTTAAAAAGACAATAGGTACATAAACCACTTTTAACTTAGCGTTTTAAAAAAAAAATATTATTGAGAATGATTTGTATTGAAAGAGTTTTGCAGTATAGAACATCTCATTTGTGGAAATCGCTTGTAACCTTTGAATATGGTCACATGGTTTCATTGTACTATTTCCCACCAGGCTAAGTCAAGATTTCAGTAAACAACATAAATCAGCATTAAGGCCTCTACAGATGCATAAAATAATTGCAAAACCCCCTCACTTGCTGCTAGAAACCAATTAAGCATTTGTTCTCTGAAATAATAAATACACAAATCTCTATTTTTTTATATGTATGTTCTTGTCTCAGTGAAAACCGTGAGTATGTTCTCATTTGGAAAATGGAGTGTTGGGTAAAATGGAGTGATCTGGGGAATTTCTGTAATCATTGAGGAGGAAAAAAAGTCTTCTTTTCGGGTGTAGTCAATACATTTATTGGAAGACATCTTTCTGCTGTATTTTTGTCGCAGAAAACGTACTGAAAATCTTTCCTGGAATACTCTGAGGATATTTCTTACATATGACTGTTGGCGAGATAGATACCTTTAAAATCTGTGTGTGAGAAGTTCACCCTGCAGGGAGTAAAGAGTATGATTTTAATTTCTTAACTTCACTTTTTCAACACCTTCCTGCACTTGAAGCCACATAGTCTGAATTGTCTTTTAGGGTACTTGTTCCTCTGTGCCCTGTGCTCATGCCTATCTTAAAAAAGCCTACTCATGCTTACAGAGTGAAATAATTGGAGTTTGTCAAATATGATGATTTTGTGGGAAAGTTTTTGGGAAAAGTTGCATTTTTTTTAATTTCTAAAACTTTCCAGAAAAATATTTCAGGGTTAAACAAAGTTTTCACTTAATTTCTTCTTCTTCTTTTTTTTTTAAAGCAGAACCTTTTTCCATTTTTCAAATTTTAGGAAAGTAATTTTTCCTGATAAAGGCTTCTCAAAACTGTTCTATGGGTTTTTTTTGGTCCAGGTCAGCCAATTTTCAAAAACTGGTAGCTATGGGAGAAAATAGTGACCTCAAATTTCCTAGCTTTCTGCAGAAACCCCCATACTTTGTCTAAAAATAATGTGAATAATTGATTGTTTTATAAGTATTTTCTTCCATTTCCTTCTGTGATAACACGGGCACTTGTGTGTGTGTCTTTCCCTCAGCTGGTGTAGTTGAGGTCATCTCTCTTGTTCTCTTACTAAAAATCTTGTAGGCACTGAGTTTTTAAAATCAAGCTTTGAGCCCACATCTGTCCACACAGGACACGCAGAGCTACATTCTGTAGCTTTTTTAGGAAACAAAGTTTTGTTAGAGGATTTCCTCTAGTTTACCATATTGCACTTAGAGAATGTTCCCTTAGCTAAGAGAAGAAATCATTTTTCTGAGGCATAGAGGAAGGCTGGAAGATACCTGATCTTTACTAGACTTATTCTTCCAAATAAGTTTCTTACTTACTGCCTTACTCCTCTGCCACGTAGATTCAGAACAGCCAATGAGGTGTTACAGAATTCCAAAGTCTGTGTAACAGAAACTGGATTTATCTTTCTGAATGTGGGTTTTTTGCATGTAGGATCTTTGCTCTGACTCGTATACTTGTTTTGTCAGATGATATTCACTATCTTGAGATCAAATTCAGCTATGCAGACTCCCTCTCTGTTCCTACTCAAATGGAAAGAATCTTGATAGCTGAACAATCACCCCAAAAGCAGATCTTAACGTTTCTGCCTTAAGTTGGTATGAAGTATTCAACATGAGGAAGGAAAAGGCACAACCTATGTCTTGACACAGTGCAGACCAGCATCATAGTTATGTAGGGCTCTTGAAAAGTATTTTCCTTCTCTCTGAAAGCACGAAGTGCTCTAGCTGCAAAAGTCTTTCTTTTCTTGGAATTTTGATTTTGTTAAAGCTGTTCAACACACAAATGGTTACTTTTGATTTACACAAGCCTAATTAAACAGTTAGAGCTTCTGGAAAATATACTAGGAAATCCAGTTTTTAAAAAGTGAGAATAAAAAGTACACTCAGTGCTGACAACTTTAAATATTTGTTTTCTTTTCAACAATGGGGCCTTTATGAATTACAATAAATCTGAAGTTCCTTGCTGCTTGTCTGTAAGCTCATTCTGGGCTTTGCAGGTAGCCTCCAGATCACAGTTCTAGGTGATACATTTCATACATTAGACTCTCATTTCTATATTTCAGTTTTAAAACTTTTGTTACAAACACTGTAGCTTTATGGGAATGACTGTTGCCAGTTCTTCTCAGTGTAGTCCAGCATGTCATTGCCACAAAGTCAGCGTGGTCTTCTTTCAGCTGAGCAGGCCCTGCTCTTTGGTTTTACATCATTCTGAATCTCCCTGAAAGCCAGTTACTCATCCACCTTTCCCAACCTAATTTCTGCAAGTTGTTAAAAATGGTTTCTGCTTATTACCATTACACATCTCTCTGCACTTTTTACAAATACTCTTCTGACTGTGACAGCATATCCTCAGTGATATATCAGTGATACATCACCCCGACTCTGCAGAATGTACTGTGAGGGTGACTGAAGTCTCAAGCTGACAGTTGTATCTGTTTTTTTTTTTTCAAATTTATTACAGCTTACACTATAATATGAGTTTCAAATGACAGATAAAAGTTAAATGAAAGAGTAAAATTAACATAACAAAATTGAATCACAATGTGTTCTGTTAATCCTCACAATTTAATTTTATTTTGTAAAAGTCTCAGTTGTCACTTCCTGCATTTTGATCACCTCTTCAAGGGAAAACATAAAACTCATTTTCTTACTTATATATTTTCTTTCTTGGTATGCTGGGTGGTTTTAGGTTAGTCAACCACTTCCCCTTTATTTGAAGGAACTAGTGTTTTCACATTAGTGTGGTCTGTCGTTCTTTCAGCAGAAAATTTTTTGGGATAGCCTTGCTCCTTGTATAGACAAGTGGACATAATCCCTTACATACAAACCCCCACACTTTTCCTTCAATGGAATAAATGTACAATACAGAGAGCTTAAAATACAGTTTGTGTTTTTGCCTCTTACCTTTTGATGTTGGCTCTTCTGAATTATATAGGTTATTATGTGTCCTCTTCACTCTCATGCACGTGTAAACAACTCCCTTACCCTTCTTTGCATACTTTGGTTTTCTTTTCCAAGAGCTGTGGATCTTCAGTAAAAGACTGAAATAATAATAAAGCTGAAGAACATTTTCTCTGTAGAGTTTAATGAGATTTTGGTGTCTTCCTTTGTCATCATTTCACAATGATGATCGAAAAGATTCACTTGGGTACACACAGTCTTGGAAACGTCTATCTGACTTCTGTTTCGGCTAGTCTTTCATGAGAGGCAGGACTAAGCATTTCGATTTCTTGTCTTCGCATTCTGCCCTGAAATCCTGGTTTTTGTGAAGCCAAAAGGAAGTCAGTAGGTATTTACCAGTGATACTAATGTAATCGGCACTCACCTGTGGAGAAAAAAGTGAGACTTTAAAAAGTTTTGTGTATGTTCTATCACAGTGCTGTTCACAGAATAAACAAAATTCAAGTATTTGTGCTGTGGATGGCTGCTGGAATGCAGACTCCTTTCTCTTTTCAGAAGTAATTGCATCAAGTATGCTCATACTGACTTCTGCTCTCGTTGTAGTGGTGCTATGTACATCAAGGAATGAGAGCCTCTGTCTTTCATGGCCTTATCAAAAGGTGAGGAGGAGAACAAGAAAATACATCAATGAATTTCTCTGCTGACTGAGAATGCTGCTTTTTGGTTGTTTTAGACATTAGAGAGGGGAATCACCAAGCGCCACACAAAAGATCAGAAAGTGTAATTTCTACAAAGTGGTATTATACACATAAATCTTCTGAAAGACAGATACCTCTGGGATATCGTAGGCCATAGACTCCTGTGTAATCCATTACCCATGCTGATATAAACCTTTGATTTGTGGGTTTAAACCTGAGGCTGAGTAACCTCATAAATATGCTAATCCACAGTAATCAAGAAAAGTGCCATTGCAAATACAAAATTTTTATTCCACAGCTCCAACAGCTTTATAGCATGCTCTACATTTATAACAATAAACTTTGGGAAATTACTCTCTTCGTGTTTAAGAAAATGCTTTGCCCTTTTCTTGTCATCCCACAATGGGTTTTACATACATTATTTTGAATGGCGTGATCTTTATGCAAAATTCAGGGCATGTTTTGCCTTTTCTAACCAAGTATTTGATTTCTAAAATGAACAAAACATTGCATAAATTTTAAAAATTCAGCTTTTGTAGCCTTATAAAAATTTTATTATCATTTTTATTAGGCTGGAGTCCAGCCAGTGGGTTAACTGGTAGATTGTCTAGCACAACCAGCTCTACTGTAGATGTAAAAAAATACAGACTTAAGAAATTTGAAAAAAATCTCATCATTTTAGCAGCACATTTCCCATCTCTGTTATATGTGTTTCTGCACATACACACAGGTATGAGTGTTAAATGCCAGACCACCCTATTAAGTTCTATAGTCACTCAAATAGCTCAGCATAAATTTATTTATTTATTTATTTAGGAAACGTGAAAAGTATCTTCCATGCAGGACATTTTTTCTGTTAATAAACTTCAGAATACAAGGAGAAGTGGAATCTGCACCTTGGGAGATTCAGATGGAATACTAGAAAAAATTTGTTGTGTTAGCAATGGTGCATTGAAACAAATTTTCCGGACTGGCCATGGAATGTTCATTCCTGGAGGTTTACAAAACTTAGCTGGGAAAAGGCACTGTTGGCCTGATCTGGCGCTGACAGTAGCCTGGCTTAGAGTGGGAAGTTGAACAACCTCAGTTTGTGATGTTCCTCCCCACCCCCATTTCTGTGATTCAGTGATACGAGCACATTCCACAACAGGTGCAGCTTTCCTAATGGGAAACTCCTTAATTTATCAAGTCATAATAAGATGTCAGAAGAAGTGATAACAAGAAAGCTGAAACCTGGGGTTGAAAGGAAAATTCAATTCTAGCAAGTGACAAAAATGGCTTTTCCTTAATGTAGCTTGACAAACAAAACCATATCGTCATGCAGTGCTTCTCATTGTAGTAGAATTTAATCATTCAACTCTGCCTGACAAATTCTCTCACTTCATTCCCTTCACTTCTGTATCTAATTTTTCTTCCTGTCCATTTAATCTAGGCAGGCTTTTAAAAACCAGAGTTTTGAAAGATGTTGTCTAGAAATCTGCTGTTTCACACAGTTTGTAGGAGAACTCAATCCTGCAAAGATTTATGTCTAAAATAACTTTCCGGTATTATAGGTCTTTGTGTCAATTGCTTTCAATCTTTTTTTTTATTTAATTTTGAAACATGTCATTTCTCTCTTATCTATGTCTTTTAATTTTCTTCCATTCTTTCATTGACTTTAGTAGTCAATATTTCAATTTCTTAATAATGTCCATATGAATCATGAAAATGCTTTGCATACTGAATAAAACTGTAAGTTAAGTAACAGTTCCCTGTCCTAGATTTTCTCCTTGACTTCTTGGAGTTTATTAATGTAGGGTTTTTCTTTGTGGTATATGTTTGTTCATATGTGTACACAAGCACGACATTGAATAAAGAAGTGGAGTATGCATATTGAATTTAATAGATAAAGTGCCTATTAGGTAGGAAAAAAGTTCAGCTGTTATAACCTTATTTAGGAATGTCTTTCATCTTACTTGAATACAAAACTAGATTGTCTTTCCACCTCTCATGGCTCTGACTAGTGGAAATAATACCCTGTAATTATTACATTTTTTGAGAAATGAAGGGGTGGGGATTTGGATAATGCAGTGTGCGCCAGCATGAGAGACAAGGCTTCAGCAAGCAGAGATAATCTATGGAAGCTGTTTATCAAATCTTGATGTGAAGTCTGAATTTATTTGTTATCTTTCATTTTCTATTTATGTTACCAGCATGAAAGTTTTGTTATCACTAAGTCTTATCATCTGGGAGGACTGTTTGTCAACATCAAACTGAATTCTTTACAGGCATTAACACAGCAGAAGGAAGTAGGATTCTGCTAGCAGGCACTTAGCTCCGTATTGCTTCTCAGATCATTTAATCCCAACAACAAATATTTCTTTTGCCTATTTTATCATGACACTGTTTTACAGAAATACCCAGTGAGTACTTACAAACCATGGGAGAAATTTATCTCACCTTATATTATTTATATTCTAAGTTTGACATTAGGTCTATAGTCTGAATGAATCACAGAATCCCTGTGTTAGTGGAGAGAAATGGCAGCTCCACAGGGTAATTCCTTCCAAGTTATGAGAGTCCCACATCTATTTTAGAGTCACTCACCTATGAAGTGCCTTCCTATCTCTGCTGATTATTATAAGCTAGCTGACTAATTTAGACTAGATTCACACATGGGATAAGATTTGACATATTCCACATGGCAAAATTCAGATACATTCCAAATTTTATTTTTCAAGTTCTAGGAAAGCCAGTACATAAAATAAATGTGTGGCATTTTTAGCCTCCAAGTGTTTAATGTTTCCATTATTTAGGCAGATATCATTTGTTGGTAATCTTGTCCTTTCCTTACCATGTTCTCTTGGAATTTCTGTTTACCAAAGGAAAAGAAAATATATTTTGTGCTTTGCCTGTTAAATATTTCTATTGGGAAACTGACAGTTTCCTACCATCCATCTCTCACTTGTGCAGGTCACTCTTCATACTTGAAGTCCGATGTGAAAGAAGAGTCAGAACCATTTTTTACTCTCTCTAAAGATATCCCAATATATAATTAAACTTATAATTGCATTTATATTTTAAAAAAATCAGAGTATCATACGTTTTCCTTTGTAACTACCTATTATTCAGTAGTCATGTGTTTACTGAGTTTAAAGGTATCCATAGGTACCGTTCCCCACCCCAAAATTATTATGTAATACATACTAATGTCTTTAAAATACTTTATACTTGGGTCTCTGCAGTCATATTTCTGCAGAGTAGATCTCTAAACTTCACTTTGTACAACAACAAGTAAATTTGAGAATTTATTATGTGTTTAAATTTTCTAGCATCCTCATTCCAAATTATCACAGTGTTCAATCTTTTACATTTTCCTTATTAAAAATGTACACATTTTTTATACACAAAAATGTGGCCATCTACACAAATATATTCCCCAGCTGACTTTCATATTTTTTGTCTGAAGTTGCTTCAGTCAAAAAGTGTCCCTCAAGAAAGTGGGAAAGATGATGGACAACAAAATATGTCCGCCTTCATGTTCAGTCGGTATCCTTTTCTTCTGATTCAGTACATACCTAGTACCAGTGTGGGAGTGTGTAATAGTTTTGTCCAAGAAGAAATTAAATTATGGTTTTGATGATACTGAAGGAAGTAATAATTCTGCAGGGTTTAAGTCTGCATAATCAACACAGTCCAGGCAGTTTAGTTTGGGTTATGTCTGACCTTATTGCATTATGTTTCCAGGTTTAATAATTAGACCTTCTATCAGAGTTTTGCCATGTATTTATTTTAGTTTCTCTTATTTGTTCTTTCTTAATTTATTAACAATGGAAGATGGAAGAATTGCATTAACGGAAGTATTTGTTCATGGTTTGAGAGCTTGAGCAGATAGAAGTTTGCTTTAGTGGGTAATGTCATGAAATGGAGCACAGATTATAATTGCTTTTTGTGTACATTATTTGAATAAATGAAACATTTCATGGATTTGGTTCCTGTTTACTGCAAATAGGGCATTTTGATTTAGTGCCTAGTTTTCCCTTTCTTTTTCCTTTTGCGCAATTGGTTTCGTTAGAATTGCCGAGACGGCTTCTTGACACCTGTATTTTTAAACTAAAACAGAAAGTTCTGAGGGCAGACTTGCTATTTCCATATGAAAGATGTCCCTGAGTTAGACTTTCAAGATTGTCTCATTTTTGTCGTGGAACAGATCTTGACCTATTGTTCTGTAGGACTCTATTACTGCTGCATGGGATAGTCAGGATAAAGATGAACTGGAGAAATGGGAAAAAATGAATCTATCCCTGCAGACATTAACTTCTGAAGGCTGGAAAAATCTGTGTTCAAAAGTTGTTCCTCTTTCCACAGACCTGTTCCATCCATCATTATTCAGTGTAAAGTGTATTTCCTACATCATGTGCGTAACCAAAACGCGAAAAAATTAAGAAGTACCATGCATTGCAATGAATCCTTGTGTCAGTGCTCTCTGGCATATTCTGCTGCCTATCTGACTTTTGAATCCTTAATTGCTGTAAAATATTTGCCAGCAGTCACAATGCCTTTTCTTCCAATTAGGCCACGTATCGTTAAAATAGTTTGTTCACTTGCTTTTTAAAAAACATACTTTTCAAAAACTTGCATGTGGCAGAGAAAAAAGATAGACATGTCTTCTGTTTGTTGGAACAATCCCACAGTTCATTTATCACTCATCAGCCTTTTCTTCATATACCATTCTATCCTTTAGGACTGTGAGCTGGAAAAGATAGATAGATAGATAGATAGATAGATAGATAGATAGATAGATAGATAGATAGAAAAATGTAAACCCCTCATTTGGCTTTGGAATCTTTTCATTCTCTCCGAGTTTTCTACATTCGATCTGTATATGTGTTACTTTGATCTGATGGAATACAATTGCAGTTCACAACAATAAAAATAATGATAATAATAACAATAACTCATAGAGGTTATCATTTGCCATAAAAAATTATGTTCCGCATGGCACTTGGTTCTATTCCATAGGAAATGATGGAAAGGATATTTATCTTCATCCTTATTTATAAGAGACGATAGAGATAATATTTATGAGATCCACAAGCTTTTTAGATGTTTTGGGGAAACTGAAAACTACAAAGATATGATACAAATTAACAAAAGAGATAATTGTCTCCAGTATCTTTAAGTCCAAAGTGAAAACCTGGGGTTGAATGAATTTTCCTTTTCTTGTCCCTTATCTGTATAGGCACAAGCAAAAAGACAATTACATTCATATCTATATGAAACCCCCATGGAAATAAATCTTTTTAATTGTATTATGGTCCTTTGTATCAGTCCTAGGTTCATGACATTTGCTTGCTTCTTTGTGGTCTACTTTATAATTAAAATGTGTATTCTTTTTGTTAATATTCTGTGTTGAAATTAGTCTAAGATACATTATACTGTTCAGAAAATACTGTAGTTCATCTTTTAAACATGAACTCTAGTGTAATTATTAGAACATGTTTGATTAAAATTGGAAAATACTTTTGGGATGAAACTTTGTATCTGTGTTTCTGCTTTAAAGTATGAGTACTTTCAGGAAAATGCCATACAAGTCATACAGACAGATGTTCTTCCGTTAATTTGCAAACATGGTCTTCAGCAATAGAGCACTGCACATATCTTGAGTAGGTGATTAGATTAATAGAAGTTGGAAAATGTAGAATCATTCCTTTTGTGTCCATTTTCCTGAGCTTGGGAATATGCAAATCGTTTCATTATTGATAATCAATGATATAAAATCATTGAAATGTTGTAAATCTGCTTACTTCATATTTGTTTTGTGTTGAAAAGGAGAAACAGAGGCACTATAGTCTCTTAGAAAAGTTTGGGGTAAAACTTTCCTGGTATGATTGTGATCAGACTGAGGGGTTTGATTGCAGACTTTCCCTTGACTGGAGTTGTTTCTAGACTCACAGAGGCTGTTAAGGAATTCTGACACCTTTAATGAAAATAATTGTAGTAATGCAAAATCTAAATGTTTCTTCAACAAAGAGCGTTTCAACAGGTCACAAAAGGTGAACTCTATCAAAACTGGCATGTTTTTTTCTCCTTGTGCTAGTTCATCACCTGAAGTATGGTGCTTGTAAAAAGCATTCTGGGAACACCCAGAGTGAATTTGAATTCTGAATAGTATTTGAAGTGAATCCAGACAGCATTTAAAAAAAAAAATTGGAAAGCTTTTTGTTTTTGTTCAAGGTATACTTAAACAATTGTTTTTGTTGGGGATGCACTTTATACTGGGCCAAAGAAGTCTTCTGGTCTTTTCTCAGATGTTATCTTGTAAGTAACTGGTCTCTGATTAGCTGTGTTTGGCTGGCACAAGGCACAGTAACACCATTGTTACTGAAGTTTACATTATAGCTTTGCCCTAAAATAGAAAAAAAAAGAGAGAAAAAAAGTAAATTCTTGAGTATCATGAATTATCATTTCAAAAGTTCGCAAGTCAGCTATGAAAGGGATTCAGAGTAATTTGGTGCAATTACTAGTCAAGATCAGATCTTGAATGCACAAAGATCTCTAAAACCAACAATTATTTGAAAAGACTGTAAATATAGTTAGACAAACACTTGGTACAATTCAAAGTAGAAGATTCTCTATATCTTCAGTTTGATAATTATAGACTGAAAAACTGAGCAAGACAGGGACTTATGGGTATTTGTAGATATAACAAATATTAAGTACTGTTCTTAACATTAGCAAAAAGTACTTACAAAAATAATTATAGGCTGTATTGCATGCAAGTGTGAATGTCTATGTATATGCTGTCTTAGAGATAATTCTTAAATATTCACAAACATTACAGCAAGGAGCTGAACTAATGCATGTTCTGGTGAGGCTGTAAAAATGTAGCGCAAAAGAATATTTATTACTTTGTCTTTAAAGTAATTTGCTTTGAAACTGTTTTATTATGCACCAGATTTCTCTTTTTAAAAATTAAATTAACATATGCATTAATTTTAATATTATACAATTAAAATATTTAAAATGTATTAATTTTAAGTACTAGATGTTGTTTGTCTTCTCTAAAACCTTGTTTCAGTGTTGTTATTAAAACGGAAGATGGTGTTGGTCAAAACACTTGACTATAAACAACACAATTTATAACAATACAATTTCTTAATATTTTTCGTATTTTTTTATTGTTCGTATTAAGTGGATATTTCTATTAACTTTACTTCAGTAAAAGTATTATATTCCATTGTTTGTATTTTGACACCAGCAAAGATATGGGAATTAGCTGCTCATCTCACTTTATCATAAATGCAGGTGTGTGCAGACTAGACTGAAATTACACTTGAAAGTAATCATCCATGGAGCCATAAAGGCCTCTCCTAAAAAGAGCTGTTGAGTCTGAAAATGTTGTAATTTACTTCTATTTTATTTGCAGATTGCCTTCTCACAGCACAACACTATCATGGATCTGGTGCAGTTCTTTGTCACCTTCTTCAGGTAAATTGCTTTTTTTTGTCTTACTGAAATCCTGATGACTCTTTACCATCAAACCAGTATCTTAACCAGCTTCTGAATCTTGAGAAATGCCTGAGAGAAGGCCTTCGAACTGTGTTCCCTAATTTGCACCACTGGGGAGTCCAGACCAATTAAAGGCAGCTGCTGAAATCTTGCATTATATAGTTGTGTATTTCATATTCCGTGGTACAGTCTTCAGACTTCATAAAGATTAGCTGGGTTTGTACCATTTATTGCAGTGATTAAGAAAAGCCAGCTAAACTTAAGTCATTTATGTGTGTGATTTTTCTATAAACACTTTTATGGAATTATTTAAAATGATGGCTCTGTTCAACAGCTTGTTATTTTTAATAAAGCACACCACATCACTACTAATGCTTTCATGTGTTGGAACTTAATTATGAAAGGCAGTAGGTGATGCCTGAGATTTTGTTGTGGCAGCAATGCAGGGATGGGCTTCAACTGCAAATGAACAACTATTGTATAATCTGAACAAAACCCCACTGAAAGACTTCTTAAAAGTTCAGCTCTCTTATAAAATGTCACAAACTTGAATATACATGGATTAATTACAGTGCTTTGAAATCTTGCTGTGAAGATATTTCCCAATAACCGTGAAGTGTACACAAAATGTGAACGATGACAGACACGTATGTTCCTCAGACTGTGTATTTCTAGAATGGCCATGACTATTTCACAAGTTCACAGTACGGCTTCTCTGTTGACTTTAACCACTGTGCTCTGAGGAACTGTACCTAAAGAATCAGACTCTTAAATACTGTGAATGGACCAAATTCTGTTTATTGCTGTTGCCAAAAAGGGCACAGAAATGAGCAGAGCCTGAAGTTTTCTGTACCCAGGGCATTGGCTAATGGAGAGGAGTTTAGTAGGTGACATAAAATATCCCATTTCTCCTCATTCACCACAAACAGAGCAATAAAATGCTGATTGCTGAAAGGTCAGTCTAGTGGTGTTTTGGGTGTTTGGTATTTGAGGGTTTTTTGTATTTTGGTTTTTTTTTTCCCTCTTTTTTTTCATGGGGAGACAGCAAGCTCTAAAATATTATGATGCTTATGCAAACGTTTAGATTACAAGCTGTATAGAAGAAAGCAGAGTCGGTCCAAGTACAACAGAACAGAGGGATCCTGTGACAAATAGCAGAGGTAAACTAAGAGCAGTTTGTTGGTGCTCTGTGCCCTGATGCAGCCTTAGTAAATGTGAACTGTAGGCTCTGTGGTGGTGCAGCCATCTCTATGGATCCATTGCATTACCTCTCCTGGTGCAATGGTCTATCTCATGTGGCTTGTTCTGGGTAAATGCAAACTCATCCTGATCCTGATGCAAGAAGAGATCTGCCTGCCTGAACTGGAAGCTGATTGGAACCCGAGGCAGATGTGATCCTCCTTGAAGAGAGAAAGGTTGTAGGGAAGCTGGCAGTTATCCTGCTACTGCCTTTGACTCAGCCCCAGCCTCATTGTACAGCCAAGGCTTTCAGCTGGCACTCAGCTCAACGGGCCCTTGCAGCCATCTGCAGTGCAATGTTAATAACCCAGCTTAGGAATCCAGTTGCAAAAAGTACGTAAAGGAATCAGGGAATGCCCTGAGTAGTGCACTGCAGTGGTCCAAGCCAAGGTGCAAACCTTAATTGCAGGGCACCCTGCAAAGACACAGACAAATCCAGCTAAGGTCTGATGGTTATAATGAGAAAGTGTTTAACACAAACATGTTTTAAAGTCTTGGTGTAAGGTTACTGTGTGGTACTCTTCTGCAACTGGGCTGGTATTAAGGTGTCTGTAGAGACAGGTAGGATGTCAACAGTTTGTAGCCTAAAAGAATCATTTTAATAAGGGTTTTTTGTTTCTTGTTTTGTGTGAGTTTATGTTTGTTTATTTGTGGGGTTTGGTTTTGTTTTGTTTACTGAATGGGAATGTAGTATATTATGACTGGCAAATCACAGTGGTAACAGTAATAACCCAGGTCATAAATACTAAAATTATTGATAGAGAAAATAATTGTTTTAAAGACAATTTGAATGTGTTTGATAACAACTTATTTCAACATGCTTTGATAAACATGCATTTGCATTTCTCCCATCCAGTATTATACTTCTCCTTTTCTGAGGATTTGGCATAATGCTATTCACCTTGCCTGGCCAAAGCAGCAAATAGATCCATTTGGCAATAACAGCTCTTCAACAATCAGGCAAAAGTATAGTTTAAAACTGTCCCTTTATAGATTTTGTGTTCCAGACTGAAAGATAAGATGGACATTTTACTGCTTGAAGCAGAAACATCAAAACAGGCATTTTTAGAACTGTCCTGATGTATCAAGATAAACTTTTTTAAAAGTATTGTTCTGTAAGGACTTTGTTTAAAACTATACATAATAAAGCACAACATCTATGATTAGCTCTGCAATTAATGCTTGACCTACTGATACTGATACTGTATATCCTAGAACAAAAAACTTAGATAAATGAAAGTTATATTGAAAAAAAAAACCAGAATATTATTAAAACTGTAGTGATCCATACCATGATATGCATTGTTAAAAACCCCCACCCTATTTAATTTCATTCTTTTTCTACGGGAAGGTTTCATTGTAACTACAGCTTCAGTGACCTTTTCTCTAAGAGTGAAAATGCAATGTTAGAGTAGTAACAGATTCCAGACTGTCTTACAGAGAGTGTGGCATCTGTGTTGCTGTGCTCAGTGCCTTGAAGAATTTTAGCCATCGCACAAATTGAGAAGTCTGTGAGTTTTTTTTTTTTTTCCCATGTGCTTTGAAGAAGTACAGATCTCATTAGAAAATTTCACAGGCAGCAAATGTGAATGATCTTTCTTCTTACACTGAAGAAATGCAATACCCATAGTTAAAGAAAGTATATTTCTCTATTACCTTGACCACTAAAACACTCAATATGCTAAATTTGGGCACTTTTTTTGTTTCAAACTCTAAGTTATAAAGACATTTTCAGTGTTTTCATGTCTTACATGAATATATGGATTTAGCTGAGTAGGTGCCGGGACATTTTAGATGTTTCATAAGGGTATATGAAGTAGCTTTAGTTTCTGAAAACATTATTTACTTCTTTAGATCACATCTAACATCCATTAAAATTGATTTTTCAATAATTGTTAGTTTTTATTATGGAGTAAATGATTGGAGTAAATCCCGAATTGAGAGCTAAGAAACACTTGATTTCTATACCTGCTTTTAAATAAAATTATAACAGTATAACAGAATTTATAGCAGTACTCAAGCAATTCCCAGATAATTATTCGTATTAAGAATCTGAAACATAATTCTGGTAAGAAATGTGGTTAAATCTCATAATCAAAAACCAGGCAAGCATGAAATTGGTGCAGATGACAAAGGTTAGCTGTTAATATTCTTGTGATAGGAAATGATAAGCAACTGCTACTGTCAGAACTACTTTTTTAAAGCCTTTTTCAAATGCATGGTACCAACTACTAACTCGTCAGGCACTTTTTCTGAGCTCCCAGAACTATTGCTTCCCTTGCCTCTGGTACTTTGGGTGAAGCTGACAGACTTAATAGAATATTTTAGTCACTTTTATAACATATCTCCATACTATCATAAATTACTGAATTTCCAATTTTTAGTAAGTAGAACACTGTTAAATAATATGGACTCTTTGAAAGTTTGAAAATCCTTCTTTTGTGTGTGCTTTGGGAAATTCCAAGAAAAATTATGGTCATTTAGGATCAGGGGTCCATTCTTTCTGTTAAATCTTCCTGTGAGCAGTATAAATGAGAGTAAACAATGTTCAAAATACATCCAGTGTTTATTGCAGGGGGAGGGGATGGGTATTTTGGTAAAGATGAGCATGAGCTACAACAGAGATTGCAGCAGATGTTGAAGAACCAGCTTTAGTAACTCCATATGTCGGACTGTGTGCCAAAATCTCTGAGCAGTCCCTTCAGTTGTGTTCCTTGCAGTGGGAGGGGGTGGCTGCATTTCCACAGGTTGTGTCAGAGCTCCTGAGAGCTGCAGTGCTTGAATCCACTGCTCTGGGTGTAAATTTGCAGTGGGAGAACTCCTTCTCTTTACCAGCATCCTTTGGTCTGTAGCCCTGCCTGCATGTTTCTGTTAAAATGAAGGATGATAAATTAATGCTAGATTTTGGCATGCTTATCTTGATGAGATCGAATATTGATCTCCATAAGAAAGACAAAATGCAGCGTGTTGGGATCAGTCACGTCCACCATGGCTGGGATCTCAGAAAATGCAGAACTATTATAAATCTAAATTAGAATATTTTATGGTAACATGAAAATCAAGTCATGGTAGCAAAATGGATTTTACATTTGGGGCTAAAATAAAATTGATTTTTACTTAGTGATGCATTAAACAGTTTTCACCTCACTTAGAAGCACAGGGTTGTTTGACTTCCACGGGGAAAAGCACGTCTGTGCTGTGGTGGGCAGTTTGAGTTGAGTTTCCTTCCTTTAAATGTTTGTTTTGAATTGTTGAACATAGCTTTGTGTCTTGTGCTCTCTGAATCACACAGAAACTTTGTTATCACTGTAGGGTTATTTGGTATGTTTGTATTTCCTGAGAAGGCAGCCACTTGTTACTGGCCTGCAGGCAAAGGAGATTCCCTGGTACTGCTGGATCAGTTGCTCTTCAAAACAACAGATGAGTCACTTAATCTGTCAGTGAAAAGAACTGTTTTCCATTATTTTCTACTTGTTTTTCATCTTTTGTTTGTCTTTTGAGTCATTTGGAAGTGTGTGTGAGGGCACTAGTGCTTGCCATATCTTGATTTCAACAGACGCTGTTCCTCAAAATACAAAATAGCTGCTCAGATATCTGAAGTTGGCATATGTGCCTGCTTGGTGTAAAACCGATGTGGGCTTTTTCCTTCCTTAAAGTCAGTGCATTTAAAATTTGTAATTCTCACTTCCTTTACTTGTAAAATAGTGTGAGAGGTGTTCATTGTGCCTCCTGAAGCTCGGGCATGTTCTCCTTTCAGGGGTGTGTCTTTCTACAGCTGCATTGGGTTTTGTGTCCTAAGAAGCATCACGGATAATTCGTACTGCTTTATGTTTTGATTTTCCACATTTTGTATTCTATTTTCTTAAGTCCAGTTAGTCAATTGTTTTCTTAGACTTCAACAACATTGGTGCTCAAAGCTATTTTTCTTCCAGCCTGCTTAATCCTGGTCACTTTTTTATGAAACTCCAGTCCACTGTACTTTAAACAAGAGAACGAGAAAAGGTTTTCATCTATGATTAATGGACTTGAAATTCTGCTTTTGTCATTTTAATTCCAAACAGAAAGAATTCAGTCTATTTATGACATGTACCCGTTGCAAAGTTAACTTCAGGAATTTGTTCCCAGATGTAAGGAATACGGTGAAGTGGGGTGAAAGCTGATGAAGGAAAATAATAGCAAATAAATAGAGGAAGTAAAAAATATTAGTGTTTTCCTTCAGGCAGCAGTGTCATTGTCCATTACAGCGGGTGACAAGCAGCTTTGTCAAGCCCCGTGCCCGCCTGTCTCTGCAGGCACGGTCGGTGTGATGGGCTGGGCACTGAGTGACAGCCAAGAAATGAGCAATCTCTTCATGGCAGGGCAGAAATATTCTGGGTCCCTGTGCTCAGCTGCAATAAATCACAGAAAGGGAGGAAAGACAGTGCTAGACAGTGTGCTATGCTGTGAATTTCATACGTCCGAAAATATTAAATCTGATTGTTCCTTTCTAGAAGAGACATCTGAATTCAAAGAAATTCATCCAATAAACTTTCTGTACTGGAATGTTAATGCAAATATTCCAGTGAAATTTCCTGGTACCAAATGAAGCATTTGGTGTGGGAGGTTTTGTGGTCTTTTTAATTTATCTGTTGGGATCCATGGGCTATTTTTGCCAGTAAGAAGCAAAATTATGGAAATTCTACTGGGGCCTTCAAAAGCCGCACTATGAATTACACAGTAAAAAGTAGTTATATAACCTGTCCAAATTTCTTAATCTGGGTTTCATCTTCATATGTGGTCCAATTATGTTCCATATCATAGTTGGTTTTCTATGTTTCCAATAACTTTTTTGTGATATTTTAGGAAAACACTTAGTACTCTCAAAATTATATTCCTTTCCTAATGTATTTTCAGTCTTTTTCATTTGGAATTCTAATATCAGGTTGAGGGGAATCGGGGGCTTTGTATTCTTTATCCAGTACAATTACAGAATTTTTAGGGTTCTTCTTGAATGATGCTTCTTTGGCCTGGAAATCTAAAAATCCTTAGTCTGTCTTCAGGAAAATTTAATTTTAATAGGACTTTTAATAAGGAAAGTTATGACTTTTTTACACCTACTCCTTAGAAGGTATTTGCCTCTTTGGAAAAAGTATTGGAAATGTTACAGATTGAAGGGAAAGGTTTTTTAGCAATGTGTTGTTTCTTCATTATATTTCAATCTATCATGCTAAACAATGCTGACATGGTATGGTGGATTTCTAAACATATTTTATATTTCTGTTGTGTAATTATAAAGAATAACAGCTGCACTAGGGAGCGCAGTGAAAAATAAGAATGAGGGAAAAATATGAAAATAATATTCTTGAAATAATGCAAATCTTTTGGTTTGGAAGGCTGCTGTAATTTGGCATTGGTGACAATTCTTCTTCCCCAAATTCACTAACTGACAGTAATTAGAATAAATGAGTCTTTTCCCCTTTCCTCTTAATTTTAAATCCTAAATTAGCATAAATCAGGAAAACCGTTGCAAAAAAGCAACAGTGACAGCACTACTATTTTATAGTAGAAACAATATATTCAATTTCTAATTATTCTGGAAAGCTACTGCAGAAAATATTAAATTCTGTATATCATAATTTGTCCAAAATTTCAATGGACATAAATTGTAACATCACTTATTGAGAGAGAATAGAGTATCTCACCCATGAAGGGCAAACTCATAAAATGATATGAAATATGAAAGTCTTCTCCATGACTAAAAGTAACATAATCACGCTTCATGGGTGTGATGTTCTATTTATTCTGTGGAGATTAATTCCAGTTTCCATGAGATTACATCGCTTTGATTGTAAATCTTTTTTATTTGTCGCCTCAAAGAGGTGAAAGGAAGAGCTACGGAGGGTTGAAGTTCACATCTAGAGCTTTATTGTGTAATATATTTCAGAGTCCTTTTACATGGTTCACTTTAGCCTGATATTGGATTGGCAGATTAAGTGGGAATGTTGGTCTTCTCAATAGCATCTTGGTGTACACTGCCTCCATTTTCCCTTTTTAGTTGTATATAAAGGCTGTTTGTATAATTGATCATTCATTCATACTTCACTATAGCAGCTTGTTTTATATTTAATATAAAACCACAGCTTTGTGGATATATGCATGAATTATGTATGTAGGAAAATAGAAATCTAAAAAATGTATGTGTGCCTTTTTATAGTTACTTTTTAATAATTGTTTTATTGAATGGAGTTATTTAACACTCTCCTCCATCCTCTATAACATTCTGGCACATGTACATAATGAAAAAAATACCAATACCTTTTTTCATAATAATTTTCCTGCTAATTACAAATTCCCTGTTCAAACATTTCTTTCTTCTTTGCTTTCAAGAAGATTTTTGATGTTTCATTGCACAGGAAAGACCAATAAACCCAAGCTTTGCAGAGGCAGTTGTCAGAGATGATTTTAAACTGTTATAGGAGTTTATGCCTTGGGAGAGGAAGGATTAAGTTGGCTTTCTGTATTCAATACATATTAATAAATTATTTAGCACAAAAATAGTAGATATTCCGACTAATAAACTAATGTATATTATATTTATATTTCATTGCTACTGCTTACTTTAAAATATAATTTATATTAAATGCTGTTGACACCATTGATACTTCAGTCTCCCTGTTTTCCATTATGCATTCAGAGCTTAAATTGTGAAGCTTTATTAATACCATTATTGAAATTTTAATGTATCATTTTACTTAATTTTTCTCTTCTTCCTCAACAAAATTATTTTCATGGCATTTCTAATAGTAATTTTAAATGTGCTGCTCTGGAGACTTACAGCATCCTTTTGGCAGTATCATGGTTTTAACCATGACAAGGTAAAACAAATCTGATGTGGATGTTCTTTTCCATGCTTTCTTACCAAATACAGTGTTGTTCCAGGAAGGACCAGATTAGAAGGTGGATATATATATTTCTTTTTAACTGTTAATCTGTTTTGTATACGTTTGGTAGTTGTGGACATGTGAGAAGAGAATTTTAAGGGCAGTTATGTGACTTTAATGAGACACTTCATGCAAGAGTTGTTTATGGGAATATATGGATTTTCAGGACTGCATCAAAAAATAAGGTTTTAATCAGTCATCTGCATAAGAAGAATTATCCATGTAATTAGTTTCAAATGAACTTGAAACTTGTTGCTTAACTTGTGTAAATTCCATTTGAGACACAAATAAATACAAATTTGCATTTAAATGATTTTTGGTAGTACTTGGAGTTTTAAATGCCATCGTAGATACTTTTCCTCATATTCAGGCATTTCTTTCACTTTGCAGTTTGGAAAGCAAGAACTGAGTGCCTGAACCCTCTGTGTGGCTTTTGGATTATAGGGTTCACATTTTCCTTGGATTCCTTTAATTCAGAAATAAACAGTGGGAGAAAAGAATGGAATATAGATCTAGGCTGATGGAAAAAGCCCTGTCATCTCTAAGGTTCTGCAACAATGATATTTTGTAGCTGAGGAGGGAATGATTGCAGCTCTTGGCTAAGGAGTTCCAGAAAATGGAGTGTGGGAGCCAGTGCATGGAGCTGCTGGTGCTGGCAGTATTCTCATGACAAGCAGGAATAGGAAAAGGACATTCCTGAGTCACCTGGATGGTAATGCTGGCTTTGCTGGCAATGCCTTTCACTGGCTGTGCCAGCCAGAGCTCTCCCTGAGCAGGAATTCAGCACTAGTGGCTGAAATGTCTTGGCTCCACTGCCAAGATTTATTTCCCCGACCCCACACATTGCCTTACCATGAACTGGAAGTTGCATATCCTACTTCCTTGCTAGCCAAGACTACTTTTCCCTAAGTCTTTACACATTTTAATTTGGAATTGAAACACTTCATTCCCAGAATCGTTCCAAATTGCTAATCACTGAAGTAGTCCTACTTATAATGATGTTTACAAAACTTTGTGATTCATAGCAATTTAATTAATCATTAAAAAAATTTTAAAAATTACACTGCTGTCATACATATCAGACTTCTAATATTATGTTTACGATGCTTTGTGCTTCAGATAATCCTGTGGAAATCTTTGGAGCTGCTTGTCATGTGTATACCAGTTAACACAAGGATGGCTGAACCCAGCACATCATAATCATAAACACAATGTTCTTGTCAACTGCAATGAGAGAAATCAATTGCTGTGACAATAATTGCTATTTGAAGTCATGGTGTTAGAAAAATAATTGTTCAATTATTTTTATTTTAGAATTGTGCTTGCTTTATAAAATATCAATTAAAATGTGCTCTATTTGCCAATAAAAAGATAGTTAATAATGTGTTGGGAAAGCAGTTCTTAGAAAAACAGTTAATGTGATCTGTTAGCAAACTTTTGTAGTACTAACTTGAAAACATTAACTAGGTATGAGAGTTGTTTTCTTTACGCATGTCCACATTAAAAAAGTTTTCTTGTCATCAGTTTGTTTTACTGAATATGTTAAGTTGTAGTTCATGTTAGTACTGTAGTTAGTGTGAAGGAGAAACAACAGAGTGTGGGGTCACTGTTTAGATTGCTAATTAGGGAACTGTACATTTTTGTGCTCTTGTCAAAGAAAGATCAACAGGCAGGAGGTTTGTGGATACAGAGGGATATTTAATTACTGTCTCAGCACAGCAAGACTCAAGTAATTTCTGCAATAATTGCCTTGATGGCCCAACTGCTATGCTAAAAAAAGCCTTGGGAGGAGCTTTTAAAATGTGTGCAAATACATATATGTGGGCAGTAAGCGAGTCTGCTATGCCCCTAACAAACTTTGTGAAAGGAACTTTGGGTGCTTGTGTCTCTGTTGGTGAGCAGTGTGAACAAACAGATCATCTCTCGGGAAAAATGCTGCTGAGAACCTGCCATCCACACTGAATGCATTTTTTTTGTCTTTGAGCCAGTTCTAGTTTCCTTCCATGGACTGACAGCCCCTTTGGGTCTGCAGTGCACATTGCACATCTTGAGCTCCAGGGCTGGTCCGCAGGGGCACTCGGGGGTTGGTTCAAAAGCCCACTCCAGATCCACACTTGGCCAGCAATGCAGGAATTCCCCTTGGAACACAAGGATGGGTCTGTCACATGTGTTGGAGCGTGGGGACAGTATGGTGGTGGTTGGTAGAACAGTCCTGGCACGCTGTGCTGGCCCAGCTGTGCTGCTCCCAGGGTGGGCTCAGCTGGGGATGCTGCCCCACGCTCAGCTGGGGGCTGCTGCTGTACCTTGTCCTGTAAGAAGAGTACATGTGATGGGTGCTTAAAGTAGAATCTCACATCATTTTTCATTTTAATAGAATTAAAAGTATACTAGATATAAGCCAAAGTTTTGAAAAAGTGCTTGTTTTCATCTGTTTGTGGAAATTTATATTGAATTCTTGTTCAAATTACTGTCTTAAGTAAAATCATAGAAACAACAATTATTCATGCATGGATGTTTACATACACTTTTTCTTTACATTTTAATTTCTCTTTTGTATGTTAAATAATCAGAGAATGAGAAAAGAAATAACAAAGGTTGCCACATTTTGTTTTGTTCTGTTTACTTTCCATTTACAGTATTGCTTCTTAAAATATTTATGGTTAGTTCATGAAACAGTTCCTTTTACATCCCTGCAAAAATAAGTAAATTATTTCACTTTAACAAAAGTATTACTTTGATACAATATGTAATTTATAGGCATTAATATGTAGTAAAAAAACCAAATTCTCTAGCATACTTATAACGTATTCATAGAGCTTAAGGCACAAATCTAGGTCTAGTCTAAACATGCTGATCATTACATTTCACAGATTTTCCCCTCTATTTGTCCATGTAATTTAAGTTTCTTTAAAGATATCTACAGATTTTATTTCACTTTGCCCATACAAACTGAAAGCAGCAACCCATCCACTAATTCCCCTAACAGTTTTCAGTTTGATGCCTAAAGAAACACAGAGAAACTAATTTCTGAGTTATGGAAAACGCTTTCATTTCCTCAGCCAGGTCTGCATTAAATATGCCTGAATGTGACCTCTGGAAGTTAAAAATTTGCTCTGTGGCTTGCAAAAATAGTTATGCAGGCAGTAATTATTCCTTGCAATTTTCCTTCTCTTTGTTGTATTAAGTCAGTATTTCTGTTCTCATACTACCTAGAGCCCTTCTGGGAAGAGCATCTGCGTAGCCCAGACCTCCCTGCTAGGCCCTGGTGTTCTCTTGCAGCCTTTCCTTGGCCACTTTCCTCTGCTGTGTTGGACACAAACTCTCTTCAAGACTTCTTCCTCTGCAGTTCATCCGTTCTCTTAATTGTTTGTTGTGTCCAAAATCATGCTAAGACAGTAACTTCCAGTCAGCCTGTAACACATGCACTGGTGATGGATTGCTCATTCTCAAGCATGCTTTTATAGTGTTTCCTCCTGTTTTGTTTCACATGGTTTGAAGAGAAAACTGTGCAAAGCTATATGCTTGGGCTGCTGTGGTCTTAAGAGTGTCTTAGCATGGCAGTTGTCTTATTGGGAAGATTTGCATCAATAAGTGCAAAAGGTCATTCACTCTGTCCTCTGGGTCAGCATTTCATAACCCATGTGCATTGCAAAGGCATCCATCCAAATATCTCTTTATTTGGATGTCAGAGTCTCGACTAGAGAGTCAGAGATGGTGGATTTAAACTCTGATCATGTGAATTAACTGTAGGCAAGTTGCCACTTGATCTTTTCCAAAAATGGAATGATTAATTTGTAAAGTCACTGTCAGCAAAAGATTTTCTCCACATTTTGAATACTTTGTACGATTTTTCTCTGCATTCTCTCCATGTTTTTCAATCTCCTTTGTAAAAATGACAATGCCAGAGCTTTAAGAACAAGTCTGATAGAACTTGTTTTGGCAATACCTTGTAGAGTGATAAATTCATCTCCCAAGTGCTGCTTACTACTGTGCACCTGAGTATTTAAGGTTGTTTTAACCCCTTTTTCTTTCAACATCCCAGCAGTAATTCATACTGAGCTGTCATTCACACTGGTCTCTAAATTGTTTTGGGAATTGCTTCATTCCAAGGGGAAAATAAATCATTTGCAATGTAAATGAGCCCTCAGTTCCTTGTTCGCATAAATAAAACTTCGCAGTGATTGTGTATTAAAAAAAAAAATTAAAAATTGGCCATTGTACAATCTCTTTAGCCTCTGTGCCATTCATCATTTTTAACCACTTTCTTTTGTCTTTGTGTCATGCATAGACCTCTCAGCTATTGTCTATTTGTCCCATCAAAACTGAGTGGATCTGATACTGTGGGAACTTTGCAACCCATCTGGAAGTTCCCTTTCCTGATGTTGGTCCCCTTCTGACAGTTTCTTTTTCATCTGCCCGCTGGCCAATTTTTAATTCATTTAATTTGCACTGCACTTTCTTTTTTTATATCTCTGTCACAAGGAGGAGATAAGAAGTATAATGGGGGACTGGAGAGCATCCACCTCCACCCATCCTGCTGGTTTTCCACATTTTTTGCCTGTGATGTTAATGTCTTTATCATGGCTCCCTTCAACTCCCTGTTGTTTCAAAGCCAAAGAGAACTTATTTCTGCTACCATTTCATTCCCCTTGCCAAGCTGACTGCTTTCCTTTATACCTTTTAAATTCAGCTTAGAGTTTTAGAGATAAAGTGATGGTTGCTTCAAGATACAGGCACACTATAGATTTATGCACTGACATCCCAATGCTTTCTGGTTTGTTCTTTATTCCTTTTCTAATCTCTTTTAAAATCCTATTTTCTGTTTTGACTGCTACTAAACATTCAGTTGATATGTTCAAAGAACTATCTGCAATGACTTCAAGATCATTTTCTTGAGTGGTAAAGTGGTAATTGCTAATTTAGAACCTATCATTGTGTATTTGTAGCTAGTTGTAGTTTTTTTTTTCTTGTGCACATTGCCTTCAGTTCATTGTCACTGAATTTCATTCTCTTATTTTATTGCCAAGTCACTCTGTATTGTGAGATCCTTTGCAGTCGGCTTTAATTTTTATTGCCCTACATAAACCAAGGATGTTATCTCACCACAGTCTACAACTAGGTTAGTTTCACAAAATCTATTTCCCATGTCTTTTTTTTCTTCATTAATAAGAATTTTGATTTTTTCCCCTTTTCTATTTATATTTAAACCCACTTTCCAAAAAAAAAAAAAAAAAAAAGAGAAGAAAATAAAACATTTACTTGCCAAGAGACGATTATACAGAAGTCACATTATCAATGCTGTAATTTCCAAGTATTTATAGCTTTTATGGATGTGTCTTTGAGACACTTATTTCTGATTTTAGCTTTGCATGTAAACTAATTGATGTTTTTACTGATGACAAGAAAATTCAGTGTGTGACCCACTCCACTGATTTACAGAGCACAGAATCAATTTGTCTGAAGTCTTTCAGACAGAGCTCTGAATATTTTCCATTCTACTAACTTAAGAGAACTGTACAAGAAATTAGTAAATGTGAAGGACAGAATTTTCTAAGGGTAAGGGTTCCGCTCCTGGTCATAATAAAGCAGTCACACAGTGCAGGGCTCTCTTAGTTTCTTGTGTCCAGCTCTCTTGAATGTATTAACCTTTTCTAAATTCCAGGAGCACTGAGTTGATAATTGCAAACAGAGTTGCTGTTGTTTCCCGAATTTAGTGGGTTTTGGAAGGACTGTAGAGGAGGAGACGAGTGGGATGGCCTTCCCTTACTTCATGCACAGCATCCTAACCTATAGCAACACATCAGTACCCTGATGTTGCCCCAAAGCATCTGTTGCAGGTACCAGCTGGACAGTGCAGTACAGAGGAGGGGAAACACTTCTGGGAAATACTATTTATAAGTACTTCTTGACTTAAAAACCTTAAAAGATGTTGCTGCAAAACTGAATTTATTCTGGTTGTCAGTGGGGGGTATTTTAGTTCTGCTCTTCCCTGTACACCAAATATAAATTAACAGTCACTTGTACTTGCTTTTAAAGGGAGACATTGGTGTTATTTTGTGCTTATGTACAATACTCCTCCCAATTATACTACTTCTAGAAATCTTGGTATTTCCCATATTAAAGAATATATTTTGAAGCTTTTTGGCAGAGAAAAAAAAAATGTGGATGTCTAGTATAATTCCATAGTTAGAGTGTTGTATTAATTGAAACCACCGTGTACAGCAGAAGTGCCAACGTCTCTGAGAGGTCTTCACACTATTAGTAAATCCAGAAATGTATATAAAAAGAACTGGCTAGAAATTTGAAAGGTCTTCTGAGTGGTTACACCAGGTGTCCGATTTAGAAGCCTTTTGTCAGTATCCAGAAATTCACTAACAGAGGTTGAGAGTTCAGTGATCTTTCTACCAAAATGCTTTATGGATTAAATGTTAATACAAAGATATTGAAGCAAGAGAGAAGGCATATGCTCTGATTGTGCACTGCAGGTGCTTAATAATTGAAATTTTTGTCTTCTTCTTCTGTTGTGTCTTTGGGACTGTAATGTGGTGATGTCCTTGGAGATGTTTTCCCTGGACAATTAACCATAAAAATACTCAGTAAGATAACGCAGGCCCATTGTCATGTGCAAACCCAGTTCCTCAAACTAATTAAACTCCCTGCGTAGTTGTCATTCCTGCATCCCAGGAAATTACTCAGAATTTACAAAGCGAGAGAATATAAATTTGTTTTCTTTTTTTTTTTTTTTTTTTTTGCTATACTTCACCCTCTTTTTCCGTCTACTAGAGGTGGTACATGCAGTGCATATTTGTTGAGACTGTTGTGGGTATGTGGATGGTGGTACTGGAGCTTATCCCATGCTAATGGACGCAGCAATAGCATTTCCAGGAGAAAACCAGAGCATGTGGTGTGTGCATTTGCTTTTGACTTTGAACGGGGATGGTTGACTCTTTGTCATCCTAGTAGAGTTTAGTTTTCCTCAATTTTTGTCTTTGTTTTTTTTTTTTTTCCATGCTTAAATGTCTTTTGATACCCTAAAAACATAAGCTTTTCCACACCAATATGTTACAATTATTTTTTTTTTCTTTTGTAATTGCAGTTGTTTCTTATCCTTACTGCTGGTAGCTGCTGTCGTTTGGAAAATCAAACAAACCTGTTGGGCTTCTCGTCGGAGAGAGGTATCAATAACTTTAAGATTATTGTGGTAGCTTTATCTTTCAGAATAAATTGATGACTTTGGTGAACAATCACTCCTTCCCTTTCTCCTGTATATGCAATTTAAATACCCATTTTATACCCTTGACTTTTTTGTGCTGAAGAAGAAAACTTTCTTTCTTTCTCCTGTCAAAAATTAAAGGAATTACAGCACTAGGCTGCAGAGAGGTAAATTTTCCTTAGGGTGGCATATTTAGAATAGTTAGAACAGAATTGAATAGAGTGTTTCAGTTGAAATGAACCTACAAGGATTATTCAGCCTGACCACTTCAGGGCTGACCAAAGGTTAAAACATGTTATTATGGGCATTGTCCAAATAAATAATAATTTCTTGTATGCTAACAAGCTTGGGGCACTGAACCCTTGCTAGGAAGACTGTTCCAGTGTTTGACCACCTTCTCTATAAATAAATGTTTCCTGATATCCAACCTGGAGCTCCCTTCAAAGGAGCAAAATTCTCTGTTCAATCAGTAGTTTCATCATTAAACCTGTGGCACAACTGAAATCTTCAGTAAATACTCATACATCAAATCACCTTGTTCTTTTGTGATCTAAGTTCTTACGGCTATGTTGAAAAATTTGGCCCAAATATTTGTTCTTACCTGCTTAACAATTCATTACCCCTAAATGAGGTTAAACTTAGGTTATATATGCTACTACATGTATATGATTCTACACTGATAGTTCATATTTCATTCTGTTCTCATAAATGAGATGTAGAATTTTTAGACAGTGATGTTTTCCCCTCTTGAAGCTTCTGATCTTGATGATTTTTGGAAAGAGCACTTCCCTAATGTACTATAATTATGATTTTTGTTTTAAAGACAAGCTTTGGTCTACTTAATGATTTTTTCTTAGTATACTTGCACTATGAATGTTTAAATAACTTTATTTTATTTTATTTATTTATAATTTTATTTTTTTACTGTAGATCTACAGTGAATTTATATATGCTTTAAAAGTGCCAGGTAACTAGCACTTATAATTTTCCTTCACTGAAATTAAAATGTACTAATGCCAAGGTTTAGCTTGAACTGGTGCTACAAAGGAAAATGTATATTATTGGTACTTGTTTCCTTTCAGAATTTTTTTTTAATTCATATGAACATTGTTAAGAATTTTCTAAGGGCAAATTCTCATCTATTTCTTATTACTTGCAAAATATAGATGAAAGTTACTTTAAACTACTTTAAATTACATTATTCAACTTAATAATATTTCATTTAAATTTGTCTCAATACTTTGATAGTTCTGTGCAAAACTGTGTTGTGGTAGAATGTAGTAGTTCATTGATTTAATTTCTCATGTTAATGAGGTTGGTTTATCGATATTTTTAAGAACAAGTACAAGGTACCCATTTCCAGATCTAGAGGGTCTGGTCTGTTTTCTGTGATTGCTCTCCTAGACTTTTGAAATATAATATTTTTAATATGGTCTCTAGGCATCACTTGATAAAGAAAGCATTCTCATACAAAAAGTTTCTGATTTTTCCAAGATTTATTTTCCTAGTGTCATCAAAAGTACTTCTAAGGCTGTATGAAAGCTCAAATAAGCTGTTTGATAAATGCAACATAAACATGAATCAGCTTCTTCAGAAGTGCAAAGGAGAAAGACATACTTGGCATCTGGAGTAGAACTCTTGGAGGTTCATGGTTGGTTCAGAATCTTGGCTTTCCTTGAGTAAAACTAGAGAAACTTGGTTTTCTCTCGTAACTAGAGTACAGTAGCATTATGAATTGTAAATGCTGAAGGAATTCTCCTTTATTTTCAGTCTGCTCGTGAACATCAGCTGGAGTTCATGTCAAATACAAGTTTTTGATAACATTCCATGCAATATTTTCCTTTAATCTAGCTCAGAAAACTTCTTTTTATATGTAGCATATTTTATAGGATTTTGCAATTAAGTGTTGCAAATAAATTGTGTGAGTAACACACAAGTAGAGGCAATCTACTGTTGAAAAGATTTCTGGAGTATCTGCTTTTAGAGCCCATTTGGCAGATGAGCTTTTCATCTCTTTCATCACTCTTTAAAGACAGGAATGTGTGACTCTTTAGATGTTACCTTCAATATGGACCCAAACTACAGTAATAGAAATATAACAAGAACACAAACAAATACAGAAAAGCCTGCTCTTAAAAGCTGTGCATCCTTTTATTGTTCCTCCTGATTTTTTTTCCCCTGAGGGAGGAGGAACATTGCTATCCAGTTTTTGTGGTCTTTTAGTAATGAATTTTATCAGGCTGTTGAGGTAAGCCAATACTTTTTTAAAGATTTGTAGAACCCTATGTGTAGGTGAAAATTCAGAGCATTGTCCTGCTTTGCCTTCTGACTTTAATGCTTGGCTAAATTGGAACATTATTGATTCCAAATTGAACTTAGCATGGCCTCAATCCAATAGAAAGCAGCAGCAAGTTGTTTGCATTGTGAAGAGGCAATGTCTCAGTTTTCCCACTAATTCAGAAATTTTCCCTTTCAGATTCTTTCCTAATTCATTCCTCATTCAGCATTTTTTTTTTTACTTTCCACTGCTCAGAGCACTGCCCAAATCTTGCTGAGCAATTTGAATTTAGGCTCTATCAGATGTACATGTAAGAAACTGTTGCATTGTATATATATGAAAATGGATAAATAAATAGTGTCTTCAAAAATCCTTTAACTGATGTTTGTCAACATTAAATTTAACTCCCCTTTACCCATATCTATTAGTCTTTAAATTTATTTATTGAACTAGTTTTTCCCTAAGTTAAGACCTTGAGTTTTGGTAATTTTTACTTGGCTCATAACAAAATTTTGGTTCTTTTTTTTTTTTTTTACCTACATTGCTGTCTCTTAAGATATATTTTATCTCAGGGTTTTGAACTCTATATTTATACTTTAACTCCTGGATGAGCTTCTCTTCTTCTCTCTTGCCTTCTGAAAGGGCAAGAGGCAGCAGATGGACTGTCTTACCTTATACCATCAAAGTTATTCACCTTCTGCATTGAGGGAAAATGGAAAGTATCATTCTTTTATTTTATGGTTGCAAAAAGATCAATGAAACTTTGAGCAGGAGAACATGAACAACCTCCTGCCTGGGATCCCTTGACACCTTCCAGCACCCATCCCTCCCGTGGATTTGTGACATTTTAAAAAAGGTTTTTAAGAAGGGCTGAAAAAAGATAGTGGAATATTGCTCATCTCAGGGAGCTTGTTCCTTGAAAGGAATGCTAGAGAATATGATGAGATGATTTCCAAAGCATAATTCTTACTGCTCTATCTTTCTTGATAAAAAAGCCCAAAACCATAAGAAAACAAAAACAAAACAGAAGGAATTTGGAACATTCATAAAAGAGCAGGGTAACATTTACAGGTAAGCATGGAAGTTTATGCAGGAGTAGAAAAAGGGAAAGATATATTTGTTTATCCAGTAAAGGAGTTCCTAAGTATTGCAAGGGTTAGGAATAGCAAAGCATTTTTTTAGAATAGTCCTACACTATGTTAAAAGATCAGATATGTACTCTAGGTTTTAATATCCCATCCTTCTTTTCCCTCCAAAGAATCACAAATCTTTCTACTAGTTCCTTTCTCAGTAAAATTTGACTTTTTAGTTCACTGGATGAAAAACCAAAAGCTGTCATTTTCTCCCAAATGATTTGTTAGGCCTCTTGCATTTTACACCCTGAATTCACCCAAGAGCCCATCCATGAAGCTCCAATGTGACTCAGTTTTCCTCCTTTATACAAGAAAAGATAAATCACCTAGATTTGCCAAATAAAAAATATAAAGAGAATATTATTTGTTTTCTCTGCATGTTTCATACTGAAAGTATTCATTCACTCTTCTACTGAGAATGGGTAAAAGAGAATCTGGTCATAGATCATTTTACTGAAAAGCTTGATAGGTTGCCTGCCTGTTTTGTAGTGGCTCAAAGGTTTTGTCTCATGAACTTCTTCTGATTGAAAGGTATCACACTGTAGATAAAATTTGCATCCCAATGATTTCTTTTTGCTGACAAGATTACACTGAGGTCACTAACAAACTCAAACAGATGGGATTATAAACCACACAGCTTCTAGTTGAGTTATTTTAGCAAAGTATTTGCCCTTCCTAAGGTAAACCAGTTGCTGCTCAGATACCTTTTGTGCTGTTGATTCAGTCAGATGATTTAAAGAATTGTTACCTTTAATTCAAAAGCCTGTAATCACTCATGTACATGAAGCACCTTTTTCCCTCCACTCAAACACACAAAATATATGTGCCAGTGTGTTGTGTGTTGTTATATAGAATCATAGAAAGGTGGAATTGTTTGAGTTGGGAAGGAGCTTTAAAGGTCATCCAGTCCCACCCTCCTGCAATGAGCAACTTCAGCCAGAACAGGTTGCTCAGGGCCCCATCCAGCTTGACCTTGAATGTTCCCAGGGATGGAGCATCTACAACCTCTCTCCAGGGGTTTGCCACCCTCATTGTAAAAATCTTTTCCCTTATATCTAGTTTGAAATATACATTTGTGTATATCGGATCAGTCAATTAGTTAAAATGGAGTTTTACTTTTTTTTTTACTGTAAATGGTTTTTTTATAAATATTTTAATTACACACTAGAAAGAGATTGCGTATCTTTAAAGATGGCTTAGATTCTTATTTCCTCATGTAATACACTATAAAGCTCTTGAGTGATGAGAAAGTAGTGCACAGTTGCACATTTAGGTAAAAATGTTTGAAAGCATGGATTGTGTGTGTAAAGTGCTTGCCTAACTTTAAAGGTTAATATCATTTCTATATAGCATCTCACTATACAGTCTGCTGTGCACCATTTCCCTGTCTGAAAGAATAGCGAATACAAACATAAAAACATGGAATTATAGAAAATGCTGGCTTTGTACAGTGTATGGGTGGCAGTCAACTTACTGCTTCTTTTATTAAATAAGCTTATGTTTGTTTAAAAAACCCTCCACCTTTCTAGCCTTGATTTTATTATCGAGGTAGTTTTATTCTCTTAAATATTCAAAAATTCTTACAAATAGACAAATGAAACTGAAGTAGACTACTTCTTAATAGCAGTAACAATTCATGTAATAGCTTTAGGCTCATTTCTGTGGTAACTCTAAGAACAAGGAAGTTCAGTTATGTCGATAGTACTAATGAATGTAGAGAATACGTGAATTTCAGACAGAGCTATTTTGCTTTGTATTCAAGTGACAATATTTTAAAGCATTCCTTTTAGAAAAGGCAATAATGGCTTTTGGTGTATATGCTACTGTTTATGGAATGCAACACGTTTACTTGAGCAATACTAAAACACAGAGAATATTCTTGAACAACTGAGGGATCAAAAGCAAAACTGTGTGTTTCAGGGTGAGCAAGGAACCAACAACAGCAGATGTAAGGAAACCGAGAAATACTAACATGCATAATTAAAGTACCCCAATGTGTAATATTATTCCTGTGTGTAGGTGTCTACAGGATTATGTAGTTTATGTTTGAAAGTTGTTAAGCTCATGGGTAATTTTTCTTTTTTGGTATCTTCTTGTCTGTTGCTTAGCAAATACCTTATACATCTGTATGTACTTACTCATAGGCTGTGTGAGTAATCCTACTGAAGTCAAAGGAGCTATTCATAGGCCCAGAATCTCAACTTGTTATATTGCTTAGGCTCTTCTGAAATCAATAGAGCTATGACTGCTGATTTCAACTATGGATCTCGTTTTACTGAGGATAACTGGGACATTTATTTTAGGCTGACGTTTCCTGCATTCTTTCCAACCTAAAATTTAGGTTCCTCTCTGAATGAACCTTTGAAGCAATATGCCTGGTTAGCTGACACTAGATCTTGTCTCAGGACTCCCTCTGCAGTCAGTATAAAAGGCACTTCCAAATGACAATTTATCCCTCCCAATTTTCACAGTGTTCACTTTTTATACTCTGATACTTGTGGGGGCCTCTCTTCTTGTTAGCGATACAAATAACCCATGGAGTCAAGTCTCCTATACTGAGAGTTAATCTTCACTTTCTTTGCTTTAGCTTTGTAAAATTGAGATTATATTTATAATACTGTCATTTCATAAAAGTAAGCATCTGATTAATTCTTATATTAGTGCTGCTCATAACATGCTTGTTCTCTGTAAAGAGAAGTATTAAATGGTGCCAGTGACAGACTCGATATTATATTGAAAAAATTTATGATGGGGAGTGAATTAAGCAAAGCTGATACAAAGTATTTGTGAAAGCTTCATTCACAAATCCACAAAAATTCAGAAGGTAAAGAAGATATCAGACAGCAACAGATTTTAAAATTAAAATTGTGAGCTCTTTATTAAAAAAATAAATTAGGGAAAAAAACTAAGTAGGTATTTTAATTATATGTACTTATGACCAGGAGAAGAAAATTGTTCGCTTTTCTTAACACAATAAAATTCCTTCTTAGGTTTGCATGGTGGAGTTAGCCTGAAGATTCCCAAAAGGCAATAATCAAAACAAATTAGTTTAATTATATGTGATTCCTGGGATATGCATAGAAGGAAGGCTGGATGTAGGTTTTACTGCTGATAACAGTGCTTTAAAATTAATAGTTGCGGTATTTTGTTCAGTAGAATTTATTATCAAGGCTGAGCTTTCTAAATATGAATATAAAATACTTCTGGAGATAATGCTAATGTTATAATGGACGGTATTAATTCCTACTCTCTGGTTAACTCTTGCAAGTGTACTGGGTTAAGTTTTCAAGCTAACAGGAAGGTAAAATTAAAGTTATTTTAGAGAAAGAGGGAGCTGGCCCGAATGAAGTAGACTGCCTGAGGCAAGTGGCCACTTGCAGAGCCTGAGGGTGCTTTGAGCTACATGGTCTGAGAGTTTTCCATGGGACTGGTTGTAAACATAAGAGGATTAGGAGAAGTTTTAGCAAACTACCTGTCAGCAAAAAGCAGTAGGCAATGAGAAAGGCAGTCCTTAGTGGGACCCCGAGAAGAAGCCAGGTAACTTCTCTTGAATTTATGAAAAGTAATTTGAATTCGTTTCCACAGTGCTTAAGGAATGAGGATGGTGGATGTGTTCTTTGTAAATAAAGAGGATTGCACCAAAATAGATGATTCATTTCTGTCTCCTAACAGAAACAAAAGAGCAGGTGTTGAATATTGGCCCAAAGTGGTGAGACTTTTCTTTATGTTTGTATTTCCTCTGTCTTTGCAGCATAGTGTCATTTTTTTGTCCCCTATTAAAACACAAACAAACCTTCCATTTCTCAAAGCCCTGTAAGAAAAGAGCGGATTTAGCTGGAAACAGCAAAATGTTGTGAGAACTCTGATATGAAGAGAGAATGAAAAGGTTTGACAATTTACAGTAAGAGCTCTTCAAGAGAAAAATGCAAATACTCCTCTGTAGATCCTCCATAGCTTTTCTCAGAGTTTGCAGAAATTTTATTTGCACTGGTTTGGCCCAGGTGAGTCACCTGCAACAGGTGAAGCATAGAAGAAACTAAGTCTGAATTGTCCTTCCTCCAAAGGGCAGGGAAGTAACTCAAAGTCCAAGCCTGGAAGACGTAGTTCCTCTCTATTATTGTTCTTCTCCTTTCTACCTAAAGTTCTGTTTATTTACAGTTGAATGCTAATCATGTGTTCTAAAAATTACATTAAATCATGCAAGCAATAATTTTTATTGCATGTAGTGTATGGAACATTTGGTAGTGCTTCCACAAACATCCATTTCCTTGCAATTATATATATATATATTTTTTTTTTTCAGAGCTGATTTTTAGGTACATTTCTGTATGTGTGCAATTGAGTAGCAGTAAGGTGGGCTTCATATCATGCCTGAATCTATTCCAAAGTTTTTATATTTCACTTTGCTCAGTATGGATAGTACCTGCCTTCTAAAATAAGCACACTGACCTTTATATCTCTTAAAGTTATTGTTGATAATATACAGAATCAATGTTTCTTTCTTTAAAAAAATTTTGAAGGCACTGAAATTTTTCATATGTGGGTGACCCCATGCTAAAGTTAGAGCTGTAATAATCAATGCAAAGCAGATGCAAAGATCAATGCAGCTGGAAATTAAATAACTTCACTAACTTATTTTTTCAGTGCATGCACTATTAATTGGTTTACTCTGTCAGCAGAATGGGTTCTCTGCTGTGAGTGTCAGTGTTGTTGCTGTGAGCAAATTCTGCTGGGGACTTCTCTACTCTCTGTAGATATTTGTACACACAAACATTCCTTGGGGTCATCCCTCTTGAGCAAACACTGGCTGTGCAGTTCATCTGGGCACCTCCTAGGCTTCTCCCCCTTCTCTGGATAGAAGGAAATAGTAGCAGGATCATGGTGACAAAATTTGCATAGTATACTTATTTCTGGAGGAACCTGCCAACACAAAGTACCTGTGAAATGTTAGGTTGGAAAGAAAAAAAAAGCCAGCAAATTCCCCCCCAAAAAAACAAAACCAAAAACCACACAATCAAATAGAACTTTACAAAAACCCATGGGTGTATGACACAGCCTACAGAAAGGTAGAGTAGTTATTGTTTTTCAAGGATATAATAATGCAATGTTTATCCTTCCTGGAGCTATATTTTTTATTGCTCCAGCAGTTCACAAACAATAGTTGAGAGTTAGTGTGACCTGATATAAACTAAGCTCATTACATTATTTTCAACAGATAATTAATAATTAACATATAACCTTTGGCTTTCCTTTTATCTTCAAGTATCGACAGAAGTTGCATAAAAACATACTATGTGTGGAAAAAATGCTTTGAAATGCAAAATTTAATTAAAATTAATGTAATGTTATTTTAGTACATTTGTATAGTAGCAAAAGTACTGTAGGGAATATGAATATTTGAACAGATGATTATTTTTATCCATGCTGTTCAATTTCCACACAAGTAAATTTTGGAAAACAGAATATCATTTGATATTTTGTTTGGGATTCATTGGATTAAGTGCACCATGGCACTCAATCAGTAAATTAGCCCAGACTGCTTTGCCAGTCAATTGACCCACAGGCAATTAGTGAAACTGAAACCACAATGAATCCTCTATCTTGAGCGTGTTTAGGTTTTTTTTCTGCTTCACATACATTTTGAAAATCCCAGTTAATTAGACTTATCATAGACTTAAATAGCTGTAGCTTCTTAGTCTTTTGTATTTGTGCAGCCATGGTCAGGTAGGCAGGGAAATAGAATATCCCAGTAGGGAGAAATTCGAGTTTGGAAGTCAGTCCTTTCCTTTCTGGTGTTGTAAGTGCCCTTTTGCAAATTGCTTCACTGCCTGGGCCACCAGTTCCCCACCTGTAGGACACAATCAGTGTACAGGTTGTGGTGATACACTTTTCATTAAAGATTCTGTTGGTATTAATTGGGAGAGTCTACTCTGATGACTGTTTTGCTTTATTCCCCAGTAATCCTGTTTGTCCCTAGGCAGTTTATTTAGGTTTCTGTTCATTTAGGCAGGACAAAGGAATGAAATGGACACTAGATCTCTCTCTTAATTTTTTCTGGGTGAAGAAACACAAACATGTGAAATACAGTCTGTTATTATAATGTGTTATGTTACATACATATATCAATATTTGCTAAAATACATTATGAAAGAACGAAATATCTTGTATGTGTTTCATTTTCATCTTAATTAAAATCAATCACCCATTTCTTAGGGTTTTATGCTTTCTGAATATGTTAATGACGCATGATACTGATTCTACTGCTTTTTGCCTACCGTAATAATTTTATGCCTTCACAAAGTTAAGGAACAATATTTCCAAAACAGTGGGAGTACCCATGTTACAAAAATATTGTAGCTCCACATGTGACCCACATGCAAGTATCAGACACACTGAATTTTGACTTAATGCCTTAGCAGTGTCCAGTAATAATATTCCTAAACTTGTCCCTTTCCACATTCACATGGAAAGCAAGTCCACATTTTTAATGTTGTTAATGACTAAATCACCCATGCACGAAATGTCCACCTCTGATTAGAGCATCCAGTGTGCTGTCAGCTTACAGAAGACAATGAACATAAATCATCTCAGTGGAAAGGGAGGAACCGAGGAGCCAGAGAATTACAGTCATCGAGTTCCCAGAAATGTCGCTCAACAAAGAACTAAGCTGTTTGTAAGCACCTGTGAGAAAAAAAAAAGATTAAAAGCCTAGATGGTTTTTTTTATTGACCAAATCACACAAAAAGAATATGCTTTTCTTCCAAGGTAGGATAAAAGTCCTTTTGAATGGAGGAGAAAACATCTGGTGCTTGTACAGTTGGCCATTATAAAGGCTATAAGAAGTCTATCACAGGATACTTTAATAGGGAACGCAAGGAAGCATTGTCATGAGTACATATCTGTGGAGTAGGTGTAAAACTGGTCAAAAACCCATAATCAGATGTTCATCATCAGTGAAATGAGGGATTAACTATGTGTGGACTGTAGTTATCTGCATTAGCTCCTTCAAAGCTTTGTCCTAGCTCCAGAACCCATCAGTGTTTTTTAATGACCTAAGTCATGCAATTGGAGATTACATCTATTAAATTTGCATAATAGGAGTGTGTTGCAAGCAGGATCAGCCTTCAAAACAACCTTTAGAAATTGGAGGCAATATCTGTACTGGTGAAAGCGAGTTTTTACCTGGTAGAAATAATCATCTCCACAGAAACAGCACTAAGAAAAAGCTGACTGTGCTATGATTCTTCAGAGCTGATCGATGGCTTAGAAAGGTTCCCAAGCTGAATATAAGTCAACAGCAATCTAGTTACAAAAAAGGAATTTATTTCTGGCTTGCATGTGTAACTCTAAGACATCTAATTCTTGAGCTTTACTAAGTATGGCCTTAACTAGACTTCATGGACAGTTTAGACACAACAGTTCAAAAAGTCTGTGGAACATTTGGAAGTGTTCAGAGGAGAGAAGTGGGAAAGTGTGTCTGTTTATATTTGCATAGCATAAAAGATCATGGAGAGATGTGGTAACAGCCTTGAAGATGGGGAATGGAACCATGCATTTATCTGAATCTGTTGTACAAAGGATGACAAGTGAAGTGCCCGTGTTGCAGCAGAGAACAATCAGGTGACACAATGAAAAAGAAAAATTATAATGATATTAGTAGTGTAGTTCTGCAATATACAATCTTGGAGATTCCAGACACTTTGTCAGTGTAAGCCTTTGGGAGTGGGGTGGGCAAATACAGGACAGAAATTAGAAGACCTGGATATGCCATTGCAGGGTGGTGGGGAGTCCCTTGGCAGTCTCTGTAGGTCTCTTTTAACCTTATGTTTAAAAAACCCCACTTGAAGTCAGAGTATTTTGTACATACCAGAGGCATTTTATTTGCTATAGAATCACAGAATGGGTTGGGTTGGGAGGGATCTCTAAAGATCATCTAGTTCAACTCCTGCTGCCATGGGCAGGGAGATTTTCCACTAGACCAGGGTGCTCCAAGCGCTGTCCAACTTGGAGCACTCCCAGGGATGAGGCATCCAGAATTTCTCTTAGACTAAGGTTATATGATATGATATGATCTTGCAGCACCAAAAATCTGTATTAGTGCTCTAATAGCACCTGCACTTCCTCATTAAAGACAATTTCAAAATCTACATTAATTTGATATTTATACTTTCATTGCAAAGCTATGTCCCAAATGGCGATAAAGGCAAGTAATTATCCAGATATTCAGTTGTTTTTATGCATTAAAAAGGCTTTTAAGGAGCAGCTTTCTTCTTTACAAATCTCACATGAATAAATACAGCCTTTGAAGTTATTGATGTCATGTATCATGGTTAAACTTTACAGAATTTCAGATACTAGAAAATTAGGGTCAAAAATAGCCGTTTACCTTTTACGCCATTTAAGTTCATATCCATGATGTCCATCCAAGTGACTGAGTCAGCCTGTGGTTTGATTTTTTTTCATTTTTGACTTTTGCTTTCATTAATTAGGCTGGGTTATGTGTTCTGCACCTGACATCCCTTTCATTGTTCAATTCTATTGGTTTCTCTGTAAGAGTGGCAGGCAAGGCAAGATGGCTTATTTGAGCTTAAAATTGCAAACCACAGATAGATGAGAAATTGAGCAAGTTTTGCATTGTTTTGCTTGAGTTTTTGTTTGGTTTGGTTTTTTGTTTGTTTTTTTATACATATTTTTGCAATTATTCTGATTTTCCTTTAACTGAACCAGTCTCACCAGTATTTTAAAATACACATTATTTGGAACAGCACTGTTTAGCACATGTACAGAATTCTTATCAAAGGTAGCTGCTGCATGCTTGTGAGTCATTCTTCTTGCTTTCCTGTATCCTATGACAGATGATATCTATCCTACAGATGGAAAATACATTATATTTTCACTATTTTCATAGTGGCTTGTTGTTTTCTGACATGAAGCTAACATAATTTAAACATGCTTTCTTCCCTTATATAATCACCAATTTACATATAACCTTTGGCTTTCCTTTTATCTTGAATCATTGATAGAAAATTGCATCAAATCATACAATTCAAGCAAAAAACCTCTCAAATGCAAATTCTAATTAAAATTAATATTATGGTAATCTAGGACATTTGTGTTCCTGAAATTTAGTGTTTGAATATCACCAGTATTTGAATATGCTATTAGTTTTCCATGTTGTTTGTCCCTAAAAAGTGGTTTGAGGTAAAAAATTTGAATCAAGCACAATGTGATGCAAAAGCTAAATCCTAACTTTATTTAATTGCTTTAAGTTTTTTTATCAATTGAAATGCATGCAAAGAGCAAATGAATAAAACACCTACAATTGGCCTTTTATTTTGTTTTTTGTATATCTACTTGCAAGACTGATATTAACTGGAAATAATACTATGGTATAGAAGCTATTACCAAACATTTTTTTTTGACAAAGATATTTCTCTTCAGCCTGAAAAACCTCACTTTTAGTGGAAGGTAAGCAGCTTCATTTAGGTGAAACTTTTTTTTCTTTGATGGAAGAAGCAAGTAAATATATATTTCTAACATAAAGAAATAAGGTGATTTAGCTGGATTGCAAGCAAAAGAGGATATGAAGAAATATAGTTTATCATCTCAGCAGTAAATAGGTTTTTCCAGTAGTTGATACAGTCAAAAATTCCCTGTCAACCCATATAAAATTCACATTCATAGCTAAGACTTACAAAGGAGAGTTTATATCCCTCTATTTTGCTAGCATCCTGCTCAGGTCAGACTGACATTATTTTGAAAAGTTTCTGCTATCTTTGAGAGATCTTCCTCTAATCCATATATTTTGCAGGTGCTATTTCTGCTACCAAGTTGAGCATTGTATTCACTTTTTCCTTGCATCCCAGTTCTTACACTCCGTAAGTGCCCATTTACTGCTCAATCCTACAGCATCCCGGTACACAAATTCATAGTTTATGGATCTTCTTACTCCAAGAGAAGGGAAATATGTCTTGTTTGTGGGGGGTTTTTAAGTTCCTTTCTTCTCCTGTTTGATTCTTACCAACATGAGCTGCAGGATATATATGTCTAAAAATCTTGGCTTTGTTTTTCTCCCCATAATAGGGGGAGGCCTCAGGCAACCAGCTGTCATGCAGCACTTTCATACTGTTCTGCTCAGTGTCCTCCAGGTGGGAAAGAAGTGTTTACAAAATGTTTCTCTGATCAGAGATTCAGCTTCTTGTAGGCTTAGTCCCCCAGTGGGACGTGGCCCTCTGTTATCAGTTTTGGAAGCACTGAATTTCAAAAGCAGCTTTCACTGGACTGCTCTGCACCAGCTGGAGTAGGTACTTGACACTGAAGTCTGTCAGACATGTTATTGGCGGTTCTAGGAAATCAATTGCCTTTTTTTTCCATTTCATGTGAAAAACATTGACTCGTTCACACATTTGTTTCTATATGAAAACTTCTGCCTGATTTACTCAGGGCAGTATTTTCCCCAGAGCTGATGTTAAGAGGTAGTTTTACCTTCTCATCAGTGCCCCCACATTACTGTTAAAAAAATAAGTTGCAATAAATATTTTCAGAATACAGGTAAACAGTCACGGAGCAAAGCATTAGTTATTGCCAGTGAGTTCTGCCTTGTGGGGTGAGCCTGTAACAGCACAAGAGAAAGCATGTGCCTTTCTCTAGGCCACTGTAATACCATGGCACAAATGGGTAGCAAGCAAATGAGGAACATGCAGGCGTAACTGCCTATATTCAGTGCTTTTTCTACATGTTCTAGGACGCAGACTAAAATTTAAAAGAGATAAAATGGCAAGAAGGGAAATCCTGCAGCAGCTGTCACTGGATTTCCCATTGATTTAGTGGGGTTAAAACTTTTCCCTTTAAAATTATTCGAGCTGCTCTGCTCTAGATAGTGTTATGCCCCATCAGTAAATTATATATAAGACTTCTAGCACTTGAAAAACGTTGAAATACACAAGTGCCACAATACAGTTCAGTGTGCACGGTGACTTCATCTTGCAGCTGTTCTGTACCTGCCTCTGCTGTGCTGTGCATCAGGTGGGTGTGATTGCTTTGAAGAATCCAACACAGCTTGTAGTGCACACCATTCACAAATGTTTAAGCAGGGAAAAAAACATAATCTAAAAATAAATTTTTTCTTTTTGGAGGGCAAAAAGCAATTTTTTTAATCATCTTTTTTTATGATCGTCTTTGATTTTCACACCTCAAAGTGCCATAAAATCAGCTTTTGATCTTCATACATTCTTAAAACAATCTAGCAATTAAGTGAACAAAGGGAAAAGGTAGGAAAGTAAAATTGTTTATGAAAGATAGTGAATCAAATGATAAGTAGGGCTTTTTTGTCTGATGAAATTAGAGTAATGTTGTAGCTCAACAAAATTACACAGTGACACTTCCCCCCCACCCCCCCCATGCTCACATTAAAGTTTGTCAAGTGGTGCTTATGTGCTTTTGATAATAATGAACAAAGTTCTGAAGTTCTGGAGAGTTTCATTCCCATTTTAGCTGTTGAGCATATTTAATACGTCTCATTAACGTACTTGTACAGTTTCTTCAAGATAAATGTTTGTTGAATCTGAGGTGAAGGTGCCTTTGATGTTGAATGGCTGCTGTGTGTGATAACAAGGGAGTAACTTGTGCAAATTCAAGTGCAGCCGTGTCTTGCAGCAGGTCATTGTTCTGTGTGTGTGAGGCCAGCATACTTAGTGCAAGTCTCTGAAGGGATTGTGTAGCTTGAAACACTGGGACCCACTGGTTAGATAAGGAAAAATACATCTTCCTGATGTCTTAGGGAGTTTATAATCATAATTCTATTCAAAATGGAAACTCGTCCTTAATGGAGTGGGGCTCTGTCTGGTTTTTATCTTTTAATAGAAAGAACATAATGCTAAAACCCCAGTTTTTTTTAAGAATGGCACATCTTTCCATGATATTGGTATGAAATGTCATTCTCCCAGAAGAAATATTTCTCTAGAAATACTGCTGTATTTGTATCATCATGACGTAAGAACACTAATTTTGTGTTTAGCTGTAATTCAGTTCCACTTACTATTTTGTTACACAGGTATTCAAAGGCACCCTCTATGTGCCACTTACTCGGAAAGCTTGCATAAGAAAAGATTAGCCATGACAAAGCTTTTTCACGAGGAGCCTCTCCAAGTAAATGACAAACTTGTACAGCTATATTCATTTTCTTATACTGTTAGTCTCTGCCAGAAATATGGGAAGAGGTTCTAATAAGCATATTTAATTAATCTTATATCTTTCTTTCCTTGTCCTCCTGATTTTGATTGTATAGCTGTTAGCTTTGATTTTCCCCTGTTCTCAGTCCCTCTCCCATCAGACACATATGTTTCTCCTTTCTTTCTTTTCATTAGTTGTCTTTTCTATTTTGCTAGTGCTTGAATATGCTCTTATGAAACACATTTCAGCTGTGTTGTGTTTTTGTTAAAATTGGCACTTCTAAAAGGTTAGGTCCCTGCCTTTTGGCTGTTATACTTGAACTCAATTGTCAAAATGATTTCTCTAGATTGATGACTCTTTAGAGAAAGCACTGCCTTTGCCTGAGTGCATTGCTGGTACACAATAATCATGAAAGATTAAACTTCTTCTTGGCTGTCAAAATCACCATACAAAAGGTTTAAGAGGACAAAAGGGACAGTGCAACTTGGTGTAATGAAGAAGAGAGGATGCAGTAGCATAATATTGTCTTCTGCCAGGAGAGCACTTGCCTTACTACCCAGGATCAGTGCAGGAAGGGAAATGGGAAGCTGAGGACTGTTGACCTCCTTAAATTTGGACATGAGCACTTAGGGCTCTCCTTACCGCCAGGGATCAAAATAAGGGTTAAGTATGACCACAAGGAATGGTATTTCCATGTTTCATTTATGCTACACAGTTGGGCAAGCCATGGTTTATTGTCCACTCAAAGGGAGGGAATAAAAGGAAGTTCAAACAAGTTCCAATAGAAAGAGATTTTCATCATGTGGGTGTGAAACTGTTATTTTATAACAGGTATGAATGGCTTAAAAGTACATACTATCAAAAAAGTCACCAGCCATAAAGTATCTGTCAGTGCATTGGTAGAGGATTATACCCTTAATTCTCCAGAAGGAGCTCTTTTGCTGGAAGCTTTTGGAATAAAAGAAATAACTATTCAGATCCCCAAATGCTTATTCACATCTGAGTTTTTTTTTTTAAATTAAAAATATCTACAAGCTGCATTTTATTAATGTTTTTAATTTTAAAAGTTGTCTCCTCATTAGAGGTACAAATACAGTGGAATGTAAAGCAAAGCAGAAATTGAAGAAGAAAACTGTAATACATGGCTTAAATAAGAAAAAACAAGTTGCAGCTTATTAAAATGAATTTCAGTAACAGCTAGCAAGATTGTTTCTTTCAACTCAATGCATTTTCTGGAGGAATACAGGTGAATGAGAAAATGCGGAAAACTTTCATCCCATCATTTTATTTGATGTTAAGGGTGAATTTATAGTTTGTTCCCTACATACTCTTCCCGCTATTATTTGCTTCTGCAGCTTAAGCCACTTGAATGTATAAATGTATCTGCCACTGCTGTGTCTCAGTGTCTGTCCTGCACATACAAAGTGTCTGTTTGCAAAAGAAAAGGTCAGCTGGGGCTGGCAGGAGGCTTGCATTGCCCTCTGGAGTAGCAGGGCTTTGCACTGAGGCCTGAAACTTGATTTAACTTGGTTCAGATACCTAAAATTACAGCATAGGGATTCCCCTGTAATATAGAAAGTAGCATAAACTGGGAGCAATATGTGATGCAAGTTGTTCACCATAATTGCTTACCCTTGTATCTCTGTATATGCATTTATGGCGATGCCATAAGCTAAAAAACACCCAAACAATCCCCCACCCTCAAATCCCTCACCCCCAAAAAACACACCACAAGAGTGGACTGAAGGACTGAAAAAAATGCCAATAAACACTCATGACTTTCAGCTTGTGTCCCTGTAGGAGAAGCTCCTGAAGTTTGGTTTTTAGGGAGATTCCTTGGCTCTGTTGGTTGACATGGTAAATGAACTGCAAGGTTCACTCTTTTACACCCTCACCCTTAAAACTTTCCCTGTTCCATAGCTTCATTTGCTCTTCTTGGAAGAGATTATTAATATCCCGACCTAGGCTGTATCCTGAATTTAATATCGAGTTTGATTCCATTTCACTGCATATTGTATCCAATAAATGTTCAATAGCTTGGGAGAGAGTCAGCTCCCCTTTCAAATTAGATTTTAAACTTGCCATTTGCTACTTTAACTCTATTAATATTTTTTCATCTTTTGTGTGTTTTCTTATCCTTTTAAAATGAATTTTGGGAGTGCAAGTCTGAAACCCAGCTTTATGTCAGGGGACTAAGCTCTGTGGCAAATTCTGCCACTGCATAATAATTTTATTCAACAGTAGAACTAAAAATACCTGAATAGTTTTCTTAGGTAAATAGTTTCATTTTACTGTATACTGTAATCATATACACTCTCCATATTTTATGTAATGGGTCTGAGTTATGTTAAATTTTGTTGTAGATTACACAAAGAAATGAGCACTGATCCTGGTTTAAGTAGGGAATTTTTTTGTGTCTTCGTGAACTTTTATCTGGCGATGCAGAGCTTCAGAATATTTCTACAATGCACCTTGGAAATCTATTTTTGTTTTTTCATAGCATGGCTCTTTTAAAAAAGTGCAAATGAAAGTTACAGCAGGCATTTGAATACCTAAAGCAATATTTTATGCTGTTCTGAATTGCTTTTGGCAGGCATTTGTTCTGATTTTAAAACTTTAGAATAAAATTATGCATATCAGATTTTTTGAAACTTTCAGATGTTTTGAGGTTCTTAAGATTTTATGTTCAGTATTAATTGATATTTTTCTTTTAGTACAGAGAAATAGACTTAATCAGTGTCACATAATATTTTGGATTGTGTCCCTTAAAAATTAATAGTTTTGTATACACAATTTCTAAACCTTCAAAAATTGATATCAGCAATATCTGAACAGTTGTTTGCCCTTAAAATGAGATGTGTTAAGGGTAGCAAAGATATTTAGCCACAGTTCCTGGTGAATTTGCTTTGCACTCAGTGTTCATGTCCCTTTATTTAGTTTTTTTATCAATTGCCTACAACTGTACCAAGTTTATGTGAAGATTTATGTATAGTACTTCGGTCCAAAAGTAATTACATTAAATTTATGAAGTCCTGGTGATTTCAGAGAGAGTTGAATCTGCCCTTTTATCTGGACTGATGTCCTCATCACCGTTCACATCCACACCACACATACTTTAGATGGCAGCACTGTAAGAGCAGCACACTGACATAATTGCAAATGATTGTGTTATTCATTGTTGGGCAGGATGAAACCTCTGCATGCCTTCTTTGAAGGGGAATGAAATGTCATCATCTGAGTTTCATAAAACAAACCTTAGTAAGAGGGGAGGGAATAACAATTCTTCTCAATATAAAAATAGCTCATAGATTGGGGGTTTTGGGGTGTGGTGGTGGTTTTTTTCCCTTTCAGGTGGTTAGAAAGGCACAAATGCTTTGTGTCCTTGCTACAAAGTTAACAAAGCATTATATTGCCACTTGGCCATCTGCTGCAATAAAATGGTTGTTTTTTTCAATGATGCTGCATTGATATTTTCCCCACCCCGACTTGTGATTTGCTCTTCAAGCGTTGTACAAAGGGGCATTTTTTCCACTGTACTTTAGGTGAAAACTTGCTGAATTTTGTGTGCTTGTGGCTAAATACCCACTTTACCTGTTTGCTCACGGAGGGTGACAGATCCATTGTTGAATCCTCATGGAGGCAGCTACCATTTTTTTGCTGAGTTTTATGTCAAGCAAACAAACCCACACAGTTATTTTTTTCCGTGAAACAGATTCTGTTCACTCGCAGCCAATTCTCTCAGGTGCTCTCTCACCTTTCCTCTGTCCCTCTCCACCTGGCATGTGCTAATGTGGCTGTGCCTGTGCTGCTGATGTTCTTTTAGTGGCCGTAGCAGATACTCAGGTAACCTTACTTGCACCAGAATGACTCTGCAATTTGTTTAATTTTTAATTAGTATTGTCGTAAACATGAATAATTGCCTTTCATTTATGCATAGCACATTTCACATGTTTTGAGATAGAACAGCTTGCAGTACCTCTTGTTTTTAGAGACAGATACACAGCATAGAGATTTTAGACACACAGTATGTCAGTTTATCCTTTAATATTGTTTCAGATCAGGAAGAAACAAGGATTAATATATCACTGAAATCTGTACATCTTGTGCTGGGTTTATTGCTTTTGCTGTTTTCTATGGTTGTGGTGATCAAAAACATGCTTTGAACATGCAAAAAGTACAAGATTATGATGAAGATTTTACCAAAGATTATAAAAATTCTGTAAGCAAAGCCAATGTTTCCTCCTACTACCCACAAAGAGGAAATACTGCAAACGGTCTATGCAGGAATTAAATTCACTTTGTTTGCAGTTCTGAGCTCCTTTGTTTTTTGAGGATTATACAAAGTGAACATATGTGGAATACTGCTACCAGCTTGCATTCTTTGATAAATCCAGACAGGCAGAAGAATGCTGGTGGCAGAAAGTGTAGTATAAGGGTGTTTCTTGTGGTTAAAACAAAATCTGCAAATTCTAGCCCTTTTGAGGAACAAATGTTAGCCAGATTAGAACACAAATTATTGGATGAATGTGTTAAATATCAAATGTTAATGCCAAATATACTTGGCAATCAATTAAAGGTTTCTGTTCTGTGATTTCCATGGATCTTCTGTTGTATACACATGTAGCAGAGAGAGAAGCACAGAGATTTCCATTCATAATGAGGGTCAAAAAGTGGTCTTTTACCAGGAAACATCTCATTTGCATTGAAAGGCTTTTCTTATGGCAGCAGACTGTTCCAGCTGTCCTGTAGGCTCCTGCAGCACAGCAGTGACAGGGGTCAGGCTCTGTCAGCTCGGACCTTTGCTGCTGTGCAGACGTGAGCTGGTGTCATTACCCAGCCTGTCAGTGCCACTCTCCAACTTCAGGGGGCTTCCTGTCACTCTGAGTGACCAGCTCTGGAATATCACTGCTGAGCTGAGAGAGGAACTGTGAGCACTTCAAGGAATATCGGCTGCTGTGTGTCTTCAGAGAACCTTCTCACGAATTTTTAACTAGGGAAATAGGGGGGATCTTCCTCTGTTCTCTGTCCTTCCAAAAATTTGAATCTATTGATGAATGTCACAATTACTGGACAAAAAAAAGAGGAAATAGTAAAGATAACGAACCTCAACAAATGTCAGGAAAATAAGTGGCTATTTAGAGGACTGAGTCCCATCCTACTTCTCCGTTGTGTTTGGCAGTGACCAACCAACCACTCTGTGCAGAGATGCAAAAACCCATCCCTAACACATCAGGACTCGCAGAGAGAACCCAAGAGAATCTGATGTCCTTGTAAGTGAAGGAAAATCAACTGTCAGGGGACAAAACCCACAAATCAAAACTTCATTAAATCTGCTTTAATCTAATTTATGTGTTACGTATTTTATTCTGTCCAAGTAGCAGGATCTCAATCATGTGGCTATTGTGACTTCTGATAGAATAGATATTCCTGAAAATGGAAAACCAGGCCTTTCCAGATTGTTAAAGTGTGTCTTACAAGGTGCATGGCAATGACTGAAGTGTTTACAGGTTTTTCACTTCCAGTAAGTAATGGGACAGAATCCTTTGGTTTTTTAACAGAGGTACTTTCCATTTGTATGAACAAAAATTCTTAATCTGTTTTTAATGGAAATGCATGCTAATAATTTCATATTTTCACAATAGAGACATCATAATCTGATTTCCTCTGAGGCTTCAGATGCTCTGTGTTGGTCGTAGCCTCCATCTCCTTGGTGGTCTGGGTAGTCCTTTGCTGAAAGGCATTGTCAGCATCAAAGCTGTTGCAGAGAGTTTATCTTGCTGCTGTGATTTCCTTGCATACATCAGGGTTTTAGGACATCCTCTTGCTCATTCATCTGGGACATTCCTTATTCCTCTGAAAGATCAGAAGGAATCTGGAATTGAATCAAACTGCTGAGTAAACTGGCATAATACATTTTGGAAACTTTTAAGTTGCTGTGTAACTTCCTCAGGATCTATTATAAAAATATTGTATAGAACTTGTCATTAATTTCACCTGTTCTTTTTCAATGCTCATGCGATTTAACAGATTTGTCTTTTCTATGAAAATTCAGTTGAATTTTGCTTCCATAAAACATTTAACAATGATTCTATAGGTTCATTTTTCTTTCTAGCCAAAACACATAACCTACACGAGAAAATATTTGAACAAGATATCTAAAATTATATACAAACCTTGTAAATAATAGGTAATTTTGTAATATGAAGTATGCAAACATAAAATTATGCTGCCTTCTACTCAATTTTACCTTCAGGAATAAGTACTTGTGAGAAAACATCCAATTTTAACTTAGCTAACTTTCCATGTCACTAGCAAAGTACCACAGGAAAAAACCACAGTATTCAAATTCGTATTAGCAAATATTATTTGTAAAAAGAATAGTAACAACCTTCAGCCCAAAGTAGAGCTGAAAATCAACGTGTGAGTGTATTCCTACAGTTGTTATCCAACGTCTGAGGCTTAGTGTTGCTGACATCTGGAATATTTCTCAATGTGTTTCTCTAATGTGTTTCTCTCCGTCTCTCTGTTATTGATCATGCATCCATTTGCCATGCAGTCAGATTTCCCTAAATGTTTGGAGCCTCAGTTTTATTCTCTCTTCCTCTCTCACTGCAGCTATTTTACATTTGTTAAAATTTTCCTCAACAAACAGTGGAAAAGAGTCAAAAGTTCAGGAACAGACCAAAGACAACAACTACGAAATGGAACTGTTGCACATGGAAAATATATCTGTCGTGGTTAATATGGATTTAAGAGAGATTAAGTCTGTGCTACTTCTCTCTGACCAGATCTTTAAGATAACAGTTGAGCAATATTGGCACAGGTTGACAGAGATGCTTCATATCCGCCTATACAAGCGGGGTAGAGGATAAACAAGCGTATTTCAGTCCAGTGGGGGTAGAAAAAGGAAGTGTTACTATTCAATGAACAATTCCTGTCTTTCTGTGTTGTTGGAATATTGACCTCTTTCACTGAGGAATCCTTTCATCGACTTCTGTGGATTTAGATTGTCTTGGGTTTCCTTTGAGGTCGATGTTATGAGAGACACCCATCTGCCACTGATTATTTTTATTAAAGAGATTGTATAGCAGTTTAGAAAATCTTAGCCCTTTGGTACATCAGTGAAAATTTACATTGTAATCACCTGCTCCTTTAAATTTGTAGCAGCATTTGCCTCCATATCCTAATTATCTGTATCTCAGTATCCACAGTGAGTGTAGAAAAGAGTGCTTATAACACTTGGAGTAATACAGATTTCTATTTATAGTTTGGTTTATTCCTGTTAGGAAGTGTTCTCTGTTCTAATGGCGAGTATAATTTACTTCATATCTTGCAAGCATGCAAAGTAGCCTCATTTAATAAAAATTTGCAAGGTTTTAGTTTGTTTCGCTATGATTAGTTTTAAATTTCTCTGAAAGTTTGGGGCAGATTTTGCTTACTCTGCTACTTAGGGTTTTTTTGCCATCCCATTGCTGAAATCTCATGGGCCAGATAATCTACAGAAGCCCAGCAGCATAGCTACTGTGATAATAAACACATAGATTCTCTAGTCAGATTTTGTTTTAAGTTACTGTGACACACTCTGCTCTTGAATAAATGTTTTTATTTAAAATGCATAATTTGTACCGAAGCCTTTTATAACTGGATCATTGACTAATCGTAAGACAAGGCCCTGAACTAGCAATAGAAAGGTCAGGAGAACATGGTCAATAATTATGTGATCGTGTTGGGACTTGGGGCAGCAGGCTTTCTGTGTTGCCACAGTTTATCAGGGTTTTTTCTGCCATGGGCGGAATTGCAGCTGACACAGGCTGTGTGTTAGAGCTCTGTCAGGAAGGCTTAGCAGAGAAATGCACTCTGATAATGTGAAACATAGCACATAGGGAGTCAAACCCAATGAGTTCAGCTTGACCATTGTTGAGTTGGAAGTGTGGGCTGCAGCAACCTCAAGAACAGATCTGAATTGCAAAGAGTCCGATTGTTAAATGATCACAATCGTTTACTGCCGTAGGCCATAAAAATTAAAAAGATCCAAGTGTTTCTTTCAGATAGAGATGCAGAGACTAATTTTACATGAATGCTTACCCTAACAAGATTAGCTGGCTTATTCAGGCGTATGAATTGCACTTCTGTTCCTCGTGTTAAACAAGCTTGTATCATCAGAGCCACTTGGAGCTTATCAAGGTCTCAATCAGGCCTCTACTTTCACTCCATGTTTTCCTTTTGTTTCACTATTCTAACCTTAGATCTCTGAGGTTTTGTCTGTTTTCGTGCTGACCTTTGCTCTCAGTCCTCAGCTTGAATTCTTCATTTTCTATGCTTATTTTTCTTTGTTTTTAACACATTATTCTCCTAACAACTCTGTGTGTAGTGCAGAATGATGTCATAGTTTAGAAACACTGTGCTGATGAAGGAATGGAAATGATCCATTTTTAGCAGCATTTTCTGTGTGGCAGAACATGCTCCAGTCCTACAACCTCAGTGGTGCCATTAGGGCAGCCACTGTTTCTGCAGCAATTATGCAAGCAACCAAGAATTCTTTTCCTGTCATGGAATTAAAGATTGATTTTATACATTGGCTGATCTATTGATGGTGAAACATTAAAAATTACTAGATTACTGCAAGTATATAGTGAAAAAATCAATCCTTCTGAAATTTCTTTAGCTTCTAAGATCAAACGTAGTGTGCTTCTTTATGTTTTTTGAAGCAGTCTGACTGAAAAAAAACCACATTAAAAGCAGTAGTACCTTTGTAATTTCAGGTGGATTAAAAGTTCTGTAATATATTTTGGATCAGTTTTTTTTAAGGGGCCAAAAAGAATATTGTTTGGAACAAATTTGCTTTTCCTTTTTCCTTAATTTTAATTTTTTCAGTTTGTAACACACTTTGAATTCAGGATAAGTGTATATTACGCATCATCTCACAGGCATTGGAAAGTTAACGTTTTTTAATGTGTTTTGAAAACACCCATTCATTAAATAAATCAATTTAAAAAACCCCTATACCAGTAAATATAGGGGCAACTAGTATTCTTAAAACTCTTTCCTTGTCACTTTGTGTTCTTACCAATTAGCACATACTTTTAGCAGTAGCAATAGCAGTCATGCATGTGGATTTTAGTTTCCAGAACCTAAAAAATGCTTCTCTGTAACAGTTGCTTTACACAGGGCATGTAAACCACTTGTGTAAATTTGTGTATATGGATGTATATGTGCCCACATGTACTTTTCTCTACTGTTATAAAATTGTCTGGGTGCTAGATGATTTCTCATTTCCTTTCCACATTCTTCTAGAAAAATTGCAAATAATTTGCTTATATTATTTGAAATTTCATGGACTTGAGATACAAGGGAAAGAATAATAAAGCTTACCCCAATTTTTATATAAAAGTTCATAGGAGAGAAGGTTTCTATGTTACACGTTGATAACAGTTGCTAATAATATTTACAATGCATAATATAGTATTATTTTCTCCTTAGGTTCATTTGATTGCATTTAATTGCATTCCTTTGAATACGAGTTGAAGTCTCGAATACCTTGGAAACTTCCTGTTCTTTTGCCCTGTTTTTATTATTATTGTTTACACAGTTCCTCCTTTGTCACTTGGCCAGATTTCAAAAAATTGAAATCTAGATCTTGTGCCTTAAAAGAAACTTAAAGGAAGAAGCAAGCTGGCAAGGTAGTGCGGGAAAACATATGGGGGGAAACATGTAAGGTAAAAAAATATACATGGGTATTGGAAACAGCATTAAAAATAGTAATAAAAAAGGAGCAGAACAACACTGAGCCGTGAAATCATTTAGACTGGAAAAGAGCTCTGTTACCCTGGCACTTCCAAGTGCACCACTGAACCACGTCACCCAACAGTCAGTGTAGATCCACCTCAGGAAAATCACTTGATTGTGAGATGAGGTGCTGTCTCCATAACAGGTAACAGGTGAGGTTAAGTTCACACCTTTGTGGATTGCTTTAGGTTTGGTTTTTTTTGAATCTGTGAAATCGGCAAGGCATCACTGAGGTTTTTATGTACAAGGATCAGCATATCCAAGCAGTAAAACTTGTCTCTTATGAAGGGACAGCTGGTAAGACAGACTAGGAGTAGTTCCAAATCCCTGTTAGCCATAGCAGCACTTCAGTCTCGGGCTCACAAAGCCACATGCCAGGCCTGCTGATGTTTGCTTTGAACTCAGGTATTCCAATTTTAGTCTAGGTAAGAATCCTTTAGTACTCTTGCCTTCAGAAAGGGAGTCATTTTCTGCACAGGTGAATGGGGTTTCATATATGCTTTCAGAGACAAAGTGATTGCAAAAATCTGTTCCTATCTTGACTGGAATGAAGGTGCTGTTTGTCTTTCTGCTGTGGGAGGAGGATTGGGAATTGTGGAATGGGAGACAGTGCAAGCCAAATGCTGAGCATATGAAGGAAAATAAGTGTAAGGGCAGATTTAAAACCCTACTTTATTCAAGTTTCTCTGTATTACACTGATTGAGATCCTATATACTGTTTGTCTTGTGTAACAATGTATGGGCACATAAGTGACTGAAGATAGAACCTCCAAGGGCTTGGAAGGCAGCCTGGATGGAGCAATAATAAGAGACACATCTTATTAGTTTTGGTATAGCTGAGATGGGTCTACAGATTTGAGGCTGATTTATTTTCTTTTCATGGAGTTGCACTCTTACTATAAACACATCTTGCAGAATAATATATGTCTCTGAATCTTTTTTCCAGGCTTTAGCAAATGCCTTATTACAGCTTTTGAAAGAAATTGAGCATTTTGTTCCCTTATGTTGCCCGTTGTGGCACATTTAGATAGCCATCTGAAAGCCAGATTTTCAACAAACAAATATGCTAAAAGGGTACAGAAATATGTAGACATTTTATGAAAGAAGTGTCATGAAGAGGATTTGTTAAAGGGAGTGGTATCCAACTGTGTGGAAATAATTTCTGTTTAGTAGGACAATGGCATTTGCTAATTAACTGCTGTAAATTCCCTTTATGTTTGGCTGTCTATTTATTTGCTTGGTAACATAAAGGCAAGCACATTCAAAGTTCTGAATAGCCAGCTGGCTGCTTTTCAAATGTACAGCCTTTGAAATTGATTTGAAACTCCTTTGTGCAGTAAAACAAATATAAATTGTTGACGTACTGATGACACTGCACAAACTGCATTTTTGTGAAAGAGCAGAAACAATTATTTTTCCTTCCACAAAATGAATCATCAGGATGTAGACCTAAGCAGGATCTTTTCTGGCTGGAGTAGAAATCTTACATTAGCCAGTGTTTTTTCCAGGGGTGACACTTGTGATTCACATTTTTTGTGAGCTGATTCATCTTGTTTCTCATACATTCAATTATATAAACAATTTAGTGATTGGTTTCTAATTTTTATCATTAATGTAGAACACAGTTGTCTTGAAGTGTATTGCTTGTATTGAGAGATGAGTGGATGAAGAACTGTCTCAGTTTTGGAAGCTGGAAGCTGGAGTGTGTGCACTCTCAGGGGGCTCAGATGATGAAGTGCGATGATGTGATTGAGCACTGTCCTCTCCGGCCAGCTAAGGCCACATTTTCTTACTGTTACATGTAGAAAAGAGTCTGTCACCATGAGTTAGTCAGTAGTTCATTAAACTGTTGGACTTTTTTATTATTATTCTTCTGTCCTGAGGTTATGTCGTTAGATACGACCTACCGTTTTTGTAGTCCTGACACTCCAAGTTGTTAGTAAGAAAGTTAGAAGTTAGAAAGTGGGAAGTTAGAAAATGGGAGTGAAACCCTCCTTTGTGCAGAATGTTGTTACAGCCTTTTCTGTGTCTTTTTCCTCCTCAAATCCTGTGCAAGGTGGTTTTGGTATGCTAAGTTAGATGAGTTAATCCAAGTCTTCAAACCACAGAGTTGCTGCCTTCTGATGTTCATTAAGGAGAGCTACCAAAATATTTACCTAAATACCAGCCAGCTATTCCAGCTCACCTGATTTCCATACTGCTGACCTATAGTATTGTGAAAATCTTGGCCATTAACTTCAAAGCTAACTGAGGCACGTCTGTATTACTTGGATGAGCTGTACCCTTGGTTATTTCAAACTATTCTGTAGTGGTTGCATAGGTGGTGTACACATCTTCATTTCTAATCTGTGTGTTATGACATCTTGACACTCTGAGGACACTTCCAGCTCTACATCCCAGCACAGAGTCTGTTTCCTTTTTTTTAAAGGACAGGGCAGCGAGAGACTAATTTGATGTTGACCTCCTCCTTAGAGTGACAAAACGTATTTCTTCTTACCCTGCTCAGATTTGGCATTGAGATAATGCAGACAATGATGTTTTACTTAAACCGAAGCCTGTAACATGCAGCAATATTTTATATTAAACATGAGGCATCATTTTTAAGGTACCTTCGGCTGACATATATTACAACAACCATACTGCATAATGCAAATGGTGATAGAGCAAATTCCCTCAAAAGTACAGTATATTAGGCAGTCAAACACAGATCTTGGCTCTCTCACAATCATTGGACTCTCAGGGATACCACTTCTGAACTTGCTTCAGCACTAATGCTTTGTGGCATGTGAAGGACAGGGATAATCTTTCACAGTTACTCTTGTCCACACACAGCCTTTATTAGAACTTAAGCATGCAAATAAAGATATGGATATGGTTTGCTGAACTGGGAACACAGAAGAGGAGGAGAAGCTGTTTTAGCTCTTTCTGTGTTCTCCTTCAGCTGATTGAAATGAGTTAAGAGAGCCTTGCAATCCTGTACGGTTTCCTGGCTGTCACTCAGGTGGGTAAAGGAGAAAGGATTTACTAAGACTAAACCTCTCTCTGATTGCCTGCAATCAGGAGGAGACAGTGGAAAAGGGACCTTCTGAGAGTTCTAAACCTGCAGTGCTGTATGACTTCTTTTGTCTCACCTCATGTAATTATGCACATTCCTGTCACCTACATCCTAGGGGAAGATATATAGAGCTGAGGAGGCTGGAAGTATTATTTATGTTAACTATCACTCATAAAAACAATGGCTAGCTTGACCTCACTGGACTAGGCCTGATTGTCTCTTATCATGTATAAACACATAATTGAGAAATAGTTTTTCATTCCAAGTATGGTTAAGGTCAACTTGGAAAGGGAGAAGGGCTGGAAGAGAGAAAGTAGAAGTTTGTTTAGCATAAGCCTCCTGCTATTTATTTACATACCATATGCTTCCTAATGCACATTTGCACTGGGTGATTTTATTTGGATAGACAACTGAAACATCAAAAAAGTAACAACAGTTTTTGCACAGTGAGAGGCTTCTATTACAGCAGCTTGCTATCTACTGCAGAGTTCACTTCTCAGCTGAGCAGTTTTGAACGCAATATGAAGAGAGAAAGCTGGCACTTAGTTTCATTGTCACAATATTGAAAATCACCACAATTCATAACTATGCTCATTTCCCTTCCTTTAAAACAGTTCCACAGCTTCCAATACTACATTTTAGCTTAGTGTCCTGAAAAATACATTTATGCAAATACTCTGTCTGCTGACTGTCAGTAATTGTTTCTGGACCTGGCTGCCTACTGCGACTGCATTACTTATGTACAATGTCCAGAAGTTCACCCTTTCTACCAAGAGGTAGTAACTTACTCCCCATAGAGGCAGGAAGTTCAGATTTTTGAGAGAAAAGCCAGCAGAGCTGAGCATTTAACTGTTCTGTCCCCTAAGCAGCCCCCTAGTCAGGGGGTGTGTCACCCAAACCTGGCTGCAGCACGTGCTGTTTGTCCAGCTGAAGTGGCAGGGAACACAGGAGGGAGGAGAAGGGATTATCCAGGGAGTTATTAGAGATAGAGAGTGAAGCTGAGGTTTATGTGAGGGGCCTTAAAGGTTGAGTGTGTAGAGATTTTAGAAGACCTGTGGATTTGGGGAAGGCTTATGAGTGATGAGGCTGTAGGGTTAGAGAAGAATTGAGAAAAAAATCTACTGGCTTATTTTTCCTTTCTCCTGCTTTCACTTCTCTTTCTCTGTAAACTGCAAGCAAGAGATGTTTCTGTACCTGTGCCTAAGAATGGTGGGACTTTATGATACAGAAATAAAGGGATTTGAACCCCAAACCTTTGTATTGCACCCAGAAGCATTCTATAGGTTTATTATATTGTACCTATAGAAATGGATAGTTTCATAGTTTCTAAATATGCTTTCTATTTCCTTGAAAGCACTTGAAAGCTATGTTCATGAGCATAACAATGTGTTTATTAAGAAGGAAGTACTTAAAAAGAGCTATAGGTTAGTTGTTTTGGGGTTTTTTGTGTGAGAAAGGACAAGCTAGAGGGATGCATTGAAGTGACAGGGAAAGAAGCAAAGCCTGATACAGTAACATAATTAAACCATTAACAGATTTTGCTCAGTTCTAAGGGGATCCATGATTAATTTCATTTTCCTGAAGTGGGGCTCAGGTTGTCAAAAGACGTCAAAGCAGAGCTTTGATACCCATTAAACCTATATAAAGTAGTACTGCTTTGCAAATGTTTGCCACTCCAGTTTTCAATGCTGCTTGTCAGCTGAAAATTAGCAACATGCACAAAGCAGTTGCTAACTCAGCATCTCTGTGGCTTCCTAAATTCACATTCAAGTGAAGAACCTGATTTTTTCTTTTCCATATCCATTAGTATGTTTTTCCTTGCATCATGTAGGAAAACTCTAACTGGTACAAAAGAGAACTCTCTGTACTGTTATCTAAGTGCCTTAAGTACAATTTCATAAATGAGGAATGTTTGTTCCGAGTGGCTAAGTGAATAAAACTTGGAACCGCTGTGCTGGAAATTGAGTTTGTAATGCGAGCATTGCCAGAAGTGAACAATGTGCAATCCAAACTTTCAGCTTTGTAGGGCAAGAGAAATGAGATCTCTTCAACGTGAAGGGCTCGATGTGGACAGAGCAATCAATACCAGTCACTGGCAATGCTGAGAGGAGAGCTCCTGTCCTCCCACCGGAGGACTCCCGTCTTCCAAGCCACAGGGATGACAGTAATAGCTGCTGTTACTGTTTCCAGAGATGATGATGTGTCTCTGATGAAAAACTATTTAGCAGGAGCTTGGAGCATTTTCAAGTTTCAATTCAACAAAATATTGACAAATATATTTTAGGCTCATCATTCTGCAACAAAGTGCAACAAAGCAGTCCCTGTGTCCCACTGGAATGTGTGTTGAGAAGAGCAGCCACTCTACCACCTTAGGGAGAAACAAATTCTATCTCATTAAAATAAACACCCTTTGCAATAACAATGATAATTATGGATACATTAATTAGCTGGTTACATAAGTTGAATTCTATAAATTTCACTAATGTGCACACTTGCATTATGTGACTCAAAAGATCAGGATGTTTCATTAATATTTCTTATTCAGACACATTACAAATATTACTCTTCCCATCATGATAAACAGGTTTACAGTAATTTGAGTCAAATTACCTATTACATAACAATGCCTGGTTTCGCTTTGCAGGAGGTTAGAATGCTTTTGAGAAATTTACATCTATGGGGTGAAATCAGCATTTCCACAAATGGTTTATATATTGTGCCAATGGTGGTGATAAAATTAAGGGATTTTTAAGTATTTCTTTGGGAAGACTAACATATTTTTTTTCTTTTAGCAAGAACTAGAAATGCTGATTTATTCCGCTTTCCCATGCTGTGCATTCCTTCTGTGTATAGCTCAGTTTTTCCAAAAGACCAGTCTCAGGTGGCTCAGGACACCTGCACACCCACTGGGATTGTAGGCGCACACAGGAAACAGACTTTCTGGTGTGCTTTCCTCCCAAGATAATTTAGTGCACCAAAACTTTTCTGTAGCCAAAGACAGAAGGAGGAGACTACAGGGGATAAACCTCCAAACCAGGCTACCGTGTTTGACCAAAATGCAAATGGAACTTTATGGGTCCCCTTCTTTCTGCTTTGCCAACTCCTTTCTGCTCAGCTCCTATAGAAATTTGTGCAACACTTCCATCCAAAGTATTTATTCACAATTACACCTACAGTGAGAAGTCTTTGGTTTGATAGCTGTGCCTCTTTTGATCTAGAAATTATTTATGAGATAAACTTCATTTCTGTTTTGTGGTTTTCACCGCGGCTGTAACATTTAATTAAATGGTAATAAGAAAGATCAATACATGCCAAGCTCTTTGTAGCAAAAACTTTGTTTCTTTTGTATTCTACAGTGTCATTTTTCATATTAAAAATCATTTTACTGTGAAAAAAAATTGTTATAGATAGGTGCCAACAAAATTCTTCTTAATCTTTCCTTTTCGATAAAAGCACAAAAAGAGATCTTTATTTAAAATCTGTTTTATAGGAGGTTGGAGCATATGCCTAATAAAATTCTTCCTGGATTGCTGTCCTATATCCTTAGCTTCAGATAGCAAAGAATGTGTCTTGAAGTTATAAACCCTCTGAAACAGGGAAATAAAAGGGTATCTAACAGACCATTAAGTGCAGGGGTAGTAGTATCAAGCATAGCTTTAATGTCATAGAGATCTCGCCTTTTAGAAAGTTTCAGTGCACAGTGATACGAATTTTAACTGTGGTAGTCAAGTGTTTGTAGCACATATATGATCAGACTTAAACAAAAGAAAAATCTTGGTTTGTTTTTTTTTTTACCCCTACTTGGAGTGAAATACAACCCCAAAAAGCAAAAAATAGACCTTGGAAATTAGCATTACATCTTTATTCAATGTAAAAGCTAAAAACTGAAGTGAAGAAATTCTCAGAAAGCTACTGTTAAGTATTTAAATTAAGATGTTGAATTTTTGAGAAATCTCAGACGAAAAACCTTATTTTTGCCATAAAAGAGAGCTAAATTAATTTGGGATCCATAATCCTCTGAAGACCTCTTGACTGGAAGAAGCACTCAGAAATGAAAACCAGAAACACACAATACTAACTGCAGCTTTCCAGTGAACCTCAGGTCACCTGTCATCTCCGTCAAACTCCATTTTCCACTGCACTGAAGTGAATAAAACAAGTGGTCACCATAAAAATGCCTTTAATATGGCAGTTTCAAGTGTCATTAACCTCTGTTCCATCTGCTTAAGGAGAATGTGGCCATCTAATTGCCAAGAATGTTGTTACACACCAAGCAGCCAAGCACGTAGATTTATCATATAGAGTCTGAAAAAAACCAGCTCTCTTGATGTTTTACTGCTGTTTGTTGAATTTGTATGGATTTGCTCAAAAAGTGATTTGTAAGTTCCTCATTTGGTGTTTAATTCATATAGAGAAGGTGGATAAGCAATGGAAAATCAGAGGGTTTAACAGTGGTATATAGTCATTGTCTGTTGTTGATTCAGGGATTAACTTTTCTTTAGGAACTTTTAAACCATAAGAACTGAAAGCCCTTTAAGCAGTAGGTAGGTATCATATTTTCTTCACAGATGATGACAAAGGTGTGGCAGTGATAAATCATAGATGGAAAAACAGACACAGTAAATTTGTGTAAAGATCTGAGTGTTTTCTACTTGTCTTCTTGTCTCTGTACACACATTTTTACATCCTATCCTCCTCCACTCTTTTACTGTTCTACTCTTCAGTTCTTTCCAATTTAAACTACCCCTGTTTGTTCAACCTGTTGGATCCTGAACACTTTTGAAAAGGCTGTGTTAGGAATTTTAAGTTTAGCATTAAGAACTTAAAGAAAAGGAAAGGTCTTGGAAAAGATTCAGGACCGACTTTGTCAGCTCCCTCTAATGTACACTTGATTTATTTATCTCTCTTACTTTATTACTAATTCTCTCCCAACTCGATTTGCTAAGGAATAAGGAAGGTTTAGTGAAAAATGGGAAAAGGAAGGAAAAACCCATGAAATTCTATGGATGTGCAGGGAACTTGAGATGAAGCATTCCTAATAAATATCTCTTTAGAATTGCTTTTGCTGAAGACATTAAATGAAGCATCCCATTTCTTTTCCCTGCATCCAGATCAGAATTTTAAATAGCTACAAGTAAAAATCCCTCATGCCCCAAATAGTATGAAATGTGCTGTCAACATATTCTGGTGTGCTGGCTGGAAATGTTCATAAGTTAATAAAAGTGAACCGATTTTCTTCAAAGGTGGGATGTTTTGACATTCTTGGCAAGGTCAGTAAGTCAGATTGGAGTTGCAAGTGTTTAGCTTCAGCTTCTCTGAGTCCAGAGCCAAAAAGCAGAACTGGAACTTTCAGGAAATGAATCTCCTTTTAAGTACTTAATAATCAAAGGAACAACCTGAGCAGTTGAATTATTTTTCTTTTTTTTTTTTCCCCTCATATCTCATAAAATATAAGGAAAGGTGTCCCAGAAGAATTTTTTTTGAGAAAGTTCTGAGTAAAATAAACTGAACGAAGCATCAAATATAATGTTTTGGCAGGATGTTTAGTATAATATAAATTATGGGAAAACATTTTAGGTAAGACGGAAAAGAAATATTTGTGGTCATATACATAGTTCCTGAGATTAAACTTTTTAATCAAAATACTTAAAAGTAATAAATCTATTAATATAATACAATTAACTGATACTATTAAACCAAGCTGTTTCTGATTCTGCAAAAATCAGCTACAGCAGAGACATACCCACAATTGCTATAACTTCTGAATAATTTGTTTGTAACTGTATCTCCATACAAACAAAAATGTATTTAGGAAGAAAATAATTAAAAAGCATAAATAGAAGCCTTTTGAGTGCTCATTTCTCACTTTGTAATGATTAAGAATTTGGGTTGTTCCAGTGTGCTGGTTTATTGCATAGCTGCATTAAAAACTTATGTTTCCTGAATTAAACTGTGGTTTAGTAATACTTTCTAGAAATAAATATTCTTATTTATGAAGGAAAATCTCTATATTTCATCATGCAAGTAAAGCAGCAGCTTTTAAGAGAGAATTGAGTTCAACAGATATGTGTAGCACATGCCTGGTTGGCTGTGAGAAAAGTTAAAATGTCTAAGATTTTAAAGTTATTTTGGAAAATATCAGAATATTTCTTTGGGTACCATGGCTGAAGTGTCCTTCTGTTGAACTACAGAAGAGTGGATGTCTGTAAATCTCAGAGCATTTATATTTGAACAGAGTGATTGAACTTACAGCACTGTATGCTTTGAATTAAATGCACACTCATCAAAAGAATTAGAGAGGAATTGTAAGCTGAAGTGAGCACTGGTGGGAAGATGCAGTTCTCCTTTGTGTACTTGTCATCTATATGAGATGCAGTACTTGAATGTAATTTTCTCATTTTGAAATGAATATTTAATTAAATTACTTTAGAAATACTTATGGTTAATGAGAAAACTCAATTTGCCAAAAGTGTACTCTTGGAATACTTTTGTGACATTCCAAGCTTGAATCCTCATATGCAAGTATTATGCAAACATTATTGCTTTGGCAAGTGACCTTTACCATGAGTTGTTTTGTAGTTGAGCAAGGTTATTGAATTGTCTGGATTTTTAGGGGTTTGTTGGTTTTTTTAGCAGTGGTTTCTATGACGATGTTACACATAAGACACGAAGACTAATTGCTGACAGTAAAAGCATCTGCAATTGTAACTGGTGCTTTTCTGCATTTTGAAATGTCAGGAAATGAGACATTTAAAAAATTTTAAAAAATTTATTCGTTAGCATTTCCTGAAATGTGTTTGCCATGGATGGCAGCTCATCTTTTCCAGTAAATGTGAGAACTGTGATTGTGTCCAGCTTTTCTTTTCCAGCTGTCACTAGCAGAGTGTCATAATATTTAGAGATACACTCTATACCTGTCAGAGTTTGTTACAGTTCAGTGATGCATGATGAAGTGTGAGGGACACAGTCTTCCTACACTACTCACGGTATAAATGCAGTGATGATACTTCACAATGACTCCTTGCTCAAGGTCAGTACAAAGAAACTCGTCTGTGGTGCTCAACAGCTCACTTATTAATTGCTGAGTTCTAGAACTTGAGGCCAATTTCTTTTATATGCCTGTAATTTTATGGAAAGATTCCCGGCTCTTTATGAGAAATGCAACAAACTTTTGTAACAAGTGCAATTTTTCCATGCAAATTCTTTCAAAATGAACTGATTTAATCATCCGAAATTATTTCTTTGCTCAAATCCTTTGAAATGAAATACGATAGCAATAAGCTTTTGCTATTTTACCTGAGGATTAGTCCTGCTGGTGTTTGAAGATATAACTGAAAGGGTACCTCTGACTAATACTTATTCTGGTAATTTTTGTAAAACTTTGAAAAAAAATTAAAACTTGCTAGCTAAGGGATTATTATAAGCATATAAGAATAATATACACCTAACTCATTAGCCTCATTCTTCTGTTTTGCTAAAATATGCAATTTTAAGGCTTTAACACCTCAGGTGCTCTTGGCTTATTTTGTGAATGCCATTTAAATGCATGCTAGTGGGAGTTACTCCATTAGAATATTTGCATGTGCTACTTTTCTAGTTGCTAATTATCTAATAAAAATACTTGCTAATTTACAGATGTTCTGTTGCTACACTATTGTCCTGAACCTTTCTTTCTCCTACACTGTTCCCTTGAAATCATAGGGCCATAAAGGAGGTATGTAATTGCATTACTAATGGCGTACTGAGGTGTTTAGATCCTTGAAAAGGCTTCTTTTTAGTTACTGCTTTCATCCAAAACAAATACGTAAAAATATCTCAATTTTCTGCAAGATCTACAACTCAGCAAACTTGAGCAACATTTTCTTTTTACAAAAAATGCTGTTTAAATCACACAGAAGAAAAATTCCTTCACACAGAACAGTTTCAAGTAGAAGGGAGTTTTGACAATCTGAAAGTTGTTATGAAAAAAATACCTTTAAATGACAATATGGGAGGAAAAGTTCAGTGCATTTTCTTAAGACTGCCCATCTTTGACAAGCTGTTCACCAAAGCTCCTGGGTAACATCTCTCCAAACCTGCAAACAAATCCGTGTAGCAGATGCCCTGGTGCAACGGGGCTGAGGTGGCTCAGATCCTCGGAGTGGACTGTCTACTACTGTGCATCCTACTCACTTCCAAGTGTTAAAATTCATGGCACTTCTGGGCCAGTGAGGGGGCGTGACCCTCCTGATGGTTTTAGTCATCATCTGTCTCCTGTCTTGTATTGTAAAATTTGAGAGGAAGACATCATCACGTTTTCCTGCTGTGTTTTGGGGTAGGGTTTACTTGTTTGGTTTGGGTTTTTTGTTTGTTTAGGGGTTTTTTTTTTGTCTGTGTGATTTTGGGATTTGTTTGTGGGTTTTTGCTTGTTTCTTTGTTGTTGTTGTTGTTGCTTGTTTGGTTTGTTTTTTTTTTTTTTTAACTGTACTGAATATAAAAGAGAAGTAAGGCTAAAGTGAAACATGCTGTATAGTCTAGTACATCTGCTAGTTTAAAAAGAGCTTATCTGAGAGTCAGAAAGCCAGCAGCCAGTTTGGTCAGTTTGCTTTCCTGGCACTCACATGGGACAGGAGCAGGGAGATGTGTCCTTGCTTGCTACAGGTTTTGACTCCTTTCATATCACTTTAACCTCCAGGGCAATGATGTGTAGGAGACCAGAACTTCAGCTTCCAGCAAAGGCTCCCTTCACAGATTTGAGTGAAAAAATAGTATCTGTTTCTTTCTTATGTAACAGAAGGAAGCCTGGATGCCACTGAAAGGCCTTATGAAAAGGTCGTAAGACAGGGGGATTTTGGGGTTCTTTTGCTTTTGGCTGTGATGTAGGTTAGTTCACCTACACATCAATTGATATCGCTATCAGAAGATTCTGAATAACTTAAAATATGCTACAGAGATTACAAAAATTGGTCTCAGGTGTACATTTTGCTGAAGAACTAAACTGCTTTAAGCCCTTAAAACTTTACCCTTACCCTCAGCATTTGTCTTGTTCATTGAAAAGCAGCCCAACATCCAATATTCATTTTGCTTTTTAACATTAAGACAGAAAAACCTACAGAGCTACAAGGGTATGAACTGAAGGTGTAGAATATTAGGCATGAAACTTAAAGTCCTACAGTAAAGCTTGCAATAATTTAGAGAATGCATCCATAGGATAAGTTCTTAAAAATTACTTCAGTTACAATCCATGAATCAATTTATCATGTCTGCTCCTTTCCTTAAATATTTATCTGAAATATCTCTGGCTGGATAATTGTAAAGGGATCAACAGAAGAGAGACGAATTTTTCTGAAGGTTTAAAAAAGTGCTTATACAGAGGCTGAAGATCTCAATGTAGTTGGCAGAATGAAGGTTCAGGTGAGCTGGTTAAAGTTTATCTCATCTGTAGGGAGAAAATTGCTAGCTGTAAGTTGAGTTCTTTAATGTAGCAGGCAATGGTGTATCAAGATCCTATAAAGAGAAATGGAATTTCTCAAAGGTTTCAGGGATTCTCTATCACTAAATAAATGTTGTGTGGTTGATGCATAAACTACTGGGGGCAATTCTTTAAGGTATGTTACGGATCAAGTCAGACTGGATCATCCTAATGGCTCCTTGGTGGGCCATTGGTTTGGTCCTTCTACAGGCATTGAAATGTCACCTCCTCCGAAAGTGTGCATCATTCTTCCTTTATGCACACACAGATCTTTTCTTGCATTTTCATAGTTTATGAGATCTGATGTGTCTCATCATGAGGTAGGACAGCAGCTGACAGGTCTCTATTACAGTTGTCATAGCTTACTGGAAAATAATTGCCAGTGCAAATAACTACAATCAGTTTGTATATCTTCTATTATGTTTCTAATCAATAAAGGCATGTATTTCTGTTTTTCTGCCTTATTGTAGCACACTATAACCTATTTTGCGTCAAACATCACAAACCTTTGCAGTCCCATAGCTAAGGAAAATATTGGAATATATTAACAGCAGGTTGTCATTAGTTTGAGTTGGTCTCCTTCCGTGAGTGAACTATGTATTGGCTGCCAGGTTGTGTGTGGAACAATTTTCACTGGTGTAGCATAAACCCCATCATGCAATGTCAATTACTGAGACCATAAATTGTACTTTAATTTTTTCTCCTTCTGCAGTATTTAGAAACAATTTAGACCCCTTCAGCACTTGGAGATTTACACTGAAATTATTGCCACCAAATTGTTTTTTTAAGCATAGATTGCAAATCTTTTAAAGCATTTATTTGAATTTGTGTCATATGCTGCAATTAACTTGCCATTACTTGCAGCTGCCCTTTCCTATGAAAAGATTAGAAGATAGGAATTTATAATCAGGGACCCTCAACACAGCTGTCAGAAAAGACTTGGGATCAGTACAAGTAGTCTCAAGGGACAACTTGAAAGGCAGATTTGAACTGTGAACTTCTATGTCAGAATTTTGATTGCCAAGGACCCTTCTAGGTCACACAACAATGATAATGAGAACTACAGACTTAAATGCTCTTGGACAAAAGTTTATTATAACCGCACAGAGAAATAGCCCAAATATGTCACAGCAGATTCATGGTTATTACTGAAACAATGCATTAATGTTGGCAGTCACTTGAAATATGGTATGTATATAATAGTTTCATTTAGTATCACTTAAAGGTCTCTACTGCAAAGAGGCATGACCTGTCACTGATGTATGCTGCTATAACAAAATATGAGAGTTATCCCTTTCCTTTGACAAATTTCAGATCACTCATCTACTGCGCAAAATGAGAAGAATGTAGGATAGGTTATAAAGAATTTAATTTGGCTTTGTGCTATGTGTTTCTTATTCTAGAAATTCAGGTGATATTCCCCAAAATAAGGAACGTCAGAACATTAGGTATAGGTTTTATTTCAATTTGGAAAAACAGCCCTTTACCCATAATGTAAAGAGAAAGTAGCTTTGTAGGTCCTTGGGTTTTAACCTGTTCAGTTGTGATGGCCAAAGATGTTTCATTTGAAATAACGTTCCCAGATATATGTAGTTCATTCTGAGATTCATAATTCAGAAAAGAAATGTTGTATGCCAAAATAAATATATAATAAGAGAGTGTCTGTCTCTGCCATAGAGATGACAGAAACAAGATGAAATTATGTCTTTTCTAAGGAAAGTAAAACTTTTCTTCTCTAGTCTCTGTCTGCTGTTACCTTTGGAAAGAATCAATGTTTATGTTGCTGTTGAGGTGTTGTGACATGGTTTTCAAACTGACTTGCATGTCATGCCATGGTGATTGGGAAGACAGTGAATGTCACCAGCTTTCAACAGGAATATGGAAAACAAGATTAGTGCCTCCATATAGTGCAGTAAATAACTGCCATAGCAGCTGATGCTACAAAGACTGTGAGTTTGTATTTTACCATAAACTCCGATAACTCTGCAGTGACAGCAATGATTTCAAGATCTCTATTGCTGCAATTTTTAAATCACTACAGAAATGAAATAAGGAAAGACTGTGGAAATTCTTGGAAAAAGAAAAACCAACTAAAAATCTTGTTTTACACTTAAAAGAGCAGCTGCAGTTTATTCTGATAGCGAAATCTATCAAGTTTGACATTGTATTTCTAAAACGCGTTCAGCAGTGTAGCCCTATTGAGGAGACCGTATTGACTGTGTAATTCAGGATGCAACAAAACAATGAAAGAAGAGTTTAATAAGGTGGAACTGATTGGGTTGGACATTCGTATACCTCTGTGAGTATTGTTTAATTGTCCATGAGATTGAGTTGTTAAATAAGCAGACTAATACAAACTGAGTAACACAAGAAAAAGAACTAATATGAGATCACAGAAATAATTTTGTTTCTAATATATAGTTCTTAATTATAGTGTTCTACACTCAATGCTGTATGCTTGAAAGCTTACAGTTCACATCTGTGGTGAAGGAAGCAAAATAAATGTTATTTGTCAATACTTTAAATTTCACTCAGGTACATACAACATGTGCTTGAATTTTAAGACATGGAACAATTAAAAGATTACTTGGTTGACACTGTAGGTATGCCTGGAAGGTGTAATAGACAAAAGTTTAGGTTGAATTTTTGATCTTATTTTACAAATACAGACTGAGTGGCTGAGTGAGAATCAGATGTCCACATCAGGAATGCACACAGTATTGATTCTTCATTTAAGGATAATGGTCTGTCTGTCTTTCAGATGTAAACGTATCTGTTCTTTCTCGTTCAGCTGTGCCAGTGGAAAGGTTTTAATCCTGTTTCAAAGTCCAGCTGCTCCTCATTCTGTCTGCTGGGGGTTATCCTGCTCCCAGCTGTGCTGGGTGGGTTGCCAGGGCTCACTTAGCCCATTTCAATCAGAATCACCTGGGCTTGCAAAAAAGCACTGATTAAATAAGTGAGTCTAAGCTGGGGTTAACTTTTTTTGGCAAAGAGGGGTCAGTTGGCTGAGTTGGCTTTCACCGTGTCTGGGAAAAAGTAAGTGGCTACTGCCTTTAATTTGTCACTATTTGTTTATTCCACCCGACTTAGTGACTCCTCGAGATGACCCTGGACAGCAACTGGTTGTTGTGCTGAGGGGAGACTTTTTAAACTGTGTTGGTCCTGACCATCCTCACATAACCCCATGAGAAGTTTGACAGCTACAAGGGTGTTCCACAGAGTGTTTGTGCAATGGTGTATGTGTGGTCTGTGAAGGCGGTGGGGATAGTGGTGATTGTTGTTCATCTGCAAGATTGTACAGTAAGTGGGGGAAAAAAATGGTTCTTGGTTTGCTGCCATCTGTTTTCATGTAAATGGCATGAGGTGGGGAGATGGAAATGAAGATATTTTATTTATCTTGCTTCCAAGGCTGCTTCTGTGCTTTCTGCAGTCGTTTTCTTAAAGACCCTTTTTTCCTAGGAAGTCTATGTAACTTTGTGATTTTTGTGTTTTGTAATTTAGGCTATATTAGGGGCAAACTGTTGGGTGGTTGTGAGAAAAATGGCTAAAAAGTAGTTCACTAGCCAGCATTTTGTAATGGTTGGCTCTTCAGTTATTAGTAAAGGCAAGCAAGCATGAGAGATAATGAACTTCAGCTGAATATCACCTGAGCATCTAAAAAGTGCTCCCTGGGGACCAATGTTGACTAAATTTTAGAAACACATTTCTAAATAGCTGATTTAATGACATGTTCTCTGCTTCACTGTTTCATGGTGAGCTGGGTATGATACTTTGAGAAGCTACGCAGTATTTTGGATTTATGATAATTGATGTGGGGTGTCTGCTGTAAGAGTGACTTATTTCATGTGAATTACCACTCAAATTTCTTCACAAGTGTCCCTTTGTAGGCTAACATACACTATAAGTAATTTAATTTCTGTTAATCAAGAAAACAGCTGTTTCATCAAATAACCACATTTTGAATTTTGCCAGCATTAACAAGCAGTGAAAATGCTTTCCAAGTAGAAACTCTGCAGGATTCTAAGTTAACAGGAAGATATCTGTGGTTTACACCAAGGAGGATCTGACTCATAATCATTAGCATTTTACCAATGCACTGTAAAAGATAAATAGGTTCTTAGAGCTAACAGAGAGCACTGGATGTGTTGGCACTGCTGTTTGTGGGAATGAAAAGTCAGAATGAGATGGATTTAAATATCTGTGGTGCACTAGTCAGATTAATCATGTGAGTTTACTTTGACAAAATATGGAATGCTGGGGAAACATTTTACCATGAGGAGTTTGTTCTCTCTGCCCTCTTTGGGACTGTTGGATATGATGGGTTGTGCTGTAATCACTCTGAAACCTCAGGATATGTTTGAGTTGAATTACATTGCAAAGCTATAAAATAAAGTTCATTGCATTAAAAGTAATTATTTAAAATTCAGTAAATTCAGATGAAATGACAGGAGCTCTTCAGCTATTAAAATGAGTTCATTAAGTTATCAAAATCAGGCATATGTATTTTGCATAAATCAGGTAAAACTGTGAATTCTAAAACATTGATGTAATTTTTCTGACAGAAAGGTATTATAGAGTATAAGTAGTTACATTCATAATAAAATGTGGTATTTGGGAAGCGTATTTTACAGGACAGATTTTTCCCCTGCTTTCCACCCTTAGACACTTATCACCCATTCTCAGTTTTTCCCTACCTGTTTGTTGGTGTTGATTCTGGCTCTGGCTGACAGAGGGCAAAATATGCTCATATACCAGGAGAGTGACTCATAAACTGCACTGAATTTACTCTCCAAGAGAATGCTCCCCTCATACTTTTCTTGGCAACCATTAACAGACACTTTAGAATGCTGCCAGGGCTCCAGAGGATCCTTGATATCGATCTTATCTGAGGAGAACGTCTGCTACCCTGGTCTTGATCTTCCTCAAGTATTGTGCACTCCAAAAGTGCAAATTTCAGTCTGCCTAGCGACATGTAGTTTTAACAGAAGCAAAGAAAATCAGAATCTCTTAGTAAAGGAATATTACAGCAATACAGTAACAAAGTCAAGAGGGATATGCATTAAGATTTCTATAAGATTATGTATTATCTCCTGGATGGAGATTTGAGAGCCTCTTGGCACACCTGCCTGGAAAGAAAGTTGCGTGAAAGAGAAAAGAAAGTAGAATTTATAACAGGCAAGTGAAGTAGTCACCATTTTGTTTTGTGAAATAATCTACAATTAGAGAGGAGTCATCACGACATGAAAGGCTTGTGGCACTCTGCCACTGTTGTACTGCTGAGCACAGGTGCAAAAGAGAGAGTTTAATGTAGAAGACCCATATGTTGTAAGGCCTCAAAAGACTCAAGGAACCTTGTTCCAAAGCTAAGTCCTGAATGTAGGTTCCTCAAGCTCCTACGTAATTCAGGTCCTTTATATTTTTGTTAAGATAGTCTTTTATAACCTGGTCACAGATTTTGCCTTTTTTCTCAGGAAAAAGCAAAAGTCGTAGTATCGTCCTTGCCAAATTTCTAGTTTAAAGTATTAAAGTACAGGATCCTTTTTGACTATAAAAAATAGTCAGATTGTTTCTAAAGTGCAGGTAAAATGTATATTTATAATTCTTGGGAAAAAAATAATATATTTTATCTGAAGTGTATGCACTCTTGGGAAAAAAAATCTTTTTTAAGTGTTAAACGTGGAAAATTTTTAACATAACAATTAACATTTGGTAAAATTATAGGGAATAAAAATAAATATATTTCCTTGCAATAAGAAAAATCAAGTGATCATACACCATTTCACATTGGGAAAAGTAGTTAGAGACTGGCAACTCAGACCATATGAGATCAAGGCTCTCTATGCAGGAAAATAGTTGAGTGCTTACTTTTTAATGTAATTTTTTTAACTGTCATTTATGAACGTAATTTACCAAAAATGCCACAATTGACTAAATTTTTTATTTGTGGAGTTGCAGAATTACCTTTGCATACAGTGACTATGCATCACTTTAATCAAGTACACATATCAGTTTTGATAATTTTTCTGCCAAATTAGCAAAATACCTTGTATTTCCAGTTTATGAAGCAATTGCTGCTTATGTGTTATGAGAGTAGACAATATCAAATTCTGATGCAGACAAATAATGTAAGAAAGCTGAATGACGTTTGCAACTTGTGATATGATTGATCTATTTTAATGCTTGTGGACTCATCTACTTTTAAGAGGGCTGAACCCATTTCAGGCTGACACTTGAAAATCACAATAAAGCATTAGAGTAAACTATTTAATCCCAATAGGAAATGAGATGAAGTAGACAAGAACTTGGCTGCTATTCTTCTCTGTAAAATCCCACAGAGGGGGGGGCAATGTGAAGACCGAAGAGTGAAATTTTGGGGTGGTTTATTGACATGCAGATTTCTGTCAGTACAGAATTCTTTGAGAGGTGTCACACCATCCATGTGTCTTCATTAAAGTGAGAAAGGCTCACATCAGTGGCTCTTCCAGCCAGAAGGGATAATCTTGGCAAATCACCTTGCACAGACCAGAGTGGGCTTTCTGGTAATGTGCCAGCTGTTAATTTTTCTTGCTGAATAGTAATTTTCTTTCCTTGATTTTTCAACATCATATAAAATACTGTTATTTAAACTGCTTCTTAAAGGCTTGTAGAGCATTTTAAGAAGTTTTGTTTGAACTCAAACATTGTGTTAGGACTCAAAAGTTAAAAGAGGGCTAAACCTAAGATACCCAAGATCTCAGGAAACTGTAACTTCATCAAGAATGGATTTCATTGAAGATAGTGAACTGACAGATGACATTCCAGAGGGACATCATGGCATCTTCTCATAATAGCCATGAAAGTGGTTTCTTTCTCTGTTTTTCTTGCTCCTGTTGACATCTACAGATATCTGCAGTTTGGTCTCAGTGGGAAAAGACAAAATTAGTGACCATTTGTAAAATGCGTGTATGTGTAGTTGTTATGCCAGCACTTCTGTTGTGGCCAACATTTCCCAGATTACATATTCATTTTTAAGTGAAGTCTGTATTGCCTGCCCACCTGTAGCAGAAGAATGCATTTCCCTGGTGCCCAGAGGGTCTGTTCCTGTTGATTGTCTAAGCAGCTAAATTAATACAGTGTCTGTGGGCGAGGAATGTTTTACTGCCTTGCTGGAATAGAGAACCAGAGCGATTCTGGCGAGGAAGAAGAACCCTGCAGCTTTTGTGAAAACACAAGGCCATGAGGAGCAGCAGGTTCTTCCCTCTGGGATCAAAACCAGTTGTTCTGGACTGTAGGGCTGTATGAGGGACCACCTGGAATCCCAGCTGACCCTCTGGATTAGGCTGTGCTATTTACTTGTTGGGAGCAACGTAGCTCTTGTGGTTCCTCGCTATGGTAAATTATTTGGCCAGAAAACAAAAACCAAACCAAAAAACAGAGAGAGGGAGAAAGTGATGGGATACAAAGAATAACCTTGCCTTTTGGTTGCAAACTGGAGACCAATGCTCCAGGTACAGTACCACAAAGCACATGCTATTCTTCCTGCAGTAGGAATCCTTTACTTAATACTTTACTTCGGGTAGAATTTTCTTTAGTGGTGATTGTTTGTTGTAAATGTAAAAAGCCAAAATACAGTTTTGCAACATTTAGGAATTGTACCTCAGCCAAAGTGGCTTACATTCATTTGAAACATCATCTGTCTCAGTAATTAGAATACTTACAGTTAGCAGGGACCTGGCCCAAACTATTTGTTTTTGGACTGTGTTCTGTTTAAGCATCTGCCCTTGAGTTAATTTTTTAAAATTTCTCAGTATGTTCTAGCTGTGGTCTGCATATTTAATTCCTCTTGGATATTTTGATAGCATTATGGATGCATGATGGTTTCAAACTAAAAAAATCTTGATTTTTCTGGGTGGATAGAATATAGAATTATAGTGTTTTCCATTATGAGAAAATCTTTCTCTCTTTTTTTTAATTCTGCAAAATTTATATTTCTAAAGAAAGTTTAAAACCTTTAGGATGTGAGTGAAAGAGTCCAATTTTCACCTCTGTGACTTTCTAACATTAAAAAAAATGCGTTAGAAAAGTGGGAAATTCTGTGACAGTATGAGCAATAAATATTATGCTAGAGTAGTAGGAAATTATATTAATTTTGTTAATTTAAAGTACAACCATTCCAGTTCAATTACAGTATTTTAAAGGCCTACTTTGGGACTAGCTTGATGTATTTGCCTAATGTTGTTCTGTGAGTTACTTTACTGATACCTCTATTTGTATTCTTAAGAAGAGATGCAGAAATCCTGTTTTAGAATATTAAAATATTTAAGAACATTGAAATAGCTGCCACTTGAGAAATTTTTCTGGACATCAGTCTCTCAAAATCAAAGTAATATGGAAATATTCGCAGAATTTTAGTTCCAGAATTTAAAAAAAAATCAACATCTTTAAAAAAAATCAATCATCATCAATATTAATTAGTAAATAGAGGGAAAATTTCTGGTACTTTTTGGTTTCATTTTGGATTTCCTCTCATTCTTCATGGGTAAGAAGAAAAGGAGCGATATGCTTAAAAAGAGAGCATTGGTGATGTAAGTTGAGGAACTCTTGACAGAAAATTGACATAAGACCCTTGATCTTGTACCATACATAATTGTAATATCAGTGTACTGTGTGCCTAGATCTGCATCTACGTCTATGTAGTTGTCATGCAAAAGAGGATCTTTTTTTTTTTTCCCCAAGAGAGTTACAAGATCATATAGAGCTTAAGAAAAAACAAGAATTTCGTATGCGTCACTTTTTAATCAAATATCTCAAACTACTACACAAAAATGAGAGCCAATATTCCAGTTAGAGCTGCAGAAAACAAGGTCTGGGGTGTTAATACCACACTGCAGTTCGCAGGTTCAATCTGGGCAGAGAGAGGGGGGGAAAACTCTGCTTCTCTTATTTCCACTGTACTGTCAGCTCTGACAAATGCCATTTAGTGTTTTCCTGTTACTAGGTCACTGCTAATGACACCTGAAATGTAGATGTGAAGTGAGAGTGTGAAAAATGCTTAATAGCTGTTTTGTCAGGGAAAAGTTATACATAAAACCACTTTGTACTTTTTATTGGAACAATTCAGCTATTAAAGCATATTTAACAATTCCAATTTTTTGATGCGTGGTATGCTGTAATTACCATCAATTTTTATTATTTTTGGCAAATGATCATTGCTGTGCTCTGAGGACTTCACCTAGACAGATTTTTCCATTTCATGCAACACAAAAGCAGTTTTTTAGCTCCTATAGCAATGCTTATGTTCAATCCACCATATGGTTCAAAGGCTTAGCAATACATGTGTTTGGATTTAGATTGGCTTCCACTATCCTAGAAGTTAAGCTCAGTCATTTAGAGCTCTTAGAAATCATCCTAGAACAGTGAATTTAATTGACCACTGGTTAGTAAGAAAATAGTATGTAGAAAATATTACAATTGAGTACCCTTAAACCCAATGGAGTTACTGCCTCATGCTAAGGAATCCTTAGCCATATCATATTTTAGATCCAGTCATCAAGCTTTGGTTTGCTAGTTCATATTCTTCGGACAGAACTGAGTGACTGTTGTGAAATATTTAGCATTTTCCTGAACCATCATCTTTTGTGTAAAAACTTAAGTATGTTTTGATTTTATTGGTATCGTGTTTGACCGCTACATTCCTTTTGCCTTCCTTAAGTAGTGATGACAGCAGAGAAAGACATTTTAGAGTAAATGAATATACTTCTAGGCTACTTAAAAATGTTACAGTTCTTTCTGATCAAACTGAAGATGAAACTTGGCTTTGTATTTATGCTCCATGTTGAGTACCACCATGAGAATGGCACTTTAACTCTTTGTACCAAGTGGTGTAGTGAACAATGCGCTGTGTTAGGCACAGCTCAGTAGTGGAAACAACAATATATCAGCAAAAATTCATCCGGCTTTCCTTGGCCTTGGGTGGCACTGGGGACTCCTGTAGCTCTTTTGTCAGTAATGGGTCTTCATAAGTGGATCTGGTCTTCAGATTCCCAAAGGATGATTTTGTCCCCTGTGCCTGCTTATCCAGATGATGTCTGAGACTTTCAGGAGCTTTGTCATTGTCTGCCTTGTAACTAAAGGACGTGCTCTTGGCTGTGCTCCAAGATAATCCATTCAGTTGCTCGATGCCCTGTAGCCTGGGGATAGGGAGAAGGTGACTCCACCAAATGATGAAGACTCCATTCTTATTGGCTGGATGGCAATTCTCTACGATAACAAAATAAAGTAATTAATGTATCTTAATTATAGTCCTCTTTGAAATCCATTGCCTTAGCATATTTTTCCAATAATGTGCAACTAAAAGAACAAACCCAGAAAATATACAGATGCAACTTTGTTAATAATTCATACACACATTCTAAGTGCAGTTTGGATAAGGTACAAAACCAGAGGAAGTACTGAGCGCTTCTCTTTTTTTTTTTTTTTTTTTCCTTTTCAACAACTTGGTTATGTTTTTTTCAAAGATTCTTTTCCACACTGTATTGCTTTGGGAATCATGAACACCGCCATTACCTATCTGCAGATTACATTGAAAAATGCTGATTTCTTTTAATTGCAACTAACTCATCAGTAAAATTAGCAAAGATTTTGAAGGGTATGAGAAGGTATCTTCCCTGAGTTTGTGATAGCCATGTATCTTTCTGTCCAGAAGAGATTTTAAGAAGCCTTAGTATTTTGCATTTAATTTAATTTCACAGATCAGAAAGGAAGTAGTTGTAGACTTCCATTCTTTTTCTACCAAAATTGAGGGGAAAAAAAAAGTAAATTTAAAAGCCATTGGTTGCATGCATATTTTTCTGGCAAACCATTCTATCCCTTTCTTATGTAAATTTTTGAGGCAGATGTGATTTATCTGTCTCGTTGATATGAAACAGGGGGAAAACCAAGGCTGCTCTTCTCAACTGATGTGGGTTGCTTTCCATTCTGATTTTATTGTTATAGAAAAATAAGACAATTTCAAAATCAGTTTGAGTCAATAACAGAGTAATAGCATCCTAAAATGATATTATTATTTATTCATGCTTAGTTAAATATAACTGTAACATGAAATAAATGATTATCTGTTTTGGATATAATTTCATAATAAGGCCTTTGAAGGTCATTTGGACTACACAACTAATTAATGTTTTATTTCCAGCCTTCCTTAATTATTCTTGCCAGATGGTCCTTTATTTGTGTTATTGCTTGGAGTTTCCAACTGAGGTTGTTTGATTGTTGAAGAAAAATATGTGATGGCACCATAAGATAACTGTAATTGAATTGTTAGGTATGTTAGAACATCCAAGCCTTCTGTCCCTGCTTTAGCCACATCTGGGAAATAAGTTTGTTAACAAAGTGCTTTGGCACCTCATTGAATACTTGATGTGATATATGAAAATGTTTAGAACAAACTCAATTAGCATAAAAGCCTTTAGAAATAGAACTCCGGTAGCTTCTCATTCATTTATGAATTACAAAATCTTCTGGGTAAAATGCACAAATGGGTAAATTACCAGGTGGTTGGTTTTGTTTAGGCTTTTGTTTGGTGGTGTTTGTTGGCATCTGACTTCCTTTTCTCACATCTAGACAATATTGCTTTTGTGTTTATAGCAGGGTATCTTTATAAAAGACAAAATAATGTGATGAAAGCATAGTAATAGTCAGAATATTTGGATATTAAGTTAACTTTGGTAAATAACATCTCAGGAGGGCTGGTTTCTAAGAGGGTTAAGTTCAACACTGGCAGATGTCAGATTTGGGACCGGGAATGTAAATACAGCATTTACAGTAAACTGTTTTGTTTTAATCAGTCATCAACATTGTTTGCCTTGCGCTAGTAAATAAGTATCACACTTGTTCTTTGAAAGTCCCATGGTACCAGGTTCTGTATAGCAACAAATAAACATGCATATTCTAAAAAAGCAGAGGAAACGAGAGGAAAAATGGTGCATTCTAGTACACAAATGCATAACTTTGTTCCAAATACTTGTTTCATTTCTTCTCTCTTTTCATGGCATGGTTTTCACCATTTTTCTATAATCATTGCAAGGAGAAGTTTTGGGAAATGGAGATGGGTTTACAGAAGTAACTCAGTATGTTTTACAGATGTGTGTCAGGGGTAGCTGGGAAGAAAGAACTGAGGTATTTGTGTGGGAAGTTGATTAATGGACAAATAAGAAACGTATTGACCCAAAGGTTCAAGATCAGAAGGAAAAATTGGCTCATCTAGAAAGTGAAAAGTGAGATGTATCTTTGTTCCATTCATAGCTGTGTCCTTCAAGAGACTTGGGTAAAATGTTCTATGAAAAAAAGGTAAATCAACTACGAATCAGAAATCACAAGAAAAAGCTTACCATAACAATGGATAAGAGCTTGTTGAGTAAGAATAGCTTAGAGAAGATGGCTTTTCTCTGTTGTTTTGTTTTGTATTTACTAGCGTAATAGAAAATGCTCCAGAAGAAAGCTATCGTTCTGGTTGTGGAAATTAGCTCCCAGTGTTGAAAATACGGATGTGCTATACCAAATTTCACCAATCTAGCACAGCATTTAGAAATACTGGTAAATGTTTGTGCCGCCTCGTGCTGTTGGAGTAGGTGTTTAGCAGCACAGTGTATCTCCTTAGCAAATCCTCACGAGTCATTTGAGGAGCAGTTTAGCTGAGCAGCAGAGAAATCCTCTCCCCCTCAGCCAGTATCAGAGATGTGTGTTCTTGGCTTCTGAGTGCTCTGAACGTAAAACTCTCTTCGGATGCTAGGGAAGATGGGAAGCAGCTGCTGCCTTTCAGAGCACAAATGTAGGGCTTTCAGAGCATGCTGCATCTGCCATGGAGCAGGATGGAGCCCGACAATGAAGCCCAAAACACAATACAGATGCATCAAATTAAGGCTCTGCCCACTGGTGTCTGCTGCTTCCTCTGTAATTCAAGCGTTTTGTGCTTTAACTCATTCGGTTGTTAAAATGCTATAAATATGCATTTTCTGAATTGCTGCTCTGAAAAATGGGACCCTGGAGCTGGTGGTAACATCTCCTCGGCAGAGGTGGAGTGAGTGGGCACTTCTGTCAGCTGCAGGAGATCTGCCCATTCATATTTAAATCCAGTCCTTGTGCCAGAACAGAGAGGCAGACTGTTCACATGCTCATCTTCTCCAGTGCTAAGCATGCACATCTCTGAGCCACCAATGAAAGAGACACGTGAATTTCTGTAATGACTAGTTAAACTCACCAGAAACTGCTTTTAGACACTGATTACCCAAATAAGCAAAATAGGTAAAAGAAGCAAGAATACCAGGGGGATTTCACCTTAATAATTTTAAAAATCTTTTCAGTTTTAGCTTTCTTCTTTTTATCAGTTCACCATTTCTCTGCTTCCCACTTCATTCCCTTGCTATACAAACCAAATTATCCAAACAATATTGCATGGTATCTTTAAATAAAATTGTTAGGTCTGTATATAAACTTTTCACTCCTCTTCCCTCTTTTTATCTGGTGTTGCAAAAAAATAAACCAAGGCCAATGCCCCCACGTTCCATAAGCTGCCTTGTCATCCATGTACTGAACTCTGCAGCTTTATAGACAGTCTTTTCCGAAGTCTCCCAAGAGGTTCTGCATTTTGCTCTTTCCACTCAGTGCAGCAGGATGGAGGGTGGCCAGCTGGGAAGAGAGACAAACCATAACAGAAGCGAGCTGACCTCTGGCTCCAGGATCTGTGTGAATGGGAGGTTGGTCCCGGACAGTCTCTTATCACAGCATGATATCTCAGTGTGAAATGCCAGCGTGAAATTACTAATTATCCTGCTCTTTAACTTCAGGATATGCTGCTGACTGTATATTTTCGTAAAGTTACCATAGGACTACAGAGGTATTTGCAGAAAAAGGCATTATCTTCCATTGTGATATTAAATTGTATCACATTAATTTAGCAGTCTTTTGTAACCCTTATTTTAATACCTCTGCCTTTTATAGGGAATTATAAAAATGCTGTGCAGAAAAAAAAAAAAAGTCCCCAAGCAATAGATTAAGTGGGTTTTTTAACCTTATTGTGTAAACCTCTAAATTCTTTGACATTACATATGGTTTTTCGTGGTGTATAAGATCAATATTAGTGTTTCTTCTTGCCCACAATGCAAGATGTATTACTCAAGGTACATGACATACTACCTCACCAAAGTACCCGCTGAGATTTGTAGGTCGTGTTGGGTTACAACTGTTTTTTTCCTGGAGGCTAAAATTGCCTAAATCTTGGCTCTCACTGTTCTGTTTTTTCCCTCATTATATATTTAAGAGGGTCAAATCATTCATCATTCTCAATTACTGGGATATAATTCACTGCATGCAATGTGAGCTACAGACCAGATGCCTGGAAATTCCTGCACTGACCAATAATCTTAGGTCCCAGTACACATTCTGTTTTTAATACCACAGTAACATGTTTGTTTCCTATTGAATTATTTGCAGAAGATGCATCCCCAATCAAAGCTTTGTCAGGCAGGTGGTTATCAGAATGGGACACAATCAGGGAGACTCAGAGCAATATAAACATTCTGAGCTCTGTTCCTTTTAACAGCCCATAAAATGCCAATAACATTTAAAAGGAATAACTTGATTTTATTAAAGGGCAGGATCTGTCATGGGAACTTGCGGCTGCAGGGCGTTTAAATGAATGTCTCACAGTGGACTGGAAGTCCTGCCCTCTACTACTACAGGTACTAGGAAATAGGTGCTTTCGTTTTATACGTGTTTCAGCCTGTCTGTATTCTTGTCTGCTGTTGTTGCATAAAATAATTTATTCTTCATGGTGTCGTGCAGTAAATTCATTAGAGCTGAGGTACAGACATCACACAGAATTCAAAACAGTCTCTGTGTGAACAACCTGTTCTAATTTTGAATTTTTTTTATTTGCTGTACCTTCACACATTTTGTGCAAATTCCTGAGTCATGGTAAAAAATACAAGGTACTAAAGGAGTTTAAAGGCTGGGGCTTTCTTCAGACAATGAAGTCTCAATATCTGGGATTCTCAAGTGATCAATATTCACAGCATTTTGGTTTCTTAAATATGAATCTGCTGTGAAGCATCAACTCAGTTTGTGTCCAAGAGAGCTTTTAAGCTGGATAGCATTTGAAATGCTAAGAGGGAAGGTGTTCTGTTGGGTAAGGCCTCACCTTGAGTGCTGTGGTCAGTTTTGGGCCCCACATTTCTAAAAATACATTGAGGTGCTGGAATGTGTCCAGAGAGGGGCAACAGAGCTGGGGAAGGGTCTGGAGCACAAGTCTGATGAGTGGCTAGGAGAGCTGGGGATGTTTAGGCTGGTGGTTTTGGATGTTCAGGGGGGACCTTATTGCTCTCTACAACTCCCTGACAGGAGAGTGGGGTGAGGTTTGGGGGTTGGTCTCTTCTGCCATGTCTCAAGCAAAGGGATGAGAGGAAATGGTCTGGAGTTGCACCAGGGAAAGTTCAGATTAGATATTATGAAGGTTTTTTTCACTGAATGAGAAGTCAGACATTGGGATAAGTTGCCCAGGGTGGGGGTGTAGCCACTGTCTCTGGAAGTGTTCAAGAGGTGTCTGCATGTGGCACTTGGGCATGTGGTTTAGGGATAATTATGGCAGTGCTGGGTTGATGTTTGGACTAAATGATCTTGAAGATCTTGTCCAGCCTTGATGATTCTGTCATAAGATTGCGATGGTGTGGGAATTCATACTGATTCAGCTCAGCACACCAGTGACCTCATTTAGCTCAGTTTTCTGGAGATGTAGTGTGAGAGGTGTATTTTAAGGATTGATGGGAAGGTTTCAGTGGCTGAAGTTTTTTGGGTAGCCTAAGGGATAGTGTAGGGGAAGGTGCAAATGGTCTTCTAATTTCAGAAAGCAGCATTAGTGATCCAGTACCCATAATGATAATATATGAGAAATGCTAGATAGGAGAGAATAAATTTCAAGGGGTTTTGGAACTAGGGAAAGGATGTTAAGTACAAGATGGTATGATCAAAGTGATGACAAGAAAATCATCTCTGTAGAAATGCCCTGAATAGATGTAAGTGGGCCAGGACTGCATTTGTTAAGGCAGGTGAGAGAGCTGCAGTGGTCAAGCTGCTGACCACATTAGTGAGAAACAGAATTGTGAGAGCTTTTAAACATGCTCACACAGCTCTGTGGTTGGGTTTTAATCTGTGTTGTTGGTATTTGCAAAGCTAGAACTGAACTCAACTATTTGTTTCAGTCCTTTTTAATTACTGTTCTATGAAATACTGAAATTGTCAATTTTGTTGTTGTTCATTCACGCTCCTAGAAATGGAGAAGAAATTTACTTGGGTCAGCCCAAGTGGTTTTTTTTTCCTCTTGGATTCTTACTTTTATGAACCATCAGGGGAAATTAAATGCCAACTTTAACATGACATGTATTTTTAATAAAAGCAAAGAAAACTTGAAAATGAAAAATTAGAATCTTACACTTCAATGCAATTTGCTGTCTAGAAGAGGAGTTTTTATTAAGTCGTGTGCCTTTTTTAATTTTTAAGACACTGATGCATGAGTAAGATAGAAAACTGCAATTAGAATTACTCCTTTGCCTTATCTGGAGCAGCATGCCCTGACTGCTAAGTTAGTACTTTCTGGAGCATCACACCCTCTGAGCCTGTCTTGTTAATGGTTCTCACTAGGGGTAAATATTATCTGGATCAAATAGCAGCAAATGATAACTACTGCCCTCAGCAGCGATGCAAAGTTCCTTTTTTTTTTTTTTTTGTGCCAAAGAATAATTTAATTATAGATATGAATTGGAATGGCTTAAAGATGAGAGAGAGCGAAATCTCAAGTTAGCCCAAATGTAAAGAAAAAAATAAATCAAATATTAACTGGGAAAAATATGAGACTATTATGTTAGCAGGTTTCTTTGTGTTTTGTTGTGTTTTTAAACTTAAAATTGGTGATGGCTGAGAGGCTCCTCTAGAAGTTCAGGTAGAACAGGAGCTGGATTCTGTTGTTTTGACTTGTCCTGTAGAGAAATTTGCCTTTTTATGTAAAATACAAAGGAAATAAATACGTTTTTAAAGAAGGTTTTATGGCCAAGTTCATAAACATGAATGAGCCTGCTGTGGTTAGCTTCCATATATGAGAAAAATTCAATTAAACAGAAATGGAAGAACTTGAGTTACTTTTGAACGTGACAGTATGTCATGTGACATTTTGGCTCAATGTCTAGTTTCCAGTTGTCACATGAAGATGATTATTTGCAGACAGCCCTTGTTCCCTCTGGCCTGTATCATTTCTGTCATATGAGTGTGGTGCTTTGACTTTATTTAGTTTGAGTAAGCAATGTATGGAACAGCACAGCCTTTCCCCATCCTCCTGCTGCAGACTCTGCACATTTTTCTGTTTCAGCTACACTAGAACTTTAAATATTTCCGAGTATCTGCAGGAAATTTGTTAATGTGAATGCTAGCAGGACTGAATAGTGATGATTTGGGAAAAGTGAAGTCATATTCAATTCAAATAGTGAAGCATGATATCAAAAACCCCCAAACACTCAGTTTTTGGTTGCTTAGTCAATACCTCTCCCAATAGTTGTTCTATCTTTTCTCCCCCTTTAGTGGCAGATCATGTGGTTTGTAAAAAACCATAAATTCTTTTATAGTAGCTGCTTGTGTTTAAGTAGAAATCAAACCCCTGAGACTGCAGTTGGGCTTCACTGGGAGATGTACAAGAGTAAGGATGAATCAAATTGAATAAGGACTTCAGGTTTTCTCTTTGGGAAAGCTGTGATGAGTTCACCTGTGGGTTATTTTTTCTAAATAGTGTATAAGGTAAATGCAACTGGTTTATGTCAATATCTGTAATACCGAAATTAACTTTGAACATTACCCTGATGTAATGTTACATATAACTGTTACATTAAACCTAAGATCTGATGAAGAAAATAAAGAAGTATTAAAGCAATGTAATTCAGTTTCCAAATCTTTGTTAGTCTTCAGTTATGAGGAGTTTCTGATTAATCTTAAATACCAATGGAAGTGCTGTCACTTGCTTAAAGTCATTTCATGTCATATAAAATACTTCTGCATGATTATTTCAAAGGTTTGGCAGCATGCATTAAGTATACTTGTAAAAATAATTTCCTTTATAAGAGAACAGTATAAGTTTTCCACTTAAACCAGAATGAGAAATGATCCAATTATATTTGCAATGAATAAAAAAAGAGTTTTGCTTCTCAATTTGAAAATGAATTATGTGCATTTCAATGTTACTTGTATTTGTTTTAAGACTTATGAGGAAATTTATGACGATGACTATAATAATGAATAACCCCTTTATATAAATACACATAAAATTCCTTTAAGTATTGTAATTAAACATTTAAAGGTACACACTTTTTTCTCAGTCTTTTGCATATCACATGGATAGAGTAATTAATGAATAAGGGAGTTGCTAATTGAATCATATGATCCTTATCTGAAGCTTTATAAGCTGTAGCCTTAGGTACTAGATACCCCAAACATTCTCTTCTTAAAGCAATGAAATTTATACCATTGTGTTGTGAGCCAGCCTTATCGTGAATTTTCTGAGATCTGGAAAGACTGAAGTCCTTAAAATATTCAGCTACTCGCATCCTTCTAGAGGAGGGAGGTATCTCCTACTGCACCAGTGATCAGATTAAACTCTTCATCTTCTGTAACAAGTAAAGAGATATTGTAGATATGGAATGTATTCTCTTCAGGAAACTGTCAAAGAAAGCTGGAGGAGGCAGCAGCTGCATTGCAAAAGAGCATCATAGTCTTGGAAAATTGGAGAAATATGTATTGATGCTGAAGTGTAGTGAACATCAAACTGATTATGATTCAAAAGTTAAGATGGGGGGATGCAGAAACCAAGATCTGTATTGACAAATAAGACCTGTAAAAGGATTAAGTACTTTTTCCACTCTGCTTGCTTTGAGCCATGTTTCATGAGACTTCTGTGTTAACTTTTGAGCCCTGCAATTCAAAGTGCAATCTGGTTTTCGGGAACCCAGAGAACAGTATTACATGAAATATCTTCCACGGTGTTTTTTATAATCCATGACTGTGTGTCAGATGTCCTTAGAAAAACAGGGTCATGAATCCAGATCTTGCTGTTCTGAAGCAGTGACCGATTCAGGAGACATAACCATAATATTTGTTCTTCTTATTATCTAGCTGTGGTCCAGACTGGGTTACACTGTTTTCTTTAAATGAACATCCTTAGTTTCTCTTTGAGATTTTAAGGGTAATTTCGAAAGGATTTTCTCCCCCCCCCACCCCAAAGGGTCTGGTGCAACCTATCATATATAAAATATGATGTCACCAGTAAAGAGAGCATGCAGGGTAGACTCTGCTGTCATCAGTGTGCTGATGACCTGGGGCTCTGGGACTAATTTTCATTAAACTTAATCAGTAAAAAGTCTCCTTTGTCTCTGCCTTCAAGGAGTGTCTGTGAAATTGGATTTGGGTGACAATGAGCTGGTTAATGCTCTGTCTAGGAAATGCAGGGATTGCTTGTTTGGGAACTTGAGACCCATCCTTATCTGTAAGGAGCTTCACTAAAGATTCAGTTTGTTCACTGATTAAAGATCTAATAGGCTTGGTGGACAAAAATGGAGTTTTGACACGCTTTTGGGTAGTTTTCTAAAGCTTCTACACTGGAATTTGTACTTTGCCACACTAATACAAGTTTATGTATCTGCTCATTGATTACTGCAGGGACCTTGCTGGTTGTTTTCCCTGAAGCCAGAGGGATCACTCAGTTATTGCTGCACAGGCAGAGTGCAACCATGTGGCTGTCACACAGGTTAAGGTGGTGGTTGACACTGAGTCTTCGTGTAGCCTCTGGGCTTTTCAGGTTTTTTTGAGTTTTTTTTGTAGAAGTACAGGGTCTGCAGTGGATCTTTAAGTCTTACATGATTTTGGTCCTGTTATCTACACAGATATTTTCATAGCTCATTGATCCTCTAGGCTCTACTTTAAATGTCTTTTTTGTGGCAAGGGGATATTCTCAGTGGAAGAATGATGATCTAAGACATAAATCATAATCTGTCTCCCCTCTTTTTCAGATAAGGCTGCTCTTCCCCTTTAACTCCTACATAAAAGGCTGTTTTTTCTTCAATATTTTGTGTGTATTTCCCTCAGGAAAAGAGTTTGTAGTAGACCTGGATGTTGTAGGGTTTTTGTTTTGTTTTCTAAAGGGTCTTTGTCTCATATTTTGCTATGACAATTTTTAATAAAGTTTTAAGGTACCTTTTACTTGCTTTGCTCTGTCAGCAGAATAGCTGGGAGGCATCCAGATTTACATCCTATAGTTCTAACCTCATAGAAAGTAAAAAGCATCCAAAACTACACAGGTTAACTGTGCTATGATTTTTAGTGATGTTCTGAAGTGACATGAAATCAACATTTCCTAACTGGACATCACAACTTTTGTCTCCTCTAGAACAAATTCTGCTTGGATGAGCACAATATCTCCATGTGTACACTTCAGTTGCAGTAGCACGAGGCCCAAATCTGCTCACGTAAAATGAGATGAGTAATTTGCCCTTAACTAAATCAGCCATGAGAGCAAATTACTGGGTCATATTATATTATTTTTTTCTTCCATGTAGTGTCTTGGGCTCTCCCTTTCCATAATCCACCTGGGCTGTAGGTGGCTGTTGCTCCTATTAAGAATAGACTTTTCTTTAGATTTTTTAATTTTACTTCTAAAATACAGATCGCAGCTCAAGATGAAGATGTTATCAAGCACAGAAGATTAAGTTTCAGGCTTACAACGCGTATAATTTAAATTTGCATGGGCTTAAAGACTTCAATACAAAATTCTTTACTGCACTGAGGATGTGCTCTGCAGCCTGGAAAAGAGTTACTGTGAGGATAACAGTTTGTATTCCCAGTTGCTGCAAACCTGTGGTTGCATCATGCACATATGGGGCAAATAGGAAGGAAGAAGATAATAGATGACCCACTTATTTCAGCAGCTACCTCCCAAATCCTACCTGCTTTTTATAATATTTAGATATTTGAAGAAATATTGGGAAGTACAAGTATACTGTGTTTTATTTTAAGGTCATAGAATCTTCAGCTACTGGAATTTATTAGCAAAGGGGGAGATCTGTTTTGTTCCAATCCTGTGTTTTGGAAGGGATGGGTGCTACCAGGAATATATACAAAATAGATTGATCTGTAGACAAATAATTGTCTTCCTGCACTACAATGAATCAGACAGCTTTAAGATAGACAGAAATAAGGGCAAGATGATGTGTGAGTGAGCTATCATCCTGTAATTTAATTTAGTGTAGTCAAATATTAACTGTGGAATGAAAACTGACACAGCATAGATTTATCAGGTGAGGCAGCAAAGTGCATCACTTTGATTATTTTTTTGAAGCTAGTGGAATTTTCTTCACATATACTTTTGTAATAAATGTTTAATTTTAAATAACCTGCATTTCTCTGCTGGTCTTGCTGTTCAGCCACCTGGTTTGCAAGATATCAATATTTTCTTTAGAATTAATTAGTCAACAATTAATTTTATCAAATATTTACGAAATATTTACTTTATAAAATTACTGAACTTTATTTTCAAATATGATTTTAATGTTTATTTTAACATTAAAATTTGTTTTGTAATTAATTTGTAAATATTTAACACTACAATTTGATAAAAATACTTGGTAGCACCTAATTTTACTACAACACATCACTGTGCTACTACTCGCTGGTCTGGCATTCTGAGAGGTAATATACTTCTAGAAAAAAGTTTTCACTTGTAGTCATGTTAATTACAATTATTTGTTTTCCTGTTGGATTCCAAGAATTTTTAGTTATGATTGCAATTAGCTCAAGGCCAGCCCTGCAGAACCTTGGCTTCTGACTAAATCAGGCAACACAGCATCACAGATAATATACCAACCTCTACGTGATCCTAATTTTTGAAGTTAGGCACCAAAACTCCTCATGCAGCTAATCTGAGAGATGAATGTGTGCCCCCATAATGAGTGGGGAGTAAGGTTTATCTGTGATTAGAGATAGCCAAAAGGAAATGCTGTGCAGAGTTTAATCCTATTACTGCCACACCTGTTTACCAGCTAACTTTATAAGAAAGTGCAGGCTGCAGTAAAAATATTTTTAAATACTATGCAAATAATTTGTTTAATAAACAGAATTACTATAATCTGAAATAATTCCTCCCTTGGCATGGTAGTCATTAATTACGGAAGTCTTTGTGGTTTTCTGCAAATATCAGGAATAGTTTAAAATCAGTCCTTAAAATATCTGATCTGTAAAGTTTCTTTTGTCATTAAAATGACTTCCATTTCAACCATGCCTTTGAGAAATGCCTCTACAAGGTTTCTAGCTTAATGAAATAGCTGAGAAAATATCAGGCTGTTTACTTTGGAAGCTGGAATGTGCATTTTTATTTAATCCCTCTGTAACTAGGAAGAGAAATTATGCAGATGCGATAAGTTTCTGGAATATTTGCAAGCACAGTAGCTACTGATACACAGTGTGCTGAAAGGGAGCTGTCAGTTTTCACAGACTGATTTTAAACAAAATCCTACATTATTGTTTTGCCCTTCAGTGAGGGACATTTTGGTAAGGCAGCGAAGCTAAGAGCCTAATGGCTGATATGACACATTTATCTGTGAAAATGAAATTTAACACACCCATTTGCCTAATACAAAACACAGCCTAAAAAGAGGGAAAAATGCAGACAGATGTTTTTCTTCTCTGTTGTGTATAGCCGTGCACATGCTAAGGGTAGTGAGGCTTGCTGGTTTAAATTGTTATTCTGTGTAAGTCTGGGGACTGATCAGTGGCACTTACATTCAAGCAGAGAAGAAATTTTGAGTAGAATAAGAATTCCCTGTATATGTACATCTGTTATGTTTTCATAGTCTCTACAATTATCCTACTGTAAGAAAAAGCAGAAGGAGCTTCTTCTGAACAGTCCTCAGGCGCATTCTACGTTAAATATACTTTTTTAGCTGCAGTGTACTTTGATGCTTTCCTGACTCAGTTCTGGTAACTCTGCCAACCTATTGTCCATTTACCAACAGTGATGCTTGATCCTGTGATATTCACCTGTTTGCCTTGATTTGTGCCTATATTGGGAGCTCTTTGAGGCAGGACTTGAATTTTACTTTGTCTGTAAGAGCACAGAAATAGCTGAGGAAATGAAGTCGGACCTTTTAAATGGTCCTTAAAGGTGCTACCATTACTTGGGTGCTGCCATTACAACGCTGTGCCTCACTAGGGATGTTTTTGTTTGTGCACATTTGATATTCAAAGTTGCACTTCAGCTGGTGTTTCTGGTTTTTTCGCTCATAAAATCTTGGGTTGCTAATCAGACAGTCATAATTTTGTAATAATTGCCCTTAAAATGAGGTCTGCTTGATTTTTATTTTTTTAATAATTGAAATTTTGTTCTTGACTACGAAATGTGAATGCCTTTTTCTATTTTAATTGAAAAGAAGGTGGGACAAACTACTTGAAATAAGTCATCTGTCCCTGCAAAGACATTTGACAACTGTATATAACCAGATACAGATTTGTGTAGTGAACACAACAGCCAGATGTTTTGCAGGAGTTGTGAAAGAATGGGCTATTTCAGTCTTTCTTCTTAGCACTACTCACGTGCAGTAGTGTCATTGGCAGGCACAACATTTTCGTAATTCCATGAACTCAGTGTCTTGAGAGTGAGAGTAAGCCCTAGAACACAGAACTCATTTGTTTTCCTTGTCTTAAATTTACCCAATGATCTGACCAGTGAGCTGATGATCAACCGAGACAGTAATAGATTTTGGATTTTTGTGTGATCAGTGTGTGTATTTCAGAGCAAAACATGTGGCCCACCAACTCCTGCTAGCTCATTCGAGTGAGAAATGCTACTGCATGTGATTCTTAGTAACTGAGGATAACACAATGCTGCCTTGTTCGGGGTGGGAACACTTAGCCCATGGAAATGCATAAAACAAGCCAGACGCTGATTGTTTAGCAAGACTTTAAGATGCAGAAATTGTTGTGTGACTCTGAAATGCATCACAGACATTCACCCACATGGTATTTGTCACCTTTACTTATGCTTATCAAATGTATGTAAAACTGTTTCTTGCTTTCAAAAGACTTCAGTTTGCTTTGTAAAGAAATGTAGTAGGCTGCTGTCCTGCTGGTGTGTGGAAGTGAATCTCACAGCTGCTTCTGAACCGGAGGATGGATTTCCTTAAAAGTAGTTTATTATAATAAAATATTAGAAAACTGTCAGGTACATACAACTGAGTGATATTCCAGATGGTAAACAAAACCAAAACACATACTAGAAAAGGGAGTTAATATTTGTTGAAAAGACTTTTTTTTCTTTCACTTTTTGTTTCCGGGTAAAAATCTGACTGACAATCAATTCAAAAGCCCATGGAATGTTTTCACCAGAGGTCATAGGTTATCTCTGATGACATATCCTTACACTGTTCTTCTCATCTCATAAATGTCTCTTATTTAGCAGAATGGTAAGAAGTACTTGTTGACAGTGCATTACTTTAGAACTGGAACTTTAGAACTGTGACTAGTGTTGGCTTTAATTAGAAGATCTGAAGCAAGTTACAAATATTGCTTTTGTAGCTGCATTTCACCTGTTGGCATGTTACGTTTTAAAGCTGGGGTTCTTTTGAAATAATTAGTTTTTTAAATCTACTACATAGCTTAGTTGGAAAAGATACTTTTTTTAATGTAGCTTATGGCTTCATATTACTTTCTTCAAATAAAATCATGGGGTTTTTTTAATCTGGGGGTTTATAGGTGTAGAAATGTGATTTTTAAAAATCTTCATGCTAGGTGAGACATTTTACATTTTGTTTAATCTCACTTGTTATATTAAAATATTAGAAAATCCTCAGTTTTTATCAATGTTGAACTGTTCGGAGTTTGTACGTGGTAATGAAGAGTCATGACATACCTTTGCAGAGATGTTTTGATTGGGTTTTTTTTTTAAATAAATTGTACCATCCCTTAGTATCACAATTTCAGATAGTAGTTCAACAGATAAGTCTAAATAAGTTGAGTTGGCAGGGACCCACAAGGATCATTGAGTCCAACTCCTGGCTTTGCACAGCACCATCCCCAAGAGTCACCACGTGCCTGAGAGTGTATATATGCATATATTTATATGTATCAGTAATAATGTCTGCCCCTTATTATGTTCTATGTATCATAAAGCAAATCCTTTGCATAGCTGTGTTTCATTCTTCTGTTGGTTTTATTTCAGTCATTATCCATGAATTCATCAAGACTTTAATGTTTTCCTCAAAGCTGGTTGCTGTAGCACTATTTGTGTAGTCCTGTAGTGTAATTTTAGCTCACTAAATAACTTTCCTTCAGGCAAGTACGATCAAAGTGCTTTGTGCCTTTAGTTACTGTCAGTAACCAGGACAGTTGCTACTGGAGTCTTTGGTAAGGGGTGATTTGTGATGTTTTGCTGGAAGCCACGCAGGGTATCTTTGTCTCTTGAGATCCAGGGAACTCCCTCATCACTTAAGACAATTTCTAAGTATCATACTTTATTAGCATCTGCATGTATTCACTCTGGATCAGTGTCTGGAGTTAAGTATCATGATGAAAGCTCCTTGTGTTTTGCTATTTTCCCCTAATTGTTCGTTCTAATAAACTAACTTTTGGTGTAAAAAATGAACAAGAAGATTCAGAAGTTAATGAGTCTAAAGAAACAGCTGTTAGAAGGACTTTCATTACCATACATTTCCAGAGAAATTAGAACATAAGGCAAGACAGCTGATGAAGAGCCTGTTTGGCTTAAGTAAGTGAATAATGTGGCCCAGGACAGAGGATCAGCTTTTCAGTCAGATCCTAATAAGCAATGCATTGTTTTTGGCAGTTAACCCCAGATGCTAAGCTGGTGTCAACTGCGTTGTTCTGTCCTTTTCTCATGCCAATGTAATATGTTCATCCTGGCAGGACTTTTTCCTGTTTATTTTTTCAAGGCACCAAACCCAGTACATTTTATCCAGTGGGCTTAAAAAATACCTTTAAAAAAAAGACCTGTCCCTAGTCTAGAATCTAAAATGATTTCCAGTCTAAAATTAAATTTCTTAAATCAACTTTATGCCATGCTATAAAATCTAGTGAATAGGGAAAGAAAGGGTGTTGCCTTCTGTATTTAAAAAAAGACATCTCAAGATTTTTTTGCACAATGTATGTATTTATTTCTCCCTCTCTCCCTTTAGGAAACTATGATAGTTAAGAATGTGCTTTGTATGAGTGGTTTTGGGCACACAAAACAGACTTTTATGCAACAGCCACTCAGGTAAAAAAATAATTGCAACAATACTTTTCACGCAATGAAACTTAAAGCACATTTATTAATCACTCAGGCCCAGGTTTACTGTTCTGCAGCCAGTACTTGTATTCTGCCATGACAAACAACATATAATGAAATAAACATATGTCTCTAGGCACATCTGGTAATGATAATGAAGAGACAAGAGTCACTCCTGAGGTTCTCATTGATGCTTGTCCTCCCTTACAGCACTGATTGACCTAAACAACTCTTTATTACCCCAGAGATGCTAAGTTTCTGAAAATTGGTCAAATACTTTTAAATCACAGACTAGACATGTCACGAGAAGTTTGGTAGAACCAATACAAACAAGTTTAAAACCTGAGCACTCTGAAGGGAGGTTGTGGTGTGGTTTTAAATCAATCTGATCATGGGGAGGTGGGGAGTAATGGTGTCTATAAAATGATTTTTTCTCCATAATTTGGAATAAGGGGACATTTAAAGTGAAATTTTGCGAAGTTCACAGGATGGTTTTTAAAAACACAAAGCCAGTGTGTATGTAAATTGAATTTACGTCTTTTGACTGTAGCTGATTCTGTAAGGCGGAAAGTTGATGGGAGGTGGAGAAAAATGTGCCAGAAAAGGGGATACCAGAACAGATGAGTCTGTGTCTGGCAGCCCAGTGTTACCTGTGATCACCTGTGATTAGAAAGTGGCAGAATACTGATCCTTTTCTGTATAAACTAAAAGCCTGTGGTGTGTTCTGGTTCCTCACCACCTGATGCCTCCTCCAGGTCTCATGGCTGTCCTGTTCTATTCCAGCTTTGAACAACTTCTCCATATCTTCCTGAGCATAAATATTCTTTTACTGCTGAACATGTGATGTGTTTCTTTTGTTGTCATTGGATAGAGTAAAATTGTTCCCATTTGTTTTGAAGTTGGTTTAGTATCCCCTGACTCAGTGCTTATAATTTCTTCATGATCAGCCTGATCCATTTTGCTTCATTTTCAGAACTGGATGTGTTTCTTTAATATTAGAGGCATCAAACTCAGTTTCCAAGCCTGTGCAGAGCAATTTAAATGGGAGTTTTCAGGACAATTGTTTCCTGATATTTCTCTGCTCTGCTGAATAATAGACTCAGATGATATCACCCAGTGGTGGTGTTAGCACTCTGCTTGTTCATTTTCACTTATATATAATTATTAAGTCTTCAAGTACTCTTAAAGATGAGTCTCAATACTAGTGTATGCTCATGCTGAAAAAATGGTTGGTTATTAAAATAATATTTTTTGTACTAGATCCAATTCTATCTTCCATAGTTTTAGTAGTTGCTATTACTTTTTTAATTCCTGAATTTCTGTTTTTCCTCTTTTGTTCGAAGGATTACTTAATGGGAATAGTGACCATGTAAGCAATTTACTCCCTCTTACAACTCATCTTGAGGATATATTTTAATGAGTTTAAAGAAATGTTGATATCCATCATGAGGGAGCAGAAGCAGACCAGTAATGTTTTCATTTAAGAGTAGAGATATTTTTGAAACTAAATCTGTCAAAATTTGTAATTCTGATGAAATACTTTTAAAATTCAGTCTCATGAATCACAAGGTTTCTGTAGATGCATTTTCCTTCCTGCAGCAGTTATTCTTTTGGGAATCTCATTATTGGCTTATAATAGAGTCCAAGTTCAGTGTTATATTTTAAAACTCAATATTGATGAATACTTGTTTAGCTCTATCAGTACAATAAATACATTTGGGTAATGGCTACCATCACACTTTAATATAAAATAACATCTACCTTATGTTTTCAATGTTTTCAAGAAATTACATAAACGTAGCATGTCAGTATGTGGAACTTGTGATGATGTATTTTACCTGAGTATGTTCTTAGTAATTTAGGAAATTGCTGATCCAGGAATAGCTCATTGTGTTTTGAATTCAGAGATGTCCTTTAAAGGCAGCAAATAAAGATCTTGGGAAGGCAAAGGGAAATGATTCAATATTTCTACTTTTGGAAAAGCACAGAGACAACACCAGATTTCTTTTTTACCAATCCAGAACCTACAGGGAGGCTTTGGGTCCAGAAAACAGCAGTTGAGCAATAATGGTAATTACTACTTCTGTTTTAGTTTGAAGTAGAATTAGTTCTGCAGTTATAGGAAAAAACATTCTTTTTTTAATGGATGTTAGTAATTTACAGTCTGTTGTCTGTGTGTGTGGGTTTTTCTTGGCTGCATTTTTTTTTATCCTGATACCACCTTTTTTGATAGTAAATTGGAATTCTCTTATAAAGAGGCATCGTTCCATTGAGGTTAGTAGTAGTTCAGGCATTTATATCTAAAGAGATTTTAATCCTCTTTACTGTCACTTTATAGCAATGTTCAGTGTCTCTGGTAATGGTGTTTTCTGAAGGTAGACTGAGAATTGTAATAGGAGCTGCATTATATAGCTAAATACTTCTTTTTTTTTTTTTTTGAATGCCTCATTCAGATTATCTTTACTCTTCATCAAAAATTAAAAATTATAATATAAACTCTCTGGACCATAAACCCCTCTTTCCTCTGTTTGCACAACAGCTAATGGAGAGAAGTCCTGGCTCATGGCTTTTAGGCAATAAAGTGTATATAAAAATAATAATATAATTAAATTTAACTTTAAGGCAAGTAGATGATGTGCAGTCAACATCCGTGAGGAGGGGCTTTGTTAACAGACGTGTTAGGTGAAATGGAAGTTACTTTCATTTTATTAGAACTGTGTGTCTCTTGAATTCACACATTGCTTCCCATTCTGCTACTGCTGTTGAGGCAAAGCTAATGAAAAAGAACAAATGATAATGTACAGTGGAGATCAGCTGAAATTGTAATAATTTGGCTTTGCCAGAGTAAAAAGTACTGACCTATTATTGGAGCCCTGGTCTGTTCCTTTTTCTGATGCCTGCCTTTGTAAAAGTACTCTAGTTTTTGAAAAGTAGGAGGCTCTGATGCTGATTTTTAAGCTACTTTTATAAATATTCACTTTTTTTTTTTAAATTTACAAATATGTGTGTGAGGAATGCTTCTGTGGGTTGTAATTGTCCTTTCCTCCACTGATTTCTTTTGAATCACTACATTTCACACAAGTTAATGTAGAGTTTGTCTCTATAAATACTGATTGTCCCACAAAATGAGTGGTACAAGGGCACACCATCCATGTTACTGTTATTAAAGTTCTTCACACAGCACCATAACGTGAATGTAATTCAACATGTTCCTCAATAACATGGGGGCATCTGCACCTTCTTCATGGCAGAGTTCACACCCATTCCCAAAGTGAAGGTGGATGCAAATTAATCTTTTTTTCTCAGAGTTACAGTTCGAACCAGTCCCCTGCTTCAATTTGATTTCATCTCTTTTGCCTACTAATGCTTGATATAGCACGTCCCTTGATAAGCACATGTGCACTGTGCTTGATTCAGTGTCCTAAAGCAATATTGGGTATCAGAAGTTTCTTATTTCTCGGTTGCATATAAAAACAGTGTCATTTTTCTTTCCCTGCAAGTGGTGAATTCTGATGTATAAGCCTTTATTTGTTGTGTTGCTGTAGCAGCCTTGGTCTTGCTAGAAACACGTTAGAAGGTAGAATCATCCACTGAGACCTCTCTCCATTAGGAATTTGCTGGTGGTAATACACAGCATGGAAAAACTCAGATTCTGAACCACTGGCTCAGAGATAATCAGCAGGCAGATCAAAAACTTACAGAATAAATTGGAGAACAGCACTAGTATGCTGAGCTGTTATCAAAAGCCACGGACCCTGAATAAATGTTTCACAGGATAATGTCAGAGGCAAGGATCGTGTCACGTTTAAGAACATGTCCCAGTTGGCTTCTCTGTGCTGTGAGTGCTGGATTTTAAGTGCTTGTAGTTTTTTAAAGCATTTGCTATAGAAATTGGTGAGGAGATTTTTACTCATCCCATGATACTATGTTTGCCTTTTATTGAACATATGCAGGGAAAGTAGGACTAGCTTGTCTTCCCTATTTGCATAGGAATTCTTCTGTGCTTGTGCTGGTTGTAAGTTCGTATCTCTGGCAGTAAATTAATACCTGAGATCCTTGTTCTTCAGCTACTTTTTAGCCCCTTTTTTGGCTTTACACTTCGTGTGCTACTTTAATATGGAGACATCTACCTGTACATATATTTATTTTAGTCTTAATTTGTCAGCGTTCTATTTAAATCCGCATAGGTTTTGCCCCACCTAGGAAGAAACCAGATTAAATTTCCCAAAATTTTATTTTCTTTGGAGAGTTAGTGCTCTGTGTGTGTATCTGTATGCATTGAGTAATAGTTACTGCTGTGGTATGGCATATGGATCCTGGAAAAAGCTTTGTCATTCCAGGAATTCTCTGTATATTTTCAGTGTTTTTATTTCCTATTTGAGCATTATCCATGAAGAAGAAAATATTATTAGGATTTTTTTAATGTATAAGTATTTTCTCACAGTAGTTGCAGGAGAAGAATGGGAAATTCTAGCTTTTCTATTTTTGCTTATCAAGCAATTTTTATGAAGGTGACTAAATCTCCTACTTTTTTATTCTGAGTACATCACCAGCATGCTCCAACAGGCAGCTCCCAAGTGGGATCAAACAAAGGATGCTCTTCTTGTTATCTCTGTTCCTAAACTGAGGGAATATTTGCTGAACCAAGCCAAATAGTGTACCATGACTGAGTGCACAGCTTGGACTCCTTGTACCATCCATAAAGGCCTGAAGCTGTGTCAGGGAATGTTTAGGTTGAATATCAGGAAAAGGTTCATCACCCAGAGCGTGGCTGAGCACTCGAACACCTTCCCAGGGCAGTGCTCACAGCCCCCGGGCTGCCAGAGTTCGAGGAGAGTTTGTAAAACAGGTACATGGAGGGATTCGTGGGGCTGTCCTGTGCAGGGTCTGGAGCTGGACTCGATGGTCCTTGTTGGTCTCTTCTACCTTGGGATATTTTGTGATTCCATGATTCTACCCCTGCTGCCTCAAAATCGTGGCTGTGAGGGCACTATCAGGAGGCAGGAGTGCAGAAAGAGGAGTTCCTATACCATTTCTGAAGAAAAGAGCAAAACCATCCCAAATCTGCCCCTTCTGAGGGAGAAGAGAGAGGGAGGAGCCATCATGGCAGAAGCCCAAGTTGCTGTATGATCTGCATGGAAGGGAGGGCAGGAGGAGCAGCTCCAGGGACAGAGGGAAGGGCTCCTGCCCCCCAAGCTCCCCGTGGCTGCAGGACTGTACTTGGGTTCCTTCCTGCAGCCTGCTCCGTAGGGGATGTTAGCTGAGGTCTTGCTACCTATGGATTCTCTTCCATACAATATTAAATATGCTTTAAATCTTCTCTTATAGTTCTGGGCAGCTGAGAAATAACCTTGTAAACATTTTCCATTCATTTTTTATTTGTTATTGCTTTTGTTTTGCAGAAATTTTCTTGTGGTTATAATCTTTCTTGTTGTGTTGGGTTTTTATTAATTTTTTCTATAATTTCTCTTCTTCATAGCGTTCCCCAATGATTGTATTCACTGTGGTCTGTTGTAATAAAAATGTACAATATTGTACCAATCGGTATGTGCAGTTTTCAATGATTATAATAATAATAATAATGAATTAATAATTCTTCTATTTCTCTAGCTCCCTAGATTTGAAATATTTTAAGTGTTCTTTTGGATAGATTGTAAATATTTTTTTTAACATAGCATGAAACACTTCCATAACATATAAGCATATAAATGTTTTCTAGTTTAATATAAAAACGGAGATAAAAATAAGCCTCACAGAACTACACAACAGAGCTGAATTAAATCCCCAAAGTGAGCATGATCAGACAGAAGGGTGAAATGTCGGGTCTGGTGTAACCCACTTCATTATGCCTCGTTTTCACAGTGCTCACACAACAGTGGATGATCTTAAACATTGTAATTGAATAATTATGACTCAGGATGTTCTGCCTTAGGGCATAGTTTCTGCTTTTCCTGATGTGACAAATAATGTACCATGTCATTTTGCATTAGGAAACGCAGCAGCCAAGCTCTGTGCACTGGTACAATTGTCAGCAGTGCCAAGCTAAAGCACAGCCCTCCAAAACCACCACTGTGGAAATCCAGATATTTAAGGAGACTTTCACATATCCTAAGTCTGGTTGATGTCTGCAAAGTTTTGCATCATAGCCTTGGGGTTTTTTAGCAGGAATAGCAATATGCCCACAAGTAATGACCAGTTGTTTGAGGAGTTTGTGGCAACTTGGTGTGCAGGTTGGTTTGTTAATGTGGCTAAAAACTGGACCTTTTAATAGAAGTTGTATGAAAGTGTTGCAAAAGCATTCTGTATTGAGCCATGTGCATATATATGTGTGTGTATATATATATGGTACTGTCACTGGTGACATTTCTCTTAAATAAATTTGCTGTGAGAAATGCAGCTGAAATGGATGGCCCCTGTTAGGGCTGTAGATAAAGGTTTACACTTTGAAAAGTGAATGTAATTTATGTCCAGGTGAAGTGGTGTTACAAGTCCTTTTTGCATATAGTGAGCTGCGGGTCCAGCCTCTTTATTTGCTTCATGACACATCACAGCTTGATTCTTCTGCACTGCTGGTGAGTTTGCCGGTGGCAGCTGAGGTGATGTGAAATGAATTTGCTTCTGGACAAGGAGTGCCCCAGGAGAGAAAAATAGAAGAGCTGCTTTGTGCAGCTGAGTCACAGCTACCAATCTGCAGTCTGTATGTTAAAGGGCCAAAACATTGTCTGGAAATACAAGATTAGCAAAAAAATCCCAGAGTAAATTCAGTAAACGGTGAGTCATCTCCTATCATGGCTGTGTCTTACTTGACACAATTCAGTTGTGTTTATTTTCTGCATAGCAATGGATGTAACTCTTTGATGTACAGTAGGATCAGAAACATTTCTGAATGACTTCAGACTGTGTATAGCATCAGTAGCATCCTTGAAATGATGGCAGTGATCCCTACATTAAATGTTTCTCATTATTTTTTACTAAAGCTAAATAGCATAATTTTATTTTCAAAAATAATACTTTATCTAGATTTCAGCTTTGTATGAGAAATGAGAGATTTCAGGGAAACTTTCCAATGAGTGGGTGAGAAATAGAAGTATTTTGGTTTCAGCCAGGTGAGCATTGATCTCTGAAATGTTCAGAAGGTGCTGTAATTCAAGGTAGCTCTGAGCTGTGTATTTTGACACATTTTTCAGAAGAGGAAACTGGCTTACAGGTCTCTTGGCTTGTCTAGCAGTCTCTAGCCAACATGATTCTTGAGTAGATGTTCCAGCTGTATTAAAAAGTCCTGTTCACTCAGCTGGGAAAGCCTAATATGCACTGGAATTAAATAGAATACATGAAATTTGGGACACCTATATGTATGTAAATTGTCTGCATTCATTCTGTGTAAGGCTTACTTTGACTTGCTAAAACAAGTCATGTTTTATGTGTTAGACTTAGCTCAGTGTTTGAAACAACCCACTGTACACACAGGAGAGAGTAATGCCAATATCTTGCCATCCTTTCCTACTTGTAGTTGCAGTAAATGCTGGTATAATTATTACATGTGCTGGTGTGGCCACTTAAATAACTGTATTCAGTATACATTTTACATTAGATTGAAACAAAGAATTTAAAAGGTGTTTTAGCTGTTCCAAATCAAGCTATTTAGGTACACAATATAGGTAGTGGATGAGAATGTAAAGGAAGCATTTTTATTCCCTGAGATTTAACTGTTTTATCCACTCCTAAATACTGTAGAGTGTTCCTTTATGCAAATCCCTCTAACCAGTTAAATATTTTATGTTAATGCTCAAGAGAAAGGGAATCCAACTGTAGAGTAAAATCTCCATGTCTCCATGTTGTCTATGCATGACTGAAGGGAAAAATATTTTCAGGAACAGAACTTTAAGTGTATCAGAAAAACAAATCAGAATTTCTAATTAAATGAGAAGCAAACAATGGGGATTTTTCATTGGCAAGGTATGGAATTCTGGTTTAGCATAACTTAGACCTTGTCAGTCTGAGTAGTGTCAACTCTTATTCTCAGTGTGGTTCACACTGTGTTTCCTGTTTTCTGAAAACTGGGCAGGACCTGATTAGGCAAGGACCTGATCTCTGCTGTGTAAGTGGTTTAGAATGCAGGGACTTAAAACTTAATAATAATAATAATAATTGAGAAACTCAGCTGCAGTGAGCCTTGATTCATTGAATATAAATGAAGAAAAGAGGAGTAAGTAGCTCAAGCTGTGCTCCAGCATCTGTGAATTCCAATGACTTTTTTCTCTTTTCTCTGGACTAATTCAGGTACAAACCATTCATTTCTGAGTACTTAACTGTATAAACTGTACTTTTGTAATCAAGCCAGAGTTTTTAAAATAAAACCATATTTTTAAATCTGTGCTGGAGCATGTGTAAACTGATTGTCAGAAATACTGGGTTTTCAAAAAGGGACCTATTTTATTTTCAGCATAGGAAGAAATATGACAGACAAGAAGACAATTTAGAGTGTATATTTTAGAAATTTTCATTTATCAGAAAAAGCCCATGAGGACTCTGATACCACCGGATATAATGGAGAAAAACGTAAATAGTCCCACATTGTTTTGATTGGTATATTCACTATGTACCTAAAATGTTGTTACAGCCAAAGGGAATATTTTTGGATGTGACTGGTTCCACTTGCAAAGAAAAGAATTTGATAAACCATAATTTCAGTTTCTTGATTTTTATTGAAGAACCTTTTATTGCGCTTGCATTTAAAAAACCGTGTTTAAGAATTGTTGACATCTTTTGCCTTTAAAGTTGCAGAAAATTAGGTCAAACTTTCCCTCCATCAAAGACTGAGAAACTCAGAAATGACTTTTGCCTGTAGGACAGGAATGAAAGCACATTATTTTAAAGGCCAGTGAAAATATAACTGCAAGTAAACTTTTACTGTTGAAGTCATAAGACCCATTCATCAGAATTCAAACGGAAGGGAATCTAAATGCTGATAAATTAGAAAACAAGGCAAATATTCAAATCCTTTTTCAAAATTATTCATTTTCTAATAAGGCTGTATTCTTATAATCAATAATTTGTTGGTGCAAGATATCCCTGTATGAAACCAAATGTACTGGTGCTGTTTGAGCATGGACAAAGCGTTAAATGTCAAACAGCCACTTTGGAGGTCTTATACAGAGTGGATTTTTGTATTTGAATCATGGTTATTGGCAGCTGTAACTTCATGTATAAACTGTCAGAAAACAAAAAATATTAAAACTTTTCCTGTTTTTTCTGAGTCTTCATAAAATTTGGAAGAAATAACCTGTGGGAATAATATGGTTCTTTGCATTTTGAACCAGGTAGAGGTTTGAAAAATTAATGTAATCAATCACCAAAAATATCCAAATTATTTGTAGGGACATGTTTGGAGCTACTTACCCAGGTAAAAGCAGCTCCTATGTACTGACCCTCAGAAATGGCCATGTAGGACATGGAGGATGTGATATGGTTAAAGTAACCTGTGGCTGTGTATATTTTTAGTTCAATAATGCTCAGTTTAATAATCCACTGAGTGGGACTCTTCAGTCCTTCTGCCTGTCATCCTTTTGCCTATCATCAAGGTGTCTTTGCTGCTGGATTTTCATGTTGCCTTGTCCTAATACAAATGTTAGGGTTTCATATGTGAAAAAACACAACTGATGCTGTTCGTTCAGACCCATATCCCAGCACTGCCAAGCTGCTTGCCTCTAATTCCAGACTGGGTTTTCCACACAAGGATGAAGTGTGGGCATAAGGAATGGTTGTACTGGGCAATCAAAGCCAGATTTCCTACTGCATGAGAAGCTCCAAACCCCTCCTAACCTGGTGAGAAAAAACATCCTTCTCTTCTCCTGATGGCCTTAGCTGAATGTTTGGGATCTATTAGCAGTGTACAACATTCCCAGTGCCAAATCTGAGTAGTGTGTCTTAAGCACTGCCAAAAGCATTGGACACTGGTGGAGAAAGTTCTCCACAAGTGCAGGGGAACTGCATCGGGGGCATTATCCAGAAGTTTTTCCTGTAGTGCCTTTAATAACTTCTGTAGTCCACCTCGTTTATGTGTGGCTGGGAAGGATCAGAGAATCCTTTCAGGTCTTCACATCCCACCACTGCTCTTGTACTTCACACCTTTGTGGTCTTTCAGCTCACCTTCACTGACAGGAGTCTGATCTTTGCTTCGCAGAAAGGAGCTGCCTCCTCTGCAGTGTCCCAGGCTTCCCTGCTGTCATTTGGCATTTTGAACCTGTGCTAGAGCTAATACTGAGTGGGATCCTTACCCAGATGAAAATAGAGAAGGTTTGCGGGTCCCCAGTTAGATGGGAGAGAGAATATAAGTGTTTCCCTGCGGAGGTGAATATCATCTTGAATTCATGTGTGTTTTTAAAACAAATCTATTTAAATGACAAAGTTCACGTAATCAAGAAATATCTTTTTCCGTGTTAATTACCAATCAACCAACCACCACAGCCTCAAGTAAGAAAATCAAAACTCACATTGAAGGGTTTGTGCATTAAATTTTATAATATTTCCCTCAACTCCAAATAAGAAGGGAAAATTAATTAGCCAAATCAGCATTGTCATGCTCTTTTTACGGAGCTCCTGAGGGCAAGTCCTTGCTTTGCATGCACTGTGATAAATATAGGTCTGTTGAGGAAAATCATTGAGATGTGTGGCACCTTTGATTCATAGATAATATCTTTGTTTTCTTTTGTCTCCCAGTTAAGGGTGTTATTGGCTTTTTTTTCTTGGTAAATAAATTTCAATTAATGAAATTCCAGCTGTCTCACACATTATGGTGGTGTAGATTTGAAAGCATTTAGCAGATGCCCATATAAAAAAACCATCAACACATAGCCGGTTCCCTGACATTTTAAACCAATCCAGCTGAAAACAATAGCAGAAAACAAGTCCACATTGTTAAAAAATTTAGGGCTCTCTCTAATGCAGGCAAAAGATTCCTGTGCAAAAAGGGACATATTGTGGCAGAATATACAAATGTCTGATGTTTTCAGTTTTGTAAGAGGAATATCATGAATATATTGTGCTGTATTCATTTGCTCTTTATACAAATTGTCTAAGACTGCAAATAAAAAGGAGCCAATTAAGATTCCAGGTAAAAGATAATACTGTCTCTTAAGTTTTTGCTCTAACTAATCACTCCTAATATCATATGAGAGTTTCTAAAAAGTAACAGTCAGAAATTCTGATAATTTATTTGTCCCTAAGCATTTTAATCTGATACAATTTTTAAAAAAAGAACCCTTTAAGACTTCCATAAAGATTCTATTAGTAGTTCACTACTTAAAATCCTACCAGCAAAGTCAAGCTTGGGGAGGAAGTAAAGGAATGGGAACGATGACCTTGACTTGCCTAAAGCTTGCAGTATTTAATTTGGAAATGGGCCATATTAGAGGAAAGCAGGTAAAAGCGATATGCACGTAATTCCAGTGTGCAGAGAGACTGTATGGAAATACACTGGTGGAAGTCCCTGCTCATTCTGGTGAAGTAATCATTGCAATATATGCATTTTAAAATTCCTGCTTTCATTTGCTCATGTTAAAAAAAGGAAGGGTTTTAGGAGAAGAGGGAAAGTGAATGCTATGTGGAATAGTGTCTTTTTGTTCTTTTTGTTTCTTTCTTAGGATTTACTGTGGGTAGAAACAGTAAAGCTGGCTTTTCATCCTCATTGTGCAAATTCCCCACTATGCTGTGCTAACACAAGGCCCATTTTCCATTTGAATCCATGTAAGCCTCTAAACAGCAATTTAAATGATGCACAGTGCTTGTGATCACATCCATAGCAAAGGGATGAATTCTTAACATAAAATGTTTTGTGAAGTTATATCTGTGTAGGGTCCTTCAGTGCTTTCCTGTGCTTCACTGTGATTTAAGTTATTGCACTGTCAGTGTCTTCAAATAACCATGGCAAATTCAAATTTAAAGTCTGTCAGTTGGAAGGCAAATTCTAACAATTTACTGATAGTGATTTTACTTTAAGATAGCTCACCTATGTCCTAACCACATACAGTTACAATAGCAGTCCACTAGTCTACTCATATTTTTTAAGGATTTAACTGCAAAGGTAAATCACTGTGTCAGGTGGATGCATACAGAATAGAGTCTGTGGAAAGACAATGACTCCAGAACTGCTAAAAATATATTTAGTGCATTGCTTCCTTAAATGAGGATGAGGGTTGTTGGATTAAAGCAAATGAAAGAAGCTAAACGTGGCTGGAGTGTTTGACCCAGCTGAAGTGGCTGTTCAGACAAGCCTTCCATTCCTGTGGCACAAAAGTGCTGTGCTTCCCTCTGACTGTGTCATTGCCACAATCCTGTACTTGGCTGTCCTCTCTGTTGTAAATTAAAATAGATGAAAGCTGTCGAGCCAAGCCTGTGATAGAGGCTAATTTGATGTGATATAATTGATGAACTCTAAATCGTCCCACTTCTCTCTCTTGAAACAGTCTGACTGGAGCTCAAAATGCCAGGGTACTTTGATTTACACTCTGTCACTTTTATATTGAAAGTCTCAGTGTAGCAGCAGTGAGGGATTAACTTCTGCACAGTATTTCTTTCTAATCTGTAGAGTATGCACGCACACAGACTGGTGCAATCCCTTGTAGGAACAGTACTGGGAAAGTCAGATTTCCTTGTTTGCAGCTGGTTTGTGTACAAAATTATTAAGATTAATAGAATAGCAGCCTGACTTCTGCTGCTACAGATATTGCCGAGGTAGTCTCTTGGAATTAGTGTTGTGCTTCTTATTTCAGAACTGAATTTTAAACTTTTAAGGGTATTTAATGCTTGAAAACCCTCTATTTCTGAAATTCTGATGTAGCTGAAATATTTTAGGAGATTAGACAGGTTCTTGTCCGTGTAGCTTGCTAGGTGGCAATTCAACTCCTAAAATAATTCTTCATAGAAATGCTACAAGTTTCAGGCTTTCTGCTATCAGCAGTTTCTTGATTTTTTTGTACTTTCCTGTTCAAGATATTTGAACTCAGATCAAACCATCTTGGTTCCTTGGTTTCTTTGAAAGGTAAGGGATGCTCAATGGCCTTGATTTCTTAATTCTCTAGCAGGAGTGGAAAGCTTTGCCATCAACTTACTGTTCAAGTATTCTTGACTCTTTTAACCCCTGTTAAAACTGTAGCATCTAACATCTGCTGAATCAGTTGTTTCAAACAGAACCAACATGAACAAAGGAGGGCTGCTTTAATTCACATTATTACTCTGGTCAGACAGCAGAACTACATCTGTTTCAGAGCTTCTTGCTCCCCTGCACAACACGAGCTGGCTGTGCCCACATGCCTTTCCCACCAGCAGTGCGTGCCAAATTCTTGCTGACCTGAATGTACCATGTATGGTGAGCAAATCTATGAACTTTGGAGTATTTCTTTGGCTAGCACTCAGATTTCAGATTGGTATCCTAGTTTTATGTTGATTAGCCAATCCCCTTCGCGCTGAAAATGCCAAGTGGATGGGATTTGTTGTAAGGAATTTCTGTACAGTCAGAGTGACCAGACTTTTTTTCTGATCCTGGCTATAACTTAAAACTATGCCTTTGCTAATGGTTTGTAATTGAATGGTTGATGTGAAAAATACTGGGTATCAAAGCTTCTATTGCATGTAGCAGTTGAGCTAAAAATGAGGCTCATTTTTAATGACAAGGGAGTTAACAACCACGAAGCACAGGGTCAGAATTTGTAAGGATTGTATAGAAGGCCTTTACTCACCCGAGACAGTAGCACCAGGTACTGTAACATGGCCATTCAGCTCCTTACACTGGGGCTTCATGTGGGCCAGGGCATTTCCATCCTGAAACAGGCAGGAACACTGGTAAATGTACCTCTTTTTGGTCCCGTTTGCAAGGCACTGACAATGATGGTTATTCAGCTAAATACTCTAAGGCTTAAAGCTTGAAAGCATTTAAAGGCATCAGTCAGTCATGGTGCATCACCAGTTTGACTTCCTTAATGGTAATATCATTTGTGCTTTAAGGAGCTTCTAAAGGATCACTTCAGAATAGTTGTATGATTGTCAGTGGTGCTGCGCTTAAAAAGTTTAATTTACGTTGTCACTTTATCAGTGTACTAGTAATCTCAAATAATAGATTTTTTTAAAGAATTAGAGGTAATAATAAAGGCAAACTTCACCTTTGTTGGAGTACAGCCCAGTTTTCCTGCTCAGCATTATTATTTCTTGTATTTTATAATTTTTGTACATGTTACGATTTAATTAAAAAATGGAGGAAAAGAAATATAAGCCTTGAATTCAATCTCATCTGGAAAAAAAAAAAATCTGAAGATTTTGGTCACCTGAAATCACTATGGGGCCTGGGGTCCAGGTACATTTCAGAAACTTCAGCTTTTTATAAATGGGCATAGCTCCAATTCAGTCATTATAATTTGGACTGCAACTTTTCACATCAGTTCATGTAAGAAACAAATCCAGTGTCTACCCTTTTTTTGTCGTGTAGGTTAAAAAAACACGTGGACGTTGTTTGCAAATTAAAATATACTTGTCCTGCACTTTAGCTTCTCTTTAAAGTAATAGCATGTACACTGTTTTTTCTGACTTTCTCTGTGCTAGGAAAGAGACTGTTTTAAAAAGTGCTTTAGTTAGGGCCTCTTTAAAAAAGTTCTTAAGTACTTACAGTGAAAATGGGGTACAGTATCAAGGGATAAAGTAGAAATATGGGTAGGAGAATACTTGCTAAGTATTTTCAGATTTCAAAACCTGATTAAATTTATTTTAGAGTATTTAGAGAATTGGTAAGCAGATATGTGATCCCAGAGCCTGTCAGGGTTCTGAGATTTCAGGTATGACAAGTGATAATTCCTATTTTAGAAAAGAAGAGGGCAAAGGAAGGGCTGGGCAATTAGGCACCAGCCAATTTATCATTAATTCTTAGGAAAATATTGGGATAAATAATTTTTACATGGTCTATAGGAATGTAGAAAAAAGCAAAGATGTGAGAGGTATTTAATGTTGCTTTTCCAAGCACAAATTGTGTAAAGCCAAACCCAAGTTCTTGATACAACAGATGAACAGACCTTTTAGACAAATAGGTAGTGAATGTCAAAGTGTATTCTTGAAGTTCTTGGTTATAAATTGTTCATTGTAATAAGGGAAAGGTGCATCAAGTGGGCTTCTGCTGGGATCTGATTCTGGTGTTTATTTAAGAGGCAGAAGGGAGCACTGAAAATGGGAGCAGGAATGGTGAGATAACACTTACATACCCATGTTTGTTTACAGTTGAGAAGGTTGAAGGGAAACTTCAAATTTGTAAAGAACTCCTGCAAAACACATAAGAGTTTTGGGGGAGATGTTTCCTCACTTGTAGACAGAGAATGGTCTCCACTGTGGACAGTACAAGAAACAGTTGGCTTTAATTTCAGCATGGAGATTTAATTTAGGTGCTCTGGACTTCTGGAGGGACTGTGGAACCTCCACCACTGTGACCTTTCTAAAAAAACATACATCTGCCAGAAGAATCATGATCACACTGACTTTGTGTAGGACTGAGGCACAGGGCTGGACCAAGTGGTCTCATGGGGTACCACTTAAACCCAGTTTCCTTTACCAGAACATGTTTACTATCTTTAAAGCAATTTTAATTACTTTAGGAAGAGCTGGGAATTAGCAGCTTGACATCTGTTTATTAAGATAAGTAACTAAAGATGGTTTTTAACAGTTATGATAATGATGGATAATATTCATGGTGCCTCATGTCAAAAGGCTGTAGCTTAACAATGTTGATAGGAAGGGCTGAGATTGTTATTTTAAGGAAGTTTCACACTGTGACTATTTCAGTCAAAAATGGTAGTTATGTTTTTAAAAGTTCTTTAAAAGACATTTTGAAGGCATTATTTATGTGGCACCATTGTAGATGACAAAGTTCCAAGGAGTAGTTTGCACAGTATGATACTTGACTCTCTCTTTCACATTATGAAATAATTTTAAGACATATTTTAATATATTCACTTACAAATAACTGTCCTTAGGCAAATACAGAATGTCTTCTGTGGAAACATTTCAACATCTATAATTAGTTGCTCTGGCTCTTTTCTCTGTATGCAGAATTACTTTGCAGAACAAGCATTTTTAGAAATTTTCTGTCAACTGAAAATTGTTCTGCTAGCTAACAGCAAAATATACAACAGTTTGCTGAAATGATTTTTTAAACCCACTCAATTAGGGATAAGGGCACAATTTGGGGGTTAGCAAGGCCTACAGAAAGACTTAAGTACATCTTTAGGATCTTTTAAAGTGTTCATGGTTACAGATCTGTGTAGATGTGCAACATGGATTCATAGTGATCCAAGTGAAAGAGATAATAGGATTAGGTCTTGTTTAGCACTTCTTAAATTTGAAAGCAGTAAATTGAATTTTGAGTTTATTATTGATTCTTAGCATCCAAAAAGTCTCCCCATGCCAAAATAATCCTCAGGGAAAAAATATGCAGGATCAAACACCACTTAATTGTAATATGATCCCCCATAAATTACTGGCAAATGAGCATCACCCAGGGCACCACTTCCAGTGTTTTAGAGACTGGAGTTCTATTCCAGTAGCAGAAAGTTCCAAAACCTGAAGTCACAGCAGATTCACATTTTGCTCTTTGCTTGCTAATGTGCAATACATTAAATATCTGTTCCTTGGATCTAGCAACAAAATGACCTTTTCAGGGCTCATCTTTTTTTTCTCATTTTTGATTTGTTCAAGGGAAATTGCAGACGACTGGTATTTGGTTTCCAAAAGGGATACATAAAAACTTGACCTTTTGGAACTGTTATTTTTTTGGGATGTTTACACTGTATTTTAAGTATGTCTTAGCTGTTGTTTGCTGGACTATGTCTAGTTTAAATAACCCTTCATTTTATTCAGTGTAAAGCTAGGACAAAAAGTATAACTCCTCATTTTTTTCCCATGACAGACCTTTGCACATGCTTGAGAGCACCTTTTCTTCAGGCAATTTTAAAAGAAAGTGACATGGAATAGGCCCTGGTATCTCAGGAAGTTTCCACAGACTCTATTTTGCAGTGCAAATAGCATGTTATACTGTGTCCATCATCGTAATATCTCATTGCCTACCTGAATGCACTCTTGTGTCAGGGCACTTTCCACTTAGCACGGTGGGAAATGAGGCAGAGGGAAATGATTGTTTAGGAAGTTCATGATGGAGGGAATGAACAAATTCAGATTGTCAGACTGCTGTCAGAACTATGGCTGTTCCTGCTGCTTGGTTTTCTTTGCCAGCTTTTATCCATCTCTTAAAATTGCTGTACCTCATGCAGTCATGGAATGGTGAGCTTATTTCACCTAAAACCCAACAAAAAAGTTTGATGACAATGATATGCCTTTCCAGTGAAAGCAGCTGATCTGGAAATTAACCAAGTCAAATAGTTTATTCAACATGTAAATGAGAAATTGCTCTCCTTTTCAGCCATGTAAATAGCCAATTTAATCTGAAGAGAATTTCAACACCAAGAGTTACAATGAGAAAATTTACAGAGAAGGCAAGCTTTGTCTTGTGTAAATTAAAGTGAATAATCAGAACTTCATTGAAATATCACTATGAATAATTCAGTTTGAAAATGAGAACTTAAGGTTTGGGAAGAGAATTAAATAGTGTTTCTAACTAAAATATCTGTGAACCACTCAGCTGTGTATAAGTCCATGTAAGTTACTTCTGTTGGTTGGATGTGGCAGTAAGAATCCTCAAGAATATTCAATGAATGGGTGAATTGCATTGTTTAGAGAGGCTCTGGTTTTGCAGGGCTGTCCCTTTACATACAGTTTTAATTTTTTTAAGCCTTGGAGCTTGTCAAATGCAGTGTGATCAGAAATCAACTCTCAGTTGCAGCTGAGAGTCAGTGCAACTCTCCATGGGGTTTTGACATTTTTTCTCATTGCAAATCCTTTTCCTATAAAACTCAGATTTAATGCATGGCATTATTAACGCTTCTGTTGTAGCCTTTTGATACTACTCACATCAGCAGTTGACAGTACAGAGGCAGGAAAGGAGGTGACCAAGTTGTAACTGAGGACAAGTCAGAGCTGCAGGATGGATAAGCAGAACAGGAATTTCAAATTAGACATTTGGAAAATCCTTGTCACCAGGAGGGTCGCGCAGCACTGGACTAGACAGCAGTTTTCAGAGAGATGCAGAATTACCACTTTCCTGGTTTTGAATACTCACCTTGACAAAGTCATACATGTCCTGGTACAACATTGATAGTGATGTGATCTAGGAAAAAAACCAAACCCATCTAAGAGGTGAACGAAGAAAAGCTAGAAAATCTAGGCAGCTGCTGTTAAAATAATAGACACCTTTTCAACTGCTATGCCCTTATCCCTGGAACAGTGTACTGAGACTTCCTGGCTCTGTTTGGTAGTCAGACATCTCCTGAACATTTTTTCTGGTGTTTGCCACCTCTTGCCCCTACCCCAGCTGTCCAGCTGCCCCATGACCTCGGGCGTGCACGCTGGTCAATGCACACTTCATGGCACACTGCAGGTACCTTTGGTTGCCCGTGGGCTACAGAAGCCCATTAGAGGTGCCAAACAACACCAGAAAGATCTTTGAAAGGATTGCTCTGTTCATCCTATTATGGCACTAAAATGGCCTCATCCTTTTCAGCTCTCCTGATCTATCAGTCTCTCAAGGATGTCTGCTACTGTATAACAAAGAGAAAGCACACCTGTCTCAGTTCCTAACAGCTCATGCACTTTATTAGATTTTTTCCAATTAGGGCTTTTCCAGGGCAGTTACGTTGGAAGGTGAAAAGCATAGAAAAGCAGTGCTAGTCAGAAGAACAGTATCTAATTCCACATGAGAGAGCAGGTCTTAAAGAAAAAAAAGAAAAGAAAAAGAAGCAAAATGGTAACATTTCCTAAAATACAAAAGACTTGAAACGTGTCAGTCTGAGTTTGCTGAAATATTTTATTCTGTTAACTCACTGTAATATGTATTTTGCATTAACTATTTTGTTATGTTATGTTGTTATGTTTTTGTTTTGTATTCATGCACATTCATTGTGCATGAATACAATATAGGAATTAAAACATTTTGAAAGTGATGTTATCAACCAAGAGAAAAAAAAATCAAAACGTTTCTACTCAAATAAGAACTTTGCAACGAATACATTTCCTTATAATAGCGTATACAAGATGTCATGGAACATTTTAATTTACTCTAAACTGCATTGATCAGGGGAGTAGTATCCCCCATGAGAATTTTTTTGATCAATGGTAAAATTGAATTGCATTCCCAGGCAAATACTTTCTTCAGATAAACTTCCAGATGGGAAAGCAGGTCCTATTTCAAAATACTTACTTGAGTAGGACACCAAAACTCAAAATAACCATTGTCTACAGGCTAAGGTGTCTATACGTTTATGCACAATCAGCTGAAATGTGTATTTCCATGATAGGGGAAATAATTACACCAAAATGGTTGGGTTTTGAAGAAATATTTTAAAATTATATGGGTGTTGAGTGAGAAATTGACCCAATTTATAGTGTCCTAGCATCTTACTGAAGACAGCTATAATTCTGTACTTTACATGAAAAACTCTTTAATAGGATATAAATTAATACCTTGGAATTGCTGCAAAATAATAGAGATGCCTAAAAAAATTTAATCTTGTCAATAATCTTGTACTTAATGAGATTTAAAATTATGGTAGAACTTGAAATTGGTTGTCTGCTCAGTCAAATAAATGCTCATTGAATTTCTCAGCCTTATGCTGAGAAAGTGATGCTTTTAATTTTCTATGCTTTTTAGTGAATATTTAGAGATGTGCCAGCATTCTGAACGTTATAGATTAAATTTGTGATAAAATATTCAAATATTGCATGTTAATACTGTCTGTTTATCTGATGTCTCCAAGTGAATATCCCTAATTACTGGAGAAGTATGGGTTTGGGGTTTTTTTTTCCTGTGATTTTTAAATTCAGTAAATTTTTTGGACATGAGTATATAAAAGTTAACAGCTTTGTAGTTCCACTTTCCACTATCCTATGTTTGTTCTGCCTCAGTTGTGATGAAGTCTGTGGGGGGATTTGGGATTTTTTCAATCTCTTTGACTGCTGAGAAAGTAAGGAAGAGCTTTTTCACTCTTCTCATAAAACCTGGGTTCGGTTTCCATGTTCCTTGCCCTGTGGGTGAGTTACAGGAGTTCCCCATAACTGGAAATTCCAGAACTCTTGTCCCAATATTGGTACACAGACAGTTGCAGATGGTGGGAGGCAGCGACCTTTTCCAGCCACAAAACTGATTTTAAACATCATAATATCTTCCTGTATTTCTCTTCATTGCATCTTGTTTTTTCCTGTCCTGCACCTTAGAGCTTTAAAATCATGAAGGGAAAGCAGAAGTGTTTCTGAGTAGAGCACTTATCTTTGATGTGCAAGTGCTCAGCTGCCAAAATCAGCAGCGCTTTATGGGCAACTGAACATTTTAAAGTTTTCATTCTTGTTTACAGAGCTAATTAAGAATCTTTGTAGTACTCATTTCAAATGGCAGACTATCAAAATTACAGTGGCTGTCTTGTGAATGAAAAGGTTTTGTTGAATGCCTGACCAGGAGAAGAGGGGGAGAAACCTGCTGGCCTTAAAACCCAGAGAACGTATCAAATGTACATTTCTTTATAATCTGCATTAAATAAATCTTTTAAATAGTAGTATGTGCTTTTGGAGCATAGGTTGTTCTGCTCATTTAAGTATTTTCCTCAAGCAATTCTGTTTGTTTAAAACAGTGTTTGCTTTCCCATTAAATGTAAGCACTTGCCAATAGCTCTGCAGACTTAGAATACTGTAATGAGTTCCATGTGGCAGGACTGCCACTGTTTCCTTTAATTTTTATCATTGTAGGAGGAAAAGGAGCTACATATACTAATTTCAGGATGTAGTGACTCAGTATTCTATGCTTTAAGTTTTTGTGGTCTTTGTTAAGTTGTTGGTAGGGACTGGAGGCTCATAGTTGTTCTTTGCAGCTGTAAAGTCTTTTAGTAAATTGTATTGATGCAAATCAGTGCTGGTGTAAATCCTAGACAGAGACCACCAGTTTCATGTCTAAGTAAAGGGTTAAAAACATAATTCTTAACCATCTAGATATTCATACTTGGCTTTTATTTATTCTCAATATAAAACATGCAGTTTTGCCCCCAGACATATTGATTGCCCTCTTGGTGTGATATACTGGGAGCCCATTTGTGCAGGGTGCTTGCTGACAAACACGCTGCAGGGCTATAAAATCCCGGCCTTGGGAATGTACTGGCTGGGCACCGAGAGGCAACTGCTCTGTTTTGATTTTAACCTCACAAGCGCATCTTTAAATTTCTACAGACAATCTTAAAATGCAAGTCGAGGCAAAATGCACAAGAAGCACTACAAAATGAGTTTGTTGCTTTGTAACAGACCTTAAATCACGAGTGTTTATTAGTGAGCTGCCAGCAAATATTTGCTTGCATACCTGTTATTATTTCAAAGGCTTTTATGAACAGTATGTCACACTGCTAGTGTCATTTACATTCAGACACCACTTTCAAATGTTTTAAGCTTTCCAGAGATAACAGGGAGAAAAACATTAAGAAAATGAAACAGATCTTTTCTAATAAATCATTTTTGCAAGCATTTTGTCTCTTCAAGATGCTGTAGCATCCTGTTCAGCTGAAGGAACACACCACTTGAATTGCACGACTCATTCACCTTAAATATTTAATAATGCTTTCATTAGTTGCACTGAACCAGTGGAGTAAGATCTGTAATATCTAGTGCTGGTCATCATTTTTATTCATCATGGTTTAATAAGCATTATAATTACAGACTGAGGAAGAAATATGAGTTAACTTTGTGGTTTTGCTTGGGACTTCTGTCCACGCTGGTATGATTGGAAGGGATTATACAAGCTCTGTGAGCGTAGCTGAGTGTATTCTAATATACTGGTGCAGAGTTCCCAATCCTGACACATTATTCTTCATATGAAAGTAACAGCAGAAAAGATCCTGCATAAAATTGAGCCCTGACTCTATTAACTCCATCTGCCTTAGTTGTGAAATACAAAAATTTGAAGGCCAAGTGGCCTTGTTTTTGGCAGGTGTTCTAATGCATGCATTATCAGTGAAATTAGACTTCAACTATTTTTACCAACTCTTTCCTGTATTTGCTTGCAACTTACGCAAATAGCAAAGTTATTTAGAGAGAACAGTCAGTTAGGGAAGCTTTCATTTGGAGATTTTGTCAGAGTTCAAGCTAAAAGGCCATTTGTAGGCATCATAACCTTCTGTGCTCATTTCTCGAGTAAATATAGATGATGATGATTATGATTTAGTATAACTTTCTCACTTTGATATCACAAATATGACTGTGTGCATGCTGTTTGCATTCTTATGTTTTAATGGGAGGTATAGCAGGGCAGACTGATATCTGGTGCATTTTTTAATGTTTTGTTAAAACATCATTTTTTCCTCATCAGCAACTTATGCGGGAGCGACAGCAGATGGCCAGCCGCCCCTTTGCTTCTGTCGATGTAGCACTGGAAGTAGGAGCTGAGCAAACAGACTTTCTACGAGGGCCATTAGAGGTAGGAACAGTGGTGCTGACAAGGGACCGTTGTGATTTGTGTATTTATGTTGCCAGTCTCATCTGCATCTGCTTCTGAAACTGAGCAGCATCTGATTACCTGGAGCTGACAGGTCTCAGCTGTGTGTGTTATGTCATTTCCAAGGTGCAGAGTTTTAATGTCACGACGTAAACTGTACCAAAAGCCCCTGGAGAATCTCTTAGCCTGGGCTGGAGTGACAGTCAGCTCACCTGGCAGTCCTGTCATGATGGATGTGAGCTGAAGGAATGCAGGACTCGGGCATTAAGGAGGCAACAAATGTCAGCTCAGTCCTTCAAGTACACAGTGCCATCTAGTTAACATCTGTCTTAATTAACAGAGATTACAGGAAACAAATAAACTAACTGAAGCACCTTAGAATCAAAATTCAGTGTTGTTTTATACACAGAGGTTTAAAGCATACAGACTATACTGCATGGTTTTGTTTGTAGGAAATGGCTATGTTACTGCATTCTTTTATTGCAATTGCACTACATTGGAACAGAAATAGTAATATGCAAAGCAATATGATATTGGAATGGTGTAATAATGCGTGAAATGGATTCTAGAAGTTTCACCTGAAAATAGAAGGAAAACAACCATATGCGGATAATAATGAATATCTAATCTAGGTTCAGCTCTTGGGAGATGATCCTCTCTACTCCTTTAACTTTATTTACAATATTGTGTTTACAGTTATTACTTAACCCTCTTTATGGTGGGACCTGGGAATGAGGTGTGCTAGCTCTGAAATCTTTCAAGATTGTACTCTTCATTGCTACCAATTCTTCTTAAATTCAAAGCTTCTCTTACTTTTCTTAATAACCAGTCTCAATGAAAGATTAAATACAATCTATCAGATCTCCAAGGTTCATGGAGAATGAGCAATGTGAAAAAAAATGCATAGCAGAAAGAAAAAGATTCAGCTCTTGAGTACTTACCAAACTGAGGTTCTCTGTCCTGCTACTGTACAGGAAGTAATCACAATTGTTCTCACTCTCATAATTTAAATATTTGGAGTAGATGGTGAATAAAAATGACATATCTCTTTGAAGAAGCGTTGTTATTTTGTGACCAAATACTAGACCCCTTGCATTCCTCACCAAAATTACTTTACTTCTGTCGCTTATCTTGGAACAGAAGACCTCTCCAGCTCCCCAAGCTGAGGATGCATTACACTGGAGTTAAAAGTTAACTTTTTTGGAATGTGGTTTCATTTTCTCTGCACTGGTATCTGAGAAGATTTTTTTTCTGTTGTCTTTTCAAACGGAGGCAGTGAGTGGAAGATACGGCATCCAAACTCTAATTTTGTACATACTGATTATTTAATTAAACTTTAGAAGTAAACATCACAAGTTAATTGCTACACTTTCTTTCTTGTCTTTTATTTAGCAGTAAAAGAAGTAGATCCTAAAATATTTTAATTATATTTTGCAGTTTTTATTACCTTCTTTTTTTCTTAGCCAAGAATTTTCTAGCAATTGTGTAGAATTCAGCATCCATTGTGTTTTTTTCCTAATTAATACATAGTTTTACACAGAATGAAGTCCATTCAAGATTTCGTCAGAATGATAATATACTGATCTATATCCAAAAAAAGGCATTATGCTGAGGATTAAATGAATATAATTCAAGTATTGATTGTCCTTTGGTATATATTCTGTAAAAATAAAGGAGCTATGTTAAGCTTTTTTGTGAAAGGACACTAAAAGTTTAGTTGCCATTCTGTTCTTCATATTCTGCTCTTTTGGACTGAGGGGAATCCAAGTCACACATTTCCAGGATGTAATGCTTAAGAATAGAATAGTATGAAATAGCTGTAAACTTCATTTTGTTGTATTAATTTAGAATCATTAAACTAAATTAATAATTTTGTCATATCTGATGCCCATTGGGAGGCTTAAAGCTAGAGATGTTTTGTTAAAAAAAGTGAATATACAGTAACTTCAGGATGTTCTGCTGGCATTGCAGAGATCTGGCTCTGATGTACCAGGGGTTCCAATTTTAATGCTGGTGCATTGCATTCCCTCTCCTCACACGTTTATTGATGTCGTGTGTTACTCGCTGGTACTTTGGACGTTGTTGTTATGCTTTTATTGACGTTGTAATAACTCCAACACTTCCAGTGACACCACATTGATTCGCGGGCCCTTTGGGCACTGTGTAATGTCACTGAACTCTTCCAGACAGTCCTGCAAGTCTCCCGTTCAGCTGCACAGCAAAGCTGCTGTTCATTAGCGTCACCTGCCTCACGTGGTGGTGGTTTTGTCCAGCTGCTGTTCTACATTAATACTGATGCTCTGGTACATGGCAGTGTTCATATGTCTGCACATGGTAATGCCAGGATGCTGTTTGGTTAGCTTCTACATTCTGCATTTATTTGTAAATATCCACAGCAGCTGTTTCACTGTAGAGGTTTAGTCTGCAGTAGTAAGGCACTTTTTACCCAGTGTTCAGAAAAGATAAAAATCCCCCCAAGAGTATAAATCCTGTGCTTAAAATGGTTGCCTAGTTTAGCTATTTACAATACAACTGATAATATTTGGGTCTATTTTCAGTTAGCAGCAATTTGCAACAGGTGAAAATAAAATCCTGAGAATACTACAGAGGAGAGTTGAACCTCTGTTATTTTGGAGTCTTTATCAACCAGTCTATCTTTCTTAATGTTTTGCCAACAAAATGACAGTATCTCAATATTAACTCCTTCAAATAATTTAATCTGCATCATATTCCTCCTCTTCCCTGCTTTCTGAGTGGTTTTTTAGGCATCGGCAATAGCCTTTGTTCTTACCCATTGAAACAATATTATTCACCAGTCTTTACCTCCTCAGGCCACCTTTCTGACTTTAACAAATCTCATCTTGTCATCCTTTCTGTCATGTTGGCTTTATAACAACTCTTAAATGTTTTATTGTCAGTTTAAACTTAACACAAAAGAGAGCAGACTTAGTTTTTCTGTCGGCCTCCTTCTCTCCTGTACCATACCCACCACTACCTTGCTAATGATTCTGGTAGGATGTTAATATCCCAATTCTAAATGTACCAAGCTATCCCCACTCCCGTTGTGCCATGATATTCATGATATTAATCTCGTGCAGAATTGTTTTTAACCCATGCTAGTCCTAATCTGCATCTCCATCTGCTTCCATTATGATTTCAGTTGCACTGAGAAGTGATGAAGTCTGGGTGAGCCCTTACAAGGAAGGTGAGGCTGGAGGCAGGACACCCCTTACTCTTCCTCCTCCCTCCTGGGGGGAACAAGAGCAGTCTGAAGTTACTGTGGTGGAGGAGGGGAAGGGAAGTCTGGAAGGCAGTGACCCTCTGGATCCCAAGAGAGGAACAGTCAAGCTCAGCTCTAGTGAAGTCACTGGTGTCCCAGAGGAAGGTAAAAGAGGAGAGAGAATTCCCAAGGGCCCCTTGTCAGCAGTAGCACATAGCACAGGCTGTTAAGGGCAGAGCCAGAAAACAGCAGAAGCACCATGTCCAGAGAGTTTGAGAATATTTCCTGGTTTTGGATACCGCCATGATTTTTTTTTAGTACCAGAATCATAAAAAAAATCAAAGTAGCACTGTAGATCAATAGCTACTCATTGCTGAGCTTCTTGGCACTCAGTACCCTCAGTGTTAAAATGTTTTTTATTCCTTTCATTTCTTTTTTCCAGACATCTGAATCATTTCCAAATGTGGTTGCTTTTTACTTCTCAGTGTATACTAAAAGCTAAATAATTTAGGCTATCTTCATATTCTAAACCTCCTTTAGGCAAAAATTTTTCCCTAAAATGTAAATCACTTTTGAAGAGTTCCTTGTACTGTGCTGCTGACAGTCATTTCAGTTAATATATATATTTATTGAGAAATAAAACAAATTATTTTTCCTCTTTGCCTAATTTCTTGGTATTTTTCAGTTCATTTAGAGCCCTTGGGGTTTTTTAATAAGTTTTTTGGAAGTGGGGACAGATTATTTCTTTAGGCCTGTGAGATAAGGTAGACACTGCTGTAAACTCTTCATGTCTGGTCATGCTAAGACTCTGGACAACAGCACCTACTGTGCTGCATCTGCTGGGGTAAAGACAGGTGTGTTATTTCCTGCAGAATAACCAAGTACAGATTTACTCCTGTGATGATCATTCATTTGATATCTATGTCTTTACAGTATTATTTGGATGATTTTTTTTTTGGCAAATCAATGTTCTTTCATAATTATTTCTGTAGAAAAGCACACAGTAGATCTTTCAGTCATTTTCCCATTAAATTACTGCATTTCTCCTAGAATTGTCATAGATATTAGACTGTTCTCTACTTCTGACAAGGTAAGATGATGTCAAGAATTTTGAATTTCAGATAAAATCTATGTTTGTTTCTCTAGTAAATCATTTTCTCTAGTGAGTAATATTTATGATACATTAAATAAGTTTTGAATTTCGGGCACTTTTGATAAGTATGAAGCAAATAGTGGCCATTATTTGTCATTTATTTGACTAAAAAATGGAAGATGTGCACTGACACAAGCAGCTGTCATTTTATACAAAGAATGGCTGCTGGAAATTCGAGTGACTTATCAAAACACATTAAAGTCCTGTAGTAGAGATTAGTGGAGTTTAAGTAATTGTAGTATATATTAATAACCTGTGCTGCTGGCTTCTCTTGCCAATAAAGAGACTTTTTAGCTTGGTTGACGAATCTGGTTAAGATGGGTTCATTTTCTTGTATAATTTGAATAAATCAGTGAGTAATTTTTTGAAAATGCAGCCTACCTTATTATGAACAAAATTAAACTAGTTGCATTCTTCATCAGCATTGCACCTGCATTGTATTGATGACATAATGTCTAATGCCAAGGAACAGGCTCTTCCCAACTCTCGGGTACAGATCATTAGCTTTCCTCTTGATATGCTCAGTTCCTAATATTAGTCTCAGTATCAGAGGATAATTTCACTGGCCTTGTGGAAAAAGTAATAATTTATTTTTGATAGCAGTGAAATTTTCCCTAGAATGGTCACCTGGTTTCCAGTGACCGTAAAGGCAATGTGTATTTAGCAACAGCAACTGCCAAAGGCCATTCTATTGGCACTTCTTGCTTGCTGAAAAGTCATGTCATAGTCTTGAGCTGTTCACTAGCTCAAGGGGAACCAGAGGAGAGAGAATCTAGATGAGAACAATGTGAGCAATCAGAGACTTAGAAAATATAACTACAATGAAAAGTCAAAGAAATTGGAGTAGGCTATTGAAAAGAGTCGAAATAATAACTTGCAGATATGCAAAAGGTTAGTAGCAATCAGGAGGGCAACAATCTTCCTTGCATGCTCTGCAGGCGGCAAAGGTGTAATGGACTTAAATTGTAGCAGGAAAGGTTTAGGAAGGTATCAGGAAAAGCTTCTCATAATAAAGCTGCATCACTGAAAGCAATTTCCTGGGGAGGTGATGGAATTTCTTTTATTGGAAGCTTTTTAGAGCAGGATGGACAAACATTTCTCAGGTACCATGTGCCATAGCTGCATTAGATACCTCCTTTCAGCTGTCTGTATTATTATTCTGATTGCTCCCTAGCTCTTCCTTCTTCAGACTCTCTGAAAATGTTCCATTTCTGTTGTTTGGGCACCTTAATTACCTTCACTGCACTGTTAGTTTTCTCTTACTGAATATTTATGACCCTTCTTTTCACTTTTGCTGTTTTATTCGTTGACTTACATCCTCAGTTTTCTCATAAGATCAGAAACTGTTAAGTCAACTCTGACCCCAGCCTCTCCCTGACTGTAGGTCTGCCAAACATGATCTCCATCCTTTCTGGAATAGCTTCAATATTCTCCTTGAAGTCTGTACTAATGATGTAATTTTTTTTTTTGTCTTAACGATTGCATTGCCATTTTTATAGTCTTTCAAAACCCATGCCTCCTAGATGACTAGATCTCAGAGAAATGTAGTCAAATGACACACCTGACACTGAAGAGAAGAATCTCTATTGGATCACATTTTCTGCTTTTCTGTATTGCTCAAAGACCATGTTAAATTTGCTGTCCACTGCCTCAAGAACTCCATTATCTTGTGCTACATTTCGACCTTGATGGCTCACTGCCTTCTCTGCCCCCTCCCTCAGTACTGTTCATCCAGAAAACTTCCTCCTGACCTCTTGAGTCACTTTATTTTAAATCCTACTTTCCAATATTTTTCTTCTTTGTAAATGATTGCTTCACATTGTGTTTGCTTTTTGTGATATTATATGCTAGGGATGTTATATCACCAAAATTCACATTTGGTGGCTCTTTCACTAGAGAAAAGCATTTACCCAAAAGCAGTGTTGTTTGGTTTGCACCACCTCCTTCCTCATATGAAATTTTTAATGAAGTAGGAGGTTTAGATTTCACACTATTTTTGCTCCTCATTCAGTGGTTAGGTACAATAGTGTTGCTCTGCCCAGTTAAATATCTTTATGTTTGGGTAAGATTCTTATTGCTTCCCATAAAATTTATGTCTAGAAACATGTGAGTGTTCTGAGCCTAGGATTCAGAGCAAATACCTCACCTAGCTGCTCATGCATACGGGTCACAGCTGGAATTTTTGTGTGTGTTGTGTATGCTAAATCAATGTAAAATGTATAGATGTTCCATTTGTTGCTCAGAATTACATTAGCAATACTTTAAGATTTCTGAGTAGTGTTTTTCTTCTCTGGCATATGGGAAATCTAAAAATAGTCTGAGAAATGCTGCCTGGAGTAAGCCACATTTTTTTTCATATAGACCATATTTGTGTGTGTTTATTCCTAAAATAAACACTAACACCTCAAAATCTGTTTGCTTGAGTCCTTAATGTAAAGTTTTTTAAAATTCTAGATCAGTACTAAAGTGTACCCAGTCTCTAAATGTGCAAAAAATATTTTTTAATCCCTATGTTCTTTTCTCTGCTTGTTTATTTCTGCCCTCATGGGCAAACAGACATTGTAAGAACATCTTAAATGTGATGTATAGGAGGTTTGTATAGGTGGAGGTTGATGTCCTAATATTTCATTCTAACAAGAGAGTAAAGCCTTTGCTTATTACCTTGTGAGCTGTAGGATCTGTACGTTTGCCATTAGTTCCGAGAACCTGATTTTGTGTAGGTTTTTTGATAAAAATGTATCTTCCCACTTAACAAAATGTATTTGGCACATGTACCACATAATCAGATGACTACAGAAATTGTTTGGATAGAAATATGTGATTTGTGTTGAACAAAATTGCAAAGAGATTTCATGCTCAATTGGAGGAATTTTGGCTTACCGACTTACCGGCTAAGTGTAGGTGTTTCAGTGGTATTGGCGTGCTGTGAATAGAGCTCTTAAATCATTGTATTATGCATAATTGCAAATCCAGAGTATCAAAGTAATTATTCTGATTGTTTCAAGCAGAAGTGTGTATATGTGTCTGTAAATGTTATGAATAATGACACTGTACCTTTTAATAAATTCAGTTTTTGCAATGTCTTATTTCATCAGGTAGACAGGTACAAAATTCAACAAATGCAAAGCAATATTTATATACTTATTTTTATAAGTACCCCTAGGATTCTCCTTGAACAAGGCTTGACCATGGGATTCTTGCCTTTGGATATGAAATCCATGACAATGAGATATTTCCAGAATTATGTAAAGTGAACATACCAAAGCATGGAAGTAATTCTGCTATCAGAATAACTAAAAAAACCATAGATGGGAATATTTCTCTGTTTACTGGACCTTTTTGTACACCTGATTTGCACATGCCATTCTTTGACTGGCTGCTCTTTCTAGTTATTTGTATTTTCTTAGTATTTCTTTCCGTTTTAGATCAGAAGTTCTTTCTCATCATTAAAGTAGGACATTTCTGTCTTTAAAAGGAAAGAGAAGAAGAAATAGATACAGAAATTATAGTCTTTCATCAGGCATTTCCCACATTTCCAGGAGGAACTGGGTACTGGAGGGTGCTATTTGGTATTTAGCAACTTGCAGTCCTTAGCTCTGCTTCAGAGACTTTACCTTCCTGCTTGTTTCTAGCTCTGTGTTTGAGATTCAGTTCTACCTGCCAACAGTACCTATTGAAACTGCAGCAGACACAAGGCAGAAGTGCACTGCCTTGGCTTTTCTTCACAAAACTTGGCAACCTGCATGTAGTTAGGCAATCGTGTAAGGTATGCCTGTTTTCACGGAAGTTTTATCGTTCTGTACCATCTATCAAACTGAATTTGTGCCTGAAGTGAATATGAATTAACTGCATAGAAAGCATTGCCCCTGCCCTGGACAGCAGTTGACTAAAACCTCACCCAGACTTCAGAGAGCCATCCGATGTGCTCGTTTTCCATGACTATTCAACCCAGCAGGCACTTTCCTACTTGGTTCTGTCTGCTGTGCACTGGACATCGTAATTCTTGATTTTCTGGTTGCATGGTGGCTCAATTTCAAGGAAAAGCATGAAGCTTGTTCCTTTTTAGGTAGACCATGAGCCCACACTGTTCTGCTGTCTATCACTATGTGCTGTGTTAAGAACTTTGTCCCCATGTTTCTTATCAGCTCCCTCAAGCATCTTCTCTTCTCCAGACTGAACAACCGCAGCTCTCGCAGCCTTTCCTCACAGTAGAGGTGTTCCATCTCTCTGGTAACTTCCCTCCTCTGGATCCACTCTAACAGGTCCATGTCCTTCCTGTGCTGAAGAGAAGTCATCCTATTTCCCCCCCCCCCCCCCGTGCAGATTGTGAGAGGCAGTTCCTGGTTTTCCACCGATTGTTCAGGAAGGTGTGAGAGTACTCACAGGCAGACTGGATCACTTTGGTGTGCATAACTCAAATTTTCAAATAAACCATGAGGAGGATGGTTATGTAAGTTATAGGGTGTGGATTCCATTCACTGGCTTTAGCAAAACAGAGGTAGAAACGTTGTATAAGGTATTAATTGCTGTAATAATATGAAGAATTATCTTTTCATTACAGGAAAAATAGCAAAATATTGGAATTTGGAAAATGAGTGGGCTCAGTCAGGGTTTACAGCCCAATGGTGTGATTCTTTAATGGTACTGAAGGAACCTTCTCCATGGACAATTTCTTTTGGAAATCAAAAGATTATGAATGGTACACTGCAATAAACTAAACACTGCACTAAAGTAGAAGTTAAAGAGGCAGTTAGAGTGCAGTGAAATTGGGAAGAACAGTAAGTTTGTATCAGGGCTATCTCCTCTAAAAAATCAGCAGTATTTGTGATATGTGATCACTTGCAGATATAAATGTAGAGTACTTTACAAATCTATTAGAGTTTTCTATAACAAAGACTGTAAAACATTATTGCTCATTAGTGTGAAGCAGTAAAGTTTTTAACAGATATGTAAGAAATAAAAATTTCCCTTTTTTTCATCTTTGGTATACATTCATCTTATTAGAATTTTATTTAAAGTAGAATTTTGCCTTTCTGAGTGCCATTCCTGGTACTGTATCCTTGGCAAAATGACCTTTTTCTTATCTTTATGATCCAGCTTTCAGTAAGAAACTGGAAAGTTTATAGAGGTACTTGCTGTCATCTTCTTGTCTCAACTGTTAAGGCCTTTAAAAATGATGTATAGATATTGAACCAACTGGAGTTAATAAATAGTTATTCTTTTCTACAAACAATGGTTATTAAAGGAAAAGTCACTGGGCTGTTGGAAAAGTAGGCAAGCAATTTATTTTATATTGAGAAAATTTTTAAGTTGTAGGAATCAGAAGGAATAAAATATACCCTTCTGAACATGTTTAAATGCCATTTTATGTGCAGAAAAGAGCATTATCCAATGACTCACAAACATAATTTATGTTTTGCAACACCAAGCACACAAGTGCAGGACGATCTTTAAGATCACCACTAAATATACCAAGAGTCACTGACATGACTTTGGCAATGAGATCCAGTGAGATCATTTCCCTCTGGGCATATGGATGCTGTAAAGTGCGTCTTTCTTGTTCATTTATTTTTCATGAAGGAAATTTTGAAATTATAATTAAAAAAATGTTACCGTTTTCTTATAAATTGAGACAAACATAAAAAATAATCTCCAAAGCCAACTGTCACGTACTTCTCTGTACCTTCAGGCATTGATCATGAATGTAATTCAAATAACATTTTCCCATCACTCACTTGTTGAACTCAAGATAGAGTTGCACCAGGTCCAGATGCAGCACAATATAGATCTGCCAGTGTACCATTAAAAGGAAAGTAGTGAAAAACTCTACTTACGCTGATGGATTTATTGAGGAGTAGTGGATTTGTATGTATGGTTAAATACAGAGTAATTGCAGAAATATACTTCTTTAAAATTGAGAAAATGTTTTAGTTTTCTCATTTCCTGGTGCAATTAAACGGTAGAAGAAGTGCTACAATCTGAATATTTAGTTTTTTTTTTCTCCAAAGTAGTTGCAGCATCTCCTTCTATTCTATTAGAACATTTTCATGGACAATATTCATTGAAATAAGAGCAATGTGCAGCGTGTTTTGACCTAGCAACAGTTTGTAACCAGTTTGCGACTACTTTGCAAAATGAATAGCTAAAGAAGTATTTAAATAAACTAACCCAGATGTCTGTCTCATTAGTGACTTTTAATTCTGTGAGGATGTAACAGCTCAAGGTGAAAAGGAAGTAAGAGAACTGGAAGGATACTCAAACAGTGTAGGTACACGTGCACTACATATAGCCCTGGACATCCACAAGTGGAAATGGCAGAAATCCAGTGCATTTAGTGTGTGATGTCATGCTTTAGGGTTTTTCTTTTACACATACATTTGGGCTTGAATTTATGTGAGAGGGCGAAGTCAGAGAAACTTGTCTAGGCTTTGGGATAAAAGGGCAGGGAGGGTTGTGAAAATCTGCAGACCAGCTAGTATTTCAGTAACATTACTGACCTAATCCAGAAAACCTTATATATCGTGTAATACTTGGAATTAGGTTCGTTCCAAAAAGTTCTACTGTGCAAGATGAGGGAAAAACAATAGAAAGAGGTTTGATTACAGACTTTAGGCAGTGTTTTAGATGTGCCGTCTTAGCCACTGAGTATCTTGAGGATAAGGTCTAAAACCTTGAATTTATATTCTTTAGAAAGCCAGCACAGAAACCAAAGGGTAGAGCCGATGTTTTTGCAGCAATCTCTGTAATAGCCATTGCTGCTGGGGTGTGCTCTATTACTCTGTTTCAGACAGTTTTTCAAAGGGCTTAAAATGTCCAAGTGTATCATAGAGCTGAAGCTGCCCTTAAGAGGTGAAAGTAGTGCAATCAACTCATTATGCAGGGCAACAATTTTAAATCAGCTGAGAGAGTCAGAAAGCGTTATTCAGAAGTGGTTAATGAGAGCTGGGACTGAAGGAGAAATTCAAAAGCTCTTCTCTACAATGGGTTATAATTGATCATTGCTTGGTACATCTGTGTAATTGTAGGGTCTTCCACGTGCGTCTCCCTGCTCACCTGTCTTGTCCCTTTTTAACTAGGCAGCTTTTCTCTAGCAGGCAGATCTTCTCCAAACACCATTCTGTTCTAACATGATGATCATTAAGTTTGTTACAAGGTGAGCACCTCTGACAGACAAATGCAGCTATTTGTTAGCTGAGTATTTACAGCACTAGAGATCATCTTCTCATCACCTGTTGTAGAGACTTTACATTGACAGGACCAAGGAGCTGATCTTTGTTAGGAGAGGTCATGTTAAGCTGAAATTCAGTATTTTCACTTACTGCATTTGAATTAGGCACTAAATCCAATCTTTAGAAAATAGCATTCATCATGCACAATAGAATCATAGATAATTTAGGTTAGAAGGAACCTTCTGTAGTCCTACATCAGTCAAAGAGACTGGGGACAAGCCAAACCCTTGGGCAGAGTCAAGCCACCTTTCGTGAGATTCTTTAGGGGCCTGTTTGATGGTGTTTTGATTATTAAGGAAGCTGATTCTGCAAACTCACTGGGTCCTGTTCAAATGTTTGACTTCTCTCACTGTGAAAAGCTTTTCCTAATATCTCATCAGAATCTCCCTTCCTGAAATTGCTTTCTACTGCCCATTTTCTTATCCTTGTGAGAAAAGGATGGAATTATCAGAGTCAGCAAAAGGTCCCCAACTAAGGTTTGTCCTTTTAAGACTGAACAAATCCTTTACTGTCGGACTTTTCTTCTGATGCCTAAGCCACCTCTATCTCACTGTTTTCTTTGCAAAGATGTAATGGAAGATTTTTTTGAGAGTCTTGCTGAAGTCAAGGTTAACACCATCAAGCTTTGTCTTCCTCTGAGTCTGTCATGCCATTACCAAAATTAACCAGGTTGGTGAGGCAAACTTTGTCTTTCATAAATCTGTGCTGGCTATTCCTAGTCAAATTCTTGTCCTTTACATGCCTGGACAGGGCTTTTAGGGGGATTTCCTTCGTAGTCTTCTCAGGGATGGTGGGGAGCAGGTTAGGTTAAGCCATCTGAATTTCCCCAGGTCTTTCTTGTTGCCTTTCTTAAAGATGTGTGTAACCCTTTCCATTTATAGAGATCAGGAATTTCCCTTAATCACCACAACCAGTCAAAGATGTCAGCGTTTTCTCAATGACATTGCTCAGTTCCCAGTGTCCCATCTGTTCCTGGGGAGTTGTCTATATCCAATGTAAGTGGTTCCCCAACTCATTATTTCTCTACTGACTCAACCAGATGTAAAACATGAGCAAACCCCAAAATCTATGGTGCTCAGGATTTCAGGTTTTTTGTGTGTGTGGAAAATGTTGGATATAAAAGTTCTTGCAAGAACTGGAGAAGTTTTGATGTTAATTTAATCAAAGGACTGCTGTAAAGGCACTTCCTTCAGTAGCATCATGTAAGAGTGCTCAGTGTCTGTTTTTCTGCTGATATTGGTAAGAAATATTTCCCAAGTTTTTCTCTTATGCCAGCCCCTAAATTCTTTTCTTTTTTTCCTGGCCTTTATGTTTTAGTAGTTGCAATGTGTACCTTTGTATACTATACACAGTGTTTTTAAAAAAATGTGTTTAAATTTTGGCAGTGCGTTAGCAGTTACAAAACACAGTTGGGAATTATGAGTTATTTGTATGGTGAGACAAGTTTGGGGTGGGGTTTTTTTATGTTCTTTTTTTGTTTTACAAGCTTTGTGGTAAATCAGGTACAGTTCAAAATGGCACTAACCCAGAAAAGTTTACTGAAGCTTAGACCCCAATAAACATCAAATTTGCACAAGAACTTTGTGTGAAGAGCAATAGTTGACCATGGAAAGCATCCTGGAAGTGGGACTCTTTCTTTACTTTTTTTTTTTTTTTTTAAAGCAGGGTGCCTTGGCTGGAGTTCTATTTAAAGATAAGGGGAACTACACTAAAGCTGCTTTCTATACTGTACAAATTGTCAATGCTATTTTAGTTCTTCAAAGAAGAAACAAAAGAGAAAGTGGAATTTAGGTGCCTATTACAAAGAGTAAATGACAATTATTTTTCCTTACATCTGATTTTGTTGGCTTGTTTTTTCCTTTTTTCTTCTTTCATGGTAACATGTCAATTATAGTCTTATTTGTATTTGACAGCTGCATTTTAAGAGAGCCCAGTGTTAAAAATCATCTCTTTTTAGGGCATGCCAGTATTTCTTTGCTAGTATCTTCTCTGAAATAGCCTGACCACTCTTCTTAATCGTAATAAAATTTTATTTAAATAGATGGTGCCTCCTTTTTGGAATAGTTGCATTCATTTGACTAATTAAAAAGTCTCAACCCCATCATAAAGGCATCATCTTCTTTCAGTGATTTATTGACACATTTATTGACAGTCCATAAGAGTCTAGACTGTGTGTTTTAAGTCAACAGGTGTGCTAACAAATATAATTGATACATGCACGCACCTGAATAACATGAGCTGTATCTTAGTAATGGCTCTGGTTGTCCACCAGAGATGATGGAATTGTGAACTCCCAGGTATTGCGGGGTGAATCAGCCCAAATACTTTTCTCCTGAGCATGTTAGATCACTAAAGCCTGTAAACAGAAGAGTCAGTGTGATAAAAATATGCATTAATCGCTTTCACAAAGGATGTGGTCGTGGAGTCAGAGCTCTGGTTCAGCACTATCCTTCTAATCAACGTCTCTTCATTTCAACTCTTCCAACAGATAAGCTGTGTTTGATTACAATCTTTATGATATGTTAACTTGTAGTTTTAAATAATGTAATGCATGTCTCAATTTTCAAGCATGTTCACATGCAGTCCTGTCCTCTGGAGTAAAATTCAGAACAAACAATTTTATAGTTGGTTGCACTGTGATAGAATTTACAAACAGAACTACCTGTGTGGTTGTTGTATCTGTTTTTTGGAAGAAAACCCTTGAGCATGTGATATAAAACAGCATTTGAAATTGGAAAAGTGGCTATCTTAGAAAGTGAGTCCCTGGTGTTGTATACAAATACTTGAACCTACAAACTGAGAAGCTGTCCTCTGTCTGTGACCTAATGTTACTAGTGCAGATACTGCTCTACTTCTGTAGACATTTTAATCCACAGTGAATGTGACAATGAAGTTATTAAGCGTTAGTATTGGTACCCTGTTCCTCAACTGGAAGTGTCAGTGAAGACAGCGCGTTAATAATTATGAGATACATAGTGAATCTTTTAAAATCTGTATTCAGAAATTCCCTGTCACTAATTTAATGCAATCATAAGCAACTTGAAGTCAATGTGACACAAGAAATGATACTCAAATGTCTCATCTCTAATGAATGACAGTAATTAGCCATATTTCAAGGAAAAGATAATATATCAGAGATAAGGAAGTTCATATTTCATAAAGTGCCCATTATCAGGGATGTAGGGCCAAATGAACTCTTATGTTACACTCCTATATGAGCTCTTCTGTCACAGAATATAATATTAAAACGATGGTTCTAGAAGTTACTTTAAGATGGAGAAAACTTTTGAAAATTGATGGCTTTAGTCAACAGTAGTATTTATTATTATAAGGACTAATGGAATACTTATGGGAATTAAAGAAGGGCAGTTTGGGTCACCTCTGGTCATTTCCACAGTGACTCAAACAGTGCCAGCTTTGTCTTTTTAAAAAGGCTAAAAATAAAACAATTGTTCCCAAGTATCTAGAAGTCCTTTGCTGCCTATAAAGCCTAACATGCGTCACTGACCCTGTGATATGGGGGCCTTGGAAATGATCTATGCAATGGGAATGTGGCTTCCCACATCGAGTGGAGATCCAGATCTTTCCCTCCCATGTTACAGTGGTCTGAGGTTCAGTAGGATGTAGCTGATTGATACCAGAAGTTAAATCATCCCAGTCTCTAAAACTAGGAGTATCAGGTAAATAGAAATGTTTCAATTTACCCACCATAAATAAAAGGGTGGAAAGTTGTGAAATGGTGAGTGATGGAGTGGGTAAAATCCGTGACTTAATCCAAATCCTGCCCATTGCTGGAGCTGCAGTAACATACAGAGAAAACTATTGCAAAGCAGCAGGAAGGGGAAGCTCCAAGTACCTGCCCTTTATGCAAAGTGTTCCCATGTGCCCACAAAACGTGTGCAAGACGGGGGAGTGAGAAAGGTGGTGCATGTTGGAGGGGATGGAGCCTAAGAAGGCTGTGGAGCAGCTTTTGTTACGGTGCTGGGAACCTGCACACAGGTGAGGTGTACTGTGGATGAAGTCTGCAGCTGCAAAGGGCTGTCAGCTTGAAAAAGGTGGACACAAACCAGGTTGTGCTGCTTTGTGCAGGAGTGAGGAAAGACACGGTGTAGACTTATTCACAGGAAAACCAATGTATGACCCTGTTTATTTTCTCCTGTGGAAATGTAGCTCTCAGTTTATGATTTTGTGTTCAAACTCTCAATTAAATGGCAGAATTAGTGCATACCTGACTGTGTTCAATAGCATCTTACTGAAAACAGTCAGTCATGCCTATGATTTTTGCATGTGGTGCTTTAACGATTGTTTGCTAGGAATCTCACACTTAAGTAGAATAAAGGGGGAAGAATATCAATACTTCTAGCATTCTGAAATCTCTTGAAGTTCATAAGACTTTGTTACTGACTCTGAGGAGAAAACTCAACTTTTTTTTAAAGTATTTTTCAATCTGTTTGCATAAAGATGGTCTGTAGAGTCTTCTCTAGAAAGAAAGGTTTCTTATAAAAATTAATGTATGAAATTTGCTAGTTTCCTCATAAATTGCAGTACTGTTTAAACAGACATTGTATTTGAAAAGACGTAGCTTTTCATCAGCAGTACTTGAAATGGAGGCAGAGGTATTTCTACGCGTGACAGATTCAGATTCAAAGGAGCAATTTCAAAGGCATAAAAGATACTCTGTGGAGTGGAACAAATATTCCTGTTGTATGAACACTATCTGAAGCATCCCATTGATGTGTTTGCATGTTCAGAGAAAATTAACACCGTTATACTTCATGTTTCCTTCCTTATAATGTGATGCTGAGTTATCTATCACTGTTCTAAGGGTGTGGCTCCAAAAGTGTTTGAAATTCTTGCAACACTCCAGATTGTTAATTATGACACTTTAGACAAAGTGAGGTTATTCCAGCATTATCTAAGAGTAATTTTTATAAACTGAGAAGTGTCTGTGGGGTATGGAGTCAGGCTCCCTGAAGTGTCAATGTGCTTTTGCTGATTTATAGTTTTGCATAATTTAAGTAGTAAAATCTGTTCAATGAAGATGAGAACCTTTGAGGGAAAGCAAATACAGTATTTCAGTAGCCTTGTAGCTATTTAAAACAGTCCATAGTAAATAATGTTTATCTCAGGTTTAGAAATGCTTCTTATGTATTAGTAGATAGCCATCCCCCTTTACACACAGAAAAACTGACAGAAAAATTGGAAGCAAGCCCAGGTTTTTTTGCTCCTTATCCAGTGACCTACTCATAAGTGACAGTATTTATATTGGTCCTTTCCATCTTCAATCTAGATATGGCTTTCAGCATAAGAGAGGCAATAAAATATAACCCAGTAATTACCACAGCTTTTCCTAAAAATACAAGGCTTAACTAGAGCTCATTCAGAAATACGTTGTCAATTTAAAAACACAAAATGAAGTGTTGGGATAAATTTCTCCCAGAAGATTTTGCTATTGTAATGCCTATTGCTGTAGTAATCCATTTTTAGATGCCTGACTCAGAACTGAATCCAGAGCCATGTGTGGAGCAGAGCCAACAGGGAATTCTGAAAAGGGATGCCTCTTCAGAAGTACCTCAAACACCACAGAAAGCTGATTCTGTCAAGTCAGGATTTACCTCTAAAAATGATCTCCTGGAGTTGTGCTCCTGCTTCTGCTCTCAAATAACAGATAGAGGGCTGCTGCATTTCTACCTTGTGCAATAGTTCAGTGCCTCAGACAGTCACTGAAAATAGAGGAGATGGGTGTTCCAGGCTATCATCAGCCGGCAGTGAGAGAATCATTTCTGTGACCTGAATGTGAGGCTGTAGGGTGCTCTTGTCATTTGCTGCCATAACTGTGGCTCTGCTATTGTGGAGAAGAGGGTTCTTGAACTCAACTAATTTGGTGGAAAAATGACCTGTGACCTCAGGTGCCGTCCTGGGAGACAGAAGATGGGGATGGCTTTTATAATCTCTGCACTGAGTGATGTCCAAGCCTTTAATCCAGTTATACTGAAGTCATGTGTCGTTCATGAATTGCCCTTCAACTCGGAATCAAAAACTTTGTCTCTCTCTAGAAATATAATAAAAATAGGTTACAAAACTGTGCTTTGGCCAGGCCTAATTAATCCTGAATTTTTCATTGTTCCGTAGGAAACTTCAGCAGAAGAATGTTTACTTTTGTTGTCCTGCATGTACTTCTGTAGGAGATAAACACTGAAGTCATTAACTCTGTTTAGACTGCGGTAAATTCTGAATGTGTGGAAGTTTCTTTGTGTACCAACAGGAATTTATTTGGTTTTCGACTTAGGTATCAGTAAAGCAACAGTTGTTTGCTTTGTTTTTTTTGTTGTTGTTGGGGCTTTGTTGTTTGTGTGTTTTTGTCAGGTTTTTTGGGGGGGAGGGGAAGAATGGTGGAGGAACAGGCATCAGAGTTATCTCAGTTCTACACATCTTCAGTCAGATTGACCCTTTGGATGTGCATATACAGTCTTCCCATGGTTAATACTTTTCACCTGTTTTTTATGGTCTGTTTAAAATCATGCCTTAACTTGAGCTATGATAAATTTAAGAGCCACTTAAAGTTGTCTTGCCTTCATCCATTAAAGTGGTCTCAGAGTCTTGTGCTTTTATTGGTACTTGTAGATTTTGATTTAATAGTCTTTTAAAAGTTGTTCGGTAAAGCAAATAGAGTTCTTGACACTTCAAAGCATATTTCCAGACCCCAGTTTGTTCTGGAGCTCTTCTCTGAATGCACTGCAGTTCTCCATTTTCTGTCTCCCTTTTGTGATCCAGGACTGGTACCAAAGGATGAAATCTGAGAGTTGATAATAAACTGGTGTGGTTTTGTTAATGCTTTATTCTTGGTAAGGTTCTGATCAAAAATGAACATAATCTTAAAAATGCTGTGTGAAAGCATTGCTGCACTTGTCTGCTAATGTTTCCCAGTTCCCCCTTAAGGGTGAATGGCTTCTGTGTTTAGGTAGGACCTTGCATTCAGCTGTGTTGTGATGCATAAATCTTCCTTAACATTGTCTTGTACATCGTGTCCATCAATGGTAAATAACAATTTCATACAGATCAATGTTATTTATAATCTGAAAGCTTTATTAGAAAGACTTTGTCCCCATGTAATGATTAAAGTAATGGGTTGTATGGGCTCAAGTATCAGTTGTTATAGGATGGCAATAGAAATAGTAGCTGATGCTTCATCACAAATACAATTTGTTATAACCTGCCTGTATTTTGATGTATACTCCTACTTGGATCAGTCAATTCTAGTGCTGAACTGAAAGTAAGATCCACTCGTAGGTTTTCAGTCATGTGCTAGTGCCTTGCAACCTTGGAATACAACCTTTTTTGTTCTAATGGAAAATTTTTGTAGTTCTAATTTTGTAGGAGTTTAACTAATGAAGTATGGCCATATTTCTTCACAGAAAATTTCTTCAAAACCGTTTCAAAACTGAAGCATTAAGTAGTTTTTACTAAGTTCCCAACATACTGAGGGGGTGGGGAGTACATTTTAAATCTATCAAACTATTATCTTGATTTACTGAATGTAGATAATTTTCTTTTAACTTCTTTTGTGTGTTTGTAATAAATTTCTAAACTCTTAACTGAGCCTCTTGCTAGAAGGAAAATGTCAAATACCATATTTCCCCCTGCCTTTCAGCTATCAAACTCTTGCTGACAGGTGGGAATAACCATTTGATTCATGTCAGCACAGATTTGTGAGGTGTTAGCTTGGGTAATGATACTAAATTAAATTTCTGGTTACCTCCTCATTTGTGTCAGTGTAGCTGTGAATCCAGAAAATCCATTTAATGTTCTTGAGGAGGGAAATATCAGACTTACAGAAGAGTTTTGAGTTGAAGTAAAATGTCATGTTATTAGTCTGACTTGAAGCTAAACTGCTTCCTCACTTATGAAGAGGTTTTGAGTGATATCTAATAAACAGTGGTGCTGCTGTAGTGCTGGTTATGTGCTGTTCAATTTTTAACTAGGTTGGTCAACAGCTGTGTTCAGCCTGCAGCATCTTCCCAGTGGAAGCGCAGTGTGTAGCTCTAGGACAGGCTTAGTCCATGGATTACTTTTTGCTAACAGAAATGATTTATGGAAGCTCCCATAAGGAGAAAAGTCATGAGGCAAAGCACAGACAGCTTTTCATGCTGTAAGAGAGAAGATAGGAAGTAAGAGTCTGACCTATTTTTGAGATGGCATTTCTAAGCTTTTGCTGTTGGACTTTTTATTTTATTAAAATAGTTCATGTTACTAAAGGAAAATTGAAAAGGCTTTCTAAATATTTTAGTTTATTGCTGCTTGTTTGCAAGCGTGGTTGATCTTCCTTGAAGTCACAGATTACAGGAAAGTGTTAATACATAGTTATTTTGAAATATGAAGTGACCTGCCTTGACTAACAAGCTCACTGCAGACTAGTGTGAGGTACCTGCAGTAAGTGCATGAAGCTGGCAGGAACCTTTGCACTTGGTGGTGTTTGACAGCTGTGAGTGCAAGGTGGTGGGCTCTGTCAGATACCTATTGCAAGTGTGCTGGAACACTGATTTGTTCCAATCCTTGTTTGCAAAGTAAAGGAAAAAAAGGCTGATAGTATATTGATCTGCAGGAATGTGTATCTACAGAGGTAGGCATGGAGTGACATGAGTCCTGCATGTAAAGCTTTATGCAGATTAATAAACTCTTACATTATTATGCCATCTCACTTTTTCATTGTGATGTAACTGCATGTTTTTACCCAGGCATTGTAACTGAAGTTAGTGACTGTCGGAAATCTGGAAAGGGAAGGTCTTTCCATAAGATTATTAAATTGTTTCCAGCTGACAGCTTCCTCAGAGCCTTTAAGAAATTGATGTTTTGCATAATTTTTCGAAGGCTCCAAGTAGGCTGCATTTTGCTTAACTTTCCTTGTTCCCAGTTGCCATCAAATAACCTAGAAGACTTCAGAGAGCACAGGATGAACTAAACTCCTCCCTTGGCCCAAACCAGAGGACTTTTGTGTCCTTTCAGTCTGCTGGGAACCTTCTCTGTGTTTTCTTCTTCACCATCTGGACATCAAACTGCCCAGATGTGCTGAAGTGTATTAAGTACTTCCACAGAGTGTTTTGGCTGAGTCAGCCAGAAGCAACAGAGGACACTGCATCCATCCCAGTGTTATTAAAAGCACAGACTCAAGTCTAATACTGCAGCAGTAGGCAGACATTTGTAATGAAACATGCTGCCAGTGGGAAGAATAGGGTGTCTGGTGGTGAATAAAATTGCTAAATATTTTCCAAGTAGTCAATGGCAAAATTGAGTTACAGTCTGCTTTAAATTATTTACAGAAGAATTTAAATTTGCAAACTTATTACAGCAAGCTGCTGCTTTTAACAGCCCTCAAGTTCTTGAAAATTCAATGCTAAAATGAGTTATTACAAGTGAGTTAGCTGTCTGAAATTAAATTAGGTGATAAACAATCCATTTCTCTGCGGTAAATTGGCATTCATGACAACTAGTTCTAGTATGCACCTGAACCCATTATTCTTGGCACTTCATAAAGTTGCAATTGATAGCAATTTGTATTGACAGACTCTTATTGAATATAATTCTCAACAGAAACTACCTAATCAATTAATTAATCCTAGTGTTACTCAAGTTTGCTTTTATGTTGCTCCATCATTCAGAAAATTAACTGTTAACATTGTTTACAATTAACATAACTTAAACACTTTAGTTTTCATTGGCTGAATTACCAAGCTTAGACTAATTAAGTAAGCATTAAAGCTTTCTGAATTACTAGCAAAACTGAAAATTATGCATGCTAAATTGAAAAACACACAACAAAAACTGATTCTATAATACATATCATTATGCAGGATTTCAAAACAGAATGTCTAGTCTTGCATTTCCTCTTGAAAGCTGCTTGGGTGCATGTGGAAAGTCCTAGCCTCTTCTGAAGAGACTTGAGGGAGTTATCATCAGCAATATTATGATGAAAAGCACCGTCAAATCATGTTCTTCTAAGGCTATCTGATAACTGTTTGCATCTTCCCTCACATTTAAACAAGGCTTTCTTAGAATTCAAAACTGCAAAGAAGCAAATCTATCCCACTGCCAGATCATTATGGACAGATGCTCTAAGAATGTGACTGCAGTGACAGTGCAGAGAATGCCAGGATTCATCAGCTTGGAGCACCCTTGGAGTCAAAAGGGCTTCCCTGGAGAGCGAGGGTCTGCTCGCCTGCCTCTGACTGCGGTATCAGAACCTACATTAACTCTTTTGATTTGCATTGACAAAAAGTTAATTGCATAATTTTAAACCCTTAAATTCCATTAGATGAACTCTTGTCTTATTAAACATGAGTCCTGGCCCAGAGCCCTACTGTGCCCATGTAAACACAGCATTCCTCTTGCAAATTACGAGAATGGCCCTGACCACCTTTATATGAATAATGGCCTTTTTTCATGGAAAGAAGGAGAACTTGCCGCTACGGAGAGAGGTTTGAAAACTAATACTACTCTTGTCTAGGTGGCAATCAGGAGTGTTATGTGTTTTATTTAGGTCCATTAGTAACATTTGGGTACAATTCTGTTTGCCTCTGGTTTTCTTCAGCAGTTTGTACTGAGTGTCCTGGTTTTGAAAGCTTTTTCAAATATTCTAATGATGTGTGATGTGTGGAAGGTACCTCTTTACTTGGTCACTGAATAACTGAATACAGTACAAGAATTTTGGCAGTGAAATAAGACAAGTTTCATCTTATGAGCCATGGTTTCAGGAAGGTGGAAGGCACACAGAAGTCATCCAAATGCCTGCTTGCTTCTTGTAGAACTGGCTGGAGGAGAAGCTTGGAGGAAACCTGGGCTATCTGACGAAGAGGTGCTGTGGTAGTTGAGCTGCCTTGGAAGGAACACCCCAAGTGTCTTTTTCTTTGTTGGTTCCTTACCTTAGAAACAGAGATTCTCTCAAAATCACTTCCATTGTCTCCTAATTACTGTCTACTAGATCAAGCTTGAGAGATGTCAGACACATCTCTTTGTTATGCTCATATAATATTAAGGTAGAGGATTTTTTATTTTCTAGTAGATAATTTAATCTGAATCAGAATCTGACCTGTGGGGATGGACGAAGCCTAACATGAAATGCTACAAAATTTCTGGTGCATACTTTTTTTAGACCTCTTTTAACACAGGAGGGCTGGAATGTGATAAATCAGTTTAGATACCAAAGAACTTGATTGGGATACTCAATTTTACTATAATAGCCTAATCTAAAATACTCAGTCCTTTTCAGATCTTCTGTACTCTTTCAAAATTGTTCCTAACAAGGCCAATCTCTAAAAATGGGGCATTCGAGACAAGTTAATGATGCTACAGCTATTCAAGATAACCATTACCTAAGAGGAGCATTCGCTGCCTAAGCACAGGGCTGGATACAGTGAATAGTAACAAAAGTGTTCTCTAGCAACTTGGAGAGACTTGAAAAGGAAGAGATATTTGCCATTTGAGGAGATGTGCAGTTAGACAAAATCACAGGTTTAAAATAACTCCCAACTTCAATGTAGAAAGAAATGCAAAGTGAAAGAGAGGTTAGCCTAGTTTTCAAGTTCCCTTTTAATTAGATTTTGCATCAAGTTAAACTCCAGGAATTGGGACTTACCTTATTCTGACTTAATTTCACTTTCAACATCAATTCTGTGATATTTTTATCAGTGCTTATTCCAGGACGTTTGTTCAAAGACAATCTCATTACACTGATACCCTCACCTTCTCTCAAAAATTTTCATGGAATTAAATGCTTGCCTATAAGTTACCAAGTGTGATGGTGTGGTGCTGTATTGAAATATGTATCCTGCATAGCTTGCTGTGGAAGTTTGACTTGCCTTATTAATAAATTAGATTTAAGTGCTCAGCGTGACCATTAGCAATTTCTCTGTAATTATGTGAAAAGTTGAAATAACATGAGGGAAGGAGGCAGATTAAGGTTTTTTAGTATGTCAAGGGAGGTTAGTGCATGAAATGGAAGTGCTGAAGACAAGATTTCTCTACTAAACTGGAAAGAAAATGAAAATATTTTTAATTCTGTCCATTTCTGGTTTTTGTCAACAATCTAATCACTTCAATATTTAACTGAATCTGGTGTTCTTTTTGGAAGGGAGGGGGAATGTATCTGAGTGTGGGTAGATAGGGGTAAACTGGCTGTGGTTTTGTTGGGTTTTTGCTTTGTTTTGCTTTTTGTTGTTGTTTTTAAAGAACACCAACCCCGCCCCTGCCAAGACCCCAAACTTTCTAGCCTGAACTTGAGAAATCAAATGCTGTCAACTTCTGTTGCTCTTCCAGTAGATCACCTAACCCAACTCCAGCCTGCCAAGGAGAAGGCACGTCCCTGAGATGTTTTTTGGCACACTTTTGCCCATCTTTACCTGCTGCCAAGTCTCGATTCCGCTTTGGGAGAGGAAGCAGCAGTATTGGAATATCTTTTCAAATTTCTTTCATCCTGGCGAAGAGACACAGTTGACTCCATTAGTGATAAACATTAGAACACTGTGTGCTTTTTACTTCAGAAGCTTTTGGCCTTCAAGGTTGCGTATTTAATCAATTAAGAAAAAATGAAAGAATCAGGAAAAGCCATATATATTGCGTGCAGAGATGATATCATAAGTTATTGTGCCGTTTATTTATTAGGGTATTTGAAATACATGTACAAAGACACAAAGCTTGCTGCTATTTATCATTCACTGGCAAATTAGTCTGTGCAAATAAATTAACTGGGGGAAAGCAATTTGATGGACAGGGAAGAATCCAGCTAAAAGTGACTTCTCTTGGGGAAAAAAATTACTGCTAACAAAGATGATTTTTTGGTTCTTTTTCTTAACTGTGGCTCAAGTTTTGTGATGCGCAGCATCACAAATGGCAGGTCTACCTCCTAAAATGTTGGCACTGGGAGCAATCAGACTGGTGACTGGGAGAAGGCATTGAATAAAAATAGCATTCAGAGTAGTAGATTATCTTAATAAAAAGCATATGCAGTCACAAGTAAATAGGTCTTCTGCTTTGAATTAAATTAGTGCTTGCAAGTGCTTACTTGACCCCCTGCTAAGTGAAAATGTTCTGCCTTGTGTTATGTGCCTGTTCCTGAGCAGACCTGTCTGTTCAGGATGAAAGGATAGGTGGGTACCTTAAAGTTTGCAACACCTTCCTTAGTTCCATCACCTTGTTTTATTTCATGTTCTTGTATTTAAACCAGATCAGAATCTGACTCCAAATTTTCACCTGATTTAAATGAAGAATGATTTCCTCCCACTCCAACAGTGCTATATAAGCACAAACGTTTTCAAGCAATAACATTCTCAAAGTATAGAGCTACTTTCTTCTTCCTTTATGTTGTGTTACCTGACCTTTTATTGGCATGCCTGTTTAATTAATGGTGCATAATTGCATCCCACTGCTGACAAAAAGCTGCAATGTTGTTTGCTTTTGTTAGTCAGGGCCAATTATCTGTAAAGTCACCCTTTTGAATTTTCTACAATCAATCATCACCAGTGTACATAAAAAAAAAAAAAGCTATTTCATCAAAAGGTGGATTTCTCCCACCCCACAGTTGTGTACATAAATACAGCAGTGTCCTTTCTGTCATCTTTTTTTACCTCAAGTAAGTGATGATTGACAAAGACTCACTGGAGTCGGGTATTGAGTCTTCCTAGAAAAACTTTTCTCTATAAATTTGAAATTTGAAACTACCACGATGTGAGTTTCTTCTTTTACTTAAGGTATTTCTCAATGAGAAAAATGTCCTGTGTTGCTATGAGAACTTGAAGGTTAGAAGGGACCTGCTGAAGGTCAGGAGCAATCCCAGCTACTCTCTGGGCCTGCAGTGAACTTTTTGTCCCTCCCTGCATGTACTGACTCTCATTTTTGATGGAAACCTGAATTTCTTCTGGATGTCAGAATTTGACTTTATCTTTAAACTAATACACATCAAGCCTTTTTACTCAAGAAACAGTGACTACTTCCTAGACCAAAAACTTGATGTGAGATAAGGAAAAAAGTATTCCTTCTATCACATCGTTTACTTGTAAACTGCTATTCTTAACAGATCATCTTGACTTTCTGAGTTGCTTTCATTTACATTCAAATTAAAAATAAAAGTTTAAGTGAGTAGATCGTTGTAACTCTAATGTTGTTATCATTCCTAGCTGTACATCTGTATAAGATTTGGCAGTTTTTTCCCTTTAAAAAGAGCATTTCTCTTTTTGTTTCAGTGCTATCTGTTTGAAGATAAAGAGCTGAAAACAAAAAGCTACAGACAAAGAAAACCTTGGGCTTTAGAAAAGCTGAGCATTATTAGAAGTAGATGATATGCTAGAAGTGGTCTTTTAAAAATAATTCTGTATCTGTATTTTGTGCAGGGCAAAATATAGAATGTCTTAAAGCTGTAGAAATGTTAGATCTTAATGAAAGTGTTGGGAAGACTACTACAGTCACTGTCAGTCAGTCTGTGACCTGCTCAGATTCTAAGCAGAGCAAAGATCACAATTGATCATCCATCCTTGAAATGAATACAGTAAATTCAGGAGTGGGATGTGATCTAGTGAGGGAATGTGGTACTTTTGTTCTTTTCCTATAAAAGTGAGCAGTATAATCTGACTACCAGTAAGATCTATACCCCTCAGCAGAAGAACACATCAAAGCTTTTTATGGCTAGTACAGTTAATTGGACTATTCTAAAAATCTGTATATCAATCTACAAGCAAGTCGTCCTTTAACTACATAATAAGTGGTGAAAAGCGTAAGTTTGGGTATCTGATCCTGTGTAAAACATTTGTAGGTTCCTTAACTACTGAAAAAAAAAACCTTAATGGAAGTTCATTTAAGCAACAGAGCACTGGAGTGTTTAAATTACTCATCACATGGGAACAGTAAGAGGACTCCCACTATCAGCCTGCTTGCAAAACTGCTCGCGTGCTTTCCTTCATTTCCTCTTCCCACACCTTTCTAACACTTGGATGGATGTTGCACTTGTGAGCCATGGGGTGAGAGCAGAGGGCAGAAGGGTGTCTGGCAGTTCAGTAACACGAGCTGTGCAAATAAGGTCACTTTGTGGTGCTGTAACATCTTGTGAAAGAGTAATCAAAGCCTCTGCTGCTCTTAACCAAATATGACAATGGGCAAATGTCCCAATGCTGAAAACGCTGGAGTCAAAGCAGGGCCTTAGAGCAGGTCAATTATTTCAATTATCTGGAATTCATGATGAAAAACAGCAGCAGCCTTCAGGAAGTATGCAAGAGTCTGGTAACTGCTTGATCAGTTATGACAATTGCTGCCAAATATCACGTCCCATCAGGTTTTTGCAAAGGGAAAGCTTGGAGCAGGTGGAATATTTTAGTTAACTCTGCTCCATCACTGCACAGATCTGAGGAGATCTAACAGGCTGTATGACATCACTGGCAAATATCACATGGCAATAAGTACTCCCAGGATAGGCAGAGGGGGAGTGCATAGAGCAGATGGATTGCTTCAATTATTTGGGCCCCTTGATGAATAAGAGCTTCAACTGCCATCAGCAGATCCTGTGGCAGGCAAGTAATAGCTGCACTGCCATGACAGAACTTTAAAATCTGGTGTGGTTTAAGTATTTCAACAGCTGTAAAACTCAGATTTGTCTTAGCACTGGCTTGACCCACAGCCACCTCCAGTGCTGAGGGGGAACACTGAGAAAATTGTTTGTGAGTGCTTCCAAGTACTTCATGGTATTGCACAGTTTGTTTTCACACTGCAGAGGGAACACTGACCCAGCACCAAGCTTGCTGTTGGCACTTTTTGATTTTATTGTTTTTCGGGAGTCAGGTGGGGAAAACTGAGGACTATTTAATGTCAGTGCCAGGACAGAAAGCAATAGCTTAGATCTGGTTATGAATAAATTTAGGAAGGCCTCAGCATCCAAAAAAGAGAGATTCTTAGTTGTATAATGTACTAGGTACAAGATCTGATAGGCCTGAAATTTGTTGGGAAAAAGTTAAGAGCACACCCTCTCATTTTGCCTTCAGTCTTCCTTCAGCCTGTTGCTAACACAGTCTACTTTAATTTCTCTTTTTACATTTATCTTGATGTTAAAACAAGCTTATGATTTTTGGTTTTACAAGAAGATACGTGGTACCTTATATCACTATCCCCTTTTAGCTAGAAGTTTTTTATTGACTCTGGTGCACAGAATTCTAGTTTACACATTAAAAGCTAAAGAACAAAGGACACTAAAGAATGAAGAAACTTTAAACAAAGAGTTGTTTTTGCAAACCAAATCCCATTTGAGTTTTATCAGATTTAAAATCTGACATCTGCTTTGGTTGGGCCTTGAAGGCAGAATAGAGAGTCAATAGGAAGCTTCTGTTTGAGCTCATATGACTTGTTAACATCTTTCAAAAAGTTAATGTTACAAAAGATTTGATTTCTGAGCCCTTCAGTACCTTTAAATTCACCTCAGCACCTTTTTCCTCCTCATCATCTTGCTTTAACGTAATGAGGGCTATTGATTACATTCCATCCAAAGAAAAAGTAATCCTCATAAGTATCCTTTATCTGACCTGTTTATTTCCCATTGCAGGGGAAATGGCTTCTAATTTGAGATCAAGAAATGACTTTTGATAGGAACAAATATCACAAACTGATGCAGAAACTTGTGCTTTTTCTACATTTCCTACTGGTTTGAAACCTGCAAAGTACCAAACACTTGTCACTGCTGGTCAATTCCATCCAAAATTGTCTAAAAGTTACTGAGACAACCTTCCTGCCTGCCTTTACGTCTTCATTGTATGAGTAGCATTTTAATGGCATTCATGTGGTCACTGCTTGAGATCAGCCTTCCTATTTTTGCTTCCCTTCCTTTAATATTCTGACCAAACAGTGTTAACTCAGAATAGCTCAAAATCAGGTATAGATTGAAGCTTTTACACAGTCTGCTCTTCTATGCAGATCAGGTTTGTGTCTGCCCCTGTGAGTCAGAATGCTAATAGTTATACAGCTGCCTTAAAAATTGAAGACTTTAAAATATTAGGGTTGAATTATGCTTTTTCTCACTTGTGATTCACTTAGCTAAGACAGGAGCATGTTTCGTGCTTTTCCTTGTAACCATCAAAACTTGAAATTTGCTTTGGAGCGAGGGTTTTTTAATGGAAGTCCTTCAGAAGCTGCAGATAAAATAGTAATAAAATTAGTTTTTTCAAGTCTCGTAATAAAAACCTGACAGCACTGCTTTTAAGGAGACAGTTTTGTGGTGTTTTGTTGTTTGTTTTTTGGGGTTTTTTTAATTATGCTGAAGATTGACTCTCCTCTAGTTTAGTCTTTTTATACTGTTAGAACAAGGCATGATTGACCCTTCATTCTAGAAACAGTTTGTGACCGAGTCTGGCAGGGTGGTGCAATAGCAGAAGCTTGGTAACACCCAAAAAAGAAGAAATAAAACTGAAGTTACAATGGCTTTGGGTGAAAGAGGGATAGGAAGAGAAGTGAAGAATAAAAAATAATAAAGCAAAGAGCTGGAGGTGATTGTGGGGAATTAGGCTGAAAAGGGTCAGGAGATCCAGAACTGGCAGAGAGACTGTGGAGACCAAAACGGAGTTGTGAATGATGCAGAGAGGAAGGCCAAGACTAAAATCTTAAAGGGGCTCATGGAATTGAAAAGAAGAGTAGCAGGGAGAGGCTACCTGAAGACAAAAACAACAGAAGATATTTGAACAGAAGGAAGAAAGGAAGAGGTGAATAGATGACTCTGGGTAAATATTTTTTAAAAAGGACAAAAAGGATTAAGAAACTTCATATGTATAAGAAAAGAAGTTGAGGAAATGTGAGCTAGATGATGTGGAATAATAATAGACAAATTAAAGAATGGTATTTGTTTGAAACCAAGGTTAGTTGACACCTTTTCTATTTTAGACAATCAGAAGTCACAATTGCAGGGGTTTTTAGAACACAAAGGTGTTCTATGGCATTATCATGCCCCATTAAATAACTGTCTTGTTTCCTCTCAGAGGAAACTTTGCTTCTCCCTACTCCAGTAAAGCAGTTTAACTGGATACAGAACCTCCTCGTATTCTAGAGTTTTATATTCAAAGTACTTTGTACTTGTGTAATATACAGATATATCTTATATCACAATGTTTATCTCCTTAGAAATATTGTCCTAGGAAAGCTAATGGGTAGTCTTTTTAAACAGCTGTCAGCACAGGGGAAAAATAATGTGTTTATGTGTGTGGTTTTCCAGAAAGCCTATTTCACCTTGGAAACCTTTACCTAGACACTTGACCAGAGCTAAAACTCAAAAAACCATAGAAAAAAGTTTCAGTGTGCTGTGGTTTTAATTGAAATATCTCTGAATCCATTTTGCCCCTTTGACGCAATGCTCTCATGCAGTGGTCCTAGGGATAAAGCCATTGAAGATTGTATTTGAAGGAATGAAGATAGTTTTTATTGGTGTTCTTTTAGGATCGGCCTCAAGGACTGAATAATGCTCCCAAAGAAATACGTTTGGATGAAGATGACTGAACATGCAGATCCAAAGGCCTTTTAGGATATGGTGAACCTCTGGCCTTGGATGAAGAATGTTCTTGGATGAAAGAACTCCAGCTGAAAGACTTTGTCTTTGCCTTTTGCCTTGAGAATCGCAAAGATATGAAAGACATAAAGGAAGCAAAGATTTGCAGCTGAATTCTTGCAGGGTGCAGTTAAGTGGCTGACATTGGCACGCAGCCAGCCTGCCTCAGTACTGTGGAATGTCACGTGCTTGTACCCCTTACCAGTCTCCTGGGACTCCCCAAAAGCCTCACACACATTTTTATATTTTTCTGCTTTCTATTTGCAAATTATGTTAGCAAATTTTAATTACACAGTTTCTGCAATGATGTTAGCACCTCTGGGGTTTCTGTATGTCATGTGTAGCTCTAAAATGCAGAAAATACTTATTTATGCTTGTTTCATCAGATTATGCCATGCTTGTACCTGCAACTGAACAGGCAGTTAACTAATAATCTTAGCTTTTCTTCATGGTTAATGACTTGCCTGAGTTTAAAATGGCAAGAGTTCACTACCTGAGTCAATGAGCTGACATTCACAGTATGGTCAGCCACGGCTGCCTGGGCATTCAAACAGATTTCTTCCTTGAACCTCTATGTTAAGTCAATAGGAGGATATCTTTGTACATTTCCTGACTAAATATTCAATACTTGAAACTTGATTATACATTTAATTATTTCACCTCTTGAAGTGTCCTTATTTTCACTTTGTAATAAATTGCAGCTCTGCTAGACCAGTTATGTTTAATATCTCAGAATGACTCGAACCACAGTGTTTGCTAAGGTTGACCTTCAGAGTGTGTCTGTATAAAGACACATTGCCTGACCACATTGGTTACCTGAGTAATTCTGCTAATGTGTAAAAAGGCAATTACTGCATACAGAGAAATACTGTACCAAAGTTAAAGGACTCACTTTGCCTTTGTCTCTCCTTGTATCAATCCACATGAAGAGAGGTTTAGTGATTGTCACTGTCCTGGGTAGAGTTACGTAATTCTCCTGTTTTCATAGCAACACCATCATCATAGCACCTTTTGTGCTAACTGGGCTTGCTTAGTAGGTCTGCAAGAATTTACAGTACCTCTGTTCTAAATGTGACCCCAAGCCCATGTAGTCACCACGCTTCTCAAACGACAGGCCTGAACACAAACTCTTTCATCAAAAAAATGCATCCTTCTGCAGGGTAGCTTAGATGAGCCTAAAGTTCCCAGATGAGGACATAGTAATTCTCCAAAACATGCTCTGCAACTTAGGGTCTTTCTTCATCAGCTTTTTTTTCCTTCCCCTCCCAGCTGGTCTAGCTTTACAAATGCAATTGTAAAAGCTGTTTTTAGCCAAGCAGAGTTTTCCATATGATGATATGGACAACTGCCTCTTAACAACCCTTAGCTTTTTACCCGAAGAACTGGGAGACAGCAGCCTGTCTGCAGCTGATGGCTTTGCTTGCTTCTCTCCTTGTGTCTCCGTGTCTCTTCCTCTCCCCCTCTTATCTGGCCTTCACTGTTCATACAAATTGTGCATGATGACTGGAGATTCCAGTTACTGCAGGTTCTCTTTGCTGGGCTGATTAATACAAAATGATTCCTGCTGAGGTTTATATGTGTGCGTTTGTCTGTGCAAATTGTTGACATAAGCTGCTACCAACTTGTAAAAATGCATTGAGACTATTGGAATGTGTGTATGCATAAAGAAAGCTAGAACATAGGACATCTAGGTGCTGGACAGTTAAACTCCATTGTTTATCACTGGTTATTAATGTACTGATGCTGTTTTGTTACTGACCTAATAAAAGAAATCCTTACCAATGCTTTGCTATTGAGTAGTGTGTATGGCAAAGAGGCCCGGGGTATTTCTCAAATGGGAGACAAAATACCAGAAGATCTGTCTGGCTTGACCAAAGCAACGTGTTTTTACAGTGATCATGCCCAAAACCAGCTAAAGTTAGTCATGGGTTAACTTGAATTATCTATGTAACTTAATTTCTCCTCTCCCTTGCCCGCCATTAAAATCGAGCAGCATTTCTGATTTTGAAAATTTCTTCCATGTCAGATAATGTTTTTATGTGACTGTGCAGCTTTTCCTAAGATTGTGGCTTCTTCTCTTTCTGGGTCAGCAGGGGAGTATTTGCTCTTTTTACAGAGTTATTTTCCACGTGGTTGTAGTAAACACTTTGCTGAAGTGCTTACTATATAAAGCAGAGAAGTTTGCTGGTCAGATATGTGGCTTTCAGTCCAGCTTGGTGCTTTACTCTTCTGATCCTGGAGCTACCATGCTCTGTTAAAGATCTGTTGCTGCTCCCAAGAGGTGAATAAGAGTCAGAATTAGACCACAAGATGTTTCCTTTTTCACATGTTTTCCAGATATTCCTCATATCCACCTTCTTTCACCTTGTTTTAAGCATCGGTAGTACTGTTGTGTTGGCAAAATGATGTTTTGTGTTCATCTCCTTGGTCACTTCTGTAGCTTTGTCTCACTTGGATAGAAATTCCCATGCTTATTTACTACTCCACATAAGTAAGAGTACTGTAAATCCATGATGCAATTCTGAAGGAACGTTAGAAAGAGAATTCCTTGATAATCTTGCATGTGAGGATCTCACCTTGTATTTCCCATTTGGTGGAGGTGCTTAGAAGTTCTTTACTTCAGTCTGCTCTGGTAGGTCTATAGGAAGGACATGGGGAAAAAAGTATTCTATTAGGTCCTTTTCTTTTTTTTTTTTTTATTTTTTTGTGGGAAGGGGTATGTAATGAATTTCTCTTTTGACTTCTTTTAAATCTGAACTCCTGCGCTTGACTCTTGGTTAGGAGGTGATGCAAGATGAGGCTTACTCATCTTTTGTCTAAAAACATTGAGCGAGCCTTAAACAAATTTATATGGGGCCTTTTTTTTTTTTTGCTCCTGTTTTCTTCTGTTTGCTTTTGTTTCTCAAAGAAAAGCGTAAGGGGTGACATATCTACTCTACACAGAGTGGATGCTTGGTATTGGGGATTCATTTATCATGAGGACACAACATAACAAGATCTTGAGGCTGAGCCTGAAAGTCAGAGAATTTGATCAGGAAAGATGAAGCACATTTTCAGAAGCCAAAGTATTTTATTATTGGAATGCATCATTCAGGGAATATGATAGATTTTCCATTAGTGGAAGTCTTTGATCAAAACTGCATATCTTTCTAAAAGAGGAGCTGCCTCAAGAGCAAGCAGCTAAGCCTGATGCAAAAATTATTGAATGGAGGAAGTTTGCCCTTTTCTTTATGCAGGATGAGTCAGATATGGGTGCCATAATACCACAAATAGTAGTAGTTACTGTATAAAAGTAAGATTAGACTTTTTCTACAGAGTGACACTTGGAAAAAATTATTAAAATGGAGCCTAAAGCAACTGCACCTCGTGCTGCTGGCATCAGAGGATGTGTATGACAAATGGTAGAGTTAATTTTGTTAAGGGTAACCTTGTGTCTGTGAGATCTCAGTAATGTCTGATGAAGCTGACGGATGCCTTTGTGTAGGCAGAAGACTTGGAAAAAAATTCGCAACAGCTTTTGTCTTCACAGGTCAGAACTATGTGTTCTCAGGGGTGATGTTACTGTGGAATTTCTTCTTTGATGGCTGAAACAGTTACCCAGAAAGACCTGGGGGCTTTAGGTCCTTTCCTGGCTGAAGGGTTTACCCCTAAATGTCAGAAGAGAGACACAGCTGTCATGACAATATTTATGTTGTGAGTATGGCACAGTCACTTACTTGGGGCTGGGGCACTGTAGTTGCCAGTGGTCACAAGCACAGGAGAGAACATCCTGGCAGACTGGAAATTAGGGCACCAGCCTCTGCTGGCAAGCAGAGAGTGAGGGATTTTGCTTCTGGGACTTTCTTTTTAGGGGAGGTTATTTTGGGTGGGGTTTTTTTGTTGGTTTTTCTTTTGTTTTATTATTCGGTTGGGGGGAAGTTGCTCCCCAGGCTTGGGCCGTGCTTCTTCTGAAGTGACAGCTGAGGCCTACAACTGTGGCACCCATGCTCCAAAAAAAAGGCTAAATTGCCTGGATTTCAACTGGATGTGTTCCCACTAAGTAGAACTTGCTATCACACGATGCCTGTCGCAGGATTTAGTCACAGCATCATCTCCAACACTGCTGGATTACAAACATGTTATAGCCCTGGACCCTGCATGAGCTTGGTGCTGGACAGAACAACTCCCTTTGGAAATGATGGTTTTAAATTAGCCAAATTACAGAATCGCTCTTGCAAACTGAGATGTCTTATGAATGTTTATGTGCACTCATAGTCTTCCCATTGTAGCATCTTATTCTTCATAGTTCTTTTTACTGGACAAAGTTAATGAGAATCTTTTAGTAGTACAGAGCCTGTCTCATAAATTCGGCTATTTTCAAATTGCTGTTTTTTACAAGTATCTTCATATAATTTCCAGTTCTTTTCCACAATTTCAGAGATGGTCTAGAGGTGTTTTTCTGCTCTGGGTAGTAATTATTTTTTATTCCTGGAGGTACTTGATGGTCTCCCAGATCTTACTAATCTTGCTTTTTTTTTTTTTTTCTTCAGTGTTTTTGTGTGTCTGACCTGTGCAGAGACAAATGAAACTGGAAAAGTTCTGCAATGATCAACCCACTTTTGTCTTTCTGGATCAGAAAGCCTTTTTAGGTTTCAGAGGTGAAGTTAGTATGTTACAGGCCTTTTCCTTAGCCCTATCCCATGATTTTGACCTCATGAATGAGGTAATGAATATCTTTGGGTTGATCTTTTAAACAGTGCTGTTACTTACCCCTCATCTCTTTACTTTTACAGCCTCAGTTTTTAGATAAGAGATATCAGAGAAATTACCAGGTTATAACTTTGTTTGTAATAATTTCTTGTCCTACTAGATCTCTTTTCCTTCCTGGGAAAGCTGGAACCTGTTTTTACTGTGTGTATTTTTATTGTGGAAGTCTGTTACTGTAAATGTTGTCACATTATTAACTTTTATTGATAAATGTCCAATACTCCTCCTTCTGGTAGGAGCAGCCACTCTTCTTTCATGAGCTGCTACTGCTATCTGATGTGGGAGGAAGGGGAGAGAGGGAGAGAGCAAAAGGATCTGCAGGGGATGATTTTCCTTGGGGAATTAGGGAAAGATTTTCCGTCATCTCATTAACAGGTGTGTTTTGAGAGCCTGAAAGAGGCAGTTTGCTCCTGGAGAGTTTCTGCAGGCAAAGCATGAACTGTGAAAGGCTCTTGACACCAGGACCAAACACAGCAGCTCTGTCAGTCTCATTGTCCCTTTCTTCTGTTGTCCCACGTGCTCCTGGCATGTCACAGCCAGCTTCGAAGGCAAAGCCTTTTAGGGTGTATGAGACCAGGCTGCAGTTCTGGAATTGGTCTGTAATTCTTCTCTGTGCATTGAGCTTCATAACAAGCCATGCTTCCCCCTCTTTATTGAAATGTCACGTTTTGACACTTCTCCTTTGTATAAACTTTCATATTCTGTTGCTCTTCAACAATGCTTCAAAAATCTTTAAGGTCCCTTCCAAGCCCTTAACATCCTATGAGAAGTTCTCAGCTATGGTAAAACAGGTATGTGCTTCAGAGCCTTACAGCTGCCTTATTTCATGCTGCTCCTTCCAAGCAAGAAGGGTAAAATGTAGCTTTTAAAAGAGTGGAACTCAGACTTGAATATTGTGATTTTTATTTTTCTTCCCAGGTACAGTTAGTGTTACCTGGAAGCTTTGCATGGGGCCTTGGAGGGCACTCGGAAGTTAACATGCACATTTGGGGAAAGTTTGTGTCCACGTAAATTCTATCCCAACTTTTCCATGGAAGTTTTAACCCAATTTTCAGGAATCACTTTAGCAATTTAAGCATTGCTTTTGAATATCCTGAGGTGAGATGCCAGAGGAAGACCTTGTGTTATTTTATGTCTTAACTTATATCTTAGTTCTTGCATAGCAGGATTTTTATGGATATGAGTATCAAAACAAGATGTGAAGTGCTTTAATGACCATGACTTAGCAGATGTTTCTTTTCTACCCTCAAGAAAACCATCTTCAGAATTCATTGTTCAGGATGAGATACAAACATTTTTGTGATCCTTATTTTTTCCCATTTTTCTCCTTCATCCCCTCACCCCACCTCACCCCTCAAGATTTCATTGCCTTCTCACAAAAATATTTATTTTGTGAAAGTATCCACAAGAAGAGAGGCTAGAAGTGGTAGTCAAGTGATTGGCTTCATTTTGTACCAAGTCATACACAATTTAGTTTTCAGATAGCACAAGAAAAACCCCAGACAAGCCCAAAATGCAATGTAAGTTGTCAAAAAGCCGACACTCTAAATACCAGAAAATATTAACATCTGTTGTCAAGAAAAATACAAAGTATGAATCACTCCATCTCCGTGACACATTTCAAAACTGCTACACACAGCACAAACTATAGTGTTTGATGCTACCAGGGATAATAGTACTTGAGAGTTCCTCTCTGAGCACCCAGCATTGCTACTAAAATTGTTCAATTGTCTTGGCTTACACACTAGAGCTGCAGAAAACAAAATTATGAAGATTTTTCTGAGGTCATCTTTGCTAAAAATGAAAGATGATAAATAATTATTGTTAATAACTTCAGTCAGAGGGGGGATAGTTTCATGGTTTTTGTATTAAATTCTTATTGCTAAAAAAAGTTATATCTACATGTAAATTTTTGATTTATTTTCCTAGTGCCTTGCAGAATACTTCTAATCTGATAAGCCCTTTTTTACCAGTTCAGTTACATCCTACACAATCCTGTATTTTAATTGCTTCTGTTGTCAGGTTCTTGATGGGCACGTCAGGAATGATACCTGTGCTCAGCAGCCGTGTCAGTCCTAAACAGAGGAGTCAGAAATCTGTCAAGAAAGTCTAAAATATAAAAATCTTGTCTGTCTGAAAAGCTGATGAGGAATTGTCCTCCTTTAGCAAGGCCGTCACCTTTGATTTTTCTTGCATTGCCCCTTGCTGGTGGTCTCCTGTGCTTTGAGCAGAGGGAGAAACAGCTTCAGGGAGAACTGGAGGAGATGAAAGTCTTTCTCTAAGTGGCCCCGTGCAGTCAGCACCTTGTTTCAGTTCCAGGGGGAGCAGAGAGAGATGAGCATCCTGAGCAGTTCCTCCTGTGTATTCTGGAACAGAACAGTTCTATTTGGCAATACTGAAGGAAGGAAAAAAAATTAGTTGTGAAAATTTCTGTGGGGAAACCACTGATACTTTCAGAGAACATTAGTCAAAAGAGAAATAAGCACAAGACTGGAAGATTTTAAATTATGTAGGCGGGGGGTGGGAAGAGATTTGTTTTATTTTCTTGAACTCGGTCAGGCTTGATGCTGTGACCACTTCTCTGGGGTTTAACTAGTTTCAAAAAAAATCCTCATTTTGGTGTTTTTTTAATGTGGTTTCTGTGGTTAGTTTTTTTAATTCTTTAGGGTATTTTTGGTGGGGTTTTTGTGTTTTGGGGTTTTTTTTTTGTTTGGCTTGTTTTGTTAAAGGAAGAAATCATGATTCATTTTACCTCTAGGGAAATTCAGACATAGTAGTAGGGAAAGCACTGTGACATTAATCATGTATTTATTCTATTTATTATTCCTATAGAAGAAAGAAATGTAATTTCTGCTTTTAGTGCTTACTTTTACCCTAACTGCAGGTGTACAGTTCGTGCCTCTGTAATGAAAAGTTAGACAGAAGAATCTCTGGGAAGAGTGGTTGCAAAATCCCTGTGGTTGCTGAATGTTGAAATGGAGCAGGTAGCAAGAGGGAGAAGCAGGTATAGAACATCATAAGGCCTGTAATAAATACATTATTGTAGCTGAAAATAAAACAAATTAATTTTAAATCGGAAGCGAGAACTGAGATCCTTACCTAGGTTGCCTGGCATGCAGAATCCATCTTTGAGGATGAAAAGGTCACTGTAAAAGCACTTTAAAAATAGAAAGGCATGTTTTCTGTGTCTCTGGTGTTAACTGCAGCATTAAAAAACACACACAAAAAAGGAGGTTTTTTTAATTATGTTCTGTTTTGGTTGTTTTCATTATTACAATGTCCCAATTGCCTCCAGCTGTTCATTAAGGAATGCAAATAGTGTGCAACTTGTAGTTTGTTCTTTTGACCCTGCACGTATAAAGCCTCTGAAAAAGGATGGCAAAGAACTGATTCTGTTCAGTTTAGCATTTTCACCAACAGGTTTGCATCCCTTTTATCCAGTCCCTGGTGCCTGTACAGAGTTCTAGGAGTCAAGGGACCTCCAAGTGCCATTAGAGGCAGAATTACAAAGAGCCCAGCTGAGTGTGCAGTTACTACAAAGCTTTTTTTCTAAAACTGGTTAACTTGAAGACATTTGGTGTGGATATAATTAAAGTAGAATGGGAGGCAGTGCAATTATTTTTTTCTGGTTTCAGAAAGAGAGGTCTGATGAGAGATTACTTTTGTCCAGTAAGATCTACTTTAGTTCTTTTCTTTAGTGAAAGAGCAGAGAATGGTGCTACATTTAAATCCAAAGACATTAAAAGGGCAAATCCCACTTTTTTTTAAGGAGGAAAAATGCACATTGGATATGATGGTGCAATGCATTAGAATAACTTCCCAAGACAATTAATGTAAGTACTGCTGTAGGAGAGAGGTGAATGATGTAGGTTGAAAATTATGGTTGAGAATATGCAATCTGGAGCAAGGCAGCGTTGAAAGAACATTAAAGTGGCCTGTCGATATGGTCTGATTTCTACCATGACTTTATGTTATTTTTAAAACTTATTTTTGGCAGAAAGCAAGATTGTGCAGTGATGATGATACAAGCAGCGTGTTGGATGATATACCCTGAAAATGAATACACTAAGAAATCTTCAAATCAAATGCAGTTGTGTCCAGGAGGAAACAATTTGCATTAGAAGTGTTCTGCAGCTTACTGCACAGGCTTGGCAGCCCACACTCCCTCTGCTCTGTGTTATCTCATTAACATTATTATTTGGGAGCCAGAGTCGAACACTTATATTGGGTAATAGTTATGGCTACTTGACACAATGTCAGTAAAATGCATTTTTTTTTTAATGTAATTAGAATTTTGACAGGAAAGAGAGGAAGAGGCAGAAAATGAGAAATTAGTTATTTCCTGTACCTCTGTCATTGCACACATTAAGCTCCACTGGTGCTTTTTGCATGATCTCATGGCAGCCTCTTCACAGCAGCCTGATCACTGTCAGATTTAAAGACAGGATGAGCCAAGCAAGGGATGATGAGTTAGAAAAGTTGCTGTTTAAAACAGTAGACCTTTTAGATTTTCTAAATCACAAGAGGTCTGAGACAGAATACTGTAATTCTGATCTTGCTGGGGATCTGGGTTTGTGAAAATAAAAATTTTAAATAAAACTTCCCTAAATTTTCAGGTACAAATTTGCACTGATGAGCCTGGACTCTCTGTAGAATAACAGTGAAACTTTATTATCAAAAGGAAGTCAGTGGAAGTAAATTCTTATAAGGATTTAGGGTCATAATAAAATAAAGTTTGTGTTGTTGTGGTTTTTTCTTTCCTCTTTCAGGAAAAAAGAGGTTATTTTCTCCTTTAAAAGAAAGATTCATTCTTAAAGTCTTTAATATGGAGCTCAGATTTCAGAGGTCAATGATCTCTGCATACAGGCAGACATCTGCTACCAGACCTCCATCTGGGACAGATACTGGTGAGGCTAATGTCACAAGGATAAAAATAAAATTTAAAAAAAATCTAGTTTTTCCTGTGTCATCGTGGAAGGAGCCATTCATTAAGAACTAGCGTGTCTGCTTATAATAATCAAATAATAAATAGGGTTTTCAGCTAAGTGCATTTATTCTGCGCTACTCACGGCACTATCTAAATCTTCTCATCGGGTTTTTAAAAATCAGATAAATTTATTAATTTTTTTCTCTTGCTGGTCTTTCATATCTTTGTCTTTACATAATTTGATAAGCTGTTATGCTCAGTTTGGATTGTTATACAATTGCAATTCCAAGTGAAATCAGAATTCCCAAGGGACAAGTGCAAGCGTGTGGTAAGAAGAATCCTTACCCTGACATGTTTATTTTGTAGTTGAACAGAAGTGGGCTAGGAAATGGAAACACACAGAGGTGATGTTGCTTAGCAGAACAATTAAGTGGCAGAGCAGAGATTTTTCCTGGCAAGATTTCCTGAGATGATCCAATCAGGTGAGGTTGAACTCAGCAGTCTGGGATCTCTCTCTCTGCTTTAGGTAGAGATCTGATAAAACAAAACAAGCTTGCTCAGAGCAAAACACTGACGCAGATTAAGTAAAAGTGAATTCCCTCTCTTGGTTTCTCTGTTCCTCCATTTTTCTTTGTAAGAGTCACATATTGCTTCCAGATATAAAATTGCTCCAATCATATTTAAAGCTCCTAAGTGATTATGATAGGTCACTTCTAATTCTTGACTGGCACCTCTTGAGATTTGAAGTAATTAGTAATAGCCTTATGATACCACTGCCACCTTAGTTTTCTTCTAAGATCACTGAAATTGGTATAAAAGCCTACCCTGTTCTTTCGTCCCAGGCTTTTGGCAAAGGTTATACCAAATTATGAGTAATATTATAATACACTTCTTTATGTGGTCCTTCCCCAAATTTGAAACACAGACTAAAAAAAAAAATCCACTTAGTTTGTGTATTTCATTGGAAGTTGAACCTGAATTTTGATAGCAAGTACTTTGGTCAATATTGCATCTTGCTAATGATCTCTGTGTTAAAGTGTGTGATTTGTTCTTCGGGCTAATGCTGCCATCAATATGTGTGAACTTGTCCATTATCTGTTTGTACTGTATTATTCAAACTTAAATGCTGGGTTCTCTCCGATAATCTAAGCAGAACTCAGTAACCCTGCACTGTTCAGTAATCTCCTTTTCCTAACTCATGTCACTCTCTTTTAATCAGATAGTCTGATTCACCCTCTTCCTCTGACATTTCAAATCCCTGGCAGCGTGCTATGTTTAGACAGTGTCATGGCATTTGCTGCAGATGACGATAGAAACGTGTGGGTTTTTTGGTGTCTCATGTTAACAGATGTGTATGGCTAGATAGTAATCAGGTTAATTAGAATGAAGTGAAATAAATCTCAGCCTGAAAGGATCGTATTCCACTGGAGCTGCTGTTGTGGCAGATACAGCAGGTGAAGCTTGGGTTGAAAAGTCCCTGCAAACGTGGGTTGTGCCGACCTAAAGCACAACATTTCATCTCCCAGCTGACAGCAGCCCAGGCATCAATCTACAAAACCAAGCTGCTTTTCTGGTTAGTCATAGCTCTTCATCCACTGGGGGGAAAAAAAAAAAAAACATGCTTGAGACTGCAGTGACTCAGTACAGAAAGTTTTGTTTGGAATTGCCCCTTCATGTATTGATTTCTCTGAACATAATGATCTGGTCTCTCTAAATCCATCAGACCTTAATAAAGTATGGATGCAGCAGTAGAGATTTCTTCTACTTAAGAAATTAATGCAACATTGAAATGCACTATTCCCTGAATTCTCACACCCTTTCTCCCAAAATAATGTTTTTTAAAAAATAAGGGGAAAAGTTCAATCAGTGTTATGTTTCTTTCCGAAGACTAAAAATTGCCCTTATCAGAATCCCTTGTTAAAAGATTAAGCCTATACTGATGAAAAGACTTGGGGAAAAAAAGTCAGGGGTTTTTTTTTTCTCAGTGTTCTTGCACAATTTACCAGTAAAATTTATTTGGTTGATAATATTGATGGTATGGTATATATAGGGAAAGGAATAAAATTAAGAAATGTACACATTTTGAAAAAATGTACAAGTATATAAAATGAGCCAGGTTGGATGTTTGATGAAACATCAAGCATATGGTGACAATTTCTGCCACTGGTTCTTTTATAAAACAGGGAACTGCAGAGCAGCATCTGTTATCACAGTTTTCAAACAGAGGGACTGTGTATATCTTTTGATGTATCCTGTATCAGAACAGCACTCTCAGAAGGGTCACATTGGTACTCCCAAAAGTACTCCATGGAACTGTTTGTATAGATTTCACTTCTCAAACCAAGAATCACACATTTTAAATAAGTGGACTCTCCTCTGGGCACGGAGGTTATGGAACAATTCTGTGGAATTGCTGTAAGATACTTAAAAATAATTAATTAAAAAAATATATATGGTCTATGTTCGCATGAGACTGCACTGTGAGAGAAAGGCATGCTCAAGTCAATGGCAACTTATTTTTATAGCTGTTGCCAGAGGTGTTTATGTGTGTGTTTGGACGGTAAAGGAAAATATATATATATTGTGACTGAAAGTGGCCATCTACTGCACCACTGTTATCAAGGGATCCGAAAGCCTCTCTCATTTCTCTTACAAAGCTCCATCTTTTTGCCTGCTCATTATATGTCTTAAGTGTTACTTATTCTTTTTTTTTTAATTCAGTGCTTTTGGTTAGAAAGAGAAGCAAATTAGCAGGTATTTGCACCATAGGTAGAACAAAGCATCTGCACAGCTCTATAGAAACCCCTCAAAAATTACTGAGACTTCCTAGCACCGCACTAACATAAGTACGCCATCCAGCAGACAGAACTGACAGCTCTATAATTTTACTTTCCAACATAATGTTCTTGGAACCTCGTAAAAATTCAAAATGAATTCTTGCTAACAAATCCACAATGCTATATGTAGTTACATTCTCCTCGATTGCCAGTGAGAATTTCCTTTCAAGGACGATATAAAAGTAGATGGAAAGAGGGTCAAATATCATTTAATCTTGATAAATGTCACCAACAAAAATAGGAAAATTGTCATTATGAATTGGATAGATACATTTCAAGCTGTACTTTGAAATTTTTACTTGGTGTCTCAAGATCAGTGATGTGCAAGTCACTGGAAAATGTGTTGGGGAGTGGTTCTTACTATGACAGAAGTATATTAAAACACACTAATATTTCATAATAGTGGCATAAGGGGGAAATAATTGACTGTATCTTGTCCTTTGGGAATACCTTATAATCTAACCAGAAATCAAACATAATCATATTAATCTATATGAGATGTTTATAAGCTGTCAGAAATTAAGTCATAGGAGAATAATACTACTTCATAAATCAGTAAATGAGATCAGTTAAATAAAGTGCTGAGATTTTTAAGTGCTCATGTAGTGTATTGTGCTCTTTCTTGGCTTGCACCCTCTCTTTTTTTTTTTATCCCCCTTTTAGGATTTTTCTTCTACTGGTTGAATGTTTAGAAGGAGGAATATATAAAAAGTAGGATTTATGAGAGCTTCTGACATTTATGGTATTTTTGATTAACACTTTTATTAGTCTTGTCTGAAAAATAATTCATTATTTCAGCTTTTCTTTGTAGTTCTCTAAAAAGCTGCCATGATCATCAAATAGATCAGGGCATGCAATAAAAGCCATACTGCCAGCAGTAGAACATACTGTCATATAACCATTAAGACTGTTCTAAGAGCCAAAATGTTGGAACTAAAAGTATTTTTAATGACTTGAAATTGCTTGAAGTGCTTTCTCAGAGCTGAAGGGTGCTGATTTATTTATCTAGTGTACTTACCTAAATTAATTTGGATAGAACTACTTTGTTTTAATCCTCTTACAAGTGAAATTTATGGTAATATTTTTCAATGGCATACTATATAATGTCTGAAGGAAAGAGTTAAACAGTACTGGGCCGAGCATTGTCATTAAATAAGAAAATGTGACTAAACTGTCCAAAAAAGCATTAAGCAGTGCATCTTACCTGGATTACAGGAGCAATTTTTAGAAGTGACCTTGCAGGAAATGCAAATGTCAGTGCTATCTTCTCTCAATCTACTTTTAATTAGTATTTTAGCACAGCAAGTCAGTAACTCAAGTACATAAGCAGCTGTTTCAAGTAATTGTGTATCATATCCAGGTGAATTGATTTATTAATTTACAACTTCCTTTTTATTTAACACACTTACTGAGAGGAAGATTTTATGATTTCGGAAAGAGATCTCTTTTCATTTCTCCATTTTCTGTTCTAGCACGTCCCAGGCCAACAAAACCTTCCAGTTCTTGTGTCGCTCATAACTGAAGGTTATCGTGGCAGGCTGTGCCTAATTTATTTCCCTACTTAAATGTGTCAGCATTCTGCAATCTCTGCCAGAACAGCAGTACCTGGGAACTTGGTTTTAATTGCAGAAAAGTGAGCAATGCCACGGAGCCCTGGAGGCACGTGGTGCTTTTCTCTTGCTGTGAGCGAGTAGTGAGAGGAGTTACTTTGGCCTCCTGGTTTTCTTCATTGGTAAAGTTGAGGGGTTTTTTAGATGGTGGAGGATAAAGAGCTGATGTATTAAAAAGCCTCCCCCTGGTAGGGAAGTAGTGGTCATTTTTCCTGCAGCAGACCGACTCTTCCAGAGAAAACTGAGACGAGATGCTTAAGAGGCTGGAGATATATATCCTGCTTACATAAAATTTAACTCACCAGCCTGTTAATCACATACTCTGTAGGAAAAGAAAGATTTCCCAGAAAAGCCATATATTTTATTGAACTAACTAATGTATTTCTGAAATAAAAAACCAGGCCACCTTTCAGGAAAACAAGACCTCTCCAAGTCTGAAAAAAGAAATTACAGTCTTCCGATTAGATGCAGGCTGTAACCAAGTTTGATTAGTATAACATAAATGTTTTGGTCAAAATAGCTCCTATGAACAAAAATGCAGACTAAGTAAGGAACGTGCAGTTTGGTGTTCTTGGCTGGTTAGCAGCACCACTGGCTCTTAATGCTTTCAGTCATCTGCATCTGGCTCTACCACTTACACCTTTTACCTGTGCACTTTTACTCGTGCCCCCCAACTGCTTGAGCAATAACTCTGTGAAATGAATTGAGGAAGTATTGTACTCTAAAAAATACCTCAATTTGCTTTTTTTCTCCTTTTTTTCTGGATTATTTTTAAGGCAGATCATCGCAGCAGTGCAGCTTCCAGGGTGAATAGCTGTGCTGGGAAATCTAGCAGGGCAATGTGCTGTGGTGCAGAGATGACAAAGGTACCACCAATCCCCAGCCCAAGAGCTGAGCAGTCAGTGCACAGGCAATTTTAAAGGAGATGCTGTGCTCTAAAACTGATATCCTAACTCCATGTTTTCTTCCACATGAAATAATTTACAGTAATTTTTACACTGAAGTACCACCAGCAGAAATGGGGTGTGTGCCGGTTTGTCACCCAAGACAGGGTGCCATAGGACATGCTGCAGAGAGGGATGTATCCTTTAGCCTTCAAACTAGAATTCAACACTGTCATTAAAACAGATTTTCAAAAGTATCCAAAGGCCCTTAGGGCCTGAATATGTTGGGCGGGGTAGAAGGGAATTGGAGCTCAGGTCCAATAGAGCAAAAGTGTCTTTTAGGAATGAAAAATTTGAAATTAATTTGAGTTAATGGCCTTTCTTCCATACTATTTGAAGTATTCAGTGTATCTACTGCTCAGCATAAGAGCTTTTTCATTGAACAAAATAAGCTAAAAGGCAATATAAATTATGAGAAGATTTTCTAATGCACAACATGAGTGTTTGTATCCACTTGAGGAGAAGAAAAGAGAAGGGGGCTAATTGTCTAAGTACATGGAAAGCAACAGCAAATCTGGAAAGCAGTCCTTCAGCACTCATTCCTTTTCATAAACTCACTCATATTATGTGTAGCCAAGTTGATGGAGTAGATTTTAAACTTCTACAAGAAGACTTGTTAATAATACAATTCTGTTTGTTGCTTTGGGTTTACATTCAGTGGCTTAGAGGTTGTTTGTGTTTGTGGGTTTTGTGGTTTTTTCAGTTTAAGGTAGTAGTTAACAAAACTTGGATGCTGGCTAACCCTAACCATTGTGCTTTATTGTTATGAGTGATCTTTAATTCCCCCTGTTTTTCCCTTGTTGCTGTAAACCCTGCTCTGGTGTAATCCCTTCAGCAGTGTGCGTGGGTGCCTGGGAGGGTGGCAGCCACCCGGGCTGTGTTTCCACAGCAGTTCAGCACAGACCCTTTATCATTGCAGCATCTGCAGATGGAGGTGCCAATAGCCAGAGACAGGGCTGGGGACGGGCTCCTGCTTCCTTGGGACCAAAAGCCCCCGAGCCCCTGCAGCTGAAGAAGAGGAGCACAAGCTGGCAGCTCTTCTTGAGCAGGAGAAATGCCAGTGCTGCTTCTGTGTGCTGGGGGTTGGCCTCGCATCTGCCTTGCAGTCCCTTGCCAGAAATTTGGTTCCTCTCTGTTCCCATGAGGAATGCTTTCTCTGCAGCACCTCGCTTTTCCCGTTCCTCAGCTGTGACACTGGGGCACGGCTCAGCCTCGGAAGGCAGGTCACAGCTGTGTAACTTGGAACTAACATGGCAAACTCCTCCTGTGACACACGTATCTTGTGTGGAGTATAAAAGCAGATAGGAGAGCAAAACAATCTAAATATTTACTGCTTAATCAAATGTTGGGGTGCACTATGTTCTGGAAGAGAGATAGGCCCTGAGGGCCGGAGACAGAGCCTCTTTCTTGGACCTGGAGATGACCCTGGGAGTGCATCCAGGTCACCAGGGATGGGCTGAGAGAGGATTGTGGGTTTGTGGACAGTGTTGGACCTATGAGAAGTGATAATTGCAGTTTGTGACCTTATAGGGTATTGTTTACCTGTTACCCCCCAGGTGATTGGGAGACACTGTGGTGAACATCTTTCCTGTTTATATGATGTGATATCCTGTTGGGTGCTGCTATTTAGGGAATATTCACTGCGCAATAAACGCTTTGCACTTTTCCATCTTGTGTGCGGAGCCGTGCCCCTGCGTGATTACTGCAATCAAAGGTGAATGCTAGTCCATTGATAATAAACAATTTCATTTAATCTACCATAAAATCCTGTCTTTTATGGCATTTCTCTCCTTGGCATTGCTTTTCAGTTAGAGGCTCCCCCCCATTAGTTTGCCTGAGGGAAGAGGGGACTCAAGTCCTCCATAGGATACAAACTGATATGTTTTCAAGTATTCTCTGTAATGTACATATTCACAGATGACATTCATCAATATTTCTTACTTCATCTTGGATTTATAACTTGAGTTGTTCCCAACATTTAAACTTGCCATAAGCTTTTTATGTATTTAATTCCATTCAGAATTAAAAAAATATTTGACATGACATAGCTGTTGAACCCAATTCCTCATTTCCAAAAAAATCACTTTAATAATAGCCTGTTCACTTTTAAGAAAAGGTTCACTTTAAAGGAATAGGATTGTTATAACCTAAGTTTATGTGCATTTTTCCCAGCATGCTACTTACTGACTTAACATTCAATACCAACTGCAACTATAATTATCCTGTGAGATCTTCAGATATCAGGAGCACTTAAAAGTTTCTCACACTAGTGGATTTTAAGCTTTACTGACTACTGTACATTGTCAACGAAATCAGTAGTGCACCTTCTTGTTTTATTAATTGCAGGGAAATAATCTGCATATAGGAGTAAAGGAGAATTACACAGTCAGTGGCTCTTACACAACAGTAACATAAATTTGGTAGTTCAGTCCTTCAAAAGAAATGGTCAAGAGCTGTTTGGGTTTTTTTTTTTTTCCCCTCTGAGATTTTGTGAAAATTTTCTTAAAGGAAAGATAGAAGTTAATGCATAAATTTTGTAGAATTACTGACGAAGTCGAAACTTCATTTCAAAAAGCACTAGGCTTTGTTTAACTCTGTATTTTTAGTATCCAGAGTTACTGAACCAGACTTTACTTAATTAATAACTATAGGATGTGAGGCAGTTCCAGTGCTGCTTTTTCTATTAACTTGCAATTTCCTCTAGGAAATGAATAAACTGGGGGACGTGGGGGAGGGGGGAGGCATGGCTGCTGAGAATAAATGTGGCACCGCCGTACATTGCCAAATTCATTTGAACGAGTTAAAAACCATGGCTTATAAATTGAGTAAGTTGAATTCTGTAGCTCATGGAACACGTTTTGTAGGAAGAACAAAGGCAGAATTTCTAAGATGAATAAGGACTGAGATTAGAAAAGCCAAGAGTTCATTTGTAAAGGTTCATTAAGAGAGTACTCCCATATTAAAATTCACTTGGTAGTTCATCACTATCCAAGCCACATGTACATACAATGCTGAGACATGTTTCAAATACAACTCACTTTTTTTCAATGTAAACTCCATCGTTTTCACTGAATTTGCATTTTGTCACTGAAAGCAGCATCCGGAATGCTCCAGCTGATAACAATTTTGTAAGGCTTGGGCTAGACAAGAGTCACCTTTGTTTGGAACTGAAAATCTACCAGGGAAGTGTAAAACTGCTGAAGCCTGTGGCTATTTCCTGAAAGTTGTGTTAGATCTGGAGGGACTGAACCTTTCCAAACATTTTCTACATGGCTGAAGAAGGACGATACTAATACTTGGTGCTATTTAATGAATAACTTAGTCATAGTTTTGCCCATTAAATTCAGGATACTGATGTTTTCATTCTGTGTTTTAAATGCTCTAATTTCAGGAGGCTATAACTTATTTATACGGAGGTTTTGTAGTTAAGTCATTCAATTGATTGTAGGGACTCTTAATTGAAATATCTTGTTTTCAATTGTTATCCATTAAGAATATCACTTAGTAATCAGTAGTAGTATCAGCAGTAGTTTTATGTATTTGAACACCTCAAACACTGTAAAATTTTCTGGGTTTTTTTCAAATTAAATATTGCAGGAACATATTTTTCTTCCTAATGTTGGTAATTTTCAGTATGTCTGAATAGAACAGAACCGTACTTCTGTTCCTATATAAACACCTATTGAATGTGTACAGTGAGTTGTCCACAAATGCTACTTATTGTCTGTTTTTATAGTGCACATTCAGTAAATATGATTGTTGAAACCAAAGGAATTACAGTCAGGCAGCATCAGAAATCAAACCTAGGACTATATTAATCTCGCATTTGCTGCAGTAGTTCATTGAATGCTAGTGCAGTTCTGTTCTGAAAACCCCCACCTGCAAAATAAAATTATTATCTACATGTAAACACAGGGCAATAAGAATCTTCTGTGGTGTAAACCACGGAGTGAGTCTCAGTGTAGTTTGTCCTTTAACTTGTGCTCCTTGAGGAATCATCCCTGCTCCCATTTATTGTTATTAGACACTTCTGATCAGTGCCTGTGTTTATATTCTTTAACATCCTAGGCTCATCAGTACGTGGATACCACTTTAAAACATTTATCTTTTGTTTAATTTAAGCTGTGTATAAGTATCTAGTCATGTACTTGAAATTATTCCTTGTTCTTGATTAACATGTGCTCGTGAGTTCATCTGAGTGTGTCTTGTTATTAAGGTTCTTTATTAAACTCACCTTTTAATTTCCTGAGTTAATTAAAGATTTCTGTTATTTTTACAATCTCCCTGGTTGTGTGATGGCAAGGGTAGTATGTTTTACTCATTTGGTTTCTTGTAATTTATCATGCTGTCAACGGAGCTGTTGAACTTTTACTTTGTGTTTAGGTATTAGTAATGAGTGACTGAAACAAATGGTGTTGTAATAGCTAACATATATTTGTAAATTATATTAAAGTGCTATCTTTATTTCATGCTGAGCAAAGGCATTGGAAGAAAAGTGACATTCCATCATTTGGGTGTTTGTCAAGAATCCAGTATGATAGTGTTGATTTAAATTTAATTTTCCTTAGTTCTGAAGAGCTAACTTTATTTTTTTAACATCTATTCTTCTTGTAATAGATAATTACTTCTATTTTCTTTTACATTGTATTTCTGTATTCTGCTTTTATTATGGACTAATGGAAGAGCACCCCTTCTTCCCAGATTTTTGGGCCATGTGATGCAGCTCCTTAAAATTTTGGATATTTGGAATTTTTAGGGAAATCATAGTGACTAAATATAGACCAAAAAAAAATCCATATCTCTTAGCCTTAATTCTTCAAAATTCAGAAATTTTTTAAGCATGTAAAAATCTTTCCCGTGTCATTACGTGCTGCAGAGATGTTGATGGCGAGTGCACTGGAAGTTACAGAGCCTTGGTACCACCAAAAAAAATGGGAATTAGAAATACATGCTATAAAAAGACTTTCTTACTTATCAAATGCAATCCAGCCAGAAAAAATGGTGAATTTTTGGTGAAAGTTATAAATTAAATTATAAACTCTGAGAATTTTTTGGTTTTCTATTTTTTAGCGTAATCCTGTGCCATGTGCTCTGGGATGACCCTGCTTGAGCAGGACCCCATTGTGGTCCCTTCCAACCTGGCCCGTTCTGTGATTATGCAGTTGAATTAACAGAAAGTGGCTTTAGATTCAAAGATTAAAAAAAAAACCCAAACTTTTCTGAGGGGAAAAGTATCACATTTCTAAATGACTTCTTTTTCTTAAATGTATAATGCATTTAGAGTGGGTAATTTTGTAATGTCAGTTAGTTCTGTGCTTTCTTCAGCAGGACTTGCATAGGCTGTGACATTCAGGAATAATGTGGCCTTCCTAAAGTGATATTCATTGAATGTTTTCATTTTTTATGTGTGTGTGAGCAAGAGTTTGGGAGGACTGCATTACTCACAAATGAGCAATATATGAGTTATAGATCACACCAAACAATCATCAATAAAAGCTCTGTAGATCACATTGCCATACATTATGCATATGCTACATGTTTCACAGCAGAAAAAAATGGAAATTAGAGACTGTGGTACGGGTTTACTTCTCATATTCTTAGATTGTAAAGCTAATTCCTTCCTTTGTATCAGCCTAAATATAAAGAGCTGAAGCAGGTGTTGTGTATCGTAGTGTGATGCTGTGAAACTCCCAGTTTAGGTTATCCAACCTTTTAATTTCCAGCTCCTAGGACCATTAGGTAGCAGGCCCAAAAGTGCTTACTGGTGCTAAGTGAAATACTGAGTGTGTATATCATGAGCTTTTACATAAATTCCAGATCTTAAGAACTGAAAAGTGCCTTGACATTTGGAGCTGGGAAAAACTGTTAGAAAACATATTTAGATATTTTTAAAATCAGTCTGCATCTCCCAAAGAGGAGATTTTTTTTGTCCTCTGCGTGTGGAACAGGTGAACAGAGGTGCAATGGATTGCATCTGACACAACAGCTGTGGCGTTGGTCTGTGTGGGATACGGGAGAGCGTTAATTTAATCATCTGCATGTACATGGTAATGGGAAAGGAAGACATGATAGATGCAATATTGAGATTGCATCAGAGATAAAGAGCTCTGGTAACATGTTTTTAGATGATTTGGTGAGTTTACTTTCAGAAGAATCTGGAAAATTGCAAAGGCAACATGCCTCGTGTTACACAATCTGTTGCAATCGATATGAAATGGATGTGCTATAACAAATCTGGATCTTGAGGGAGAGCACTGAGTCAGAGAAACGTAGAACTGCAGAAAAAGGTTAGATCTCTGATTTGTGGCTCTGCTTTCTCCCTTCACAGAATTTTGTTTTCAACCTTTGGTGATTAGCAAGTTCATTTTATGTCTTTATTTTCTTTTCCACTCCTAATGATCCTTCTCAGCTCATAAAAACTTTATTATAGGCACCTATTTACATACAAGTGCTGTCCAGCAAACAGTCCTATCAGTTGGAGAATTAAAGACAAAAGAAAGTGTTTTGAACATGAGTCACAATGATCACTTGCTGAAATATTAGTGGAAAGCATAAAACAGTACCACTGAACTGTTAGTACTAAATCAAAATTAGTATCTGCCTCTAAAGTCATGTGTGCCAAGTTATGTGGATTCTGTCATGCTTCCTGCTCACAGGACATGCTGTGGAAAAGCAGTCACTTCCATGTGTTTTGTGGAGATGGTCCAGTATTTGTGGTCATCACACAAAATCTTTTTAGGTGGGGATTAACAGGAATGTAGGTAATACCTGTAATTTATAGTAAGGTACTGAACAGAAGAGGGAAGGATGAGAAATAGATATGATGGCAGGACTGGAAGTGCCTCAGAGTAGCTGTAATCCCTTCCATGTGATTGAGTGGCACCCTTGATGGGCTTCTGTGTGGTAAAAATGAATAATACCTCCTGACACACGTCAGTGAGTTATCTGCTTGTAAGAACAGAGAAGATGGTTTCCTTTTGTGCTAGAAATTGCTCCTAAGCATGGACAATAACAGTGTCTGTCTCTGTCACGGCTGTGAGCAGCCCATAAGAAAAGAGCTGCAGGGTGTGCATCAAGTCTTTGTGAGCATATGTGGTCCATAACAGCATGCTGGGAATGGGATAGATATAAATATAGAGTGCTTTAAGTATATAATGCCAAATATATTATAAGAAAAAAGGATACCCTTATTGCATTGGCACATGAAGTATCCATGTGCTCTCTGGGAGGTTGTGAGAGACCAGATTTATTGGGGAGGGTAGTTACCCTTCCTGAAGCTGCTGAGAAACTCTTGTTATCACTGCAGAGTGTACAAAGTGCTACAGTACAAAATCAGGGACATGTGAGCTTTGAAAACAATCTTAAAGGAGACTGACCAATATACTTATTGATTCAAAAATATGAAAGAATTTTCTGGTGACCATTGGTATTCTGGAAAACCAGGATCTTGGCAAATGCACAGAATAATGTGCCTTTCTTTTGAGGTGGGGAGGAAAAAACCCCTATTTTTTATCTGAGGAAATAATTTTATTTTTGAAGACTGGCTCACATGACTTTCATCATAGGAAATGTATGGTCTTCTCTGTCGTCGCTTCTTACAGCTCTGGAACACACAACTCTTAGTGCTGCTAAAGCACCTGACACCTCCTTGGAGCAACAGACACCTGCAATTTTTAAAGCTTTCTCATAATAACAATGACTCAATTAGAGAGAATCCAGTGATCTGCAATCTAGACTGTGAGTCACTTGTCTTTTCCCAATTACTTTCTGTATACCGAGAGAAGTCAAATATTTACAGCGGAGCTGAAGGTAGCAGGAGGCCCTAACCAGCCTTTGCTGCCTCACAACAAATGCCTGAGCCCTGTTATTGAGCAGGGGTTTGTTTACAGATGGTTAATTAGGGACCTAACTGAATCTTTTAGAAGGACAGATGCAAGTTGATTAACATCTTTATCATCTACATGAGTAGCCTTTAATAAGATGCTCTTACAAGAAAAAATAAAGTGATATATCCAATTAAAATCTTCAGCTTGCTCAGCAGTTCACAGAAAATTAGGAAACTCTAATGAGCAAAACCAGGCAAACTGGAGGAAAATTATAACTACACAAAGAGGCCTTTCATGTGAACATAAAGAAATATTTTAAATATATAAAGAAAATATAAAAATAAACGTCAATATTATAAAGATCGAATGGGTGAAATGTTAATGATCCAAATTAAGTCTGTCATTATGTGTATCATCAGATATTTCTCATAACAGAAGATTGCCCAAAGATAATTTTTTTTCTTAAATGAAGAAAAATATTAATCTATGTTTTAAATTACATTACTTATGCTAAATTCATAGAAGTTTGAACAAGGACAAAACCAATGGGAATGTGAAGGGCAGAGATTGCTTGAGCAAAGAGTGTTAGCTGATAAACAGACCAAAAAAGATAGTGTTTGGAATTGCAAATTTCTACACTAGGTGATTCTGCAAAAACAAGGACTTTACAACAATCAGAACTGGAAGTCATCCAGAAATGTCACAGCAAAAAATCAGGGACAAGGAAACTGGAGAGAGTAGAAGCCATTCTGGCAATTTATGATCAAAGAGAACTAAAAGACATCTATTAAATCCTTAAATATACTGATGGCTCTAGAACCTTTTAGTGCAATTCATTTCAATAGACATTTGGGGAATTATGAGAAATTGCTCTGTCTGGAACTGAGGAGGTTTTCAAGAAGATTTTTCTTTCGAGGTCTTTGACATAGCTTTTATTATGCTTAAATTTTTCCTCCAACATCATATTCCAGAGATTTCTGATAGCACAAGAAGAAATAATGACATGTTTTTTGTGTATGTAACCTACCTGCATATATGTACAATTCCATGTTTGGGGAAAGTCAGCTTAAGTCAGTGTGGCCTTAAATGGAACTTATTCAAGCTGGGAAGTAGGAGGCAGTTGGATTTCTTGCATGGCTGTTGTGATCCCTTGGGTGCCCCTATCCAGAGCATTTTGCTTTGGCCACGTTAGGCCCAGCCATCCACAACTACTTCTTTGTGGAGAAAGCACAACCTACATCACAGACACGAAATCTTTTAAGATGTTCTGGGTATCCATAGATAGCTGCCAGTGAAAAGACAGCTTGCACATTCTCTGGACCCTTAACGTTCCTGTAACCACAATATTTAACTCCAGCACTTCCCTCTCGGGACATTGGTCCACCAGGACACGTGCCATGACTTCACTGCTTTCTCTGTATTCAGTTCCACACAATCACTTCCAGACTGTAGCTCTATCTTCATAAAACATGCCTGCTCTGTCTGCGACCTTTCCCCTGAACATCTTATGCCACACATTTCTCATACTTAAAATCTTTTATAAATATTTTTAATTCTGTTATTGTCTTCAGCACGCCATTGCAAGAGAACAAATCACCACAACCAAAACTCTTTAACTGGCTCTTTAGTTGTGCTTTTTTTGCTCAATGCTTTCCTGCTCTGGTGGTATTGTGTGTTATAATAGATGCCAGTGGCACACGCAGTCCCATACTTCTGTATATTCTTATGGAAATCTAATTGTGCTCTGATTGCATCGCTGTATTTTAAAACAGATTTGTTTTACAATAATGAAAGGCAGGAATCCTTAATGTTACCTGAGTCAAGGCCAAGTTTTAAATTAAAAATCTGGATGGAGCTGGTATTAGGGAAAAAATGTAAGTGTCATACATCTCAAAGATAACTGAGAATTCTGAAAGACTGGGGCAAAATTGTCCTATTTGAACAGAAAAAACAGCATAAAAAGTTAAAGGAGACTATGAGCACATGACAGTAAGTTGAGAACGAAAATGGCTTTGGAATTTTAATTGTAATAATCAGAAGTTGTGACCATACCTCTCTTGAACATAACTATATTTTTACATAGTATCATTTTATCCTTTATAAGGACTTCTCTGTAAAAGGAAACAGAAAGGCCTCAGACTAAGAATATTCAGTGTCCACATGATACATTCGTTCTGTAATAAAATTCCTTCTAATTTCCTCGCATAGTCTTAAGTACAGTTCTCCTTTCCATGTGTTATAAGAAGCCAGCTGCCTCTTCTTAGCCCCTGTTTGAAGTTTGCCCTGTTGCCTGTGTGTGGGAATTGAATTGTAGCAAGGGGGAGAGGTGGTTAAAATACCAGGTTAAAATACCAGGCACAGGCTGGGCTACGGGACTTCACCTGCCCCTTCCCACTGGCGCAGACCGTGGTGCTTCCAGGTCACCCAGCAGTGACATTTGTGCCCTCTCCCTGGGGATGCACTCAGGGCCAGGGATCCTGCACTCCTGAAGCCCCACTGTCCACAGTGGAACTGGGATCCAAGTTTTCACTCTTCTGGTACGATTAACAAAGAGAGCAGCAAGTCTGAAACTTGTGGTTATGACATGACAGGCCACTGAGAGATGCTTTGTGGGTGACGCACGGGCTTCACAAAGTCTGCTAAGAATGAAGAATGGTTTAATTGCTAAAGAGGCTGGGGCTGGCATTTAGTAACCACTGCTGGTTTTGTGCTGCTGATCTAACCACAGGAATTAGCAGTGGGTTCCTGTTTTTCACTGTTGCTGAACAGGGAAACACTGATTTGAGTGGCTGCCCACAGGAGGGGGGAAATGAAAGAGACAGGAGTTTAGTGCTGAATGAGTACACTGTGTGTCATTTTATGGATGGCTGGTACTGTGATACAGTCTCTTCTAAGACCCATGGAAACCCTGTCTTGTGGTTACTATTGAAAGCAAATAACCACAAAGAAAATGTACGCGTTGAAAACTTACCGTGGGATGCAGCCTTGGTGCAGAGCGCTGTAGTTACAGCCCAGGGTAATAAAGAAGTGTTTGTTTGGAATATTTTACAAAGCTTGGTTTCTACAGTAACAATCATCACGAATACTTTCAGCTTCAGAAATAACATCTGCCTGGTGACTGATCTCAAATCTCAACTCTTTTTGAAGTGAATGAGATCCTGCTCCTTCTGCTTGTTGCTAGCCAGTGGCATTTGATACAGGGCATTTATTTTCATTGGGAAGGGGTGGGAAAAGGCAAGAGGAATCAGAAAACAAGGGTAAAATATGTTATTTGCCACTTTACCCTTTAGTCACTTGCTAAAATAAATCAGAGTTTACATAGGGATCAAAAGTAAATGTGTTTCACCATTCTGTTGACTGATGTACAGGACAAACATTACTCTGCTTTAGTCTTGTCAGTGATTTAAACTTTATGCATAATCTTAGGGGAAGAGAAATCATTTGGTTAGATATGAAAAATATGTGGACAGGGTACAAATCTTCATGGAATTCAAGGCTCTGAAGGAAACTCCAATGAAAAGTTCACAGATCTATGAATTTTCAAGGAAACTCTTTCAAAAAGGGGGTCAATCTGCTGTGAAAATGGTATTTCTGTTGAAGAAAAGATGTTAAAATCATCATAACTGCTGCTAAATTTTGCAATGTAAAATTTAACATGAGAACATTTTCTGAAGCAAAAAAGCAAGTGCTTTCATGCAATAAGGATTAGGACTATAGAATTCAATGTGAATCATGATTTTTGTTGGTGGTCACTGAGTACCACCTTAATGAAGAGAATAATAAAGATGTGACATAATTAGAAGTTCTGCTGTGCCATAGGAAATGTGTGTGGAACAGAAGTGTGAGTTGAGCTGGGCTGTATTTCCATAGCACTCATTTTCAATTAGCAATGCTTAAGAGCCGAAGCAAGCTTGGAATATGGTACCTAGGGAAAAAAAACCACTTACTTTCCATGTAAGTAAGTCTATACTATCTATATATCTATACTGGCTTAGTAAAAATTAAACAGGTTGTGTAATATTTTAAAGGAGAAGTCTTTTTTAATTTTTTTTAATAGTAAAAAATCTGGCTCTTTAAAAAAAAAGTATTCCATCAGATATGTCGAGCTAACATGAGTAACAAGAATAAATAGTTTCATTCATGCAAGTAATCGTGTTTGCTTTAATGCAAAATTTCTCCAAGCACTAATTCTCATGTGTCTAATTATTTGTCAGATTAGATCCTGTAACTTCCATTTTTTTGTGCGTTTTCAGTGATGTTCTGAATATGAGCACAGTAAGTACTAACAATCTTGATGGAGAGCATCTTAGAAAGCAACATTAAGTGATAATACTTGAGCTTGACTTTATTTGCAGGATTTTTCAAGGACACTATTAAGAAATGAATAACAGTGTCAGATTTGCAGCTGGTGTAAATCAAAATAGTTCTGCTGCTACTTGAGTGCCATGCTGATTTAAGCAGCTGATATTTAGGATTTGAATTAGTTCATAAGATTCGAGTGGAAAAAACTACTCGATTATGCTTTCAAATTGATGAATGGGCAGAGTAGGTGATGCAGGTCCTCAAGAGAGGAAAGCAAGACGTATCTTGCAACACCTTAGACAAGGTCTGGCTTGTGCTTTCACACTCCTGCCAACCTGCCCTCTCCCTTTTTCCCTCGCTGGCAGCAACCACTGCCAAAGCAGTTTAACACGTGCTGCTGCTACCACCAAATAACACAGTAACACCAGCCTCCCTTTTGCTGCCGTCTCACACCTTTTCCTGGGATAACAGAAATCTTTTATTTATTGTTCCTCTCCCCGCTGCTGGAGCAGCTACGATTGGATCCACAATGTCCACATGCAGCCACTGGGATGAAAACTTCTATAGACTTGTAAATCTTAAATAGGGATCATTTGTTTCAGAATGGTTTTGGCTCTCGTGTGCACACTTAACAGCTGTCCTTGGGCCATGGCAAGGACGATGAAAATAAAAGCTATGTCATGCTTTCAGACGTTCGTTTGTGTCCTCCCTGCGTTCCGTAGTCTGTGATCTGTGTAAGTTGTCATGATAGAAAGTCATTTGTGATTCTGGTGCCATTAATATTTTTTTCCTGCATTAAGAATATTGCCAAGTTTGCACTTTAATCCTTTCTGCTGACAGCTAGTTTTCACAATGTCTTGATTTAGCTCTCTTTTTTATTATTATGATTCCAGGTAGAAATGTTTTAATTTATCATTCACTAGGCATCCTGCATGTGGCCAGGAGGTTAAGAAAGAACTTGAAAAGGCATTGCTGAGGAAAAGTTCACTAACACTGTATTTTGGATGACATACAGGGTGCTAGATTTTCTTTCCAATTTTGCAAGAAATGCAAAATACAGCATAATCCTTTCAGGACACTTGCCTTTCCTAACCCTCACGTCTGGCATAGATCTCCTAAATGGTGATCAAACCTTATCTTTTATGACTCTAGGGTGCTGCAGAGCTACAGCTCTGCAGTCACAGAAGGTAACTGTTTGTCAGAACTTCTGCCTTCTGTCTGAGTTTCATTGTCAAAATGACAGATTGAAACTTTATTATCCTCCCCGAGCAAAGGACAGCCCTTCTGGGCTCCTCATGGACATTTCAAAAGCCTGACTCAGTTTGCTTGTTACCAATGAAAGCAGCTGTACTGTGCTCATACTTAGCCCTGCCTATTACCACGGCCACACTGTCAGCCTGCAAGTGAGGCAGAATTTCAACTGTGCCTTGTACTTTATTTTTCTCTACCCTGGAAAATTAGTGACTCTGAGGGGACCATGTCCTCTTCTGCAGGCAGTCTAGGGTAAAGTTAACCCATTGTGATATATGGGAGTGACTCTCTGCTCTTAAGTGATCAGCCCAAGCTCAAACTGTGATGGACTGTCAGTCATTCGTCCCCAGTGAAATGAGAGTTTTCGTAGATGAGTCTTTAAGGCTGAATTGTAAAGGAATAATAGAATTATCTACTTCTTGTTTCTAATCCTTGGAGATCCAGCAGCTATGCCCATCTGGGAAACAAATGCCCATTAGCATCACTTCACTGCACAGCACCACTTTGACTTAGAGGTTGGCAGTCAGAAGAATTTACAGGAAGGTACCTGGGGATACATGATTCCTGGTATATGCCACAGACACAGAGTCTCAGGTGCTTTTCCCAACAGGATCTACCTGGATGCTGCCAAGATAAATTTCTTTTCACGAGCTGGACGCTGGCACTGCCAGCCTTTAATCAGACTCATATAGCTTAATAGGGGAATATTCTGGAAGCTCAAGGGGATATCTCTGGCAGTAATCCAGTACAACTACTACACACACCATCCGCTCTAAGTTATGTTCAATATTTTCCGTATTAACCTGAAATTACCCTCATTAATGGGCGAGATGTAATAGTAAAGTAAGATCGAGTTTATTTAACAGTATGAAGACACAGGGAACTGCATACATGGGCACACAGATAAAGAAATGCGATGTTCCTTGCAGCCACTTGATGTTTTAACTTAGCTTCAATGTTTTGTGCTCTGTTCAGCCACTTGAGAAAATCAAGAAGGTTCCAGGATGGTGCACACTGATGTCACAGTTCAGGAAAAGCAACCTCTGGGCAGTAGGATAAAAGGTGAATAGCAAACCCGGCAAGGAGCTCTTTCTGGAAACCCCAATGAAAATAAATGCATCTGCAGGTGTTTCTCATAGCTTTGTCTTAATAAATCAGTTTTAATCAGAATGTCAATTCATAACTCTCTTGCTAATGAAATGCTACATAGTGCACTTCTACTATTAGGTTTTGAAATGAAGTCCCTTACTAGATTAACTGAGAGTAACTTTGTTGCAAATAAACATAGTCCTTATAATAAAAATATGACTCTTCTGAGCATAAACATTTTAAGAGTAATATATAAATTTAAGATCAGTACAGAACAACCATATTCTAGTCAGAAAAGACTGCATGAAAGAATGCAGTCTATCATTGTTAGAGCTGAGATAGACAAGCAAAACAATAAATCGAAGGATGACAATGCAGTTTGTGCACTGGGGCCATAATCACAGCTTAGTAATCATAATGTATTCTATTTATTGTTCATTTCCACTGTTTTTCTTATGGTAAATAATGTTCCAGTATAGTCTGAGATTTCCATTTCTCTTTTGAAACAAGGAAATTAATGATTTGTGTTCTGCAAAAACAGGCAGAATTACAATGGAAAGATAATTTGCTGTCAAAAAAGTAATGAGAAATGTTAGTGTAATTTTGGTTGGGTTGCATTTAATTATCAATAAACCCATTGATCTCAGCTTTATTAGACATGATAGAAGTTTTAAGGGAAAACTTGTTCATTTTGTAGGGCTAGTGGAGCTGGTAGAGTCTCCTTGTAAATTGGTGCATCTGGATGACTTGGTCACAGAAACAGGTCGCTTGAGCAGTTAGCTCAAGTCTCTTCCAGTATTAGGTAGGAGAATTATGAGATAAACCAAAAAGTTCACCAGCTTTTGCTGCTGTAGGTAATGTGGTTATGTATCTCCCATAGGTTAGTGGGAGCTCATTAGCCAAAACTAGAAATCACTTAGAAATCCTCAGGCAAAAGAAGGTGCAATGTAGAAACTCAGAGTGCCGAGGACACTCGGGCTCTGGGCCATTCTTGCAGGTTTAAATGAGGTGAAGCTTTCCACTCACTAATTGCAAGAGAGGAACTTTATGTGATGTATTAAATGAAAATCTTCAGTAGATGCTCAGAATTTCTGTAAAACCCTGGAGTCAAATGAAGAACTGGTGTTTCCTCTGCCAGCCACAAGCAATGTTCAGTACCCCAGCCTTGTTTATTCTGTCTCAGTGTTTCCTGAAGCGTATTTCTCCCTCACACAAATGATGTTTTGTGAAAGCTTTTTTTTTTTGTGTGTGTGTGTGTTACACTATCATTAAGGCTCATTACTCATTGAAAAAACCTGGAGAAAATTGTCAAAACTTGTGGGTGGGTGGGAAGCTCATACTCAAAAGTATGTTAATGAGCATTAGTTCATTAGTTCACCCAACATAGAATAGGAATGTGGTGTAGCACTGATAGTCTACAGAACCAGCAGGGCTGATGTCAGGCTTTGTTTCTGGCTAAGGCTTTGCCCTAGCTCCAGCACTCTGGAAGTGTCAGGTTCTCCTTAGGGCAGCAGCAGGTGTTGTTAAAGTGGTGGGATTTTCCTGGGAGGAGCAGGTGGCACTTCTTTCCTCTGAATCAGACTGCTGAGTTTGATTCTCTTGGTAAATGAGCATGGAAAGAATCAGGTGGAGGTAGCATGGAGGTTGTCTACGCGTGGGAGTCTGCCATCTCCTTCTGCTGGCAGGATAGCTGCACAAGGGACAGTTGGAGTTTCTTCAGGAAAATGGCCAGAAAAGCCCCAACCAAATGACATCACTGGAATTCTGATTTTTGAGAGGGCGAATTTTCTTTTCTTCCTTAGCCCTGCTGAGAAGTCTGCCTTTACTACACTGAGAATGGTCAGAACAATCACAGCATTTGACCCTTCATCTTTAATTACAGGTCACAGTATTTCACCTCAAACATACATTTAGTAAAAGCAAAATAGGGTAACCCAGATTTGTCTTCTTACCATAAAAAACAGAGTTAATCACTGCTTTCAACTGTGATTTAAAAGAAAGTAGCCACCAGTGCATTGTAAAAACCTAATTTGATAAGGATGTTTTGGGAACAGCTACCTCAATCAAGCTCTACATCCAGGCCAGCTGAGTGGGCATAGAAGAGCCCAAAATGTGCGTGACAGGGAGAGACAACTTTCAGCCCTTGGGAAATTTTTAATACTTATGGTAAGATTAACAGGTTTTTGGGGCTTTTGAATTTGTATGTAGGCATCTGAATTTGACCAAAATCCAACCTGGGTACTCAAAGGCATTTTGGAATCTGAGGCTTGTGTATCGCTAATAAGTCAAATAACTCAAAAATAACCAAAGAATTTAGGAAAAGCACCTGAAGCTGAGAGCAAATGAAGATGTGAATACTTGTAGTATAACAGTCTGAATTTTATGTTTCCTCCTTTTCTGTATCTCTTACCTCTTCAGAGGACACAGTCTTTTTTTTTTTCTCCCCTCCTCTGTAAGTCTTGCACATTAAAAATCCAGAAAAGCGGCTGTTTACATTCTGAGTCTGGTCCTAATCCTGTTGCAACACCAGATTTGATTGTTTATTTGCCAATTCATCTGGCTTAGTTTATGTGGAATTCGCCAGATTAATGCTGTTTTAATAATATGATTAAAAACAAAGTTTAAATTGACATAATTAATTAATACAACAAAAAAGAATCATTCGAGCTGTTTTTGAAGAAGAACTGAAGTTTTATTTATAATGAATTCTTGTAAGTACAACTAAGACCATTTTAGTTAGGAAACATTACAGTGATTAATACATAGCTGTTTGCATTTTAAAACTTGATTTATATATCAGATCTGTATTTGTGCACACCATCAAACTTTATTCTGTTCTTGTCAAAATACTTATTGCTTCTGACAGGTGTAACATGCTCACATTAATCCTTAATTCCTCGATTCAATTTTCTAATTGCTTTTTTGGCATGAGTTTGGAGCCTTTTAGTCTTACGTGAACTATTTGTCTTACGGTATAATAATGCACTTTTAAAAATTGGATGCACCTAACTTAGAATGTTGAAGAAAATATATAGAGGGATATTACTTAGTACTGAAAATCAAAAGTTTTATAGCACTTCTGAGAGGCACCACTTCTTGGAACACAGATAGAACCAAAACACTTTATACTTTCCATCTTCCTGTATTCACAGTATTAAATATTTTCATAGATACAAATTGATGGTGAAGTTTCAGTGCATGTTGCCCAAGGAGATGCTGAACACTTAGAGCAGCTCCATGAACATCCCCTGAGTAATCGTTGTCCTGCTCTTCTCACCTCTTCAGGCTGCTGCTCTCTGCTGCCCATCCCACCCACCAAGGGGGACAGAATCCACTCCCCATCTTCTTCTTGGTCTGCACTCTTAAAGCTGATCAGCTCTCTTATTCCTAAATAGATAAATACAATAATGCAAGATTTGCGCGGGTTTTTGATACTTAAATAAATATACCCACCTGTTTTGCTGCTTTCTCTTATAAAGCATGAATATGGCATACACTGGCATATGTTTTTCTGCCAGTAATGGTAATACTGTCTTCTGTTCTTTGTGTAGGAAAAAAAAAAGCCAGCCCAAATATATTTCTTACAGAAACAGATCCAAAAGAATCTTCCTAAAGCTTGGTATTTCCTCATAAACTCACCCAGGTAGCTGAACTTTGGCTAGGTCTTTATAGGACTTTCAGAAAAAGATTGTGAGAATGTAGAACCTTTACTCTAATAAAAATCTAGGAACCCATGGAGATGACTCCTGATACTTATTTTCTGTGAATAAATGCATGAGTACACACTTAAATTGTGGACAAAACTTTATCTATTTGTTTTTTATTGCCTGATTTAATCCCTACCCTCTCCACTTATTTCTTCTTTTTATATCCTCTGGGTTACTCTTCTATTCTCCCTATCAATAATAATATGTGTTCTTTGACCTTTTTATTCCTTCACAGTTTTCTGCCACGTTCTTTTTCACCTTCCCAGCTGACACACCTCTTTCTGTCATCGTGTGTGTAAAAAAGCGAATATGGGAGTAAAAGTTTATCAAAGAAGTGTTTGTTTATTTTGTGTTCCGCTGATAAAGTTTTATTAATCTGTGATTGTCATTTGAGGTTTTGGCAAAAAATGTAAGTCACTTTCTCTACGGGGGGGCGGGGGGGGGGAAGGTAATTCTAGCAAGTAAATAATGGTAGCTTACTGCTCTGGGCAAACAAACTTGAGCCTTATCTCTTCCAAAAAACCCGTGGAAAATGCATGATAAATAGCACATTTCAGAGAACATGTTATGTCACTGTGAAATAACTTTGATTCATGGTTATGTATTTATCTTTAAACAACTGACAAACCTTAGGGTATCTAAATTATTATCATTTGCTCTATGCTGCTGTGTTATTTTGCTAGGGAACCTGAAGGATGTGAGGTAAGATAAGACATCTGCTTTTGCAGTCATAATTTTTTTATAAAGAATAAATAAGCACAAAATTCTTACTGTATTTTATTTTTGGATTAAGTCCTTTGAAAAAATATTTATCAGAAATCATTTCCTCCAATTGTGTTTTAAAGAGCATTAGTGTAAACTTCAAACAGAAAAGGATGGGGCCTGTTGATCAAAGGGTTTATATTACACAGCAAAAGAAAATATCATCATTTGGACTTACAATAAAGTAATCACCAAATTAAAATTCATAGGGGTAAATTTGTTCCTTCCAGTTCTGTGTTTGCATAAACTGTTCTGAATTACATTTTAAAATTAAGCTTTCATTTTCTATGTGTTTTCAAATAGTTGTTTGATTTGCTATTGTGACAAGTCAGGAAAGATGACTTAAAAGCCCTTGTGTTTGCATTAGTAACACCAGCTGAAGCTTTTGGGGCTTTAGTTTTCTATTTCATCATTTGGTAAAGGTTTTGGTGAATGTAAGTTGTCCTTCCCTATGTCATGGCAGTTTTAAATTAGATGTCATTCTTCACCCAAGTTCTTAAATGCTGTCACTTTAAAAGAATCTACAGAAATGCCTTTTAAATATGACCATGAAGTTAAAAAAAAAAGTCTATTTATCTATTTTTCAATTTATTGCTGTATTCTGTTTCCTTATCTTCACTGAGCAGTAATAAATGTTGGTTACTTGGAGGTAGAAAAATAGAAAATGATAATTGCTTTACATGATGGAAGTGCCTTTGTTTTCCTTATATCAAGTACTTTGCAGTGTATTTAATTTGGCTAAACTATCATTTTTTCTTAGAATACTTGAATCAGTTGACATTTATGTATACATTGCATTTTGTATGTAAATAGAAAGTTTTCTGGCTTTGAATTTTGAATCAAAATGTCGAACTCATATTTTGCCTTGGAACATGACAGACATTTAGAAAATTTGCAAACAGAAAAAGAAAGAAATGCTTCTGCTGATTTTGACCTAATGTTTTTAGAAATGTCTTTAGTGCTTGACTAAGTGTTTAAGCTCTCAAAAGTGAAAATGCCTATCTCTGAGTGAACACAAAACTTGGAAACATGGAAATGCGGAAACATTGTAAATTTTCATCTTAGAAACTTATTATTCTATGGCTTTGTAGACTGCTTTGCTTTTTTGCCCAGCTCCTCCTGTCCTTGGTAAATCGAGAACAGTATGGCAGCAACCATTTAGTTGAAAACTAACTGCAAATTAAATTATCTATACAGTTAATGAGAGTTTGGTAACAGCACAAACCCCCTGCCATCAAAGCCACTTCTATCATAGCTTTATATAAGATAAAACAGGGTGATAATCACACAGGCAACATTTTCAGAGAGTTTCTGAGTATATGTAAATATAGTAGCACTGCACCTATTTTTTGCATATGCAAAAAGAATCAGGAAGGTCCTGCTTTGAAGAAATCCTTTGCTTACCAGGACAGACAGGGAGAACGCAGAATTCCTGCTCTGGGGATCTCAAGAGACATTGACTATGTTTAGCTGTTGGTATATAATGTAGATTTGCTCTCATTTTATAGTTTTGGCATTAAGCAGGCTAGGTAATGGATGCTGTTGAAGCACAATTCTTTCACATGAATACTTCTTAATAGAGATGGGGAAGTTAGCTACTCTCAGATGCCAGTGTGTATATCAAAAGGTTTTGCTGTTTTCTAAGCTTTAATTTGATATTGCTACATTTTGCAAGCTATAAAATTCAGTAAAATTTTTTTGTCTTTATGATATTTTAGTTTATTTTTTTGTTTTGTTAGATCTGCAGTGTGGGCTGTCAGAGCCCATTTTTAAGTCGATTAACATGGTTCGGACAATCTGTTTGAATGCAAAGAACCAATTAGGAAAAATACCTTCCTACCGTTACAATGTGCCTTAAAATAAATTAAGGATGCACAAGTAAAAATGGAATGGGAATCTCAGAGGTTAACCTGGGTGTCTTCCTTTTCCAGGGTGCTCCTAAGCCGATTGCCATCGAGCCGTGCTCAGGAAACAGAGCCGCCGTCCTGACGGTGTTTTTGTGTCTGCCCAGGGGACCGTCGGGAGTTCCACCACCCGGGCAGTCAGGTAAGGCTGCTGTGCTGGGTGTTGTGTCTGTCTCCTTCTACACACTCTGTCTGAGCAGAATCACCCTCACAGATCCAAAATAATAGCACAGCAGATGGATACGAGGAGCTGCTCGGTGAAGCTGATGTTAAGTTTAGCCCCAGCGTTTAATTTTTTTTGGGAATTTGGTGTCGTGTCCAAATAAAAAGCCCAGTGATTAAGCCAGCCACATTTCATTAGGACTTCCTGAAGCATTACCTGTGCATGTCAATATGCTCCAACATTATCTCTCAGGGAAAAAAAATTCTTATATAGCCACTTCCATGGTTTCAGTTCAAGCTTCTGTAAATGAGGCTGTACAGGGAATACGAGTGAGTATTTTCACTTCAGGCTAAAATTTAGTGCAGCCTAGTTTGCACCATAAATCCCAACACTTTGCTGGCTGGGACTCAATTAAAATACTAGTATTTCCCAGAATGCCTGTCAGATAAAGCCTGGAATTGTGTGAGTGAATGTTTCTGTAGGGATGTGTTCACTTTGGAAATGATCCCAGCTCATTTTAAAGTAGCACTTGCATTATCGGGAAGCACTTCTTGTGGTGATCTACCTTCTATGCTAGATCATTGTACAAAAACATTCTCATAAAATACTTCCTAAACAGGAGGTGCCTACCTACACCTTTAAAATCCTTTAGATAATAGCCACCATGATATTCATATACAACATGATGATAATACAACAGAGCCATGACAAGAAAGGGAAGACAGTAATGTGGCACTGCACATGTGACCAGTTTACTTGCTCAGAATTCACTGGAGCTGGAGCCAAAATGAACACCTTTGTAAGGAATAGCAGACTGCATGGTATGTGCCCAAAATGCAGGAATAAACCAGAAGATATGCTTTCAGGCTAACTTCTATCATTAAGAGCCAAAAAAGATATCCTTTTAACCTTCAAAAATCCATTTAAGAGATTAAAAAGTATTGAGTAATGATGAGGGCAAACTCAGTTGACTTATGTTGGAAATAAGCTCAGCTGGGTGTTCTTCTTTGGCCTGATCGCTATCTGTTATTTATTTGGGAGTTTTAGTTCATTTTTTGAGGGCGAGGGCTGTTAAATTTTCTTCCCTCGGAGTTCTGCGATGAGGACTTAGTTCTTGAAATGCTGTTTATGGCTTGGAATATCATTTTTGGAAGTGCTATGAAAATAAAAGTGTTACTGATGCTTTGTCAAATACATTTCCTGGAAGAAATATATAAATGTAAGTGCTCTGAAGAGAGCAATGAGAGAGGAAGGATGTGTAGCTTATTCCCTGTTCATGTTTTAAGGAAATGAAAAAGAAATGAAGGTGTTTATAGTCTTGCAACAAGAAAAAACATTATGAAAGGAAATTAAAAGTAATTGTTGAAATTGAGGCTTAAGATGTTTTTGGAGGGAGTTTTTTTGTTGTTTTCAAATTTACCTATGATGTGCGTCTTGACAGTAAAAATGTATTCATTTAGTTTCTTCATAATCAGCTTCTATTTACCATATAAAGGAGTCTCTGAAAAGTAATTGCTGATCTTTGCTGTGTGTAAAGCATGGAAGGGATAGGTTTTATTGAAACAGGACTTGGGTTCAACAACACATCAGATGTTTCATTTGGCATGTTTCTCAGCCTGTGAAAGAATACACCTCCTTTTTAAACATGTTATGTTCTGTCTTTTCCATCAGCGTCCATCAGCTTTGTAGGCATATATTTGGAATGCCATTCCTCCATTTGTTATTATGGTATCTGTCAGCCACTTAGTGTTCAAAAATACATAAATGTTCTAGTCCTACAACTTTCACTTTGTTCAGGGTCAAAAGCAAATAGAAATGCTCGAGGTGTTCAGCCATGCTGGGTCAACCATTAGAGTGTATTAGATTATGTGGCTATAATATTTTTTTCCTGTGCATGATGAGTTTTGGCACTGGTGGATTGCTGTATGTAACCACGCCTAGGCCAGGCAGGAGCTATTATGCAAGTTTGTTGGCATACCTGTAGCTCTACTAATTCACTCCATTGCTGTCCTGCAGCACTACCTGCTGCTTCTTCCCTGGGCTGCCTGGGAGCAGGTGCTGTGAGCACTGCCAAGCTTTTTGGAAATGATATGGAAACTTTGAGCAGCACACACATTCTCTGTGCAGTTGGTTTCCCTTATGACCTAAGTTAGACAAAACCAAGGATACTGAGGTGGATGGAAGTCGTGTGCTCAGTAATTATGTCTTGCCAAGTAATATTAGAATCCTCTATTACTTGCACACAGACATTTTCCAGCTCATTGGGATCGTTCTAGGATAAAACTGACGGTGTGTCAAGCATCTTTGTTTAAATGATATGTCAATGATACTCTTTCCCAGTTCACCATGGGAGAGTGTGGGTTTCATTCCTTGTATACATACGTCCCAAATATAAGAAGGGAATGCCTGTACTTTTATTGTCCTGCATCACATTCTCTCCAAAACTGAGGAAGCAAATTCTTTACATAAATAACTGATCTACACTCCACTGAAGTTCTTAGTTGTATCCCTAATTTTTTAAGCTCTGAATTTGAGTTTTTCTTTTCCGAGTTTTACATTAACAAATATTTTGTTGAAAAATATCTCCGAATATTAAAAAAACCCAAAAAAACAACAAACAAATGAATAAACTAAACCCTAATGTAAAGGTTACTCTTTGTGCAGCATATGTTCTATACTTCACCTTTATCAGCAGCTGGAAGAAAAGTTGAAGCTACAGATGGTGGGCTTTGGCCAAAGGCTATGCACAGCAAAAACTTCTCTAGGAGAGACCATATGTCCCAGTGGAGATCTGTGTGTTCTTTGCTTCCTGTAGAAAATACTCATAACTTTACAGACTTTCAACAATGCTGTTTATTTATTTACAATATTGCTCTAAGTGCTAATTGGATAAGTTAAACAGATGAACCGCTTAATCTGTGATTTAAGATAGATTTTATACAGATTGATCACGTAGATTAAGTCAAAATATTGATAAAAATGAATTTATTGCAAAAAAAAAAAGAAGCACTAGTCATTGTGGTTCAAGTTTTTAAAAGGGATTTTTGCAATGAAGCAGCTTTTTGTAGAATTAAATATCCTGCAAATCTGGAAAGTCACAAAATGCTTCCATCACGGTAACATGGTTAGGTGTTTCACAGCAGACCTTACATTTTCTTTTGGGTGTATGCAAACAATTCAATTACACTTCTCTGAAGTAACCACTGTTTTTAAATGAAAGAAATTAGAACCAAAGTATAAATTAGAATGATCAATGAAAAACATTAAGTTAAATTTCTCAGTTTGGATTGACTAATAGAACGTGTGCTTTCTTCATTCTTCAACTGTCTCATTCGCTGCATTGTACCTGTAAAATCAGATCAAAATTAGAGGGTTCAGAAAAATAGCAATTGTCTGTAGGAATCTCGTGTGTATCAATACAAATGCATCAGTGTAGTGCATATGTGACTTAGAAGTTTTATGATACACTGGAAGCTAGAGATCATCTTTTATTGCTGTAGTGTCTGACCCCCTGCTTTAAATAGCTTAAACTCTTCTTAATATCAAAGCAGATCTAACAATGAGAGCAGCTGCAACCAGGTCTCTAGAAAGAACTAAATTGTGCATCTCAAAGGGGATTGAACAAAACAAGTTAGACCAAAAAAAAGAGGATAATGTATAACTTAATGCAGAAAAAGATGCCTATGAATTATCAGCAGTAGAAGGCCCAAGAATAACTCCTTCAAGGTCTTCATATAGCTCTGGTGATATATTGGGCACTACAGAAAGAATGGCTTGGTAATGTGATAAATTTTGTTAAAAGAACTGTGACCATGTCATCATTACTACTAAAGCCAACTAAATCCCATGCTTTGAGGTGTTGAGTTACTGTACAGTAAGTTTATAAAACAATGTTTGCATCATTCCTGGACAAGGCCACTTTGGGCTGTAAAGCACAAAGAGAAATGAGAATATTAAACCATTTCAAAATAATTCAGAATCAAGGGGTGTAACTTCTGAATTATTTACAGATTTTTTACTTCCGTACAGCAGCACTTCCTTATCTACCAAGAGGGTAAAAGTGATAGAGCACCCAGTTGAGGAGCTTCCCTATTGAGGCAGTGAGCTGAGTGGTCTCTGCAGGTGTGCACAGATGAGTCCCTCTATTAAACCTTAGTAGATCTCTAACACCTGCAACGTTAGAGATGGCGATGACTGGGTGAGGTGAATCTAACTTAATCCATAAAATAACACTTGGAAATTAAATGGAAATTGAAATGGAAGTCTGCGTGCAGTATTCCGTTGTTATAAGTATAAATTAGGATGGCAGGCCCCTGAACAGTGCTATCTGAAAATTCCTGTCTGATATCCTTGACTCAAAACAGAATTTTGTGTAATTCTGGCCATGCTAACTGTGGCGTTCAATCCTACTTAATCAGCAAGCTACAGTAGGATCACAGAATCAATAAAACTACCATGCCATCTGCCTTCCCTGTCCTCACCATCATAATGAATAATGACTCATTAAGTGTTCTACAAGACAATTAGCTCTGGTTGAAAACAGTAACAAGGCTTTCTTGATTGTATTTATAATTTTCTCTGATTAAAATACAAAAACCCTAATGCATATCATAAGAGGCACATTAACATAAATATGAATTAACTAATAGTTTTTATAGAGTATTATATTTAATTATATTGCTCACTTTTTCTGATCCTTGGAAACAAAACCATAGCTTAGGGCTTTTCATTTGTAGAATGGCTTCATATGTGTACCTGTCTCAGTATGCAGAACTGGTTGCAGACATACACTGGGGCATGCAAGTCCCATGAATTTCTACCTGCTACAAACACATTCCTTTGCTCAGTCCTTTCATACTTGCAAAATAACCCAATAAAGTCAGTAGTGCTACAAGGATGAGTATAGATTTTCCTGTGGAAAAATATAAGTAAAAGATGTAGCAGAAAATACGCTGTAATTAAGACACACAGAGAAGGGTTGAATCTCTGCTTTAGTGAAGAAAAACTATGAATACTGAAAGTGGGGAGAAGAAAAGTGAGGGTAGACATAGAAACGGGAAGATATTAACAACTGGTTATTTCGATTCCTAAACATCTGAAAAGGAAGGCTAAAACTGATATTGCAAAAGGAGAAAGGAACTCTGAAAAATGATAGATGCCTAGATAAGAACAAACATAGCTCTGCATTCTATTTTTCCCAGCTGGCTTATCAGGCCCTACAAAGTAACATCCTACTTTTAATTTAAGCAAGCATATTTCTGTGCATCATCCTGTTCTTTGTTCTGTAGCAATCAACTTCTCTAGATTGAATGTTGTCTCTCCTTTGTACTTTTGTAGACAGAATATTGGCTTATTTTTGTTATTTGCTGTTTTATTGCCATTGATTCACTAAAGTATATTTTATATTTTTAATCTAACAGTACTGTTTAGGTAGGATAAAGTGGCATGTAAACAGAGAAAACATTACGAAAAAAACTGAGCAAAACTAACTATACAACACCCCTAGAAGAGACACCTCCCCCCATCATGAATAGCAAGATTTTTCAGATAATGAAATATCAAAAAACCCTCCAAAAACTCAATTCTCTTGTTTCCTCTGAAGTCCCAACATGCAACTGGAAATAAGTGAAACTACGTATTACACAAAAACAGTGCAGATGTCTAGAACTTGTGTTAAAATACAGGGGTGAGTCCGACATTTTTTTTATTCAGAGTTGCACAGTCATGTTCATTTGACCAGAAGCTCTACAGATGAGCTGGAATATTATAAAAGACTCATTGAGGAACAGAAATTTTTGAGTTTCCTTTCACTGTTTAGACTGTGTGAAGACTGGGTTTAATCTTTCTCTCTAACCTAAGTCATGACTAGACCATTTTGTATGGAAATGTAATTTTGGTAATTGTGTTGAGGGATACTCCATATTAGTTACCAACATGATGCCAGTTAAATGCTCAAAAAAAATAGAAAACATTAACATTGTGGGAGAAAATCAAAATGGTCTTTGTAAGAGTTTTAATGACTACAACTAAAACTGAACTCCTAATTAGTATATTAAGCAGTAGCTTCAACTTACTGACACTGAGAGACTGTAAAATCTGGAGTTCTTTTCAGTTAACTGGAGATGCTTAATAAAATAGCTCTAAGACTTGGTGTAAACTAGAATCATCTATTCCCAAGATCATTTTACTGAAGGAGTTGCTTCCTTTTGAGCAGTAAGGCCTATTTTTGGAGTGACTATTTTCTGCTTAATTCCGTCCTTCTGCACTGCATCAAATGAGGGAGCAGACTGTGTTTATGGTATTGACACTGTGAAAAGAACACAGTGATAAGTGGCAGATGGTGCCGATGATTACTTAAAAAATATTTATGGCAATAGCAAAAACAAAGTAGATAATAAGACCTGCTAGCCACCACCACCCCTACTCCAGCCCAAACCCAGAGCAATTACTTCTGAAATGTGCAGGATAAAGTCTGCTTGAAAAGTACAGAGGTTCTTAGCACAGAAAGCTTTCTAAGTGATGAAGAATGAGGTATTGATTTTGTCTGGTCCTTTACAGAATTTTCGGTGGTTCTATAATGAATTAGTTTTTACGTCATTCTAGCCATAGAAACTTGATTCCTTTAAATTCTGAAGAATATACTTGAAAAGGACATAAACATTTTAATATGAAGAACATGCAGTATAATGTTAGCAATGTGTCTTCCACACATCTTGGCAAAAGTAACTTATTGATTGGACAGTAAAACCTGCATGCTGTGGAGCCATCAGCTGAAAAAAAAGTGAAAAGAAAAAAAAAAGAGAGAGCAGAAGAATAGAGGAGGTGGAGATGTTTGTTTTACAACTTTATCACTGGATTTCCTGCCCTAGAGGGACTCAATAAAATGAGACATATTAATAAAAACTGTTAAGTACTGTGAACATTTCTTTGACAACTAGTCATTCATTGTTCAATCCAAAACTGTCAGAGTTTCTCCAGAGTATTAGAAATACTTTTTTCTGTTTTCTTTTGGGGTTTTTTGCAGCTTAAGTTGCATAAAGGGAACTGAAAGAATGTCTGAAGAGGGTATAAAATTCTGAACACTGTGAAGTGTAAGTGCAGCCATGTCCATCTCTTCCCCTGGCTGGGAAGCTCTGGGGAGGTTGTCTGAGCTATTGTCAGGTTGCATCCAGGTGACGATTTGGTGGTTTCCTCTCCCCTGTTGTCATGAGAATAGAGAAGCAACGATGAATGCTCATGATCCAAAGCTTCTGGCCACAAACAGAAGCACTAGAATCCAAACCTTCAAATCAAAGGCTCTGCCCTGGAAAGAAGCACCATCTCTCAGCCATACCTGCCTGCTCACTGTCAGCTGCAGTACTTGGGGTTCCCCCGTTTTCGTCCATCACCCACAATATTTTAACACAGCAATCGTATCTCGTCTCCACCTTCATTTTGCCAAGGCAAATGAGGTCTGCTTGAAACCTGTTCCTCAGTCTTCTGAACACCTTTGTAGTGCTTTGTCCCAGTTTCAGCTTCAGTTAATCTCTTTTTACCTTGCATGACCAGGTTGTACTCAGAGTGCCATGTGAAGTCCCATCTGGCATTGCCCAATGGCATTAACATTTTGTTGCTGTATTCCTTTTAACATTTACTTTTTTAAAACAATTTCTTCCCCAGCCAACTTATTTTCGTCCTTAAACTGTAAACTTTTAGAGTATAACTTTCTGCTTATTTTCAAAATACATGGCTTTGAATTTTTCTGTTCAATCTGATTACGTGTATATTCCTCAAGTTCTTGGGGTCATGCATCTCTTTCTGGATTATCTTCTATGCCTTCTCTGTATTGATGATCCATAGTGATGTTTGTCAGGATTGAATTTAATTACTTTAATGCCAAGCTCTTTAATGAAAACAAAAATGAACAGTAAAAAGATTGACTCTTGTTTCCATGTTATACCTTCATCAACCTTCTTTCTCTTCAAAACTGTTCTTTATTTTCTCTCCTTCATTCCATTATTCACTCTCCATAACTCCTCTGTCTTCTCTTTTTATAGTTTATCTGTTGATAAATTCTCACAGTATTAGATTTCAGAAATCTAGAAAATATTCTGCGTATTCTTACCCAGAAAATCATTTAGCTTATTGTAGAAAACTATCAGGGTGTTCTGGCACAATCTTTGATGAAATGTTGTTGCATTTTGACCTGTTTTCCATTTACCTGCCTTTAATAATTCCTTCTTGCAAAGTACCTCATAGCTGAGTCTGATTAATAGATCAGTAAATAACTGAATATATTTTTCCTTGAATCTAGACAATATTTAGTTTGAAAGAAACAGCAGTTACTGTTCTCAATTTGTGTGCATCTGACATGACAGATTATTAAATTTCCCTGTTACCAGCCTTTGTTTTCTGGTATTCTTACAGAATTAGCATTCTGATTACCCTAATGTCATTTCATAAAACTTCTGTTTCTTCTGTTTCCATATCCTCATTCCATTATCCCTATTGATGGCACCGTCTTTGATAAACATTATCTCCCTCCTTGAAAACCATCAAATTCACTTCTGGGACATCTAGAAAATACCTGATCTCTGCTTCATTTTTTCTACGTAATGGCTCTGTCCTGCTTGGTCTCTTAGTTACACACAGTGAAAATCTTTAGATGTTTGTTTTACTAAACCTTTGCACGGTCTAACTCATCTTGACTTTTGACAATTCTTGTTTGGCTCTTACATGTCTTTGCCTGTAAAAGACAGCCTACTTTGTTGCTTGATGCTTTTTAGCCATTTTCATAGGCTTTCTGAATTTAAAAAGCTATAAACTTAGGTCTTCAAATTTGATTGTCTCCCAGGCAGAGCCTTAGGCCCTCTGCAAGGCTAAGCTTTCCCTAGTTGAAAGAAATCATAGTGTGCTTTTCTTCTTTTGACATTAATGATACAGACGTCGACAAAGGAAAGGAAAAGAAGTAAGAAAATGATGAAGGCAACTAACAAACATGGGAAGTTCTCACTTGAGAATTTTGCTAAGAGGGGTTATACAATTCTTATGTGGGTTTTAATGGAAATCTCGTGGAAAAAAATGTTTTAATAGTGTGATTTATTTTACACAAGTGGGAACATTGATGATCAGATAATGCTGTAAAGCAGCATTTTGTTCTCCTTCTCTTAGCACAAAGACAGCGTTTCCGACATGGAAAATAGGCCGCAGTAGGGCCCATGTGAATGCACACCTCAACCTAACAGAGCATCGTTTTTAAATTTTGTGCTGTTAAACTTTGAGGATTCAACAGATGTCTAGTTAGAAGTGCAAAATTAGGTAAAGTGAACAAATCCCTGTCCAAGTGACATACTGGATGATAAGTGTCCTTCCTATGTGAAATTGGTGGTCTGGTTTTATATTCAGTCAACACATACTGTGTGGAGCAGATGGCTTACAGCTAAATTAGAACCATAAACCTTTCAAAGTTAAAGTTATATATGAATTAAATCTTTCAGCAGGGGTCCCATCACCTATTTCTCCTTACTCTAACTTTGAATCCCTTGAAAAGCAGCTTTTTTTTTTAATCAACAGAAGTCAATCTTCAACTAAAAAGAGCTGCATTGAGATCTGTCCTGATCCTTAGTCCTGGCATCACAGAAAGTTTTGTTCATTACTGGGACAATGCAATTGCCCATAATCTACCTTCCCATGTTTATTTTATCACACTCTTGGAGTAAGATGCTTCTACTGCCTATTTTTGGGATAAAGCTGTCCAAAATTATACAGAGACCAATCAGATTTATCATGCTTTGGCGTTTGATGGCATCCATCTGTTTATTTACAAAACTGCTAAAGACTTATTGAGTTACTAGACTACAGAGAAAATAAATTGAGTTATCATATGTAGTTAAATTCAGTCCTTGCATCTGCTGTCTTTCCAGCCTGTATGGTGTTTTCTGAAATTACACTGGCTTGCAGACCCAGGCTTCAGGAATACATTTACTTCACAGCCTTTTTATGCCATTTCAAGTGAATTTCTAAAGCATGAGCAATTTGTGGTTCAGGAAAATGTTGACAGAAGAATGTCTGGGATTTCTGTTGTTAGCAGTTTAAAAGCATGATAGGGACAGTTCTTACTTAAAAGTGGCTCTTAAAAGTTGGGAGTTGCTCAATTTCTAGAATAATTTGATCTAACCCCTTTCAATCAATATTGCACAACTGTTGTAGAAGGCTAGGTTTAAAGCTTATGGGCACAAATAAACTAATATTATTCGTAAGTATAAAACACTTTCAAGATGAGGGATGGGGAATGAACTCCTCTCTGTGCTCTGTGTATTCAATTACTGTTGTAAGTACAAACAAAAAGAAGTAAGGTTTAAAGTTCAAATCTTTCTGTTAGGAAAACTGAGTAGAAAACTGAGGAAATACATCGTAAAGAGACACTTCAGTTCCTGTAGCAAGAGTGAGTTTGCAACAGTGAACTCAATTATTGCCCACATCCTTTCTGTTTGTGGATGAACCGCTCCGTAACAATGAAATCACTGGAAATGTCCTTCTGAAGGAACTAGCTTGAACCCAGCAAAGATATTAACTCAGAGCACCCACAGGTAGGTGGGAGCCCTGGCTTTGTGTTAATTAGGTCAGGATTGTTAGAGAAGGTTTGTTGCTTGTTACAACAAATCTCTTACTGTGATAAATTCTCAGCTTCTCTTATTTGTATGCCTTGCACAGTTCTGCTTCGTGATTTTGGAACTGAGAGGTACGGGGAATACAGTCCAGAGAGATCCCCATGTACTGTAGGGATACAGCAGATCCAGGTCACTGCTGCCTGTACAAGACCAGGGCTGAGTTCTGCATCTCCCTGCACCATCCTTTAGCATCTAAGTATGGCACTGTGCCTACACACAGCACCAGCTAGGTGGTGCATCCAGATGACTAAGTCTTTGTGGGACATGGAATGGGGAACAGTGTAGAAACCACCAAATGCTGTTTCTGGAATGATCTGGAGCCCAGCAAGGCTGTCAGAACTTGTACAGCCTGGTGAATCATGCCTGACTGCAGAGCTGCTCAAGGATTTCTGCAGGATGCACTACTCTGTACCAGCACTACATGAGCGGGTTTCTCTCATATCCTGTCTGCAATTGTATAGGTTAAAAAAATAATCATAATAACACCAAAAAAAAAAAAAAGGTTGGAAGTTGATTTTTCTGCTCTTTCTTACAAAATACAGTAAATATTAAGGGCTGCAGAAAACAGTGAGAAGAAATAAGTTTAGGCATGCAGAATTAGCAGTTTCATAAAATGAAACCAGGCTGTTGAAAAGAATTATTTAAAAATAATTCCAAACTAAAAATCCAAGAATCAGTTAAATCTATTAAAAAAATGAAAATAAGTAAAATATAACATGAGATGAAACTAGGCTTCTCTGAATGTTACTGGACCTAGCAAGTAAGTCACACACTAAACTGCATATATTTTTCAAACTGGAGAAAATGAGCTTGACTGATGATAGCTAGTTTATATGGAAAAATGGCAAACTAAACAATCCATCCAAAAGAGGGACATTTTAAACTAGTACCTGCATGTGAATCACTTCTAAAATAATCCCTCTTTATAAACCTACTCTTTCTAAAATATTTGGGTCTGAAAAATGTTAGTATTAAGTGAATCCTCCGAATTGCTAAGCAGGAAGTATGGATCTGAACAGTAGCTGAAAAAGGATCTTGTCACTTTAAGTCTTTCGTTTCAAGAAAGTTGACTTGAGTGCTCAAAACATGCTAGGGTGTCAGGGAAAAATTAAAAAGAAAATTACAATGGCAAACTATATTTAGGGTTGACAGTGACTCAACATTAAATGATCAAGGAAAATTTAGAATGACAATGATTGTACCTTTTTCACCCATCCTGTGCTTAATTTGTACTATTTATATATGTATTTATTACTTATAATTCACGATTCAATGATACACGGTCTAAAGTGTCTTCTATCAAGTACTCAATGTCCTCAGCTTCTTTTGAGTGCATCTGACTGTAAGTGGGACGTAAAATATCTGGTGCCTTGCCACAGGGCAAACCCTGGAAGGCAGTATAGCTGGATTGCAGTGATCAAAGGGTCGCCTTCCTTATCCTCGCCCTCTGACAGTGATGTACCAGCATGAAACCCATAGCTGCAGTTCAAGGATTTCTCACTTGTCCCTGGGAGCATCATTCGGGGCACTTTTCCAGGTACAAAACTGCTTCAGGCTTGTGGCATCCATTCCCCCACAACCCTTCCTCTTCCTGAGTGTTTGCAGCTGTATCTGCCTCTCACTCCCTAGGCTCAAATTCACACAACAGTGGGCTCAGCAGAACTTGCTCTGTGGTGAAACGGTTTTACAGCCTAGAGGTGAAAGTTTTAGGTGGCTGATTGTAGTTAATAATCTACAAAAGTGAGAAAATTCTTGTGTGGACTTGCACCTACTGGAATGTGCACCCAGAGTAGATTTTAGCCCTTGCTCTGCTAGCCAGATCCCCATGTGCTTGTGGATACATGGTCTTTCTCTATGGTCTCTGTAAAATGGGAATGCTACTTTGTGAGGATGTTGTGGGAATAAATTAACAATGTTTGAGTTGTTCTCAGATTCGTTGTTGTAAGTGTAATAGAAAAAATGCAAACAGTAGTTCATAGCATGGTTTGGTGCATAATACCATTCATTAATTTCCAGATCCCTGCATTGCCTCCGCAGAAAGGTTTGAGTCAAGGATAAGGACTCTTCTTCACTGTTTGTTGATGAAATTTCAGATCAGTATCTCAATATATAAGATACTCTGTTGTTCTGTTTTGGGTTTTTTGTTTTCCCCAGGGAAGAGCAGATTAATCTGTTATTTTTTCTGCAGATAAATGATTCCTGTCAAATATACTCATGCAGGAATCTTTGTCCACCACAGAGAAATACTGATTAGTCATCATGATAAAGAATCTTTGATAGCACATTGCAGCTGGTAATACACAATGAAGCTTTTGTAGAGGTATTTTGGTTACCTGAAAATGAATCAATATGCAAAAGGCATAACAAGTTACACTACAAACTACTAGAGCATGACACATTAAATTCAAGAATAGGCTGCATCTTTTCCTGGGGAAGCAGAGAAAGAATGCCGGTCATAAAGTAAAAAATTATCTAACTATAAATGTGAACTTCAGATGAAGTTTTCTTTACAATTTCTGGAGATCGTAATTATTAAATTTCAAATTTGAATTATTTGAAGAAATAGCCTTTGAATAAATTGTATTTGCATTTGTATATGTAGAGGATGAAAATAATAGGGAGTTGTTTTTTAGAAAACAGCAAACCATGGCTGGCAGCACAAGGAGCCACATCCTGAGCTGTGTCAGAGCATTGTTCTCACCAATATGGAAGAAGAGTAATGTGTAGCTTTAAATGGTGCCTTAGATTAAAATTAAAATCTATCATTTGGTTTACAGTTTTCTGATGATTTAAGAATATAGGCTTGGAATAATATTTAGAGTAGAGAAAGCTCTAATTTATGTGAAACAGTGCATTAAAAGCAGTTACTCATCCACCTAAGAAACATTATCAGCTACCCATCAGCTTCAATTCAGAACAAAATCTGAAGAATGGCCTAAAAGAGGCATCAAATTTCTTCTTCTTTTTAAAGACCTTGGCAATGCAAGATACTGAGTGTGACAAATGCAGTTAGGTATAAATTACCACCCTTCTTGCAGCTACTGGAGCTCGAGGTCCCACTTCCCTCCACTGAAATGCACACAGTTCCACCTTGGTTTGTACTGGAGGAAATCTGGAATGCCATTACAGAACACTCTGCAAGCTCCCATTATTTTCAACAGGAGTGATGCCAGGCTCCTTTCAAAGTTGATTACAGAATCATAAAAAAAATAAGGCTGGAAAGGACTTTTAGAGATCATTTACTCCCATCTCCCCTGTTCAAGGCAGTACCAGCTGCATGTAAACTATTTCTGGCAGATGTTTGTCTAACCTGTTCATAAAAGAGTATAAAAATGGACTTTCTGCTTCTTACCTAGGAATTTTTTTCCCCCATGCCTTGATGTTAGAAAATCTTTCCTAATGGTTAACCTAAATTTCCTCTGCTTTGGTTTAAGCCCATTACTTTTTATCATGCCCAAAATGAGCATGGAAAAAAGATTATTTCCTTCCTTCCTTTTCTCTGCAGACATTTATATTTTTCTGTTTACACTCTATCACCTTTCTCTATATCAAAATACTCCCACTTCCTCCAAACTGGTCAAGGTCATGTTTTTTACACCTGATTGTTTTGTATTCATCCCCTATATTATGCCTGTGCAAAGACAGGTAGAGCAGGAGGGTATAATACTGAGGGATGGAGGGGGAAACTCAGTATTTTACAAGAAAATGTTACTGAAATGATACCAATCATTCAGCAGCTTTTTTTTTTCCAAGTATACCACCTTATCTTTCAGCCTCTTCTTCAGTTTGCCCTTTATACATGCACGATATCCATCCTTCCTACACTGTTAATTGCTGCTGTCTGCTGTAGTCAAAGGCTAGCTAAATTGGGAGGTGTGTAGCGTGTGACACTGTAGTTCTGAACTTGGGCAATATGCAGGATCTGTAAAGTAACAGGAAAATCAAAGCTGTGGTTGATTCAGATTTTCTCCTTCCCAAATCTTAATTTTACTAAGTGACTTGACACTGAAACCAGAAAGCTTACTCCATGCTTCTTCCTAAGTTTGGCTATTTTTAGGATTTCCTGCGGAGATCTTGGCCCTGAGCTTTAATTCCTTCTTCCCACACACATGCCCATCTCTTTCCATACACAGTGGAGTCAATGATTCACGTCTGGTACGCTCAGCCAGCAGGGATCAGTTATTTCTTCCTGTAGGGTTGTGGCGCTTTGTAGCAAGGTGCAATGAAAATTCCTTTTAATGAAGAGAAATTTGTGTTAGGAAGCAAGCATGGCTTGCATCCCAGCAGAAGTGGTGCATGGCAGTTTAAGGTCTGTGATGTACGTTTTGCTTACAAGGATGCATAATTCATTCACGAGGGAATTTGTAAATTATTCAGGTAATCCTTACCAGTGGGATAAATATTGTCCCCTAAGAAGCTCATATAACTTTATAATCTGATAATTTATTCCATCAAGATAATACTAAGAAATTTTGTAATAAACTTTCCCTATTTCTTATGGGGCAACTAGAGCTTTATTCAAATGCTGTTTCCCTGATATTGTGCTTCAGTGATGCTTTCTCTGATTTTTCTCCATTGATCAGTAGTGATATGAAAACAGATTTTTAGAAAGCATCATTCTCCTGCATCTTCTCACCATATATTATTGTTTTTTCTTTGATGGTAGGTACATGAAAATATTCCAGATGGTCAAATAAACAATCAGAAACGATGTCAAGCATTTAAGACTCAGTTTTTTTCATTAGATATGGAATTTTTTTTTGCCATCTTAAGCATAGGTAATTTTTAAACACTTCTGGGAGGCCACTTTGCACTTCTGGCCTGTGACAGACCCTATGAAAAATTCAAGACTTGCAGGATTTTATATCCCAAATGAGACAAATTGCTACAGCAGGATTAGAGTGTGAAGGTTGTAATAATCAACACAACCATGACCACGATGGCAGCCTGTCCCACTCAGAATGTGTAGCCCAGTTCCCAGGGAGAGTTTACATCAGCTGAGAACACAGGGCACTCTGACACAAAGCTCAAGGAAGAGGCAGCATCACCCTTTGTACCAGAGCAATTACACTGTCAAATCCACCTCAGCAGCTCTGAGGGGTGCTGGGCAGCAATTCCCTCATTAGATCCTACCCAAAATGTTCCGATGTGGACATGCTAGCAAATGCTGGTGTGGAAGCATGGAAATGCTAATCTGGAGTGTCTGACTGGTTGCTGCACAAAGCCTGTAGCTGTCACTTAGCCATCAAGCTGGAAACTGATACAAGGACAATAAATTCTAGGAGGTACAGTCAACATGAAATGTTTCACTTTAGCAAGTGCCCCCTGTATTCTATGCTTTTATATCCTCGAATGTTCCGAGTGCATTTATTTGTATAGATGCATAAAGGTGCAACTTGAACACTGCAGTGCAGCAGAGTGAACTTACAATCCACAAAGGACAGAAATTCTCAGCTACCAATAAAATCCTATATATTACAAAATTCTAGCCCTCGGTCCTGAATTAAGTTAATGTGAGTTTATCCAAATGAAAAGGGTAGTTCCCACATCAAAACAATGCTTTCAGTAGATGAAAGATGTCTAGACACCTGAAAATTATGAAATTAGTTCCCAAGCTCATCTTCTAAACATATTTTGTGGGTGTACTTGTGAGGTTTTTTTCTAGCCTACTTCAGGTGTTCTAGTGAATCTGATGTCGCTTCAGTCATAACTCCTGTAGTTGACTAAGAGATGGAATATAGTTATGATTGCAAGAAAATTTTTGTTCATTTTCACACTCACCAATGGTACAAAAATAACATAAATGAAAGCTGAGCATGGACACTGTCAATAAATTAACAAAGCAATTATGATTGAAACTATTAATTCCAGTCAAAAGATCTTTGCTCGCCAGTTGCAGTGCAGCCTGTATGGACAGTTAAGTTGTGCAAATGCACCATATGCTGAGAGAAATTATTTGCTTTCTTTTTCAGAAGTAAGGTATTGTGCTATGGCCACACTTATATCTATGGATACACCTTCAGACCCTATTCCATGTGAGGAATTGTATCACTGCAGTGACACCAGTGCCGTTAAGGCAGAAAGGTCTTAGAAAAGTCTCAAGAAACTTCATAAAACAAATTATTTCTGTTTGTTCCTCCTGGTGGTTTTTTCCATGTTTTCAATACATCCATTTTATCCCAATACCTGGCTGATCTTCTTTCCTTGTGCTATGTTGCTTGGGTACTTTTGATAAAAGTAGTTGTTACCTTCTCCTCTTCAAGTTTCCCTACCTAATCTCAATAGCTACTGTATGCATTTTCTTTTACATTTTGCAAAGCAAAAGTTGAGACACTTCGCTTCCCCAAATTATTTTCCTTTTGATATCAAATTGCATGCTTGAATTTTAATGCTGCATTTCTTGCTCTGGGAGCTGAAACTTTTGTTTACTCAGCTGAGCACTGGCAGGACTGATGCAGTTTTCGCAGCAGGGCTCACTGAAGTGTCTGCTCCCTTACTTTGAAGGGAGCTGTTTCCACTTTTTCCTTAATGCTCCTAGAGAAAATGCCAGCAAATATGGGAGTTGGTAAGGGCTATTTTGAGTCTTATAATATTTTTTTCTATTAGAATGAAATGGAAAAAATGCCACATTCATATCAGAGGGTACCAGCTAATAATCAGATCGTAATGATCTCTAGATGAAGAGGAGATCCATGTCCAAGCACGTAACCTGCTTTATACTTGTGAGATTGAACTGAGCATAACTTCAAGCTCTGAGCTCTTAACTGGTGGTTGGCTTTGTTTTCCTTTTGGTATTATTTATCTCTTTTGGATTGCAATACGAAGGGCTCATTGAAAAATCAGTAATGAATATAAGCCTCAACTTCAAGTCAGTAGTTGCAAGCACTCTCCAAAGTATAGGGAAGAGAAGGGAATATTGATTTCTCAAGAAATCGACTATTAGGAAATGAAACAACTTTGCAAAGGTGGGGGCTGTTACCTCATTGGCAATGCTTCATGAAGTGCATTCTGGTCTTGGCTCTTGGATGCCACTTATACCATATTCCTACAAACTGGAATGCTATTTTGCCAGAGCTTGAAAAGGAAGCATTTTTTCCTGTTCAGAACATTTTCAGCATTTTCAAGCCAAACAATTTGTGTAGAGGAATAGATCTCTATTTAAAGAAACAAGAACAGACTACTCATTATGTGGAATCATACTTTAGCATGTTCTTTGTTTTGGAAGCAAGGCTGTGAATTGTGCTCATTTTACGACCTGACCAGCCATGAATGAAAGAGCTGGCTGATTTTGTCTCCATAGTTATGTGCCTTTCTTGTAAACTCTGAGCATGCTGTAATAACGTTCTCTTGTTCCAGACTGGTGAGGTTGAAATGGAAAGAAACGAACCTGATTGAAGTTGCAGGTCTGCTTGTAGCTTGTTTCATTCTAGATACAGTTGGAGCCAATTTTATTTCCTATTAGTCAAGAATAAAAAAGCCTCCAGTCTCACATACACTGACTCCACAAAAAAAGACAGATATGCTACAGTTTGATTTCCTGGATCTCTCCTTGAGTCAATGAGAAGGGGTTGTTAGATGAGGCTGGAAACACAAATACCCCATTTATAAGCTGAGATCAAATTGTTAGAGCAGACAGCTTTTTTAACTGTGAGGTTGCCCATGAGTGTAGCAATGCAATAAAAAGTAGTAGGTTGTTATGGGTTTTTTTACAAATTCGTTGTGATGGTTGTATTAAGAAATATTTAATTGGAAAGAAACTTTTGATGCTGTCCTACACTCACAAATATTTTTCAAGCTAATGCTTCTGCTATTTCTTAACAACAAAACCAGAAGCATAAATGGAAAATGAAGTCAACCTTAACAATATGTGCCATTCTTTCATAGGCAAATTTAATTGTTCATTGTCTGCATATAGAGTGGTATGCTGATATGACAGCACAGAATATTCTGACTTTTCCCAGACTTTCAGGACACTTCAAGGTGTGATTATGGAAAGTAACATTCAAGAGATTGAGCAAGTTCTGTGTGACATATTACGTGAAAATGACAAGAAAATTACTGCTTCTCTGAGGAGGTAGACATTGCTGCATGTAAACATACAGGAAAATGTAATTTACTACATTTTGCTTGTGAAAGCAGTTATTTTTATTATTTAAATGGAAAGACAAGGCTCTTACAGTATTATTTGGTATTAGCAAGTTAGCTCTTCTTTCCACACATTCAACTTTCTTTTGCATATACCTGAATATTCATTTTTTTGAGAAAATGATAGAAAATATGTCCCTAAAAAATGAGTTACAAAGTTTTAAGAACTCTTAAGCAGATGCTTTAAAAATTATTTCCACATCATTGTGCCAGTCCTTCTATGCTTTTTTGCTAACCCCAAAATAACTTGTAATGTTTTAGAAATGTTGAGGCCTTTAAGTGTATTTTAAATCTGTTTTGATGTGCACGTGTGAGCATACAATCTCATGGGTTTTTGTCAGCTGAATGTAACATGTTGAGGAACCCTCTGTTTAGAAGGCTCAAATCCGTAGAAATGGTGCTGTTTAAGAAAATCTGTGTTTTTTCAGCTTTATCAACTGGTCAATACCATCTCTCTATACAAATCCTACCCCAATGTCAATGATGTATCACTGTGATGCATCATTAAATATTGAACATTGATTATGTAAGTGCTGCAGGATTTAGTTTTGTTCACTGTACATAAAGCCTCATGAAACTTGTCCAGTACATTTCCATGGTGTAAAGAAAGGACAGAAATGCTTTGTGGTGCTGGTCTTTTAAATAGGAGTTTGGTGGAAATGAAGAAGTTGGAGATATGCAACAGTACAATTTACAGACTGGAGAGAGCTGCTCAGAAGAAGTGGTCAGAAACACCTTGGCTGTGAACTTTGCTGATCTGAACCTGCTGTGGGAATTATCCCTGTTATTTAAAATATAAGATCTGGTTTATTTACACTTAAATTCTTACTGCTTAGATACCAAGCAGATGTTAATTTTCTAATATTATTAATGATTCAGTTGGGCTGTATATCAGGCATTAGTAACTCTACATAACGTTGTCTGTGTCTGCAGCTATTTCAAGCAATTAACAAGTTTAAAATGCAATTGCTGTCATATGGGTGCCCATTTTGTCCTATTTATAAGCTTGTTTTTGAAGTGTTTTTGTAGTTAGATACAAAACATATTCAGACAAACTTAGGTCTATCTGCTAAGTTTCCCAGCACAGTGGAATGAAAGTTTTTGCAGAAAAATATGCTTACATTCAAAGGCAATTTCTAACACTTCTGTTGTTTATAGCACAGCTTTAAATCTAGTCAAGTTAAAAAAATCCCCAACAAAACCATGAACTAAAGAAGTGCCATTTCTTTGTTCCCTGAATTCAGTCCAGTTTGGTGGACTCATGAACTGTAGAGCATTACAATTTTCTTTCTTTTAGCTGCATTTCATAGGAAGGATTGGCAGCAGGCCAAAATAATAGCTGAGCTCAAACAGTTTTAAGGATTCAGGTCCAGGTTGCTGACCAGAGCAGCTGCACTGTGAAGTGCTGGAGCAGTGGGGAAAGAGGAGGAACAGTCAAAGTTCTGCTCCTCAGCCACACCCTCCAGACCTCCCACAGAGCATTATCACTTTGCCTTATCTGGGAGGCCATAGAAAAGATAATTTTCACCCATGGGATTATTGTTGACAATTCATATATTTGGTCCTGAACATGAAGTTGAAGAGTTGTGTGATGCAGCTGATTTGCCCGATATGAAGCAGTAGGGCACTGGGGAGAGCACTTCAGTTGAGCTAGCAAACCTTTAAAGTCTATTCATTAAAGCAAGCAAACAGCAAAAAAAAAAAAAAGCTGTGGGGAGGGATTGCTTCAAGGGTTATTTTAAGAGGAAATAAATGAAGCTGGAAAGCCAAGTTTTTGGAAGTAATGGTTTGCCAGATTTGTCTGTGCAGCCCTTACTCCCTTCCCCTGGGTGAGTGCGTTGTGATACAGCCTTCAATAGCGTGATATTGTTGTGTGTTTCTGCAGGACACCTGCAACACTCATTGCACAGGCTGGACCATAAGAAAGGACAAAATTATGTTTTACAAACAGCTGCAATGTTTGAATGTTTGCTCTTGCCACTCCCATGTACCTTGAAGTTTTCTTCTGAATGTGGATGCTGTTGGATGCACATTTAAGGGTGGGGGGATGCGTGTGTGTGCGCGCACACCTGGAATTGAGGAGATGAGGAGCTTTCTGTTGCTGCACAGAAAGAACTATCAATTTCCCAGAAGAAGAATGCTGTAGGGCCAGTTTAAACATTTTAGTGCTGTAGATGTATGACTTTAAGCCCTGGGTAAAAGCTGGCTGAATATGTCATAGACATGATTTGTCTTTGGATGATAGCAGCATCTCTCATAAAGCACTCCACTCACTCTGTGCAATGATATTAGTAGTGAATGTGGAGAATGCTCTTTTCCAGTAGCTTGAGGTGTACTTATATGAAGCTAGCTGGTGAGTGACATGGTAAATAAAATCCAGAGGAAAAATGATACGCAGTTAAAGATGTATTTTAGTGACAGGCAATGCAGCAGCAAAGGCAAACAGAGATAGAGCCCTGCAGTTAGTACGTGAAAATAAGAGGAAACAAATGCCTTCAAGAACTAATGGTCCCTTGAATCTTTTATCTGTTATCCCAAATTAGACTGGGAAAGATATATTTAATGGAAAAAAACTATTCTACTTCATCTTTTACTAGATCTTGTATATTCCCCTCCTCAGCACCCACACTTATGAAATGCATATTAGGAATAGAATTGTTCCACTTGGAGAAGAGTGTATCAATGCACATATTAACAGTGTGGAGGTCTGTGTAGGTACATTATTTCACCGTCTACATCGTTTAAACCACATTTTCTCGTATCTTTCTGATGCTAATTCTAGCACCAGAATTACATTAGTCCCCATAGTGGATCTCTATTTCTGACAGTAGATTTCTCAGCAAATGAAAAATCATCCAGTCATTTCTCTCTAATTAGTTGTGTCTCTAAATACCTAATTATCACTGGGAACGAATTGCATGCTACAAAGATAATATTATGGAGAGCTGTTAATCTGTTAAGATGCTGCTTTTGAGTTTTGTACAGTTGATGCAGCTGTTAAAACAGAATTTTTGCCACCTGGACATATCATTAGCATTTTATTGTAAAATTCAGAAGCAACTGATGGGAAACCAGAGTATTGGAGTTGGCTTCTTTAAGCGTTGTGCTTGTCAGATAAAGAAATGTATCCTTATGTCCTTCATAATCCACTCTTTTCCATACTTTAAGCTACTTTGGCATTCTTAGAAGGTGAGTCTGTGGCAGCAATAAAAATTAAATGTTCTTTCAGGGTTATTTGGTTTGTTAATAGCTTGGTTTGCATTGTCCACGTATACATGGCAAGATAGAATAACACAGTAGATTCATGGAGTTTTCAGCCAAATGCAATCTGCATAGAAATTGCACGTTTCTGTAGAATACTTGACAATTATGCTTAGGTGGCTTAACTGTAATTAACGTGTAATGTGCGCTTTGGCTAGAAAAGAGAAATTACCAGGTACTTACCTCATGATTATTTCAGCATGCTCTGCACAGTTATGGTTTGTGGTCATAGTAGTGCAGGCTGCTGAGTATCCTCAGCTCGTCCATTGGTGCTGAGTATCTCCAGAACCTCCTAGATGAGGTCCCGAATCCCTGAGAAATATGCAGTGACTGTATGTAAAGCATAATTTATAGCTGATGCCTGCATAGAAGTAATGCTGCTGCTTGTTAATGATATCATCAAAAATTCCCAGCTCAAGGACATTCCTGATCCCTAGAGTTATAAAACTTTATTTGTAGTAAAACCTCCCTTTCAAGCTGAAGTTTTGGATTTTCTTATATTCCTTTTTCCTTTTTTCATAGCAATTCTTCAGAGATTTTAAAGGTGACATGTATGAACTAGAGTGATTTCAGTTTTAGAGGTAAATACAGCTATACACACATTATATTTTTGTATTGATCTGCTAATATGAAACCTATAAAAATGTGGACTGATAATAAGTTAAGAGTTCTAATTAGCAGTCATCATGCTGCCACATCTTCTATGTAATCAAATCAGCAAAAATCCTGACAATATGAGAGAGAGGTGCTTGAAGAAGTCTGTTGGTAATCTCATAGGAATACTGCTAAAATTTATGCCCTATTTTACTTTCATGAAAAAGTTAATTGAACTAATCAGCACTTCAAGAACCACAAGAGAAATCCTGTCCCAAATTCTGTATACAGACAGCCTTGAAATGGGAATGAGGGCATAACCACTCTGTGTCCCTTGCCAGAATCTGCAGGGGCCTGTGGGGCTGCTGTGAGCATTGTGACCTTCCCCTGTTGTGTTGGTCAGTCCCAGTGGACTTGGATTCTGCATCTGTGGAGTTTTGGAGATGTAGGATTCATCATTTGCTGTATCCAGAGACATATGTGTGGTGTTTTGTTTTCCTCTGGGATCTGCCCACACTGGTTTCTTAATCCTTGTGTCCTCTCTCACATAGCACAGAGCTAGCTGGGTGATCATGAGCATTCTTTCCACTGGTGTGGGACCTAGACAGAGGAGCCTGAGGAGGTAGGCTTGGAATCCAAGCTGGCCAGAGGTGGACAGAAACCAGTGCATGAGCTGGTGAGAGGAGCAGCAGAGAGAGCAGGACCCCAGGCAAGGCTGAGACTGTTCCTTCCTAAGGAGGTTCTTGTCCCAGAGGGCAGTCGGGCACTGGAACAGTGTCCCAAGGGAAGTGGTCGCAGTACCAAGCCTGACAGAGCTCAAAGAGCATTTGGACAATACTCTTGGGAGCATGGTGTGGCTCTTGGCCGTGTGCAGAGCGAGGAGTTGGACACAATGGTCCTTGTGGGTCCCTTCCGACTCTGTGGATCACAGCATGGTAAAACACACCAGAAGCCTGTGATGCCTTAAACCAGGGAAAATGTGAGTGAACATCTCCTTGCACCCAAGCTGGCTTCAAGGAAACTGGTTTCAAACTCCAACTTTTTTCTGGTAAAGAGAGAAAGGGAGGTTCTGAGCCTGCTTCCTTTAGAGGAGCCAAGACAAAGTAAGCAGTGCCCTGGTACCTAAGGTGCACTATGCAATAGTTTGATAAGTTTTATTCAGAGAAGACATTATTTAGCTAAAAGCCACAACTGTGAGCGAGATTGAAAAGCGAGAGAAACATGAAGGCTATTTTTCAGTGATAATCGAATGGACCAGTATTGCTGAGTAATTTAGTTTTGGTGGAATTTGATTCCTTCGTGTTGTGATGTCTGCGAGGCAGCGTCTGTTTCCGGCGCTCCAGCTGGGTTATTTGTTAGAATGTTTGCTATTTTGTGGGGGTTTTTTTTCTAGTGCAGGGAAGCCTTAATCATGGGTCAAGCCTGAATTGTTTTAGACACAAAATGAACTCAGAACAAAGATGTAGTTCCGCTGCCATAGAGTTTATAATCTAAGTACAAAACAAGAGACAACAGATGGGTCTAGACAGATGGGGGAGCATAAGGAAACAATGTGACAGTACTGGGCAGCCAAAAAGTCAGTGTTCAAGGGAAAGCAGCAGGCCAGCTATGAGTTTTCTATAAGCAGCATATCAAAGACAGGATCTGAAATGAGATAATTAAGACAGCTTTGCAGATGGCTGTAGGGAACTCCTTCTACGAATGAGGCAGTTTGTTGGGGAAGAGCTTTGGAAGTAAAGACAAACATTTTCTGGTTTAGGGCATAGAGAGTGGGAAATAAAGCAGAAAACACTCAGATATCACCAAAACTTTTAGATAAATTCATGGGGGGTTTTGCAGCAGCATTCTCTATAAGTAGAAGTGAGCTAAAGCTGCGTGCCTTTGATCTACTTTGTAAGTGAGGAAGAATGTGAAGAATGCTCCTTCCTCTCATCCTCACTGAAGGATTTCTCCCCCACTGTATCAGCAGACCCTTCTTGGCTGTGGAGAATTTGATGAGATTCACTTTTGAGCACATAAAATAGTTTGTTTGGGCATGCAGGCTACAAAACACTTCTGAACTCACAGAATTCAAAGACTACTGAAACAAAAGCTTGGATTTGGAAGCAAAAACAGAAAAATAATCACAAGACCATGTTTGATTGTACTGGACAGTTGGTAAACAACTTGACAGCAGTTTCATCTTATGGTTATATTAGTTATTATTTTATATGGCAGTTGTATTTGGCAAATTACAATTTCCCTTTGAAAATGATCCTTGGAAAATAACACATGACGTTTTAAAGTGCCATGGTCCGTATACGCAAATGAATAAATGCAAGATAACTACATACAGCTAGATGGTGTTAACTGAGTTAAAAGAGCCTTTACTCTTGGATCTCTCATTTTAGTATTTCAGTATCCCATTGCTTTATTAATAAAGTTTTCTGTATTTAAAATGAAAATTGCTTGCAAAAATATATAAGCATTGTTTGCTTTCAATTTCTGTGCAGTACATAAAGAAGATAAGAGCACTGAGTATCTCTTAACAAAATGAAATCCCTCCATATGGCACCCTTCTCCCATTAAGATGTATAATATGAACCCAAAAAGCATCTTTTAAAATAGTTTTATAGCTGAAATGGAATTTTAGTTTAGCTTAATTTGTGAATTGCCAGAAGCACGAATTATCTGTAATGCTGTCTGTATAAGGCTGCTCCCACAGCTGTTCTTAAGCAATTCTATATCAAAATAACCAGGAGCTGTCTCACATTCATCTAGAAGTTAGGTTTCTAATCTAAATTAATCTAAGTTTCCTTGAGAGTCAACAGAAAGAATGAAGCACTTGGCCAGGACATCTTGTCCTGTTCTATTACGTGAGTTTGAAATAAAGTTGTCTTTTATATCTCACTCTTGAGGTATCTCTGTTCCTCTTCTACAGAGGGAGCCTAGATGATTAGCTTAGTCTCCCCACCTCACTGTAGGCAGCTGGAGTTGGAGGAGATTAAAAACAACCTTTGAAACTGAGCTGAACCGCCTTTTGTTTCAGGCTGTCAAATGTAGCACAGTGCTGCAGTTCGCAGATGTGTCTCTGCCCAGCAAGCTTGGGGAGAATGAAAGGAGAGTCTGTGCAGAGCCAGGACAGAACAGTTGCATCAGTTAACCTGGCAGGTTCACAGCTCCAAGGCTGTCCAGGTGAGCAGTGACCACGAGTTGTAACAGGAAATCACCTTGAGAAGCTCTAATGTTTGGTGTGAGGTAACCCCAGTGTCACATATTGAGTGCTGTGTAAATAATTAATAGTCTCACACGCTGTGATTCTGACACAAAGAAGAGGCTTTACTTAAAAGTGCAGTATTTTTTTTTGCATGACTGGACTGTTCTCATATCCACCTCTTTGTTTCAGCTGTGAGGTCCTCACCTGGGTACTCAAAGCATCTTCTGTGCTTGGTGTTACTGCTGACTCTGCAGCGTGGCAGCATCTTCTGTGCTGCAAAGATCGGATCTGGGGGATGCAGATTGAGAACTTGCAAGAGTCTTTCTTCAGCTGCAACATATTTAATTTTTAGAGCTGCTTGCCAGATGCAGATACATTTGATTGAGTGCAGCAACCATGATTCTGTCTCACCTGCTCTCATCCATAATCTGCTTTATAACTTTCTCTGTTAAAAGTTCTGGTAGCCCTGCTGTTTGAAAGACTTTTATAGAGTTCTCAGAGCCTGTAAAAGAAACCTTTTCTATAAATCATATTTTTTAAAGTGCTGCTCCGAGTGATTTGACATTTTTTCAAAAGTAAGATAAAAGTTTATGTACTTGGAAATTATGTCCCTAAGAAGTATGCACTTTATATTTTATTTATTTTGATAGCTTATGTTATGATACATTTGATAGATCCTGAAAGACACTGTCAGTTTTAAAGATACAGCCGATAAACTTTCGTTAGTGGGGAAAATGTGCCCCGTAATGATCAGATGCCTTTGTCTATGCAAAGACATTCTATCAGCCTCATGACATTTTTTATTTTCAAACTTTTTTGTTGTGTGGTTTTGGCTGGTGTTACATAATTCCAGAAAAGGAATGTTTGACAAACAGTGGAAAGGTCAAAAAGCTGTGGGGCACAAATTCTCTGGGATTATAATCCTTAAAGAAAACAGGTAAAAGACATCAATGATACTTTTTCTTATCGAAGTTTAGTCCATATATATGTGTATATATAGTTCTAATACCAACATACTGTAAGTAACATCAATTAGGATATAATTAATTTGCTGGCCAGGCAGAAAGAGAACCAGAACCCCAGACAGCCAAATTTTTGATTAACCCATTGCATGTGGAAGAGACTATTCATTAATACCAGCTGAAGATATGACACACAGCTCTTCTGAACATTTCAACATTATCTTTCAAAATAAAATGTGTTTCTTCATATAGGAACAAATTTGGAGGGCAGTGTGGAAATCCATTGAGTTGAAAATATTAATTCATCAGTAATGCTATTTAAAATAGCATCAACGAGATGGATTTTTAAGCTAGAAAAAAATTGAATTGCAATTACCAGGTGGAAAAGTTTAAACAGATGTGTTAACTTTCTGGCAGCCTTCAACCAGTTTGATTGGTGGATTACAAGGTGAGAGCAAGACCAACACAAAAGTCTTGTGCATGTACTGAGGGTGCAGTACAAGCAGAACTGCAGTGTAGAGATAAGAGACTACTTAAACTCCTGCCAAGCAGTTCTGCTGGTTTTGTTCTATTTACACTGATCCCGCAGTCAGCGCACGCAAGGATTTTTTTTTGTCTTGCGAAGGACCAATAATTCTCTAATTTCATAAGGGTAATACTGATTTTTACTGAAGCAGGAGCCCCTTCACTGCTAGGTTTTGCAGGCAGAGTACAAGCAGTTGTTACTGTCATTGTTTCACACAATGATATAAAGTACTTGTTTACAGGCATATTTTTAAACTGAGGAGAGATTTGAGTGTTTTATAGCTGTAAAAATCTTTGCAATTCTGCCAGAGCATGTCTACATGTGCAATGCCTCACTAACATCTCCTTTCCTCATCCATTCTGTATCACAAATATCTTTCCTCCCCTTCCTACCAAGTTTCAGAATACATTTACTCTGTCTTTATCCCCTTGACAATAAAAACAATAGCAAATTTGAGGGTTTTGTCTGGGGATATTATTTAATTACCTTTAATAGTAATGTTTTTGAATAAATTTTCCCTACAACAGTATTTGATTTTTAACACCTTTTCTAGGTGTCTGACTCTCAAAGAAAGCTTTACTACCAGCCCAGTGGAAAATTGCTGCCATGTGGATAAGAATTATGGAATTTATTTTTTCTTGGGATGGTGGATAATGTACCATGGTGAATTTATGGTCTGCCACAGTGTGCAGTCAAGAAGCATCTCATTTTGGTTTTGAAAGGAACCATCTATGAATCTGTGAGTTTAAGGCAGGCAGCCATGGGAACCTTGTCCTTTGCGAAGACTTCCACTTGGAAAATGCCGTGCCAGAAGAGCTGCCTTGGTGCAGTCCTACAGTGAGAGGGACATTGCTGAGCTCTCCTCAGAGCCCTCCATGGACACAGACCATTTCTGAATGAGCAAAGGTTTGGTCTCCCCTGCTGCTGCCCCAATATAAAGGTCTCTCCTAGGCAATTCATGAATTGATACTTTGCATTTAGCTGTATCCTTTAACAATGTACTGTGATAGACGTCTGTTATTTGTAGAGAAATCACCCTTTTCCCTTCTGTTTGGATGTCCTTTTACTGTGGTTTCTATTTCTAGTTTATTTGTGCTCTGAAATAGAGTGTGGCAAAACAGTATACATGAAATTATCCTGATGCTAAGAGCTGAAGTGTTTATAGTTGGTAAACCTAAGTATACTGTATAATTAAAACAATTATTTCATCAAAAGATGCTTTCTTAAACTGCTTTGCAATTAGTGCTATTGAAATAGTTCTATTATTTTCCATGCATTTAATTTCTGTTTTGCTCTCTCCAAAGCACATTTTTTGTAGAAGGCGAAACAACTTTCCATCTATAATTATAGTTTAAACGATTAGGGGTATGCATGATCAGATTAAAAGACTAAAGTAAACCTTGCCATAATGGGACCAAAGCACAGGAGAATATACTGTGGTGGATAACTCTGTTTAAGAGTATGAGCATATGGGTTTGTTTACAATATTTCCCAGTTTCAGGGATACTGTGTCACTGTATATTCCCATAGAGTTGAAAAGAGGATTTCCCACTGCTGACACATACCTTGCAAGTGTTTGCTGAACAGCACAGAGCTGGTTTATGCATTGTAGCAGTAATGGATCCCTTGTTATGGGTTTGTTTGTAATATTGATTTCCCTTCAGTCAGATTTCATAAAGAACTTCACATCCTTGTCACGAATCTCTGGTCCAGATGCTGCAGGTATTAGCCTCAGATTGTGAAAGAGATTTGCAAAGACAATGTTTTGTGTGCACAGTTGCATTAAGGCTGATGGCAAATTGGTTTGAAGCAGTGCCTGCTCTATTTGAGAGCCTTTCTGCAGTTCTGGTGTTAAGTGTCCTGCAACCTGTGGGCACATCTTTTCTTTCCACAAATATTTTTGTGGAAGATGACTGTGGGGAAGAAAAAAATCACATGAAGCTCCTGAGAGTTGTCAGGGTGGGTCTCTGTAAGGTTCTACTCTGGACACCTGAGTAGAAATTGAGGTGTGTGGTGGGTGCATTGACATGAGGGTAGGCATGTGTATGGATACCTTAAGCAAAAGCTTAGCAATATGAGGAATATTTTGGAAATCAAGAGGGAAAAGTCTGAGAGAGAGGAAATCTACAGAGACCTGTCCTTTCCTTCAGTGCTGAAAACCCAACTCTCTTCAATATTTGGTCTGGGAGTTTGGAGATGGCATTATCCTGGGACAGCACCAGTTCCCCTCAAAGCTCCCTATTCAAGAGTGGAAATGGAGCTTACCTGGTGAGGGCTCCACAGGGCACTGAGCCCAGTGTGGAGGTTCTCTGGATCCATCATATCCTTCCCAGGGAAGACTAGGAATGATCTAACAGTGATGAGTGGAGGCAGCAGAAGCTGTGCACCAAAGTCCAGGGATCCTTCTGTACAGGAGACAGCAGAACCACGAAGAGGAGGCCTTGTGCATCCGTAATTCACCATTTGCTACAAAGCTTCAAAATGCAATCAGGAGAGATTAGTCATGCAGAAAATGTCTAAAGCATAATTTCATTATGGCAGTAGGAACCACAGTGTCCGACTATATGTTCACTGTCTGGTTCCTGTACAGGGTTTGTACACTCCTGGCATGAGAACAGGGCTTTGTCACAGCACAGCACTCAGTAAGGTAAGGGATCTCAGAAGGGCTGCAGTCCTATGCGTTTTTTTCTTTTAAACGAGAATTACAACTTTTTTTTACATCTTTTGTTGTACTTAAGCTTTTGTCTGTAATTTCAAATCTAGGAAGACCTTTCTGTAGGTAATACATTTTCTGCTTCCTTATGCTCCTAAGTCTTTTGTTCATACTTAAGTTTCAAACATGGGGTTTGTCCCTATTAAGGGACATGATTCATCAGGCCTAATTACACACAGCTTTCAGCATGTCACTAGGAGTATTAGAAAATGTTGTTGCAGTGGGACCATGCAACTGACTTTCTTCAAAGTTTTCCTAACTGAAATTCAAGTAGATGGTCTGAAAAAATATATTTACAGCTTAATTTCAGATGGGATTTGTGTTTCTTGTTTACAGACCAACAGACCCAAAATATGTGGACAGTTTGATTATTTCGGTTTTGTTTTTCTAGTCTAGAAGCTTCTTTGTTTCATTTGCTAAAATTGTTTTATTTACTAGACAGTGAAGAAATCCATATTTTCAGATAATTTGCTTTTGTAATTGCTCACACCTGTGTGTGTTCCTTCCAGTGCCTTTCTGTCATGTTGGTTTTTCTGACGGACTGACTCCAACTCTGTTGCCTTTCCAGGCTGTCTGCTTGATTCTTTATTTTCACAGAGTTTAAGATGCAAATTGTTAACTTACCTGCTCTGATGATTTGTTTATCAAAGTTCCTTTAAGCTCCTGTCCTTTAGGTTTCCTGAGTTCAGGCTTTAGACATGTGTGTTAAATCTGTCTTGCTGAAGGGGTGAAAGAGCCTTTTTAGCACATGGTCTTTCCTTCCTCAGAACTTCCAAAATGTAATCAAATCCCTTCCTCTTCCCTGAGTATGAAGTGGAGAGCCTTTCTGAAGCCATTGATTTGATTTTGGTATATCTCACATTTTTGTCCCAGACATGTAACTTCATATTTTGTTCCAGTGGCAAAGCAACTGGTAAGAAAATGAAAATTTAAGAGATTTTTCCTATGGATGCCATCCTCACCACTGCTGACTGTTCTGTTGTGCCTCCCCCTGTCACTGCCACGTTTTCCCATAAATGCTAAGATTGAAAAATATGGGACCTGTTAGGGGGACACTGTAAAAAACCTATTCAATAACAATTCCTGTGACAGCTCTTTTTGCAGATATTTATGTTTATTTTGTCCTGCTTTAATCTTTTTTATAGTAGTCCCATCTAATCCAAAGATTTTACATAATCTGTGCATATTATGTTAGATATGTTACTAATGTGATCGCTCCTATCCTTTGTTAACACTTCTGTCGAAGGGCAGTTGAGCCCACTTGGAGCCTCGATTCCTCTTTGGACAGGCCTCTCTGCTGATTTTTCAAATTTTGACAGGAACTCTTCCAGATTTGGATGTCTCAGCTAAGTGCCCAAAGTCAGATGGGATGAATTTCAGATCTCTATTCCCATCACAAAAACCCAATCTACCTTGATCTGATGGATTTCTCTAATTTAAGCAATCTGTTCCCGCACTGTAATGTGCTTCTCTCAGTCTTCACTCCTTAATGTTCTCTCACTATCTTTCCCACTTCCGTCTCTGCAATTTCTCTCATCTCAGACTATTCCCCTGTTGCCCCATGCTCAGCTTACCTCCACCACTGCCTCTTTCTTCCCTGTGCTATTTGCTTCATCTGTCCCTGCTATGCCCATTTCATCTCTTGTTCTCTTGAATATTTTGTTTTTCCACTGAGATAAAGCATATTCTTGTGTTTTTGGAGTGCTGTAAAAATTGATTTGGCTGTATATATTTTTTTCTTAATTATCACATTGCGGTTTGAAATAATATTATGCCTAACTCTACTATGGTGTTGTTCAGTTTATTTCTATTTAACTAATGCTGTAGAGCAGTATGTTGGGCAGAAAGCTTTGTACTATAATTGGGTAACAAATTATTATTTTCTTCTCGTGTTCAGTGAACTGGTTTTGCAGATCTTTCAGCTCAATTCATTATGATCAAATGGAGAAGCATTTGTTTCAATAAGATTTTAATCTCTAGGACTATCTTTTGCATCAGTGACTTTTCATTGTTAATTGCTTTCTTGTCCCCCATTAAGGTGTTCTTGCAACTGCTTCGTCAAACTAAGCTCCTTTTCCACACACCCACAATTTGAAAAGACTCTTTTCTACTTTTTAGGTGAAATAACCATTGTTGCTTTCTTAATCCATCGCTATGGCTTTTGTGTATTATCCTCCCTTGATAATGACAAAAACAGCACAAAATCACCTCTCCAAGGGATTTTAGAAATGTCCTGAATTTCTCCCCACATACATCAGGATGTAAGAAATCATTTTCTTATTTCATAGCACCAATTAAGATCACCAGGGCACCTAGTATGTGCTGGATGTTTGTGAGTGAATTATCATTAATATTAATGATTTGAGAGGATATGCACTGACTGGAGTACACTCATGATGTTTCAGAGTCATTCTATTGAGGTTTTTTTATTATGAGTTCTCTGAACCTGTTGCTACTTTAAACCTCATAAAGGGCATAGAAAAGAAAGACTTCAAACTAAAATTTTAAATATGTAAAGAAAAAATTTACATGCTGAAATAACAAAATCAGGAGATGAGTTCAAGTGGTTCTCTCCCTTTTCAAAAATCAATTGCTTGTGAATTTATTATTTTAACACAGCTGACAGAACATACAGAAGGAATTCAGTAATGAAAAGCATTTGGGGGTTTGACAGGTCTTGGCTGAAATGAAGTCCTTTGAGACCAGCACTTGGAGGCAGAGGTGAAAGTAAAAATTGGTTTACCTGAAGATCTCTGTATATGAAATCTAAATTTTCAAGGGAGACTGCCTGCCAGCATCAGGGCTTATCTTTTGACACATCCAACCTGAAATCTATCAAAATCTGGAAACTTCCTGACTTTTCATTGTAATGTCTGTACATGTTATTTGCTACACAAAACTTTGTTTGCACATGTGCTAAAAGTTTCCTGGAAATTTTGTGCTAATTCAAGTAATTGAATTTTGTGTCTTACTCATGTATTAGTTTGCAAAATAATTTAGCCCAGTTCTCTCTGTCAAAAAAAACCCCAAGCAATCCAAACCAGTTAATTAATGCAGTCTTATTGCTCCGCAGATCTATGAAGCGTTTATATTGACAGTTTTTAAAATCAAACAGTATCTTTTTTACTTGTGTTAGAACTGCAAGGCCAATGTGGATAGGCAGGAGTGAGGTAGATGGTGTTCTTTCTTACACACCATTAATGTAGCCATTCACAAAGGGCTACTTGGTGATAGCTGTGCAACAGGATGTCAGAAATATCACCTGAAGCATCTGAACTACACAGTGTAACTGAGAGCTGGGAGGGATTTGCAGAACTTTTATTGCTTAGTCCATTGGTGCTTAAAAGAAAAGTCCAGCTAAATTTTCGTGTTCAGCCTGAATTTAAAAGCCTGTGGGTTAAGGATGTCTAAGAGCAGGTTTCTATTCCCATGAACATTTAAGTGCAGTGCAAAGATGTTTGTGCTGCAAGCTGTGTGGTGCAGTGTTCACGTATTGCACACAAGGCAGCGAAGCTGTGTCCCCGATGGAGGTTACAGGGAGATGGCTGAGTAACAGGAACAGCAATTGCACCCAAAAATAAAATTAAAACCGTCATGCTCTTCTGAAGAGCCATTCTATCCATGCATGCTGTAATATTTAACAGACATAGAGCACATTTCTGTCAATTTTAAATATTATTCTGAAGTGCATCTAACCTAGCAATTGAAATCTGTGCAGGAAAATTGGCTCTGGGAACTTTTGCCCAGCACTCAGAGCATGCACAGAATTATACCATTTAAAAGTAATCCTTTCTTGAAGTCATGCTCATATATATCTTTGGGGACAAGATTACTGTTATATATTTATTTACATGTTCAGTAAAAAATTCAGCCTTGTGTTCTCAGGCAGAGCCAAGCCCTGAAGCTCTCAGAGCTGAGTCACATTAGATGGCACAGTGATGCACCATATTCATCCTGAACTGTGCAAACCAGGAGATATTGCTTGCATTTGAAAATATTGGCAAAAAAGTGTGTTAATTCTCGTGATCACTGGAATGCTCTGTGCTAGCCTTTGAAAACATAAAATGTAAGAAAAGTATGATAATATGAAAAAATCCATAACCTCCTGTCAGACATTGCAATTGCTTGAGTGTTCAGCAGGAGTTAAAGATGGATAAAAAGTACAAGGTATAAACCATAGCAATGACTAGCAGATGAGCTGCATTCAAGACTAATAGATTCTTCATGAAAATGCTGTGACATTTATTTTCTATATTAAAAATTCAAATGCAAGTGTTTAGTGTGTCTCATACATATCAGCTCTTTCTGTAATTCTGGGACTGGCACAGTTTTGCCTTTAGTCATTTGGGTATTGCTTTTCCATCCACTTTGATCACATTGTGCTTCTGGAATATTCCCACCAGTTATCCTAAGAACTGTGATAACTGAATCTTGTTTCATCTGTCCTAGAAACTAAAATATCGTGAAGGAGAGTCTCAAAACCGTGGAAGAGGAAACCACCCCCACACCCCCCAAATGTTTATTAGCACCTTTAATATAAATATTTTTATTAGTGAAAATCTAACCAACCATCTCAAAAATTATGGTGTAAATATATGTATAATAAACATCCAGTATCTTTTCTTTCCTACACAAAGGAAAGCATTTATCATTCTGGTAACACAAGGGACAGAAAACAATGCCAATTCACAAACAAAACCTTTCATGATTTAATATTGTTGTTTTGTCCCCTTAGATCCTAGAATGATAAATATTGTTCCTCCTTTTGTCAGTATCAGAAGAACTTTCATATGTGGAATAAAGGCTCATTCATTATAATCATGCTGGGTTTTTTCCAGGTTGCTTTTTCCAATCTGGTTCAGAATACATCATGCCAGTGATACTGTGCCAGCTTTCTTGTGGTTATTCCAAAGCTCCACGGGTACCTGTGATGCTACCAGTTTGATTTCTGTTGATGGGTTTTTTTACTATTTCTATTCTCAAGGTTTTGGAGTCCTCACTGCGTGTGGGACTTCATTACATTGAGAGGTGTACAAACAAGTACCGAATCTAGCCTGGGCATGCAAATCAAGTATCCATGGAGTGTGATCCTCTGGGAAGCCACAGGCAAAGTCTGTTTGGTCTGTTATGGTTTTCCACAAAGGAGGAGGGAGCCTGGACAGCCCTGTGGAGGGGATGGAACTTTCCTCTAATGTTTTCAAGTACTTTCTGTGCTATTTGCTCCTGAGAAGATGCTGTGAGGGGTCATCACCTGTGATGTTTATGCAGAACACAGGAGTCACTCCCAGTGAAATGTCTGTAGCTCCATACTCACCCCAGCCAGCCAACAACAACTCATTCTGGTTTTGTCTAGTATTGCAGTATTTCAATTACTCATAACATACCTTGATTTCAAAATGTGTTTTTTGCAAATCATGTCAGTACTCTAAACAGACTTACATTATTTTCAGAGGGGAATACACAAAGGTTAAGTACATTATGTTTTAAGGAGAGCTGTTGGCTGTGGTGTGATGGCACCCCATCTCTCATTCAGTGGTGGCTTTAGGAAACACAGTCATTGAACTAAACCTAGGCAAACTATCTAATCACTGTATTAGTATGTATTAGTTAATTTGTGTATAGCACTTTGGAGATAACAAGCTCAATATTTTAATACAGTTTCTCATCCCTGATCACATCTCTTGTCTTCATTTTTAAACCACTATGAAAAGGTCACTAAACATTGATTTTGTAAATGAAAACTCTAAAACAGGACTTGAGAGAGCTAATGTTTGGGGGGAGGAAAAAAAGTGGGAAAATTCAACTTGTTTTTGGGGCTCAGATTTCTCCTACCAAGCTTTAGATCTCTTAACAGTCTCAGAAATGACGTACCTCACTCTGGAGGCTGTTTGTTCTTGCAAGAGCCTCCTGCCCTTACTTTTCTCACCTTGAAACCCATCCCAGTGGATCTGCAGAGAACATAAACCCCACTGCCTCAGCCTCTGTGGATATTTAGCAGCTCCATACACTGGCACAAAGGATAGCTGTATCCTTGAGGCCACCCCAGCGAGGAAAACACATTTTTGACCCTTTTGCAGCATGAGTAGAGAAGGCACTGTTAAACTCATCAAAGAGAAGAAGTTGCATGAGAAATGTGCACCAGTTAGAACACAGTTTTTAAAATTTTGAATGTAAATACTGTTCTTAAAGCACATGTGGGACTCAAATAATGAAATAAGGCTGACTGCATTTAGATTGTTCACAATCTACTTCATTGCTCTTAAATAATTAGGTCATAGTTCAAAAATGAACAGTTATTTTTATATTTCTTTGCAAATACTGAATGTGTGTATTTTTCTTGGAAAAGAATTGCCCACTAAAACGAGAAGTCATGACAAGGACAAACAATATAAATGGTTTTTAGGATGTTTGCAACTTTTAAAACCACCATACCACCTTCTTACACTAGTACAGTGCAAAGAGATGAAAGGAAGTGAAAAGGAATTAGAGTAGTCTTAGTAGATAACATCAGGTTCACAAAGAGAATTCCTGATTATTGGAAGTCTATATACTAAGTACTTTGTAAAGGCAGTTAAATGGTGTACTGACTGAAGCTCAACAGAAAAAGAAGCAGCAAAAATAAGAATGGAAAATGAAGGGCTGTTTGGAAGGAAGGCATTGGAAAGTAGTGTAGGAAAAAGCCAGAAATCCTTATATTCCTCTTGTTATATTGTCCAAACCAGACAGAACAAACAAAAACCAACTCACAGGGTCACACATCTGGACACAGACCTTACAGAGGTTTAAATGAATCCCTCTTGTGTCTGGCTCTTCTCCTTTTGGGGGATAATACCTTATAATTCTGGACTTCACACATTGTCACCTCCCATTCCTACCACAGCTTTTGTTTTCCTCTCACCTTTTAAGATAGGTGTCATAAAATGTGGTGTCCCACCTTTTAGAAAAAAGATGGTTTGCCACTGATTACCTGCTATTTTCATTGTCACCTTTTTTTCCTATTCTTTATGAAAATCGATGTTTTCTTATGGCTGCTTCAGAGTCTCGAGTGTATGGTGTCTAATGGTATTGCTTTATAGTTTTATATTACATCTTTATAACTTAGGATAATTATTTATAGTTGCAAATCATAATGCAGCAGACTGTAGGAAACAGAATGGTGTATTGCACAGCAAAGGGAGAGCAGATTCATGGTTTATTGTATTATTACGTTATAGAAGGCACTTCAGGGGCTACAGAAGAAAGTTTCTCAAATTGTAGCAGTTCTCAGAAGCTGGGAAGTACAAAACAGATTTCATTCGAAACACTCTTGGATCATTATCACTGCATATACAGCCATTAAAGTCTAATTGAAATACAGAATATCAGGAAATAAGGGAACCAAAGCTAAGTTTTTCACATGTGATCAAAAAGCATATGGGAAAAAACAGAGGGAGGAAAAAGGTCAGCAGTTAAATAGCAAATAGAAGCCTCAATGCAATTTCTGCTTTTAAAAAACAGATGGGAGATTTAGCACAATTGCAGTGAGGGAGTTCTAATGTCCTGCTGAAGGTTCATTTCTCCTTCGTCACATAGTAAAAGCTTTTTTTGAAAATGCTTGAATGAAAACTAGCTCCTAATCACATCCTGGAAATACAAAGACGGCATGACGCTTTGTACAGCACACACAGTTTTTGATGAAAATATTTGGAACAATGCACAGAATTGCTCTGAATTCTGCCTGTTGTCTAAAAGAACCATCCTGACGTTGGAAAATTCCAAGCACTGTGTATCTCTTACCACATCTTCTTGTCCCTGGTTTCATTTCTGCCATTTCTTACTCACATGAATAGTGATGAGAATGGGCTGCTGCAGTAACTCTTTAGTGTCAGGAAGTGTATTTTCCTTGAGTGCATCTTCAGGGAGCTGAAGTTGTTGGGAAGTGGGCTTTGTGAATTTTTCTGGACTGTATCTTTCACTTGGTTTCTGTCTTTTTTTGCATATCCATTTAGTAGTGTGAGTCCTCTTCAACAGGCCATGAATTAGAGATCTTATTTTGTTGTATTAAAAGGGGGCATGGTAATCAGGCTGACATTTAAGCCAGATCAGATCCTGAGGGGAATATTTCACAGCTCCTGTATCTCTGGTGGATGTTGATCCTAAAAGGAAGGATGTGGAACCTGAATTTGGTGTGCCAGGAGAACCTTTCTCATTTTTTTTCTACGAGTGTTTAGAGAAATGTTTTAAATGGCAATAGTTATAGTTTAGTAATCTTTTTTTACAAGAATAGTTGGGGTTTTGTTGTTGTGGGTTGGGTTTTTTTCAAAAATTTTATTGATTTAATGGGTGAATGAGACAATGAGTGCTACCTGTTGGATTGTGAGTACACATAGAGGTAGGTGGCAAGCTGTGACTGTGGACTATCAGTTTTCCAGTTCTTCCTCTCCAAACTAGGACACATGTCTAGGGCATATAATATATTTACAGTGATTTGCAGCCATTGTGTTACTGTCTGTCAGTTTCAGGCATTTGCTGTACCTGCATGTGTCACACAAGCAGAAACGGTGCTCTTCTACTATCACCTTACTGATATTTATCTATATTGACTGCTCAGTACCAAGTAAGTGCATGTAATGAAGTGTTTAAAATGGAAACCTATTTCCATACAATTTGACAGGTCTAAGTGTATAATTTTGCCTGTTATAGTCATAACATGGTGTTTTCAATGTAAAATAGAAGATTCAGTAAAGAATAAATGAGTAGCTGTGTAGCTTACCTGTCTATACTGGAATCCCATTCAGAATTATTCTCTTTCAGTGCAAACCAGAATTGTGGTAGGGCTATTTGTATTAAATCTTTGGGGGTTAAAATGGTGGGGGTTTTTTTGTGGTGTGAACTTTTCAGCCTTTTACCAAGCTTTTCTATTGAAATTAATAAAAATCAATTTTCTGTATAAGCTGATGCTAGATTTGCTGACAGAGCCACCTTAATACTGACAGCAGGACATTTATGACTTTTTCTTTTCTTTTCTTTTTCACTGTTCTTGGGCATTAATAGCACTGAAACTACAAATACCCTTGCTAGAGATCCTGAGGACCCTGAAGTTGTCGCTTTAATGATATTTCAAAATATGGTTCAAAATTCTTGGCACGCTTTCTGTCCTGTTGACTTAATTCTGTGTTACCCTCCCAGGATCGTTTGTTTTGTCAGAGTGACTCCTGGCTATGTAGCAGGGGAAGTTCTGAATGTCTAATTGTGGAAATCAGCAGAATACTGAAAAACTGGCATTGCCATTTGGCCAGAACCAAATTAGTATCAAAACAGTGGTTAGAGTGATGATTTATGTTGGAATATGGAAAACATCTGTTGGAAATGGAAAACAAGTCCAGTACCTCGTAAACCTTCAAAAGCAAAACTTTTAAATGAGAATTCTGTATGGAAAAGCACTGCAGATATCATGCCTACTGCTGATTAAGCTGCAATCCTGTTGAATTTCTGGTGAACTACAATAAGTTCTTTGCATGAACCTATTCATTACTTTCTGGTTTAAATAAAATTTTTGACAAGGGAAAAAAAAAAGCTGGCACCTGCAATATAAAGGGTGCAAGAGAGAGAAAAAGGATCTTTGGGGATTATTGTTCTAATCTTCTTCCTTAAAAGTAAATGGTAATGTAAGTAGTATTGTTTTATCTCCAGTGTGGGCAGAATTGGCCCCTATTGGGCCCTTTAAACTATTGTCTTTAAGGTGGTGTGTTTTGTCTTGAGGAGGAGAGTAGTAAAGCTGCAAATCTGACAGTATATGTTATCACCCAGATGGAACATTAGGGAGGTATTCATAAAAACTGAATTTCACCTGGCGAGGTTTATCACCCCAGATTTCCTCTACAGACAGAAAGAGATCTGCTTTAAATCACCCCCTGCAAGAAAGGCCCCTCTGGAGGGAAGCAAACCCCAGTGACTACTGCTGCCTTTTCTCCTTCTGAGTGTTCTCCTGATTGCTCAGTTTTGTTCCAGCCTGCTCTGTTTCCCAGGTACTCACACACAGATATTCACACACACACAGATATTCTGATTACTGAATTGCATGAAATATAGTTCAGCCCTGTAATAATGGCCGGTCACTCTCTGTTTATATGGATGATAAATCTCTGTCCCACAGGTGTTCATCCCACTCATGATGTATAGTAAGGCTTTAACTTTCATCACAGTGGTTAAAGTGTCCAATTGCATGAATGGGTTTGGGTAAAAAGCTTTAAAATATTTTAACTCAAGCTCACAGTTTTTTACAGCTTTCATATCTTCATTTTGCTCTGATTTGCATCTGTGGTCCAAATAAAAAGAGTTTGCTGAAGATAGAGGCAAAGAGTAAAATAATGCTGTACAGGCAACCTCGAGTGAGCCAGGCTTGAGGAGACTTTTGCAATCCAGACATGTCTAATTACTATAGAGGGGCTCATGAACTAACCCCACCTGGGCCATAACTGTGATACTGACTTCTAAACAAAACCAGTTATGATTTTGTTTGTATTAAACCAGGTATTGCTAAAAGTAAGTTAAAATAGAGCTTCTTCAGTACTCTGAGTAGACTTTTTTCTCTTCTACAGAAATAGGTTTACGAGACCAAATTAGATTCTGGCATGATTAATGCATCTCACCAAATTCTTGCAGAGTAGCAAATTAGTTTATAGTGATTTTCTTGAAAGCAAATTAAACGGCTGCACAACATCACAAGAATAGAGATGTTTTTCATAACATATGGATAAATGATTCAATGGAAGTGAGATGTAATCAAACAGAAAATGTAATCCAAATGTTTCAAATATTACTGTCCATTGTAGAAAAATGTGTAATTACTTGCATTTTAGCACATGATGTGTAATACACAGTGGCAGAGCAGCAAGGAATTAATCTGCATGAGATTTGCACATGTTCTAAGTAGAGATTATTCCTTTTTAGGTGTTTTTAATATCATTCAGTTAAAAACAATGTGACAAGAAGACTCAGCCTCAAGTTGCACCAGGAGAGGTTTATATTGGCTATTAGGAAAAACTTCTTCACCAGAAGGGTTGTCAGGCACTGGAACAGGCTGCCCAGGGAACTGGTGAAAACACCATTGCTGGAGGTATTTAAAAGACGTGTGTATGTGGCACTTAGGGACATGTTATTGGTGGGCTTTGCGGTGTTAACTTAATGGTTGGACCCCATGATCTCAAGGGTCTTTTCCAACCTAAACAATTTAGTGATTCTATGGTTCTTGTGTTCCAGGAGGGCTGGAATTGAGAAAAGAGGGTGGGAGAAAAAAACTTCAGTTAATCAATGTTAGGTTGGCCCAGTCCCACTACTGTCATGTCTCTAATTCCCCACCAGGTCCACTTCACCAGGACACTCTTTGAAGCATCCCAGAGAGCATTGTCAACTTCCCCTTGTCCATGTCCAGAGAGGCCAAACAAGCCATGCTGTCTCTTAGTCACTGGCAGGCTGGATAGTTTAAAGGCACCAGATGTTGTACAGACCTGGATTTCAGACTAAACTATGGATATCTCACTCTGAAAGGGAAGGAGAACTGCCTGACTGCATTAAAAAAAAAGAGAAAAAATCACTACTGGCCTCGTGGAACACAAATATTTCACACAAATATGTAGGGCCATTTCCTTTTCAAAATGAGAAAATTTGGGAAAGGCTGAACATTTCTTCAAAGAGCCTTTATTGTATAGTCTGCATTTCCCACAAACTGACAGCAGGTTATTTATAGGTCTATTCTGGGAACAAGGATTTCTTAGTCCCTTATAGATAGCTCTTATTACTAAATAGCAAAGGTGTAATAAAAAAGAGCATGACATCTTCTCTCTACTAGTGTGTGGCTATTTAATTCCACACTATCATTATTTAGTTCATTATTGTTATGGTTTAAGCTCTGTCTCGTATTTTACTTATTTAATTAAGTTATATGCAAAAGAAAAGGAAAACATACCTCCTGGCCTCTTGGCTGTCTTCCCATCTAGCAAAAATTATCACTAAAAAAAAAATGATGGGGTTACTTGCCCAAAGTAATTTCCTAGTTAGCTTAGTTTGTTTAATACATCTTTCTGAAAGTAAGAGCAGTGTCAACTTAAAATACACATTCATGCACCAAACAGGAAGAGAAGCCCATAAAAAGACTGTGAATTTGAGATGCTGTCAGCTTGTCCTTTTAAAAATAATCTAATTCAAATAAAAAAACATTCAATATGACAGGCTATGAAGACACTTACTCTTCTTGGCAGATGCTTATGATTATTTTTCTCTGTGACTACGTCAGCGATCTCTGGATACTGTCTAGGCACACCTGCCAGATCAGGAAACCCGGATACACATGAAGGATTTGACTATTTTCTGACTTTGAAATGAACTTAGATCTGTGGTGTTCTTCTAACTATGCACAGTCTTGAACTTCAGATGACTCTTAATTCTTCTCCTGGAAAGTGGGTACTCGAGAATCTGGTTTGTACTTGCTTAGGAGGCAGCTCTGTGCATCACATTTTTAAATACCAAATTTTATTCTGGTTCCACTTTATGTGCCTTTTGGATATCTCCCAACATGACTTGATCCATAGCAGAGGAGTATGCAGCACAGAGAACAGGCTGGCCTTTTCAGCCATGAAAATTAAGCATGAGTTGGTCTGCTTGGAGACAGTTTGGTTGAGAACACAGGAACAACCAGAAAAACGTGAAACTATTACCAAACAACTAAATGGACTATGGCTATTTCTAGCACAATGTCTCATAGAAAGTAAGAGAATTTTTTCCATGGGTACTCAGAAACACTGCCTAGTAACAATCTTCTAGAATGCTATGTTCCTTCTAGAATGTTCTGTTCCGCCACTATTATAGACATTATAACGAACGTATTTTTTTCTATGAAGGATAAATGTGTGCAATCCGTAAACGTTATGGTGAATGTGATCTGTTTCTTCAAATTAAGAAATAGGTAATATAAAACTTCATTATTAACTGGGGGGGTTCTGTATAAGTTGTGTGTGTGTATATATGTAGAGAGATATATATATTTATAATTGTTACATAATGGCACATTTATGTGACATTATTACATAATTTTTGTGTATATATTTATGTATATACCAGTTATGCACACATGATATACATTGTGTATTTATCAAACAGTATTTTTATAGACTTGAAATATTGATAAATGGCATAACTCATTAAAATTCCATACATTGTAACTGGTAGTTTTATTGATGAATAAGAAATTGTCTTCATTGGCTTCACTGTGTTCTATGGTCACCTTCATGAGGCACCCCAGTCTATGATTCTCATCATTTAGGGCATCTTCAAACAGCTCAGATCCATTTCTACAGATTTCCATGTGCAATAAATCTTCTACAATGGAAACATTTTGAGTAACAGATCCTTTATGATGAAAGGACTCTGTCCACTGTGAGGGGAGCATGTAGAGTAAAGCCAGGCTTTAAAGAATCGACAGATGGAAGGAACACAGAGTTGTGGGCACTGAAGGGTGAAGCTGTGACTTTAATAATATAGTGTTTACCCAGTCTTTGCTGTTTAAGTCTCCCTGTATGGCAGCTGGCATTTTATTTTCATTGCTTAAAGTCACCTTAAACAATGACTATAATTTTGGCAAAAATGTCAAAGAAATCTAATTGATCTGCCTGACTCGTAGTTATTTTATTGTCTTCAGGTTTCTGAATGTTCTGATTCTGCATAACAATGATGTGTAGAAATTTAATCAAATGAAGACATCTATCCAAATGTTATGTCTGAATAATGCATATTCAAATTGAAAGGAAACATTTCCAGTTACCTGCCTAACCACAGATCTGAGGTCATTCTTTGTTCCCTTACTTTTAACAAAGGAGATAGTAAGAACTCAATGCATTTCTCATTAAAATGAACAATGGAGGAGGAAAAAAAGGTTTTGAATATGCACACCAGCAGGTAAGACTAATTTTTCAATGTAGGGGTTTTTTCTACTTTTAGAGATAGTGTAGCCTTACATCAGTTCAAATGTAGTTGTATACAATCAGAGGAAAAATGTTTAAACATCCCAGCATGGGTATTTCCATTTAAATCTGATTACAGTGAAATAAAACTGTAGCTATTAAAGGTTTAGAAGAACTACAAATACAAGCAGTAAAAGAAGACAGTTAGTAAATGAGGTAGTAAAACATTTCAGCAGGGCAAACAGTTTATAGCACTCAGCCTTCCTGTAGCAGACTGTGCTATTCACCACAGACCCGTGCACTGTTCCCCGAACTGCACTTAAACCTGCAATTAACCTTTCACGCCTAATGAAGCTGTTTTGCTGCAAAATTAAAATATATAGTACTGCCTGTTTTTACAGAGACTGGGAGGGGAGCATCTCAGAATGAATGACTTTTTCAGATGCAGGATTAAAGGGCTGTTTTTATATAAATCGTGAATGCGCTTTTCAAGGTAATCTCATTTGATTTGCTGTATTTTATCCCTCTAGTTATTAATAGTTTTGCACTATTGTAAAGAAAAAAAAAAGGAAAAAATTCACACCCCAGTAATTTTATTATTAGACACTTCCTGAAAATAAACTGTTACCATTTAACTTCCATTAGGAAAGACAATAGTTCTGCTAAAGATAACCAAGTTCATATTGCTTTCTCTGGTGTTTTCCTCATTGTGGATGCAATTATCTCTTACAAAAATATACTTTCCACTTATGATTTGACTGGGCTCACTTCTTAATGACCTATGCACACGTATCCTTAAAACAAGCTCGAGGTTGGTTGAGCTGCATAGAACTAGGTCAGGTTATTTCTATAGCATTTAGTAGAAAAATAAACTGAATTTAAAAATAGGGCTGGTTCTGCAACTAAGCTTGAATTTCCAGAACTTAGAAGTGACCCACTGAGTCTCCATGTGGAATCCTTACTGATTCCAGTGTTCCCTTCTGCCACATTACTCAAAGGTCAGAAGCAGCCAGAGACCGTGTACTGGTTTGGAAAATACCAGTTTGGATGGTAGGTAGGATATTTAAACAGCAGCATTCGGAGAAGGTGGGTAAATGTAATAACTTAGGAGTTGAGGCAATGCATCTAGAGCACTGTACAATTTACAATTCCAGCTTCAATGACTGTAAATGTATTCACATTTGTTATTTTGATAAAAAACCCGTAAAATCAAGGGAATGTTTTGGGTTGTTTGGGGTTTTTTTTTTAATGAATATTTAAGCCACAGCATTTTTTTTCTGTTTTATTTTGATGTAAATTCTCCTTGCTCGAAGTGTCTGTGCACAAGCTTGACTTGGTAAATGAAATTCCTTTAGACTGCCAGTCTGAAATAATGAATTGTTCCTCCAGTTAATTGTATTGCTTTGATAACAAGGAACTACGCTGGGCATAGAGAACATCATAAATGAATTTCATCAGATGATTTGTGTGACGTTTTGAAAAATGATCTTCTATAGTGACCTGATTTAAATGGAATTCTATCAACATGCCAGTACATCCCAGTATGCAGGGTTAGACATAAGGATTCCTTTTTGTTAATTGTTATATCAAGGGAGGTTAGCATAATACATCCAAATATATTTTAAAATAGCTTATGAAATTGGAAAATCTGTTCTCTAATAATACTCCTTCTGTTTAGCATAGTCCTTTAGCCTAGCTGTTGAAGATGGGATTACATGTAAGCAATCATCAAAATGTTATTTAGGTTTTATCCCTGAATTTGCTAATACCAGATACTGCTTAAAGGTGCCTCAAGGATTTCAACAATTTAATTTGTCAAAGTCCAATTTAAGGCATCACTGGCTCATGCCAGGAAATATCTGTGTATGTGAGAAAAAAGAACTTGATTAATCTTGGCTCTTACGTATCCTGAAATGTATCAATGATAATTGTACTTAGCGTTTTACAGTATTATGCATTTTTTAAAAGCTGGATGCACATTAATTAATTCTTGCAACTTTTTTGTGAGCTAAGAAAGGTAATGTGCAATAGCATCGATTTTTTCAGGATACTGGAAACCTGAACCGAATCCGACCATATATCTTATGTTATGAAAGAAGACTGTAGCAGCGCTTGTTAGTGGAAAACAATTTTTGCACAGTTTCTTAGTAGATAAGTGCTGTAATGAGGGATTGCATGAAAAGTGTTGCAAAATTGGATTTTGTGTAATAGATAAATTGAGTTTGATATAGGTCTGAGATAAGAAATAGAGACTGCCTGTTAGACATGGTGAAAAGTGTTTTCAAGGGTTTCCTTGGATAGTGGTGGTGGTGTTGGTTGGACAATGAGACGTTTTGGGCAGCATGGAGGACCAGCACCATCGTTGCCTACATCTTGGATGTATGAAGGTGTGGGTTTTCGTGGTTTTGTTGTAGTAGAACATATGAATGGTGTGAATGCTCCTAATCCATTTGATTGCAGTCACCTGTGTGAATGTAAAAGCTCAGAGCTGCCATGTATTAAGTGTGTTGTTAATCACAGCATTTCAGAAGTCACTGATTTCTAGAAAGTATGCAGTAGCAAGCAAATGGAAGAGAAAATTCTTAGACTATGAAATTCTTAGGTCTAGGAGGGAAGCCGAATGAGGAGTGGCTGAGGTCACTTGGTCTGTTCAGCCTGGAGAAGAGGAGACTGAGGAGAGACCTCATTGTAGTTACAGCTTCCTCATGAGGGGAAGAGCAGGGTCAGACACTGATCTCTGCCCTGTGGTGACCAGTGACAGGACCCGAGGGAACAGCCTGAAGTTGTGTCAGGAGAGGTTCAGGTTGGATATTAGAAAAGAATTCTTCATCCAGAGGGTGGTTGGCACTGGAACAGGCTCCCCAGGGAAGTGGTCACAGCACTGACAGAGTTCAAGAAGCATCTGGGCAACACACATGGTGGCATTCTTGGGACTGTCCTGTTCAGGGCCAGAAGCAGGACCTGATGATCCTTGTGGGTCCCTTTGAACTCAGGATATTCTATGATTCCTAAGCATGCCTGTCCATGCCCTTGGTAATACCCTGTTAAGATTACAACAGGTCATGACATATCAACAAATTAACCAGAATCCAAAAAAGGAGAGTTTTGGTGAGTTGACAACATTTAGAGTTTATCCAGGTGATCATGGCTCACTGCTTGTTCACAGATCTGTGGTTTCTAGAAAGATAAAGATACTTTCATATCTTTTTGTGGTAAATACTAACCTCTGAATATTCCCAAATCAGAGAGGCATATATATAGATATATATTTTAATATATATATATAGCAAAGGCAAATATTCAAGGGTACAATGTTATCCTAACTGCGGTTTCTGTTTCTCTCTTATTTTCTGATTTGATAGTTTTATCCATTTCTAAATGCAATGCACAAACATTTAATATGAGAAAATTCATGTCTGAAAGCTTCTGGTCCACATAACCAAGAAAATGGTGATAAAGAGAGGTCATGCTAAGATCACACAGCAAATCAATTAGAGACACAAGTGGAACTCAGTTCTCCTTATTTCCAGTCTGGTGTCTTAACTGCATTTTTTTCCTTCCACTTCTTCACTGTTACCAGGTAGCATTTAAGAAAGTGAGAACTTGTTATCTAACTTTGAAATAAAACTGATCACTTCTGGGAAAGTATGAAAACTTTGCTTGAAAGAAACCATCACACTGCTCTGGAATTCTTCTCAGGAAAGCTGAGCATTAAATTTTGTTTTTCCTTTATTTATCTTACAGGTCTTGCAATTGCAAGTGCTCTGATAGACATTTCACAGCAGAAGCCTGCGGACTGTAAAGATAAGAGCTCAGGAGTCAGAAATCGAAAGCATCACCTTTCAACACGTCAAGGAACTTGTGTCTGAGATTCAAAAACTACAATTGTATATTCTGTAATGTTTTCTTTTTAAATGGCTTCCATTGAAAGCTATACTACAGCCTCAGTTTTTATGGAGGCAAATCTATGAATGAACACATGAGGTACTGTGCTCTGTTCTAGTCACACAGCCTGCTATCCCCTGAAGCAGAACAAACTTTTGGTTGGTATGAGTATGCTTGATGAGCTTTATTTAAAAGAGTGGATCCTGGTATCAACAAAATACGAAATAAAATACCTAATGTTCTTAATCCTGAACATATCAGAGCAGGGAAAATCCTTGAACAGAACTAGGACAAACTTCATTTTTTTTTTGTAATGTAGAAGCAAATTGTATAATTTAAAATGGAGCAAATTCCAAAAAACTAAAGGAAATTTTGTATAGCTTAATGTAACAATGGGAATTGTACAGTTCTTTCCTTGTAATTGGCATTAAGCTTTCTTTCCAGCAAATAGGAACTAAAGAGAATCATTTGGATTTAGGTGTTCTTTTATCATTGCCCACAAGAGGTAGGCATCTTTTGAATTCAGCAAAGGTGTGTCCCAAGAACACCACATGTAATATTTGAAAGACAATTCTATTAAATACTATGATTTGAGCATTTCATGGTTATTTTTCTTTACATTGGAAAAAACCTCATAAACATATTTTGGGCTGCAGAAGAGTGATGGGCGGGCTTTCGTTTCTGTACCTCAGTTTGTCCTAAATTAGGGATGATATATTTTACAAAGAGGACCCTCCATGCCAGCTAAATGATCCGAAAAATTAATTGAGCATGGAAAAGCTGCTTTTACAAAATTTTTTCCCAAGAGAGTCTCCAAGACTGCAAATCTAAGGAGAGTTGAACACGCTGTTGTTCAACCTGCTCCCATTTCGGTATTGGAATTTGCTAGTATCTATATATTGTCCTGACCTCCAAGCAGAAGAAATGAATCCCAGTCAGCACTTTGGCTCTTGTGTTTGTAATACAGTACGGATATTTTTTTCCTCACAACTGCAGAACTTCATCTCATTGTCACTTCAGCACCTGTTAAGGAATTGCCCTATATAAATAAATAAATAAATATTTAGAAATCCAGCTTGCTTCCAACGTTAGTTCTCAAATCCAGCAACCAGTATGGAACCTCACACAATCAGTACTCAACTACAAAAATCAAATGAACATTTCCTTTCTAAAGGACTGTAGTCTTTTGGGGGTTCAGTAACCACAAGAGATAACCTGGCAACCAGCTTTAATGGCCCTTGGTCTTTTTATTTACTCAGAATTCATGAACATACAAAAGAGTAAGAGAATGCTAAGGGGTAGGTAGCAGATGTGTCATATTCTCATTTATGCATTACACACTGACAGAGTGTAATATGAAACCAGTAGTTTTGTACAAGCTTGTTGAAAGTATAGTTTCTCAACTCCAAATTTGCCACCATCCTAGTACAGGAGAGTGATACAGAGGTATAAATGTCTCATGTAATGATAGACTTTTGGTAAATATGAAAGATATAAAAGATAATTGATGTTTACTACTATATCTGTATTTTTTATGTTCTCTTTATTTCAGGAAGGTGATGACATTTTACTGTTTATAGTTGACTACATAGTTACTTGCATGCCATGGTGGTGCAGTAGCAGTAATAAAGCCCTGTTGTGAGTTGTGTTTATTTCCTAAAGCCATTCATACATAGAAGTACGCAGCTTAATTTGGATGAGGACTAAATGTAAAAATAATTATAAAAAAAGGAACAATTGTACAGTATGTAGTTATATCTTATACAGGAGTATTAGGTTGCATCTAACCATGACTGCTCTATTGTTTTGATAAATTATGCACTTATGAATTATGGTATAATTATTTCTTATACTGGCATGATTGTTTCAGTATTTTCATATCTTAAAATAAGATTATTATCTTGAAATAATGCCATCACAATCGTGTGACTTTTATTGCCTATTCTGACCTCATATAACCTAAAACTTTAAAAATTCATTCTTAAAGGTTCTGTTGGGAACTTTGAACCAGTGCTACTTAGTGTAGTGAAAAAATTGTCCTTTGAAAACAACCTTTTCTGCCAGTTTTAAAGCTGATCTGTTCAAGTGAATATAAACCGATGGGACTGGTTTACATGATGCATACACTTAGGAAAAAGAGCGAGCCACTTGTCTGGAATGTATTCCAAATTCTGTATTATCCTCAACCTAAACATTTTGCATAAGAAATATGCAGTGTGTGTTTTGTGAATGTACTGGAAACCCCATCCACTGCAAGACCGTCCAGTCTTGTAGGAGAGTTTTGACTGTGCTCACTTGTACAGGATTACGTTCCTCTGTATCTCAACCAGAGTTTGAAAAATACTTGAAAATCAGGTGTGAGTTTTAAAGGGATGAAAATATTTTATTGTGATACTGAAGATAGGCAGATAGCCATCAGCCATTTTACTGTGTTTTCAGGTAAAAAATGTTATTTTATTGTACAAGAAAAGCATGTTTGTCATGGGATCATTCAGCATTTCCCTTCACTCTGAGAATTTTTTTTTCTGAAGTATCTTTCTTCTCCCAGGATCCCTGATTGCATGCAAATTAGTAAATCCATATAATAATGAAGTAAATAAAAATACTTATATAATGGCCACACTTAAATACAAGAAGTTTGCGAACATGTCTTATACCAAAGCTTTCTTTTTGGAAGGTATAAATAGCATAAGTGTCTCATAACTACATTTTGTTAGTTGTTGACAAGTGCAAACTTTTTGGTAACAACCACTGTACATCAGATGAGATGTTTTATGAACAGTCACATTATGATTGCATCAAGAAAAGGCCATATTTTTTTTAAACCCTGTTCTCCAGTTTAACTTTGGAACCCTTTCTTAGAGTCAGAAAATGTTGAATGGCCTGTTTTACTCTTAACGTGATTTATATTGGATGAAAAATAAATAAGTGCTGTTCTGGTAAGTAAGCCCCAGTGAAGTTCTGATTGTCAGGATTCGACCTCCCCATCCTCAGTCCATAGATTCTGCTGAGGGAAATTCAGCAGCTATGAATTACTGTTCCAAATACGAGATAGACTGTCCATGGTAACATGGGTTTAGTACTTCAGTTCCTCTTTGTACTTCTGTATTTATATAAAATCCTGAAACTCCTTAAATCAAATTTGTGCACACTTCTGAATATTTGTTTCCATTCATTACATTCCTATGAAATGTAATGAAATGTTTGTTCACCTATACAAAAAAAAAAAAAAGTTTATTGATATGTTGCCACTATTAAAATTATTTATTAAAAATGGTCGAATTCTTGACATGTTAAGGCATGAATAAGAAACATTCAAATTCATCTGATTTGAGAATTTTCATAGCTGACTGCTCTTTTTCTACATAGAGTTTCCTCTCATCTTCCCAAATCAAAAACATTTTGACAATTTCAGATTGGGGCGTGGAATTTATTATGTGTAAAATCTGCAGCAGTAATTATTTTCTAAATAATTTAGTGTAGAGGCCTGGAATCCTGATGGTAAGAATTTTAGTTTGGGTTCACTTTAACAGATGTTCAATCTTCATGCATAATAACTTTCCTAGTATTCATATAAATTATAAAATCATTATGTACCTAATTTCATTACCAGTTTTTTAAAAAGCATCTGAAAGGTTTCTTGACAATAAAGAAAAATTCTCTGTTAAAGGTAATTTACAATCCCTCTTCTTTATAAGCAAAGTTGTCCTGTTAAGAATGTTTGACACTACTGGAGAAAATTAAATAAATTAACTGTATTTTTTCCAGTCTCTAAGGTGCAGTGTTACCTAAAAAATTGTAGTTTGCCGGTACTTATTTCAGATCTAGAATAAAGTATGGAATATCCAAGGCTATTATAGGTGCTCATAACAAATAATAACAAACCCGGTGATGTCTACAAGTGGCCAGAACTTCCCATAATGTCTTTGGTTGTACTTCCTCATTAAATACTAATGAAGAAAGACAAAGATGGCAAAACCAGGCCTTGCAGAATCTGGGCTTGTGTAACTTGGGGCCATACATATGTTGTTTCAGCTTTTCCTTATTTAATGCAATTTTACTTTCATAAGGTTTGTTTTTATTTCTGTATGACTGCCTGTATGGCCACATGTGGCCATTTTTATGGCTGCAGGTATTTCTGATTTCGGAAAATCATCATCTTGTATATATAGTTGAAATTCTAGTGGCTCTCTGAAATTTATTGTGAGGCTGAAAAGGGACTGATACTACCCCAGGCTTGGTCATGTATGCTGAAACTTGTTTGTGTATTGAAACGTCATTTCTGTGCCCTTGCTGGTATGTTAAAAACTGACTTTTCTAAAATGAGAAAGCAAGGGTAGGACCGATGGGCAAACCAAACAAATATTTTTAAAGCATATGTGTGTGTGTGTGTATATATATACATATATATATATTGGATTATGTAATTGGTTTCACAGCTGATCTAAATCAGAACATTCTCTCAGTTTCCTCACATATTCTCACATGTTATATTGAAGAGTATGAAGAATAACTTAGAGACTGTTTATGTACATAATAACAGCCATTTCTACAGAAATAAAATCTTAAATGTGTTTGTCCTTCTGAGTGAGGATATAGAAGTGTGCTTGAAACACTGTATAGAAAATGTTATCAACTGTCAGTTGTTATCAGTTATTATCAACTGGGTATCAGTATTTTCAGCATGTCCAAGACTGAGTGCAGAAGGTGAGGAGTCTCCCATCCTTTTGTATCCTTCCTTTTCTGGTCTATTTTCCTGTAGCAGTTCCTATGTGTTAAGACCAGAGTTAATAATACAGAAAGAATACAAATTTTTACACAGTTGCTACTCACTTAACAGCAACTGTTCTCTTTCTATGCTATTATCAAAACAATGCTTAGCTATCCTATTTTCCAATTTTAGCAAATGCCTTTTTCTAAAAGACCTTTCATTAGAGAAGAAGCAAGAAAAAAGTAAGATGGAGCTCTTGAAATACACTTCAAGACCTAGAAGGTATCACAAACATCTTATTCTACTGAGGGTCGGGGTCTTTTTAACAATTATTCTCAGCTCAGTATTTATAAAAAGTCATTGTTATTATATGATTTTTAGGGATTAACATGAAGCACAAATTATTTTTTCATGTGAAGTCCTGAAGTTCTCTTAAGACATTCAGTTATAAAATATACTTAAGAAAAAAATAAACATAGTTTTGGAACATGATGTTTAGGATAATCAGTATGGATGTTTTCATGAAAGAACTCTACACAAATTGTCTTTTTCTTAAAGCTTTCTCTCGGACATGAAATTTGTCAATACTCCTGCAAGTCCCCTCTTCCCCATCCCTTCCCAAAGCACCAAAAGCCAAATGGTCAGGTATAAAAATCTTTTAAATGTATTAATACAGGTAATTTTGTTTCTGCTTCTAACTAGATAGTTGAAATATGGCAAAAAAAGTTTCCTAATGGAATACTTAAGCATTATAAAATTAACCTTACTAATGACATGGGAATATTTAGGATTAATTAATTAATGTATAGAGAGTGCTCAGAGCTCTTTACTGATCTAAAAATAACAGTCACTGTAAGAGTGCTGAGTGTATTTTAGTTATTAAGTTATTTAGTATCAGATTCATTTCATAGTGCTACGTGTTAGTTTTTTACACCTCAACTTGAAACACAATTTGAAAAAAAACAACCAAGCCAAACCATTTCCTGGCAGATATTCAGACTCCATGGCTTTTCATACAACAGTGGTCACAGAATTTGCTCCTGATTTTCCTTATCAATTTAATTTTCCTTTTCTTGGTAAATGTTTTACTAGTATATTCAATTTACTGATATTTTTGATTATTCAGGCTTATTAGATGTCTGATTTTATATTATTTCTTCTTTGTTTTTCTTCTTCAAGTAACCATTTTTCATTCAGCACCTTCTGCTTCATTCTCAGCTGCCCAGACCACAGGATCCCAAAGGTCCTCCACTGTTTTGTCCACTGTAGTCTGAAAATGTCAGTGAATGTAACATTTTAACCACGTTAAGGAATATCAGGGCTAATGCATTTGCATGCCTTAATCCCTCATTTATATTAAATGGGCCAGAGATTTTACACCTTCTTCATGCTCCGTCTTCTTCATTGCAAATTGTGACTATGCCTGTTAAAAAATGTCTTACAGAGTTATAAATTCCTCCAGTGTGGCTCAAAGGCCATGATACAGCATTGTAAGATGTCTTAAAATCTAGAAGTGTGTGTATTCATTCTGACTATAGTGTTATATATCTTCAAATATATCATGATTGTTTAATATTTTGGAGAACTCTTTTCCAGAATCCCAATTGGTGTTACTGAAATGTTCCTGCTTTATTAAAAAACAAACAAGCCAACAAACTAACAAAAAAAATCCCCACAAAAAATAAAAAACCAAACCAAACCAAAAAAAAAACCAACCAAAAAAACCAAGAAAAAACCCAAAAAAGTAAACCCTTCTGAGAAAGCTTTTTAGGCTTTCAGAAAAACACAGGCACTCACTGCACTGGCTTTTACGTTGCATTTCTGAAAACCACCTTCCATTGCTCTGAAATTTTTTCAGCTATCTGAAATCAACAGAATTATTCTGTACAGCCTTTGGCTTCATTTACCTCCTTCTGCTTTTAATAATTTAATGGCAACCCTGTCAACACATGGTGCCAAGTTCTTCCCAAAGGGTTGTAATTGCCTTTTGGATCTGTTTAGAGCCGAGCTCCACAAAGAGCTCAGCTCCATCCCTTCGTAACTTTCTTCTTTGGAAAGAAAGGATTTTCCTTGTTCATCAGATTGGCAAAAGAATGGTGCTCTTTCCTCCAGGTGCAGATTCTGCCTTCTTCTCAGGCTTTAACGTTCCTTCTCTGCCCCATCCTCTCCACCATGCCCTTCAAATGTTCTGTAGTGGCTTTGTCTCTTGGCATTTTCTTTTGATTCAATCTCATCATGAACCTGATCCAGGTTCTGGAGGCAGTCCATGCCACATTCTGACCCTGATTCCTTTCCAAAATCTTTGATCTTTCCTCTTGGGAGTATACTGTTGGTTTCTTCAGCAGTTCTCCTAAAATATCTCCAATCATCTTACACTTAGCATCATCTGCACACTTCAAATAGAAATCTTCCAAAGCTTCAAACCTGTCCTTATTTGCTACTCAGTGTTTCTTTAATTGCTCAGAACGTGTAAGTTTTACTTGTAGCATGTATGTTTAATTTGTCTCTGCTGGGACAAGGCTGTCTCCTGTAGAGACATTTCCAGTTTTAATATCCAGCCAGTTGTTCCCATTTTTGGGGTTTCTCTTGTACCATATGTACTCAAAATGTTCCACGACCTCTGGGTCCACCCTTCCCTTAGACCTCTCTATTATCTGCCTTCCCAAGATTTATTCAAGTATTTTCTAAGAATTTGTGCTTCTTTAGGAAGAAAAGGCCTTGAAGTCCAAGTAATACTGCTTTAATATGACCCCACTCCTTTAGCCTGCCCAGGTTTTTACAGTCAGCAGAGCTTCAAGAGTCAAATGTGTGTCCAAGGTATTGTTTTATGCCAAGGTCCAAGCAACTCTAGCTAGAGCTGGTGTGCTAAGTCATTGCCTAATTTCCATGGTGCAATAGATCTGGGGATTGTTTTCTGCAATATTTGGTGGGTTAGAGGGGAATGTTTGAGAAATTTAAATATTTTTAGTCAATGATTCATATTGCTGTAAAGGTGTTCTTTATTACTTAACCAGATTGCCATTTCATAGGGTTTGCATCTCACTGCCTCTCCCGGTCCCATCAAAAGGAAAACATACAGCTTTATGTTCTCTTCAGGACTAAACCACTGATATTGCTGATGGTAGACTATGTTATCATTTAGTTTATTTAATAAACTAATCAATTTTTCAAAAGAGGCCTTTAAAATGGTGCAGCTTAATGGTAGCTCAAAATTGAAGCGCTCAGAACTTGCCATTTACCTTGTCGTTGTTCAAACTTCTGTTACAACAAACTCCTTCTTTTATAAGAATTACCAACCCAAAAGGAGTGCTTTGAAGCTTGGTTGGCTTTTGCCTGCTTTTCAAAACCTTGCTTTGATGGCAAACAACATAGGATTGCAAAGGTTTCTTTATTTGTGTTCCTGTGACAGTGCAATGTGCAAGCAATAGTTTTGCTGTCTGGGAATATCAACTTGTTCGGTTTATAGTCTCTAAAAATGAAGGCCAACAGGAAGGGCATCAGTAGATGTACCCATTAAGATTATGACTTCAACAACAAAACCAGCATCACTAAATTCTAAATAAGTAAAAGTTAAACTAGGGAACAACATGACATTCAGCTTTCCGATTTCTCCCTTGGCTGTTAGGAGTGTGATATACAGCTGAAGGTCTGTTTCACAGGAGGAGAGACAAAATAAAGTACTTATCTAACTCATATTTACTCCAAATGGTACATTTGTGCTCACACACACACATAAATACATAAATGGATCTCACTTATAGAATTAAGAAAGTATTAGTTTGGCTCAAGGTCAGTGGTCTTGCTTGCAAATATGTAAAATGTCTCTCTGCATAAAGAGTGCGGAGGAGATGCTTCAGGAGTTTTCCAACTTTCCTTTCTGGTTTTACACAGAATAGCTAAAAGGGGGTTGTGCTTTATGAGTGGATACCATCCTTATCAGGGAGAAGAATAAGCCCCAGTGAAATCTCTGAGACCTTCAGGCTTCCAGTTAAACAGAAATTTCATGGCTATGGACTGAAAAGAGATCAAGCAAAGTGTTTTTAGCCTAAGTGGCTGGATATGCCACCCATGCCCCTCAGGTTCTAGAGTACTAATGGCAGGATGCGATATTTAGATCAAGGTCTTTAATCAATCTTAGAATCACCTTTCTGAGGTATGTCAGCAAAAATCCATTGTAAAATCCAGAGTAATGGCACAGATTTATAGAAACTGGGAGCAAGCCCAAACCTTTCTTGTGATGTAGGGACTCATTTTTTAAATTTATTACTATGGTGTTTATATTTACTGGGATCATCATGTTATGTCAGCTGCAAACATTGTGTTCCATTGCATCAGGGTTTTGTTTCCCTTTGCTTTTTGTTTTCCCTTTGATTGTGAGGAGACACTTGCATAGCATAAATAGTATGGTGCAAATCTCTCCAGCTAATTCTTGGTGAGTTAGTCTGGGTACCAGAAGGGCATAGCTGCATCAGCACTGTCCTGCACCCCTGCTAATAGCTTACTGCTCTGCAGAGCTAATTAGCTCTATGAGAGAGCACAGGAGCCTGGCACTGGGACAAGCCAGCTTGTTCCCAGCGAGCTCAGGTAGCTCTGCACAGCATTTAATTTTCCTGTCCAGTTTTGAGGTTAGTAACACTTGCTGGATTAACCTTAGTGCCAAAGCAATGTAAATAACAGCCCCACTCCAGGAGTACACTCAGTGCTATTGAGTGACATTTTCCTGCAGGATTTCTTCTATGAGCTGGTGAAGCAAAACAAATGTTAAGATATTCATATCAGTAAGTATATTGTGCCCTTAAAAAAGTCAGTTACTCCTTCTCCTGTGAAGGCTGGCGCTAACTGACCTGAGTCATAGCTTAAAAAAATAATCAGAGAACTGTGTAACAAAGAACAAGTGATCAAGGCATAACAAATAATCCTAAGACTCCTTTTGAGCCAGGTTCTATGAAATTTTTTTGCCTTTTTTCCTGCTGTTTCAAAGTGCACGGTTACTCTCTGCACCTTCATGTCTGACATTTTGTTAGGTGCTTCTGAGCAAAGCGCTCCTGCTCCAGCTCCAACATTACTTCAATTTGTATCAATAACAAACAGCTTTCATTCTTTCCCGGTCAATGTTGGAATATGCAAAGCAAATCAAAAGCTATGGTCAACATAATAAATGGAAACATCTATCTCTTCCAGCCAGCCATTGCCTCACTATTTTTTTTTCTCCACTTTAGATAAACAATCTACAATGTGTTTACTGAGGCTTGTACTGATATCCCTCAATGGCATAGGCAAGTCTACTTTTATTCCAGCAGACACAGAGAATAAGCCCACGGTGCACAGTGCGTGCAAACCCCTTTGAAACCCAAGATTATTTGTTCTCTGACTGTTCTAAGGTAATTAAGGAGCATTGCATGTTTCTCAATTAATGATTCCTCATTCAGCTGGGGATCTTTGATGCTAATTTGTTTTAATCAGGACAGAGACTGCTAAAAAACTAAACAATTCAGTGAAGAGGAACTAGGAATTTTTAATCAAGTGGAAAAGATCTAAATGCTATGAGGGACACATCCATCATAAGTTTTCGCTTCTTGTTCATTTAACTTTGTTCTTTCAGGTCTCATAAAATTTTGCGTTAATCAATGCAAGAAAGTTTGTTAGTATGAAGAATACATGGTGTTTTTTTCTTCAACTGATGTGAACATTTGTGCAAAAATGAGGAGCTGAAACCAGAGTCATGATGTTAAAACATATTCACCATGGGTTTTTTTCAGTTATGCACTGAAGGTATAGTTTTCTGTGTTGTCAGTCATTGTGGTCTTAATATGCTGGGGAGTCACTGGAGAAAAATACTGGTTTTGTGGGGGATTGGATGCTCTCCATTTAAATGTTAATTTTTAAATTATTTTGGTATCAGACTACATTCATACATTGGGTAAAATAACCTACTGTAAACTTCTGCCCATGCAATTAGTATTTCAAACGCTGCAGCCCATGCTGCATGAAATCACATGGTTTCTGAGTAGACCATGTATATGCTTGATAAAATAATGTTTTATTCCTAAGTACATTTATTTATAGCTGTGAGGCAAAAGCACTTCACAGTTCTGTCTCCTCCAGCTGCTTTACCACAACAGACTTCGTGTCTTCCATCATGGAAATACCGATGTGTGTGTTTGGCTGCCATGGCTTCAACAGAGTGGAGGTGCTCCCAAGCCTTGACTTCCAGGGATCTTTAGCCACGTGGCAGAGTTAAAGCCATGAAGGACACTTAAATCCAAAAAAGCATATCTTCCTGAACAAGCAGTATTTTAGCAACTGTTCAATCAAAAGTAAATTGTAGGTGCTAAGGAATTTCCAGATCAGGAGAGGCATTTAATGGCTTTCAGGTTTTCAGTGTTCGGAAACATTTTCATATGACTAATTGTTCTGTGACCTTCAGCATCTTCCTTATTACTGCTGTTAATGCATGGAAACCTGTTTTGGACTGGCACCTACCTTCTAAGTCTGTGTCCTAAGCTCTAAAGAGTGCCAAAATAGGCAGAGAGGCAAGAAATCTAACTGGCTTCCTCGCCCTCCTTTCGTTATGGCTGTGAACAGTGTGTTTATTTTGTAGTTCAGAAGTCAAAATAAACATAAAAGTCCTGCTAATAAACTCCTAATGACCTGTCCTAAGGATGAACTTTAAGTAGTTTAATAGCAGCAGGGATTTGTTTGTTTGTTTGTTTGTTTGGGTTTTTTTGCAAGCAAACTTAAATATATAGCAGTTAAAAGTAGAATTGTATATGTTAAATGATTCCCATGCAAATGGAAGCACAGCCATCGAAGAGTTGCCTTACAGAAGATGGCTTTTTTCACCAAAAGCTGTCTGTACACTGTGAAACACAGTTCAGATGTTTGAACTTATGCTAATTGAAAGATCAACATTTTTCTTTCCTCAGTGAATACCCTGCTCTTTTCGTCTTCGAGATGGCTCTCCCATGTGCAAAAAATGAGCTGTAATTATGCCCAGCTCAAGGCAATCTCAGGATCTAAAATATCCTGCCAACCAGTGTGTTCTCAATCTGCCTTGTTAGTTCACAAAATTGTGCATGTGCCTTTGCTACAGTCTCAAACCTGATAATGTCACATCATTGGGACAGGAAATGTTCTCTGATCTTATCTGAAGTGACACTTGCAATTTCAAGTTCTAGCTTGATGAGATCACGTTGTCAGGGCTCCACATAAGTGTGATCTTTCCTGATTTGCAATTGTATCTGTTTTGAACGGTCTTTACACTGTTCAAGCAAAAGCGTATGATAATGCATTTTGTCAGATGCAAGGATAATGAAAGAGTGATTTTATGTTTCCCCTTTTAGAAAATCCAATGCATGTGACTAAACTCAGTCAGTTTTCTTAACAGTTTCACCCCATCTGCCTAATTCTGTTTGCACCTGGAAACCCTAGTACCTGCAAAATGTGAGTGTGTCAAGGTAGTTCACCCCCTTCATAAAATAGATGAGACTTATTACCTTTAAATCTCGATTACTTCCATGAAGCTCTGGGCTATAAAATGGTTTGCACATGCTGGAGTTGTTAAAACATATATTATGCCTTAAGCAAAAATATTTAACATAGTAAAAGCTTGCAAAGTTGAAGAATACTTAAATACCTACATCATGTTATTGGCAATGAGAAAGTCTGTAATATTTAAGAGCAGGAGACTCTCAAATCATATTTCAAATGTTTTTATTCACGATACTAATTTTCTTTAGATGTACATTATATGGGAAGAAAAGAGCTGCTGCAAATGCTGTATTTCCCCTTTTATCGTATAGATTACTGGCTGAATCTTGTAACACCACGTAAAAACAGAAGAGGGAAGAAATATTGCATATATCTAACCTGTTAAGACTTGAGGAGCCTGTGAACAAAACTCTCGTGTTAAGGTACAAAGGGTTAGATCTTCAATCCCCATTTAAAATGCATTATGACAGGTCCTACATCAATGCAGATGACTAAGACAAAGAGCAAGTTGTGACCTCTCTTGTAAGAGTACCATGGGAGCAGATTGATTTGTCTGGATCGTGGCATGTGGATCATAGTAACAAGCAAGACAGACCACAGCTATCTGACTAAATTGCTGCAAAGCCAAAAAGGGAAATGATATTTATTTGCCCATTTAAAGTGATGAAAACAGAAGGCAATAAGAATCCAGGGTATTTGACTTCCTTGGGTAATAAGATAAGACTCGGCCTGAAAGGCTGGAGGAGTGGAAATAGAGGAGTTTCTTGGCAAGCAGTTCTGAAATCCATACAAAACCTTTGGCAATTGTTTTTTTCAACTGATTATTCTTCCTAAATAGTTGTATCCAAGCCAGAGAAAACAATTTCTAGGAGTTATTCTGATATCACAATAATTGTATCCCTCCTACTACAAGATGACATAAATATACAGTTTTGTTATATATCACATAGTGATATATGACCCAGATATATCACTAAAAATTAAACCTAAAGTGTTGCATTTGGACTGACTAATCCTAGACAAATACTATTTCTTTAATAATGAACGCAAGCCCCAAATGCATTGTATTGTAAGGGAAGTGACAGTTCTGCCAAAATCCTGCAGAACTTGCAAGATGCGGGCTCATGTGAGATTACTGTGTGCTGTGCTGACTAAGAAAAAGAAAGGACAGAATTAGGTTATTGTGATGCTACCATATATGTTAGGCCATTGCTGAGATGAGGGATGCATACGTGGTGCTGCCTCTGTGCATCCCTTCCAGAGTGAAAACACTCTCCAAGTTTTGCTTGTGTTTTGGGGTCAAAGTAGGCAGATGCCTCTCTCTACACAATAAATAGGATTTTAAAAGTTTTTTAACTGAATATTACCGTGTCACATTTATCACAGAGCTACTCAGTTTAATGCATTTGAAGGAGAAAGCTGTCTTGCATTATTTCTAAGGGACTGGATTTCTTCTAGCTGCACAATGTGGTTTTGTCTTTATTCCCATGATGATATTCAAACTTTATGACTGGATAGTCTAAAATGTTATTAGATGGCAACAATAGCTTGCAATCTATTGTCTGGTCAGCTGGATTTTTATTGTTTAAAAGAACTTAACCTTTCCCTACCGTTTTATAGAGTATATAGAGCTCATTCCAAACCATTTTGTCCTTTGGCTGAAAGATGTATTTAGTAGATGGATTTCAAAAGGACTGTGGTTGAAAATCTGCATCCTATTGCAGTCATCTGTTCTTGGCCTAATGCTAGTTATTCTTGAGCATTAGCCTGGAAGAAAATACAAAATCTCTGCTAGTAAATATTGCAGGTGACATAAAAATTAGTGCAGTGGTAAATAATGACAGAAGAGATCATCTCTGTGTTCTGGATTTGCGTCATTTCGTAAGGTGAGCTCATCTGAACAATATGCATTTTAATACGGAGAAATACAAAGTCATATGCCTGGGAACAAAGAATTCCAGTCACATGTACAGAATAGCAGAAAAGTACCCTTGAAATACAGTGATAGTGATTAAGATTTAGAGTTTGTGATAGGTAGTGTCTGAATGTGAGCTCCCTGTTCAATATAATGGCTGAGAGAAAAACATTAGCTTTGAATGGGTAAGCAGTGAATGTCAAGCAGGAGGGAGATGAGTTCATGGCATGACTGAGATAATTGCTGGCATTCTCTGTCCAGATCTTGTTTGCACACATGAAGAAAAAATCTGAAGGAAAAAAAAAAGCGAAACAATAAAAGGTTCAGACAGGAACAAAGGAATGATTCTAAGCCTGTGGAAAAGAAATTCCAATAACCTGTGATTTAGGAAAATTAATCTATCCAATTTATCTAACAGTGGGTTAATAGGTGAATTGATACCAGTCTTCAATATCTACATAAAATACCTGTTTCACAATTCTGAATATGTCTGAATACACCCCTAAAATGATTAACAGTATCTAGTGGGTGGAAGCTGGAGCTAAACAAATACAGACTTAAAAAAACCCACAGTGTTTTAAAAGTCAGGGTAATTGATTACCAGAACAATTTATCTAGTATCAGAATGTATTTTCCCCCTCTGAATATCTTTTTGAAAAATGTACTATTGTTTAAACAGAAGTTAATTTAAAATAGATTATCGTAATGATCCCTTTGGTTTTACAATCCATTAAAGAGACATTACAAATCTCCAAATATGACCCAGAATGCAGATTTTTGTTTGAAGAAGAAAATGTTTACAAAATGAAAGACCTATAGGAATATTTGCTTCATCCAATTTTAAATCTCCAAGAGAAGTATTTAAAAGAACCAGGAAACCTCTAGTGAGAGCTGCAACGCAAATATTATGTATCAGAATTTAAAAGGGAAACCAGAGGAGCAGTGACATGAATTTCTGCTAACTGTCTAAGCTGTCCCAAAATGCTGAAGGAAACAAACTAGGAAGGCATGGCACTAAAAACTGAATGCAGTAATAGCATAATTATTGGTGTATTGCTTATAATAAGTCTTGTTTATCATCCTTTTTAACTTGCCACTGACTTTCTCTTCTCAGTGAAATGTGGCCAAGATTGTGAAATAAAACCATAGCCATTAGATGAAAGAGTTTTTCTGAGACTTTTTTGAAATATTGGTATAACTGCCCTATATTTCTGTGGCCTGTCACGGGAAAGAAATGAAGAAAAATATGAGTGAGCCATTAGAAAATGTTTGACTCTCTAGGACTGCTCTGTACTAAGTCATGCGAAAGAATGGCTCCCGCCGCTGAAGACACACAAGGTAAAAGATATTAGTATGGTAATGGCACCAGGAGGGGTCAAAGGATGAAGGAGTAATGAGAACAGACATGTCAGAAGGATGAATAGGTGTGGTCATTAATTTCAGTTGAAGAGCAAAATGTAGATTCTGGCAAGATTTAGAGGACAAGTAGAGGCTGAATATGATGCAATAGCTATAGGACAGACAAGAGTAGGACACGTTTGGATAAGGCAAGAGAGAAGAGAAACACTCTTCCTGCATATAGCATTTATTCTTTTTTACAGGGTAACACCTCATCCTGCTGCAGGGTGAGCTCAGGGACAGGAAAGGAAAGAGAGCTGCCAAAAGGCAGACTGCTTTTGTCTGCCAGGTATAGCTTTTCAAAAACTGCTCACCTCAGTTGATTCAGGGTAGCGTCTGTTTCAGAGCAAACGATGCTAAATGCAATGACTGAACTACTTGTGAAAGAAAGTACTTAAGTACACAAACTCGTGAAAGATAAATTTCCCAGACTCAAGAACAGAAGCAGCAACGAGAGGGTGTTCATCATTTCATACCTCTCCTTTGCTTCAGAGCCACTATTAACACTGCTCAGTAACAAGAATGTACATAAATCAGGGGCAAGGATCTCAGCAGGGTGCCATCACAGCAGCCCTGAAATCCTGGTGAGTGCATGCACTGGGTTTATGGCATTCTGATGTGTGATACTCACTCAATCACTTTCCTGGCTGAGTACCTACAGGAATGGAGTAATCCTGGAAATGCAGTGAATGAGAGGGTATGTATATGTGTTTTAATGGCAAGGTCATGAGCACTGATGTAATAGCAATAACTATCCGAACATCTTTGACATTCTGATCAAAGACACCCAAAAGCAAAGAGTTCAGTTACTTAGTTTAAGCTCCCACATTTCAATTAACGTTCAAAGAAATCTCTCCTTCTAGGCTGAAGTGAAATGAGTTATTGATGTAATTATACCACTCAGGAGAAAAAACTTTAAGTACCAGTTTTACCAACTGATACTAGGAGACTTTTCAATATCCCATTAAATGCTTTTTCTTGTTCTATTTGCCAGAGCCTCAGTTCAGCAAAAACATTAAAGTGTTTGAGGTAAGTTAGTCTATTCAACGAAACACGCAGTTTCATACTTACCCATATGTCCCATTGACATTAAGCACATACTTAAACTTAAGCACACAATTAAAGGCTTAGCTGAGCTGGAGACTAAGCTCTTTATAAAAGAAGTTAGTTGCAAAGAGAAAATGAGCAAGGGTTCATTTCTACTTAGTTGCGCTTTACAGCTAGATCTGTGTTTAAAGAGAATAGTGTCTAGAAAGAAAAATTTAATCCTAATTCCTCTCTCAGGAGTCTCTATACAGAGCCAGCTGCAAAGGAAGACTGATTGGAAAATCAGGATTTTAGGACTAGTACATCAAGGACCATCTATTCCAGTCACCCAGTTACCGTAGACAGCAATGTTGTCTAACCCTTGTTAACTCTTCTTGGGATGCAGTGGCCACATGGATACAGACCTGAGGAACCACTGCCTGGCTACTTGGGCCAAAACTAAGTTCTTGGGGCATTTTATAGAAGCTTGTATTTCTGGAAAAAATATCACAGTATTGTGAAATCAGGAAGGTGAAACTATGAAATATGCATCCCTTTAGATTGTGAAACCTTCAACTAACTTTCATCTTGTATGGCTCTCTCACTTCTCAGGGTTCTTACTCACATTTAGATGTACTACAGACCCATCACCATGCTATGACAGAAAAGTTCATAATTTAGAGCATTATACTCTGGTTGCTGTTCTTGAAAAATGTTTGGAAGAGATGAAAATTTTCCTTTGCTGAACTGTCAGGCACTTTTCTCCTAAATTCCCTAGATCACAGATTGATACCTAAGTGTATGCCTGTGTTATGTTTAGACCTCACACCATTCTCATAACCATTTATGATTACTGTTATTAATTTTTGTCACATATCACAGTTTCAGTTTCATATCACATACAAGTCCTTTTTTTGCAATAAATGGCATTACTTACGTATGCTTATCTCATTCAATAAACAAAAGATTCCAAGAGAATCTTTATGCTACAGTTGGATTCAGATAAATAGTCTTTTCAGCACTGCTGTGAGTACAAGTGACATTTTTGAACCAAAACTTAATAGAGAGTGACTGGAAGAGCTGACTCCTGATTTTTTGTGGAGATAAAATGAAACTTCAGTCTTCAGACAGTCCTATCATTGATTTTAGTCTTTTATCTCCCATGAAAACATCCCCCTCAAAAATCATTTAGCTGTGGATTTAGCAAAAACAGAAAGCAGATTTTGTCTGCTTTCAAGCTACCCCAGTAATACAGTTATCTGACTTTATTAGGGCATACAGATGCTGGTTGGAGAGTAAACCTACTTCTAAGCTAACTTAACCCATTTCATACCCTGTCAGGAAGAAATATATTTAGAATGAATCCTTGGCAAGTCACATAGAAAGAACTCAGTGCTGGGAACAAAACAGATGACCCAAAAAATCGCAAATGGAATAATAAGTGGAATGAGGTGTCTGCCAGCCATAGTTCGATATTCTGGATTCCCAGCAGCTTCCTTTATGTCGTTGTATCCTTGCTGCTGGCCACGTAGCACATTCTTCCCTTCCTCCTGCCACCCATCCTCCTCAAGTACTGCGTTTACTTGAGCCTATCTGGTATTGCTGCATTGAAGCATTGGATGCTCTGTTTTCCACAGGCTGCCAGGAAGTCCTGGAACACACCAATGTGTATGGTCTATGGGTGGTCCCACACCTGATGCATGGGACCACCTAAAACTTTGTGCTTTGACTGTGCAGCCTTTATTAATCAGCCTTGTCCGTGTACGATGCTTGATGCCAGACATGAAATCCTTACGGTCTGGAACATGCAGATTTCCCATGCAGTTAGCTTGGCCAGGTCATCTTCTCTACCAGGGACATACAGGCCAGCATACTTTCCAGAAAAAATTAAGAGCAGTGTTGAAAAAGAGTGTGGAAAGTCTGAGATCTGAGCAGCACAAGTGGGAGCACTACAGCAGGATGATATGGACAATGCCAGGTAGCCTCTGCTTGCTGCTTGAGCTGGTAGATCTGCTCCTGAATGGCTCCACCTGCAGCAGTGGACCTTCAACATGCAGACTTTGCAGGTGCCTAGTTTCAAGAATGTAAGGAGAATCGAGCCATGGAATGAATTTATGGATCCTTGGCATGATAACGGGGGAACAGGATAAAATTTCTCTTTCGTTCAAGATGAGCACAGAAGAGAAGGAGGGAGGAAACCAAAAGTGCTTATGAATGAATAGTGAAGCCTGAAGTGTACTGCACGAGGAAGGGAATCTATTTGCATTGTTTAGCTGTGTGTGGTTGTGTTTGTCTAGTAATTGGGCAACTAAACCCTTTGGGATGTCTTTCCTTAAGAGCAAGTTAAATGAAAAGCAGCAGCTACAGAGAGAATGTGTGCAGAGACTTGAAGAGGAGGACGAGGAGGGTAGAGGTTGGGTTTGCCAGTGTTCTGTGGAGCGAGGTGGGAAACTGCTGCTCTTTGTTTAAATGTCTGATCCCACTGTGGAAATTCTTAGTGCTATTAAAAATGCAGTAGGGACTAGATTTAATTTCCTAGTTACTGAAGAGGAGAAAATCACGACTCTATTGGAAACAATGGTAACAAGGTGATAGCTGAGGATACTGCTTTTCTACAGTAAGGTCTTGATCCTCAAAGCTGCTGAAGTGCTATGGCAATTTATACAGTAGGATCCGTACGGAAACAGATTGGAAGGGGTCAAGTATTCCGTGGTGACCTTTGCTGTCACCACAAATTAGGTGGTGCCTTTGAGTATCACCCAGTATGTCCCAGTGTGTACAATTCACTGTTTTCCCAGAGCTGCACCGGTGCCAGCTGATAGACTTGGCATATTTGCCGGTTTCTTAAAGGTAAAATGTTGAAGGAGCCAGCTTTTGCTTTCATTTTGACAGAAGTTTGATTGTACACCCGGTGCTAATTGTAGCACTGTTCATTTGCTGTCTGTCTCCACGCACGCATCTCTTGCAAACCTCTGCTTGCTGCAGCTCTCGTCACAGTGCCCAGCAGCTGGTGCTGGGAACAAAGAGGCTCATTGAGCACTGCTTGGTGCTCAGCACTGCTCTGGGAGCTGGAGCTGAGAGAACCACAAGATGCTTCAGTGTTTGTTGATGCCCCACACGCATGTGCTCGATGCTCTGTCCTGAGCATGAACCCCAGCTTTCAGAGCTGCAGCCCAGCTACCCCATATAAAGCACCAGGACAGCTGCTGGTTGTAGCTTTGAACTGCTACAGCACCATGGGCTCAGGGTAGTTGCTGAAAATAATCTGTGGATGATCCTTGTGTCCCCATGACATATATCCATGTTTCTTGTCTATCCCCTGTACCTGCAGAGGGTGAGGACAGGGACCAGTGAGAGCTCAGAGCACAGCTCCTCCTTCTCTCTTTGCTGAGTACAGGCTGCTACTGGCTTCCCCGTGCCATTTTGTTTCATTTTGTTTTGTTTTCCCCTCCTCTAACCCCTTACAAAAGAAGTTACTGAAGAGCTCTTAACCCTGGGGCAAGGCATCCTGCTCAGTGTTTTGCTGCAGCCCGTGTTTGCCTGGTGCAGAGAAGCCGGAGTGCAGCCCGAGCTGTGGATGGTACATGAGAGATCTCAGAGCTGCACAGTGCTGAGATCATCCTGGAGATGCCAAAGTGATAGGCAGGCAGTGAGGATCTCTGACAGCCAATACATAACACCAAAAGTGGTAGAGGGAGACTGTACGTGAAAGAAAATCACATGTAAAATTTAACGTGGGGTGCTGTTTGTTTTGGGTTTTTTTTAAAGATAGATATGCAGTTTCCATGGACACCCATTTTTATCTTAATGTATGTTTCCTTTTATTAAATATGCATAACCAGCCTTGCTCAGGATGTGAAGTCTGGTGTTTGATTTTCTTTACATTTTCTCTAGGGAATTACTAATAGGCAAGCAGATTTCTGGAGACATTTAGGACAGTTTTACCTTCCTGCTATCAGATGTTTCGAGCCTTAGGAAACCAGCCAGATATAGGAAAAGGACAAAGAATACAGAGAAGGTAAACTGCTGTATGCAGTGTGAATGGCTCATCTTCCCTTAACATGGCCAGTTTTTCTACTGGATCGATCTTTTCTTTCAACAGGCTTTCCCACCATTAAGTTCTCACCTTGTTTTGCCTTTTTTCTTAGTCTTGGTATCAGCAAAGAGTTATTGCTGATAAAATCTGATTGGCCTGGAAGGTGTTGGCCTGGTGACTTGAGAACTTCAGGCTGCATGGGGACCAGGTATGTGAAGCAGAAAAACCCCAGTGTTTAAGAGGGGAGGAACTGGGAGCTTGTTTTGGTTGTTTTATTTTGGGTGTATCTTGCTTTAGAAGGAGAACCTCTCAGAAGAGATCTGCTTTATAGGATAGCCTGGGAGGCATGGTAGTCTTACTGAAGTGCCACACTTTAGGAAACCTAGACAGTGAGTTACACTAACTTAACCAAAAAGTAGGTGTGTAGGGGGCTGGGGGGGAGCCTATTTTTGAGTTTTCTTAAATTTTAGGGCAGAACTCTTTCTTTTGGCTTGCTGATGGAATGAGAATGAGAAGGAATTATAGGTGGACCTTTACTGAAGTTTTCCTTCTGTTTCCCAGTTAGGACACAAGCTCAGAGTTCATGGTTACGTTACCTTTTTTTAAGAAGCAAAACCAAAAGCAAAACAAAACCAAACAAAAGCAGCAGATAACTTCTTTACATTATGTTCTCCTTTGATTTTCAGGAACAAGAACTGGTGCCAAATTCAGCAAAAAGCTATTGGTACCACATTGTTCTGTGTCCAGGGCCCCACCTGGTCATCTGGTTCAGATTCGTACCACTTTTTACGGTATTGCAGCCTTCTGGAATCAGGCAACACACGTTTCTCTGTCAGGTTTAATGGTGAGAACATTGTCACTGTCTCACTGATGTACCATTTAGAAGAGAGGTGAAAAATTCAGAATTATTCTATCAACATCACTTTTTCCATTAAAAAGGAAGAGTACAGGGCCTGTTCCCCAAAAATGTCATCACTTATATCTGCTTATAGTGTAGTCTTCTACCTGAAAGCTCTCATGGTGTTTTTATCCATTAGCTCCTTCTTTATCAGGGCCATTTTATATTATCTTGGCCACTGTATTGAGCAGCAAACTATGAAAGCTAAGAGGCAAAGGACAGGTGGCACAGAGGCTGCTGCAGGAGGTGACTCATTTGGCATTTCATTCTGATCAGATTACTACATTTAATTTGGGCATTGAACGTCCTCTGACACTTCTCATGGCAGACAGGAGGAAAGGTGGAGTGGGCAGAAACTTTTGTACAAAGCTCTGAAATGCAGCAGGGCAAGAAAGATTTCTTGCCATTCTTTTGTATTGTCATGCACTGGCAAATATGAATTAATTGCTTTTTAGCACGGGCGTAGAGTTTCTTGGCTGTGAGTAGGAGGCAGGTTACACTGAGCTTGGTGCATGTTCTTTCTGGCAGCAGAGACCAGGCTTGAAAACACCTACAGATTGTACAGCTGTCTTCTTGAGAGGCATGGACAGTGACTGAGTTATATGAGACCCTGGTGAACCTCAGCTCCTTCTCTCTCATACAGCAAGCACAGGAGCCTGGTGAAAGTCTGTTCTGACCTGGTGTGCAGACATGTGCCCTAAAGTCCTGCTATTAACTGGTTTCTTCATAGCCTGAGTGTGATTCAGGCAGGTCTTCAACAAGGCAGAAATGGATTCTGCATGGTGAAACCTTGGATTCCTTATCCCAGCACCACTGATAAGAGTGTGAAAATAACCTGGGTATGTTTTATGCCTTTATCTATGTCTAGGTAAATACACACACCTGTTGCTCACCTGCCTCAGGGAGCTCACTTTATGCATCCTCCTCTTACCTTCACTCTCCTGCTGTCTTGTAGGAGGCAGGGAATCACAATCAGCAATTACCACTGTTGCACTGAAGTACCTTCAGAAGGGATATTTTAGCTGAAGCCTCTCCAGTGATGATTTCTAGCAGGGCTGATGCCCAGCAGGGCTGGAGATGACCTGCTGCCAAAGGATTAAGTGCTGCTTCGATCAGTGCAGCTCACTGAAGTTCCTTCAGTTTGCTGTGGACACATTTTGGAGTTGCTTTTCACACCAATCTCCTTTGGCATGGCAGGGTGGGAGTGAGCTGCATTGCTTAAGGCTTACAGACATGGTAACACATGTTCCCATGACAGACAGGGAGCTGCAGCAAAGCCCCTACTCTAAGAAGAGGGTCTGTGCTCTACAGCTGCCAGTGCTGCATGTGATTAGTCAGCCCTAATGCTGAGCTCTGCAGATTAATGTGTTCCTCTTCTCCCATTATATCCCTTCTCCATGAGGCAGTCTATCTCTTGCATCAGTAATGACCAGCTGCAGAGCCTCAGGGTTTTCTCCAGCTACTTTTAACTGATCTAGCACTTCTTATTTTTTCCATGCTCTGCCCTTTCCTTGATTAGTAAATTCCCCAATGTCTTTAATCAAGCTGTGTTGAGCCTAGCAGCTCTGGCAAGTTTTCTTTTGTTTTAATAAAAGGTGAGTTTGTTCCCCAGGCAGGTTCTGCCAGCTCAATTTCAACTATTGCACATTGGTCTTAAAAAAAAGGGGGCCTCCCATCTCAAAACTACAGGCTATTCCTGGGTGAACTCCTGCAATCTGCCCATTCCCCTTCAGAGAAAAAAGGGACTTTTCCCTCCCATTTCACTGAGGTCAGTGTTTTGCTGAGTGCATTCTTCGTTCACAGCTTCAGGCTAATGGACTCAAAGGGTTTAGTTGTGTGGCTGCTGTTCAGCCCAGCCTTACATCTGAGATGACCACTCGGGCTCTCCAGAAACGTCCTCACTTAATACTACTTAAGCCTGCAAAGCCAAAGTCAGGCATTCTTGAGGTCTCCCTGCCTGTCTCAGTTCTCAGCCTCTCCCTTTTTTAGGCATTTGATCAAAGCTGGGAGAAATGTTTCAAGTAAACAGACTTTGGAAAAATTCACTGAAAAGGGAGACCAAGATTTGTAACGAGTTTTGTCAGCACACGTGAGTGGATTTGGTTAGCAGATTTTTTTTTGTTACTAGTATTTCAACCTCTTCTTGAGATGTTACCCTTGCAGCAGCTGGGTATGGAACTGGAGAACAGGTGAGAGGAATGCCAGATAACTCATGGAGACTGAGAAGCCATAACCCTGCAGCTTGTCCTGGCATTCCCTCTAGAATATGATGTTCCTTCTGACAAGCTTGTTTTAAAAACCTTTTTCAGATTTTATATGGTTTGGGTTTTTTAAGCTTCCAGCTAACAGTAAGACCAGAAAATTCAAAGGTAAGGCTGATTATTGTGAATACTTACAAAATTCAGACACTGGAAGTGTGAAAATTGCTATTAAAAGCATCTCTGTAATTCATCTAGCCCTGTATAAATTGAAGTAATAAGTCGAGTGCAATGTAGGGCTGTTTCAGGCAGAAGAAATCAAAATTGAAATATTGAACCAAACGATGTGAGAAATCACCAAAATTTACAAAATGCAGTAATTTATTTAGTTCCATGCTTTCTGCATAGAGGATGAGGACCTCATTAAAAATTAATTGAGTGGTTTTGCATGAAACCATTGGGTCAAAGGTAACAAAACCATCTAACAGCTCTTCTGAGAGTCCTGGCTCAATTTTTTTTTTTTTCCCTCAGATGGAACCATCAGGAAATTTGACCTGAATTCAGGAAAATGCATTTCTTGGTGAGTTTACTATTGACTGAAAAAAAAAAAAAAATGTGTTTACCCTGTACCACAGCAATATAAATACCTTTTATCTCCATTACAAACAGACTTATTTTATCTATCAGTGATGTACTTTAAATCTCATATTTCCATTACAAACAGATTTGTTTTACCAGTGACTTACTTTAAATCTTCTAGTAGAGTTCTGCCAACCTTAATTTTCTTTATGGGCAGATGCAGAACAAAGAAAAATAGATGCTGCATACTCCACATTCACAATCAGTGAGGTAGCGGGCTCGGCAAGCTTTCCTTCCCTGTCAGACTTTGTACAGAACAGAGTGAGAGGGAGATACTGGGGTGATTCCTGAGGCTTTCTAGTCATGGAGGAGGGGGAACTGGAGCCAACATGGTAAGCTGGGAAGCCCTGCAAACAGTGAGAGAGGCAGAGAGGCTCGTGCCTCAGCCACCGTGCACAGCTCCAGCAACCCTAATGCTCCCCCTGCGTGGGCCCCCGATTACGCAAATGTCATTAGCTTTAGGACTCAGTGCGTCTGCACAAATAAACCTCCCAGGCCCAGATCAGGAAATCATTGCACTTGCTTTCTGAGCAGAACAAAGCTTAGTGCAGTGATGAAGCTACACACTTAGCATTGAAGACATGAATGTATGAAGTCAATTATGAAAGGGAAGCTCTGTGGTGCGCAAATAATTGGTACAACTACACTGGCTTTTCTGTGTGGAATACATCCTTGGTGTATTGCTGCGGCCTTCCAACACAACCAAAGCAAAGTAACTGACTGGAGAGAATAAACACACCTTAAAAAGTAAGTGGGAATGGACAAAGATGGGAAGTTTAGGGGTTAGCAGTGGGATAGATATTAATTAATATTTTGAAAGCCCCAACTATCATTTTCCTTGCTTTGAGATATTTGAAGTTCTTTTAAGTACAGCCAGAACTCAGAATCCTCTGAGTCATTAATGGCTGTGGTGATCATTAGTGCTGGGCACCCAGTGCGTGCTAGAAACAAATAAAGACAGTTTATGTTCAGAACAATTTACAATATGAATTGAAATAGAGCAAAGCGAGTGGCAATGATCACCAAATAAAATATGAGAGAGAGGTTGTTCAGTCGGGGTTTTAGAGGTACACCAAAGCTTCAGTGAGGCTACTGTAAGTGTGCAGGTTGCTATGGTATTGCTGCATCACCTCTCCAGTGGCTGGAAAGTGGCCCCAGCAGAAAAGGACTTGGGGGTGCTGCTCAACAGCAGCTGAACATGAGCCAGTGTGTGCTCAGGTGGCCAAGAAGGCCAATGGCATCCTGGCTTTGATCAGGAATAGTGTGGCCAGCAGGACCAGGGAAGCGATTCTTCCCCTGTACTCAGCACTGCTGAGGCTGCACCTGGAATCCTGTGTCCAGTTCTGGTGCATCATTTGTTGGGTTTAACTTTTGGGATGGAGGATTTCAACAGCTAGATGAGATCCTGGGGAAGTTTTGGTGCTAAACAGTGCTTGATCACAGCTGTATCCAGACAGTGTAAGTACTGCATCCCGTGCCTCATCTGTTATTTGTCACAATAACAGGCTCATTTTAAAGCTGTTTAAAACCCAAGAAGACTTCTGCTTCAAGCAGCAGAGGAACACAAGAAGTGGTTAAACAGTGTTCAGTATCCAATACTAAACTCAATTTAGAGAGGGTTCTGTGTCTAAATTCTAGGCAGCCTTTTCCATGGCCATTTAGGATAGAAGTGGGGCTAGCACAATGCAGACAAGAAATCAAGTCAAGATTAAAAAAGATTCAAATGACATTTCAAAGGAACTCTAGCTGCTGATGTAGTCACTTGCACAGTGGATGCTCCATCTGGCAACTCATTAAAAGTCTGGAGAAAAAGGGAAATGGGAACTGAATAACAAGATGGTACACATTTTTTAGACTAGGTGAATTATCGGCCCATTATCGGATCATTATCTGACTGGGTTTTCCTCTCTCCCTCCCTCCTTGTTTTTAGGGTTTATAATTTTGTCCGCTCTCATAGCCTTGAGGGGATTTGGTGGAGTCTTTGCTATGTCTTGGTTTTGGTTTTTTGGGTTTTATTCAATACCTCTCCTTCCTTCCTTCCTTTAGTGGTGGGAGGGGAAGTTCTGTCCTATTTAGGCTGGAAGGAGGTGCTGGAGCTCGAATGGCTGAAGTGGCATTTCCCATGTAATTTTTGGCCATCTCCTCTTCAGTGGAGGGTGGTGACCATGGAGGAGCCCCTGGGTTAGTTCCTATCACAGCTGACTGCTCCTCTTCAGGGGTAAAACCTGGGCAGGCTGTGGAGCTCTGTCAAGGTCTCCTGGCTCATAGGTAGCGCAGCAGGATTTGGCCTACTTTTTATCTTCCTCTGGTGTTTCTACAAAATGAGAAACATTATTCTCTGAGCTGCCCTGAATCTGTGGAGTTAAGAAGAGGTTACAAACAAAAGTCTTAATTCCCTGTACAGCATGGAAGTAACACTCAACATCCAGTTGCCAGGGAACAAAGTTCTTCCTAAGAAATAATGGACAATGGAAAAGCCAAAAATATGATTAAAAACTACTTGGCAATATACCATATTTTTACTTTGTCTCAAGCCTTCATCTTGTGATTGCCTTGATAGAGGTGTAGAGCACAGAATAAAATGATGGAATGGGAAAGGAGCATAGATCATTTTCTTCCAGTTCTATGTCACTGCTTTGCAGTGGATGTTCCTGCCAGGGGACATGTTCATCATTTTTCAAGTTTTGTGTCAGTCTTCTAAAGAAGATATCTGTTGATCATGCTCAAATTTATCTAGGGAGTATATCTGTCTCAGCAGAGAGAAAAATAATTCATTCTTTAGATCTGCCAGTCAGAGCAAACATCTGTCCTTACAGTGAGGAAAAATGATAGAATCCATATCCATATCCTCTTTGACAAGTTATCCCCAAGGAAAGCGTGAGTCTCACTGTTAGCGTGTTCGGTAGGAGAAATAGTGGTAGGTAGCAGAAACAAGAATCAACCTTCCTAAACCAAAGAATATTTATCCGTAAAATATCTAATTTACACTCTGCCTCACTGCTGGGAGAATTTTACACCCTTCCCAGAAAACCCTCAACCCTTTTTTGTGCTCATTACTGTTCAGGTTTAAAGGAATTATTTCTCAATGAAAGATGCCTCACTGAGAAGCTGCATGAGAAGACAGACTGCAAGGAGACACTTTCTGTTTTTGAGTCCCAGCCACAGACTTTGGACTTCACAATCTTATCAAGATGTTCAGGACAATAGAATGTCTCTAAAAGGTAAGCCAGGCCTTGAAGTAAGAGAACAAAGCCTATGATGTCAAGTGGCAAAATACAGGAGCAAAAGAATAGTGGCTTAAGGGAAGGAGAAAAATAAAATGAGCTATCATCAGGTTGTCAGGTTTACAGTTTTATGATCTGTACAAGCTTAATAGAGTTAAACAGAGTGGAAATCCATACCTTTGAAACTGCTGTTGGAATGCATATTGCCTGATGGGGTTAATTGAGGAAGGCCTGAATTCTGTGAGGTCTTAATAGTGCCACTTAAGTGGGTAAAATATCTATTCATTGTTATGTTGACAAAATAAAACAATTAAAGCAGTAGCTCACGGCTGTACTCACACACTATCTGCTGTATGTTATCTTATGCAACTTCAGAGTGTTTTTCTTTATCCTTCCTGCGTGCTGGGGCTGTCAAACCACCCCTCTCCCACTTTTCTGGTCCCTTTTGTAACTGGAGACACTGTTTTCCTCTCCTCCCCTCTCTCTGCCTTCAGCACTGTGTTCTGTTCCTCCCTGTCTCTCACCATAGACTGTGGAGTGTGTTATGTTTTGGAGTTCTAGTTGTGAGAGACAACACCTGCTCATAAAGCTCTGGAAAGCCCTTGGCCAAAGCTATTGGGATGTCATATCTATCATTGGTGGCTTTGAAAGTTTACACCAATTTGATATAGAGCTATTGATGCAAAACCTTTATTACAGGACGAAATTTTAAATTTGAGAAACATGGGAACAAGTATGGCTATAATATTTTGGGGAGGAAGGAGGAGACTTTTATTGTTTTTCTCAGCTGACAGTTTCAGTTTTGACTTTTTTTCTCCTTATTGGGCCCGTTCTGCTAATGCTTCCCTAGGACATACTATAAAATTATAATTCTTAAAGCTCCCTAGCTATGCAGTCATATTTAGACTTTTGGAAACAAGCAACACATCCTTAAGGGCTCTTAAGTACACTAGTGATAATGTTAACTGAAGCAGTGAGAGATCTTTCCTTTCTTGGCTAAAATATTTCTGCAGGACAGTGCCACAGCCTTGGCTGTATTCCATCAGTCTCATCTTCCCTGGCTCACTGTCATGGCTTGCTAGTCTGGAACAAAGCTCCCAGATATGTTGCAAGAAATAAAAAATCTTACAGAGAAAGAGAGTTAATGACCACAGTCAGAACTATTAATACCAAGCAAAGCCGAGTTAAAGGAACATGTGGCAGATCTTCACACTGGGCTCCCTTTGTGACTCTTTGATCCTGCGCAGCTGTAGAACAATTCAGAGCAGTAACACCTGCTGTAAAACAGCTCAGCGACTGCGCTAATTGCTTAAATGAGGAACAGCAGCATTAAATAACACGAGGGTGACCACACTGTTTCTGCCTTCAGTCATTCAACATGAGATCAAACACTAAGCTCTGCTGCTGAAATGCAGTGAGAAGGAACAGGAGACCTGGCACTCATGCTGTACTTAGGGCTTGAGTCTCATCTAATACCCTTGGGGGAAGAATTTGAGCATAACTTAAAGGCATTTGGGGTGTTTGGGGGCCATCTTTCCTGTGTTTCTATCAGTACATATTCTGATGGATGTATTTGGGGTCTGGAAGGAAGCAGGTGTCTGCAAAACCTTAAATGCACATCAGCCAGCCCCAGGTTTCTGAAGAAGGAGAGTCAGTGAAGAACTGTGAAATAAGCTTTTTACAGACAAAACTTCTGGCCAGAAGGAGTTTTCTGGGTAACAGTTTCCACTCTGCTGTAAGAAGCCTTTAGGCAAAGAGACCTGTGAAAATTTTTGTCTGAGAAACAGAATGGTAGGTGCTGAACTGAACTACATTGAAAAGTGTAATGGGCACCTATCATGGATGTGGATACTTATTGTCCAAAACACAGGCCATTTTTTATTATGAAATTAAGGTAGGTTTGAACTAATGGAGTGGGATGTTACTATTTGCTATTTGCAGATCTGTAACAGGCAGCCTTTTGTCACTCTCAGACATTGCAGGTGTTTTCACTGTAAAGATCTGGGGGATGCAAGAAGATGGAGACTAATTTGCAGGTCTTACCTAAAATAGCTGTGTATTTTAGGCATTCTTTCCAGTGTGAGACAGTGATAAATTAGAAATCCCTGCCCTGGTAAGGCTTGTTAGTAAATCTGATATGCAGTTAGCTGACAACTCTGATGCATGGTGTTTCAAACCCGCTCTTTGGAAACCCTGCCTTCTGCCCACCTCCCACCTCCCTGTGAGGAAGTATATCCATCAAATTTTACATGGGATGGCTCATATTGCTACCTGGATGATAGGAACAACATTTTCTGCATTAGCAACTCTCAACAGATAATGTCTTGAGGATTGAGAGAGGGAGATTAAGTCTGAATAAATATCCTGTGTTATTCATATTTAATCATTTTACTTAGACACTGTCTAATCAGTCAAAGCAACAACTGTTACTGACATACAGGTTTCATAAAAACATATACTAAACTGAAGCACTAAGCCTTGTCCCTTTATATTCATGTCGAGCCTATAAGCAGACCTCAGACAGAACAAACTGACTTAGAAATAGAAACTGATGGCTGTAATGAAAGAGCCATATTACCAAGGAATGACAAACAGGAAATTTGGACAGGTCTACATTGCTGGAGGAAGGGGGAAGGAGAAATTGTCCTGTTAGTAGCTTGGTCTGGTAAATAGTATATCTTTGTAACCCTATTAGCTTCTGAGTTGGGACAGATTAAAGGTGTGAAACCTATTTGCCCAAGCATACATGTTTTAATGTCACCACCTTAGAGTCTTTTTCCCTCCTTCATAAATACCAACAGGATGGGGGGAAAGGAGAAAGCAGCAGCAGGAGAGGGGATGGAGAGTAAAATGTTTCTGTTTCTCTGGGTACAGAACTACAATACTTGGCAAAAGGCTGGGAAGCAGCATTTGAGGGAGAGAGGGAGGAAGGAAACAGAGCAGATGAGCTGAGAGGGGGACAGGGATGGGGATTTGAAAATTTCTAGAAGAGACAGAGCAGATATATTGCTGATGTGCTGTAAGTAAAGAGCACCATAACCAGTTCGGCTGAGGTGAGCTGGCATGTGCTTTCACAATGAAATTTGGCTCCTCCATCACAGGAAATATTCTGTGGTTGCTGCCCCATCATTTAACTGCATGGCATTCTACTTAGGACACAGCAAGCTGTTCTCTACCTTTAGAGACAGAGAGTACGTGTAGCAATGCCTTGAATGTTTGCATTGTAGCAGAGAGTAGAAAGCCTCTCCACTGCAAGCATTAGCAATGCAATTTCATAACTATCTGTTCAGACAGTGCACAGGAGCTTGAAAAACAGCTTGAGACACTTTTTTCCCCCTGGGAAATGCCATCCGAGAATATGTTAATCTGACAAATATGCGAAAGGCTGTCCCCTATTGGTGAACCATGAAGAAAACCACCTCCTTTTTTTCCGGGTTTGTGAGATGTGCTCCTCCCTGCCAAGACTGGAGCAATCCTTACTCTCTCATCAAACCAGACAGCTGAAAAGTATGGAGACAGTGTGCTGCCTCCTTCGACTTGCAACGTGAATTTGATATTATCTGTACCACCTTTGACAATGCACTTGGAATTAATAAGAGGAGAAATGTCTTATTTGATTATATTTGACCATGAACATTGATCAGTTGCATGCAATTTTGACTTCAGATCTGCATGTCCAAAGTCCTTTCTAAAAAGGGCAAAATATTACCCAGAGATACATGGGAGCTTGTATTATCTGAGTCTCTGAAAAGATACTCTCGGGGGAAATGAGTGTACATCTGGGAAATTAAAATCATTTGCTATGAAACTCTCAGTGAGAGACGGACAGTATCAGAAGAGAGATCCCCAAGACATCAATCCTTTGCCCATTCTCTTTTCATTGCCTCTGTGTTAGCTCATCCTACTTTCATATGCTTGCATTAATTTCTGGCACACTAGAAATTCTGTCAGTCCTCTGAGGGGACCGTGGCAAAACCCGCTGTTCCTCATTATCTCAAGTGGCACAGGAGGCATCTGACTTCCCTATCTGTAGTCTGAAAAAACCCACGGAGACTATACAGTCCTCTAGTCCTTTTTCAGGCTTCGTTTCTGCCACAGGAGAGCTGCTGTGGCCTTGTGTACAATGATAATTTGGCATCCTTAGGGCAGATAAGGATTTATCAGGCACTCAGAGTCAGGTGAGCCAAGAGCTCTACACAGTACTCTGCTTGAAGGCTCTGCTTTGGATGTTGTCTGTGTCTCCTAGGTTGGAATTCCCACCAAGAATGCTGTTAAAAGCTCTCCAAAGGCCTGGTTGTTGGTTCAGACCGTCACATCCTCAGTGATGGCCATGTCTAGTCCGTGACTGGACCAGAGCCTCAGGTTTAGCTGCCTCCAAAAGCTCTGGAGCTTCCATGCACCAAAACTTGTCCACAGATTGAAGCAGCACAGAACTGCCCTGCTTCACTGAATGAAGCAGTTCTGTTCACAGGTACTTTGTAGGATGATACTGGAAAGCTTTCTACTGTTATTGCTTGTATCTTAAATGGGTAGAGATCATTGCTTGCCAGTTTTGGCCCTTCCTCTCACCCTGTTTCTTGGGCTAGGGTAGATCGCCCAAATTTGGTCTATCCCATGATGCTCAGATAGTCCAGCACTTTTCACTGCTGAAAATAATTTAAATTAGAGTGAAAAAAAAAAAAAGAAAAGCAGAAAAGAGATGCTTATTATTGCATGTAGCAGGATAGTGCTCTGATGTCTGCTCTAGTCTAGAGCTTGTGATAACTCACACTGCTCAGCTGCATGGAATCTGTGAACTCAAACAGCACACAGGCTCAGGCAACTCCTCTTCTCCTAAAAGACAGTCAGGATTGCCACAGTCCCCACACCCCTCAGAGACTTCAGTGTACTGAGGCAGATTTGCATGTCCTGACAGGTTTTTCTTGGCTGTCTCTCAGATTCATCATTCCTTTATAAAGGGCAATAGCTTTTCCTACCTCTCACCCTGTAACCTTCCTCTCTCCAGACACCCAAAGGGTCTTGGATGGCATTTCCTGGAGGGAGTAAAGTGTCTTAAGCTGTTTTGCAATAGGTTGTTTTTTGGTTTGTTGGGTTTCTTTTTTTTTTTTTTTTGGAACTGGAGAAGGAATAAATGTTTCACAAAAGTGACTGGGTGGGTGGACGGGGGAGCCTGAATACAAAATCCACTTGTTGATTGGGATTCTGGGGTGGGAGTAAAGGAAGAAAGCATTGCAGGGAGTATTTTCAAGCTCTTAAGAACATGTTTTTCCAAGTGCTGTTCTTAAGCATAAGACTTTTAATAATAAGAGCACAGTAGGGTAATATAAATGACACAAAAGGCACTCTCATTGCAAAGCTGAACAGTTTGTGCTTTAGTAGATTTTTATGATAAAAGAGACAAAAGGAATGAAAGTTTTTTCCTTCTCAAAAGCTACCATGCCTAGTAACATCTTTTACTAATAAAAAGAATTCAGCCTCTCCCACTTCCTGAGATATGTTCTCACCCAATTAAAGTCCTCCTGCAGATCTGTGGACCTATTGACAACTTGTTCCATGTCACTAAACTTGGTTTGCTGCCCTGTTACAGAAATTACAATGCAGTGTTTCTTAAATGCTCTTAGTGTTTATAAGTGGCAGAGGAGAGGGCATTTTGCAGCCTCTCAGCCTCCTACCTGGGATCTTCATTCTATCTATCCTTCATCTTCCTCTTTGTTTTCCCTTCCATCTTGTTTGTCAGCAGCAGGGCTTAGCTACCAACAGGAAGAGATTCAGTTTTCTTTTGTATTGTAGCAAAACAACTGTTGTTGTTGTTGTTTGCCTTTCATTCTTTTTGCCAATTTGCCCGAGGCAGGCTGGAGGTGAGGAGCTCTGAAGTGTGCAAATTTGCCACGAAGAAACACAGAAAGAGGTTGGAGTCTGTGAGCACATGGAGAGGGAAATGAAACTGTGGGAAACAGTAACCAGCATCCCTTAACATGAAATCGGTCTGTGAAATCTTGATGGGAAGAAGGAAATCCTTTTCTGTGCAGAACACTGGGAGCCTGACTCTAGTTCAAATAACGAAATCCTCTCAGAGTAGACGTGTAGATAAGCTGTGCAAGCAGCGTTAATGCCAACTATCGTTTCAGCTGCAGCCCACCAGCTGGTGCAGGCTGTTTGTAAATCTGAGTGCGCCGTGGAAAGCGAGGCAGTGTCTCCCATCAGCAGTTCAGTCACCTTCTCACACAGGAGTATGGAATCCAGATTAAACTGGCTTCTTGCCTTTTTTGGCAGAAACAGTAGGAGCAGAGACTGTCGCAAGTTCAAAAAGCTGACTGGTTAATGTTGTGTCCTCCTCAAGCATGGCAAAGTCTAAGGGTGAAACCACATGGCCTTAAGGATAATGTATGACCTTAATCCCACTAGAGGGCTTTGTAGCCATTTCCCCTCTCTCACAGACCGTGTGAAAGGCTTGGGTGGGTATCTGGTACAGTTTCTGTGAGCCACTCAGGTGTGGAACTCCCACTGAAATCAGGGGAGAAGCCTTAAATAGTATTTTAGGAGATCTTCATGATTTATTTTTGATATATAAAAGAGAAATGATAAAATTTCCAGGTTTTTTTCCCTGTTTAGATCTAGATGTTCCTTGCTGAACGAGCTTTTTCCAGCACGAGGAGATCCCATCTTTTGGCACCACACTAGTTTTAGGCACGGCTCTACTCTCTGGACAGAAAGGCCAAAGCAGTTTGTAGCCCTTGAGTCACCAGGATCTAGCACAGCACTGGCAGCAGAACAGTTCATCTCTCTGCCCAGCTGTTGAATCCATTCCTGACCACACACCTGGTACAACAACCCTGGGTGGATCGCCCATGGCTCTGTACAAAGGCATGCACAAAGGAAAGAGCTGTACCTTGCTGTGTGGCTCCAGGCCAGCCCGCTCTGCAGCACGAGACAGAATTCCTAATACAGTATTACTTCGGTCTTTGTTGCATTTCTCTGATTAAAAGCAAACCTTTGTCTCTGCTGGACGCATTTGTTATTGCTAGTTCACTGGCTAGTGCATATACAGCTGGTTTTAGCCTCCATTTAAAATGCAGGGAGTTTAAGCATTACGTGTAGAATACAGCAGGATAAATAAAGACATACTTGAGCAAACATACATTTAGTAATTTATTTTTCTACCAGCAGTTTTAGAGAGCTGTGGGGTTTGTGATTTTTTTTTTTTTTTAAATCTAATCCATTCAGTCAGCGGTCTCTAGAGTAAAAGCTTCTGCCTCAGCTTGGGGTTGATGCTTGGTCGAGCCTTAGAGCTTCATGGTTTTTTGACACTGCACTAAGTCTGAAGCTTTGATGTCTGAGGCTGCTGCCTGCACAGCGTAAATCATATTTTAAAGTTTATTGGTACAAAGAGTGCCTTTCCTCAGACATACACATGTGCATCCATACACAGCATCTTTCCACTTTTTTTAGCTACCTACAAGTTTCCGTAGGATTAGAGGATTCTTTCAGTTACTATTCCCACACGGATGTTGCCATCTTTAATTGAAAGCTCGCAGTGTTTGTGGGCTAAGGTAATACATACTTGTGCTTAGCAGTGCTGGTTGAGGGTCAAAAGAGAAAGGAAAATGTTTTTCTCACTCCATTACCATAGCTGCTGTTCCTGGTCCACTTTGGCTGTGTGTAAAAGCTGTTGCTGAAGCCAGTGAGACTAAAGTGAAGGCCAGACCTGGTGCACAGAGACCAATAGTGACTTTTGGTGTGTGGATACAAACCAGACCATCTTCCATGGGCCTCCAAGGAGCTTTTTTTATGGTTGGCACAATGGCTATGCAGCTCCTTTGGCTGCAGCTTTTGCTGCTCCCCTTTTGGCTGGGTCTGAGGAGATGTGTGAGCCACCTTTCTGAAGTGTAGAGTGCCACTAGTGGGGAAGTTCAAGTCTGTGTTTCACAGGCTGATGGAGCACACCAGGACATGGGATTAGCAGGATTAGCAGGATCAGTGTCTGAGTTGTAGCTGTTCAAAGCTTTCTCCAGTGTACAGATGACTGCTGGCAGGAAGGAGACGTGGCTCCCTGTGGGAAGGGCAAGACACTGACTAAGCACTCGTTCTGTTACAGTCATTCTCTGTTCTCAAACGTGCTTTATACGAGGAGCAGAGAGTACAGTTTGCACGAGTGCCTTTGTGTCAGATGTAAACTTTCTAACAAGCTGTTCAAGCCAGTGGCACTGGTGATTGCCTTTGTGTATCCCCTGGTTTCCATCCACACAAATGAGAGCACACAAAGAGATTATGCAGGCTAAAACTCAGGCTGAATTTATTTATACAACATTGTAATTGAAAAAGCAGCACCCATCAAAATTCAGCACACCAAGTGTGGGTGAAATATGTTGTGATCAGTTCAATGTCTTTGGAGGAGGCACAGGAGGGATGGTATCGTCTGGGGGAGAAAATACAGAAGAAGGCTGGAAGTGTGAGTTTCTTGTGACAGAACAGTTCAAGTCACAGCAACTTGTTTCAGAGCCCAAGAGCCCTCAGAAACATGAGGCCAGGACTCTGAAGAGGTGACCGAGCAGAACTTCATTCCTAGCAGAACTAAAAAGACTCTTAGTGTAATAAAAAATTAAATCTAATCCAACATCACATGCAGTTATGAGGGATAATGCAGAAAATCTGCTGTTCCAGGTGTTAATTGTGGTGTGGCATTTCAGGCAAAGCCAAGGAATGTAATACCTGTCAGTGGGACTTATGCTCTTAAATCCCATCAGTGCTTTAAAAAAAAAATCCTCACTGCCACCCTCAACCATTGCAGTTACCACTGCCAACGTCACCTGCAATCTTTTGCACCTACAGGGAATCCCTGGAAGTTCTCAGGGCAAGAGATAAAGCAGAAGGTCTTTCTTCTCCTGTTATTTTTAATAAAACTCTTTATCAGTCATTCTTTAAAGAGCTGAGGTACCCTCTCACACCTACTGTCTGCAGTTGTCACCTAGAGTAAAAAGCCAAGTATTCAGGCTTTTTCTCTCTTTCTTCAGAGTAGCTTCAGAGTGCTCAGGGAGAAGTATATTGAAATACATTAGTAACACAGAAAACCTCCTCCACCTACTCTATCATCTCTGTATTTTTCCTCCAGCTTCTATTTATCATCTATGTATAGATTCCCTGAATGAACAAAATTCTTTAAGAATTCATGATTCAGGCTGTAGGGCCAGGAGGTAACTGGGGGGAAGGAAAGAAATGGCAGGCAAAACGTAATTAATTGTCCATGCACTGCTTTCCCTCAGCCATCTATACAGCTCTTTCCTTTGGAAGTGGAAATGCCTTGGTATAAAGGTCAAGGTATTAGTGCACTGGGCAGGATTCAGACAACCTTTTTTCAATCTCTGCTATTGACTCCCTGTATGACCTGAGGTAGGTCCCTCATTTCTCTCTGTCTTAGATCTCTATCTGTAAAATAAGGGTAAGTGTATTTCCTTCCCTTTTTCTGGTCTATTTGTCAGCTCTTTAAGCCTTGGCGTTAGGTGTGGATGCAAACACACCCACACCTATGGCTCTCAAAGTATAGTGACAGGAATGCAAATATGTAAGACTGTATCTGAGCTTCAAAATCAGCAGTTTATCTGCTCTCTACTACTGATTGTTTTTCTTATTTGTATCCTTCTTTATCCTTTAAAAACTGTCATTTTAGAACAGCAAACTGGCTATGAGCCCATTAGTATAGAGAAGGAGTTTGTGATGATCTTAAGCCACTTTCAGACCACTGAAGATGGGAATAAACTTCCCAGCAGCACGTTCACTTGCAACTGCAGCTTTGGGTAAGGTCTTTCTTTAGGAAAGCCTTGCTGGCCAGTGTTTACAACAAGGCACTGGACTACAGGGATCACAGACTGATCTGGTATTGCATTCCCTGTCATCCTCAAAGGTACTGTAAGAAAATGTAGCAGAAAAGGGTATACTATTTAAATTCACAGCAGTAACAGCAGTAAAATGTTTAAATGTCCCCACGAACCAGCTTCTTAATATCCTGTCAATGCTACTTCTCTCACACCCCTGCTGTAACCGAGAGGAGCAATCAGAGAGACGCGGATTTCCGCAGCAAAGCCGGCCAAAGACGTGTTTTCCCCCGGCCAAATCCCACCTCCTTCTTGCAGTTCATCACCCCTCAGCTGTGTTGATACAACAGTTTATTATTAACATTATTTTCAGACGGTTCATCTCAGGAATCCAGGCTAGGGCTCGGCCCCACAGTCCTGGTGGCACAAGTGAGGCGTGTCGGACGCGGGGTCGGGAGGGGACGTGCAGCTGGGGAGCAGGGGCTTGTGAGGCTGGGCTTGCTGCTGTGCCAGGGTGCAGTGCAATGACCCAGGTCCCACTGCGTGCAGCCTGATGTCCTGTTTGCTGCATGAGAATGAGTGTGTGTGCTTTCCTAAGAAGCTGGGTGCACAGTGAGTTCCTGAGGTTTTCATGGCACAACATTCCTTGGGAGAATGTGCTAATCCTAATGTTCATCTCACAGTGTGTAGGAGCTGGAGTCAATGCTGGGAAATATGAAACTTGTGGCACACTGTGATAATGGGGGCATTTAACACAGACCATTGAGAAATCGTAGTCAGGGGAATCAAACAAGGAAAACTATATGAGATGACTTTCCATGAGTTTTTATTTTCCTTTTGTTCTTCTTTAGAGGGTGAATGAATGGGGATGGCGGCTCAGTTTCTGGCTCGTAAGATATAATTTTAACAGTGATCTTACTAAAACATTGTTGAACCTCATTATGACGCCCGAGTCACCAAAACTGACTCCAATTTGTATGCTTGTGCAGAAGCTTATGCTAGGTAGAAGCAGAGCATTTATGGTCTCCAGATGGCAGCTGTTTTGATATATGAAGGTCACATCTTTTTAGATCCGTTTGCTTTGTATCCATAGACAAACTGGTTGAGACCTGGGGCTTCTTGGAATCAGAAGGAATGGATAATGAATAATGGAACCTCCACTTCCACGCAGGAAAAGTGGTCTGTGAGCTAATAAAGGACACACCTATCGATCAACAGATTGGCCAATGCCAGCAAGCACTTTTTTAATCAGGAAAATAAAGCCATACCTAGGGATACATGCTGTGAAAATTACCATCAGAGGGAGGAAGGAATTAACTTCACAAGGAGAACACTGATAAATTTATTCTTCCCAACAAAAATTGTGAAGATAATCCCATTAACAACCTTCTGTTTCTGCTTCTCTTAGTATTAATTTTCTCTTTCTTAGTTGAAAATTTAGGAGAGCATTTAATCTCTTACAAATTATATAGAATTTTATGCCTATTTGTCTACTTACTTCCATTAGCAAGGTTAGAAAGAACTTTTTGTCAGTTATGTCATTAATCCCAGGCTTCTAGGCTCGATTCGACTATTGTGCATAGAGTAACTTCCAGAATCTATTTGAAAATGTATATATCCATGCTTTTTTTGAACAGAAAAATTGCTCAGCTTTCTGAAAATGTGTGTGCATAACGTCCAGCTTCAACCTCACAGGTGGAACACGAGAACTTAAAGTGACAGAATCAAAGCCCAGCAGAAAAGAGCAGAACAAGGCTGGATTCTCAGAACTGACTAATGATAAGAGGGGCCTAGAAGATCTGGCTTTCAGCTAGCTTTGAATGTCTAACCTCTGAAGATTTAGAAGCATTTAAGATGTCTCAAACCTGAGCCAAAATTATCTTCAGTCTGAAGTTTGCTCATTGACTGTTCTCCTCTCTTTTGGGCTGATGACTTCATTTGTCCCACAGGTCCTTTAACAATGCATTTCCATATCGTGCCTGTGGTCCTTTCATCTCGCCTCATTTCCTGAGAGTGCTAAACTACTTGGAATTCCTTTCTTTTTCCAATTTGAGAGTTCAAAGTATGGATTTGTAGCAAATTATTCCCGATGAGTGGTTTCATTAAAAGAACAGAAGGGAAATTGTTCTAAAAACCTTCTGTGTTGAAGAGAAGATGGATAGTGAAATAAAGTACAGCCTCAGACAACATTGAGAACTTCCCAGAACTGTAACACATTGTTTTGTGTAGAATTAAGTGGATGGTTTGGACATGCTGCTATACCTCTTTGCTGAAATTAAGATGAGCTCCACTACTAAACACAGTGCCCTTCCCTGTTCACAGTGGGGATTTTCCAGTGTGGTAACAATGGTTCACTAGAGATAGGACAATTTCTCCATGAAGATCATAGACATAGGGGCAGAATTTTAGTGCATCTCAAGCCTAAGAGATTCATTAAGAGATTATTCGTACAAGAAAATGCAATGTTTTCATGCATTTTAGTTGTTGAGCATGCAGTACAATTTCTTCCAAGATCCCTGGGGAATTGTAGCTGTACACCAGTCAATAAACACAGCGGGACTTCCTAAGCCTGTGATGCCATCAGCCATTGTCTTCATGAAAGACATGTAGCCTTGTGAAGATTTTAAAATTATTATTTAGATATGGTCAGATTAATTCTACTGTATCTAGAAGGCAAGACTAAACTGGGAGAGTCTGGTGTGTATAAAGCTTAGAAGAAAGAAGAGAACCTGTCACTGGGTCAGACTCAGAGAAGTCAAAAAAAAAGGGCTGTTAATAATGGATTTTCATGAGTTAACCTTTTATCTTGTCATTTTCAAAATGCTGTCATGTAACATGAGTTATGTGCTACCAGATAATTTTCCTAAAGTGGTTGCAGCACGCACCAAAGATAGTTGCACTCTTTGTCTGGACTATCATTTTAGAATACACTTTGTCTTCCGTAGGATATAGCCACTCTGGGAATCTTTTAGAGACACAATTCACAGCAGACAAACCATCTCGTATGTGTAGTCATGCAAAGTGAAATAAAACAAAGTAAGAAGGAAGGCGTCAGTCGACTTTAAATGTATCCGAATTCTTTCTCCCAGGAGAAGGCAAAAAGGCAGTGGTTCTCATCTTGCTGTAGCTTGTACAACACTTACAACACTGATGAACACTTGTTCATGTTCTGCCTGATTTCAGTGGAAATTCCATGGGGCTTCTGGGAATTCTGAAACCCTCAGATGAGGAATTCATGGAGGCTTACCCACTACAAGGAAAAGACACCTAGCTCAGGCAGCACTGCTTCAGCACAGAAACACAACGTGACCCAGCCTGGCTTTGGCTACAGCCCTGTGGTTTGTACTCCTCTGAAGGGCACAGTATGAATATGAACCTTTTTGGGCCAAGTAGGGCCTGATCTCTGGGTTTCCCACATTTTGCAGATGTCTTCACGAAATGGAAATTAGTCAATGGAGGCAGCACTGTTTTCCACCAACAACCTGGGCACAATTGAGATGTTTTCGCATCTAACTCTGAAGTGTGAAACACTTTAGGTTGGAGACAGGCACCTTTCTGCTCCACCCAGGGAGATTTCCAGCATGCAAAAGTGCTTAATGAGCTCTGGAGCCCAGGATGAAGGTGCTCACTGAATTAAATCATCTTTGGGACTACGCAGTGTAGAGTAAATACTGTACATCATCATCTGAGAGGCTGGCTCCTAACTTCAATTTAATCCCTATTTAGACTGCTTGAATCTTTATGTTCTCATCCATAAAATGGATTTAACAGCATTTTCCTGCCTTTCAAGGCAGCTGGGTAAGCACACAAAGATATGTGCCTTAGCACTAATGAGCTCTTATGAGTACTGTAAATGAGAATCATCTAGATTAAAATGATACAGGGGCTTTTCTTTATTTTGCTGAAAATAACTGAATCTCTAAGGTCACTTTTGAGGATTTTTTTCAGTGGAAACCTTTATATTTTGTGCAGGAAAGAGTGGGGCCAGAATCCATCAAATGTAAAGGTGTGTGTATAAATATGCATAGAGCAGTCCAACATTTTCACCCTGAGGAACTACTGTATAAAATATTTTACTATCTTTTATTTTGTTTTATTTTGTATTTTAATTTTTTCACGGCAAGAAGTGTCTAGTAGAGTCAGCTGCACTAGGGAGAGACCTCAGATTGCTGTCTTTGGGCTTTGGACACCAAAAGTAATGGAATAATTCCACAGAAAGAGAAGGTTTTACGAGAGAAGAAAAGAAAATCCGTGTTTTGTACACAAATAATTTAATCCAAACCCACCAATTATTACACTATGATATGTGCTTGTAGACTTTGACTAGTAAGAAGCATGGCCACATCTACTTTTTGGACAGAATGTATTTGTTGTACAGAAGAGGGGGCAAGCATGAGCTTGAACTGCATATGTAAGAGCAGAGGTACAGAGGAGCCGTTCCTCTCACTCCTGCTTTGTCTTTTGCCCTTTACTCATGGGTGTATGCCTTGCTATGCTTGTGCCTGTTCAAAGGAATAAATTCTTCACTCGTGGCAGGATCACAAAGCCCCAACTCCAAGAAAGAGAGGAGTATTATGGTATAAAATGACTTGAATTTTAAATTGTTACTTAGGCTTGAATCCAATGGACTTTATTGCTTGCAATTAGAAATTGAACATAGTACTCTCTTCTTGGGTTGTTTTTTGTTTTGTTTTGTTTTGGGTTTTGTTGTTGTTCTGTTGATTTGGGTTTTGTTTGTTTTTTTCCTCAGGTGTTTGGAATATGATCCTTTGGAGCATCCTCTGCTGTCTATCACAAAACCAGCTGCAGAGCTGAAACCTGTGAGATGTACAAGGCAAAATGAATAGAGATTGTCATCCTTTCTGGTTTGTCTCTTCCTGTAGGATTTCTGAGGTTCCCTTGCAGCGACACCAACTGTGTGTGATTACAGTGAGTATGATTATGTCTGCATGCTTAGTACCAATTTCCAAGCTGAAGACTATGATTTTATTGTGTATTATTTATTAAGTTCCTGCTAGGCCTAATGCTTGCTTCATGAGAGATCACTGTTGAATATTTGAGCTGAATCTGTCTCATTCCACTTAACAACTCACTTTATCAGCACACTGTCCACAGCAATGTTGAACATACTTCCCAACAGGGTATATTTTAACTGTTCCATTACTTTATCAGAAGTCTGGCCCTCCTTGTTGGTAAATACCTTCTTACACCTTGGACTGAGTGCACCACCTGACAAGAGGGTCGGGGTTTCCTGTATGCAGTTCAATGTTATTTCACCACCAGCATTTCACTCTGGAAACTTTAGACTGTTCTCAGTTTTCCAAGTCAGCAATTGGATCATATTTATTTAGAGCTGGCTGCGCAAATGTATTGATTTGTAGCCTGTTATTGTTTTGTGCCTTGTATTTATGTGGTTCTAATGGACTGAAAGTGTTTCAAAACTGAAGGGGATTAAAATATAGAGCTTTTTCTCTGAGCAAGTATAGGGAATATTATAACTTGAAATCTGTTCTAAAATGTGAATTTACAGCATTTATATACTGTTATTTTAAAGCTAGAGATACTGTGCCATTCAGTAATTGAATACAAAGCCATGAAAATAGTAGAAAGAAATTAAGGTACAGAGAGGAAACAATGAAGCTGGCAAGACAAACCCTTGTCAAATGTGAGGAATGAGCTTTGAAACAAGGTCTGACTTTGCCTCAGCACCACTTGCTTGGTCTAATAACCTCACCCCCCAGCCAGATGTCACCATATGGCCGGTGACAACTTTCAATTAAAGGCCTTTGGTGTTTATCATCTCCTTTTACATATGGATAGAAAGCAGTTCTATGACCTGCCCCTTGCACCCAAGAGGTTTGTGCTCCTTCTTTAAAAGATATGTGTGCCAAGACTCACTCCCATCCTTGGTGCTATAAGTTTCCAAGCCCAGTTTTAGTGTTTTGAACCTTTGTTCAGCCACTGCCAGCTCTGAAAACTGGGTTGAGCCTGCATCTCCAGCAGCCCCTAGGTACTGAGGGTGGGTTCTGGAGAAGCTTAGGGCTCAACTCTTGACAGTGCTGAAAATGACCCTGTGCAGTGGATTCAAGCCTCACAGCTGCTTTGGCTGCCCACTTCTGCAAGGGGCACTTTCAGGGCATGGCTACACAAATGTGAATGTTGTGCCCTGCATCTCAGCTATGGAGCAAGGAACCCCCTGCATTGTGACAGCACCAGTCACACCTACCAAGGAGTCCTGGCACCCTTAAGGAACGAGGGACAGATGCTAATGATCCAATCAGCTGCTCATCCTTGAGATTGCATAATGATTATACAACAAATTTGATTATAGGAGTTACTATGTGTTTTAAGTTAACTTTTATGCATGGCTGGGCTTTACCAGTAATCCTATACAGTGCCTGTATCCAAGGCACCATTCAGTGGCTTCTTGCAAATCCCTGCAAAGCAATTACTGTCCTTTCTACATATTCTGGAATTGTCAGTTTCAGGTGCAATTAAAGTAAAATTGCTTTCAGTAGGTACTTGGCTGCGATGACTTTTGCTGGTCATAATTCTCTCTACACTATGTTGTTTCTTCAGATAAAAATTATATTTCTCTTGTGCCCTGGAATCTCAAGCTCATTTTTGACCTGAAGTATCCTCAGAGAGTTGTAAAACTAAGATGTTATAACTGCACATTATCTAGTAATGAACATTGTGAGAGTCAGGCCAGGAAGATGAAGACAAGAGGTATGAATTAATGTTTTAATAATCTTCCTCAGATCAGTGCAAGTCACACACGCAAGGATCCCAGTAACTGCTGGTGAGCAATGCAGCTCCTCCAGTATGGTCTGATATTGCTGTATAACCCTCCAAGGAGATGGTACTCAGTGTCTGCAGAGACAGATGGTCACTCAGCTACCAGTAAAGTTTTGACCTTGTCCCAGCACGGTGGTGCAACTGTGTACTTTGGACAGAAGTGCTGTTTAGAGTGCCACAGCTTTTGCTGAAGGTGTAGGAAGCTCATTAGTTTATTTCTACTTCTATTTAATCCTAGGCTGTGCAAGACATTCTTTTGTACTGATACACGGCGTCCCCCATTTTTATAATGGAAAGCAAAGACGTGTCCCATTTCAGATTAAGATTTGAATTGAAACGCATCTGTGACTCATGCCACTTGGTTCTGCAGGGCCAGGGCAGGAAACCTGTGGAAGCAGCATCTCTGACTGCACCATGCTGGTGTTATCCTTCTCCAGTACAGGAGCAAACCAATATGAGACATTTTGCAGACCTGCACAATGCCAGTCTTCCCACACACCCATGTGTGCTGCCAGTCAAGATCTGCTGGGATTCTTCCATGGTTGAAATAACCAGAACAGTGTCTTGTTCTTGCATTTTAGAATACAAAGGATCTCCAACAACAGTGCAAAGACTGCTTTAATATCTCAAAGCAGAAACCCCGCACACTACAGACCTATATCCTAGAGAAAGAGGTTTAATAGATTAAGAGGCTGTCTTCTGGCACTGTGCAAGGTGTTGGACTTGCCTGAGTCATTCCTTGAACACAGCTTTTCCCTGGGAAAAACACCTTGTCTGGTTTTAAAGATTTTGTTCAACGGTGGAGAACACAGTACAAATCTTGTTTACTTGTTCCTGTGTTTACTTACATTCTCTGTTAAAAATACGACACATTTCTATGCTGACTGGTCTAGATTTAACAGCCAGCCAGCCTTGTTAAAGCTTTGTCTATGGATGGAAAAAATTCTATTTATTTTCTAATTTCTGCTCCTTGTTAGGTTCCCAGAGTCAGTGTTCATGACAACACACAGTGGGTTTGTGATGAGATTGCACTGTTAGGGATGTACTATTAGCCATGCTTTTCACAGACACTTAGCATCACCCTTTTGCCTCTTCTTGGAACTATATAAAATTTTTCAGCACCAGTTTGATAAGATTTACTGCAAAAGGACAGTACAGCCCCAGATGGCTTCCCACCCAGTGCGTTCAAAAGTGGCAACAACTTCCATGTGTGTTACTATAAATACAGCAAAAAAAACTTAAAAGGATTTAATCTTGTATTTTTAAGTGCCTGACTGCTGTGAGATGGGTGCAATGCCACAGAAGTAGTGCTCAGAAAAGCCAGTGTGCCTGAGTTGACCCTATTCCTCCATTTGGTTGGTCCAGAAAATATGGTTCAGTACAAAAGGGAGTACATTTGCTGTGCCTGTACCAGATACAGCTTTCTCAGATATCAGTAAACCAGAAAATTGGGAACAGAAGGAAGTTAGTAGAGAAACTTATCACTGCAGCCTCCTTTGTTTTCTTTAATATATCCTCTTGATATGTTCTGTGTTCAGAGCTACTTTCCAGTTTGTCAGTCACCATTAGTCCAGCTCCTGTTGTTGGGTGTTTAAAAAAGTCACTTAACCAGTAAAAACCTGAGCCAAGCTCCGAACGAGCATCTGGCTGTGGTTGTTTGGATGTGTCTGTGAGTAATGCCAAGCTACAGGAAAGCCAAGCCAGTATTCAGACATCAGTTTTTTGGAAATGGGATGTGTTGTGTTATTTATCTTCTGTATTAACGGAGAGGGCCTGGCTTTTGTTTTTTAACCTTGTTGTTTCAATGCCAGAACAGTAGAAATATAACCCAAGTTAAAACAATAGCTCTTAAAAGATGTGATTTTTTTTTTTCATCCCCGTTTAGTAAGCAGCCTTGGTAGTGTCATTTCATATAAAGAACTGCAAAGTCACAAGGTCCAGAAATACAATAATTCCAGGAATGACAAAAAAAATGACCTGCTTTGTCTTTTTATTGACTATAACTGTGGTGAAAAAGACCATTCTGCATCCTCAGCCGTAACTAGTTAATTACTTTCTGTTGTTTTTTGTAGATGTTTCTAACCAACATTAAGTAAAATGTACATTGTGGAACAAACCATCCATACAGTATATGCCATAATTACTGTTTAGCAATTTCACACTAGCAAAAATTTATTAAAACTTCACGACTCATTAATAGTAAGTGATCATAATCGCTTAATAGAAAAGGAAACTGAGCTAATGATAGAAGTGCTGATTAATGTTTTTGACCTTAAGACAGGAAGTCAAGTGAAATTAATGTCATTGGGTGTTGAAAGTTAAGTTATTATCAAGTGTAGGTAGCCTGTAATCAAAAGAGAAAACCCACAACTACACGAATTTTGGGTTCTTCATTAGAAAACTATTGCTTTTCTATACTCCAGGACTTTTCTAAAAATCTCCTTGCCACATTTCAAGTAACAAGATTGACCCATTTATTACAAAAGTCAGTTAATAAAAGGAAGTTACATAGATAGATAGATGTAGCCACTTCAGGAGGAGGTAACATAGAAATACTTAATATGCTGGCAACCAAGCAGCATTATATGTAGCTGTTTATCTCTCTTTTTTTGGTGAACAGCATTCCTTTCATGAGCTCAGGTTAAATATTTTTCAAGAGAGTAACAGCCCAGCTGACCAGTCAGTCGCCTCATCACACATCAGGTGCTTGGGCACCACTGGAGCTGACGGGACGACTGTCTTTGCAGCCAGCTGTATGCCTGGAGAGCATCAGCCTCAGCTTTGCATCTGCCTGCTTCTGATGCCCACTGGGGCTGTAGCAAGTGGTGGCATTTGAGGTGCAGCAGGCACTGGACTGCACTAGGAGGTCTTGTGGCCAAGCTCGGGCCACATTCATGTGGCAGTGTAACATCTGTGCACGGGTCCCAATCCCTGAGGTAACTCAGGTACTGGGTTGTAAATGGAAATGACTCCTACTTCAGCTGTAAATATTTTTTTGTGTGCTCTTTTTTCTTTTTTTTTTTTGAAATGAGACATTAGTTGAGAGCAGGATCACCAGAACATACTTGTTCTTAATTATGCCACAGCCCCATGTGTAATGTTTCAAGATGAAGGGTATGGAGCCTCTCACAAACTGGAGTAATCCTGTCCCACTGAAAAGGTTGAATGGAGATGCCTCAGCCTTTCACCTGAGAAGGCAAACTTCTTTCTAGATGCGAACTCAGGTTGTGAGCACTCTAAAATTCAGTCTGAACAACCTTCTCTAGATTATTCAACAACTCCCATGATGGGCAGAGACGGAGGGACCGTTTCTTCCAAGTATGAGCAGAAACCTGGCTACGTGTCAGTGAGCTTGATGTTCATTTGACATCAGTCAAAGTCACAGAGGGAAGGACAATCCCTTTCTAATAATGTCACTCAATATTTAGCCTACCTACATTTGTATTAATAATAAAGCCCTCAGGCAGTGAGTTATGTGCAGCCATTGATCTGCTCAAAACAGCACTGAAGTATTGACAAATACTGTTTTGGAGACAAATAAAAGTTAAACTGTATTTATATCCACCAGATTCTGACCTCTGACAAACAAGCAAATGGAACTGCACAGCCAGGTTAGTGCTACCTTTGAGCCTCTCCAAACCAGAACGAAGCCAGCAGTGGATTGGTGAATGCAGATTTATACTTAGATTTTTGGTTTTATACTTTTATATCTGTGTACTTTGTAGGAGACTTTCCAACTGCTTCTCTTGAAGATTTTTGTGTTAACATCTCTTCTGAAAGCAAGAGGGATGTGGCACACTTGCAAACGTAGAGATAAATACCATCTGTTTGGTTAACCTCGCTGAGAATCTTGGTGGAACGTTGTTCTTTTTTTAAAACATATACACAAGAGCAATTCAGAGACTTGAATTGCAGGTCCTTCCAAAGCAATTGACTACAAGACTTTATTTTATAATGCTACAAAGCATAAATGTATTTTTTATTAAAGACTCTGTGAACTAGGCTTTCTACCTCAGAGCAAAAGATTTTCTAGCATCCTCTTCTGGGGGAAAAAAAGCCAACAACAACCAATCCAAAAAACCTTCTGCACCAGTACTATGTAGCAACATTTCCCAGTCCCCATTTTGGCTTTTTCCTTACTGTTGCTCTGCAGCTTTCTGTAATTAATACAGATAGAAAATTTTGGCGATGCAGAATTAGGGGGTGTAATTTGTATTCAGAGCCAAAGACGACATGCATCTCACCAAAACAATGGAGTTTATTGTTACCAAAAAATTGTTTCAGGAAATCGTACTTCTGTCTCTGAACGCGAACCAGAGCTCAGCATGAAGCAGACAATAACAGAGACAGGGTTTTCTGCCAACACACAGAAGCAGTGCAAGTGTCGGGGCAGGCTGATTGCTTGGGCAGAGTGTTTTGGAGAGCTCTAGGATCATGCTTGGAAAATGGTTAGGATCACCTTTCAAAATCCCTTTCCTATGCAGCTTAGAACTCTGCTGATTTAATGGCACCCTGGAAATGCATCTCCAAGAAAACTCCAAGTGGGAACATGTCAAATTTGCCCTCTAACATGTCCATCTTCGTCCATCCTTGCTTTGAAGACGCCAAACCATTCATCTGCTTACCACAGTGTCATTTAAAATGTCTCTGCACAACTCTACCCATTTAACCGAAATTATTCTATAAATGCCATTTAAAGCAGATAACCCCACTCCTCTGGGCATCACTAGACCTTACTAACATCCATTCCTAAAGGAAGCCAGCCAGACTGCCCAGTGTGATGGGTGCTGTTCAACACACGGCAGCCAGGACAGTGGAGAGAGAACTCAGTTTCTTCATGAGGGCACTGGTGCCCTCTGCCATGACAAGAGATGGATGCTATGAGGCATCATTCTTTATTAGCAGCATAACCTAAACTGTGGAAGAAGGGCAGTGTGATACAATGGCTCATGTTAGTGCACTTTCTGGGCAGTCCCTCAGTACCAACTCACCCAGCCTTTGTCCAGGAAAAGCAGCCCTACTGCCATGAGCTCTCAGCCCAGGGGGAAATTGCCAAAGGCAGCCGACATGTGAACAGTAACAGTTAAAAGCAAGAACCCCGCCAACACTAAATCAACAAAGCAAAATCTGAAAATCAAACCCACAGATGAGGCACACTGAAGAATCCATCTGGTCATGCATAGCTGGCTGCCTAGTGATGTCAAACACAGCTTGGTTTCATCTGTCCCAGGAGAGGCTGCTCAGCAAGTCTGTCATGGAGCTGTACCTCTGGAGTGGAGGCTTCACTGCTGTTCCTCCATCCTCAGCCTCCTCTTTCACAGCGCTGGAGCTGTGGCAGCACAGAGAATGAGGGAAAGGTAGAAGGAAAGTCCAATGCTAACTCATACTGGCGAACATTTTGATTGCTTTTGTGCACCACATTCTCCAAACACATCTTTGAAATGGTTAAACGTTTGGAAGATGGCATTGCAGGAGCTGAAGAACCTGCAGCACTTTATGCACAGGACTTAATAGCAGCAGAATGACTCCTAAATCCAAGCAACCTCAATAGCTGGCCCAGGAACCCAAGCTGAGCTGTTGGATGCTGCCAAACAGAATGTGCTGCCTTCCCCTCCCACCTCCTGAAACACAGATCATCTGAGTAGGAAACGATGCCAGGACAGCTAAACATCTCCTCCTTGCATCACCCCTGCAACTCCAGACCCTCCTGGAGCTGCCAAAGCACGATGATGATTTAGCTGGAAAAGTGTTTTCGGCCCTAATTGAGCAGACCTTTCACCTTGGATTTTGTGCATCTCTACCACTCCCACCTCTCCTTCTTGCACCCTGCCCCCAAACCTTGTTTCTCTCTCTGAGCAACAGCAATTGAAATTGTTTGGCCTTAAAATGGTGGGAGGCTCTGGCCCTTTGCTGAGCAGCAGCCTTTTCACGAGTGAGTGTGATTGCTCTTTGCTCATAACATATTCATTTGTTAGATCTCAGTTTGAACATGAGTAAATGCTGAAATCATTTTCCTGGTTTCCAGTCACCAACATGAGGAAAGGCATCCTGAAAGCTTGTTTATCCACCTTCTCTTTCCTCTCCCAGCACACTCTGCATTTTCTAAAATATCCTCCTGCAAACGCTTTTGTCTTCAAAGCCTTTGCGGCTCTTCTGCTGCCATTGTGTGAAAATAGGAGTGAGCCCTTTCTTTCTGGCCTGGCAGGAAGAAGGGGTGGGATGGGCGTGGAGGCGTCTGTGCGTGCCAGAGAGTGAACAAGCATGAATAGGGCCAGCTGGCCACTCTTGTGCCCGTCTTTCCATCATTTCCATCTGATACTGCCTGCTCATTGTAATTTTGCAGGCCACATTCACTAACACAAAAAGACTAGGGAGCAAGAAAGTGAACAGATATTTAAAGGGAAAAGCTTTATTTCTTATTTTCTTAGATCATGGTAGACTGCAAAACAACAGGGAAAAATGAGATCGACCTTGTTTTCCTTTTTTTTCGTTTTTTTGCCAGTCAAGCTTCCTTTTTTTTTTTTAAATAAATCAAAACAGAAGAAAAACAACCAGGAAATTGTTCTCACAAAAACATGCTTTTTAATAAAAAAAGAGAATAATGTTTATTGAGAGGGATTGTTTTCTGGATATGTACAATACTAATGCAGGAGGATTATGCTAACAGAAAACGCCAAACATCATGGATTGACTTCCCAAGTGTGGACAGCCCAAAGAGCAACGTCCTCAGAGCAATGTCTGAGTAAGTCAACAGGAACAAGTGAACAGTGGTTTTGGTTTGGTTTTTTTTACAACAAATTACCAGCCATTATGACTGAAGACCTGACACGTAATAACCTGCAGTGAGATGTACAGAAATCCATAAGACAACATAGATTTTACACAAGAAGGTAACTGTTTGTGTAAGAATTTCCTCCAGAAAATGGAAGCATGTTCTAGACAGTTTTGGAAAAAGACAAAGAGAAAAAAAAAAAGGTGAAAAAAAGTGCAGGAAAATACTAACATTAGATATCCTCAGATCACAGTGAATGCCAGTCTTTGTGGGTCCAAATGCTACCTGTTACCTTTATCTTCACCATTTCTGCTTACCCTCAATTAATTGCTTTATCATCATGATGTAAGAAAAATTACTTTCATGTGAGCCTTCCCCTGCTACTTCCTTTTTGCTGCAGCTCTTGTCAACTTGTAGCTTACACAAAAAGTGCAAAATTCAACATACCCTCAGGTGAAAGACACATGTACCTTCCCAGCCTGAGCAGTACTAATCACAGCTAATCATTTCAGTACTAGGTAATGCTACACAAAACATCACACAAACCCTGTCAGAGCAAACTCAGCAGCAATAATTTCGGGGGAGAGGAGAACGCGGAGATTAGTAACTGCCACCAGTTAAATTTCCCACATGTTGGAGTGCTTTGAAGCAATTTCTCCCACTGCCTGCATTCTGGATTTATTTTTTGTTCTTATTCAGAAACAATGTAGGGTACTGGGAAGAGGTAAGAGGTTGATTTTAGGTATCACTTCCCAGAGAAGCGGCAATATAAAAATCAAGACCATATTTTTCTTTCAATTTTTACCTCCACTTAGTTTTCTTTTTAAGCAATGTATGACTCAGCTCAGTCCAGGTTGTGCACTCCCGGCTGCCAGATACAATTCCCTGTGAGGCTTTGTTCCACCTCTAATAACCCTTACAGACATTCCTTCTGTCTCAACTTTCACTTAAAGGTTAAAGCCTTGGTCTCACCCCAAAACATGCAGAGGATGCCATTGCTAATAACCAGGTCAGGGGATGTGAGAGGGAGACCCTGTGCTCCCAGCATTTAGGTCAGCATACTCCCAAAAGAATTGCTTCACTTCTCAAATGGGGAACACTTTCCATGGGCTAATCCACAAAGTCAAAGAAAAAACCCATAATTTCTCTCTTTTATCCTCAGTGGGACACACATTTCTCTCTCTCAGCAGTGTGCTTTCTGCAGTATCTCCTGCTAAAATAAATGTTGGTTCCCTAAACAGTAATTTTTGCATCTTCAGGCTTTCTCCTGTTTCTCCAGCTTCCTTCTGTCATATATATCCTATTCCATAAACATTACCATGAGAGGACCATGATGTTTTAATCTTATTTTGAAAATTACTCCAGAGTTTCAGTAGATTTGCTGGCTTCTGTGCTTGAAGGAGTTTACATCTCCCTGTGGTTCAATACATCTGCGGGGTTTAGCTTTTGTAGCATTTAAGCTTTGACCTAAGGACGAGTGCAGTGGCCAAAATCAACTCCTTACTCAGCTGAAGGGCCGCAGCTAGCAAGCCTGGCATGACTTATTTGTCAGCATGTAGCTCTGACAGGTTTGTTAGTGTGGGATAAGCTTCACCCCAGCTGGACAGGCCTGAGTGATGGAGCAGACACAAAGGCTTTGGAGGACAGAAGTTTGTAAGAAGTCAAATATTTTGGTATTTTGGAAGGAGAAATTTGAAGAAAATTGGCCTTAAATCTATGACTCATTTTCTTCTGGATTCTAGGAAATTCTCCTTCTGACAGATTAAAAAGCAGTGCAAAAGAATTATAGTGTTGGAATCACTAGAAGCAGGTGAAAAGGGGCTAAAGTTTGGGTATTTTAATCTCAGCAACAATTAGCTCTAATTCTATGCATGGCAACAGCTATTGGCACCTGAATAAGACAAAACAGCAGAAACTGCTTTAACTCTGGTTAAATGTGCTCCGAGGACTCTCGTGAGTAGTCTAGACAGTACCAATTTAGAATATCCTGGTAAGAAATGCTACTGAGAAATTTGTTGACTCTCTGCTCCTTTAAGATTCAGGTAATTTTTAGGCCACATCTTGAATTTGTTGCTCACACTTTTATGAATGGTAAAAAGGATGGAATATCTTGTAGGAGTTGCAGGAGTTGGCTTCTGACTGTTGAGGTGTCCACATCTAATATGCATCTATTAAATATAAACATTGCCTAGAGGCAAACATAAGAGGAGAACATGAAGCAAGGAGGTATAAAAGTCAAGATAATATGGAGTTAAAAATGGGAATTCACCATCCTCCCTGATTTTACCTTAAGAACGGGGCCATCAAAATTTCCCAAAGAGAACTACTTAGTGAGACTTTATCTATTTGACTGAAATTCCAAGTGGAAAATACATTAGAAGTATTTAAATATTTCTAATAGCTTGTAAAGAGTTTGAAAGTTTTCAATCCTATTCAGTACCAAACAAAATTTTAAATTCCATCTGGGGAATAACAACATAATGTTTTAGCTTATTTAAGTCAAACCGGTGCTAAAGAGATAAAATGGGAACTTTAAATTTCCTCCCCATTAAAGGTGTTCTTAGTTCAGTGGAGACATATTCCTGATCACACCTTTTTTCCTCAAAAGTGAAGGCTCTAATTAAAAAAGAAAACCAGAAAACCAGCACTGAAGCAAATCTATAAAGTTAAATACTGTGGAGTTGGACAAAATGACGTTCCAAAGTTAAAGAGAAGCTGAAATAGCCAATAATTGAAATGTCACAGGAAGAACTGGCTGCTAAGAAAAACCAAATATTTAAAGATGAGAAATATTTAACAAGTCACTGGATTAATTTCTCTGCCAAGTTCATCAGAACCAAATATATCTCTACTTGATGTCAGAGACATCAGGTACAATCTGACTAACCTCATGGGCATAAAACAACCCTGGAGGCCTCTTTAGCCCAGAACACTTTTAATGCAGAACAGCTTAATGCAGAAAGAAAGAATGTCAGTGAACATAATATTTTTCAGCGAGGTAGATCCACCTTGGTATTGAAGACAAAGAATTACATTTTATGAAAGAAAGTTGTAATTGTTGTATGAATAACTGCTTGTGCTTCTGGCTTTTACTGCTTGCTCTGAAGGAGCTGCTGCTGCAGCAGAATCCAGCTCTTTTATTAGAAGCTAAGTACGAGATACTCCTGTCATGTGACATACATAAGATTTATGTCCCTTCAGGGAGCTGTTCTGAGTTTTGCTCTTCTCCTTCACTGGTTTCTCGCCATATTTACTCCGTGGAAATATCACAGTGATTAGCCAACAATCGCAAATTTGAATTAAATTGAGATTTCAAGGTGACTCCTGCTCTGTTTTCTTCATCTCCAGCCTAATTGCACAGGCTTAGCAAAAGTAGATATTTTCATGTTTTCAGTCTACTGATTCGAACTGCAGGAAATTGTGAACACTCATATTAAAAATGCTGGGTCTTAGAGGGACATGATTTCCTTGGAAAAAAAATAAGAAAAAAGCCCGGGAATAGGTCTCCAGGCAAAGTCTGTCACTCTTTGAAAAGATTAAGAATTCCAGTTCCTCCTAATTCTTCCTGCCTCCTCCCCATCCTCTTGGAGGAGCTGGGATCTCAGGGAGCCAGGTCAGTGAAGCAAGGGCTGCACCCCTCACCACTGACCAAATCCCTGTATGGTCACTCCTTGGGGCTGCTGCCCGTGGGTGGTGTCACCACCCACACTGGGGCAAGGGAAACCCTCAGCTGCTCTTATTTTTGCCAATATCTGAAAGGTTCACCTTCAGTGCCTCTTTCACTGGAATAGCTTGTGGAATTAAGACTGCAAAACCTCAGCCATATATTTCAGTTCAGTCTGAGTTTTACCTTTGTGGGCACTACTTTTAAAAAGAAGCATAAACATGCTATTAATAATACTAATGACAATGGCTGTTCCAGTACAAGATGATTTGGATATGTTTATGGCAGCCCAAGATTGAATTTACACACAACTGAACTGGTTGGATTTACAACTGCAACAGTAGATCATCTCTATGTACATCTTTATTTGGACAGTCCCTGTATTATTGTTATATGAATAAAATTAATCTTTTAAAGGACTGTATAAAGCCCAGTCTAAGCTTGTTCATTAAGCACTCAACACAATATTTTAGTGACTGAAAGGGGAAAAAATTAAACAATTTGCATAATTCAGTACTGTAGCAAATGACTGCATTGACAAGGTCACCATGCTAAACTGACGTCATCCAAACCACATCCAGCTTTGAAAAACCCTCCATTGTTTGCATGGTGATGCCTGTAAAGTGTCAGACTCCTAAGGGTTTTTTTTTCCTTTCTGCCTGTTTAATAAGCAATTTTATTTTTTAAATTAGGACGTCAGTGTACTTTTAATTTACAGGACAAAAAGCTTAAGTGCTCTGTTGAGCTTGTTTGCTACCTGTAAAAACCACGGTTTTTTCCTCTACTACACCTGAACTTTATTTCCAAAGATAACTCTCATTGACTCAGATAACCAGCAGTTTCTTTTGTAATCAGAAGCTCATTAGGATGTTATTTACAGTATAAGTAATCAATAGTTTTTATTCTGGATTAGACAGTGTCAAAGCTCTAATAATTGGTATTAAATGTAAGAGAGATACTGTAACCAAACCAAACATTAAAATATCTTCAAAAAGTATATACTGTACTGGAAGATTATTAAAATTCCCGATACTGCCTAAAATGTTTAATGTGCTGAATACAAATGATATTTTAAAGAAAGCTTTGTGGATCAAAGATGGATTTAATAATCATAATGTTTAGGAATTTGTTTTGAAAATATTTTTAATTGGATAATGTCAGACTTCTGAATTACAATGCTATGTTCATTAGCATTTCAATAGGTTGTACTATCAACTCCTTTTGACATAAAAGAATTTGATTCATTTTTAAAATCATGAATCTCATAATCTTTTTTCTGCTGCCACTGGTTTTCAATAATTTGATTATCTTCTACAAGAAGAGCAACAGGAACCACATGGGCTTTGCTGGTAATGATGGTCTATATATCTCTTCTCCGAAAGCAGCTCTGCTGCCTTTGAAAGTAATTTGCAGTTTCTTATCAACATGGAATTAAAAAGTAATATTGTCTAATTTGTTATGTTCAGTGGCACAGAGTATTGTAGAATTCTATCACATACAAATCGCTTTGAAACCTACATTATGTGACCATAATCAAGAGCACATAAATGAATTTCAAAATTTATGAAAGTGTTTATTATTAGCCAAGAAAAATCTCAAAAGATGAACTTGTCAATAGGTTTGATAATATCTCAGCAAGTTGTGTATTTTGCACACTCAAACCTCAGTGTAGTTATAAAATAGTAATTTGTACTTTATAGTTGTATTGCAAATAACTGATCTGGACATTTCAGAGCAGGACAGGGCATAATTGTGTAAGACTCAGAGTAAATCCATACCTCCAACATGATGAACTCCTTGCTTGCAGAAGTTATCTTCCACTTCCAATAGGAACAGGAACTGATTACTGTTGATCACTTAGACATAACTGCTTGTAACAGTCAACAAGCCATCACAGTAAGGTATAAAGACAGCCCTTAGGAGAAATGCTGCCTATCTGATGACATTTAAAGCTTTAAAGAATTCCTTCTAGATACTGCAGGAAATCATAATGAGCCAGCACAGGCTGCCAATGTCACCGAGTGAGAACCAAGTGATTAAATCATGTATACTGGTAATATCGCCATCCAAACCATTAAATTAATTTATGGAGCTGGTCTTGCAAACAGTTCATCATGTCAGCAATGCCAAGGTCTGCAGTCGGAACTACCAGGGTGAGATAAGCCTGTCACATGGGTACAGGTGCATGATGCTGCCTTGTAACTGGATCAACCATCCTTTTATGTTGATTTTAGCAGTTCTAAGAAATAAAACACAGTTTAAATGATATCCTACTACCTCTTGGCCCTCTACAATGTTTTGATAAGAGAAGTAAGGCATGAAGTTCCTCTAGCTTTTTGATCTTACATTATCAGGTATGCATAAACAGATGATGATGTTTTAGTAGAGCAAATAAATTGTATGCCATTTTTTTATTAAACAGAGAGTGTAATAACTGGACTATATTTTCACAATGGAAGCATAGAAGACCATAGACTGTACAGCTGAAACCCTGTAGCAAAATTTGTTCCTCATATTTAAAGAAAGGTATCTTTATCAAGCTTTCACAATGGCTGCTTCTTGCTAATTTAAGGAATCTTCACTCTTGTTAAGGCTAGATGATTATAATTAAAAGATAAATGTACTGTTAGAAGGTTCTAAGCCACACTCTATTTTTATGAGAATTTAACTGAAAGACATACATTATACCTGTATGTGAATTAGAATGGCTTCTCAGCAGGGAACGCAGAATCACTTACAGTACGTAAACATTTAAAGAGGAAAATGCTAACACACTGAAAGAGTTTAACATCAGTAGCGATTTATCAAATGAAGAAGTTTCATAAAGTCCACTCTCTGGGAGAACATTCACCATTAGACAAAAGCCTGGCATCCTTGATAGTCTGAAGTTCAATCAATTTGAAAACCAAAACCATTCAATGAGATAAACAAGATCTTAAGAAAACCGTCATCTTCTTTCTCAGGTAAAAGCCAGAATTAAAATAATAATTATTAAAATAATCCAACCAGGTCGCTTTACAGGCAAATTTACACACTGTCTCTTTAAAACACTGCATGCCCAAAAAGCCTTTTGGGTTTGGAATGTAGCACTGCACCAAGTATTTCACAAAGCCTCTAAATATCACAAGAAGCTTTTTTTTAGAGAGAAAAAAAATAAAATTCCAGCTGAGACTGTTCTAGCAGGAGTGCCTCAGCTTAGCTCCCAGACCTGGAATTCCAGATAAACAACAGAGGACAGCAAACAGATTTTTTTTTTTTTGATTTTTTTTTTTTAACACGTCCTTTTGTAATGCTGCTAGAAGACGACTGATGAGCTTAGGGACAAAGAGAGTGAGAGTGCAAGTGTCATCAGGGTGAGCTGTGTGCTTAGATAGAAGCTGGTAGGAAGAGCCAGGGAATTCTCCGCAGATATGTGACTGGTGGAGACTCCCACTGTGTTGTCCTTCCCGAGAGCATTCTGCAAGACACAACACCTGCCTTGGTCACCATCACAACATTTTCATTGCAAAGCATTTACATCTACATCGTGAAATTCATCTTTTGTTTGCTCATGTCCCACCCTCCACTGATACCTACACATCAATCTCATAAAAGGAAAGATAAAAAAGGCATCAAAACAGATGTCAAAATGACAATATTTTGAAATTAGTTAACATCAGTACTGCACACTTCAAAAAAGAGAAGAAAGTATTAAAAAATGCTTACTTTAGCAATGCTTCCATGTGTAAAAGAATGGCATTTTTTTAGAGATCCATGTTTATCATGCCAGTTTATTTTGTAACAGCAAAAGCAGGACCCCCAGAGAAACTTCACCTTCTGCACAGTCAACAGAATAACTTTGTTTGACAAGTTATTTCTGGATAACAATAAATAAAATTTAATCCATGGGTGCAGATTATTAAATAAGTGTCCTTGCTAAGTGCAATGGTGATTACTATGGATCTCCATAAACATGTGTTGTACAGCTACTGAAATATAAAATCAGCAGAGGACACTTTGAGCCCAGCTCTGAACTTCTAAGTAAGATCATTCTTTAATCCATTATGATATCCAAACACAACAAAACTGACAAGACAAGTGTGAGGTAGCCCATGATAATCTTGACAGACTTGGAACATCTTTTCTTATGGGGAGGCACCTGTGCTGTGAAATATCCAAGATCCACACTCACCTCATTAAGACAGAGCTCTGTATCTACAGATTCATTAGATTTTCGCTTCTTCTGTGCCTATGAACAAATAGAAAATTTATTCCCTGTACAGTTTATACATCCAGCAGCACAAAGCACTTAGATAAATTTGCATCGGTTGTCATAATCCTTATAATTTAGACAGTGATTTGCACATGATTAGCAAATAAACTCCAAATGTAACTGCATGTTTTCCAATAACATTCACATTCTCATTTGAATTTACAGCAAAATTTCAAACAGTCAGCTAAGGGTACTTAGTAATTACAATGATGAGTGCCATCAGCTGCAGAGAACATGTTATCTTCTGTGGCCCCTGAAAAATGGTGCTGGATGTTCATGAGAAGAAATGAAATATGACAGTTAATAATTGCCATAATACCACTGCATATTAACAAATAATCTATGATATGCCTCAGTTTTAGGAAAATATACAACACTGGAGTATTTTATCCTTAATGATTCTTGCAATTTTCCCAACTATTATGATAAAAATACAAATACTATTTTAATATATTTCATGGCTGCCAGAGAATCTCTTCTCCAAAGCTGCAAAAAGAACACTGAGTCAAGCAAGAAGCATTTCAGGTGACATCATCCAAAATGGCAGCAGCAGCCTGCACTCTGTCCAGCAGCAGGAGGCGTTTAATATTTCCATTCCTCAAGTGAACAGGCCTGGGTTGGGCATTTTCTGCTTTTCTACAAGAGCAGTACTAATGCCCATGGTGTGGAAGGAGCTCTCAGTAAACAGTGCTATGGTTAACTTGAGCTCTTCAGTGGTTCTCACTATCAGTTTGTTCTTTGTATATTCCAGAAACAAACCCAGCACCCTTTTACAGGAGGTAACTGGGCTGAAGTCAATCAATTCTTCTAACAGAAGACTTGGGTTTACAAAACCACTGACTGCAGCGGGCACATCTGGTGCTTCCACCTGCAAGTTTTGTTGGACCTGCAACTTATTTCCTGCAAAAAATGAAGATCTGAATCTCACAGCGCTGCATTCATTTTACACTGCAGAGTCTCACTGGTTTAGGCAGTGATGGCCTGGACTAAAGCTGATGTGAGAAAGTGCTGAGCAGTCTGATTTTATGCCCTCGAAAGATTCAGTTCCACATATTCTATACTACTTCATATCTGAGAGCCACTGGTTCTGCCAGCAGATACAAAACAGTCTTTGACCTAATTACTGATTCTAGAAACCAAATGAAGGAACTGAACTTCTTGTTGTTAGGAAACACATTCTCTGCTTTTGATGATATATGAACATATTACAGACAACTGAAAAAGTGAAACAGCTGGGACTTAAGAGAAAGACAGCTTAGCTATAGTAAGAATACATACAGAGTATATGTTGATAGTTTTCATATATGTGAGAAAATAATAACTCAATTTATTAATAAACACCCTCCATAAAATTTCCTTCTTACATACCCTTTCTACTAATTAGTACCATTAAAGTGGTTATGGTAAACATAAATTTAACTGTCTAAATGGAAAAATAAATGCCTGGAAGTAAATTTACAACGAAAAGAAGCATCACAGTGAAGTCTTCCCGCCATGTTTGTAGTGGATAGGAAACTTCTTTTAAAGGCAACTGGGTAGCTTAACTCCTAAATGGCTGGCTCCAAGGAAACAGGTAAAAAAAGAGAAACTAGATTTAAATCCTGATTTTCTCATGTCCATAACACCCACACTACCTTGAATTGAAATGTGAGGCTTCAGATAAAGCCTCTGGATCAGAGGTTCAGTTCCTGACAGCGTAAACTCTAAGGATCATACGAGCCTCATATTTCTCAGTTTGTCACTCATTGCTAACTTTCCTATTCCCACAAGTGTCTGTTTATTGGAAACACTGTGCTTTGCTGCTTACATCTCCTGTGGATTCATAGCACTGTGCTAACTACAGGTCTACACCTGGTAGTTGGTCTCAACACCAAAGTTAGAATTTATATTCCTTTTGTACTGTGTTCATCAAATGAGAAAAGAGAAAATTATCATTATTTTGCCTCTATGCAGTAAAGTCTTCCTTTACTTCATTCAGCCTGAAAAACAATAGAGTGCAGCAGCTAAAACATATTTACCTCTGAGAACACTATTTTAAGGGTAAAATCAACAGCTAGAAAAGAAAACCATAAAAAAACCCTTTTCAATCATTTTGATAAAAATTCCCTGGTTTTCCTTTAGAAGGTGCTACTTCTCTGCACCCTTATACTTAGTGTAGATATTGTAACATCAACAACACTTATTCACATGCATCCTCTATTATAACGTCCTCCTCTCTTAGCACTGAAAAGCAATTTTAATAATCAGGCAGGCTTTTCCCTTATCAAAACCGAAAGGACAGTATCTTCTATTTAAAAATACAACAAAAATGCAACCTCTTGTTGGGAGGATGGCAAAGGGAAAGAAAAAACTGTCATTCTGAGGATGAGATGAGACATTATGTGCCAAGCTTCAAATTGGAAGAGTACATTTTTAGTGTTGAGTTATAAACCTGTGAGAATGGGTTATAATGGAAATACTGGCATAGGCTGCACTACTGGAATACAACAGTGCACCACTAAATCACAAGTAATGGGATAAAAACCCCAAACCTACATGTTGAAGAGAGTGCTACAGAACGTGTATGTCATTTACTTCCAACTGAAGGGGAAAATCCTTCCTGCCCTGCTCTTGGGCAGAAACAGCTCTAACGTGGCAGAACTCTGTGTTTGTGCTACAGTGAGTGAACACCTTATCAGAGATTTAAAAAAATCACGGTTTGGAGGTTATGCTGATAGCCCTGGTGGAAATACACCCAGACTGGGAGACACACCTTTGAATTAAAGAGGATATCCTCTGCTGTCGGATATTTTACTTTCTAACATCTTCCATTATCCTAAAAACTCAAACAAGAGAAATGAGTGTCCATCACGTACAGCTGCAGATGATTCTGGAATAACTGCATCATCACTTAATTTGGGAATTGAGAATTGTTCATTATGCAAGATGCCAAGGATTCACTGCCAATCCCATCTCAGGTATCCAGCTTGCCTACCAAGCAGGCAAGAAGGTGTTTTCAAATGTTCTAGAAGTACCTAACTCCACAGGAGTAAAAGAGCACAAACAAATGGCTAAGTTGTCTGTATTCAAATTTGTATCCTTTTAAAATTTTAATATAAAGCTGTTATCTGGTGACAGAAAGATCTATGGGGATTCCATCATTAACTAAAAAGACAAGTAGGGCTGGGCTGACAAAAATAATTAAAAAAAAAAAGTGAAAGAAAATCAGCCTAAAATCAGTGGCCAAGAAAGACATGAGTTCTTTTCTACTGAGGAAAAATAGCATTTGCTAATGACTTACTTAATGACACACTGAGCTGTGACATATCTCAGACTGTAAAACAAAGTTACATAAGATGGGCTGACACTCCAGCTTTGCAGGGAACTATAATTCATTAGTGTGAGCTACTCTGACGAAGCTGCATTCATACAGCCAACAGGCTTGAACTCACGTAAGCTTTTACATTTTCTAAAAATGAACACCTGCTTTCCCAGAGAATCTTCTCACTGTGTCAGCACAAGCAACAGATGATATTTAGAGATAATTATATTTAAGCACCTCCTGATGAGCTTCAGTATTGTGTCTGCTAGTCACATACAAGCCTTGTTTTGGTCTGAAAACCCTTAGCTTTCAATATCAAAACTAAAATATTGGACTTGGTCAGGGGCTGATAGAGCAACAAACAGCATGTCCAGAAAAAAAAATAATTCTCAGTACGAGAAGCAAAATTTTACTTCTTTCCTAGAAAGAAAGTTAAATCAGGGCCAGCAGAAGAGGTTTTCTGAAATGAGAAAGAAATATTGCTTATAGAGACATTTCTCCTTCAGAAGACTGTGTGGACCTCCATGTTTCCTTCTGATCCCAATGCATCCTAGATGAGTTCAATCCTATGTCCCTAATTAGTCTTCTCTTGCCCAGCACCTAATAATTATCATAAGATCCTCCTAAAGTAACTCCCTTCTTTCCACCCCCCAAATCCCTCTAGATCCATCCTTTGCAAACATCATAGCCCTGAATTTATGCCCAGAAATGCTATCTTGCAATTATGCATCCAGTTTTTGCGAATCACAGCACTGCATGGTTGATAAATGCATTAAACACTGCAGCAGTGTCTCACGAGGAGTCAGTGCACACATTTATGGCTGTCACCCAGCAGTATTTTTATGTGTTCACTACAGCATGAATTTCTGTTACTCACAGCAAGGGAAAGTTCTGACTGGGGACGTCCCCACATGGAGGTGAGCTTTAATTTGGAGGGAGGGAGGGAAGGGAAGAAGAAGGATGTAAAGGCAGCTGAATGCATTGGCTCTGAAAGCAAACAGGCACAGAGTGAGCACCCGAATTCAGAACCCAGCCCCTTTCTTAAGCTGTGGATTTATGAGCTTTATGGAGTGTATTGCTTGGACAGGGAGAGGCAACAGAAGCATCATTAGGACAGATATTTGCTATGTAGGCTGTTTATACAGCTGATTTTAATGAGTGAGCCCTTGTCCTCTCCTGAGATCCTGGTTAGTTATGCCCATATTAACAAGCTTTTCTGAAGAAGAGGGACACATCTCCCAGAATGCATCCTTCAAATGGCCACACTTCTTACAAATAAGGGTGTTTGTTCTTTTTGCTCTTCTCCTGTGTTGATTAGAGAGATTTACTATGCAACTAACCTGTTTTTCCCAATAGCAGGACACAAACAATAAGCTGAGAAATACACAGACTGAAAAAAATGCAATCAGTTTAACTCTTCTGTGCTCACTAAATGGATGGTGCATCTATCACACCTGTCTATAGTATTTTCTTATTAGCACAGGAGTACTATGCCACACTGGAATATAATTACTTCAACAGGGAAGATAAGAAAAGTGTGGGTCAGAGACACAAGCCACTGAAATAAGGGTACAATTCAGCATGGGGTAATTCTGAAACGCATACCATGCAGCCAGAGTACAGAGCTATTTAAGCTATAAAAACAATCAGCTCTGCACAGTCCTATAACAAAGCAGCCAGATCTTTTTTCTGCTTCTTTTTTTTTTTTTTCCTCTCTGCTGAATCAACCCTCAAGATACAAGCTCGGGGCATGAAATTGTCAGTAGTCATTGTGCATAAAAGCACTACAGTTCTGTCATGGCACTTTGTACAGAGAATAAAGTATCTTCTAGAAACAAGCATCATGAAGACATTACTGGCACTATGCTCCAGAGCTACAGAGATAACACCCAGCACAGAAAGAAGCAAATCACAAGTTTTTAAGCTGAGAGACATTAAATAAAGTAAACCAAGCATCCTGTTGTGCCCATATATGCACTGGGAAAACACACACTAGGGGGGTTTTTTAAAGCATTCCCCTTATCCCTCAACATTAATAAATTCTTGCTGGATTTGATGACTTAAACATGAGAAACAAGAAACAGAGAGCAACCTTAAAGCAGGGAAGTTTGTTTTCTGGACAGGAAAGAGAAAAAGACATGGCGGAACTCCTGAGATAATTTTCGTGGCTTCCTCCAGGAGGAAAGTGGTTGAAAAGAAGTCTTCACCCCAGAGCAGTCTAGAGGAATCCTCTGGGACAGGAGCTGGAACAAAGGTAGGTCCTTGCTCTGCTAAACCCAGCTTTCCATCAACCACCAACGAAGGAGCAATGACCAGTCCTTCTGGACGTGGCCAGGTGGGCTGGGAACAGCATCTCCTTCCCAGACCACAGAGTAACAATGAGAATCAAATCAGCTCTGGTCTAACAGACATTTGGGGCTCCTGATAGATGCAGATGGAAACACACATAGCAGCAGACACCACTTCAGAAATCTAAGAAATGGGCTGAAGAGTTGATAAAGTCTGGTAGGGATAGAGGAAAAACTCCCTTCAACTTCTTCAATTTGCAAATTTTTAGAAAATTTGATTGAAGGGATAAGAACTGGAAGTAATCCTCCCAAAAGGAGCTGAAGAGAGTGTGGAAGGAAGGAAGGATGACCTATAAGATATTAATTATTGCTGGACCATTCCCAGACCCTTATGTTAATAAACATGAGACCTCATTAAGCTGCATCTCTCACTGCACTTATATGGCTGGGATAACAGGGCACAAAAATTGCCTAACAGCAATCTTAAAGGTTTTATAAAAAACAGATCCTATCAGAAATACCAAACTGATCAAACAGCTTACAAGGACCAGACATGGAGACCTTCAAATATTTATTTCAAGCAATTAGTCTCCCAGTGAGCACAGCACAAAATATGACACCCAGCCAAGACAACTGAGCTGACTTACCTTTCATGGCAGTACAGTAACTTGCTAACAATTTTGTTTTCATGTTCAGTCATTCATTTAGCTGAGTAAAATGAATTTCTATAGTCCCAGATTCTTGCTTCCTATTTTTAGGGGATATTATGCAATTCTCCTAATATGGTCTTTTTATGAATTTGCCGCAAGCAAATATTTTTGCATTAAGAAGGGCAGAGAAGGAAACAGAATACTAAAAAGCAGAGGCTGAATAAGTTTTATTAGGTTAATATCTCAACATCTCAGGCTGCCCAGGTTGTTGGGGTTTTTTCTCTAGTTATAAAACTAAACATCCATGTAATCCAAAGCTGAGTTGTTTTGGATTTTATTATTAAAATGCATTTCCCTAGTGATTCACCACAGAGACCAACCCAGTGCTATGGACAGCAGGTACAGGCAGCATCTGGCTGCTACACACTGAGCAGCACCTGAAGAAAAGCAGCAGGAACACAAAGCCATTGCAGTCCCACTTAAAAGACCTACTCAGGTTTAATTTTTAAGAAAGGAAAGTAGTTGAAGCACTAGAGGTCCCACACCACTTCTCCATGCTGGCGTGAGTGGCCTCGCGTGTCCAAATAGACAAACTAAATTGTTCAGCTTGGCAGCAGGTGGAGTTCCTGCCTCCCGGCTTAGGCTGGGCTGTGGTGCGCTGGAGTGTGGTGGGAACGCTCCTGAGCAGCTGCCAGCCACGGCACTGCGGGCCCACGAGCAGCTCAGCCCGCACGCTGCCAACGAGCCTTGAAAAGAGGCACCACACCCATGTGGCTGCAGGGCTTCTGCAGGGCAGCAACACCTCCAGGTGTGCCCGGGCAGGGGCTGCTGCCCAGGTGCTCCAGGGCCGGCGGAATTCCCTGTGCCCGCCGCTCCCCGGAGAGTCCCGTTCGCTGCAATCACACGGCAGGACAGTGTGCAGCCGGGACCCTGCTAAGGGAGCCTCCACAGCCGAAAGCAGAGCTGCAGGAGGGCGGCTCAGCAGGGATGCTCACTGCACCGCTCGGCCTCCTGAGACTCGCAGCTCGGAGCCGTCGGAAGGTGAGAGGCATTAGGCACACAAGGTCAGGCGCTGCCCCCGCGCTCCGGCAGCAGGACCAGGGGTGCTGCTCCGTGCTCCTGCAGCTGCGAGGGAAGATGAGGCGAGCTTGCTTTACACCAGTCTGCACGGAGCGCTGAGCGCTCAGCACGACAGGAGGCTGCCCTTCGTGCTGTGCCAACCCTGAGCAACTGGTATTGCTGCTGGTTTTCTGAGCACCGCGTTCACTCGTAAGTTTTAAAAGGGAAGGCAAGGGGGCGACCAGGAACATCTGCTTTTTGTTAAGCGCCTAAAAATGTTCAGGACTTTCTATTAACAATACGTGTGTGCACGTGTGTATTGTGAGTGCTGGCATGGTTACACAGAGAAAAATAGCACAGAGAGCCTTAAAAGGGTGAAAACACTTCAGGTAAAAAGTGACTTTTGCTGCAATTACAGAGAGGCAAAAGCAAAGGCTACAATAAAGAAACGGTGAAGTAACCTTGCACAGAAAGGTAAAAGAAGCCAGTTAGCTGAGCAGCCACCCCACAGCCGTGCCCTCCCTGCCTCTGTTTAGTTTGCATATTTCAAGCCCAAAGTATTTATTTCCACAGTTGCGTGGTGGTGTACCCACTAAATCATGGCATGATTCAGAGGCTAGTTCTTTTCTTTTAAAGTAATCCACTCTTGAACAGCTGTGATTTGGATTAATTAGTGAATTTTGCATTTTTGGCACAATCTGCTCTCCAGAAGTGCCACTGAAATAAAAAATTAAAGCATTCTCTCCCTTCTCTAATCCTGTAGCTGAATTTTGCAGGTGCACAGATGTATCCTCAGAACTGGCAGGGCTGCAATTGTAGTGAACGTGCTGCAGTACTTGTCTCAGTTCCTTTCTAGCACTGACAATACTATTTAGAATAAAAAATACAGAAAACTTTTTTTTAAATAGTGGAATCAAATCTAGCAAGGTGAATATCTAAAAAAAACCCCAACAGGTAATTTGTGGCTTTGATAGGCAGCTATTCCTCAAGAATTCAGCTAGAACCACACACATAACATAAAAAATTTCACCCAAATAATTAATGTTTTGGATTTTTTTAATATGAAATGTAAGACAACTTCAACTTTAAGCACAGCTGCTAGCAATGTCCATGACAGCCTATTTTTATTTTAGTTAGAATGAAAGCCTTTAAAAGTCTGTAGAAAGGTGTTCAAATTCACTGCTAGTGTTCCTGTTTAATAAATTCTGATGGCATTTTAATTTCTAAAAGTGAATTAGTATCATACAATTTGGACTATTGCCATTTTATTTTCTAAGACAAGCACATTTTTCAACATATTTAAGTCATGACTGAAAAAAAAATATCCGACTGGTCTCGTCCACAGATCTCCATTAGCTAAGCTAGACCTTGGTTTGTCCTGTCAGCTTCCTAAATGTTATTAAAAGGCCCTTGCAAAATGGATCTTAAAACTCAATACTTGCGAGAGACTTTGATGTAGCATCCAACATTCATTCTCCCCTCGCTGAAGTGAGTGAAGGAGAGAAAAATCACCCCTTCTCAGAAATACTATCAGTGAAACCCTGACAGTAATTCTCTTTAATGGGCTATCCTACAGTGGACCATCCTTTAATGGATGGTATTAGAGTGGCCTTCCTCATATCCCTGATTTACACATGAACGATGCTCTCACAAACAGCCACACTGTAATTAATGAAGCTATTCAAAAAAGCAGAGAAACCCTTGTAAGAAATCTCTGCAGAATCATGGCATTATTAGAAAGGTGCCTTATTCTTTACTGCCCTGATCCCACCACACCAATAGGAATTTCTCCACTTGCCAGACACTGCCAACTGAAAATCAAAAGTAACTTCCTAAAATCATCTGTGTATATGGCCTCAAATTTGAGAAGTAAGAAGTATGAAGGATTTTTTTTCCATCAGTGAAACAATTTCTTAGACACAGAAAAGTACTGCAAATGTTAGGTGTTTAACAATTATAACCCTATTAAAACAAAACTGTGCCTATAATGACCAGATTATGCAAACAATTATCAGATTATTTAAAATTGTATTCACAGGATATAATCCTTCTTTGTTTCATCCCACAAGTTCTTCACAGAAGGACAGAAGGCTTAAATTTATGGTTACATTTAATAAGCTGGAAAATAAAAACAGATGAATGCTAATAATGTCACTAACGCAGATCAACAACATCACTTTGGGTATATTTTGAAACATTTCCATACTAAAGTGGAGGAAACTTTAGAAGCTTAATTGTGACTAGTTTGCCTACTTTTTGAAGAATTATATTGTGGCAGACTAGATAGTTCAGGGGATTATTAATGGGACAGACAGACTTAAATTCCAAGGTAGCTAGTTTAATCTAGCTCAGGTCAATAGTGACAACTATTCTGTTGTATTTTTGAAATGAGGTGGTTCTGAAGCACTTCTTCTCTTAAGAGGACAGGTTCAATGCACAAATGCAGCACTAATTTGCACCTCAGGCAGTGCACTTCATCAAAGAGACTGAGGAATTAATGGGGTATAGGTTTATAACGTCGCAAAGCATGCAGGATGTTTTCCCATGCCCTTCACTTCCCTTTCTGTGAGATGAGCTGCTGTGTTACAAAGGGACAGTCCTACTCTGTCCTCAGATTTTTCTAAATCTACTGCAAACCCTACAAGAAAAATCTTGAAGGTGCCCTGTGCCACCAAATTTTACTATCCTTTAGTGGAACTCAAGAGAGAGATTAGAAGGTTTCACCTAGAAAAACATCTTAGGAGTGCTATCTGAAGGGAATCTTGATTGATGATGGTTGGCAGCAAATATTTCCCTGAGTGCATAATGGTTTTATTAATAGTTCTGGACTGAGCTGAAGCAAGTAGAAAACAGACCAAGTGAGGGGTGTTTTTTTGTGATCTGCCTACTCAGATGCATCTAATCCTCACTAGCATCAGTTCTGTCTTCCTAGCAAGTTTCAGCGTCAATACATTGTCATCAAGTATCCAGAGAGGAAGCATTAAAAACACCCCTACAAGTCAGTGTGTGCCAACCATAGCAGCAATATGGCTTCCTGTGTTACTCCTACCTACAGAGCAGAGGGTGGAAAGTCACAAGGATGACAGCACTGCTAGAAATGAGGGATGGGTGTGCTGCAGACAGTGCCTACTGTGTATTAACATATGCTATTGTATGTGGACACCAGTGCTGGTACCGCACCATTGAGCTGTCCCAGTCAGAAATGAATTTAATGGGCTTAAGAGATGCCTTGTTCAGTGGCCAAGAAGGGCTAAGCCTCTCTAGTGTTTGAGAACAGCATCCTTAAAAGGGATTTGGGATGTCACTGTGCCGCTCCCATTCAGTGACCGCTTGAACAGCACGAGACACCCCGTTGCTGAGACGCTGTGCACAGATGAATGTAACTGCACTCCAGCAGGCTCTGCACGGAACAAAGGGCAGCAGATGATGAACGAGGACTTGCAGAGCACATATGAGCAGATGTGTCTCGCTGGCATGGAGATTATGTGGAGCTGAAGCTTTGCCAGTTGCTCTGTTCAGATGTCCATGAAGCACCAGAGTCCAGTCCCCTGTTACAGGGACATAAGCCAGCACAACTTGCATTTCAGGGGCTGTTCCTGTGACATGGACCCAGTTCAGCTCCCAGAGAGCAGAGCTCTCTCTTTTACTGAGGGCACTCACCAAAGAGCTACACTGATACTAAATATAACAAGCCACCAGCCTGAAGGTGAAAAGCCTCTGCCTAATTAATTATTCCTAAGTATACTCATTAAGCAGTTCTCTGGGTATAGACAGAGTGTGCTTTTTATCTAAACCTTTAGTTGTGCCTATGACAATCTGAATTCCTTCTCTGTTTATAACCGTGACTGAGTCCTTAGGAATAATCAGGAAATCTTAATCAAAATTAACAGGGGTTGGGCAAACTCTTGATGAGAGCAGGATTCTGCAAACATTCGCAAGAATTTCTCAAAGTTCAAAACCACTATGAAAAAAAGGGATAATTATTTTCTACTGAATTTGCATTTGGATTCTGAAACTATATTCAAGCAGCTAGGTCCCTGCAGGAGCAGATCCCTAAATTGGCCCTGAGAACCAGACAAGTGCAGTGCATACATGACTGAGGCGTGCAGAGCAGCACTCCAACACAGGAATCATTATAGACCAGTCAAGATACATGCAGCTGGTAACTGACTGCTTTTCCTGCAGAAGGTAAGCCATTGTAAAAGCCATACTGAACACTGTTCATCAGAAAAGTTCTGATCAAACCACCTTTTTTTACATTTGTGCAGGCGCAAATTTAGGAACGGGTTTTCACAAATGCTTGTAACTGCTTTGCTTTCGTCTGTGCACACCTGATTTATATGCCCATTTATCCAACTCTCTGCACAAATTAGGTACTTAGGGCTGCAGGTAGCTATTTGGAGCCTACCTGGTACATGTCTTACCTGCCACACACGTAACAAATTCTAACGCACACATTTCAAATCTGAGCTTGGATTCAGAGCATCCAGATGTTTAGGGTCATGTGGTAATGCATAACTTGCCTTGAATCAGAGGTTACTGGAGGCTTCCGAAAATGTCAATCTGGAAAACTACAGCACCATGTAATGCAGCATTTAATAAATTACTGCCTGAATACCTAATTCTGTTTTAAGAAAGACATGAGGCAGGATAATCCTATAATTCTTTAGGAAACATGCTGAGTGAACCTACGAAAAATATTCTATGTTATGCACATCAGTCTGTTTACCTGTGACTCATAAAAAGAGCAAAGCACGCAGGAGGGCTTAACCTGAGGTGGGATTATTAGGCCAAGTTCACTGATTAGGAACAGGATTTGGTGTGAAATAGTTAGGCTCTCCTCCAAAGTACAGACTAAAATAAACATTTTAAACTCCTATTGATTTTGACGGCAAGGAACTGAAATGGGTGTCAGTGTCTCATGGTCTGCAACTCAATAGCAAATTGAAAAAAGCTGTAGAGTAGATGGTTTGAGGCAACATGAAGATCTATTATTCAGGTAAGACAGCTGACCAGGAGTCATAAGGATAAAGAGTAAATAGGAGATAAGGGTGTGATTTATTCCCAGTATTTGATTACTAATGTACAGTGAAGACTGTAAGTAAAATGAGCAGACAGGGTAAGGACAGAACAAAAATTTATGTTCAGCTGTTTTGTTATCATTAATGGTTTTTTTATTAAGAGTATAGATTAGCCAATTTAGTTAAAAGATTGTGTTTCATTTTCTGTCCTATAAACTTGGTTTGATTACTTGAAAAATTAATGAATGCTATGGAAAAGGTTCCAAATTTTAGCTCTTCAGCATTGTACTATTTGTGCAGCTATGCTGCCTCGTCAGCAATGTATGGGTTAGAATGACTACTTATTATTGCATTCTAATTTCCACTGGGCTTTTCTATATTTCATTTGCTGGTGGTAACACAGAATAAACTATTCTTAAAACGTCTTCTTTATTACTCCTGAAATGATTTTGATCATATCTGCCACATGGTGACTGAGAGTCTGGGTAGTTTATTTTTTAAGAATGTTAGTTTCTGGGTTGCACAGAAATACCAAAGAATGATGTGCATGTATGTAAGGGGTAATGGATAATTACAATGTACACTTCAGGATAATTGCAATACACACAACTGTGGAGTTATTCCCTTTTTACAAGTGTATAAACAAAAGCAGAATTTGATTAGGTCGTGTGATTGCCTCCTTAAAATCAAATGACTTTATATGCATAAACATACTTCAGGTACTTGGGTTTGGTGTTGGCAAAGGAAGGCAATGAATCCTCCTCAATCAAGGATAAGGAAGCAGGGCTGATTCAGCCATTTTTCTCAAATCAAAATGCAGACTTCAATCTCAACTGCACAACCCCCCTCTGCCTTTCTCCACTGTGCCTTCTAGGGCAGCCCAGCCAGTGATGGCATGGAGACTACCCCAGGACCATACAGGCTCAGCATCCCTCCAGCTCAGCGGTGCAGATTTTGGTGGCTTTTTTCCCTTAATCTGCATTTAGCCATTAAATCATTAGAGGGAATACGCAAAAATAATATAAATAAATTTCATAGCAGATGAAGTCTATGAGGCTGTTGAGCGTCCAAACATTACAGAACGGATCTGCAAGAAGAAAGGACAGAACAACCCAAACCAAAAGAAAAGAAAACAAACAAACAAAAACCACAAAACAGGGAAAAACAACAAAAACAAACAAACCAAGCAAACAAAGAACAGTCAGGGAAAGGATCTAATGAAGACTAATGGCTAACTGGAAGTGAGGTTTCAGAGATGGTGTAGATATGCCAGTGAGCATAAAACCATGAACTCTAATCCACACTATTCTGTAGGATTAGACAAAATATGATCAAACTCTTGTCCCAAAAAGGAGCACAGGTTTGCTGTGCCCTAGGAAATAGATAGCTCTTCTATGGAAACAACCTGCTGATCATTAAGAAACTGTCCAACAGTTCTGCAACAATCAGACTTTAGGAGCCATCAAGGGTGACAGTAAATGAGAAAATTATAGCACCATGTGAATGTAGTTCCCATCTGTGAGCTCTTCTCTACCCTCTCATATACCCAAGGACTCACAGAAATACCAAGGAACACTTTAGGGAAAGGACTCTGGGGCAGGCAGCCCCACACCCCTACTCCAGGATCTGGGACCATTTCTCCCACCTCTGAGGATTTCAGGGAACATAACTAGAGACGAGGAAAACCCCTTGACCCGGCACCAGGACTGTGCACAACTCATCAGGGTCCCTCTCTGTTAATGAGCCTTCTCCTCCAGGGAACGAGGAGATGGTACAACAAATTGGTACCCTGCTACCCTAAATTCTCACCCCCTCTGCACCATCCCCCTCCAAGAGGGAGAAGGCAGGTAATTCATAAAACTCTATGCATCTGTGACCAAAGTGCTTGACTATCCAGAATTATTCAGCCTTCACACTGTCATTTGTCCTAAGCCATCACACTACAAAACAAAACCATCAATACCACTTCAATAGAAGTGTTTAAAAGTACATTTCAATTATAGAAGTCTGGTGAAATCCTTCTGCTTGCCTAGGAAAGAACAATTCTTTGCAAAAATGGCAGAACTGATTAAGATTTTATTTGTTAAATTTCGATCTATTCTGGCAACTGCTGAGCTATTTTCATACCTTAGCAAGAAACATCTCTTTATTGACAACTGTATTCATTATCTGATACAGCACCAGTCTTTTACTTTGGTTTTCCTCATGAATCTCTGTGGATATATTTTTTTGAGGATAACCTAGTGCATTAACATAGTTTATAACAGTAAAATATTTATTGTTTCTAAAGCACTCAAATACACAATGTGGTTTTCAGAAAAAATAAAGGCTATAAGGTGATAGCTGCACTGAAGTTAACAGCAATTCATTGGGTTTTTAAGGCCAAGAGTATCTTTTCATTATGAGTTTCTGGAATAACTAGTATAATGGGATTTCGGTGTATAATAAGGACTCCTTGAAAGCTATTTCTGTTTAAAAAAAAAAAAGTATTCAAGATTTAAAGGCTTCTACTCTTGATTTCAAGGCTTCTACTCCTGATTTCTTTTCCATTAGAAACCTAGTGGCACAATCCCTTTTTCCTACTTGCTTTTCAACAGGGTCAGCCTGCTGGCATAACCAGAGCTACTTTCACTCCAGCAAGTACAGATGGGAGCAGAGACATGACTAAAACCTAATATTTGCTAATAGCAAACAATATGTCTTAAACAAAGCGCTTTGTCAGGTCCCATAACGGCACAATATATTCTGAACTCTACTTGCAAAGACAATATGATTAAACATGAACCATCACAATGCAATGACCTAGAATTTTTATTGGTAGTAGTTATGCCTTAAAATTAATTTATAATACTGTACTCCTTTTTATGGCTGTTTTTTGCAGACTGTAGTGAGCTATCTGTTTTAAAAGGGAAATACATGATGGACTAGGTATTTGATTGAGAACTAGAGTTGGCTGACATTAGGAATACCTTTAATATGATGAAGAACCACATAAAGTAATAACAAGGGCTATGAACAGTTTGATTTGGCTTATCTGATGTGATCCAATTTTCTGATTCTGGTTTATTCTAGCACTTTGTATTTTTGTGGTATTCTTATAAGAGGATGCTCATGTGAAACATAGAAACAACTGTGGCTTAGGGGAACACTGCAAATGCAAATCTGCTTTTAGTAGCAGTAATTTGCAAAATTCTTTCTGAGGATAAAAACTGTAATCTGTCCATAGAAATTTCAATTTTCTGTAAAGGTGTGCAGTGTCTTTTCATAAAGCTGTATTTTTGTAAGTCATTAAATTGGTTTTTAGTAACCTCATACTCATTTTCAATTGAACAATTATTAAACTATAAAACAAAATTGCACAATTCCTAAAACTGTAGTCTTGAATTTTACAGTCTGCTATAAAGTGCTGCATTATTATAATACACCAAAGATGCTCAGACTATTAAAACTTCTTTTTTTTAAATGAACCATAAAATATTTTATCATTGATGAAATAATTCTAAAGTATTGTGCTCTTCAACAGTATACAAGCACAATATTTTGGTCTCATGAAAAGCATGCTAATCAAAAAACCACAATTTAAACTGTAATTCTAATATGCAACATAAACCATGTCACTGTCTTTCAGTAACAGGATTTTATTACACCCAACTTCAAACATTAAAAATCAGAGTATTGATCATTAAATACAAGGTCCAGTCTTACAGAGAGACCTCCATGCCAAAGAGACTGAGTGTTAAGCAGTGTAACTGGTGATAACAACAGAGATGTGATGACTTTCCTGTTGTAAAGTTTCAGCCTGTATTTCACGCCACAAATCATGACTGATCTTGTAAGGGGGCCTGATGTCCAACTTTGAAGTTCAACCAAGCCTGGTAAATGAGAACAATTTTCTCCTGACTACTGATGGCTGATGTGTCATAGCAACACTGACAGTGATACGATACATCTGCGCTATCGGGTTTGATCCTTGGCTACATCCTCACACTGTTCCTCTCTGTTCAAAAGAGAGGAAAAAGACTCTCTGTACTTAGAAATTAATCAGCTGTATGAATCACATCTATCACTTCAGCAGGATTTCAACAAGCTTGAAAACAACCTATCTTGTGTGGTCCTGGAATTCTTTGGCAAAGTCGGTGAAGAGCCCAAGCGCGTCCCTGCTCCGAGTGGGAACACCAACAGAGCCATACCATGAATGCACGCAGGTGTGTGTACATTCCTGCAAACCAGCCTGTGGCACTGGGATCCACTGACTGCACAGCATGGCAGGCGGGCTGGGGCTGCTTTCCTGCCTAGGAACACCAGGATTTCCACACAGACTGAAAACCCCAACATGTCTCTCACTCATGGTCCCCTCCTCTGGATCTTGCACACATGCAAGAGTCGTGCAGTAAATGGCTGCAGTCTCAGGGAATTGTACGTCCACACTTTTTGAGGACCCACTCCAGCGTGGTGGTGAAGAAGACAAGGATTAACCTTGCTGAAACCAATGCCAATGAAATGAAAGGACAAAACAGTATCTGTTGTGGCAAAACAGAATTTCATGCAGTGCTCCCCAAATTAAAAGTATAAGATTAATGATGAAACTTTAAGTTATTCCTGGCCATCAGATTTTAATCTGTACACACAAAGCACTCAAGTCTTCTTTAGGTAAAAGGGAATTGCCACTAAAGCAAATTAAAGACATTGCTTTTTTAGCAGAAAAGCTGCCAATAGGTGTTCTCTAAATCACTTGTACCAGCAGGCTGATCCCATTATGTCAGCTAATCCTGGAAATACAGGAGGGGTAGATTTAAATCTTTTCATACAAAACATTAAGTCTTTTTTTTTTTTTTTTCCTTTTCTTTCAGTTCTGGCACAGCATTGAGAATTTTATATTGCTGTCCATCTTTTGCCCCAGACTGTATCTTTCTGTGTAGCTACAATACCCAGAGGAAGAGGTCCAAGCATGACTTTTCCAAGGGACAGAGCAGGCAGGGCATTTGAAAGATCAGTACTTCTTTATCACAAACAGTAAAAGTTCACGGGCTGCGTGAAGGGATGGGGAAAAGAAGGTGCCAGGTGTATGGGTGAGTTAATGTTGGTGCTCAGGGGATAAAAAAAGTTCCCTTTGTCTCTACCCCAGTGCTCCTTCTCAGCAGTTGTGCCATTCCCTCACCTACACACTGCCTGTGCTTCCTGCTTATGTTCACCCACCACCCAATTACCAGTCCATGGAGATCCATACCTGCTGTGTCCTGATCCTGAGAACGCTACACTGGAGCTTTTAACCCTCTCCAAACATCTACATAATGCTTTAGAATAATGATATTTAGCACATGGGAAGCAACATTAAGCACTTACAGAGGGTACTTAAACCACCAGATTAGCAGCTCCCTGCACAGTGCTGGAGGTCTGCACAGACAGATCTACACGGCAAAAGCAGAGCCATTTTCAGCCTGAGTCACATTTAAGTCCTGCTCTCCTCAGAGTACTGTGAGCCCTCTCTCTTGGTTTTGTCCTAAGATTCACCATTATAAATATTATTTTAAATCACAAGTATTATGTGTATTTGTGGAAGAACAGCTTGCAATATGACCCACATCTGCTGTAAACACTCCCTAATCTTACCTGCAAATAGAAAGAATTGATATATTTACGTAATTAGATTTCTCTATTCCCGTGTTCCCCACAAAATGTTTGATATTTTCAATTTCTGTCTCACAGTTTTTAAATTCTGCTGCTGAGAGCACAAGAGCATTTACATACTGGACTTGTCTTCAGTTCAAAGGACCACGTAGCTCAATTACATGTGTCCACTGCTACGTTCTTCAAAAGCGCAAAAACCTTAAATTCTCTTTAAATGCCGAAAATTCAAAGCAAGAGCAAGACATAATAAATACAGGAAAACAAAGTATAGAGCTAGCTAGCAAGATTTTGATGCATACATTTAGTTAAATGTCCTTAACCATCTTGACTTTTACAATTTTTGTCTTTTGCAAACCATCCTTTAAAATATTATAGAAAACCCAGTGTGAAACTCAGTTTTTTATTTATCTCTGCGATGACCCAGGAACAACTGGTCTAATCCAGTCTAATCCATCACTTGAGGTTCATTGCATTATCATCCTTCAGGTCTATCCATCCCTCCCAAATGCAAAAGCAGCCTTTTTTTGAAGAATACATGGTGTGAGTACACATCCAAACTCATTCTTTCATCCCTTTCAAATCATCCAACATGATGGTTCAGGCAGTGCGGGTAGAACATGAGACTGAAAGACCAGAGCCATTTTTTGACTGGCATACTGAATGCAAGTTATGACTGAAAATGAAAGATTAACATCTATGTCACTTAAATAGGAAACACTGGAATGAAGCTACCAGGAAAAAAAGGTACAGTTGGCAATTACTTAATAAAATCTGTCTGTATAAGGAACACGCTGTTGGCATTCATCTGTCCCTTTGGTTCACAATATTTCATGTTATTTTTAAGTGGTGCTGAGGATCCTTTCCAAGATGTCAAGCACCTCAAATATACTTAAATTTAACATTTTGTATAAAACTAACTACTATTTACTCTCTGTGTTTAGCAAACTTTGTTAGAAGTCACATTTGTAAAAAGAGTTTAGAGGATTCTTGACAAAATTAAGAGTCTTCCTGACAAAGATGGAATGCTGTTTTAATTGAGGGACAGAAAAAAAGAGTATATTACACAATCTGTGCATATGTAAACATAAAGAAAACATACATCAGAAATAAACATTTTGCTGTATCAACTTGAAATAAGAAAATACCCCATAATATGAGAAATTAAAATTCTCATAGCAATAGTAAGTTGAAGGGAAGAACAACTTCTAAACAGAATCACTACAACAAACATTATTTTAAAGTCCAAATCTTCAACAGGTTTTTGTAATAAACACTGAGCACACGTAAACAAAGAGTATCTCACATTTTCTTTAAGCATTCACCACCTTTCCGATTCCCAGCTTTGCTTGTGCAGAAGAACATGGCACAGCAACAAAGCCATCAGTGCACTCTTGCTCTTCACATGACCATTTTGAACAAGTCAGAAGGAAAAGTACCAAAAATTGCTCAGCCAGGGACGCTCTTGGCGGATTGGGTTAGTGCCCTGTATTTTACAGCCCCGGGAGGTTGGTGTTTGCTCATTTCTATGCCATATTATACTAATCAATCACTTCCTGCTCTTTCTTCTCTTGCTGTATTTATTTCAATGGCAATTTATACTAATCAATCACTTCCTGGTCTTTCTTCCTCCACTGTATTTTTAAACCCACTAACTAGAATATGCAGCCCTGCTGCATCTCAATGACCACTTCCTTAGCCCCTCTCTGCCACTGTCTTTTTGTGCTGAGACTGATGCTTGTAATTTGACTTTTCACAGCGCTTAGGCTATATGGCCTTTTAGAAACCTTTCAGCTCAGCTGCTAAGCATATAAAAAACCTTTTGGCTGCACTAGTTCATGTTTTGAAAATACTACAAAGGCATATTTTCCTGGGAGGAGAGACTTGGAATGAATACCCTTCTCCAAGTGCAATATGAAAACCAGTTCTTTTATAAAATTTGCATTAGGGTTTAAGTCTCACATGCAAAGTGGCACCATGCTGTCCAAAAAACATAGGTTTCTTTTTTAAAAATTGTGGGCTTGTTTTGGCTCTGTTCATAAGTTACTTTTTGAAAAATGCTTTAAAATATTAGAGCTTTGTTCTTTGTGTTTCAGTTCTGAGAGAAGGAAGCAGTAAGCATAGAATCTTGTACTTCACAGGAATAAAACTGCTTGATTTACATAACTTCAGTGACCTTTTAGTGCAGAACTTATCTATAGTTTCTACCAAACAGCAGAGATCATTTATTTAAAGGAACCTCTTTTCCCTACAGACTTTTACTTCTTGTGCCAAGTACATCAGGAGGGTACACTTGAAGTCATAGCATAGCTTTAAACCAGAGCTGATAAACTCATGTGGGATGTGACTTCAAAATGCCAGAGTAACAGGAGCAAGGACAGGAAAGAATTTAAGTCATTTTCAAAACACAGGAACATCTATTCAGGCTTAAGGAACATTTGCAAATTGAAGTGAATCCAATGGGATTTGTGATCACTTGCCATTTCTTCAGTTCTTTATTTGTGTACTTTGGTAGCATCTGGAGGCCTTACTCTACAGGGGGCTGTACAAACACTGAAGGAAAATGTGATCTCTCCCATAATACAAGTTTTTAATATAACATGAAGTGACTCAATAATATCCCATCAAGGTCTTGTTCTAAATGCAAGAGATTCCAAATTTCGTGTTAAAAAGGCTGCGTTTCTCTCAGCATATTCTATTTGCTTAAATGACTACTGCAAATAGCAACATATGCCTCCAACTATCTCTCTTACCAATAACTTACAAAGCTTAAATAATAGTGAATGCACAGAAATGAAAAAGAGAATTAAAACAGAAGGACCTAAACTCAGCACCATACATATACTTTGTGAGTCTGTAATGTCCCTAATGTTGATTCAGATACAATTTTCCAATGCAAAATAAATGCAGGAACTGGGAAAGGATGAAGGAGAGGGAGTAGTGCAGGAAAAATTAGGAAGCAAAACATATTTCTGAGAAATAAAAAGTTTCTAGTTCAGTGCACATGGAAATTTTGATACAGTTTAAGACGAAGAAAACAAAATGAATTTTTTTATACGGAAGTGAAAAATCAATGCTTTAACAGTGGAAAGCCAGAAATCCAGAAAAATTTATCTTAATATCAGCTGAGACCTTGAAGCTTGGACACTTACATTTGTGTCACATAGCAATTTTCCTTCTGTGAAGACAAAAATAAACAGGACAAGCTGATCTATCCCTGCCTGACCTAATTTTGCATTTAAACCACCACGTATTTTTATAGCTCAATTCTAATCTGGCCTAAGGATGTTTTCATTTTACATTTCCTGCTACCTCTTTCCTTCCTTGATTTTGCTGTTGTCTCCTGCCCAAGTCCTTCAATCTTTCAAAGAGCTGCAAAAACTGTCTTCAGCAAGTGATGAGCCTCTAAATCCAAAATCAATGATCCCCTATCAATAGCCTAATTTAAGTGTCAAAGAAAATCGCTACAGCCACCGGCCAAAATCACATCACGACCCTGACCCCAGTTCTAGAAAGTGCCTGATTCAAAATAGTTTTATCTTTTCCCAGCTTCTTCACCATGTAGTTTGTAGTACCACATGTTCTCTAATACCCAGACCTGCTCAGCCAAAAAACCTTCTTGAGTTTAATGCCAATAGCATAAGAAAGAAGGCAGCAGGACATGCTAGCTCACATTAAGGGTTCCCTCTGTATTTGGATTACTCAGGGGATTAAATTAATCTGACATATCCTGGCAGGATGTGGAGAGTGCCACATTCATATTCAAACCTGTGATAAGAAATTAAATACCAACCCCTGTTTCTGAGTCAGCGAGGCAGTGAAGTCCACTTTGAGATATGCAAGTTTCTGATTTAAAATAAGAGTGTCTGGTATCTCACAATGTATGCAGCTTTTAAGTACACCATGGGAATAAACAGATATTCCAATTTAGGCAGGCATCTACTTAGGCAGTGGGAGACTACTCTACAGGTATCTATGAAAAACTTTCATTTTTGCACAACAACAAGTACAAAACTCTCTTACCTGCAGGTTTGCACATGCTGGTGAATCATTGTGGGACGGTATTTCATTGTTGGTGGTCTCTGACCCTGTGTTTTTGAGTCTGGAAGCTGTCGTAGTTGTGGCTGTAGTGGTCTGTACTGGTAAGATTGGCTGCCACACATTCACATCAGTGCCATTGCCAAAGGCCTGAATTGCATTTTCTGTGAAAATAAATTACAGGCAATTTTCTATTTCTAAAAAAAAAAAAGGCAAAAAGCAGAACTGAGTTGTTTTTTATTACCATTACAATAATTATTACGTTTAAAATGTGTATTTACAGAAACTCAATTTTATACTGAAAAATGTGTTTTATTTTTGAACCAATTACAAATGTGAACTGAAAGTCTGGGGTCATGTAATTATTTGGTGCAGCCTCTTCTTTGTAAAGTTTCCAGTAATTCTTGACAGAAGCTTTAGGACTTACCATAATCATATTTGTTACCATCCAAAGGACTCAAAAATTTACTTTCAAGATTTAAAATATGGTTTGAATGTCATGTCCTAATTCAGGCAGGTGAGGTTACATAGCAAACTAAAAACAGAGAGCAGGATAAATATTTATTTCTACAGCTCGGTGTAGTAAAACTAATATGCCTATAACTACAAAATAGTTTAACTAAGGCAATCTTTTCCTTACCATTTTCAATCAAAATCTGCATAATTGGGTGAGGGAAACATGGCTAAACTAAAACTTTAGAATATAAAAGTTAAAAAGCTTATCACAGTTTCACAGGATTAAAGAGTGTGTTTACAGCAAGAGTAAATTGGTTGGAGTTTTTTATAAACAAATAGAAAAACAGTTCTTAATCAGGTCTTTGGGGATTCAACAAGGATTTGGGGATTTCTTATTTCAAATTCTTTGTACAAGAAATCAAACAATTTCACTGGGGACTAATATGTGGAAGTTATTAACACTTCTTCTCAGTGGCATTCCTTGCCTTATAAAATAATTTACATGTAATTTTCTTCTGAAAAAGATGTATTTTATTCTGATATTAGTTCTTAGAACTCCAACATGCAAAGAGAAGAACTTGTAAAAAGCACCAGAATGAGCTGCATTAGTGGAGACAAAGTGGGAAGACGGATAGGATAAGTTTTCTTGTGTTTCCCTGAATAAGGCAATATAAAAAGCAGTATTTCCTAAATTCACAGTAACTCTTTGTTTCCACTGTTGCAAGAAGGGTCACAGAAATACCTGCAATCGTTCCAGTTTCCAAAGTAACAACTGGCCTTTGAAATTAGTCTTCTTCAATTATTTCATACAATGATACTCAATGATCCTTATGAGTCTCTTCCAATTTGAGATATTCTATGGCAGAATCACAGAATTGTTTGGGTTGAAGGGACCTTTCAAGGTCCTCTAGTCCAACTCCCCTGCAATGAGCAACTTCAACTAGATCATTATTGTAAATGCCCCAAATAACAGGTTTATTTTCCATCTTGTAGGGGAAATATACTTTAGTAAAACAGACTAGCAAGAAATTCCTAGTTTCTTCCCATCATAGAAAAAGAAGTTTTTGTGTTGTTTAAAAGAAGTGAGAAGGATTTTAATGACATTTCCTCCAGGCAGTGGAAGGCCCACTAATGAAAATAAAATTTTTTTTAATTCCCCTTCCATGTGAAAGACAAAGCTTTGTATAAAATCCAGAAACACCTTTGATTTCTTCCTGAAGAAGACATATCTTGCGGCTTGGATGACATAATTTGTCTCACAGTGACCTCCAATGTCTTTGATTTGTCTTCATTAATGCTTTTGTACTGATGGCAAAAGAAAGAACAAGGAATCGCTCTGTCTTTATGTTCTAAAAGGAACCTGTAACACTCTAGAAATGATTACATTCACAAATGAATAAAATCTGAGGTATTGCAACAGATATAAATGGCAACCTCCATTATGCTTGAAGAAGGTCTGATGGCATCTTGTTAAATTTTGCCCCTCATAGTTTGAACTCTTTTCTCTTTTTTCTTTTGTTAAATGATCTTGCTTAATTGGTTTGTTCTTCCAAAGCTTAATAAACACTGTATCACAGAGCAACTCAGGTTTTTGTGCACAAAACTCCCCGTGCCTTCACTACAATGCTGCCTCTACCAAAGGGGATTTTCAGACCCTCCACTAAAATACTGAACCCTGCACTAGCATCAGCTCAAGTTTGTAGGGCTGGATGGGCCAGTCTGGATCACTGAGTTAATTTACTGTTTTTGAGAAAAGCAGTGATGTCTGCTTCTTTGCATGAGCTGATGAAATACGACTTTTAAAACTTTTACCCTCATAACTCCTGCTGGAAGCCTACTTCTTAACTTTAGTCTGATAGTTAAAAAATTTCCAATTTTGAGCCTAAATATGTGTGGCCAATATCTGCATTTTTGATTTTATGCCAATGTTGTCCTGCAGGTGAAGCAATCCCTTCCCCTCCCTGGGCTTGCCCCTCTAATGCAATTTCAGAGGACAATCACGTATCCTTTCAACTTCTGTTCTGCTAGACTAGGAAAGCCAAGCTCTTTTGGTCTCCTCATTTATCTGAAATTAAAACTCTGATGCACACTCCACATCATCCAATTATGCTGCTCCAGGCAGACAGGAAATTTGAAAAGAGAACCTGCCAAAATTGACTCCACTGAGCCATTCTGAAATTTATAATAGTCCCTAATTTGGAAGTGAGTCCGACAGGAAAAAAAAAAAATCAATAATTTAACAAAATCTTTACAATAGTAACTATCCAGGCTTGTGTTAAAACCAGGCATCTGAGATCAAATAACCTAAAAAAAAGGAAGTTGGCTGTAAATTGCATGCACAATCCAATTTATACTTACGGCAAATCCTTCATATCCTAAACTACATGTCTCTTTTATATGAAGTTCTTAAATTATACAGAAACCCCTCAGGTGTTGCAATTTCGTGATAAAGATGCTGCCTGACTGTTAGGGTCCAAATATGACCTGTGATGTAAACGTATTTCAGTACCATACAACTTTAGCTTTTGATTTTTTTTCCAGGAGCTTCTCATGTTTGCAATCTTGGCCATAAACCACAGTACCAGGCATATTTGCTCGTTCTTTTAATTTTTACACCTACAACAGAACCAAGCTCGACAAAAGTGCAAAGTGGTGGCCTTGATGTATCGTAACACACTTAAGCAGTAAAGGAATTCTAGAAAGCATCCTGAAACACATTAAAAGACATGTAATTTTCTACTCACTAAGGCATATGTTGTCCTTGAAGAAATTCAGAAATTTCAGGCATTCTTCTATGTCGTTGCCACTGTTGCTGCAGTCGCACCACGGGGCCACGCTGAGGCTGCTGGAGTCGATGTAGTTTGGTGTCATCACGGTGCCTGTCAACAGAGTGAAGCACAGCACTGTGAGCAGCCTTTGCACTGGAACATTCCTTCCACGCTAAGATGGCACACAGCCCTTGTTAAGTCACGTATTTGGGGCTGGATTCACAACACAGACCCACAGCAGGGCTCTGACCTCCAGATTTAACAGTTCCTGGCTCCTCTCACCCTCTGACACCCAGCCCCGTGCCGTATTTCACACCCTCTGTGGTTTGAATGCAATCGCTTTAGGGACCGTAACATGAATCACACATTAAAGACACATTTCTTCCCTCCAAAAAGGATTCCCACACAGAGCTGCATCAGCAGAACTGACAGGTAGAAAACCATGGCAGAAGGGAGGGATGGGTTGGGAGAGGGGGAGCACCTCTTTAAAGGGCTCTGCTGCCAGGTCAAACACACGTGGACTGTGTCCTTAGAGCTGCTCTTAAAACTCTGATTTTCCTTCCTTGCTTGTGTTTTTTCTGGTTGTAATTCTAGCTACAAATAAATGGCAGAAACCAGGTACCCAGACCTGTGCTTCCTCCTCAAGTCTGCAGCCAGACTGAAAAAACACTTCCGAAATGCACGATCGAGGAGAATGCTGGTCATGCTGAGGGGAGCCCTTCTATGTCTTGGAGCAGTGTTAACCCCAGAGTGCTCATGACAGACCTGCCAGCAGCCTGGGTTATGGTGATGAACAGAGCAAAAACCAGCAAGCATGAAAAGGTACAGCAGATTCTTTGCAGGTAATAAATTACTCTTAATCCTGCTGTCTCACTACTTCTTCAGCACAGTGATTATTTCCCAAACTCTGTCAACAACCTTCCAACCACAGGGTGATTCTAACTGCTACAAATTCTTGGGTAAACATTCTCCCATTTATATGTCAGCTCAAGGCAACCAAGAATGAAATGAAACCAAAGAAGGCATTTTATGTCCTAAAAGATGTACAGCAACTGTGCATCACTCATCTGGATCAGGAAATTGTTGTATGAAGAGCATTTGCTCAAGCCAGCAGTCTCACTGATGGCATCACCCCAGCGGGGTGATTGAGAAGTTTGAATCTTTATTTTATTTTTCTGACCAAAAGGGAAAAATTAAATAAAAAGGGGAAGATATTCCAGACCTGGACAGCTGCCAGCTGCTTCAGGGAACATGTTCCTCACTTGATAACCTGCAATTCTAGGACAGGTCATATATCGTGAGGAAATGTGATCACATCTCCTCAAAACTGACATCAAAGTAGTCATTAAGAAGATGGAATAGATGAAGGACAAATGTCAGAGACCCAAAGTGTACACCAGGAGAGAAAATTCGGCGCATAGGTCCGGGGTCCAAGAGTCTGCAATAACAGACGGGAAGGGGCTATCAAACACTAAGCTAAAAAAAGAAACATTAGACATAACACAAATCACAGTGATGTCTAACAGCCTTTCCGTCACCAGGCAGTGCTGGGAAATGAACGAATCAACATGCAAACTGCTTCATATGCGACGTGGGAGACAGAGGAGAACAGGCACTAGGGCTGGCCTGAGAAAGACAGAAATGGATGTGAAAATGAATGTGGCCCCATTGTGAAATTCACAAAAAAAGCATCTTTTCTCTTGTTTTGGGATGTTCTTAAATTTGACTACAATCCTTTGTCTACTTGCAGCATTTAACAGATAGTTGGGCTAATAATTGCTCAAATTCTACATGAGATTAGTACATGAGTAAACAGCATGGTTCAAAATTCATTAAATGGAGGTAGAGAATTTAGTAAAATAGGCAAATATAATTTGCATTATTAATGAAAACTGGACAGTAGATAAATAAGAAGAGGAATGACATTAATTAAAATAAAACACATTAAAATGTCTCTCCCTCATCCATTTGATGGTTCAGAACACCATTTCAGCCTTGCAGCATGATCTGAAAAGAAGTGAGAGAAAGCAAGAATCAAGAGGATTTTGCAAATGGAAAGAAAATAATAGGCTGAAAAAACTTCTAATTAGAAAATGCTTAGTGAAGGATTAAAAAAACAAAAAGGTGTTGAGGAAATTAAAAAGGTCATTGAGGTAAGACTGTCTTATCACAAAGAGGTAATAAGGTAATTAAAATGGGTTAAGACAGGGGTTAAAAGTGTAAGAGATACCAAGGTACAATTAGGGTTGATGAATACGGGGAAGACAGGACAAGGAAAGTGTGTACACAGCACACAAACTGTGCATCCAGCAAAAACAGAGTGGCTGAAAGAGCAGCTAGTAGAAAATCAGTCTGTCATTTAAACCTGGGGGCAGATGTGAACCCAAGCGGATTATATGCTTGCTTTCCTGGGGTGGATGTTCTTTTTTCCCTGCAATTGTGTGTGCCTTTCCCTTCCCCCCTCCCCACTGGCTGGCATCTTGGAAATTCTGCTGACGGACACCAAGGGATCTGAGAAACCACAGCGGCTGGCAGGAAAACAGGACATCCTTGGTTTTCTGAACTCTAGGTATCTAACAGCTCTGTGATGGTCTCAAAAGTCAGCAGTCAGACCTCCACATTTTAGACAAAAGCAGAGCTGGCCTGAACACAGCCAAGAGGTTGCTCAAATTACGGTGAATTAATAAGGAAATGGATGGTGAGTCTAAGCGAAGGGGCAAGTGGCTGAAGTTTCTTCGGCCCAAAGCAACTCCAGCTTATTCACAAAAACTCTCATGGAATTCCTGGGAATTCCAGAGAACTTGGATGGCTTTTGCTTGAGACAAGGGAAAATGTGTCAGAAAGTAAATGCTAAAGCAGATCTTGAAGTCAGCAGTTAGAGCCAAACTTAATTGATTTGGGAATGCAGAAAGTCCAGATGGCGTAGCGAGGCTGTAACCAAAGCACTGACTCAAACATGGCTATCCACAGGCTCCTCTTACGTTTAATAACTTTTTTATATTTTTCTGTTAATTTTTAAAAATATATTAATTTATCCCTATACTACAAGGAGCCTGAAGCAATGACTTGAGGTTTTCAAAATTCCTGTAAAGTGTACGTATCTTTAAAATTATATGTATAACATTCCGATACAAACATTAAAGCAGCCTCTACAGACTATTCTCCATTTAACTGATAAAGCATCTCATACAAAAACTGTGCCCGGCTCTATTTCCATTTAATATTTTAGGTGGGATTCCACTAATTTCAGTGAAGGTAACTCTCCTTTACATGCCTGTATATGAAGAGAGACTCACATCCACTGTACCTTCCATAGAGAAGCCTCAATTTCCTGAACAAACTCTGTGGAGGTGCAATTTTTGCTACATTTAATGAAATGGATGAACGAAATGTTTTATTTTAATGATCAATATTTTATCTTTATTAAAAGGAGATCCTGAAGCTCTGATGGACGAATGGATCTGTAGCTGCTTCTTACCCACAGTTTAACTCTTCTTCTTCTATCTGCTAAGCAGACATTTGAAAAATTATACCTCTGACTTCTGCCTTACTCCACTTTCATATCAGATTGGTATCAGAAGCAGGAATTCACTGCTTCAGCACAAGAAACATTTTGGTAATCTCTTGGTTTAAAAGAATTAATACAAAGAAGTAAAACTCTTGTAACACCAGTCAGTTCCTCTTTTGCATGTCTCTAGGGGCTAGCAGGAAGGAAGAAAAATGTATATTTTTTCCCTTTGAAAACTAGATCTCCTTTTGATTTGAACTCCCTAGGCACCCATTCCACATTTCTGATGTGTGGCAGCAGCATGGTCATCCCCACTAATACAAAATCTCTTTACAAGAGAAACTGGGTCATCTTTGGGGTTAAACTGAAAAACGAAACCAACAAAACTGCCAGCAAAATTCACCGGGTCCAGCAAGAACTTCTTGGCAGCTCTTACCCAGAAGTATCTGTTAGTAACAGTTACTCCTTGCCAGCAGCCAGACTTCTTAATCTCATTGACAAGAACAGATTTCAAGGCTATTCAATTCTCTGTTTCAGAGTCAAATGACAGTATGTCATAACTGTTCAGATGTTATACCCTTTGCATACTGTCTTAATCTCTTCAATGGTAGAAGAATATCCTTTGAAGCCATCACATCTCATTTTACCCAGTGCCACATGGACTTACCTCACTTGTTAGCTGCTAGAGTAATAAGAATGGTAACAATAAGCCACTGAGTATAGCTTTCAGTCATTTTTCAGCAAACCCAACCTATTTTAGAAATATTTTCATTTCGATATCATCTCCAGAGACATTTATTTAACAGCAGGATCAGCTTCAGGGCCTCAGCTGGCACCTTCGTGCCCAACAGAAGGGGATATTACTGCACTGCGGCAGGTGCAGGCTGTAAGCTTAAAAACATCTTATCTGGTGGCCTTTCAATTTTGTTTGTTTCAGAGTTTTGACATTCACTTATTATTTATGGCCCAACTATGATATTTCTACAACACATTCAGCTTCTTGACATGATCTCTCTCTTTCAGGAATCAAATACTGAGTACGGCATGTGGAATCTGGCTTCCATAAAGGCATCTTGTGCTTGTTGACACTCAGGAAGGTGACAACAAACAAAAATAACTACGTTGAGGAGGGAAGAGGATTTCAGATTTGGTCTCAGTTCATCTCATTGACAGGCATCTCTGAAAACACTTAGAGTGGACAGAGGGATATCATGGAAAGAATAGCAGCTGGAATTGATAAAAGGCTGGATCGATCTGTTGTTTCATACCTCAAATTCAGGTACCTTTCTCTGAAGGTGTTTATCCATATTTGTGATGACAGCTGCAAGAATCAACCAAGCTGCACTTCTACTTGTTAACTTCCTACTCCTCTGTCCTACATTCAACCATCTTAATAAGCTTTACCTTTTTTAAGCTTGAATTTATTTCAAATTCCAGCACCCTTCTCTCCTTATCTTCCATCCTTAATTTTCTTGTAATGTACAAACTTACCCCAAGAATCTCTGCAAGGCGAAACAAGGCCAGTACATGTAGGTGGAGAAACTGGCCTAGTATCATATCACACAGCATCATATTCCAGTTTTTATTTCACATGGGCCTTCAAAATGCAGTTTGGGATTTTTTCCTCATGAGCAAGCCTCCACCCTTCCCTGCCCTCTTACCAATAAGCCCCGAGTAAGCGAGCAGGCAGTCAGCATAGTTCTCCTTCAGACAGCTACTAACAGAGCGTGACTCAGGCTGGCAGTTTGTGAAGAAATCTGCAAGGCGAGATCTGCAACACGAAGAAAAATGCGTATCTTTAAAAATCAAGCCTGAAGGCATTCTTACCTTTTACACTCTCTATTTTTGGACAAGGCTTAATATTCTTAAATGCATATTGGACACATTTCAGCCATTGAGAGTCTCTTTCTCTTTCCAGAATCTATTTTTGAAGTCAGAACAAAAAAGTGTAAGAAAACAGTAAAAAAGGAACAGAACAACAGCGAAATGTCTGCCCTTTATTAAAAGAAATGTTCTGCATTTTCATGCCAGGAAAAAAAAGACAAAGAGGGATTTTATCACATGAGGAGTCATTTTGCCTGGATCTGAACTCTAACTGGAGTCTTTTATCCAGAACACTGTGTCTGCTGTTTTACTGATTACACGAAACTGTATGTTTGCGCTCACAGAGCAAGCAAGACTCATTGCAAGACGTGAAGCAGGACCTGCTTTGGTGCTGCCCTGGGTTTCCAGAGAGTGAGCTCACCCCTGCTCTGGACTGGCCTGCAGGAGCAGCTGGCTGAAGTGGGGCAGCAGGCAGGACCAGCTGGCGTGGTCTCCTCGGCCCCCCAGAGCCATGGCACTGAGAATCCATTTGTTCTTGTAAAATGCACGTTCATCCAAAGCCCAGAGTATTGACTCCAGGGCTGAGATGAAAGGAAAGCGTGCTCTGCACTGAGTGCTGCTGCTGAGTGGCCACATTATCTTCACACACCCCAGTCTGCCCATGGCCAAGGAGGGGAGAGCACTGATTACATACAGGAGGTGCCTTAGGACCAGGAGTGAAGCTGTGTTGTGATCAACTGATTACTACTTGTTGGAAAATAAAAGGACTAACCCACAGGGTCTCTTCTGGTTATTTGTGATTTAAAGTCTACATAATGCTCCCATTCAGGTCTGTGAAATTTGCGAGGCATTGATGAGGTGGGGTAAGGTCCCACATCCTACAGCTGCTCCCCTGCCCAGCTTAGCCTTATAATCTTGGAATAGTGACTTTTGTTTATTTACAAAGTGTTATTTAGACCTTTATGTGCATGGAAAAAAAAATCACCTCCCTATTTCAATCTTCTGTGAAATAGGTATAAAAACGTTCTTTTGCATCTGACAACCCACAGTAATGTCTCAGGATCAGATGCTTAATCTTTGCAAAGCCTTCTCAAAATCAGAATAGTATAAACTACGAATTTTCATCACTGCTCCAGCATTATGCAGATTTGCAATATAAATATGCTTTTTCATTTTTTCAACAACCCCACAAAAGTTAGCAGAAACAAGTGATTTGCAAGTGATTTACTTTATTTGTTTACATGCTCCAGAGACTCATTATCTTTGTTTGCTTTATTGTTTTACCTACCCCCGAATGGGACTGGATACACATCATTAATTGGCCTGAAAGTAACGATGGGCAAACATCAAAAGGTTCAGAGGCTTAGTTTGAGAAAGCATCCTATAAATAAACTCCATGCAACCTATACCTGAATTTATGGGAGCTGTTCTCATGGCCTTATTTCAGTTCCATCTCTTGCTAACTGTAGTGCCACCAGCAAATCCATGGTTGCCTTCAAATCACAGTCAACTCTAAGCTTCTCACTCCCTCTCTTGCCTTATTTAACCACTTAACCTTGAGATTAAAATCTGTACCCAGTTGCCTTTAATAGCTTTAAAAAGTCAACCTCCCTACCAACCCTTCAGGATGCCCTATGTGTATGTGTACATACATTTCTAAATTTACATAAAACCCCTACTTAGCTGGTGAATATATACTGTACCTACCAGGAGACAGGCTGAGAAGAAATGGGTCTCAAGGTATAGGAAGAGACAAATAGCAGCACCATGAAGAAAATCTGGGAAAGGAAACCCTCTATCACTGCAGTGATTCCTCTCTCCATCAGTAATTAAGATAGTGGCTCAAATCCAGCTTTTGGATCAATTGGGAACAAAGACAGTTGACAGTTTCCAAGGATTTTTCTAATTCTACTAATACCTGGATGAAGTCAGGTTTAGAACAGAACAGAGCCTATTACACCTATCTAGTATGAAAAACCTCTGCCATGTATACACAGTAGGGCAAGCCTTCTGTATATAAAGTATTCTTGCATTTCTAAAACAAAGTAGCTCCTCAGATCTAAATTTCATTACTTATGTGACCACAAATAAATCTTTTTGGCAATGGAATTACACAATCAGAATCTTGATAATCATGAAAACACTTCTTGAAATCATTTCATCGTTCTTAAATGTCCACTTCTCCCTTAGGTTATTAGGTGCATTGGTCCAGAGATCATTTAATACATTCCTCTTCTCTCAATGTTTTTAAGGACTGATAACTATGGAATAACACCAGTCATTTACTACCCAGCCTGCTTAAAGAACTTATTTGTTGTTCCTAAAGGAGGTTAAAAATAGCTCTGCTGATATCTTTTGCATACAGCTTGATTTCCACGTGAATTTCTGAGGAATTTTTTATGGCCATAAAAAGTAATGATGTGACAACACTGCACATTTAAGTTTTCCTAAGTCAAATATAGTTCAGATAGCTCTGGTCTGAGCATTACTGGACATTATCACACACCCTTCCCTAGCGAGTCATTCAAACTTCACACAATCCAAGCTCTCATCCTCTCCTGAGCTGTTAACTACACCTGATACTTATGTGGATTCATTTGCACAGGAGATAAAGTTAAGGCCAGGAAATAAAGACAGAGACCTCCATCTGCCATGAAATACTCCAATACTTCCAGTGCAGATCTGCTGATTAACACCCACTGAAGATCTAGCCCCAAACATTTCCAGTAGACTGGCAGTGATGAAAGTGTGCTCATCAGTGAACACCGAAACAGTGGTACTGCTATTTATCTAGAGAGAGAGACAAATTAGCCTAATGAGAACCATTAATCCTAAAGTATTGCACAGAATATTAAGAACTGCTTGGGTAAAAGGGACAGTACTTTTAGGGATGCAGAATCAGAGCAACCTGATAATAGCAGCCCTATAAAAAAATATGCACACGTTGTTAACTTAGTGCTCCTTCAGTGGGAGGCAACTTATAGGCGGCAAGTTGGGAGTTTCTAAGCCATGACTGAGCAGTTTTGTTATCTAGAGAACAAACAGAGCTTGCCACATGTGCCTTCAAGTGTGCAGTTTTACATGTGCAATGTACACAGACATATCTCACTGCTGGAGAGAGAAAGACAGGCAGTTTTATATTGTTCATACCATGTAGCAGCACCACATTTAAAAGGAACTATTAATTTCTTTTTCTGTCAAAAAATCCTCATTGTGCACAGCAGCATTTATGATTTCTTCCCTTTTCCTTGCATAAATAAGGGGTACTACACAGAAATCTTCCTCCCAGGAAGATGAAGAAAAAAAAAATAATCTCTTTGTAGGGCAGAAACCCCACAAATTAAATTAGTCCTATCTTAGCCCTGGAAAACCTCCAGATGTTCTGGAGAGCTTACTTTAAATATTTTGTATACCACTAGCTGGAAAAGTAAGAATAATCCCACAGGCAAATTCAAAGAAAATCTGCTTAGACAACAAACAGCCTCTCTGAAAAGAAGAGAAAAAATCCCAAACCTGCTATTCTCTAATGCTTTGTATTAGTACCAATAAAATAATTTGTAATAGTTAAAAATACAAAGGAAGCAAAGTTAATTTGCTCTCCTTATGATAGTGGCTCTTCAAATACTCAGCTGGATAAATCAAAACTTTCACATTTTGCTTACAAATAAGCTTTGTTAATAGCAGTATTGTATTTAATCTGCATATAATTTTTGAGGCAATTTAATTTTATATTAGCACAGCCCATTGCGTAGGCAACATTGATTAGGTTTTCACTACTTTTTGTTCTCAAGGTTTTGTGAAAGTTCTTTGATGTCCTGAAGTTATCTTTGATATTTATCAGTGCTCCCTCTTTAAGGCTGGTCAATACAGCTTTAGCATTGGTGCAATACTTTAAAGTATGATATCAATGGTGAAGTTGCAGAAAATTTTTATAATTTTTAGTTTGGATTGGGTGCAAATCATGACGTATCAGAAAGCAACTCTCTCTGAACCAGAGTCCTCCCCAAGAAGCACCCACATCGCTGGGATGGCAGGTGTTGATTTCTCTTCTTTTTTTCTCTCTGACTGTACTGTTGGTACACAAGGGCTGAGCCCTTGAGAAGAGAAATGCCTCAGCCTTGCCTTGGCACTGGTGATGCTCAGACCAAGCAAGACACTGAACCCAGGTCTCCTGCTGGCTGCACACACATAAGTTGTGATGTCCAAGAGAGTGGTTAGAACCACTCACCCTGGTAGGAATGCAGGGAGCGACAGCTGTCCTGTGCCACACCTCAGGGATATCAGGTGAAGTCTGGACATGCTCACTGCCACCTCTCCTCACGTTGCTGCTTGTGTTTAGGCATCTATTTATAGCAGCAACACAAAGAGTACGTAAATGCCAGAGCTGAGAGACTGGGGTGACTACACTAATTAGTCAGAGCTGCTCCAGCGTCTAGACACCATTTGGCAGTGCAGTCACGTAAGGGAAGTGCTGCATCAATATTCAAAACAGAAAAGAAGTATAAATCCAGCACTGAAAAAAGCCAGACTAAGTCAATGAATGTGTGTCATAGTGATAAATGGCACCATTACAGAAAAAACAACAAGTCAAAATACTTGTTCTTCTTTTGTGGGGGTCAACTGCAGTGTCCTACTCCGGCTGCAAATAGCACCCATATAGCTGGGGTGGTGCTGTTTCTGCTGGGATGCCAGAGTGGCAAGAGGGGTTGGTATGTGGCCAAACTAATGGCTTCATTGTTGGAGGAGCACTTCATTTTCCCTTTCTTTCATAAACAGTGAGAAAATGAGGCAAAGGCCACATAAGCAACTCTATCAACCAGTGGGACAAAAAAAGCCTCAGAAGAGCTCCATAACGAGAGACGAATCTCCCTGCACAAAGTAGCTTTGACCCATCTTTTTTTCATTAAAGGACACTAGAGCTGTGTCATATTAATAAATCTCACACCTCCTTAGCTATCTACACACACTATTGAGCACCTGGGAGCAGCTACAAATTTTGACATTTTTATTTAAGAGATCACTTTTCCATGTGTTTATTATAGAGCAATCCCACTAAATTTTTCCAACAGAAAGGTTGGTTACTGTTTAGTTGCTCCTTCTCAAACAAGGCCAGTGTCCAGGCCCTGAGGGCACTGATGTTCCTGCCCACCCTTGGGGCTTCCCCCACCCAGTCTGTGACTCAGGACCCCATTCAGCCCCTGCCCCAGTGGTGCTGTAGGACCTCGGTCTCCAGCCCCCAGTCCTGCCCTGCCCTACCCAGCCATGGGCCCTAATGAGCCAGGTCTGCTACGGGCTGATGTCCCAGCCTGTCCCCAGGGAGATGCCCCATGCCCAGGACTGCTCCGCTCCCAAACTGGGGTGACGGGATAAGCCCAGCCTGAAAGGTTCTGTCCTGCCCATCCCTGGAGTCTCCATGAGCCCAGGAAGCCCTCACCCCACGCTGCACCCTGACACCCAGCTCAGCATTTGTACCTTCTGGGGAGTGGGAAGGGTAAAAAGTAAATTTCTGATGGCAAACCATTTGCCTCCCAAGACCTGAATATTGAAGGCAGTTTCTCTCACATGAGCTGATCCAAATCTTTTCCAGCACAGGCAAAAGCCATTACAGGATTTTAGAACCCAATTACCACCTACTAACTGAAAGAAGCTGGTTTTTATCTGGTTTTGCTGCTGTTTTGTTATTTTAAATGACTGGCAGCCTAAACCCAAGCAAATATTTGATTCTGGACTCAATTTAGCTCTAAAAACTGTGTTGTTCATCTGGAATCAAAATACAGACAATCCCCAGTTATACAGAGGCAGCCTATCTGGATTGTGGGATAACTAGACACAGGATCAAACAGCAGGGACCACAAAAGATTCACTGAGATGCCTTCTAGCAGCACGAGGGCTTGCTCAGAGCATCAGGCCCAGGCACAAAGCCCACCAAGGCTGGTCCCTCCAGAGCACCCTCATTCAACCCAGCTCGCTGTCTGTACCACGTCCCCACACATCTGCCAGCATGCTACTGCTCAGGCTTCTTGCTTACCAGGGGCCTCCTGGACATCTAATACCCCAGAAAACGGAGATCTAACTCTTTGAAATTCAGTCATGCAAAATGAAAAGCATTTCCACCTATGCGTATCTGTATTTTAAAATTAAAAGTACAAACACCGTATTCTTTTTATTTTTCTATTAACAAATTAGTATCCTACACCCACTTCTTTTATTGCACTTGTGCAAAGCAAAATAAAATAAGTTCTATACCATTTTCTGTTAATATTATCCTTTCCCCTTTGCTTATGTCATGTGCTGGAGACCAGTTAGATCTTTTTACACAGTATCTGCTATAGAAAATCAAAAGAACTTAACAAAACACTAATGTCATAGTTTATCAATGGTAATTAAACCCTCTAAGCAACTCAAGATCATGAATGAGAGTAATTTTAATTTAATATATTAGGTCTCCTTCGGGTTTAAGGGAAACTGCAAAGCTTAAACGTGATTCTAAACAAGTATGATTTATTTGAAATTGGGTTATATAAATATTTATATACTACTGACTTTTATGTAATAAAACCAATTTTGAAAAATATGGTGACAATCCTGAGCACAAGGTAATGCCATAAAGAATTAGAACAGTGATTTTCAGATGCTGTGACACAAAACAGAATTTTCTCTTTCTGTTGGCAGAAAAAAAATTACCTCACATCATTTTTTAGAGGCCTGTTTGAGAGAACATCTGGAAAACATTCCACAGGAAATCAAACCTATATTAAGCATGTTTTGCAGGGCTCTGCTTCCTTGCATCGACCTTAAGCATTCATAATGTGTTTCTGTCTTCTCAGCTGCAAAGAAAACACTTCTGTCAGAGCCCTCTACAAAATGATAGGCTGAATTGTCAGCCTGTGATTTTATCAGGGGATGCTGGTAAGATTTCTATTTAGTCTACCTGCCTCTGTACCAAAGCTCTCCAATAACATGAACAAATCCACCAGTTGCTTTCCAGCTACCATGAGTTTGTATAGTTTCATTTTGTTTAATTTTCTTTGTGCTGTTTAATTTGAAGCTTCTAAATAAAAATGACTGGCATTTTTAAAGATGCCCAAGCCTCAGTGTCTCCTGACAGGATGTTACTCAGGGAAGAACGGGTAGAGGGTAGAGTTGTTCTCACTTCATTAGCTGGGCAAACAGAATAGTCTTTGAATTACAGGCTGGTAACCTAAGAAAATCACTGTCACTCTCAAAAAGCAAGCCAAGGAAAATTAGTGCCACTGCAAGTCCTTGAGAGTGCCACTGGACGCTTCAGCGTTTATTAACAACTATATTGTGGGTGCACACTGAAAGGATGTGGTTCCAAGTACCTGAGAAAGACATCCATGGCAATAATACTGCCTGTAACCACTTGAATAAACTGTAATAGACTACTACTAGCTCAAGCATGAAACTGATGGGAGTTTGGAGACGGAAAATAATCTAAAAAGTCCAATACGAGTTCTCTCTTTACCAGAAAAGTTTCTGTTGGTAGATGTACTGGAACATCAGGTTTCCTGAGGTTATGCAGGGATGCTCTTTGCATAAGAAAATATCTCAGTGGTATGTGTGGTGACATTCCTGAAGGAAACAACTCCATGTCCCCTTGTCAGAGAGGTGGCTCAAGGAAAGAAAAGGTGTCCAGTGTGTGCTTGTACTCAACTGAGCAGGGTTTGTAGGCAGCCAACACGGCTGAAACCCATCCTGGAGCTACTCCAAATACTGCTCTGACCTCGGAGTAAGACAATAAATACAAAATCAGAAATACAGAAGATAAAAGCAGAGTAGAGTCTCTTTTACGTGAACCCATTTTTTTTCATGCACAGAGCAGCCCCACCAAACAGCAAGACGAGAAGTTCTGGCAGCAGCAAACCAAGAGAGCATTGATCTTATTCCACATGTTTTACTTGCTTTTAGAAGTAATATGGATATACAATGATAGTACAGAAAGCACTGATTTGCAGTGTAAGATTGGAAAACAAACCATTTTTATCAGTTAAGGATGATGTGCTGTTTTAAGAGCTTTTTTTTTGACACCACTTTCAAAAAAAAGTGAGCACACGAGGCTGAAAAAAAAATGTGAGGCCGAGAGCTGACAGCCTGTGATACACCCAGACATTTACAGAGGTTGTTCTGAAATGAACTGTCCATTCTGAAAAAGATTCTGCAATGCTGCATGATGGCCAGTTACTGAGATGTATCTCCAGCATTTCATAATGACTAATTGGCAAAGGGAACATCGTAACTGAGAGGACAACCACTGTGATTTATGCTTGAACTGGAACAAAAGAAAGTGAACTAAACATTCAAATACTACAGTTCGAATTTAACAGAATTCTTAGTCGTATGTGCTTTACAACAGAAAAGCTTCCTTTAATGGTTTATAGAATGTGCTTGAAAAAATATAATGTAAGCACAAACCCATGCACGTAAGGTCATCTATTAATAATCTTATACAAGGGTCACAGTTAGCTCACATAGAAAATCTATCATCAACACTAAACACACACCAGAAAACCCTTTCTGTGTCACTTGTTTCAAAGCCAGCAGATCATTAAAGCAGAGGAAACAACCACCACCTCTGCTGAGAAGTCTTTGCAGACACTGGTACATTTACATCTGGCTTCCACTTAACAGGAGTTACTCCAGTAACATGGTAGTTTTTATTAACATCATGAAAGCAATGCAATTTCTATTCAGTAAACTTTAGAACGCTAAAATTTGAAAATATGCACGTGGCTGTCACTTGCTCTGTTGAGAAACAAAGTTTTATTTTTAGCTCCAGTGCTTACTTTTTCTTGCAGCTATTTTAATAGATGAACTGCCACCAGAAATATTCTCTCACTGGGCCCTGATGTAGAATGATATAAATAACCTTTACGAAGTCCAGCATAATGGAATGGTAAAATCAGTTGACATTCTCCTAATTAGCACTGCCTGAAGATTTACCTACACAGAACAGGAAGAGCCAAATATTCCCCTGGAATAAATCCACTGAAGTCACTGATGTCAGAGGAAGTACACTGGGAAAGGACTTGATAGAATAGATCTGTTATTTACATTAAACACAGAGCAGCTTCTTGCCTGTAGCATATACATGGCCTGAGGTAAACCAAAAAACCATTTTGATTTATTAAAGAAAATGCTATTGTGTGATATATACACCCTTTCTTTGTCCCAGAAACAGCAAGTTGGCCAAATGTGACTGGGTGTACATAACACATCTTCTCTTCACCACATCTAAAAGATCAGGGGGTGGAAACCACTCGTGCAAACCAGTGGATGCTAAACTCTTCTCTACAGAAATATCTCAACTATCAATTCAAAAAATCAGCAGCAGCAGTACTCTTAGTGGAACCTCATCCAGCAAAGCAATTAAGTGCTTGCTTAACTGTAAGGGCATGAGTAGCTTCAAATTAAAATCTCTATTAAAGTTTAATGTCAAATTTAACTGTCCTGTATTTCAATATTTTTGACTAAACATGTGTGAAACTGCTTAATTAACATTTGTAGTTTAATCTCCCCCCCTGATAAATCAACAAAACAAAACGGGTCACATTAGCCCTGCTGTAACCTCCTCCCTGGCTCATGTTCCTACTCTGCAGTCTTCTTATTTCTTAAATTATACAGGCAGGGTTTTTTTGCCACTTAAATTAACAAAATAAGGCTTTTCAATCAAAATGAACACTCAGGGGAGACCTTATTGCTCTCTACCTGAAAAGAGGCTGTAGCAAGGTGGGGTCTCTTCTTCCAAGTAACAAGTGACAGGATGAGAGGAAATGGCCTCAAGCTGTGCCAGGGAAGGTTTAGATTGGATATTAGGAAAGTTTTCTTCATCGAATGAGTTTTCAAGCACTGGAACAGGCTGCCCAGGGAAGTAGTGGAGTCACCACTGTTAACTGGAAGTAGTTAACAGACCTGTAGATGTGGCACTTGGGGACATGGTTTAGTGGTGGGCTTGGCAGTGTTGGGTTTATGGCTGGACTTGATAATCTTAAAGGTTTTTTCCAACCTAAACAACTCTCTGAAGGACCACATTTAGATAATACAAATGCCCCCAGGTTCTTAGAGCTGAAGTGCAGTGGTCACAAGTACCTCAGTCAGCTCACTGAGTCATTTTGACAAGAAAGAGGCTGCCACGGAAGCAGGGTATCTAAGTACAGCCTACAAAACCTGAACCACTGGCATCCAAGTTCAATTTGTGGTTGTTGTATGCTCACACATGCACACTTTATTCCCACTTTCACTTCTTCAACCCTGTAGGCACGTAACATGGAATATTCAGCGCCGCAGGTTATTTTTAACCTGATCAGCAGAGGATCCACCTGACTGGAGGGAGGCTGCCTGGAGAGTTTTGAGCTTGCCTGACAAGGGACACCAGCGTGAAGGCAGTGTCCAGTTACTGCTTCTTGGAGCACGAACGCTCTTCATTGGTACAGCACAAAGCCAAGGCAAAGTTGGGTGCAGGACTAAAGCAGAGCCCTTTTTCTAATTACTGTATCCTCGTGTCTCTCCTGCTTTTGGAGAAATGTCAAGCACCCAGCAAGCTTTTAATCTTCAAGCCCCTCTTAAGCTGAACAGAGAGAGTATAAAAGAGGGCCAGCCAAGCAGATCTTGGCACTTGCAGAATGAGATCCATCCACACTTCAACAGGGACAAAGCAGTCTTATTTTGCTGGATGTTTGGATTTTTTTTATTCCAAAGGGATTTATGGATATCTTATAAGGAGGAACTTCTTGATTCATTTGGAGTTTTACTCAGATGGAAGAAATTTAAAATTACCTTTGTTTCTGTGGGGGAGGGGAGAGCAATATTATGTCTATCTACTCTTCTAACAGAAGACATCAAAGTAATGAATCATGTAAGGGACTGAGAGGGAAGAAAATAATACAATATTGCAGCATTTTCTATCTTTACTTTGCCTTTCTTGAAAGGTTTTTGCTTATTTTGCAGAGACTGCATTAATATTTTTTTCCAGGCTAGCAATTCCCCACACACATATTCCTCTACGCCATCAAGTTTCCTCTGCAGAGTACAGCAGCTTCTTTCCCACCTCCCCTCAGACCACATTTTTTGAATTTTCTGAACTGTCACCATGCCTCACTATTAGTTCATTAAAATTAATGAAAACCTGGTTGTTTGGGGTGGGTTTTTTTTCACTTCAATAAATAAACTTCTAGCAATATATATATATATGCATACATTTGCATGCTTGTATATACATGCATGCTTAAAAATCACTCTTCAAATTCAGGCTATTGTAAGGTGAGCTTGTGGGCATGGGCCAAAAGGTAGATTTACAATTTTTTCTGTCCCGCTTGGTATTCTAGAGACACAGGAGCTCTCCTGAGCGCAGGTGCAGAGAGCTCAGGCTCACCCTACTACACTGCAAGCATCCTACACCTACTGCAGGGTGAGTCAGGCACGAGAGGTTTCGCACCCACTCCCTGACTCAGTCTCCAAACACAAAATGCAGGCACACCCTGCACTTCTCTAGAAATCGAGTGTCCTTTTCTTTATGTCCTTAACAGCACTACAAAAACTATGCTGTTGACCTGTTTTTGCATAACCACAGCAAACCGATCATCTCAAGGAGCTGCCTCCGAGTGCCAAATTGATATAAATGCCCTGCAGGGACTTAGATCCAGCTCTGTTATCCGTAACTGTATAATGCTACTGAGTCCTTCAGGAAAATAGCCACCAAGTGCCCTTTTAACATGCAAAACTAGAGTCAGGCTGAGAGTGAGCTCTCAGGCTTTTATCTGACCAACTGAATTGTCACCAATATCAGCTACAAGGCTCAGAAAGGGAGGCAGCACCTCTGTTTTCCCTCTCATTTGCTGAATTACAGATGATCACTGGACCGCGGCAGGATATGGAGGGAGGAAAAGCACAACATGCAGAGAAGCAGGTGAGGAGGCACCATAAGTGGCTGTAATAGAATTCAAACGTGTCAGAGAGACGGTGAAAGTCAGATAATTGCGGGAAGATCTGGAAAGAGGAGATGAAAGGAGACTAAGGGAGGGGAAGAGGCAGGAGGAAAAGAAGAGTAAGGGGAAACAAGTGAGAAAAATGAAAGAGGAGTGTAAGGAATAGAAAATTTGAAGGAAAGGGCTTCTTCTTCCCCTCTTCCATCTCCTTCCGCACATCCTTCCAGTGCACTGCTCCCTGTTAATGCTGTAACTGAGGATGGCTTTCTCCTAACACAAGATGCTGTGCTCCCCGCATCCTGGAGCAGGACAAAATTGGTTGCCTGCACATTTATAACATCTCACCACAGACTTGTCTCTAGTGCTGAACCACGAGGGTGCAGGGTTTGCAGTCAGCAGTGGCACTTGCTGCAGGAACAGTCCACAAGCCTCACATGGAGAAGCCACTTTTACCAACAGGTTACAGGGGTAAAGCACCTGCAGATTGTCACATGCCTTATGGAAAAGGAGCACAGACACAGTGACTCCCTTTCCAAGGTAAATTATCATTAAAAGTGCTCAGCAGAATAGCATGAAGGAAAATTATTTCCTTGGCAAGTTTCTGGTGTTTTCAGGAAATGCAGCAAGCAGCTGAGCTTCTGTTCTAACGTTTCCAGTGGGTGAACTCTTCTCTGCACTGACAACATTTGCACATCTTCACACAGTGTTCTGATACCTGCAGAAGCAGATATCTTTCATATAGACCTGAATGGGTGGTTGCAACTAAATTAAGATTGGATAGGACAGGTGACCAGAAACTGGTCAAGAGGTAAGAACACACCAAGGAAAGCGCATTTATAAAGATTTGGCTCTCTGAACACACAGTGCTGAAAACATTTTTCACTGTATTTTCAAGGAGACGACCCATGTACTGGAACCTAATTGGATATTTCATTATTATCCTTCAGATATCCCACAAGAAGAAGTTATTTAAATATGTTATGCAGCAATTTTATATTTTTTTTCTGTGTCAGACAGCTGCAGACAGCAACATGTACTTTTTGCAGAACTAAAGGCAAAAAATTAAGAAGACAACTGTCTTCTGAAGTTAGTTAAGAACTTCTTTCTGGCTATTTGAGCTTCAAAAATGAGCCTCAATGATTTGACCAGTCATTTTGAGCATAATTACTTTGGAGGACAAGAAACATGCTCTTACCAGTTTCCTTTATTAGCAAAAAATGCTGCCCTTCTTTTCTGATCTTTGCAGCACATGAATGGATTGACAGCATTATTTCAATAAATAATGTGTCTGTATCATTATCATTCTGGTCAGTGTCTTCTGAATATATCCAGGAAAAAACCCAAGTATGCAAATTCAAAACACGGATTATTAAAAAGACCAAACGAATGACTCACACTTCCATTACTCAAGCAAAATAGTATTTGCAGTACTGTCAAATGTGATAGTGGCAAATACGAAGCACCCTGTGCTGCCTTTACAGCAGGATGATATTCTCGAAACATGCCAGTCGACTTTCTGAAGTTTCAAATTGTTGGCTGAAGTGACCAGATCAAGAAGTTCCTCAGAGGTTTGTGCTCTTCCAGGACATCACTGGTGAAAGTTTTCTATGGTACATTGACTTTTCTTAGATTTGTTTATGTTCACATCAAAAAAGAACTCTAATGGCTTCTTCTTGTTTTTTCTGCTCTTCTTCTCACTGAGCACTGACAGCCATGCCTGAGAGACTACAGCTGTTTCAGAGCTGGATGTGGACTGGGATACAAGTAGAGGCAGCAGACAAATGATAATGGAAGTGAACCATTCGGCATTCTGATGAAGTTGAAAATTAGGACTGTTTACATAAGTCAGAACATATTTGCATTTCCTGACATTTCAGGTCTCTTTTTCCCTCGATCAAGAATTTGTTATATAACAGAGAGATTAATGAATAAAAAAATAATAAAAAAAGCAAAGCATCCTGCCATCTCTGTTAGTGGTACCTGCAGTTTGGCCAGATGGCTTCCCTGCTCTTTCAAGAACAGATTTGGTGACATATACACCAAGATAAAGCTTTTAAAGAGCATTCAAAACTGAATGTTTAAATACTTTACACAGGCCCAGCTGATATTTTATACAGAGTACAGGCAGACTCAAATCTTGTATTTCTGAGTAAGAAGCATTCATAAACCATTTTATGAACATATTTTCAGAAAACCTTTAGAACTTGTACCCCTTGTCTAAACTGGCATTATGAAAAGGCTTTAATAGGTGTAATAGGCATGCAAATAACAGTTTCTAAATTACCTGGCTTCACAGTAGGCAGAACATATTTTCAAATTATTCTGCCATTTAGATACTCTTTCTGATTTCAAAACGAAATAGAAGTTATCAGAGTCAGAATTACACACCTACTGACTACTGTTTTAATTATTCTAAATGTATCTGGAATTGCTATAAGGACTGATATTTATCAGTGCCAGTAGTTTCAACAGCAAGGAGATCTCCTGTTTCTTTCCTGCCCTGCCCAAGTCCCCGTTTTCCTGCAGGACTAGGGGAACAAATCTCACCAATTTCCTTTAAGTGCACAACAAGTCACAGAGACAAAATGTCTTTCACTGCCTTATAGGCTGGGATAGCTTTGGTGCCAATTCCTCCTCTCCATGACAGCAGTGAGGGAAGGTATTAAACCACCCGCAGTTTAGAGAGCCCAGGAGGTTGTAACACCGACGTGAGGTGACTCTCAGCAACACATCCAGCTTGCTTTACCTCCACAGGACCTAAGAGCTGCACACACTGAGCCTGCCCCAGACCCTGCAGGCATCTGCCCATCCATTCCCTTGTACCAGTGTTGCCTCTCACCCTCATAGCCAGGTCTCACTGAGCCTTGGAAGAGCCAAAACTTTTTAATCTTGACATTCTAAAGCAAAAGAAGCCACCGTTTATTTACAAATAAATCCATTTTCATCCCAGTGCTGGCTGCAACTTCAGGCAGAGACTTTATCAAGCTTTCCTCTGCAACATTGCAGTGGAGAAAGCACACCATCAGACTCATGAAGTTAAATTAAACAAAATGCCATTAAAAACTTAACTGCCAGGAAAACATTAGATCAAAGCTGACCAAAGAAAAACACAGTCATGAGAGAAGTAATGGCATTAATTTAACAAGTTAATACCAGAATACTACAACCCAAGTAACAGGGAGAAGTCTCTCTATAAAACCCTCTCTCCAATTTCGCGCTGACAGTTTGGCAGAAAACACAGTAAAGACACTGTAACTCTACCAATTAACAGGACCTGTGTATAGGGAAGGCAATAAGCAAAAATACTAATGGAACAACATGGGAATGGAAAATGGTTTGTTCCGAGGCTACACGTGGCCAGCTTCATAAACTGCAACAGCATCAGCAGTGAAGGTGCTGAATGCAAGTCAGACTGCTCTGATTTAAATCTGCTCCTTTTGTAGTCAGTAGGAAACGTGTCCAGATTCCCCCAAAGCCATGGAGGGAAGGGCACTGCTCACCTCCTCACCTCTGAACAACACTTGAGCACATCTGAAGTGCTACTGCAAAAAGCTTAAGACCAGCAGTGGAAATCTCATAAACAAACTTCAAAGTAAATATTTTACCAGGCATAAGTAAGCACTTATTAAGATTTAGATCGTATCTTCAGTGTCCTTGACATTTTACAATAGTGTTTATCTCCCTTGTTTGCTAATTCACGGAATTGGATAATCTACAAGAAATTTACACATTAGAAACGAGCAGGATTCTCGGGCACGACTACATAAATACGAAATTAGCACAACAATGCTCTAATATAAACATGCACAATGCTAAGCAGGAGCAAAGCATTTCCTGAGGGCAGAGGAGGCCCTGTATGCCACTGGGTAAGTGCTGTGTGACAACCTGCAGGGACCCCACGAGGGGAAAGGACCCAGTTTGTCCCGTGGAGCAGGGCTGTGCACTGCCAGAACACACAGGCAGAGAGGCTGGGAATTAGGTCAGTGAATCAATGACCCCCCCCAGCTGCATCAGCCCAGCATTCTTCTCAGGGGAGGGGGGATAAAACAATTTCAGGGCTAGACCAGCTCTATGAAGATAGCAGGATTCTGTCTACAATGCGGACTCCTTTCTTTCCAATGAATTAAAAACACGTGAGTAGTCTGTGCACTGTAACTATTTATAAAGTCCAACATGAAGCTTGTATTCCCAATTGTTAGTACTTGCATGTACAGTGAAAATAAATCCCATTACAATGAAAAATTCTATTTTTACCTGGTCACTAATGGGACATAAAAATCAGAATGAGACATCGTTTTGTAGAGACACCCAGTGTTTCCAACAAAAATCTGTAAAAATTAAACTGGGGGTTTAAAGACTCCTCCATAATGTGAGGGAGTAGCTGCGAACAGTTTTAGAGAAGGCACACACTGTAAGCAAATGAGGGCTCTTGTTACTCTGTTAAGGATGTCAGAGGCATTTGCTTTTTTCCCTGACTCATCCTTTTCCTTAGTGGGTATTCTGACCCTTAGTCCTGGCAAATCCATCAGCACCAAAAAGTTCTCTCTGGTACCTCATTAATCACTCCCCTGCCGTGTGCTATCTTACCTGCAGATGTAATTCTTCTTGCAGGACTCTTGTAAATTCAGGCAGTTTGGTTTCTCCCTGTCCTCATATGAACACACAGGAACAATAGTCTGCCGTCTCCTTTCTGTACAGGCTACGTCTCGACAGGAGCAGAAGAGCATCCCGTAGCTGTGCTTTGGGGGGACCTTGTCAAAAAATAGCCGGAGGGCCTTATGACACTTCCGCTTGTTACAGATTTCATTAGACGTGCTGCTGGTGCAGGGGGTTATGTAAGCAGATCTGAACCTCTTGCAGGTATCATTTAGGTTACAAGCTTTGGCTGCATCCAAGCAATTGTTCCCCTTTGAAAGTACTGGCTCCACTAGAAAAAACAACACAACAGCAGTGAGAAACGCGTCACATTTACACTGTGCTTTGTGGTTATTTCACTGTTAACGAGATCCTGAATACATATATCTGTTACATACAAAATTTTCAGTGCCAGACACTGGGACCAGCCCTTCTGTTTCTCGGGATAATGGTTTAACAAGTGAACAAGAGCACAGGCATGCGGTGAGGGCAGAATGCTGGTGAGTAAATGACACTCTGGGCAGGCTGTACTTCATCTTCTTTGTAGCAGACATGCAGGGCGAAAATTGGGTAAGACTTGGTCTCACTAAACAGCTCTTAAAATCCCTGGTAAATTGGAAAGCCTATGTCTGGCACAAGAACACAGAGAGAACATGGGCTCCTAACTCCGGTTTTGTAAAGCTCTGACATTTCCCATTTTTTTCCCTTGAACAAGTTAAACGACATGCCGTGTGTCAATCCCAGGTGACAACATTTAAAAGTAATCCGTGTACTGTGCAGAAAGTAAAATAGACATGCCCATTACTACATTTTTTGAGGTCTGAGAACAGCCCACCTAGACAGGAGGGAAATCAGGTGCAGCCCCACGACTGGGAGCTTTCTAAGGCCACCCACAGGCTCCATGCTTAGGTAAAACACTGCTATAAGATCTACAGATGCCACCTGAACCGTGGAAAATTTATGAACTTTACTTTGAAGAAGCTGACATAAAATTAGAAGGTGACTGTGAAAGAAACATTTTAAAACAAAGAATATGTCCCCTTCTCACACATACACACATACACACTACAAGAAATTATAGGAAAAATTAAACTCAGATATAAGTTAAGGCTATAATTACACATTTAATTTTGAAATACATTATCCAGATATTAAAGCCCAATAGATGCTTTGCTTGAAAACTAAGGCAACTGGCATTAGTTAAATTCAATTAAGAACGGCCATTAAATTCAATTAAGAATTATCATAATGCTGCTTTGGATGTAAGGAATGCCAACATCACAGGTCCAAGAAAATACATTAATTTCCCACTGCTACAGAATCTGCAAGCTGAACAAAACACTTCGCAAATATCTAAAATCTGCTGCAACCTCTTGGGGAAGGGGGGGGGGGCTGGCCAAAGATAAAACACTTTAAACGATCCAAAGCTCTAAGTTACTCTTAAAAAAAGCTTTTTTTCCCTAGATCTTTCACCTTCACCCAGAAACTGAGTCCAAGGTCCTTCTACAACTCAATGCCACTCATCTCCATTCTCCTATTACTCTGCCTTCCACTCCCAGATCAGGACATCAACCTTTTCTCTTTTTCCACGTCAGGAAAACACGAAGCAGCTTGGCTGAGATGCTGCACTGAGGTGCTGTATTTGTTGGAACACACTGTGCCCAAGATGGGCCTTGGCTGCTTGCACACACTTCCCATTATTCGAACAGATCACCTGCAACTGTCCCATGCATCTTACCTACCCCAAAATAACACAAAGCTAAGGAGCATTACATTTGTGTTTCACTCTAGCAGTGTCCTTAACCGTGTTCAGTGGGTTTGTGCATTTAACCTTTGTAATTTAACAATCATGCTCCAAGTCCTTCCCAATCTCAGCTGCTTGCACAATAAAATGGCAACTTTTTGCATCTTATCTTCATAAATTACAAAATTGTAAACATGCAACATTTGACTATAAATTAAGAGCCAAGCATTTCTTATAATAGCAGTCTACAACAGATTAAGCAACACCAGATGCAGAAGAGATGAGATGCCCAAAATACAACCCTCTCATAAAATGGGAACATTTTTATATAAAATGTTGTACTACATTAGCATACAACTATAATATTAACTATGAACTCTCAAGTTTTTTTTATATAGTATATAGAATTATATGTTTAGTACAAATATAATTACTATGTAATCTGCAGGGCATATAATTATGCAATATATGAATAGTATATGCTAATTACTATGTGATTGCAGAGTAATTACATGGTTATTTGTGCCTGGGAGTCAACTGCTGAATTCCACTCTTTAAAACAAAATTCTGTGGAACAGCTCCGAATGGGGTATTGCAATATGAACAGACTTCAGCTTACTTATTGATATATGCTGCTACGGAATTAAAAAGCACCGTGAATACGAGCACCTCAAAAATCAAAAGGGACAGGTTAATCAATCTTGTTTAAAAGGCAGAACATAAGCCAAGTCACTGACAGTGCAAAGAGCAGTCAAAGGTATCTTGGGTGAGAGTTGAATTAGGTGCAAAGTGTTCACGAATGATAGTTATGCATATTCATATCTGTCATTCAGTTTATATCTGCCCAAGACTCACATATCTCTACATGTCAACTCTGAATACAGACTGGTTTTGTGGGGTTTTGTTTTTTGAACCTGCCCTGGCTGTAAAGTACCCCTTGACTTTTCTGTTTTGACACATACGCCTCTAGCTATTGTTTCTGGCATACTCGTTATAACATTATACAAATTATTTTTACCTTTTAAAACCAAGATTAAATGTAAAAGAGATGCATCAAATGCATCTGAATTAAACCAGACTGTCTAAACCAACTCTTCTCATTAATACCAACTTCTCTTAAGCTTTTAAATAATATTTAAATGCAAAATTAACAATCTGCAACACATTTAATGCTTTATTTTTATTGCAAAAATGCAATATCATTATTCCTAAGTCCTGTGGTAACTACAAACAGTTAACAATTCTGGGAGTGTTCCTGAGGATTACTTATGCAGCAGTAATTTATAAGGTCAAAATTTCACCCAGCTTCTGTTCCGCAAAGCTTAAATTATTAAGACAGGCAGGAGTTTGGCTCTTACCAGGTACTGACTACTTTAAAAGCGAATGGATCTAATCCAGAGCTACTCTTCATGAGAGAATCCTTTGGGAAAGGTTTGTGTAAGGAGATCCTTTTTCAGTTTTCCCCTCTCTTGGGGCATTAGGATATGGATTGGGGGCAGTCAGGGCAGGAGCCTGGGACAAGTAATGATTTCTTTGCACCACCATTTCCCAACCCAGAGCTTCCTCTCTCCCAAATCCGCTTTGCCCAGGCCCATTCTGGAATTCTCTGCCAGACCACACAGCTCTCCACTCTTGCCAAATCACCACAGACTCCGTGGAAGTCACTTCCAGGTGGGTGACAGGTGATGCCTCATGGCTGTGAGCACGGCCCTGGGTCCCGTCTGCAGCACGGGGCCCAGGAGAGCTGAGCTGGAGCCACCAGGATGCTGCTGCCTCCCAGCAGGAGCCTCCATCCAGCAGCTGAGGATGTTGCCCTGATGGGGTGCAGGCAGAGCACAGGCAGAGCACAGGCAGAGCACAGGCAGAGGCAGGAGCTGTGCCTTGGTGGGAAAGCAGCAGCTCCAGATGCCTGAACCCACCCTCCCACCAGGCAGCTGCTGCACACCACACACAGACTCTGGGGCAGAACCACTGGGTACCGACACTGACTTGCCTTTACCTGCACCCCCAGCTCTTCTGCTGCACATGTAACACGTGTGACACGTTTTCTGATTATTTTTACTGGTGAAAAAGCAGACCTTGTACTACAGCATAAGGTGCAACCACTTCAAAGTTTGTTACCTCCTACATCCCCCCTCCCTGGCCCAACACTGCTGCAGCTGCAGCAGTCCTGGACTCAGCCTCCTGCAGACCACAGAAAGAAGACAGCCAAAAGCACCAGTCTTTTATTCAGAGGTGCTCCTAAAGTTTTAATAGGGCTTCCTCCACCCTGTTTGATCTTCCTCATGCTTCACCCTCTTTCACAGTCTCTCCACCTTAATCTTTCATTTTCCTTGCACCTCCATTTCTATTTCATTTCTGCACCTACTGTGTCTCCTCAGCTCCTGTTAACCCACCCCATGGTGCTCAAAAAGGGATTCTCAATTGATCCTGGGAGCTTCTTATTTGTGCTCCCACCAGACAGAAGGAGCACAAGGAATATTAGTTGTTCTGTAAGATTCTTACTAAGCAGCAAAATGGACACTTAGTTTTCAATTTTCTTACAGCACATAAAAAGCAATTTACTGAGGTTGTCGTTAAAACTACCATTACTATTTGCAAGTAATTAGCATTAGTAAGTTTTCTAGTGGATATAGTGAAGGGAATGCTGTAAAGAGAGCAATAAATGTTAATGTGATGGAAGGCAAAATTACAAAGTGATAGAGATGACCACATGGATATGGGCCTTCTCCAACACAGGTGCAGAATATGGCATAAAGGAACCAAAAACTGACCTAAATTAGGAAGAGAGCCACGATCCCACTTTAACAAAAGTGCTGCTGTGGGGTTCACCAAAGTACTCGTGCTTTGTAAGAAGAGCAGATTAAAAAATAAGGAAAGCATAGCAAATATTGTCATCTGCATTTTAATGGATTAAAATAAACTACCGTTTTCCTGGACAAATTATTTCTAATCCCAAATGGTAGACAAAAAAAAAGAGTCATCCCCCAAAAAATCCTGAGACTGATACACAATGTTATTCTGAAGTTCTACTTCTCTTCTGCTCAGCATTTAGAGCACAGCTGGCCTATTTCAAACCTTTTCCATAATCTTAATAAGCAGGTGACTTAATTTTTAAAGTAAAGCTAATACATTATCAAGTATGACCAGGGCTTTCAGAGTACAACCACATACAGCAAGATGCATGTTGAAATTACAGTTGATGGCACCAGGTGACAAAGATGAGACTGACTCCTGTGTGCCTGTGAAAGGTACAACCAAAGCCACACAACAAAAAGACCTAAACAAACAAAAATGCCTAAAATGAGACTTCAGCTTCCTAAGACCAAAGCTGAAACATTTTACATTCCTGGTTAGTCATTAAGTCTTTGATCACACAAATTGCCTAGGTCTCCAGAATTGTTTTCTGAATACGCCCATAAATTCCCTTGAGGAGGTAAATACTGTCTCCTGTGCAATCCATTTAGAGATTGGGAACAATCACATTGCTTAGCGTGAAGCAACAAGCATGATTTGGAAGTGTTCACCTACCATGTTATGTTTGGAAGTGTTCAGCTACTGTGTTATGTACAACTGCTATCTCTGAAGTCTTTCCCAACACACCCTGGCCTTTGTTTTTATGAGACTCCACTGGTGAATCATCAGCTGGGATCTTGCAGGCTTTGGTTCAGTGCCTTCCATGACATGAGAGACTCAGAAACACTGTTCTCATTTCCCAGAAGGGCTCTCAAACTATCTCACTGCGGAGTGTTCTCAACAAGGAAATGGTGCCTATTGCAAAACAAAGAGGGAGCAAGGTGGTTCAGCCCAAGAAGGAGAGCTCTCCCTGGCAGGCAGATTGCTGGGTCCTGGCCTGCACCCAGGAAAGAGAGTTATTTCTCTTACAAGAGCAATGACTGGAAACCTTCCCTGAAGAAGCCTCTATAAGCCTGCAGAGGCATGATCCCACTTGTACTCCCTACTTCTAATCCCTTCCAAAAATACATAACCCTTTCTCATAGCACATCTCCTTCCCTTCCTTCCAGACCAAGCTACTGCCAAACCCACAAGGTACCCTCCCAGGCTTTCTGAAATCCCACAGAGATGAGCAGAGAGCAAAGACATCCCACTTGCTCAAGGACTGTTCTGACCACTGCCTTAGCGACTGAAGCACCACGACATCTTGTGCCGGGTGCCCATTAAAAGAGTGGCTGTCTACCCCCAGGAGCACACACTGACTGCTGCGTGGACAGATGCACCTGCCTCAGGCTGGGAGTCTGGCTCCTCAGGTCCAAAGTCCTCCAACAAAGCTCAGTTTCTGTATTTCTGTACACCTTTCACTAGACCAGGTTGTTCAAACCCCATCCGACCTGGCCTTGAACACTTCCAGGGATGGGGCATCTGATTATTTCTCTGGGCAACCTGTGCCAGTCCCTCACCATCCTCTCAGAAAAGAGTTTCTTGTTTCTTTTTTATTTGTTTGCGTGTTGTTAAAGCAGTTTTCTCTGTGTACTTTATAAAGATTCTGAGCATCTTGCTAAGGTTTTTAGATATCACCTGGAAGCAGAGGCTTCTGACTTTCAGGTGGATGGATGTATCTCTTGGTCTTCTCCTGGAAGTTTAAGTCTATGAATGGGGCCACATTCTCTAAATGCTGCGGGTTTTTTTGTACAAGTTCCCCACTGGATCTGGGCTCTAATACTCAACAGGGCTCTTGTCTACATTTAGACTTAGATCCTGCTTCAGTTAACCAGTACCTGGTGCATTTCATAGACATTGCAAATAAAGGTTGCAGTGAAATTGCAACTCCTGGGCTGAATATGTATTGATTAAAAAGGGGAGAAATTATATCTTACCATTTCCTTTAATACTTTAATTCTTCACTGGGGAGGAATGGGGAAAGGCTGAGCAGAGAACTCTGAGGGGGCTGACCCCTGTGGGTTGACTGAGGGACATCTGCTCGACTTACAGGTTATGTAAGAGGAAAGTCTTATAAACCTACAGTGATCTGGTTTAAATTTTAGTTCCATGAGGGCAGAGAGGGAAAGGAAACCCTGCTCCCCACTGTTAACAACACTGTACTATACACTGCTGAAATTCTGTCTTCACTCACAAATACCTGATCTATCACCTTTCATTTCTGTTACAAATCTAATGACAGGTTATGCCAGGGTCCCTAATTTTCCACACAGCACTGAGGACGGCAGTTGTACTTTATATTCATGCCAGCCCAGTTAAATCTATTTTGTTCACTGGAGCTATTCTGAATTTTCAATAATTTAAGTTATGAATTTGGCTCTTTAAAGCTACTGTTACTTCTGTCCAAAGTATCTCACTTAGGAGGCAGAAATGCATTAATAAAGTCACTAAACAAAGAAACTACAGTTGTTGCAAACTGATCCAGCCACTGTTTCTCACATTACTGCACCAATGATTTCTGTTCTACCCTAAAGAGTTTTAGAGTGCAAAGACAATTTTAACCTATCTACACTGCACTAACACCAGGGATGAATTACGCATGACTGAGGCCATGTACAGCATACTTTTTTTTCTGAGGGATTCAGTCATTCCACATACAATTCAAGCTCTGTACTGAGAGGCTGGGTTTGTGATGTGGAAGGTTATCACCAGAGTTTCAGCTGAGTTCTTCTAATTAATTTCCCCTTAAAAATAGTCGGAGTGCTAATGTGTTACTGCGTATGTTCTCGTTTTATACAGTTCAGTATTTTATTATTAACTAAATACTAAGTCAACAGAATTAGGAAAGAACCAGCAGACACGGAAATAGAGAATAAACCTGTGAAAACATTCAAACCTACACGGTTGCCATGAGAAGTGATTTACTGCACGCAAGTTCTCAAGACACAGGGAGGGTCTGTTTTACCAAAGTCATGCCAATTTACAGGGCAACTTTCAGCATTTCTTTTTATTACTACAGAATTGAATTCACAACTTGTTTCCTCTTTTCCTCAGACTTGATTAATTACCATGTTAACATAACTACTATTCTCCTGCTTATAATGGGCTCCCTCTAAAGTGCTGCCCCAGCAAAATAAACCAGGAGAAAGCTTCTAGCTCTTTGCTCTAGCACTGCAATCCTTTCTAATCTCACTATTTTTCAAATTTATGTCCCATTCCAATAAAGCTTGTGTGAATATTACAGCAAATCAGATAATACAAGGTTATGACCCTTGTAATTGATCCTTCAAGGTTCTTTTTTCCTTTTTTTCCTAGCTGACGTGGTAAAAATCACATTTAGCTGTGCTTGTTGACACTTGAGAATTCACTTTGTTGGTCGTATACACTGTTTCAGAGAGATCACATTACATAATGATGTATTTCCAGTGCTTCATTTCTTCTATACCTACAACCCCATTAAGCTGTAAGCAAACCTCCCGTGGGGCTGTAAGACTGCAAGTATCAAGGGGGCAATGCTCCCATCCTGTTCGGAGGGAGCATGGTTGGAGTGGCGTATTATGTGAGGATACAGGGTTAAACATTAGCTGCTACTTAAATAGTTTCAAATAAATAAAAGCAGCTTAAAATAAAAAGTTAAATTTCCATTTGTAAAAAAATACACATTTAAATGAACACAGACCATGTATCCCAGCACGAGGAATCAGTTTTCTGGAGCAATGGTTTCTGTATCACACTACCACTGGAATAAAGTGATTAATTGGACTGTCTCAGTAAATGCAATCATTACACTTTTAATTAACCTTTTCAACCTCTTACACCTTTTCATTTTGTTATGCATTAGATTTTTACAGTTTTCCAGTTATTATGCTTGACTACACTTAAAACAATGTAGAGGTCTGTTAGAAAGATAAGAAAAACAATTGAAACAGCTCTTCCTGTTCTAATAGGAAAATACCACTGATACTGTCATGATCAGGGCAGTTATAAATCAGGTGGAGGACAGACATTTGGAACTCTGTGGCTACGTTCCCACCTAATTTTTGTTTTGGCAGCACACTGTTATTTAATGGCTCTGGCTACCAGGAAACTAGCTTTTGAAAATTCTTTCTCAACCTAGTTATAATTACTCCATATAAATCATACAATGATCAATTATAATAATCTTAGCTTCATCCATTATTTAAACTTAGCATTTGAATCTACACAGCGGGAGTGCAGGAAATTCCAAAGTCCCTTCTCTGCTCGCTCACAACTGCTTTATTCCTGAAGCCATGCCAGCTGCAGAAAAGAAGGGGCCAGACACGCTCTTAGCTATGACATCGAAACCTGAACTAACCACAGATTTCAGACAGGCAGTGGTTTCTGGCTTGGTTTTTGGCTGGATTTTTTTCTAACCACACTATCTTACAGTTGGTGAAACTAAATTCAACACGAGATTTTGTGTCCTTTACTTTGGTGGACCAGAATCAGAGGAGTTCTGCAATTGCATACACTGACAGCACAGAATATTCTTACTTTACAATGGCCTGGGTCTTCCTCACATAGATGCACACAGACACATTTGAATACACATATATATCTACGTACTAGAACGTTTCAGTACTATTTGGCTTCATGTCTCATTTCACAAGCTAGCTACTGTACATTTATTGATCAGCATGAGGAATAAAATCAAAATGTTTTTGTCTAACTTAAGGTTGATCCTAAGATACTTGAGATCAGTGTGATATGAACACTAAGTCTGATGGAACAAGGAAAGAAACTTAAATGAACTTTCATGAAGGCTCAAGCAAAACAACCAAACCTTTTTCAGAAAAACTTCAGAACTATAACTGGATTTTGAAATAGTAACAAGGATTTTTAGAGCTATTTAATAAACTGGCTATATATTTTCGATTATGCAAAATATTTAGCTAATTATTATACTCTTTTGCATCTTGTCCCATTTCAGTCTCAGCCATAATATTTGCTATCCAATGTAAAGACAGTGTCTGTTTTGAGGTTTAATATTTTGAAATTTCCAACACATATTTTAGCGTTTCAACTACATGCCAAGAATTGCTTTGTCAATAATGCTGTATTTTTCTGTGCTTCTCAGCTAAGTCTGCCCAAAGTCCCCCAGATTTTGCAGCATTTAGGTTGAAGCAGAGAAAGGAGATGACAAGGAAGGAGACCTTGTCAGGCAGGAGGGAAATTCTAGAAATACAAGGTCTTGTATGTGATAAAGCAAGTATTCATATCTGATCTCAGAATCACAAGGTTTTTCAGTAAATCCACAGCCCCTCCAAACAGGTACCTGGTATTCCCAATGCATTCCATTAAAATTTTTTCATGGTATGTAATCTAGCACTTTCTGCTACGTAATTCCCCTGTTTTCTTCCTAAATTTACTCCTTTCCTCTTAACAGTGGCTTTTCCATTTCTTGAAGACCCTCCTTCTCCCATCATTCTACTCATCTTCAAGTTAGTCCCCCTGATATTGTTTCTTCACAACCTAAATCACCTTTTCTTATTATCACAAGTTGTGCTATTTATTCTCAGATTTGGGAGGAAAAAAAAAAAAGAAAAGAAGAGGTTACAAAAAACCCCCCAAATCGTTGATCAAGAGTTTCTGTACAAGTTGTACTCAGGAGATTGCTACAGACAGACAAAACCTGTTAATGCAAGAGTTGCTGAAGCATAGCTTACTCCAGCCTCAGGCCATACCGGTGTAGGTAGGGATGGTTTACACGCACTGACTGTCTACTGCAGGAGTATATATTAGCTTATCTTTGACAGCAGCTTGCTCCTGATGGCTATAACCTGAAAAAAAAAGTCAAAGTATATAAAACCTTAGTAGAAAAATTATCCTGCTTATTCTGTGGTATTACGCTTTCAGAAGGAAACCAAGAGAGGACAGTAGGCTGGAGAAGTGATTGTGAATCCAGTCTGACGAGAGCAGCTGATGGGATAACTCAGGAAACAGTTAAAACCAGAGAAAGGGGAAAGATCCTCTCTCCAGAATAACAAGAGGAAAGCTCCACACTTCCTAGATGGGAGATTCACAGATGTCTCAATGGTCACAACAAAAGTCCACCAGCACAAATGAAAGAGGCTAAAACCACAGTGAGAGCAGGGGTGACAGACACGGGGCAGATGCTCAATTAGTGACAGCAGCAGCAGGGGTGGGGCAAAGGGTGCCATCCTGGCACAGGAGAGAGCAATAGAGACAGAGAACAGCAAAACCCACAGCAGCTGGGGAGGCACCAAATCACCCCCCCTTCTCTGCTGCCAGTGAAAACCATTCGGGGCAATTATCTGGCCTATCGACCAAACAATATGAGCCTCATTCCATTAACCCACCACCAGCTGCTCTTCTTTTCTCCATCACTTGGTCCCAGTGAAATACTGTTGAATACAAATAACAGCGTGAAGAGGGCAGCAGTGGTAACTCTTGTCTCTTCATGGATTTGGTTATGTGAGCTTCACTCACTGTGCTGCTGCTGACTTCATCTGAAGTCTCACTGCTGAGCCCAAGAGCCAGTGACAAGGAGATGTGTGTGCCAAGGCAGGTGTACTTAATGGATCAAGGGAAACAAGATACTTTTGGAAATAACTAACTCCAATGATACTGCCCTGGAGATTTAGTAATGATTATGATGGTCCCCATCCTACTGTGTGCCCAGAAGATAAAGCAGTACAAAATGAAGGTGAGGCAGCTGTGTATGATAAATGTCACTTACCAACAGTGCAGCTGGGGGTTTGTTAACTCGAGATCATTATGATATTTAATAGATTACACCACACTAACAATTAGACCACTTCCTACTGTCTAATCTAAATTACCTTTCACTTTCATTGATGCCACGTACAACATGTGGCAATAGACAGAAAGCTTCCTTCTGTTTTGTCTTTGGTGTTCTTGGCTTTCCCCTGTTTGGCACAGATCCCTCTCCTGAGATAGTCCCTTTCCTTAGCTCTTATAAATGGCCAATATCTCTTTTTTTTTTCCAAACATAAAAATATGGTTCTTTCTGAAAAAAAGGCAAAGAGGAAATAAAATTATTTTAACTACATAGCATTTGTGTCTCTTTTTCAAGGTGCTGCCCCTATGCTTCTGCTGTCATTTAGTGCCCAGTTTGAAGCTCACTGAACACAGTATTTTGACCTCCTTTTGCTTCAAAAACCTCTGAATCCAGGTTTTACACCCAAATTTATCTTGTCTTTTAAACCCATTTAGATCAACTAAACATTTGATTAAGTGCTACAGTGAACTGGGCATCAGCTCATACATCAGCTCATACTCTCCATGGCTCCATTTTTAACTCTAAAATACATTTAGAATATACTGGTTTTTATTTTGCACACATGTCTGCAAATATTCGAATGCACAGGTACACAGGACAAAAGTAAACACAGTTGAAAGAGAAAAGCAGTGTTATAACAAAATCAATTATTTTGGTGTTCAAATACTTAAGTCAAATGAATGTCTTCCTAATTAGCAAGGAGTGAGCCTCACTAAGTAAAATGACAACACTATTTACATTTAAATAGTCTATTTTATTCAGAGTCACTTCACACACATGCACACTACTGAACTGCAGCCAATTCTGCAGTGGAGAATAATAACTATACAGCAGCAGTAGCCCTGTCCAAGAGGCACTGGAGGGACATGGAGAAGAGATGAATCAAGAGTGTATAATGCTCTTGTAATCAAAATTATAACATTTACCCAAATAACTTTTTTTTCATTCCTTTTTCAATATTCATACTCCTGCCTGATCAGGTAAAAAGTGTTACTGCTGCCAGGAATTCCTATCTCGAGACTAACATCCCACTTCACATCCTGCTAGGATGCTTGTGCAGTATTGAACTAAATGGATGGGTTTGAAATAGTAATTGACTAGTGATGTATGGCTTCCAAATAGGCAAATTATGTTTAACATGTCTCAGTAAGTGAAGAACCCATTTCAAGACACTATTATTATTCAACACTATTAATGTGTTAACACATTCCCTTCCTGAGGGTGCAGCCAGTGCAGTGCTGCAGAGGCAGCAGCAGCACAGCTCCCAGGAGCTGTACAGTGTCATTCCTCTGGCCCACGACGCTGCCCACTGCTCACTCCATGATGTGGGGACATGGAGACTCCTGACCCTCCTTGTGTAAATGCAGCTCTAGTTCATGACTGCAGCTCTGAGCCACTGAGGCCATGGGTGTAGAACCTCTGTACTGCTAATTTCTGCCTGCAGACCTTGATGCTTAACCAAACTGAGCAGAAAACTTTGGTGACCTTCAGCTTCCCAGTCTTTTTCTACTCTTTCTCTTGAAGAATTGATTCAGTAACACTGCTAGGAAAATGCTGAGAAATGGTTAAAGTACTTAGAGTCAGTGCCCCTCACAAACAGGCTGATGAGAAGTTTCTTCTCAGCCCTGCTGGAGACAGATCAACACAATCCCACATATATTTGCTCTTTGTTTTTATTTACTCATTTCTTCATCCCCATCAAAAACACAACAGTTTGTTTATATACCTGATTAGTGTCAACAGCATTATTTTACTTTCGAATACCCTTAAAAATGCATTCATTCAGTTAAAAATAGTACTCATATTAAAGCCTGAGAGCTAAAGTAAACCTGCACCTTGAAGCTAGTGATGTTCTAATATTATTGCCATGTGTTAGAGAGACATAAAACAACAGAGCCCCAATCCCAGAAAAAGCACTACACATGGAAGCACTGAGGAGAGAACAGAATCTCAAAATTCATTACACATTGGATACACACACATTTCTCAATCAGCAGCAGCTCCTGCTCTCCAAGACTCTCCTACCACTGGGAAAACTTTCACATGTCCAGCTAAGTGCACATCAAATACGATAGCACAGAGTTCCCTCTGAAATTCAAGAGCATAAGAAAGAATGATCAAGAATTCTATTGAAATCAACACCAAAACTTGAAATGAAATGAATCATGATTAGCTGTTGAAACTAGAATGATGCAGAAAGGCGAGATATCCACAATACAGCAGCGCACCAGTAAATAAATAAAGTGCCAAAGTCCCACATATTTGACATTTGAAGAACAAAACTATCCATCAACGTCTTGGCACGGATCGATCAAACAGAATGCTGCTGACGAAAATCTAATAGTATGATGGTAATAATGTAGCCATAAAGCCTCTACTCTGTAATTGACTGCTTCCACTTCAAGCTAACATGTCTAAAAGAGTGACTAATGTTCACCTAAAGATTTCACTTGCATTGAATGACAATCAGCTACACTTCGTGCTGCTCTCCATAGATTGCTTGTGCTGGGTAATTGCTGAGGGAGAGGAGCCAGAGGGGAAATATTCCTCTTAACTAAAGAAATTTATGTGAAGAATGGTACGATAATCTCAAAAGAAAATACAGTTTCCCATCTGATTTCAAAACACAACACAGTACTCCAGCCATAACATTCCTTTCCTAAAGCAGAAGCATCAGTGGTGACTCCATGAATAGGGCAGAGTAGGTTTTATATTTAAAATAGGTATTTAAACTTTCAACAAGATTTAAAAAGTACACAGTATGCTTCCCAAAATTACAGCCCAAATTCTTTGAATAAAGAACATATTTCTGAGAGGCTACAGACAGATTTTATGCTTTGGTCAGAATTTCCATTTCACCGAAAGTCAATAGAGTTAATTAGCACTACAAACCGAAGAGAACCATACCCTTCAATGACATGTCTTTATAACTTACTTTTGTGATCTTACAGAGCAGACTATTTTACAAATAGTGTGAATTAATACACAGTTCATGTAGATTCAGTTCAGGAGACTAAGATGAATTTAAGCTCACTTTTGTATTTTCCTAAACAAAACCTGAAAATTTAAAGAAACAGTTTGGTGGGTTTTTAAAATTTTTCAGGCCAGAATGAGAAATTTAACTTTCCTTTGTAAGTTTTGCTGAATATAAAAAATGTATTTATAATTAAAATGTTTGGAACTCTTTAAAGGACCATGATTGTTACTCAAATTGCTCTGTTGCCTTTGATATATACTTAAAGGTAATTGGCTAGTCTTAGTGATGTATTTTTAAAGAGCTGCCTATTGATTAATAATGTTTCAGTATTAATATAACCACTTTGTGTGGATCAAGAAACATCAATAGCAGAAGCCCATATTTATCCACAAATTAACTGGGTATAGATCTGTTGCTTTAAGCAAAACGGGGTGCATTCACTCATTATTTCACAAGAGTAATAAGATAACTGTAAGAGTGAAGATTAAAGCAAAATTTGGGTTTATATTTCAGCTGCATACAATAGATAAAGTTCATTTTCTTCTGCTCTTGCAGAATGAATGAAAAAACGACATAAAAGCAAAACTCCCAACTGCAGGAATTTATGGTACTGTAGTTTTGTACTTCTGGGCCTTCAGGTCAAATGCTGGACAAAATGAAATGTACACTGCTAACAGAGGTGGCTTATTTTTTTCTTTAATCCAGTTAAAAATGGATTAAACCAGTAAACGATCTCGCAATTGACCCATATAACCAGGCCTCTTACAGCCCCACTCTTCTCACTGTCACCCAACAGGTTCCATAAGGACACAGAGGTTTGCTGATGTATAAAGACATTTGAAAAGAATGCCCTGGCCTGTGATGAAGAGCCATCACAGAATTATAAAAACTACATCAATTGATTTGCACAGGAAACGGCAGAAAAAGAGAGTGTTGTGCCTTCCTACCCCAAACATGAATAAATAAAATAGGAAATGCTTCATTGTCAGGTATCTGACCAAGCAGTTCAAAACTTGTGCATTGAAATTTCAGGAAGATCAGATAAATTCAAGGCTGATAACTGTAATGGCTACCTAGTTCATCCTACTGTGGCAAGCCAAAATAAGTCCATCCTTTGCAAATGACCTGTCCCAGTCTCCCAGTGGTGGGAATGCTACAGTCTCCACAGTATTCCATACAGTGCCTAGTTATCTTTAAAGTTAGATTTCTTTTCTCTCATATCTAACCTAAACACCACACACTACAATTCAGAACAATTGACAATTACCCTGTCACAAAGGATATTACACTGCTTTGACATTTGTTCTTAATGAATCCACGCTGACCCTTCTCATCACCTTACATCCCCTAGATACTTTTAAATCATTTTTTTTAATACCCTATTCTATCATGCTTCCAAGCACTGCGTTTGGGAACGGGTTCATGATTCCCTGGGCATTTTTTCTAGGTCTATTTTATTGATGGGGGGTGTGTGTGTGTGTGTATTTTTTTTTAATTTTTTTTTTTAAATAAAGTAGGTTCTATGTTAGTTTTTCAGCAACCCCCTTGGGCCTCCTTTTCCTTCCATGAATTCTCAAATTGCTGATGGTTTAGCGACAGCTTCAGTTTATTAAGTACACTAAAAATAATTTAATTAAGCCATTGGAAGGAAAAAGATCTAACATTTCTTGAGTATTTGTTTCCCTTTCTATTCAAGACACAATTTAACTTGAAATTAAAAAGGAATTTTTTTTTAATGCCACATCATCTGATGACATACCGCATGTTACAGGTCAACTACCTTAAAACTGCCTTCCTAAACTGCTTGCTGAGCTATGTTGAACAGTTTTAGATGGTCTTTTATCAATAAAGAAAGTAGTTCTCAAAGTCAAAAATCTGTCTTTTTACCTCCAATACACACAGGTCACCAAGGGAAACACAGAGACAGGAGGGATTGGCAGACTCTGTCTGGGGTGGTTTTGCTGCTCTAGAGAAGGAAAAAACTTTCACCCCAGCTGAGAAGTTAAACCAGATTTCTGGTGGCTTTGTCTCATCACGGTGGCCCAGAGAAGTAGAAGCATTTGATAAATTCAGGCCTTTATTACCATAAAGTTGGCCAAAACTGTATTGCTGTTGTTTCCTTTATGAATAAACGCATAGATGGAGAGCCTCTCTACTCACGTTAACAAAACCCTTCTACGGCAAACCCAGGATCTTCAAATGTGCACTCACACCTTCAGAGCCTGAAAGCCCCAAGCTATGAGCAAAGGGTCCTCACCGAAAAGAGATCACAAAACCACCACTTTAGGACAATCCATCCAACCCCAGTGTCATGAGCACCCTCTTAAACGTGTACATGACCACCAGGAGCAATAAAATAAGGACTTCTTGAATCTGAAATGCATGAAACTGCTCACCTTCTTTCCTATTTTCCTGAGCAGGAAGATGGAATCTCTCTTAACCTCTCTCCTGGTCAACACGCCTGAGCTGGGGCAGCAGTGGCTAAGGCTCCTGCTGTAAAGAACGTGATGCAGCTAAAGAAACACAGCAAATCCAGGTGGACACAAAACAACGGGAAGCAAAACAGCACAAAGCAGACCCCTCACTGCCCACAGCAAAGAGGGCGCCCGAGTCAGGATCCCCAGTGCTACATGGCTGTGGATCCAGCAAGGCAAGGACTTCCAAAATGCAAATTTGACAATCAGATCAGCAAGGGGCTTTTTCCCAGCATCAGCAATGGCAGTTTGTTGAGCCTTACAAATAGGGGCTGTTTTATCTGTGCAGGAAAGCAGTGAAAACTGGCCTAGAGGAGCTGGTCAGCTCCCCAAAGCCCTACCCCCACAGAGCTGTCAGTCAGCCAGAGCCTGGGGAGCTCCAAACCCACTCTCCTAGCATTTCCCATTCATCTATAAAATCGCAGGAAGCCAGTGAAGGGTCAGTGCCAGGAGCATCAGGTTCCATTTCTGAAGGGCTCCTGGAAGAAATGTCAGTCTGCTCAGCCTTCAGCCCCTGAGCTGCAGGGAGCTGAAGAGAGATGGGACCAGGCAATACTGCACCAAAGGCAACCTATGGCCTTCGGATGAGGGCCACAGCCATTAAATGATCCCCCAAGTGTGAAACTCTGCAAAGCCTGGCTACAAACACAGGAGATCTAGTTCCTGGATGAAGCACTTTGTCCTTCCCTAATCAGTAATTCTTTCCAAGGCAAATTAATGTAGAATAGAGCCACTAATATGTTAGAATGGCTCTTAGAAGAATCCTCTAAGTTTGCAGAAGCTTAGAATTAGCTCAAGACCAGGGTATCCACTCCACACCTGCCATTCTCATTTCACAGCTGGATCCCTCAGGCTTCTGAAGCAGCAGGAGTAGGAATGGGACGGCAAAGGAAGCACAATTTATCACAAGCAACAACTTACTGTGGATCTGAACATCCTAAAATTGCAGCTACTGCAGACACAACACAAGGATTAGCTGCTTCAACAAACATACATGTTGCATAAAAATTCCCATTATTATTTGTTTCCTAAGAATAATTCTAAGGTAATTTATTTCCTTTCTTAAAAATTTAAATAATCAACTTTTCTACTTTGTCTTTATCCAAATAGTTCTTCAAAACTCATTAATGATTGCACCACTTCTGAAAAAGTTCAATTTGTATGTAAAGCTTGCTGCAAAGTAAATTGTGAAGAAGTAACACAGCACTATAATGAAATTTGACATTTTCCTACTTTCTTTTAACCAATCTCACATGGTGCTTTACAATTTGTTACGATGTTTTCATGCAATGCAGAATCCCAAGTAACAACGACCCACCCAAATTCCCAATGAGTTAAGCAGATGCATAAGAAGCCATTCAGAAAGAAGCAGTAACGCTAAGAAAAAAAGCCATTAAACATGAAGAGAAAGCTTTTACCAGGGCATAGGAATAGGTCAAGTTGTGCAAAAAGGAAATATAAGGAGCACTTTAATGGCCTTAAATGCATCTGTAATTTTACAGCATTTGCTTTTTTTTTTTTTCACAGTGAAAGGATGTACTCAGTACCTAAAAGCTACTATATTTAACTGGAAAAATGAGTGACCATTGTTTACTACTATAAAATCCATGTACTAGGTCCACGACAAAAAAAAATTGTATTTACTTCTAATCAACCAGCTAAAAGGCTTTCCTGTATTTCAAACACATATTTTTCTGAAATTTCATCTAAGATTCCTCACTGTCATTTTTGAGAAATTACAGCAAATTACTAAGATCTCTATCCATGGTTGAAAATATTTTTTGTGTAACAATGAAGTCATTACTCTTTTTATTCCTGTAAATTCCATGAGAGCAAGAAACAGAAGCACAATAAAAAATCTCTTTCATAACAGTTGATTAGAAAATATGGCCTGCAGAAGTCTAGCTCTCTTTGCACTTTGCACATTAAGAATCCAAATACGCCACCAAAGCTGGGATTTTAACCCCCCACAGCTTTAGCACAAAGAAGCACATTAATAAGATACAATTTAGATTTGCATTTTTTAATAAGCAAGGGGATCAAAGAAAATATGAATGCTGAAGGGATGTTAAATCATGTGCAAATTCAAACATCAAGGTGTACTACAGAATGAAGACACATTTGCACTAAAGTGAGCTTAGTAAGGCTTTCCAAAAGTTGTGGCGAACAAAATGAACTCTCTTTGAACTGTTTGCAGGCACCCAGTGACTCTAGGAGAGCAGCAGATGCATTGAAGTTTCACCAAATATTTTGTGTATTTGATTCTGAATATGTTAATGGTTGATGGCAAATTAGCTGGGATGGTGGAGGACCAGCAATGAAAGGATTCATCTTTCTAATAACCAGTACTGTTCTCATTAAAGACCCTGAGCTGTTTCTACATGAATGTACGAGTATCCTCACAGACATGAATTTCCACGTAGACAGCGGGATGGCCGCCCTCACTGAGGTGGCCCCACTGCTGTAATTTACTGGGTGTAACCACAGTCGGGTTACACAGATCAGTCTGGGCAGCCCAAGCACCACGGGCTGGTGCAGAACTCTGCTGAGGCCCTGCCATTAGAAAGGGCTTTGTCTGCACATCCTCACGCCCCACGAGGAGGCTGAGATATCTCCCAACCAGCAGAACGCAAAGCAGCCCCAACATTTCAGCTGTTCCTACACACCCAGGGCAGTGACAGGTACATAAAGGGACATGCAGTTGTTGAAAAAGGCACCAAGAAAACAAGGGGGAAACAGCCTTGACAGGCTAATGACAAACATTCTTTTCTGTAAAACTGTTTTACATTTTTTGAAGAATTGAGTTCATAAGCTTTAGCTGCCTCCAGGCGTGACCAGCATTTACTCATCAGATCTCCACAGGCCTCAATGACCTTGGCAGTCTTACAAGGATCATATTTTTACATGGATGAACTGTTCCTGAACAATTTTTCCAAACAGGATTTCTATCAATGTCAGGCACACTTCTCTTCTCATTCTACTTCCCTTTCCCTGATTAAATGTATCTATACTGGACATTAAAGAGAAGAAAACAAGTGTTCACCAACATGCAGATTCAGTAAAATTACATCAATCAATCAATCAATCACAGAACTAAAACAGTGTCTGCAGTTATCACACTCCTCACTGTTGCATGCTTTGTCCCTCTGCCTATCCTGGTGATTTACTTTGGAAGTTCATCAGGACAGGGTTTATCTTGCAGTTGTGTTTGTGCACAGCCTGGCAGAATGGTGCCTTGTTCCCAAACAGCTCTGGAGCATTATGTAATAAACATGATTCATACGTGGATCATCTCCATCACTCTTACAAAGAGTGGCAGAAGATAATACCTTCTGAAGGAATCGCTTTCAACACTTCAGTGTCAGCATGCAGCAGTGGTTTATGCTTATTTTAAACTTCCAGCCCAGGAGTTTCCCATGAATTTTGAGGGGAAAACTACTTGATTTAATTTGTGTATACAATGAACTATATTCTCTGCTTGAAATTAGACTCAAAAAAATTCAGAGAAACTTTTTTGTTCAAAGAGACGTCAAATTCTGTCTCATTTCATAGACTTTTCCTATCTTCAGAAAAGACCAACATAGAACAAGGAATCTAATTTACAGCTTCTTAAGCATCACACTGAGAAAATGAGGATGGTATTTATTCTTTGCCAGTATAAGCAATGCATAACAGAAATCTATATATTAAATGGAGGAAGAAGTCTGTTCTAGTGCCCATGGAGAAGCCTCTACTCAAACACAAATACTGAATTTATAAGCAGAATTCAAGATTTAGTTCTTAATTAGCATTGTCTACACTGTACTAACAGCAAATTAATTTGATAGCACGTCACATACACACCCATCTTGCTCCAGTGATTTCTATGGAGAGGAAGAAGGTAAAAAATGTCCTGGAAAGCAGCTTTTATTGGTTGCTGTCAGACAGGAATAGATGGACACCCACTCTGATTCACTGCAGAAATCTTTCTATTCTTAAATTCCTAACACATGCATAAATCATAAGAGGCTGAGCAGAGTGATTACTCTATAGCTGAATGGGTTTTTGTTCTTTTTAGTGAAAAATAAACTTGGACAAAAACATCACCAGAAAAACTTGTAAAAACTTGCCCTGATGATTGCTATTTCCAATAATATATTTATTAGGTCATGTTTTCAGTCATAAAAATACAGTAAAAAAATGGACAAATCTGCTACTTTGAAAGCAATAAGTAAGTTAAATTTCTCAATTCCACAGTAAGTCAGCTGGTGCCCTGTGAAAATTTTAAAGCTTGGCTGCCTGACTGTAAGATGTCATGGGTATCTCATCTCTGGTATCACATGGCACAGCAATCATCTGGATACAAACTTGTATCACTCACTGGGTCAGACCTATCAAGCTTTATGGACTTGGTAAAAACAAATGGCTATAAAAATCAACTTGGGTTTATGAACCTGGCCCTCAGAAAGTAAGAAATAAACATTTATGCAAATCAGTTTCCAGTACAATAGCTGAAAATAAGCAACAATTAAAAAAAAAGGTGCTTGATCTAGTACAATTGGATATATTTTAAATATTTTGTAGTATGCACTGTTACATGTCTTATTCAAGAGGGATTCCATTTAGCTGTTGAAACAATACAATATATTAAAACCAAATCTTAACAAAAGCTGGTTTAGCTCAGCCAAAGGAGAAAACAAAAAAACCCCATAAAATTCTAATTTTTTTGTAAAGCACTATCACTAGATACAGAGCATGAATACTGAATTGTAAACTAACTAGAATAACAGGAGCACCCTTTTAATGAATGTAATTCATCATGACAGTGTCAATGTGATTCATGTAATGGGGCCACATGTCAGAAAAAAGGAAATTACAGGTCATTAGGGTAAGTTAAAATGATGTAATGGATTTGAATGATTTTCTTCATTTTGCTAAGAATTTCTCAATTTTTTCTTTTAATATCTTATGTTTTCCTTTAAAATCTCACACCATTCTTCTAGACTCCAACCAGTTTTAGCTTGGAAAACGACAAGCATGAGTCGTAAGGCTTTTTCTGATTATATAACATCTGTATCAATTAGAAAAGGAATGAAAAGCCCTCATGAATCTACTACAAAAAAACCCCTTCTTTTTGTTAATGTAACTATACACACAAGTCCCTTTTTTTACCATGGATTTTTAGTAAACATACAGCTGGGAAAATTTTGTGCCTTGGAGATACAAACAAAAAATGACAAGCAAGACAAGGCACAAGAGTTTAGAGGACAAAAATGAAGATTTTGTAGGCAGAGGAGGCAGCTTAGGGATAGTACAATATAAAAGAACAAAATCAGAACACCATACAAAAATGTGATTTATCCTAAGGTCTTAGTTAACATTGCAAATAAATGGACCTAGACAATGTCCCAAGCCCAAAAAGAATGTCCCGAATATTAGAAGAATGGTTTTTTTGTGAATCCCCAAATCCAAATTCTAATAAAGCTCTTAATGTAACTTTATGCATTGTTAAGAAAACACTTTTATGCATTTTAGAGGAGAAATTTCAACCAGTCTTGAATGATGTCTGAAGTTTGAAACTTGTATTTCATCCAGTTAGTAATCCATCAGTCAAAGCCATGTCCCCAGTCTGACAGAGTTCCCAGTAACATTTACAGAGGAAGCCAAGGTTAATTTTTTTCAAATGTGGACAGTTCAAATGAACTCTTACCCCATTTAAGTCTTTTCTTCTTAAAATGGTCATGACAGTTTTTTGAGGAAACGGATTTGAAAAGGCTGAACACTTCACTTGCCAGTGGTGAAACAATGATCCATAAACCATAAACTAATACACAGCTTTATACAGCATGACAAAGACTACTTTTAAGCCTACTTTGCTGTAAGACTTATAATTCTAAATGGGTTATAAATCAATGACCATTGTGCAGTTTTTAAAAAAATACATATACTCTCTTTAAGCCACTGTACATTTAGAAATTTCAGAGTGGTATGGACCACTAGGCATTCAGCCATACACAGATTTATGATACTCTTATGCCTACTGTTCTTAATTAGTTACTATTTTAACATGTTCTTTGAAAGCAGAAAGGCATGTGTCAATAACAACCATCAATGATTAATTCTGTTACAGGATCTTAATTTACTAAGCAGGTAACATGAATTTGTCTAAGTTGAGTCCTAAGGATATTATGAATGTTAATAGATGGCCAGGTCACTGTCTGCTTTAATTTGATAAACATGGTGATGTCTTTCATTATTAAAATGTGGTTCCCTGAAGTATAGATTTAAAAAGATGAAAGAATAAAGCGAAGAGAGATTGATGAGATTCAGCTTTGTTCTGCATTGCCTAGAAGTAATCTCAATGGCATGCAATCCAGGACTGCTTCAGAAAAAACAGATGAAATATTTGAGTAGAACAGGCCTCCAATAAGGTGACCTCCTTCCAGGTGTGCATTGTAGTGAGAGAACTCCAGGGAGGAAGGAGTCGGGTGCAGGACATCTGCAGGCAAGGGGTGTGAAGCCAAATTGCAGCAACAGGTTAATCACAGCGACAGGCAGTGCCCTGCCAAGAGGTCTGGTGGCATCAGATCTGCTCTGTGCGTCTTTAATTATTAGCTCCAGCACCCAGGGAACAGTCAGTGCCCCAATCAACCAGAGACAGAGAGTACTGAGTGCATGCTAAGTGAAACATGGCCTCAATAGAACAAAGATATATAAAATCCATTGGCATTTGGGAAAATTATTTCAGTGTCTTTGGATCCTGTAACAATTCTTAAGAAGCTAATCAGATTCCTATTTGTCATTAATATTCTTCTATGGCAATATTATTTAAAAACTCTCTTTGCATGCTCTTCAGTATTCCAGCTTGGAATGACATGTTACTTTCAAGAACAATCTTTCAAACAAACCTACTCTGAAAAATAAGGCAAACCACTTTGCGGCTGAGATATGATGTAAGATATTTCCATCCATGATCAAAACTCATGGCTACAGAGCTGCCTTTTCTTTTTTACAATTGTTTAGTTAAGCCATCCTTGGACTTGGAATGAAAAAACAAACAACAAACAACCTCTAAAACTTTACTGACCAAAATTGCACGTTTTTACCAAAATGACATTTAACAGATCATGTTCTTGTTGTGCATAAATACATCACCATAGGGAGGCATCCACACAGACACACACTAGGTATCCAGCAGAATGTGAAACTCGCCACTCTGCTGTCCAGTAACATTTTGTAACCAGGATTAAGTGCAGTGAGACTTCACATTGTTCAGCTGCTACAGCAAGTGAGCTGATAATGCTGTTCCTCCATTCCCTCGTGAGAATATAAGTACCAAAGCACAGCAGTCTCTGCTGTAACGTGGAGTACAGAGGGAGACTAAGAGACAGTTGGAGGGAGAGTGTGAAAAATGGCAGAGGGCACTTAGTAATGAATAAAGAAAAAAAACCCAACGCTGCTAATTTCCCAAGGGGTGGGTATATTTAACTGTCACATCTGGAACCCATGTTTAAGTATCATCAAGGGAGTTGGTTTTCAAAGAAGGTTATAAACTGAAGTGTTCTGAAATCGCTCTGCAGCATTGTTTACACAGTAGAGTGGCTGCAGGTTTTATGGCTGTGAGTTGGGTACTGACAGCCACAGGAACCAGTAACCCTACAGGGATGCTCACACTGATGTTCTCCCCGCCACAAAAAGGGATGCTCACAAAAGCAAAGCAGCTTAACACCAGCCAATGAGTTTGAAAGTCTCAGACACAGTTCTAGAGCTATTAGTACAAGAAGTCTCTCCTGGGCCAAAAAAAAGCCACCTCGAAGTACTGCTTTACAGATTCTCATCATGATTACACTTCAGGCAAGGGAGTGGCTGAAAGAGCCACAAAGGACAACAGTAGGAGTTGTAGTGGTGTGGCATTTGAAACCCACTTCACATATAAAACAGTCTTTGTTTTCAGAGGTACACCAAAATGTAGGTCTCAGTTTATTCAAGAAAATTTTTACTCCAAAAAACATCTTCTGAAGGCATTCAAAGTTACCGGGAACTCTGAATTGGTAAAAGGCCTCAAGATTCAACCTTTATTCATCTGTGCCTACGTGCACTTCACATTGAATTCAAAAGCCCCAAAACAAACAAACAAGCAAACCTCAGTATTTTTTTTGGAAAGGTCAAAAGCTCTTTGATTACAAACAGATTGATGAAGTGCTCTGGACTGCTAGTGTAAACATCTTTAGCATTATGGTAAAAATTAAAAGATAGAGAGCAGCAGACAAGGTACAAACAAAGACACTGAATTTCTTTTGCAAATGCATATGCGAGTTCTGCATGTGCTAGTTTGCTCTGAGCTATGTTAGCTCATGCTGTGTGACACACATTTGATTTGATATAGGATTTAGAAGGACACACCTATCAAAGTATGTTTATAAACTGCCTGCAGAATTAGTCAACTGAATTTTGCCTACGTTTGAAGTAGATGTGGGATGTTTATTTGTAGACCCAAAGGCTAACCTAAGTCAACGAATGTTGCTGGATTCACTTTTTTTGTAGGAGAAACAACTGGTGTTCATTATATTGCCACCATATTTATCACTATTTTGTCTGAAAACGGAACTTGGATATTAAGGCTATTACAATAATACAGTGTGACATATTTGCTTAATTATTGCTTTTAAATTGTAACATGTCAGAGAAAACAAGACGAACTAAAGCCCAAAATTAATTGATCTGTTTACATGTGTACACAGGAACACTGGAATGAATGACATTGCCATTGTAAAACAACATTTACGCTTGAGTAAATGAGGTGTTGTGCTCTAATGGAAGAATAACTGTATCTTGGAGAGCACTGTTTAAAACAGCAGCACACACTGTTTGTGTTTGTAGGAATTCATACTTTCATTTCCATCTAGTACTGCATGGTTCTGGACCAGCCAATTTTTACCTGATGAAAAGGTGTTCCCAAGAACACCACCTATAGGCTTTCATCTGTTTAGAGACTTATTTTGTGTCAATGTCCTCAGAAAGGGGACAAACAAACAAAAAAAAAATGGATTGGAAGGGATTACTCCTATATAAGGGTAGTTTAACATACACTCCCATCTTCCTTTGTGTGGTATCCTAGTCTGGATTGTGTCCATGCAGTCAAGGACCCACAAACCTCTTTCCTTGTGGTATTTCTAGAATGAGGTACCACACAGAGCCATGTTGGAGCTGAACTTCTCAGGCTGCAAGAAGAAAACTTGCTCTGCAGGTGATGTCTGATGGGTGAGGGTAATCTGTCCAATTTTAATTTAGTTGACATATCAGGTTAGATTTTTAATTCTGTGTTTATCTGCAGACAAAAGACTACATTCTTAAAAACAAGCCTGAACAGTGAAACAGAGATCGAAATGCTAATTGAGTCTTCTCCCAGAAAGGTTTTGCTTAGATCTGTGAAATACAAAAGGCCAGTTAATCGAAATGTATGCAGTAAATTTTGTTTATTCCGTTCAAATCATATAGACAGGTTAATTGAAAATTCACAAAGGATTTGTTTTCTCTGTATCAAGCCTAAGGGTTCTTAGTGTTGTGTTTAAACAGGTGCATATAAGAGCAATGAGTATGATATGATACGCATCCTGAAAGAGGAATTTTAAAAGAAAATCAATATCCCAGGCCAGAGAATAAATGGAATTTATCACTTGTGCATGCAAATTAGAGGGTAGTTGGGATAAGAGCTAATGCAAATTTCTTATTCCTTTTGTAGTCCAGTCCATTCCGAGATTTCAAATTTCAGCAGCTATAATAAGCTGATAAAGATCTGTATCATGATGTGCAGGGTTTGGCTCCGGAACACACGAGCAGCATGTGAGAGGTAGTGCACCCCTCCCATGGTGCGCAGAGGCCACCTTGCCCGGGGGCAGGAGGCCAAGGACCAAATAGACCTAGATTCTACCCCTATCAAGCCCTAAGAACAATTAATGCACTACCAAGGAACAAGTAAGTTTGAGCAAATTCCTTTTGGAATTCATCTGGGATAACAGAACAGCCCAATTTGGAAGGGACCTTGAAGGATCATCTGGTCTAACCTTACTTAAGCATACTCAGGACTGCAGTGAGTGTCACCAAGGGACTGTCCCTTCCAGAGGTACTACAGGTCTAACACTGAGGCCAGCTCCAGTGGAACCTGGTCTTTCCACACCCTGAAAACACCTTTTAAATGCAAATAAATATTCTTCTCATTGGAGGTGTACAGCTATAAGTAATTACCTATTCTTTTGTCCAGATCCAAAGCATGTAGGCTCCCAAGAGGATGAAAACTTTGGGGCTGGAACAGCAGCTCAAGAGTGCAGGTACATTTTGTTTTCAAATCACACTGTTTTTTCTCCCCTTTTTTACAAGTACAGAATTTTACTACATACCACCCACTTTTTACCATTTCTTTGGACACCGTAACAATATTAAAAAAAGAAGCAAGAACAATTAATATCTCAGCAAGCACGGACAATTCTGCTACTACAGGCTGAGCTGGAAGCTCTCTTTTGCAAGAGCGGAATTGCAACCATTAATTCTTTCAGAATATAAACTTTTATGAAAATAAAAAGCACACTGAGAGGGAAATGGTACACCAGGTTACCTCATGTCATACTTCTCAATAAAAGCAATGTTTTTTTCTAGAGATATTCAACAAGCCAAGCTCATCTGGAGTTAGTGGTAGCTGGGGAAATATGGCAACCCTGAAAATCACTGTGTTCTGAGTACCTCGAGAGGAACTGAAATGCACATCTTCACAAACACAGGCTTGACAATTTCGTCCACTCTTTCCCAGCCCTTATAGTTACAAAGACAACCTCCCAAAAGCTAAGTGCAGGTAAAGCAAATGCAGAATTGTCTTGCTGAAGCTGGGGTGGAGGTGTTTGACACAAATCAAAACCCCAACCAAAACAATAACTGAGGAAAGAACACAACCACCTCTCAGCTGCTGCTTACAGCTTTTAACGTGGAAAAAAACCCTAAAATTGACAACACTTCTGTCACAACACGGATGCTATTAAGAACTATGCAGGGCTGCTGCAAAGCTTTCAAAAGTCATGCCATTTTCATGCTGCTGTAAACTGCGGAATCTGGGAACTGAAGCATAGGTTAGCACCAACTTCACTTTTTAAAGAAAAAAACCAGCAGAATTGGAGCCAGAAGAGTCTGCAGTGGCTGGGACCCCTCCTTTGCAACTCCACAAAATAAAGCAAGATTGAACATTAAACAGTAGAGGGGTTGTGATCTTTACCCAGTCCAGAAGGATTGAGGAAAAGGTGGAAGTGTGAAGGCAGAGAAATAATCGGAGAAGGACACTTCACTTTCCATTTCAGGGGTGGGTATGCAAATCTGAGAATACGGACCGAATACAGTGCAAAGATGCAAAAGAGCTGCCAAAAGAGGTGCAATATTTTAGAGATTAACACTTGAAAGTTTGTGTCAAATCTAGGCTTAGAGGGAGCTCGTAAATAAAAGCTGGCAAAAGTTACAAATGCAAAGAAGGGAAATTACATCCCCTCTGAGGCGCTGGCAGGTCAAACTTTTGGGCCTTGGTTTCTTAACTTTAAATGCAGTTCTCTCCTAGCAGTCACCCAGAAACCGTTTTCCAGCAATCTTTCAAACATATCCATGCTGACTTTTTGCTGGAAACTAAGCACTTCATCCAGAATTACCAAGTTCCAGACCCCCGCTCAGCTGCTGCTAAAGAGACACACAAAGTCCATAAGCACTTTATTTACAGCTCCAAAGTTTTCCAGTGTTTGAGGTTAGACCCTGGGCTTTGGGTCATGGCCAGATTGCCTCTCCCATGTTGCCAAACTGCATTCCAAGTTCAGTCTTTGCACTTGTCCATAACCTCACTGCTAATGGGCAAAGCAGCTTTCCGTTTAGTTGATAACAATGTCCCTCAAGATCCACAAAGGAAATGTTCTCTCTCTCTTAGACCTAAGAAGCTTAAAGTCTACTGGAATTTATTTGAAATGGCTTAATAAACTGTGTGCTGTTAAAATGTGGTCATTTTAACACAGTGCCAGGACAGAAAAATGAGATAGTGCCAGTCATCTGATTCAATTATTTCTGTTAAATGCAAAAGCAATCCTTGGAGCAGAACTGGAACTGTGCTCCACTTCCCCAGGAGAAGGCTGACCACTAGGTTAGAGAATCATTATCACTCTTACACCCTCCCATCTTCTTTTTGTCACAGGGTGTAAGTCCTTATGTGGACGTAGAGCCTAATTAATTTTGCTACCCTGACATAATGTAAGTGTCCAAATACATTTATGCAGCTTCCAAGGAGGAGGGAAAAATTTAAAAAAATTAAGAAAGGAGGATACTTGAACCTAGCAAAACTACCCTCCCCCTCAAGTTCTTGAACTGTATCCATCATAGCACTGTCTCAACACTTGAGGGCACAGGAAAATCCTGATTAAATGGACAGGGCTTGGAAGAAATCCAAAACATCAAACCTCAAGCTTAGTTTAAAAGTACCTACTATTGTGTAGGACTTATTCTCAGTCCTATGCAGATCTTAAACTAAAATAAAGACAGAATTGTACGCTGCTTGTTCAAAAGAAAAGACCTTATTTTTTGGGTACAAATTGTTTGTGACTTTAATAGTATGAATTCTGTCAAGTTGTCCATAGAATAAATTTGCACACAGTTCAACATAACATGTGCACATTAAATAGGATTTGGCATTAAAAGACCCAACATTGAATGGAAATCGAAAATAAATGCCCACATTCTCCCCAGAAGACTGTTCACCCCAAGGCCTTAGGCATTAATTTAAGTGAATGAGGAAGCCACTAGGGCAGCTGTCGGTAGCTTATTTGATTTGTGAATAAACAATGGCTTCATTTTAAATGCTATTTACTCCTACTACATACTAATGTCAGAATCAAAAACACAAAAAAGAACAGACTATTCAAAACCACACATTTTTAAGAAATCTTTTATACCGCAAAGTTCTTCATTCCAACCTGGCAGGAAAATACAATTATAAGAATTTCTGCTGCATTACTAATTTTAGCTGCTGCTAATGTTAAGAAGGCCTGAGATTGTATCTTATACTTAATTGATATTGTGCATTTGGCTGTATATTAATGAGAACTTAGGGTATCATAGGTCATTCCAATAAAATCTTTGGGCTTGTCAGCTTGAATTATGTATCTTTACATCTGCAGAAAACAGTGGCAACATGATAATTACAGTAGTTGATACGTGTTGTTATAACTTGTTAGTACAATCAGGTACATCATGTCCAAAGTGCAGATGCCAATCCAGCCTAGCACTAATAATCCATCAAACAGATTATTAATTAAGAACAGTTTCTATGCAAAGAGGAGCATTTAGCTGCACAATGAATTTTCAGATTGGAGCACAGCAATTTCTCCTTGATATTATGAAGACTTAATTACAACACAAAACCATCTCCCTGGCACTCCAAGATGAAAATGGAGACCTTTACCCTGTACATCCATATACACAATGCTGAACTTTACGTGTAGGTGTGCCTGTGGGTTTTCAGATAATTACACACAGAACCTCATTCAACTATTTACGTTTCATCTGAAACATCCTCATAATACCAGGACTGATATTTATTTGTAGGTTTTATGCTGGGCGGGGTTCAGAAAGGAACTGCCTCGAAAGATGTAGTTCTGTACAGCCTTTCTCTAGCAGAACATTCACACTAAACACTTTTGGGTTTCCATCTAACTTTGTAATTTAGAAGACAACGAAGCCCAGCTGCCCCTTCCTACACTCAAACTCTGTTTCACATATAGACATCTTGTCCAGTGATCAGACTCTTGCTTGACACGTAATAGAGGTATGGGAGTCTAAGAAAAGACAAAGAATTTACATAAAAGGAAAGGAACTGTTCCAAACAATAAGCAAATTGTATCTGCTCATGAATGCAAAATCTGACTATAAAGCAAACTGAGTGCACAAGTTAATTATGCCTTTGTGCAAGTGGCACTTAAAACAGCTGATAACCCACGACCAAACTGTCACTGAAAGCACTGCACAGACAATCTATGGATAAACTGTTCTTGAACAATTTCTCCAACATACATTAAGCACTAAAAGGCTTGTTTTTAACACACACACACCATTCAAGTTCAGCCTTCTTGGTTTTCTTGGTAAATACGAATATTCGGGCTCGCAAAGAATAAGGAAAAAGAAGTCCCACTGAGCAGTGCCCATGCTGATCTCTGCATCTAAGATGCAAACCTACAAAAACTGCACTGAGATCCAAAAGCTGCTGTGAATTTACAATCTGTAGTAGCAGAATCCAGCCCTATATATCCAAGGCCGTTGCCTCCAAAGGCCTGAGCCCCCAGACATACAACATGGGAACAAATATTTTTACGTTATTCATTTAAATTCACTCAGGCTGTCCAGCACAAAATATCAGGGCCTAGAGAAACAAAAACCCCACAAAGACGAATTGCAGGTACTCGTGTCCACGTGCAATGAACCAGGCCAGCAGCTCAGGGTATTTCCATGCACAAGTCAGCTGTGCAGCACATGTGGAGGGAGGGAATCCAGCACTTCCCAGTGTCTGCTGAGCGTGGCTGTACCAGATCTCATGTGCACACCAGTTCCAGCTGGGCTGCCAGATGTCTGAGATTTATGGACATATGGCAGTCCACACGGTAGCATCTAAACTTTTAGGACTTCCACAAAACCCAGACTAATCTGTTAAACTCTTGAAATCTATGTGAACAGTACCTCTGTGTGCAAAAGGGAGTATGTCCAGGACCATGCAGATAACTGGTACCTGACATGGATTAATGGCCCAAACTCTCTGCAGTCTCATATTCACTGAGAAGTCATGAACTCCTCTATTTTTTTCTTTCTGAGTTATGAAGCAGAGCTCACCAGGCTGTAAAATGTTGCATTTGATATATTAAAAGTGTATTGGCTGTAAGCATGTTTTCTTCCTCAGGTATTGCTCAAGTGGTTCCAAGGTACCTCCTACATGAGCTGATATTTAGCAGAGGAGGTGCAAAGGAGCCCCAGTTGAGCAGAGCTGGTGTATTATGGACAATAAGTGGTTGCATCTACAATAAAAGATGAAGACAAGAAAAGAAGGTGGAGTGGGTTGCTTGAAAAATTTCTCTTTCATCTATGGCCTCAGACCTACCCTTGTGTTCACACTACACAATGTTTCAGCACATTACCTCTGGTGAGCCCCAGCGGCTCTCTGGGGGCACCCTCTGGGGGCAGCATCAGGCAGGGCAAATTAAATCTGTCCTTAACTTTTGAACCACAGCTTTCTGGGCCAGGCTGCAGAGAAACACAGATCACAGCTGGGGGAGGAGTTTCTGGCCACTAATAGGACTTACCAGAATGATGCTTCTTAAGCATCTGTGTTTTCATTTCCTATTTTGGTTCAAGTGTTTAAGAAAAAGAATTCTGCTTCTGGGTTCTTGGATTCCAAACATTAAGCACTGAGTCTGTATTTGAGTACCTAAACAGAGCTGGCCTGTTTCTCAATATCATCAAAGCTGTACACTTTCAGCCAGTGCTTTTCAAGTTCAACTGTTCTCTCCCAGTCTTCAAAAATTGTTCATCATTTTCCTTGCATAAAGAATGCTCAGATTAATAAGACAAGGAAGAAATGCCCTTGTAAAAGAAAAAAGAGGGACGAACATACAGACACCACACTCACTCCGACCCTAACAACAGACCTTTTCATTAATTATCTTCCTAATGATGCATTCTCGAACAATACTGCAAAATTTCCTTCAAAAATTGAGCTACTCGCTGGGGAAAGAGTGTATTTTATCTTGTTCCCTCAAGAACTCTGAAGCCATCTTCCTCATATTTATATTCTAATCTTTCTATGCTCACTTGTAAAAGCTGATAATTAGGAAAGCCTCTTTGATGGCCAGAAGCTGCACACTATTTCCGTGTGCATGGTAACAGCATGAATCGCTGGCTGCACTAATCCTGTAAGAGTGTTAAAGGTCCCATGTGACACTTACCCTGAATGCTAAACCTGTCCTATATTATGCGATTTCCCACTAATCCTGAGAAAATTAATGTTAATTTATCATGAAAAAAAGGTTAATTATACATTTACTTCTGATTTAGCCACATTACACCAGACTCACAAATAATACTGGGGGCTTTTGGTTTTTGTTCTTTTTTTTTTTTTTTTTTTTTTTTCTTTTTAATGGAAGTTTTCTCTTACAGCTTGCAATCAGGGACTATATCCCAAAATCATACCAGGCTGGGAGGTAGTGTTGCAGAGGCAGGACAATGTCAAGACCCACTGGTAATTCTAATGATCCCTCTGATTCAGTTTGTAGAAACTTTAGTTTTTGCTCTTTAAGAAAAACTTGCAAACAGTATCTGATTCATTCTTTCTGCTGGTTGTTTTCAAGTATACATTGAATGCCAACTCTGGTTCAGAAAACAGATTCAAGATATTTAATTGCCTATTCATTGCTTATTGAACTAATAACTTATAGAATAAAATTTGCTCCTTTAAGAAATACTTTACTATAATTAAACCACAGCATTTACTTGAAAATCAAAAAACCCAACAACGACATCCTACATTTTGAATGATTTATTAATATGAGTACACTCTAATCCCTAAGTACAATCCTGGCATTTTACCCAAAGTCCTGCACTAGCTGCATTGCACACTATAGAAACCAACTTTGAGAGATTGCCAGGAGACAGTAACAGTGGCTGCCCCACTGCTTCCAGACACAAACCCACAAGAAAAGCAGAAATGTACATCACTCACATTTCTGTTACGGAAGTTAAAACTGAATTGATCATAAATGGGAGAAGTCAAACAGACATAAAGTATATAATTTATATATACCTCAGTGTTTTCTCTGGTAAACCTTAACTTCTCCTACACCACTATTTATAATTAAATGCATACTTTTACCAACAGGATGTGGATGGGGTCAAACTAATATTACTAAAGTAGCATTTACATTTTTCCTTATTTTTATATTAGCTATGCCATCATAACAGGTCATGAAAAACCATTTCAAATTCAGCTGCTTTTCAGAAAATTTATAACAACCAATTATTAAAGATGGGGTCTGTCCTATTTCCTGGATCTTCCAATAGACTTTTAAAACCATTTCTCTGCTTAATATCCTATAAATTTTTCTTAGAAACATTCTTCAGTGTCTGTGATAGGAAAACTGTGCGGAAAATCAATAGTCTCCATACTTCTTTGCCTGCAATACGTTATATATCAAAATCCTGTTTAATAAAAGTCTAAAATGAGCTAAAACAGATTCAATTTTAAGATTCAGAATTCAAACTAATAGGTTTTAATATAAGAAAGTATCTGACACTGTGAATAGGCAAACAAATGGATTAGATTCTCTGGTTTTATTCCTTAGGCCATAAGTGTTAATCTCTCAGGAGAACCAACATAACACATCACTATAGATTATCAAAAGTGACTACTTGCTGCCGTGAATTATTCATTTGAAAAGTTATGCACCAGTGATAATTTGAATTATATTTGAAAAATATTCATATAACATTTTAATAAGCTTTAAAAATGATTTCTTTCCTGATGTTTAAACTCAAAATAATATTTAGGATCTCAGAAGGAATTATGGATTTACTGGATGTGTTCAGAAGTCCTGCCATAAGGTATCTAAGACTTAGGGGGAACTGATCATGTAAATGCTCTTTAAGATGTACTTGCTCCATAAATTAAAGGTAATACATGTACATTTCTCTCAAAGGCCTCTAATCAAATTAACTCCATGCATGTAAAGAGCTGGTCCTGTTAAAATGTATTTACAAGATACTCTAAAATTGAAATCAGTAAGGTTTCCATTTCTGCATTTGATTTGTGGCTGAGCAAGGCAACACCTCCTCTTTCCTACCCTAGTTGTCCACTGTAGGAGTCGACACATCAATGCTTTCTTTTCCTTTGCTTTCATTGATCTCCAGTGGAAAATCTCAGCCAGTCCTCCTCCTCCCTACTCCCTTCTCAGCAGATTCACCTGCCCTCAGCTCCCAGCACCATTTTGACACTGATGAATCACCAATCTTCGCTCGCATTTTCCATTTCCCCTACGTTGCAGGCTATCTCCCTTCTCTGCCTGCTTCTCAAACACACAATTTTGATGTCAAAGCCAGCCTCTTGAAAATTGAACTTCTTATCTTTTCTTCCAGTTCCCCCCTCCTTGCCACTGCTGCTGACAATATCACTATCTTTCTTGATTCTCGAGATTTCAAATTTCATGGCCCATTCAACTCTTTTCTCCATCCCTCGATCACAGCTCAAACTGTCACCGTACTTCTCTGTGATATCTCCAATATGCACCCTGTCCTCTCCAGTCCTTCCACTAAAATACTTCTGAGAGGTTTTGCATCACTTGCATTGGTTACAGCAAATTCCTGTTTAAGGTCTTATTCCCAACGCTCCAATACATCTAAAATAGAGCTGCTAAAACAATTACCCTCCTTACCTGAATTGACCATTGTAATTGGCCATTGACCATGACTTTTTATGGGCACCCATTAAAAGAAAAGTTACATAAAGCTAACCATTACTTTCTCCATTAAGCTCAAGGTTCTGACTCTTCCAAAGTTTAGTTCATCTCCCTCTTAATTAATTTTTCTACACTTTCCTTTTCTTCTCCTGTTTCCTACAAATGCACTCACGCTTCCTTCTTGTTTTTCCCAGTGCCTCATACATGCCACCACAACACTGAATATACAGAATATCTTTGTTTCTTCCCTTCCCAAACACAACTCTCTGTTATGCTTTCCCAGGTATCTCCTCTAAAAATGCTTCCTTCAACCTCAACCACTGGAACATAATCCTTGCCTTCATTTTGAAAAAGGAAGTAAGCATCCTAATTGAGGCACCTCTTATTCTGTCCAGAACAGTTTTGCCTGGAGTTTTTTACCTTACACAAATATAAGCAAATCATTCCATGAGAGTGACACCTTCAAAGATTTTTTAAAAAAATCCACAACCAAACACAAAAAACCCTCAAAACCTTCCCCGCCTAAACAGAAATAATCAGTTTAATTCACTGTGTATCTCATTGAAAAATCAATGTTTACTAACAACTAGAAATCAGTATTTCTTTAGATAAATCATGAGATGGTAACATGCAAAGCAAAATTTAAATCAATTATTCAAATAGAGGGTACTTTAAAGCCATGATTTAAATCAAGATTGGTTAATTAAATTAATCCATTCTGTCCCAATATATTACCACAGCAGGTTACTTCACTTACATAGCACTGCACACGTTCCAAGTCCTTTTTATGAAGTAGCACACACAATTTGTCGTGGAGGAAAGCTGAAGAGATTTTATTACAATCAAACAGATTGATAAACTGAGACAGAGAGATCAGTCAGTGAATCAGTGGCACGTCTAAAGCTTTGAACTCAGGTCTGCTGATCAGCCAGCTCTGCCTTCCCTGAAGAACAAGGCTGATGGTCACCAGTTGAGCCCCTCTGTCTTTGGTCTACACTTTTGGACATTGCTACGGAGCCAAAAATTAAACTTGTGAAACCTGAACAAAGACTACAGGAACAGGATAACTTCACTATCATATAGCCATACATTTCAGATCAGTTATCTGAGCATGAATATGCAATATACAGAAAAAGAGTTCCATGCAAAACATTCTCAAAAATGAGATGCTTCCCCCCCAAAAATTCAGCTCCAGGATTTTGCAAGATGGCAGAAAATATGTAAAAATAAATTTCAGTACAGTGGTTAGAATCTCTTTTTACACCACAAATGCAAGTAAAGCAATAAAACCTGAAGTGTACTGCCCTGCAATTAAGTCTTCTACTATTTCATTATTTCAGAGGTACAACCCCAAATTTTAATACTACAAACATTTAATTCAAAGGTTTTTCTGGCTATGAGGACTCTATTGGGCATTAAAGCAAGGAGAAAAACAGATCTAAACTAAAAGTGCAATGAAGTGATTATGATGGTTATGAATCAGCCTTCCATTATTGAGCCACTTTAGCAGCATGTAATAGATTCTGATTAAGCTCTTTAAGCTGAATTACAATGTACTATTAGAAGACTACTCAATTAGTCTTTTTCAAGGCCCAGAAGCTAATTTTGCCAGCATCACTAATTTTTACCAAGCTCTGATCAGACCTTACCACAGTGCACTTAGCAGGAGCCATGAGCCAACTCCAGCTTTACCAGACCTGCTAATAAAAACCTCAGGCTGACGTCAAAGCTCAGAGCTCTGTCACTGTGGGGAAGCTTCACCCCATGTCACAGGCAGGAATTCCAAGATTCCCCATGGGTCTACAGACATCACATGCTTGTAAGAGACTGGAGTTTGCCATTTCAGAAGCCCAGTACTACTGTAAGGCTATTAGGTGCCATCACAAACATTGAGCAGCAGAGACGAGCAACTCAAACGAGTTTTCTAAGCAGTTTATAGGTGCTCCTGGCAATGGAAGGTGTAATCACAGCATACTGCTGCTCCTTGACTGCACAATAGATTTTGAAACACTGCAACCATTCATGTTCCTGTTGTGAGACACAGTATTATCTCCTGTTTTCACCATAAAAGCAGGCCTATTCACATCTACTAAAAATAGCAAAAAACCAAACCAAAACAAAAAAACAACAACAAAAAAACAAAAACAAAAAAACACCAGAAGAAAAAACCAAACCCACAAAAAACAAAACAACCACAGATAACAAAAGCAAAAACAAACAAACAAAAACCAAAAGCAAAAACAAATAAACAAAAACCAAAAGCAAAAACAAACAAACAAAAACCCAAGCAACCGAACAAAAAAAACCAAACCAAAACAAAAAAAAAAGCAACCAAAAAGAAAAAAACTACAACAGCACTGCAGCAGCTCCATCTACAGAAATCCTGGGTAGGAAATGACTGCGTCTACCTTAGAGACAGCAAACAGCTCCCTCTGACCTATGGGTCATATTAACATCTGGGAGGAAAAAGGGTTTCTTTTATGAAACTCCTGAGAAGATATCTTACTTTAACATTGTAGCTTAATTTAACCAGACAGTTTTCATCCCAGTAAACATTATGAATTCTTAGTGTAGGTATTTCATTAATAAAAAACAAGCGCATTTTCTCCAGAATGCTTCAAAAAGCTACTTTTTGTACTGAGAATCATGTAACGAAGATAGCACAAGTTTAGCATTCAGCAAAGGTTTTTGCTCCAAGTTCCCAGATGTACTTTTGCAGTCTGGAGTATTTTACATGCCAGGGAGGTTCCATGGCTCCAAAATCCAAATTTAATCCAAGTGTTTGCACACAGAATGCAATGTAGACACAGGCAATCTAAACCAAGAGGTCTCTCAGATAAACATATGAAGCAGTGCACAGTCATATGCCAATTCATGTGAGGCAGATCATAAAATCCCTTAGCCTTGTAATAAAAGGAGCTCCTCAAGGAGGTCTGTCTACATAGATTACCCATAATCATCTCTGAAAACGTACGGGGAAGAGTTTACTTTTCCAATCTACTCAACCATCATCTATTTCTGATAGTACCGTAGTTATTGTTTATGACTTCTACTAATTAGAGCCTTTGAAGCCAGGCTCTTCAGTTGGATGGTTTAACTTTGCTGCTATCTTTTTTGCATCTTGCCTCTGAAAAAGTTCATTTTAGCTTCTAGTACTTATCAGTAATTGATAAAATATGTTTCAGCATCTCCTTTGGTTTATAGCATTTTCTTTCCTGGGCTTTTGTTTCACATGGAGCAATAAGTAGCAGGTGCATTTTCTCACAGTCCATAAATATTTATGCATTGTGAATAACAAAGTGCACTGTTTAAAAAAATCCTCTGTCATATTTTACATACAACAGGAGGAAAAGGAAATTTCCCCTCCAGAGCCCATGTGTGGGAGTGAATGTCTTGGCACTGTGTGTCAAGGAACCACCTGAGACCAAGGGTTGATTATGTCCATACTCTTACAGCCATCCAATTATTCATTTATATATGTATGCATGTAAGTCCATGACATCATGCACCTTTAATACATTTCCTATTAATTCAGGCAGCTGGTCTTTGACTCAAGTTAAGAAATCCCACCAGCCTGGAGACAGTAGGAATTTGGAGCACATGAGCATGCTGTCCTGGGAATTTCTCAAGTCCTACACTATTATTTCAATATTTTAAATTTCCATTAAAAAAGAATTGGAAATAGTTAGTTTACATAATAAAACCATATTTTAGTGTTGTTTTAGTGCCAGCTAAAATTTGTAGAGCCCCCAGGTATTCACAGCTAAACAGTGGCTGGAATACACCTCAGGTGATCTGCACTCATGTAGCACTGTCTGAGGCTGTCTCTCAAGGAGAGCTTTCTAAATTTGTATCATCAGCTGCGGGGTAAACCAGTGAAAAGGGAGCCAAAGCTGCCTTTGGAAAGTAGTGCAATCTGCTCCCTGAAGGTGTTACCAGTAGGTAATGTGAAGTTACCACTAAGCAATGTGCACACTTGCACTAAGGACTATCTGTGAGCTTCTAAACAGCCTTTGGAGTTACCTCAGTACACCTTGGGGCACTGCAGTATCGAAACGTGGGGTTCATATGGGTATAAAGGAACTGTTTCACAGAGAAATGGCTACAGTGAGCAGACCGAAAAAACGGAGTCAGTATTTTTTTTAAGGGCTATTGTTTACAAATCTGAATAGATGTAAATATCCTAAATCAGCTCTGCATTGTCCTCTCCTCAGCATGGACGGCTTTATGTGCCTCCCAGATAAATGGTTTTATCTTCATTTACCAGAGTTATCTAATTGTCACTTGGGTTTTTATCTTGTCTAGACTTCAGGCAAGCAGATCTGCACCACCACCCTTTTTAGTGGAAAAACAAGGCTCAGAGTCACCCACAAAATGTTCAGCACTGTCCACTTACGCATCTCTCTGAAGGAAAAGGCACATTGTCCCACCTACTCCATCTGAAGACCACAGGTGGGCCACTAAAACCTGGATATCACTGTCACAGAGCTGCTGGAATGTTTACAGTAGCTTTGATTTAAATGTGACTCTTCTAATAACAGTTTAGTTGAGAGTCTGTTCTTTATATAAAAACTATTATAAGGAACAGGATAAGCTTCTAAGCATGAATTAAAAATAGTCTCGTGCAGTGTGCCTGACCCTAAATCTGTCCATATGGATGTCCTGTCCTTCCTCTGACGCTCAGCGGAAACACAACAACAGAGCCAGTGACGAGAACCACGCACAAAGTGCTGCTGCACATTAAGCACACCCTGGAGAACAGAGGAGCTGTGTCCTCGTAAAAGGTGGTCTGCAACAGCACAGGTCTGCACAGACACTCTTTTGATCTGCGAAGAAAAGGACACTAAAACACTGCCATCTCTCAGGATTGTTCACCTTGTTTGCAGATCAGGCTTTCAGCGGTTTAATGATTCCTGGTGACTGACAGACAAAACTTCCCTGTGCCCATTCTGCCTAATGGATGAACAGCTGTGAGCTCAGAGAAGCCTGTCTGCCAAAAAGTCACCAGCAAAGGGCTTTCTACTGACTTTCTAAGCATGTTTAAGTACAAGTATTCCTTTCTAAAAAGAAAATGTCTGTTTCTAAAATACATGCTACCAAACTGTATGAAAACTAATTACATTAAACACTACACAGAGAAGGCTGCTTTGCAGATGTGTTACCTCAAGAGCAACCCCTCCAAACTGCCTGCTGGATAAAAATACATGTTTGTAATTGTAAGTATAAAAACTCCACACTTCCTTTCATAATGCTTTAAAAATTCTACAAAGACATCTTGAAATATCCAACTATGTTTGTACTCCAGGACAGATGAAATGTGGTATGTGATGATTTTTTTTCCCCCAAATATCAAAATAGCAAGAGGGAGAAAAAGTGTTACTCATATACAGACAGTGACAGTTTCTAATTATCGATGCATCACTAAGCAAGGTTTTGCTAACAGCTAAATGAGCTATTGCACTTACAAAATGAGGGCACGTGGCATATCTGATTAGTTTTACTTATGTCTGTGATATTATGTAAGTCTAGAAGGCTGGTATGTCTTTATCTTTTGGAAAAATGTTCCACTTAAAGGCATTAAATACCATATTGTTTTCAACCCAATTACCTTTTGTTTTCAACAAGCAAATGGAAAAATGCTGAGTGGTCATTTTAAGTCTCATATATAATCATAATTAATTGTGAGGTAGCTTCTGCTAGTGCTTGTCATACACAGAACATAAAAGAAATTAAAAATTCTTGGCAAAAGAAGGTAGAGTATTCCAAGAAATCTGCTTTTTGCAAACTAATGAAACAATTTTTAACAATTTTTATTACAAGCATCTGTGAGCTCCCACCAGGCAGGAGCACCAGAATTGTTTCTGCTTATATTGCTCAGTTTCAAGCTAATGTCCCCTAAAGCTGTTAGGCTGAAAGCCAAGAGAAGATATATCCACAAAGAGACCTGACCCTTACCCCTGCAACTAATAATGTCTCCTGGAAGTTTTAACTTAATAGTCTATGTGAGATTCTTATTAGTGAAACCTTGCCTTTTTTTCTCAGCCATATTTAGTGAATTATACTCTTCAGGCAGTAGAAATCATAGAATTATTTAAGTAGGAGAAAACCTCTATGATCATTGAGTCCAACCACTAAACCAGCATTGCCAAGTCCACCACTAAACCACTCCCCAAATGCCACATCCACATGGCTTTTGTAAGCACATCCAGTGCTTACAACCCATCAGGTGAAGAAATTTTCCCTAATATCTGGTCTAAACCTCCTCAAGTGCAACTTGATGCTGTTTCCTCTAGTCCTGTCACTGTTTTTTGGGAGAAGAGGCTGACCTCCACCTGGCTACAACCTCCTGTCAGGTTGTTGTAGGGAGTGATAAGGTCCCCCTGAGCCTCCTCTTCTCCAGGACAAACACCCCCAGCTCCCTCAGTCACTCCTCATCAGACTCATCATGTACAGGAACCAAACACTGATGTAAAAGAAACAGACTGATGGGAAGTTCTCTAACTACAGAACATTTGAAGCCTCCTAAATAAAGGATGTCAATATGCACAACTGTCTTTTCCTTTGCTTTTTACTAAACACGGTTTTACTTCTCTGCTTACCAAACCTCAGAAGGTGATCTCCTGAGTATTCGTGTGCCTGTGAACTCTGTTCTTAATTTCTTTGCTCCCACTCTCCAGATACATGACAGAATCTTTCTGTACTATTAGGTAACATACAGTCTCAGTCACTGGAACACCCCAGTTGTTCATGTGTTGTGATTTAGGGTTTCTTTTTTACCTGTTTGCTCAAAAGATTCTAGCAGCAGAGCCCAATGCCTTGATCCATATCAATGCCCTTTTTCTTGAGAAGATTTTGTATTTCCACTACTGCAACCACAAAAAACGCTGGACAAAACAGCATCTGTACCCTTAGTAAGCAAACTGACTGACTGAAAATATTTGACTTTACAGTGGGTAACTTATGTGCAGTTGAGTCTCTGAAAGCCGGAAACTAAAGAGGAAATGAAGCCAAATAAACCACAGAGGTCAAGACTTCTAGAGAAGTCCATATTTAAACACTTAAGCAAATAGTTGGTTCTTCTACAACAACTTTGACCTATACTTAAAATGAAGGTAATTACAAGTTTCTGGTTGTTCAGTTAATAGCTGAATTCAGAACAGAATCTACACTGGTGACTCTGAGGCCAACTTCCAATCTGTGGAAAAGCACTGCCTAACCAGGAATCATTTAATGCATGACTGACAGTTCCTCTCAGAGAAAGAGAGAGGCTTAAAAAGAAATAAAAGAGGGAAAAACCCAGTAGGAAAAGGAGCTGAAAATATCAGCTACCTGAGCCAATGTGATATGACAACAATTTCAAGGAGTGGATCAATTTCTAACATGAAGCATTACTTGTAGGCAAGATTTTTCCTCTGACCACTGTCTCCAAGAGGGTCTGCAAGAACAAACTTCTTGTCCCAATGTGCAATAAAAGGATGAACCACAAGGCCATCTCTGAAGCTGCTCTTTGTACCATGCTGTAGCGCAGAATACCTTGCACAGGACAAGGATATTTGTCAAGAGTTTGGAAATTATGGTTTTCAGAGCTGGGGAGTAACTCAAAACTGCATTTTCAGAAAGTGAAAATTAATGCAAAGGACTTCCAACAAGTCTATCAACACAGATTTCATACGTATGGGATAACATCATGTTGGGCAAATACCTGCTCATCTCCACCTCTAAGTTATTATCAGTGTTTATGGATAAAGAAATGCAGATCACATGGGAAAATAAAAATAATGGGATTTTATGAATTTAACCTAAAATATATCTTCCAACTAGTTATAAAGGGCAAGTATACTTCTAGAGATTAAACAAAATGTGCACCTGCAGTTCTAAATTACTTTGTTTGCTGGAATCTTAGGTGTGAAAAGTTTAGGAAAGAGGGCATAGACAGTCTCTTAGGCTCTATAGCTGCCAGAGCTGAACAGTAGCTTAGTCATGCCTTGATCCTGAATAAAATCTAGATTCAGGCTTAATTTAAGGGATCATTTATGTCCTGTGTTTCTTTTTAAAGAAAAGCTCTTAGCCCATACTGAAGAATTAACAGATATGCATAAAATAACTACAAAACCAATTTTCTAGAAGGCAGTAACATTACACCTGAGTCTCTGCACAAGGCTGCATGTGAGTTTTAAAACAAACCAAACCACTAAAGAGGAAACTGCATGGATATAATGAAGTACAATTTATTTTTGTAATGATCAGATTCCAACACTAAACATTCCCAAAGGTACAAACGTCAGGTAGGCGCCTAAGTCACCTGTGAGTTTTCAAATTGCCACTCCCGTAGTAAAACCAACATCACTCCAAGAAAACAAAAGAAGATATGGCTATTTCACTTTTGCTACAGATGCATGAAAACAGATGATAAAGACCTGATAAAGCAATGTGAATGTTAAGATTTAAAGTTTATTCTCTTCCCATACAGTAAGAGAGCAAGTGCTCTGTGCAGAACAGTTTGGCACAAATGAAATAATTTCTGGATAGTTGCCAGTGCTAAGGTTAAAATGCAGGATTACAATGCTTCCATGAGGACAGCCTACAGGGAGACATTTGTTGAAAATTGCTTTACCTATCATTCAGTCAGCAGAAAAAAGGAAAAAAACCTCAAACTTTGCAGTACTAGTTACATTAGGGGTATGTTGAGTCTGTAGCTATAAATGATACAAATTGTAAGGTTATAAAGCCCCCATACAGGTGCAATCAGCATAAAAGCCTAGCATTTCTCCTCGTTTCTTTTGTATCACAAAGATCTATATATTTTCACCATATGCTGTTCCACTAAGTGTGTGTAATTATAAAGGAAGCATGACCTAAGATTTGGATTCAAGTTTCAGAAATTAAATTGACTTTTTTTTTTTTTCTTGACAACAGGCAATAAAGTTTTCACTGGTTACACTGAGAACAAGCAGAAGCCTTAAACCTTGCAACATCACGTAGAACAACATGTTTTAACCACACTCTTTTACTCTGCAGGAAATGACAACTTAGGCAGTGCAATACTACTAAATTGTAGTATTTTAACTGCACTATACATGCCTGCCTTTGAAAGTCCACTAAATATATGGAAGTCTTCTGCAATAGTTTGAAAGAAATATGAATAAAGATCTAAGTCTTGAATTTTCAAAGAGGTCCATACAGACTGTCATCAGACTCTGATTTAAATTAATGGGATTCAATCAGCTACTTCCCAGAATATTGCTTCAAAAACACAGGGCTACGTGGTCAGAAGGTTTTTCCAATACAGTTAAAAAATTAATATTCATATTCTACAACAGCTTTTATCTTTATGTTATCTGTTACTGACAAAGAGAAACTAGAATTCTCATCTGTGTTTGGGTATCACTAAGTTATTCAAGAAAATATTATTTGTAGTTTACTTTTTTAAGAATTAGCCAGATCTGCAAGTGAAATGGGACTTAAAGTGATTCTGACCTGTTATCAATGGGCAAAAGTTTATGCATATACTGCATCAAAATATGGTTCATTTTGCAGCTTTTCTTATTCTTCTGGAACAGGCAAAAACTTGTGGTTTTGCAACAATTTCAATAATCCAATTGTTCACTTGTATCCACAACACGTGGAAAGCCTCTGCAGTCGAGTGTTATCACTGGGGACCCAAAGTGTGGGCTGATTTTTTTGTGTTTGTTTTCTTTTTTTAAAAAAAATTTACTTCCTATCTCTTTCTCAAGAAATTACTGTTTTTCCTAGAAAAATGAGTGTAGACAGTCTAATGATGAATTCCTAAATCCACAGAGAATTCATAGCTCTGTCACCAGCTCCCCTCCCTCAAAGGATTACTTAGAAAGATTCTCTCTGAGACTTGACTACAGTAAAGTAAAGCAGTAAAAAGTGTTATTTGGTATGAATAAAGGATTACTTTATATTAGATGGATTCATCCTTGTGACAACTGGGTAAGTGTTCAGTATAACTCATATAAAGCCAACAGAAAAACTATTTAGCACTTCAAGCATAAATTGGTCTCTTAAGCCAAATTATACTTGTGCATGTCATATTTCAAATAAAGGAAAAGACAAAAATGGTTGTCTGATGCTGGTCTCAAGTTAATATCTGCTCACATGGTGTAAGAGAGAGTCTGGTTCTGTGGTAGCACATACTATAAATTTCCCTGTAAGAAACAGGAATCTCTAATATTGTTGGGGTTTTTTTACACCACCAGTACAAACTATACTTGGATGTTAAAGCAATGAGTTTTCTTATTACATACTTATGGAAAACAAATGGTAAAGCAACTTGGTAGAATTATTGCAGTTTGAAAATAATTCTTTTTCACAAGACTTTTGGGTCCTATTGGGACCTCCCATTGTTACAAATCCATACTTTCTGCACTCATAATTATGAAAAAAAAAAACCCAAACAATCTGCTTCTGCAATTCCAAAAATACTGGTATGGGTTGTATTTGAGTTCAATTCATATTCTTTATCAAGTGTTTCTATCCCTAATTAATTTGTATACCAAAGCCCAAATTCAGCATTCTACAAATGGCTAAAAATATGGTGGTGTTTTATCTACATTTACACAAAGTGATGTTGATCCTAAATTTGACCTCTCCTACCATACCAATCAGCCAGTGACTGTCAGCCTTTTTTAGTTCCCTAAAAGCCATGAAAAAACCCCAAATGTCAAATCGGTGCCACCATCCACAAACTGACTAGAAATGGATACAGAGATAGAGGCAGAAATGCTACATGATACTGACAAATTAAATCAAGGAGAAAAAAACAACCCTAACATTTCATGTAGAAGAGAAAACTCTAAAATTAGTTTTGTACAAATAAACCCTGACTTGACAAGAAGTCAGGCAAATGTAGCTATAGTGGGTGACATGCAGCCATGATGAAATTCCAGCTAAGAAGTTTATTTAAGGAGAAGTGAAGACATTTCCTTTTTTTTTCAGTTGAGCATCATACAAATACAAGTGAGAACAACCTTTTGGGCCTTTGGGAGAATCATTCCTACTGCTCTGTGTGGCTGTTAACTGCTTTGTATGGATATCATCACCTCCTTCCACTCAGAAATGTCTTTTCCCATAATGTATTTTCCAGTTGGCTAATCTGATTTGGATAATACCACTAATATAAAAACCCCAAGAAAGTTTTCGTATGTCCAACTTTTCAGTTAGTTTGGGCATGTATGCTTTTATTTTAGAAGGAGTACTGAGAAGGAAAAACGTGATGGAAGGAGAAAGGTAAGTAATGGGCAAAAGCAGGATTGCAGTGTCAGGGAGGTTCATAAATAAAGGAGGAAAACAACTGGTGTCACTCAGCCTGTCGTCCAGAGTTGCAGAATTATCAAGTGTGACATCAGGATACTGTTGATATTAACCAAGAAATTTTATATAGAGAGGCTGTTAGGTCAGAGAGCCCAGAGCTCCCGCCCTGAGGAAGCAAAGCTCAGTGCAGAGATTACGTAGGCTTCGCTCAGCATATGCAATGTCACAGAGCGGGTGGTACAGCTGTGGAGCCATGACATAGCTATGCCTGCTATGTAGAGGCTATGCTGGGGTGCCAGCCAGGGGTTTGTAATGCTTGTAGGCTCACCCACTGCCACTGCCAACCTTCTCAGCATCCTCAGAACACCACTGGGAAAAGAGCTCCCGTGGAAGATACCAGCTCTCCACTGCTTGCACCTATCCCATACATCCAAATGCTGCAGCTGTGGTGTTTTCCTTACTTTCAACTCTTGCACTCCAAGGGGAAGAGGGGCTGGATTTGGTTCAAAGGATGTTACATCTGTATGCTTTTAGAAGGATGAAGTAGGTATCAATTTCACTCTGACCCCTAATGTCATAGAAGCTGCCACCAAAAGATATTAAAACCAGCTACACATAGGGCAACTGGAAATGAAAAAATTGAAAATGAAAAACCCAAAATCCACTGGCTGCTGCACACACAGTGCTCATTTAGTCCTTTCTAGATTTTATGTGGTTATCGTGCTGCTGTAATGCAGAAAACACCTCCGGATGGATACAGGCTTTGCTCGTGGAACACATGAACACACACGCACAGAGCCAAGCAGCCTCCTAATTTAGGCCATTACATATCTATTGTTACACTTCAGAAAACACACCTCTGAATATATTTCACACTGGTCTAAAACTGGAGAAGGGCAACAGGGAATGGTGTCAAAACACAACAGCCCTTTCTTGCTGAATGCAAAATGGCATCTCTAACAAATGCAACTGTAAAACTTACGGTCCTCTGGCCCCAGCATTTAAAAAGCAATTGCGGGGAGTTTGAGAAGGATATGGATCATGAAAGGATCTCTGTGACAGCTTGGCAGAATTTCTAAACTGAAGAGACACTGGGATGTTATTTATATTCAAGAGTAAAACACATACAAACACACAATTACAAATAAATACTCTACAGGCACCATAGTACTCAATATAAAAATGAAGGTAAATCACTGGTAGGATAAAAATAGGCAGCAGGAAAAAAAAGGGGAATTCACTTACATTTTACTAGCAAAATAAATACCAATGAAATAAAGTGAGTTGAGTAAAAAAAAGACTCCCTTCTCCAGATCCTTCAGGCCTTGTCTCGGCAAGTGTTTCCACTGCTTGTATGGGGTACTAAGCGTACACAGACTCCTCTCTCACAATGACAGCAGCAGTAGGAGACAAGACAACCCCAAGCATGGGGGCTCCTGGGGAGAAAATCAGGGCTCTGCTGTGTTGAAAAAAGAAAAACCAAAGTAATCACTGATATTTTTCATGCAGGCTAAGAGCTGCAGCTACAGCTGTAAGTAGAATTTCAATGAAACAACAACAAATATTATTCAACATCTTGCTTCTCCAGCAGCGCAAAGCACAAACCCGCCAAATCCGTCCTTTTTTACAGCAACGCAGCAGAGGCTGCTCTGGGGATGCTTTTGGCCCAAGCAGGGTTTCTTTGCAGAGTGCTCAGCACCAAGCACAGCAGCAAAGTCTGGAGCAGAGGGTACCAGGTGGTACCAGGCTGCCCAACAGCGAGGGGAGCGCAGATGCCAAGCGGCTCTGCGTGCGTCCTGTCTAGTGGCCGACGGAGAGGCATTTCCAGCAGCCTCACAGACTGCTCAGCCCAAACACTGGCCAGAGGGCAAGTGCTGGTTACGGCAGCTGGGAAGGAGTGTGTGGAGAGGGGAAATAAAAATGGGGAAACATGGAAGGACTTGCCAGCCAAAAGAGATAAACACGCACACGACACACAAATAATCGCTGCAGCTTCACAGCCCGCTGGAAAGCGGCACTAGGCTGTGATTTCTGGATCTTTCTGTCATATTCGTAATACTCAGAAATGGGCATAATGGAAAAGATTAATTTCAGAGGATTTCTTAAGTTTGCAATATTAACTGGGGCGAGAAGAACGAAAAAGCCCTCACAAAGGACTACTGTAGGACTTATGCAAATATTTCCATCTGGGTTTAGAATAAAAATCAAAGCCCTGAACCAACCAGCAGACAGTTTCATGCACTGCTAACGAAGAGAGAATTCAATTCTCCTGTTTGCTGAAATGAATACTGAACTTGTATCTTAATGTTTTACGAGAATACGGTACGCGTGTCAAAACAGGAGTTTCACAGACAATTGCAGGAGCACTACAGCTTCTCTTAATGTTTAAGGGCTGGATCACAGCTTCACACTGAGATGTGGGTAAAGGACATTGGGTAGCCGTGCCTCTACCTCGTAATATTTGAAATTCATACAGTAGCAGATGAGAGGGTTAGGTCCTAGTCTGCCTTTGGCAGGGCCCCCTTCCCTACTAAATGGATGATAGACACATACAGAATGGGATACAATTCACAGCAGCACAAGTTAACCTAGATGCTAACACATGCTCTGGCACCTGAACCTGCCAGCTATTTTCCTCAGAAAAAGGATGGGGAAGAAGCTGAGCTGCATGGAGCCCATCCAGCACCTAGGGAGAGTGACAAAGGGCCAAGTTCCCATCACTGGGCGGCAATGGATGAGCAGGAGCATGTTGCTCTTACAGCAGCCTGGAAGCAGACAGCAAGGGCAGGGTCAGAAAAGGAGGGGAAAAATCTGTTGTTCCACAATGGTGATAGAAAAACCCGGGGAAAAAAATGGTAGGATGATAGATGACTCATAAAAGTGTTAGCCTGCTGCCAAGAGCAGTAGATTTGGCAGCGATGCAGGACTCGGTGCCTCAGGAGAGTTGTGCTCCAGTCCTTCCTGCAGTGGGGGAGCGAGACGCATGAGCTCCCATCCAGGGCAGGCTCCTTCCGCCCGCCGCGGGCTCTGCCCCACCACCCCGAGCCTGCTCCCCGCAGCACCAGGCTGATGTCACCAGCCTGCCTGCCCCTCCCTGCTCCCAGTGCTGAGACAACACTTCGAGTAACCATTTGACAGTAAATTAATAAATGTATTCCTACACCGCTAAGCCTGAAATGGTGTATAAATTCCATTTTTTCCCTCTTGTCACACAATTAAAACTCTGCTTTCCTTCCACCCTCCTTCACTAAAATCTTTTGTCATAAATTTTGCCATTTGTGGCATGTGGACTTGGGATGCTTTCCTCCCCTCCCACCCCCAGAACTGTTCAATATAAATCAGACAGGCATTTGGGAAATAAAGGAAATCTGAAAAACGAGGGGAGCTGAACTCTTGGAGATATGCCAAAAAAAACTCAAGACAAAATTAAGGCCGTAAATACGTATTGATTACTCAGGGGAAACTTTTTACAATGTCTTATCAAAGGTTACCTGCTCCCAGTCCTTTCTACTCTAAACTCTGATACTGCCAAACCACAACAGTGCCTCAGCATCTGTCCACTCTCTAAATACAAGACTACAAACAGACTCTCATTCACCACAGGCAGGCAAACAGCTCAAGATATTGCTTCGCTTCAGATGCACATATGTTGACTGCAAGAGTCACTCACAACTTTCTCAATCCTTCCTTCACCCATAAATGCAGGTTACAGAAGCAGTGATACATTAGGAGACCCTGAAATATCAGGTTCCATATCTGTTAGGTGTTTGGAACAGGCTAATACGAAAAATGTTCATTCATATCAAAACACATTTTACTATCTTTCTGTAACAGGCACTGCTTTGGCTACAGAGCTGCAGAAAACACAGCAAAAGTAACATTTCCTGTTGGCATTTGAGAGCATAACTTTTCTCAAAGAGTCTCTTGAAACACAGTAAGCAAATGCTGTCCTCCTGGTATTCTGAAGAAGTGTTTTAAAGTAAAAATAAGAGCCTAAGTGGGTTGATTCTTCTGCATAGGTCTGGGGTTATGAGGAGGAGACATCCAGGGAGTCAAGGACAAGAGAAGTTTCACGTAGCTTCCAGATTCAGGGAAACCACAAGTCCACTTGGACTCCTTCATCCACATGAGGGCTGTTGTATAAAAGGATATTAACAAAAAGCTGAGTTTACACATGTGTTTATGGGGTCTCCCAAAGCCTTCTGGCAACAGTGTCTAATCGAAGATTCCTTAGTGGCATTAGGAACTACCCCCTCTTTAGCTGGATTCCAGTTTCACATCCACATTAGAGCAGAAACCAAGTCACCAGCCCAGAGAGCTCCAACTTCAGCTGCTGAAGTTATAAAGGCTCAGCCACTGCCTTGCCTCTGAAGTAAGAATGAAGAAGCTATTGCAGCTGAAAGTGGCATGTGCTCACCACTTTTAGGGAACATGAACATTGAAATCGCTATTCTGCAGGCTAAAGGCATCTTTTGTGTTGTTGAATTTTTGGTACTTCCATTTGGAGCCAAAGAAAACTCCTGAGAGTGACCTTCATGCTCTGGGCTTTCTAGCCCTGGAAAGCTCCAGTGCAGGTGATGCAGCAAAGCAAACACCCTACAGGCCCAAGCAAAGCAATACTTAACTTCAAAAATTATGCACATATTGACAAAGACAGGCAATTTTCAAAATTTTTAAGTTTCTCAAAAACCATCTCCACACACCAGTCTTCAGGGGCCTGGCTATGGCCCTTTCATTGAAACACAACCCCACCACTCTTTCTTGCTTTCCTAATATTTCTTCTCTTGGAAGTTCAGAATTAAGATGTCACTACATAAAAAATTTAGATTTTACGTGATACTGTGAAACATCCAGCACACAACTGTGCAATGTGTCATTCAGAAAGCAATTGTATTTATAACTTTTCAATTACGCTTGCTGAACCTAACACCAGCTTCATTTGGGTTGTTTTTTCAATGTTCTAAGCAAAGATTGAATTAAAATGGTGAGAGCAATAAACCGCAGATCAAGCCCAACAACTCTAACTGCCTCGCATCCCAAACAGAAGAAAACCATGACAGAATTTCTATGCTTTCATACAGCACTGCCTTCCATAGAGTAAAAATTTTTAAAATGTTTTTCTTAGTGTTTGTAATGCTCCTTCCAACAGGAAAACTGTTCTCAGATAATCATGTGAGAAAGTAACAGTGTAACAACTGTTCCAGTGTTTAAAAAAACGATACTGACTTTCCAATTATGAGAAATTTTCAGAAGATAATGCTTAACAGCGTATAATGTTACTGACTGGCAAATCCTACCAACAGAATGGCTAATTTTACAAAGTATGGCAAGCTATTTAGTAATAAACCTAAATTTATTCTTTGCACTTCAGTGGTGCTCACAAATTACGCACTTAGATTTTATCATCGTAAGTGATAAATCTGTCTTGTGTTTTGCACACAGAAGGACTTTCACAGTACAAACAGATACTGTGGTAACATAAAAAGTACAGTCTACCCCCTTGGTTGTGGTTATTTCTAATTTATGAAACATATAATAGCCAAAGCTGCCTAGATGGCTCAAGATAATTAGAAAGAGTCCCAATAGATTCCCACAACAGATATTTCATTAAAAAACAAGCCTCATCCCCTTTTCAGTTTTGTTTGTTCAGCCTCAACTAACTACAACCTCTAATGCAACTCACAGGATGTTGGGCTATATACATTACACAGAAAGTCTGTAGATAAAAGAAGTTATTACATAGCCCCTGGAAATAAATAATGTACAGCCTACAAACAGTAAGCACCTTCTTTGCCATTCTGTATGCCCCCAGTAATCATTGATACATCCTGACTTTCAAGAGACAGACAGACAACTGTGTAAATAAACAGACTCTCATGAACTGCATTTTGATAGCCATATAAATGAAGAGTGCATTCACTATTTAATTAATCTAATTAACGTACCAGCTTCCCAAATCTTTGGGAAAACATCAACATGCCTATAGCTATCCCTTCCCAAAATCTGGTATTTCATTTACTAATCTTAAAAGGATGTCAGAAAAGGGATGTCACGGATCTGCGGTCTTCACCACTTGCTTGGTGGATTAGTTCTTGCCACCAGAGCACATCCCCTTCTTTGAGGGGTCTCTGAAGCACACCAAATCAGTGGGAAGAGGAGAAACATGAGCCATCCTTCTCTGTGCCTCTTGCCCACAACGTCCTTGGAAGGCACAGTGAAAAAACACTCAGGCCCAATGTGATTTGATGAAAGGTTTTCTGCCCATTGTGCACAGGGACAGTGACTCCATAAAGCAGAAGGCAGCAGAGACTATGACTCATGAATTGTGAATGAGAATTCTGAACCTCCCCTCTGTGGATGGCAGGACTTGCAGGGACTTTCAGCCATGAAGAACTGGCCTTCTATTACAATCTGTTATTCATACACGGAGTGATGCCATATTACAGCATAATGAGATCTGTATAGTACACCCAGATACCATTTAGGAAAAGCAGTTTTGCCTTATTTAACAAATGCAGTATACACATATTCTCAAATGTTGTTGATTGTTTTATCATAAAAATCACAGAGTAATTCAGGTTGGAAGGACTCTTGAGGTCTGGATACAAAGCACTGCTAAAAGCAGGATCAGCTGCAGTATCAGACCAAGTGGCTCAGGGCTTTATCCAAATGTTTTGAAACTTCCAAGGATGGAGTGTGGACTTCATTGTGTACGTTTTATAATCAGTGTGCAGGGATATAAATGAATGGATAACCTCTGCATCTGTCTTAGCAAACACTCTGCCAGAGGGCAGCCAGGAGATATGCTGGGCAAAATAGCCAGGGAGACAAATTTAGTTCTTTGTCTGTAAGGCCCATTTCCTTTTTAATGGCCAAGTACCCCTTCCATCTCTGGGAGATGCTGCCTTGCCTGCTCTGTGAGTACTAAAAGTTGTCTCAATCTTCTCTGTAAATCAAGATTACACTTGCTGTACATTGACATTGCCCACTCCTCAAAACCCAAAAATTTGTCTTTAAAAACATCAGAGGAACAATCACCACTCATGCTACAAAAGCACATTTCTGTTTTTACAAAAATATCCTCCTACTTACAAGAATATCCAAAACGTTAATTGTGACCAAATAAAAGGAGTCTTAGAAAAGAATAATCCAGAGCACAGCTTTTCTCTCAGAATCTCCCTTTAAGTGGGCACTGAAATAACTCCAATCCATAAAATTTTCTCCTATGTTCTCATGCAATAATATCAATGGAAGTAATAAATCAGGATTCATTTGTCCAAAGATCCATTATTGTATCAATAAAGCTACTGGTCTCAAACAAAGAAGGTAGTATGAAAGCATGAGCACAAGCTTTATGCATGTCGAATAAAGCTTCTGAAAATGTTTTTCTCTAAAACAAATGCTAACAATGTGAAATTTGATGACCTTAACAGCAAGCAATCATAGGTAACTCTATACAGAACATGAATTCTAGGCCTAGGGATATGGGTCTTTTGAAGAAAAAATATCCATTCCTGGACTCCTTCCCAAGGTGCTGTAGAGAAGTTGTTTCAAGAATTCCTTCTTTGTGTATGTCCAGTGAACCACAGACAGCTGTATACAACACACTTAACAGGATTTTTTAGATTTTGTGGGGGGTTTCTGGGTTTTTTTTTTTTTATGTTTGTTTTCTTTTACATTTCCTTTGTCTCTTTCAGATAGATTTTGACTGCATAAGTTTATATGGGTTTTTATATCACCTGTCTCCTGTTTTCAGGGTGTAGAATAATTTCCATTTTCTGCAAGAACTTTCACCCTCGCACCTACTGCCCCTAGTAATTGATTTTCACTCCCACCCAAGATCTATTAATTTCTGTCATGATCAAGAGAATACACAAATATTTCAAACTGCTTTATCTAAGAAAATTTTGAGATTTACCATGACAAAATCTCAGAGGTCATTCATGTTTGGGAACAGAGATGCAGCTCTCAATGAACTACACCTCCTCTGTCCAACTGCAATGTTTAAAAAACCCAAACTAGATCTGGTTTTCTCTGTCCTACACGTGAATCCTCACAGTGCAGCTCAGAAGAGACGACACACATGATTTCAACCAATTTGGTCAAAATAAAAAGGCTCCTCTCCAATTTTACAAAGATTCCAGTTAATTGAGTTGTACATCTGGACACTAAGTTCTCTGTCTTAAGCCACACGATCCAAGAAGCTGGAGTAGCAAGGGGAGGAGTTCTGCTGGACAGGAACACAAAGCCAGCTCGTTTGTGTGCCAGATGAGTCTGATCTGATGAACAAAGAGACTTCCTTGCTGAAGGAGTATCTCCTCCTTCCACACTGCAGCCCAGGAAAGCTCAACCTTCTACCCTGTAAAGAGGGGTATATAAAACAGACCAGGGAAGAAAACTTTCCTTTTTCTCCAAACTGATGTGAATCCCAGACCAAGCTTTCAGCCTGTACGTAATCATTTCCGAGAACTGCCCTGTTTTGAGTCTGCACAAATTACACAGTGCCACATGCTCTTTTACAGGATCTGTGTACTTCACACCACGCCTTGTTGCCTCTACCACACAATTATTCTCGTTCTCCTTTTATCTAAGTCAGAATTTAATCACATTTGCCAAGTAAGCAAGCATTAAGCTGTATCCCTGGGTGAGTTTCTAATGCTAACAGCATGCAACAAAAGGAGAATCCCATCACTTTATTGATTGTCTCCACACAAAAGCCAAAACCTGATTTAGCATGAATGGAACCATTTCTTATGTTTAAAGGCTATATCAGAATGAATGCTTATACTGCTTCTGAATGGGTTCTGCAGAAAAGAGGATCACATTGCTCAAATGTATAAAGTTAAACACAATTCACATTAAAACTATTTCAGAAGTTCCCCAAAACTGGCTAATTATTTGATTGCAATGTGGGAAATCAACTAAAAAGGTACAAAATAGGATGATAATCCATCTTCCAAAATAAACTACACTCATTAGAATATTGATTTGGTTAGTCCACTTAGGATGTTGTATCATAGAGTGCGGAGCTATAAAAGCTGTAACTTCACATAAAAAAGCCCAAGCAAACCACTTTTCTTAGAATAAACCAAAAGGTATTTCTAAAATAATAACATAAGAGCATCAGCCTAATGCTTATTTTACACTTGGATGCTTTCTAATATCCAGACAACCTCAGTGTGCAAATTAGTCAAGTTCACAAAACTAATTAAGAAGATAGGATAGAAAATCTAGACATTATAAACATTTTAGGCAACTGATCAAGCTTCTTCATCTTTTCTTAATAGGTCTGTTCAATTGTTTTTCCACCCACACAATCATTCTGAAGAAAGATTATGGAACAGGACACGTTTATAAACAAAATAAAATAAAAATATGAACCCCAAAAGACAACCATGTTTTCAGTTCATTTTAGAAAACAAGATTCAGAAGGAAATAATACAAGATGACACAACAGAGGAAAGATCACCCTTTTGCAGATCATTACACTATGATTTTATGGGGTTCCTGACAGAAATTAGTTGTATTAAATGGAATTCATCGGTGATGTAATTTAGGGATGAGAGATAAGGAGCTGTGAACAAGGGGGAGAAATAATTTCTTGTAGGGGCATGGGTGATTACGATACTTAACACTATCTCCCAAAAAGTGATAAGCACGTTTTATCTCTGCTGCAGACAGCTGATTCCTGCCTGCCCTGTCCCCTCCTACTGCCTGAGAAGCAGCACACCAGGCAGCGGAGCTGCAGGGATGGTCAGCTCAGACAGATGTGCTCCGAGCAAAGGGCCTTGCTCTGTCACACCCCACTGCCCGCGCCCTGCTCCGCTCGCAGGGCACGGCTGCCTGTGGCAGCTGGTTATGGATCTGTAGATGGATACAGATGAGGTGTGTGTCTATATAAATACACACACACACAACAGGGGGGAGGGAGAGAGGGAGGAGGAGAGAGTCTGAGAAACTCTGTGTACTGAACTACTGAATACAGCACTCCACAAAGTCAGGACGAGCTCTTCCCATGCACACAGAGCACTACAAAATAAATCCCAGCTTCACCGCAGCTGGCAGCCTGGGAGAAGAATCTCTTGTCCCACTGTATCCTACAGTGGGGAGACAAAGCTCTGCCAGCCTTCAAAGAAGGCCTAAGTACACTTTTAAACATTGCTCAGGATGTGCCATTTGTACAAAAATATATCAAGTAACCTTATTCCTTTTCCTATTTTATTTTGGAGAAATCACAGAAACGTTTATGTGCTTTTCTTTTAATACAAAATCTATCTGAATGAAGAAAGGATGAAGTTGGATGTCTCAATGTGGATCAACACAAAAGAAAAGAGTATCGGTGCTCAATATCACCTTACAGCATAACTACTGACAAAGCACTCTGCCCAGCATTTGAGGCCCTTACTGAGGACATTCAACCACTGGAGCAGGGCGATTTCTTCCCAAGGACACAGTGAAGCAAAGTTAGGACTTTTTACAAGGCCATGCAGTGATAGCACAAGAGGGAATGGCTTCAAACTGACAGAGGGCAGGTTCAGATGGGATATTAAGAAGAAATTCCTCCCTGTGAGGGTGGGGAGGCCCTGGCAGAGGTTGCCCAGAGAAGCTGTGGCTGCCCCATCCCTGGAAGTGTTCCAGGCCAGGCTGGATGAGGCTCTGAGCAACCTGGGCTAGTGGAAGGTGTCCCTGCCCATGGCACGGGGCTGGAACGAGATGAGCTGTAAGGTGCAACCATTCTGTGATTCTTCCTCTGGGTATTCAGGTCTCCCTTTGTTCTGCCTCATGGAAACCAATTATGACAGTACTGTTCTATTTTTTCTCATGTGTTTTGATACATGTTGTAAACAGGTCTGCCATTTTTTTTACTTTTGAACTCCTTTCATTTTTTATGATTAGGAACAAGCCTCTACCTGCCATTTGCTTTGCTCTGGCATCCATTCTGTCTCCAAATATCCTGCACAATTGAAGAAGTTCTCCATTATCTCAGCCCAGTGCTGTCAGGACTCATTTTCTAGACATTTTGCCAGCATCCCCCTTTTGCTAGCAATTCACAAGTTTCAGAATATCAGACCCAGATCACTTCCCATTTTCAATACGATGCAATATACAATACATACATAGTTTCATCTTTTCCTTCTCCAAATCTTTAAAGTAGAATTCTCTATTACAAGAGCTATAAATGCTATCTATGATTTCAAAGAATCATGAAGAAAACATACGACCAAAAAGAAATTCCAGATACACTTTCTTATGTTGAATGGATTGCTTTTTGTGGCAATGCTTTATAGCTTTGATCTTTTAACAGATTATATATGTAAAAACAGAGTAATAAAAATAGCAGTGAACCAGTAATACATTTACAACTTTTATGGAAGGCTTTCATTGTTATGGATCATACAAAATTTACAAGACAGCCTTATTTAGTAGTGGTGCTTTTAAATGAATACATTGAAGTGCAATGCTCTCTTTGGTTCATAAACTATAAGCCAAATTCAGAACCAGGCATATTATTATTAAAAGTATGAGTATACCACAATTTATATCTATTTAGAATTTCTGAAATTGAATTACTTTTTAATTACAATACATGCAATTCAGGCATAAGGAATTCAAGTATTATTAAACTCTCTGGGCTATAAAAATATATTAAACTTCATCCCTCTAGCAGCTACTGATGACTTATCTGAGTCTAGCAAAGCAATATAGATTACTTTTCTTCCCAAATACCTTGGCAAGGTCACTTGTTTGAGAGTTGAAATGTAAATTACTTATATTACAGCAGTATCCTCAAAAGTTTTTCATTTTGTGCATTAGCTCTCCCTCATTCCATCTGTGCTATTTTAAGATTGTGGAGTCTGAACTGCTTGTTTTCATAAAAAGACATGTTAGGGCAGCACTGAGACAATCTGGAAAGTGAGTTTCCCTTAATGCTACCAATATTAATCCTTCTTCACCGTTCTTCACCCTTCCCCTACAGAACTCTGTATTTCTGGAACAGTTAATCTTCCTTTGCTCCCCATGGCCTCTATTCCTCTAATCTCTCAAGGTCATTGCATTTTTGGCCTGGCCACAAGTCCATTCTTGACCCATCTGGTTTTGTGTCACCAACAAATTTGATCATTGTTGAAACTGTATCAAAGGAATACCCAACAAAGAAGATGTGAAGCAGCTGCAGATCAGACAGAAAGCCAATAGTTTACAGTTTCTGTCATGAAAAGAGTTTCTGTAAATGCAGCTCTCCAGAAGAGCCAAACACTCTTGAGAACCAGGGCAAATTTTACATGTATAACAGATGCAGCACACCAGCATGGCCTGCCATGAAACTTGTCTCCAAAAAGGCATGTATTGTAAGATCTTTCCCAAAGTCATGTCACTGAAAAACAAGCTGAGTGTTTCATTACATGATAAACAATGTGATATCCCCTCGGAAGATAAAAACACATGCAAAAAAGCCAAACCAATACAAATATGCATTTATAATAAGACCATCTTCTTTAAGCACCCTGTTCTTTAAAACAGATATTCCATTTCTTTCTCCAAAACCACAGGCCAGAGGGAAATACTTCTGCAGCACAAGTGATATGTCCCAAACCAACAATGGATTCAAGTTGCTAAACTTCACAGATGGCTTTTTTCCTAATTTTCTGAGAAATACTCTTTCAGCTGTATTTACAAGACAACTGGTAATTAAATCACATTTATACACTCCCTATGGAGAATACATGAGTTATTTCAGAGGTCCTATTTAGTGTTTGCGGCAAGTAAGCTCTGAAATCAAATAGGATGGTGACGGACACTGCACTTACTTAGCATTTATTTCAACACACTATTTTAAAAACAAATCTAGAAGACAGCACCCATTACTATACTAAACTGGCACCAAAATATTGCGTAATCAGGCTCTCTGGATGTGAAATGCAATAAAAGCTTAGATACTGCTTCAGTTCCTAGTATTGAATCCTTATTGTCATGCTCTGGCCCTAATCAATACCCAGAAAGTTTTACTGGTGTAAATGGTAACTGTTTTGATAATGATTTTATACTTATCTATCACATTTCCTTCAGAAAAATTCTCAGTATTCTACCAAACACACGCATATTTAATGGGAGAAGTTTATACACCACTGATACCAAAACATTTTTTAGGTGGATGCAGGTGATATAGTCCTGCGACACACCAGCAGGTCTAGAATTCAGACAGCTGCATGAAACGGAGCTGGAAGATTCCAAAAGACAGAATAAAACCCACAAAACTTAATTTGGATGTGACACCACATCAAAGATTTCACAGAGCAAGGAAATACAAAGTGATGGTCACTTTAGGAAGTTTATCAGAACCAATGAGTAGTTTCATTTTTTTTTCTGTTGAATAAACTCTCTGCCCAGTGCTACCACAAGATGCAGATGGTTTCAGCAAGTCTGTGGGAGGATGATCCCTGCAGTGTTTAATGAGACCAGCTTTTTTTTTCACACACACACTATCACAGCTCTTCCTGAGCAAGGAAATACCAAACACAGCAGCAGCAGCTAAAACTAAACACTAAGAAACCCCTTCATCCCCCATCTGTCCCAACCACTGGCACCTCAGCCAATAGTTAGGATTCAGTTAGTTTTCCTTGCCTCTTTCTTTCCCATTCTTAGATGTTTATATCCTAGAACAGATTCTCTTTCTAAAAGTGGAAACTTAAGGATTTGTTAGTAGCAGTAATAATGGCATTAAACTCATAATATGGCCAGCCTAGTCCCTTGGGTATTTTAATGCAATTCTCATAAGCTTCCAAACACAAACACTAAAATGTGCTGGCCCTGGAAACAAAACAGAAGGAAAGAAAAGGAATGCAAATTATCCATGTGCCCTTCCTTTGTTTCATCTGTTTTCCAGTCTATGCAAAAGAAAGACTTTTTTTTTAAAGTGTTTCAAAAATAACGCAAACATTAATTTTTTTAAACTTGAAAACATTTTTATTTTTGCTTAATCCAGTCAGAAGTAAATACTAAATGTGGCCATTTTACAAACCTTTAAAAGCTGTCCTTTATTCCTGAAAGCAGTATGTTTTCCAAATCCTAGAAACTATAACATGCTCAATTTGTCCACATCAGTTACATTTCATGGCTTTACGTGGCGAGGCGTGAGACAATGTGCTCAACTACACAGCAAGCTAAACAAATGCTTGAGAGAAATGGAACTTCTCCAAAAGCAGAGATGAGAAAGTAAAAGCCTACACAATTATTTCTAAAGTTTTTTGGTTGTAAACAAAGACAACTCTGGAACTGAATCACCAGACAATGACTGAGAAGATCTGGTACTTTGATGGAGAAGGGTTTGCGAGTATCATAAATCTGATATAGTCTACAGCAGTGATTACACACAGTAATAAGCACTGAGCACAGTGCTTACTGATGAGTTTTATTCAGCTTAATATGGAAGCAAACCCCCTTTGAAACAATACAAAATACCTCAAAGCTCAATAGTATTGGCAAAAATATAATAATAATTAAAAGTCAATGGAGGAAGGAAATGCAATTGCCAGGTACCTCGGAGAAAGAACACTGTTGCCCTTGCACTTGGGAAGTTTGAGCTCCGTCAAGCCTGGACATAACCAGAGGCACTGGGGACTGTGCAGTGACAGCCAGAGCTGGTGCAGGTTCCCTGCAGTCTGTGAACTACAGGGGAAACATTCACAGCACCTCCTCCTCACAATTAATCCACTCACATCAGGGTTTCACAAAGAGTCCTTATTCTACCTGTGGCACCTTTCCTTAGTCAATGAGCTGATCACTGGAATCACGCATCCTCTACTAGAGGGTAATTCCTACGGTCCTACAGTCTGCACACACGATACACTATGGCACACACACCAAATATACACACTGAAACAGTGCTGTGCACACTGCCCACTGCACTGTTTGAAACAGTTCTTAACAACAGTGGTGCTTCTTTTCAGTTAGATCCTGTAAGTGGCCAAATTTAATTGCTCTCAGCCCCTTTACTAAATGTAAGACCGTGGCATCATAGGGTGTGTCTATACAGTTCAAATATACACTGAGTAACTCATGTTTCAGACAGCTGCATTAGCACTTTGTTCTACTCAAATTAATTAGCCCTACTGAAAAGATGCATTTTTCCCCACAGCTTGTGATTCAAGTCTGACTTCTGACAACAATTTCAGTTAGAGTTGAAAAAACAATAACAGGATGCTATAGGATATTGAACTTTTTTTCAACACATTTTTTTAAATAGAGAATTATTTTATTTAGACTCTAAATGGTAATTAACTTAGGAGTACACTCAGCAGTTGTAAAATTCATGCTGTTCTGCATTTGCAGAGGTACAAAAGGTCCCTTGTTTGCAGTACTATGCTGGTCGATTCCTGTGGTAGAGCTGTTGATTCTCTGCATGAGTTTTCTCAGATAATACATGGCCTTTTAAATATTGGTGCACAGGGTATTTATAAAGCATGTATTTTCCAAAGCTGGGCAAAGAAAGCTTATTGACTTTGATAATTTTTCAATGTTTGATTTAAACTCTGTAATTTAAATCAAACATTGAAAAATAATCAAAGTTTTATACAACGTATTTTTCAATTATGAAGGCAAGTTTTATAATTACAAGAATGACCAATATCAAAGAGAAACATATTACAAATAACATTTATAAACTGGAAATTTGAGGTACCTAAAAAGCATATTTGGGATAAATACACTCAAATTTGCTTTAGCATATCAAAAATAATAGTGTACTTCAGCTGACTAAAGCATCTTGAACTGAAGCGGCCATAGGAGAGCTGTCTTAATTTTCCTTTGGGTGTGTGCCAGCATAAAGCCAGGCAAGAGTGACTTCTAAGCTGCAGTGTTTTCAGAGTGGTGGCACAAAAAGTGCCAACACTATCAATTAAACAAAGATGGGAATACAGCTCTCCCAGAGCACCAGCTCTGGATCAAGCAGCTGCTTACTTTACAAATATGAGCAGCATGTTCTGTTTCAGAGCCTTCTAACTTTCATAAACTAGATGGTTTTACAAATAGGACAAGATGTTTCTGAGGTTCTGGCGATGGAGGAAAATACATCTGTTATCTGATTGCTGAGCTATAAACTGCGTTTTCCACATAAATAATCCTCTCCATCTGTAGCGTTACGTGTAGGTGAAAAACATAAGGCTACCAGTTCTGCTCTGCAAAATTCAGGCATCACCTTTATGAATGAATTTCATACAAGGTCTCAGTTCTATTTGTTCCTGATAGAGCAAGGCATAGCTTTTATACCGTAACTGTCTACAGCTTGCTTGCTCTCCTGAGATGAATACCAATTTTAAGAGTCAGAAGATGATCACAGCAGTGCTCAAAATACACACAAGATGCATGACAAGCATCACAAACGGGACACTAAAGTGCTCCATAAAAACCTGTCTTGTGTCTAAAAGGGTCTTTGAGATTTGACCAATTTGAGACAAGAGATCATGAAGTGAAGTATTGAGCAGCGACACTCACGTGTTACTATCAGATGAACTTTTATCAGTGGAAGAGAGAGCATGGAACATCCCGTGCATTGTAAATAACTTAAGAGCTTTAAAGTTCAAGAGTTGCCCACATGGAAAATCTCCTGTACTTGGAAGGAATTTTCTTGACTCTTCATGATGTAGTCTCCTTATCAGGTTGCTCAAAGCAAAGAAGCAGTAGTCATAATGTGAGAATTATTATCAAGAACAAGCCCTGTTTTGTGGAAGATATCTCCTAAGATTATCTGTCAGAGGCATCAGACTGCTACATAAAAGCCTACATGAAAACTCTGAGAGCTTTTAATCCATATTTTTCATGACTAATAAAAAATAACATTTGGAATTAGACCAAAGGCTGAAAATGTTTTTTTTAAAATGTTATAGAGCTTAGGTATATATCATAGAAGGCAAACACAACTCTCTTCCCTCTCATAACTTTTGAGGGAAGGTAATAGCTGTGTCCCTTTTATGTGTGAATAAAGCAGGCACAACACACATACGGAATTCCAAAAGATGCAATTAATCAAAACATCTCAAGGTCACACAGACAAGGTGTACTTGCAACCTAAAATACACAAAGCTCCATCATTGTTGAGAGTGGTTATATCTGCAGCTTGCTTGGGAAAGCTCCATGTGATCCCAGCAAAAAATTTTGCCCAAGGGGGGACTAAAAATCTGATTCCGTGAAGCTGATTTTGATTCAACTCTGATGGAAAACAACTGGAGACTCAATGGTAGCAGAGGGCCTGCAGTACTCATAATGAGACCCTGATAATAGAATGTAAATGGTATCCTGTGATGAAAAGCAAGAGAAAACACTGCTACAGTTAACTATAAAACATATTTGTCATAATTTAATGCTCTGAATATGGGTTCTCCAGCTTAAAACAAATTCTTTCCAGATGAAGCAGCAAAATAATACAAAATGTATTTTGCTCCAGTGTTCCACCATACATGAATGGCAAAACAATAAGAAGCCAATTTCACAGCGGCTGATACTACCCTCACAAACAAAATATAATCTGTAATTAAAAGAATTGGCACACTACTTAATTACTGCAAAATACATTCTTCAAATAACAATGTGACCTGATGAAATAAACAGGTTTAAACATGCAAACATCACTTTTATCCCTCTCCCAAGTGCCCTTAAGAAGTACTATTTAGCTTGCAAAATAGCTGCGACAATTTGACTGGTGTTGGTATAACCTGATTTCTCCACAATGGATCTCCAAGTTTCCCATTAGCAGCCAACTGACAACGAGTGAAAACAACAAACAGAAAAGCATTCATACTTCATTACACATTAGGAGTGATTGTGTAAGAATATAATATAATACCAGAGTTGGTGGAATTCTGCCATGTGAGAAAGCAAACCGTTCATTTCCTTCTCTCCGACACCAAACAGAGGCACTACACATTCTCCTCCAGGAATATGCTGCCAACTTTCAAGTTTTGGTACTCAGTGGAGTAGCTTTTTGATACAGATGAAAGGAGAGTGAAAACAAACAGAGGATTTTCTGTTTAAAGATGTATTTTACACTACCTGAAGCTCTCCAGTTTAGAGTTTGACACATTTTAGTTTTATTCACACACAAGATGTTGTCTTCTTCCCTTCTACTTCTCTGCCTCATTCCAGATGTTGCTTCTCTAAAAATATATTTCAATTGATTATTCAACATTTTCTTGTCACCAGTGCAGAAAAGAAACTGCCAAAAATGCAGGTATTTAAATTCTAAGTACAGCATAAAAATTAATGCCGTATGACAGTCATCGCAGGATACATTCTCTAAACAACAAAAGACAGATTTTCCTTATGAAGCAAATCCAACTTGCTTCTTGGTTCTTGGTTTTTAATAAAACATGTTTGTTTTATTAAATAAAACTGTGGTGTGATTGTCTATCTGAAGTGCAATTCACTTTATTAACTCTAATAAAATAAATGGCCTCTGAATGCCAGAGGTGAGATGGAACTTGTGCTTCCTTGCTTCTTACCAACTCATGTCCTTGAGCTGATTTCACTGTGAGGCAACAGATACAGACAGAAGAACTGGTAGCAGGAAATAAACTGTGATACAGGTTACAGCAGCAACACACTGCTTTGAGAATATTTGGCCTTATGATGGTAGTGCCTTTAAACACGTGCTGAGCTAAAATCCTATGGTTTAAGGGCACCACGTCATATTACAAACTGGAACGTTTGGCTCTTCACAGATTACACACTGCTGGTCAGCTCTGTGAACAGAAATGTTCACACCTCTCCTGTACAGTACAAACTGCCACCAGTGAAGATTTTGAAAACTCCTAACAGGAATTACAACGCAGTCTCACAGAACAACCAACGCAGACTAGGCAGGACATTAAGGATAACTGCATTTTTTCCAACGGAAAAGAGCTATTTCTGGGGAAATGTCTGGAAGTTTACACAAATCAGCCTCCTAGCCTCTCTTTCAGTAAACCTGCTGTTGAATGATTTATGAAAAGAAACTTTCCAGTCAGCAAGGCCCAGAATTAAAGATGTGTTTCTACCTTAATTTTCCCAGTAATGCGCATATTAGTCAGATTTCAACTACATCAGTAAAGGTGATCTTAGTCACTGATACAGCATTTCACAGATTTTGCAGAGTATTCCAAGTTGGAAGGGACCTACAAGGATCATCAAGTCCGATTCTTAAGTCAATGGCCCATCCAGGGATCAAACCACAAACCTCTGGTGTTGTTAACACCATGCTCTGACCAACTGAGTTAATCTTGGGGTCACTGGTTCATGGAAATGGCCTGAAGCTGTGTCAGGGGAGGTTTAGGTTGGGTGGTAGAAAAAGGTTCTTGTCCCAGAGGCTGGTTGGACACTGGAATGGGCTCCCCAGGGCAGTGGTCACAGCACCAAGCCTGGCAGAAAAACAATTTTGACAACACTCTTGGGCACGTAGTGTGACTCCTGAGGCTGTTCTGTGCAGGGACTGGAGTCAGGCTTAATAACCCCTGTGGGTCCCTTCCAACTCAGCAGATTCTGTGACTCTGTGATACCACATCCTGGAAAAGGAGTGCTTGAATTCAATTTCAAGCCCATGTCAGAAAGGAACTGTACAGGAGAGAAAAAGCTAAAGTCTTAAGCTTCCTCACCTCCAAGTGCTTGTGTCTGCCAAATGTACATTACCTCTGCTTTTACATTTAATATGAAAAAAGCTGGAGTCCTGCCAGCACCTATTCACTCAAGTCTTAAAACAAGTAAGGATAAAACAGTCAAGGGAATGAACTCAGCTGCATTCTCTGCAAACTTCACAGCTTCTTATGCTGGTGCTGGATGCAAAGAGAAACAACCTGGGTGTTATAATGTGAAAGAGATAAAAACTCCATTTGACAATTAAAATGAGCATGATCTTCCACAGCAAATACCAGTACCCCCTCCCACCACCCTTCAGGTGAACTCAATTGTTTCACACAAATCCGGAGTGCTTCAAACTATACGGAAGAAATGTGAACAGCAGGAGTCCCCCAGTGGTAAAAATACCTCAAAGAAACCTTTTCTTCCTCCCAAATACCTACTGTACAGCACTTTGGGCAGCTAGCTAAACCCTTGTCTCTTAAGTAGCTGTAGAGTGATTTAGAGATGTATTTCAATACTTTTACCATTCTTTAAAAATCAACAAAATAATACATTTATTGCACCTTAATAATACACATCTGAGAAGTTAACACTGTTAAAAAAACCTTTCTAGCTTTCCTGTTGTAGTATAATAAATCATTCCAAATCTGCACAGTAATTTCTAGAATTTTATTAAAATACTTTGCTGCTATTGGATCATTTCACACAACAGAAAGTCATTACTCAGAATTAGACCACTGTACTCAGCTACAATCTGGGGAAGAGCTGATTTGTAAAGTAATACTCTGAAATATCAAGGTTTTCCGAGTTTAAACATTTTTGAAATATTAGAAATACCTTCAGAATTCTGAAAGTCACGAGGAAGGATAAGGGCTAAACCTTAATTCTCTTTGACATGCTCCTTGAGAGTCTGATCCTGTTCAACATGTAGCGTTTGTGCTTAGGAACATTATGAATTGTCACCCTAATCTATTGGCAACACTCTTTGCCACAGAAGAAGTACAACCTGCTCAGGAGACAGAAGAGCCATCAATCTGTTACGAGCACTTTGCACATCTCCCATTCTGACAGCTGCAGTGGGAAGCAGCTCTTCTTACCACAGTCCAGGTCCAGAATTATTTATTGTATTTCTCAGGCTGGCTAAAGACAGGAACTAGGCACTTTGAGCATTCTACAAGCCTGAATATTGACTCTTACAATGCAGTCCTTCAATTAGCAGGCCTCACTGCTCAAGTGGAGCCAACTATTGCCTCTATTTGATTCTTTTTACAACAGAATAATTCATTCTGTAACTTGTAAATTACATTTCTCTTCACAGTCTACACTAGATATTGCATACTGCCTGCATTATAGAAATCTGTGATTTTTTTTTTTCTGAAGATATTACTAAAAACAGCTCTAGAGAAAACACTGCCATTTATGAGATCAATTACTTCTGCCTCCTGTTTGTGTCCTAGGTACAGTCACGTGTTGATTATCTTTTAAGTATGATTTTAGTTTTATTATGTCTATGTAGGATTAAACACATATTTTAAACACTGAGTTAATTAAAATAATTATTAAAATCAGTATATACAGTTGCAATGCTACAAACACGATTTTGAAAGGCAAGATAGAACAAGTTTTCCTGTTTTCTTAGCCTAGCAAAGTGTTGATATTGAGAAGATTTTTATGGTGACATTTTCCTCTTTAAGGCAGAACCAAAAGTTTGCAACACTTAAATCCTTGACTTAACGCAACAGGAAGGAGATAACTTCCTTTTTAATAATCTGAGGGATTTATAAGCTTACTTGCAATTAGCATAAATGAAAGCTGCTATCAGACTGTATAATTAGTGCCCAGCAGTGCACTACCTAAGCCCTAAAAATGACAGCTCCACAAACGCACCCATTCTCTGCCCGCTTACGTGAGTGATTTAAAGCAGGTAAGAGCAGTGCAGAGCAGCTGCTTGCAGCGGTGTCACAACAAGACACCTGCTTTCAGAAACATCCCTGAAATGTCTGGGATACCCAAATACCAACCCATTTTTAATAAGTAAAAAATAAAGCTCAAGCATCACAACTATTCACCGTTTATGGCTGTGGTTATGCCATTAATGATGTCTTTAATATATTGATAACCTCCCCTTGGAGTCACCAGTTCAAATACAGCCCAAGAGGGTAATGACTGAAAATACTTCCACAGCTGCCTGGGGAGTTACACAGAACAAGCTGGGGAGAAAGGAGTATGTTCAAGGATAGAGAACTGAGCTACAGAAATCATTTTTATAATTGGCACCTTTGTTGGCACCTCCTGCAAGGAGGGGAAGGGCTGAGCAGGGAATGAAAAATGAACTACTTTCCCTTTTCCAGGGCTACCAGAGCCTGTCTCCAGCAGCAGGGTGCCCTGCTCTGCTCTGCCAGGCTGGACATGTAGGACTGAGAACGCCCGTTTGCAGAGAGCTAAAGCATTTGGTACTATTTTTCTTCAAATAGGATAATTCTAAATTTATTCTCATTTATGCTTTTGAATCTTCCCACAGCTCTCAGAGAAAGGTCAAGGGCATGCAGATAAGATATTTTTAGCTATACAGCAGAAATGTATTAGAAAACTAAATGAAGCTCCAAGACAGATTCAAATAGTTCTTTATTTACCAAATTCAAAAACATTGTATGCCTTTCGCCCTAAACATTAACACCTCTAGAGTTAATAAATTTACTTTCTACCCAACCCAAAAAGAGCTGTCTAGGTATTTTTAAAATGTGCAAAAATTTTAAAAACACCCAAACACATCACCAAACACTGTGTTCAACAATTCTCACACCAATTTATAGACAAGATTTATACACTAACACACTACATTTCTTTGCAAGTCTCCTTTAATTTTCTGTTGCAGAGGTGGGATGTTTGGCAAGGGGAAGAGACATCTCACACATCAGCAGCCTTGGGGAATGTTTGCTTAGAGACACACACAGTTTGACCTCTCAGAGGATCAAATCAGTTTACTTCATCAGGTCATCAGTGTTACCAACCATTTCAAGTTTGTGTCTCTATTTCATGGTTTAGGAGACTAAAATTAAGCAATAGATTATGAGAGAAAGAACTGACACAATTTCTCAGTCTATATGGATTGATTTTAAAGCTGTAATTTTCATGACTTTTCTTATGAGAATACTATAGGCAGTTCTTATCCATGCAATCCTTTAAAGAAATCTGACAAGCAAATTCATCAATTTCTAATAGAATTTCAAATACAGCCAACACCTCGCTGTCTTCAATCATGTCTTGTTTCATAACTGTGTATGTGGAGAAAAGACATGTCTGTCTGGGGCCTAATGGATAACATGATGTACATTCCCGTGGCAATAGAGAATGAACAACAATAAAAATTATAATTTACTTTGCTGTCAGGTGCTGATCCTGTAGGTGTGAAGGAAAGCAAGCAAAGCTGCAGGGACTGGGTTTTGATCTGGTATTGTATTTAAATATTTTGTACTTGAGATTTAATTGCATCTAATCTGCTCAATAAAATCATCTTCACTGTTATTAATATCCCAGACTTGTGTTATTATATAATCCTAACCTATTTTTTATACAGACATTTTCATCTGCTGCTTAAGTGTTCATTAATGCAAAGCCACTGCTGTGGAGAATACATTCCACTCTATTTGCAAGAGGCAAGAATTCTTTGGAACTACTACCAGTACTAGTAGGCTAGTGGTTGCCTTACTTAGCTTTGTTTATGGCCTTATGACAACAAACATCAACAATACTTAATCATTAATCCTAAAAATATTCCATCTGGAAAACAAGATGACTCTACAAAGTGCAGTGTCATTTGTAAACACAATGTGGTATCATCCAAAGAGTCAAATGCAATATATGTGTTCCTATACAACAGCTTTTGGATGGCTCCTTTCTTTCCTGTTTCATTTCTGAATCTGAATAAATAATGTGCATGCCAACTAACCTAAACGAATGAGTTATTTCCCATTTCGAGAATCCTGAGATGCTCAATTATCTCACACAACTGCCAGCCATCAACTGTACTTAATTGCCTGTATGTTTCAAGTCCACTGCATGTTTATTTATATCACTTGTATGACACACTAGATGTTTTATGAGACTAGAATAAGATGAGATATGTCACAGTCTAATGCTTAGGGATATGACGAGAACTGTATTTGCTTTTTTTAATCATAATTTTTCAAGGAAATCTAACTAAATTAAATATTAGTCTCTATCTTCTCCACACCCTGCAGCTCACAGTGATTTCTTAACCCAGAGGACATACTTGAACAAATCTGACAGAGGAATGAATATGAAGTTCTTACAAATTTTATGAAAAACCACAGTTGTAGACCCCAGTAGACCTGACAAGGCAGGCGTGCCTCTGGCTCTGAGCCATTCCAAGAGGGAGTGGGGACCCACAGTCCTTCAGCCCAGGTGTAACACCCAGCCAGCTGCAGCACCTGCTGCCCCACAAGCAGAGGCGTGGGACAGAGCTAAGGACCAGGGAAGGGCAAAGGAACATGTGGAGAGGGCACTGCACAGGGAGAGGGGACAAGAACTCTGCACAGAGTGGAGGCATCCAGGGGATGGAGGACTCAGGTAGGAAATCAGGCTTTGTTAGTTCCAGCACTCAGGAACAATTCCTTTTATTAAGCAAACCACGTCTCAAACTCTTCAGAGGGTGGGTGAGAGAACGATTGGGAGAATGCTGAGAAAAGCTGAGTTTAACACAAGTTTGCAGCAACACAGAAGGTGTTGCTTCACCAGAAGTCCTGGATGAGGGAGGAAAGGGAGGCTTTGGGGGAATGAAGAACAGGAGAGCAGGGTGCAAAGCAAAGACATCAGACAGGAGAGCGAAGACAAGCATGTCACAAAAGGCATGGGAAAAAGTGCAGCCCGATTTCTGAGGAGCAGCAGAAGTGGAAAGCAGAGCCACTCCATGCTGCAGTGACAGAGAAAGAAACCCCTGAAGTCCTGCAGCTGGAGGGGATTTGGTGGGGGAGTTACACAAAGAGAGAGGAAAGCTGACAATCAAAGAAGGAAAGGCAGTATTTGGAAAAGGTACATCAAGGCAGGAATGAGCTGGGATTCTCAGCTCAGGTTAGCACAAGCCTGACTGCCAGGGCTGAACACAAAAAGCACCTGCACTGGGGTGGAGGCTGTGGGACTGCAGGGAGAATCCTTGTGCTGTCTCCAGTGGAGGAGAAACAAGGAAACAGCTATTTCTGGGTTTGCTGAACTGAGCTTTAGTACCGAATTTAGGGAGCAGGATTTAAAAGGAAAAGCATGGAAGTTTTTAACACTTCTGAACCTCATCAACTGCATGACAAAACGTTAATGGGAAGATGCATTTTATGGACATCAGACAGTGATAAAATCATATAATCACTGAATGCAGAAATTCATCTTTATTTATGGGTTTCTACTCAAATTGTTTGATACCTTCATGTCTCTTTACAGCCTATCATTTCTGCAAATTTCTATGCAGGAAGAGCTATCTCTATGCCATTACACTTTGTGTCATGCCTCTCTCACATTAAATTTCAAGCTGAGTGTAGATTGTACAGGACAATAGCCTGACACTTACAAAAATTGTCAAAGCATCATAGTAACTAAAGAACTGTTCCAAAAATAACTTAATTGTGGTAATGCTCTAACTATACTGACAGCATTATTGCTGCATTAGTTTCATCCATGGAAAATGCAAGAATATAAAAATACTACCAAAAATAATATAAATTACAGAATTACATTTCATGAACAAAACCAGTCACATTTCTAAAAATCAAAGCCATAAACATGCTCTTTTCTAAGGCTGAAACAATACAATGTGCATCTTAAAATAACAAATGTTGAATACTTATCACAAATAAGTATCTGCCTTGCAATCCAGAAATCATTATTTCTTTTCATCACACACAAGCATTTTACTCTTAGCATTTTTAACATTCTGTCTACTCCTGACAGATAGCACTGGCTTCTCCAAGACTGTCAAAGTTATCCCTGAGAGTCAAACAGAAATAGGGTTATAAAAAAAAAAAGTTTAAAAATATCTGAAAATGTAAAGAGCCAGTGTGCAAAACGCCTGCCATAAACTGTACCTTGCTGTGCCATCAAGAGACAGAAAGCTGCAGGATGCTGTTCTTTTGGTTTCACCAGGGAAAACAGCTTTAGAAAAGGCATTCTGGAAGCCCTGCAAGGAAAGCTGCCATAGAAATCTGCCTGCTCAACGCAGTCTTCTCTTCCACCCTCGCACCAACCTTTATCACTGAACCAGTGACAACAGAGTGGTCACCACATGAACCAAGGGGCTTCTGCTCACTCTCACTATGCCACGCCTCCAGCTGCTCCATCAGCGGGCTCAGCGTGTCCCACCACTCACCCCTGAGACACTGCAGTCTGTAGATACTTGAGAAAAAAGGGAACCCAGCCAGTTCTGTGTGTCTGAGGTGCCCACAGCACGTGCCTGTTCCTGCTCACCGCATCCCTGGAATGGTGGTGCCTCTCGCAACAGAAAACCCGATTCTGCTTCCCTCCTCAGGAGAGACCTGATCCCTCCTCGGAATCCCACCAACACCACTGGCAGTACTTCTGTGCTTTGCTCCTCCTTCAGAGAAACTCAGGTGGCACTTCAGCAAATCAAAAAGCTTTACTGTAATGGGAAGCAAGAATACAGTTTGCTGCCCAAAAGTGTATATATGTATTTGTTCTTTTAATATCTGACCCACCACACCGTAAGTGAGGCTTTCCTGCAAAGATACAGATTAAGGGATGGCAGTTCCATTCTGCAAGGATGTTACTCCAGAAAATATGTGGTTCACTGCATATATCATATTTGGTAACAAAGTACCCGGTCATGCTTATTCAACCAGCTCTATCCCAACACTTTCCTCTGAGGCTTCAGGAAAATACTGCCCAACTCTGAGTTTCCTTCAAGACTTCCAACTGTTCTCTCTTCCTACTCTCGGCATTAAAGGAGAGGCTGAATATTCACGCATAAATGCTGTGTTGCATCATCAGGTGCTTCCTCCTTCCATGGAACGGATTTCATCTTGTTTCTCAAGTTGAAACAGGTTGGCAAAGCCTGTCTGGACTACTGGGACAAGCAGAAACACTGCATCTGCTCAAAGCTGTGCATTTTAAATACCCAAGGAACAAAGACTTTTTCTTCTGTTTTACAGCTCTTCAAAGAAATTAGCAAAAAGGTTCCAGTAATCTTACCAAGGAAAGCAACATGGACTAAACTGAGAATACTTACAAATTCCTATTTTCAAGGCCTGTTCATGATCCTGCTGAAGGTAAAGTGCGTAGGCACTGCCTTTATAGGCCAGTCAATCAGCTACTTCAGCAAGGTACTTAATTCCCCTCTCATAATCAGATCTAGCTTCAAGAAATGCAGAAAACAGGATATTCAAAGAGCTCCTGCAAGCCAACAGTCACCAAAGTGATTTTCTTTTGTGTGAAGTCCAATCTGATTATAAAAATGCAGAAGTGGAAATCAGTAACTGGTATCTATGCACCCTCGATAACTTGTTATCTGCCTGGAACCCAGCCTAGTTGTCTCTGCAAAGAAAATCTGCACTCAGAAATGTCAAAGAACACAAACATTGTACATGCTTAGATTTATTTTTGTCAAACTTTTTTCATTTTGTTAAACGCAGCTAAAATAGATGCCTGGTTTGTCTGTTTGTTTTTTTATTGTAACATGACACAAACTCTCACTGGGGAAAAATAGAGTTAGTCTGATTTGTGTAAAACCAGTATTAAATATTGGTTCAGGGGCTATTATTTTAATGTATTACCTTATAAGGAAAAACATAGTTGTGTGTGTGACAATCTAAAGTAGGCTTAACATACAAAGTTTTTACTTTTCTGTTATCAAAAGGCTCAACCTCACCTTGGAAAACCAGAACGAAACCAAAAAAAACTTTCAAGAGGAAACAGAATACATCATAATCAAATAAGATTTTGATATGTTATGCTTACTTCAGTGGGAACAGAATCAGATTGCAAGACTCCTATTAAACTAACAAGATCTGGTTTATTGTTTATGAACTCGGGTGTACGTACAAGGTAACTAAAGGGAAGTATCTCAGCTTTTTTAAATAAGCAGCAACGATACGGGGGTTTAAGAGCTAATAAAAGCATTGCTAAGAGTCAAGAGAAATCAACATTTTTAATATTTTTAAAATTATGTGGCCCTTGTAGAAAAGTGGCATCTCAAATAATCTCACAGAAGTTTCATAAAAAGACATAGTGTTAAATTAGAAAAATATGTGACATTTGAAATACACGCAGATTTAGGAACAGAAACAGGATTAGAGGCCTAGGGCAATTGGAATTGAAGATGTCATACAGTATTAATTCATGGGAGAAGCCATTAATTCACATGCCACAAACCCCAAAAGGAAAAAGCAGTGAATCTCTGGGCTAGGAGAGAGATTCTAACTTATCTTTTGTATAAACAATCTAAAAAATGCCATACATGGATTCTACAAATGAAAAGTCATTTACCGGGCAGGAAAAAAAGAAGTAAAAAATAATTAAAGTGTCAGGGACCTGCTACCCAGAACACAGCTCTTACATCAGATCAAGAATTACAAAACGGAATAAGGAAACACTCCATTCTTGATTAAGAGATTTTGGGGGTTATGAAGGTTTTGGGGGAAATAAATCACTATGACACAGCTTGTTCTAATTCTACAGCTCCTCCTTACAGAACAGCAGGAAGAGAAGGTACGAGGAGAAGCACACAGACAAGGAAGCTCTATTTCTCTGAATCCTGGGAATTTGGATTGAAAAGTCCCAACCTTCCTCCCCCACCTTTGCTGATGGCAACATTTCCAAGGAAACACCCGCAGCTCATTCTCAGTGATGTCTGAACCCCATCCCTGAGAAGAAAAGTACAACGGGGAGAGGGCAAATAGTGGCCATCAGTACTCAGAGCAGGTTTTATGCTGGGGAGAGGGGACTATTCCCATATAAAATCTGTCACATCCTCAATAGAGTGTTTTGCATACTGGATTCGTTCTTTCCCCACAATCGACTTAGTGATTTGTGAATAAATTATACAAGATGCCTAAAAGACCTTGAAAAGCTCCAAGGAAGGTGGGAAAATTACTGATTGACCTCCTCTCCTTCTGAGCAATGGAGAGATCCTAGAGGGAGACCCAGAGCCATCCTCATACAGCCGACAGAAAGAGTGTAATAGCCACCAGCACACACACACACAGTCCTGAGATTCCAGCACTGACGAATTTCACAGTCTCAACTCTGTTCGTACAATAAAAAGCCACCTTACATTTTGTTTCTGTTTGCATTTACAGCTTATTCAGTGTGCAAATCAAACCTTGTAACCTCATGTGCTGCATTCTAACGTGCAATGATACACTCCAGCAAGGAACCCAACATGCTGTGCTGTCTACTGAGTTCTTGGTTTTAATTTACAAGCTTACCATAATAAATATAAAATATGCCCTTTTCTAAATATAAGCTTCCACACACCTTCTATGACGGAAGATGCCCAGAGTTTTTAGATCAGGCAGCCTCTAATGAGAACAGCAGAATCAGGGAACAGTCCTTTTGACACACAATCATACAAGCCATTTTCTTTCTCTCACTTGTTGACGATTCAAAAGGCACTTTGCAAAGACAGTTTACTACACTAAGAAGAAATACTGGCAAAATAAAATTAATTTCTACCAGTCCTGTGTTTTAGCAACCAGAAACAAGGCCTAACTAGCAGCATGTAACCAACCAATTCTCCACAGATGAACAGCAAACCCTCCCTGTTTTAGCAAATGGTCTGATTTATGTAGCCTGTTCTTTTAAGAGTATTTCTGAATGTAATGGATGTAAAAGAAAGAAGATTCACAAAGCTAACAATGAGATAAAAAGCCTATGAGCAACTAGGCAACTTAGAAGTGAATCCATGGGAGGAGAGCATTTTCTCACCCTAAATGCATTGATCTAAATAGCCAACTCTTTTTAACACTGAGTATTCTACTAACACCACTTCACAGACGTGGCTTAAGGCATTTTATTCAGATGTGGTGGCTCTCCCTTTTGTGTTGAAATGAGAGACACTTGAGAAACACCACTTTGTTAAGTATTACTACAGGTATGTGCAGCTACATTTTCGATGCAGGATATTTTCTTACAATGTGCCCAAGATGACCACTACACTGTATCAGCTAATACCAAAATAATAATATATCTTCCAGTTGCAAGGCTCAATGTCAAATAAAATACAAATTTAAGAGGCAAACTGTTCTCCAGGTAGTAAAAAGTCACAGATAGCTTTAAGAAGTTACTAATTCAAGCATCTCTCCTTAATGTAGTGTGAAACTCACTTCTGAAATCCAATCAACAGATTTTGCATTTACTGTAGTTGTGACAGAAGTCAATGGCCTTAAAATGTTTTCACCTCTCAAAAGTTGTAAAAGTTCAAGCAAAAATGTCTGTTTAAGCAAAATCTTTACATCATAATAACTAACCCAAATCTGTTACCCTCCAAAACACACAAATCTTCAGCAATTTGAAGAGCTGCTTAACAGGAAGAAATTCACACCCTTGAGGCAGAAGCACCACATCTGACATAGTAGTTATAAAGAAAATTCAAACCTAGATATGCCCAAAACAAAAAACAAGACAGTCCAGTCTTTCAACTGGGAAGACTCAAACTTAGTAACAGGTTTAGCCATATATTCCTGATTTTTTTTCTAAATCAACATATTGATGCTTGAATTAAAGAGAATGTGGCCTCCTGTCTCTATAGGGGAAGCAATTTTGAACATCTATCAGAATAGAATTACATCAACTTTAACTGGTTTTAGAAACTGTCCTTCATTTGTCAGGCTTATGTAGACTCCAAAAGACTTATCTGATGCAAAACAGTCATCTCAGCCCGTGATTTCCCCTTTTACATACCACAGAAGAAAAGTACTGAGATTTTTTTATACTATCTAAAAATAAATACAAAAGGTGGCAAAAGCATTATACTTGATATATACCAAGTCCCACAGTACCACAGAACGGGCTTTGTGCTATGAAGGGGTTAATTGCTGATTTTAATTACACACAAGTAACTTTAATGGGAGTGAACACTGCAGCAACATCCATAAACACAATGTTCACATTAGCAGAACACCAGTTATGAAACCCCTGCCAATGCTACTTGTACAGGGATTGTTTTGTTTGTTTGTTTTACTCAGATTTTCCCAAGTTCTGTTGTATTTGCAGAGCTCCGCAAAAAACCTGTAAGACTGAGGAGCTTTAAAGACTACAACATGCAATAGTAACCATGACAATAAGAAAAATGCTTTTGCTAATCTTTTTCTTTCAGCTGACAGTACTTTCAAATACTAGTGTTTTTCCACTGGATGACAACTTCTGTTTGTTGCTCACTGTGAATTCTAGGCCTCCCATCCTCGTAAGCCTGAAATTTTTGACCAAGGGAGCAGCAATTTGGGGTTCACTGGTAACACAGAATGAGTCCTAACTGTGGTAGGATGGACACCTGTTGGCAACTATTTCTTACTTCATTGTCCCACTGAATAGGCACATGAAAATTACATTTTTAAGGTAATTATTCTGCAAGTAAATGGGGAATCTAAAAAAAAATAACAGAAAAGCAGAATGCAGACTGGGTATTTCTCTGGAGATCATAAAACTGCTGAGGTAGGTTAGAATTTGGCCCCAGGCAGGCTGATCATAAACTTTAAGAAAACAGTCTGGAACTCCTCTGCACTGATTTTGTCTTGGTTTTATATTAATTTGGAGTTTTAAGCAATAAAAAATAATAGAAATAAAGATTCTGCAGAGATTTATCTTTGCTCTCTACTATTTCTCCAACAGGCTTGCTCACCAAATAAGACAATGGTTTCAAAAGATGTATGGCATAAGGATCTGAAGCCACATATTGAAAAGTGACTAAAGGGACGATTTTCAAAGGCATTAACATACCTAAAGATGCATTAAGCACTTAGAATTTTCAAAACTGCCTGGGCATCTAACGCCTATTTAAATCACTTAGTCCTTTCTGAAAATCCCAATGGGCAGTTATCTACGTTTTATGTGTCTATATGCCTTTGAAAATCCGTACCATTAAATACTTAACAATCTAAGTCCCCCTGGCTTTTAATGGGACTTTGAGTCCTAAAAAGTGTAAGTACATCTAAAAATTGGTCAAGCCACTCTCTCTGGTCTTTTTTTTTCTTTCTTTTAAAGAGACATCTCCTAATGCTTATCCATAACCTGTCTGTTAAGTACAGCTTCAGCACTGTCCAACTTACACACTGTACTGTGCACACTTGATTTGTTTTAAGGAGCTAAAGAAATAGAAGAGCAGAGTACAGACTGCATCCTCGAAAAAGACTTCCTAAAGCTCCTAAAAAGAAATCAAATTCCATTCTGTAACCCCAGTGAATGCCCCCCAAAACCATATTTTCAATAAATATGATCCAAAATGAGTATAATTTAGGCTGATAAAGAACAAACATCATTGTTTAATCACCAAGCAACCTATTCAAAATACCACCAAAAAGTTCTGAAAGGCAGCCACACAGCAACAAGAAAAAAAGGAAAGGAGATGGAAGAAAAAGGAGGAAGAAAAGTTGTGAACAGGCTCTTTTAAAAGGCAGCAGTTCCAGGAAAGAAGACAAGCCTTAATTCTGAATTTTCTTTTTTTACAGAACTGTATGAAACTATAAAGCATTCCCTTATGCAAACATTTGAAAGATGTATCTTCTGATCTTCTGCAAAGTCAATAGGAGGTAACTTGCACTGACCAAATTCCCAAAAAGGAACTGATTTGTAAATTGGGAACACAGGGAATCAGATTGCCACCTACAGGAAAATTTAGCATTTATTGTCAAGAATGACTCAAAAAGAATACAAATTGCCATCCTGCCAAGCGTTCTTTCACTTCAAAACCAATTAGTCTTTTCTTTTGTGCAACTATATCATCAGCTTCCTAAACCCAAGAAGCCATTATCATTTCTTTTTATTTATGAGTACTGCTTGAAAGTTCCATAATTCAATTACAAAATCATGTGTCAGTTAAAAATTTTAAGTCTGCTTACCTGATACAATTGGTGCTAGCCTGAATATGTCTGATAGTCTGCTGTTAACTGGCTCATAAGGGGAATCTTCAAGCAAGTCATTTCCTAAGGACAAAAAATATTTGGATTTTTTTCTTATACAAGGGTAAGATTTTTTTGTTTACTCTTCTACTTAGTGAAATGTACTCTCCTTAAATCCCTTTAAAAAGGTTATATGGCTACTTCTTCTCAAAGAATTAGCTATAGAAACACCTAAAGAAGCTAATTGTTTGTCCCTGTCACTAGATTTTTTCTCTCCTTCCTCCTTGGGTAAGGTCATAATTTGCAGAGACAGCCTGTGACATCACAGGGACTGTCCTATCTCATGCCAGCAGGAGAGAAGTTGTAGCAAGGATGTTCCTCTGCATTCACCATTAACAGCAGAGCTCTTTTTCAGAGAAGCTCAGCTAACACCCAAAAACTAGCACCTTTGGTATAAAACACTTCTAACAAGACGATGTTGGAAGAGAAGCTTTTTATGATGCAGAAAATGTCCATTATTACAGTTAGCAAAAATATATGTGTGGACTCATTAACACATTTGGATACGTGGGATTATTTCCCTTATTGCAGAAGCAACTAAAAAGAAAAAGCACACTGAAGTGAAAGACTGCACCTTCAACTCCAGGGCCACAGCAAAACAGGGCTAAAATGCTGTCTCATATGAGGACCTGACTGTTCTCAGCAGACTAAGGGAAATTTGCCTTATGAATAACAGAGGAGTCCTGAGCCAATCACTGTCATATCCCTTCTAACTGGCACATCTACATGCTCTAGGAACCATAAACTTTGGGGTTTTTTCTGCCTCAGCGTGCCCAGGGAATACTGCTCCTAAAGACAGGAAAGGAAAAAAAATAAACTTTTGCTTAAAACAATCCTCTCTTCATATTATATTTAACTTTCACCAAAAAAGCTAAGAAACTAGTCCCGGTGTCCTGTGGTCTTGTTAGGTGAGTCCTAATTAAGGAGTTTCAATATTATTAGGAAAATGTTTCCAAATGACTGTTTTTGTGGCTCTTGCACATGCTAGTGCCCTTATCTTTTGGCTGTGGTTTAGAAAGGTCAGCTGGGTCCCCTGGAGGAAACTCTCACTGTCGATTTCCCAGCCCAGGACCGGAGCCGCAGCTGTGCTGGGGGCGGATGGAGGCTCCTCGGGCGGCAGCTGACGAGCACAATGAGAGCTGCGGGGTCAGAGCCCGGCTGGGGCTCGGGGGCAGTCGCAAACCCGCACCCTGCCCTGGGGGTTCTGCGCTTCGCCACGTACCCTGCAAGCTCTGGTACATGCTCCAGTAAATGCGCAGGCAGTTCTTCTCCTTCTTCATGCCCCTCTTGCAGCGGCAGTTGTACAGGGATTTCTGCTTGAGAGCTTCCATGGCGCTTCTGCATTCGTCCTTCGCCTCCAGGCCCGTGGTCCGGCTGAAGTTGCTCTCTTTGCCGGCTACACACTGCCTCAGTGTCCTGAATTTAGTACTACAGCTCTGCTCCTTCAGACACTGATCGCTGGCTTTCACGCAGTCCAGGCGGTCCCCTCCAGGCAGCCCGCTCACTTCTGCAGACAAAAGTACATCTATGGAGAGGAGACACAAACCAACACACGCTCTTTGAGGGAGGAGGGTGGGTTTAACCCGAGCTCCAGAGAAGCATCTGGGAAGCACGGGGCACCTCCTCACGCAGCACATGTAGCCAACCCCAGGAGCAGCACCTTGCAAACCTCCTGGCTTCACGCTACACCTTAGGAAAAAGCACACAGGGTTTCCACGGGCTTATATCCACTTTCAGGGGAGTCCAAGGCAACAGTATTTTTTAACCCTGATGGCTGGTTTATGAGGAAACACGAAAAGAAAAGAAAACCCAGAGGGGTTAATGTGCCTGACAAAATAAGTATTTGTTATTCCATAGATCCATTTTGGTGAAACAAATCAGCGTTCCATTCCAGATTTTAACTGAGGGGTTAAATATTCAGCCTCACTTTCCACAAGAGCATTGCTGTTATTTCACTTACATCCAGGAACAACCCGCTCAGAGAGATAAGTATCCTCACTGACTGACATTAGCCCGTCTCTGCGTCAGTCACTTTTTAAAGGCTGCACACATTTTTGCTTATTCTATATGTATAAAGGTAGAATTTGTTACTTCCCCCCCTCCCCATCTCTCTCCACGTATGATGCTTTTGCAGGAGAACAAAGCAAATTGTATTAACTCTCTCCTCTCCATCGTGCCCCCGTCATGCTCCCTCAGACACATGCGGATGGAAACGCAAACCTCTCCTGTGGAAAGGAAACCAGTTTGGGCTGCAAACCACTACCAGTCGGGCATGCTGCCAGGTTCAGGTGAAGATGTAATCCTTCACTGGCTCTTGTCATCCCCCACCCTCCCCAGGCAGCCTTATTTTATTTAAATGAAAAGTTTCCCCGTAACTTGCGAGAACCAAATTTAATAAGAGGCTAGACAGGCAAGTACCGAAGTCTGCAACCTCACAAAGCTTTAAACGTAGACCGGGCTAACTGATGTGAGGCAGAGCCATAAAAACTACTGGAAACTTCACTGTTCTGCCTAAACAATAGACTGACAACCATCAGGCTCCCGGTCCCATAAACCCTATGCTCTGTTTTATGAAGCGATGTGCAGACCGAAATCAGGCACCAGCAACTTACCCACTAAGGGCAAAGCGAAGTACAAGAGAACGAGAAACATCTTGCTGTTTTCGGATGGTTTCCCCAAACGACTTGATGTGTCACAACAAAGATGATCAGCATGTAGATATTCCAACACCGCCGAGGTCCAAAGGCTCCAAGTTCAGATCCATTGAATTCAAGGGGAAAAAAAAAACACCAAGCAAAAAAAAACCTCACAACCCCCTCTCCTCTTCACCGCTACCACCACCAGCGGCAGGAACAGCGACGCAAACGCTGAGCTTTTCCTTTAGATTTCAGGTCTGAGCAACCTGCAGGCACAAGCACTGACTCCAGTGCGGGAGCGAGAGGCGCACGCACGGGTATATGTGTGTGTGTCTGTGTGTGAGTGAGCGAGAGGCAGCGGGGCAGGAGCGCCGGTCGCCTCCTTGGGTGGGCAGCGCCTGTTCCCAGGGAGGGACCGAGAGCGCACGGGGGGCGGGAGGGGGGTGCACACACGAGACCCGCAGCGCCCGCCCGCCCCCGGCCCCGCAGCCGGGGCCAGCCGCTGGCAGCCCCGCTGGCAGCCCCGAGCCGCGGCTTCCCGAGTCCCCGGGGCAATTCGCTTCTTCCACCCTCCCGACCGCAACTTTATTGAGGCGCCGGGGCCGGGGCGGTGCGCGGGGCCGCGCAGGCTGCGCGGAGCGTTGCCGCCGGGGCGGAGCGGGGGTGGCCGCGCGTGCGGCGCTGGCGGCAGCCAAAGTTTGCCAGGGAAAACTGGGACGGGCGGGAGGCGCGGCCGCTCCGGTTCCGCCGAGCGGAGCGGAGCGCAGCCCCCGCGGCCCCGGGAGCGGCCCCGGCGCTCGGCGGGAGCGGTTCCGAGCGGGCGCCGCCGGCAGCCGGGCGAGCCGGGGAGAGGCGGCGGCTCCGCGGGGATGCCCCGCTCCCCGCCCGCCCTCCGGGGGGCTCGGCGGCCGCGGCCTCCCCCTGCCGGCCCCGCCGCCCGTGGGGGAAGCCCGGGGCGTCCCGCAGCGACCCCAGGGTGGCGGGAGCACCGCCCGTTCTTCTCCGCAGCCTCCGTGGGGCGGGCGGGCCCCGCGCCCGCGGAGCCGGGAGCCGCATCCCTGCAGTGCGCGGTGCGGTCCAGCCCTCGGCCGGGGCCGAGCTCAGTGTATCGGCTTCCACTTGGCTCCTGAATAAACAAAGCGAACATATGTCCCGTATTCGTGACAGATGGTTCAAACAGAGAACTATTTAGTGGTTTTCCCACAGTTGCTACTATGTACCGCTCCCCCGAAACCCAACAAAATGCAATTAGCCTAAAATAGCGTCAGCTTCCAGATTTCCTTGTTTTCATATGTGGAAAATTTGATTCAGGTGTTTTTGTGTTCTGGCTGCAACCGAATGTGTTGCTTTGGGTTTATTTTTTTCTATTTTTAAAAGAAGTCAGTATATATGTTCCTTGGCAGTTTTGTCAACAAGCTATTTGGCCCATTTGACTTTAGGAATTTGCTTCTCCTTGCAATAAATTTTGTGTAAAGGAGTTTGCCTTGTCTCATGAGATGTGAGATGATCAGGCTGGCCACTTTTATAGCAAAAACTGGATGGCAGATGGAGCTAAACTGTTGTAAGGTACTTCAAAACACTTATTTAAAAGCTTAGCATATGCCAGGATATACAGAGGGTACAACATTCATAGAACCCAAATGGAAAGGGTTTATTTTTGTTTGGTTTGTTGTACGAATTTTTTTTCCCTCTCTTGCCACTTTTTCTTAACAGACAGATTTGCATTTCTACCCAAAAAAACCCCCAAAACCCATGACACACAACAAAAATAAAATTAATCCAACAAAACCCAAAAAACCCTTGTGCAAAGTACTGGTTCTCTCAGTGAAATTGTAATACTCATATCAAGTTGCAACTGATTTAGTCATAAGTTTGGTGTTTTGGTTGTTTAATGTGAAGAGGCATACCCTATGATATGGTCACGAAGTCTATTATCTGCTGCGAGTACAAGGATGTAATTGGAGAAACAAAAACAATGACCAGATTTCTGGAGTGTTTCAGGATAATTAGAAGGTGCTAAATTGGTGATAGCATTGACGATTCAAGACAGCTTCAGCTTTTCGAATAGCTGGTATTTAATGAAACAAGTTGGTCTTCCAAACACTTCAATAGAAATTGAACTGGGTGATACAGAGAGATGATTATTTCTTCACTAGTAATTTTGACATCATTATGGCACATGATAAGCTCGGTATAGAAGTTATCTGTGTATCTAACACGAAGGTAGCATAATTCTCCTGTCATTTAGAAGCCTAAGTCAAGAATAACTACAACATTCACAGCAGAGGATAGCAACTGAAAATCAGACTGAAATCCAGGCCACTTTTTACAAAACCATTTATGCATTAATGTCCTGAATACATACATACACACATGCATACGCACAAGTTAGTTGGCATATAAAAAAGCAACACATTGCAAATCTCTGCATTAATAACTACTTTCGCTGTTATAAAACACAGCTTTTGTGGGGTGTTTACTGTTACAGTAAAACTGAAATCACATTTTAAGTGTTAAACGCTAAATAAAATGTCGCTGACAGTTCAGAAATAACAAAACAGCTGGAAAACGTTCATCCAAAAATTCTGAATACTATCTAAACACTCCTCTTGCCAGTATTTTGACTCATCTCTGGAAAACTACCACCCAAAGTGAAAAAAGGTTAAAAGGTTTTAATGGAAAAAAAGTTTAAAATGCAACCATGTTTGAGAAACAAGATCCAAGAAGAAAGTCCATGCTACATACAGTTGCTCAGAATATCCAACTGCTACACACTCTTTACGAGGACAATAGGTGGGAGAAAACTTCTTAAAAATCGCAAGAACATTTGTTCCACAGCAGAAACTACTTTTTTTTTCTTTTTTTCTTTCAGAGATGGAATTATTTATAAATTTTTGTTGGAGCCAAAATCCCATAAGCCACTCTGTCGCTGGAGTCACAATCCTTTGGGTCTTTGCACAGTGTTTTCCAACTGCCTTTTACCTGCCCTGGGGTAAAACTAAGTCATTGAATGTTTTGCTGCTGATTTCAGTCAAACCAAGATCTGCCTTACAATTTGTATCTGTCAATCACTGAACTCACGAGTCTCTTCAGACAAATGTAGAAGAAAAGAATAAGCCATACATGCAAATGTTTTAAAGATATGTAAGCTTTTAAAATATTCTACTGGTTGAGTTTTATAGAAAAGTTTCAAAACAATGTAACATAACATATATGAGGTTCAGCTGGTAAAGACAAACACTTCATTAGATGAAGGATGACAACACAATCACCACTGGATTATTGTTTAAAGGCCATTACAGTATAAATAATGTGGAAGGCAGAACCAAGTACTTCAAGCTCCTTGCTGCCAGTATTAACTGCCAGTACTTCAGTCTTTATGTAGTTGTAGTTACTGGTTTCTTTCTAGTTGGAAGCTGTTGTACAATAGCAGGTTTTCTTTCATTGAAAACTTTTCACAAGGCAAAGTAATGGGGATAGTGGAGTTATTTGATACTAAAATTCAGTGAAAGCAGCTCTTGGAACCCTTTTCTTTCCAAGGAGGTTGAGGTAAGTGTAACCCCCAACACTGGGCAGTTTTAAGCTTCGTGTCACCTTGCAGCCTGGGCCCAAATGCTCTGAATGCAGCAACAGCAGCCTGTATCTATCCAGGCCATCTGCTCCTGGAGGCCAGGCGTACACGGTGAGCGAAAGCAGAACAGGAGCTTTGCTGCGTTCAGTTCTACTGATGTCCTTCTGCCTTCTCCTTTGCATGTAAACCAGTGACAGCACACTCTTAGGAGGTGTCACGTGCAGAGATGCCTCCCTCAAAGGCAGTGGATGTTGTTCTGCAGCCAGTTCCACTTGCAGAGGCTGCGGTGTTGGAGCACTGCATTAGGTTGGTCTGGCTGGCAGTGGTTCAGATGCCAATGTACCTGTGAGCTGACAAGAAGGCTGAACTAATCCAGTGCCTCGCCCAGGGTTAGCCTGTAGATTCCCTTTGCCATCTCTGCCACAGACCTCCTTTTAAAGACTGAACCCTGCAAGAAAATATTGAAGTCGGAGCCGCTGAGCCCAGGGAACATTACACAGTATTATCTGCAGTGCCGCTGGGTATGTGAAGAGAAAGTATGCTGAGAATAAGAACAGTGCCATGAACTTTAAATACAATTCTTAGGGGAGTGAAGAGGTGAAGCAAAGCTAAAGCTGAACTAATGAGTCAGATCTAGCAGGTGGGGGAGAGCAAGCAAGTGATGGGAAAAAGTCTGTATGCCATGGGAGCACAAAAAGTAGTGTTTACACAGGAGGCTTTCTTCAATAATGAGAAAGGGAGAATAGAGAAGTTAGAGAATTACTAGGGACTGGGGGAACAGCCTGAACTGCATTTTTTGTCTTACATTTATCTGCTTACCATGAAGTCAAAGTGCCTTTTGGTGGGAATAAGGCAAGAAGGATTTGCTCAAGGCATTAAAGTTTTGTAAAGGGCAGATTAAATAACAGCGCTCCAAAAATCAATTTTGAGGGGCTTATGAAGCCTTGAATGGGCTTTTGCAGCACAAAAGCAAGATTGAGTTTTTACTGAACCTGTCATTTATTTAGGTTTAGAGCTTTCAGTAAGTATCAGAAAAAACATAGAACAAAAGCAGAGTAAGCAATGAGTATTCACACAGCAATCAAATAAAAAAACACGTGAAAGTGCAATCCAGATTAGTAAGTGACTTAATAGATGCAAAAGTGTAAGAAAAGAAAGTCACTGTGTCATGTCTGCCACCCCCTATCCCCTCTCCCTGTGCTTTAATCAGACCTGGTAGTGAATTCCCACAGCTCTTCTTGGCCAGGAAGTTTTTCCTAAACTCTTGTGTCCCTGTCCTCACCAGAGGTTGTGCTGATATAGTATCAAGCCACCTGGAAGGAGGGGAAAAAAAAAAAAAGGAAGAAAAGTAAAGGGACAAAATTCTATGCAGTAGATACAGAAACACCAAGAGCGCAATGCAATTCAGAGTTTGTAGTTAAGAAACACAACATACTGGCTACCCCTAAAAACATGAAAATGCTGATGGAACTGCAGCTACTTGTGAAGTTCAGTATCTTATAGAGATGATTCCGTTTAACTCTAAGTAGTTATATAAAGGCACAGACTGCGATGTTTGCCCAAACTGGAAAGGAAAGGGTTGTCGGGAGAGGCCAGTCCTTGGATCCCTGGATTTGGGGATTTTTGCTTTAAAAATGGGGTAACATCGCCCCCTGGCTGCTGGTAGGGACAGTGCAGGCTAACGTGGGAAGGGATTCCTGCCTCCACGAAAAAGAAAACAAGGCGCAGAATTCCATGGCAAAAGAGGATCCAGCAGCACAGAGACTCGATGTGGCGCAGTTAGGCAAAAGTATAAAAAATGACAAAAAATGAAATATCGTCTATTAAGTAGTAGTAAGTCAGGTTCTCTGGAACAATACAATTCAGATGCTACAACAGCATCCTTTGAAACTTCAGTTTCCAGATCCCTTGGTCTGAGCATGGTGCTTATAATGCCAGGGTTATGGATTCAACCTCTGTATGGACCATTCACTTAAGAGCTGACTCAGTGATACTTCTGGGTCCCTTCCAACTCAGAATATTCCGTGTGATTCTGTGAAATACACCAGCAGCATCAGCATTCAGCATCCCCTGAGCACTAGCAACCAATGTGATCCAACCAAGGCCACAGTTTGGTTTGGTAACTTGAAATCTTCCTTTTGTGTTCAAAATTTCAGTGATTACCAGTAGCATGGTCTTGAGTATTCCGTTCAATCCTGAACCACAGGACAGGAAACCCTACCTTATACTACATAAAATATATTTACATTAATGAACTTCCTTGTTTTTTCAGAAAAACTAGAGCTAGAAAATTATTTATTCCAACTGTCTATTCTGTAAGAATATAGCATCCACACTGCTTTACAACATAGCTGCATGAGCATTTCAGAACACTGAAATCATATTCTAGTACAGCATCTGAGAAAATCCATGTTAAAATGAGAATGTTGGTATCTTGTATTTGCACACTGCTTCACTTACACATAGATTCATTTCCCTCCCATTTTTAATTGAAAGTGCTGAAAATTCTGTGTATAGAATGATGTTTAAAGGTGGTGAGATTTTCTGTTTAAACATGCACAGCTCTAGTGATGGGTACTCAGCTTTCACTGTTCATGCTACACCGGATACGCACACATTTACAGAGCAAAACATATTAAATCATAGGGGAACATTTTTCTTTCACTTACTGTACATATCTTCTTCTAAATTGTGGGACCAAATCTGCCCTGACACCTGCCCTGTGTAGGGAAGTCAAAAAAGATGTATGGAGGTTAAAGTCATTTTAGAATTTAGTGACCAAAGGCAAAATTACCATCTTGGATTTTCAAAGCCGTATTTTCTGTACATTTGCTAGAATAGCCCTGAAGAGTGAAATAAATTTTTCTCCTGATGGTATCACCAAAATTGTAATTTTATTGGAAGTTTCTCAAAAGGTTAGTGACTCTGTCAGTGTTAATTTCTACAATCTCTCTTTCATCAGTCTTCCTCTGAGGTAAGAAATTTTGGGTACAGAATGTCGCAAGATATTTATATTGGAGGTGAAAGGATATCAAGGGAAAATGGAAATGGAAGGAACTAGTGTTGTGAATGCTTTGAGAAACCAAAACTGATTATTCTCAGAGATCTGTAATCAGCTGCATGCCCCAGTATCTCTATGAAAGCTGCAGCAATATTGGGGGTTTATTGTTTGCTCTGTGGGGTTTTTTTTGTGGGGAGGATGTGAGGTTTTGTGCCTTGTTGGGATTTAAGGAGGGATTGTGTGGTTTGGTGAGTTGCTTTTTTTGTTTGGCTTGTGGTGGATATTTTTTTTATTTGGGGTGGTTGGGGAGAGGTATTTGTTGGTTTGTTTACACAATTTTCAGAATAGCTGCAAAAACTTCAGAAAAAAATGAACAAAAAGATCAGGATTTGAACTCAGAGATTTAGTCGTAAAAGGTATTCAATAAGTACAGGATGAAAAGACAATATTTCTTGAATCAGCAACAATGTCTCCTTAATTAACACATGGGGCTTTTTTAATATAGTTTAGGAAGAACCTTATGATGAGATAATTCTCCTTTAATCCAACTGATTATCAGCTGGAAACAGTGTTGAAAATCAAGACCTGTTTGTTCTATTAAAATACCCCATAATCCCATTACTTGGCTTCTCTGCTACTACTGTAGAATTCTGATGGAGCAGTGCACACACCAAAGCAGTGAACTTGACGGGCCACTCTGAAAGCCAGAGTCCCAGTTGTTGGTATTTGCAATTTCTTCCCTTTTCTTTGAGCATTCATGACATCAGCTACAGCTCTGTCTGTCCAAGAACTTTTCCTGGTTTAATCATGTGATGCACAGTTAAATCTACAGCACTTGCTTTAGATGGATGGAGTTACCTGCTGGCAACACCGGTAAAGAAAGCTTTTTTGCATGTCTGCATCCGTCCTACAGCTTTACTGGCAGGCATAATCCATGTGCAAAACAACAATGCAGACTTTTAAACGTGATCCTGAAAGTCATTATCATGTAACTGTATTCTGAATATCCAGGAATAAACTGTATCCTAAATTGGGAGTAAAAGTAGCCACGTGTGAAGGGCTTCACACTCCACCTGTCCCTCTGTGAGGGATATGGATGTGGAATTATCATTTTCTCCACACCAAAGCCAGCCCTGAGGAACATTTATGAAGGCCGTACTTTTGAATTCAGCAATGGCTGTAGACATGAGCAGTTGAGCTGTCTAACTTATTTTATAAATGGCAAAAAGACTAGGAATCTTCAGCCCCAAGTAAGGAAAAGAAGTAAGTTTCTGATGAACTCATTTTCATAGGAATTTCTGAGTTATTAATTTATGAAAGAAGAAAAAACTCTTTGCAGACAAAATGTTAAGATAAAATGTAAATACAGTAAATTTAAAGCTATAACAAATTACCTGTACACTCACTGTGTGACTCCTCCAAGTTTCTGACTTGTTTAATTATCCAGTGGAACACTATTTATAACAAAATAATGCAAACTTGTTTAAATATGTACAATGATGGCACCTTGCCAGAACGAAATGTAAGCATGATGTTCACAGAATCTCAGAAATCCAAAGCAATAGAGATTAGTATCATGGTTTCTGAACTTGATTACATTCTAATCTTTATGACTGGAGCTAGTAGGCGGTTTTTTCTTTTTTTTTTTTTTTAATTCTTTTCATTCTTAAAATACTTCCAATCTGGAAAAAAAAATTAATGTAATAGGTGTCACTATCTGCAAGTTCCACATCATCACCAAAACAATGCTATTTCCTGTGATTTTTGAATTTGACCTTATTTAGCAGAGCTTCAATAAACATCCAGTTAATATTGCAAATATCAAAATTATATTCTTTCTGTAATTTAAGAGTATTATTCAAGACATTTATGTGCTTTGTGACGCTTGTCCATACCCACTTTTAATCTACTATAAACAGACTGAATTAAAGTGATATGCCAACCCTAAAGTACAAATAGCACAAATTTCAAAATTATTGATTTCTGACAGTGCTTGCAGGCATTAAGCAATGCTTTTTCAGACATCTAAAATAGCTCACTTCGGCACAGAGACGCTGTATTGAAGAAAAGCTGAAAATGTACTGACTGCCCAGTCAATATTAATTTAAAATGGAGGTTTAGATCTTTGCTAAAAGTGAAAAAAAATTATCTTCATTTTTAAAACTCCTTTTATCCCATGGGATACCCCTCTTCCTCAATCCAAATCACCATATTCTTACCATATTTCAAGGCCTCAATTCAACATTTTTGCAGAAAAACCCAGTATCTTGGTGATTAAAATGAGCAGTGAAATACTGTACTGACTCCTTGGCAATAAGACATAGTAGAGTTTGCTTTCCATCTTGTGGGTGGACTTCCAAATTCAGCCCTGCTCGGGTTTCCAACAGGGAGCTTTAAAGGAGGTGACCAAACACTTTGCTCCTCCATCTGAGGTGGTGTGGGACATGTGTACAGCACACAAGCAAGAGCACAAGAAGGTAAGTGAGTTCCTGCCAACAGAGCCTGGTGTCTGCTTAACAGCAGGACTTTTTTGATATCAGGAGACCAAGGCTTGAAAGCTCTGATGTATGTATCACAGTTTTGCTGTGGAATAAAAGGAAAATAGATGTTTGATGACAGTAACTTAGACAAGAACAATAAAGAGGCTGGGGCATGTAGGAGAGGAGTGTTATGGTATCTAAAAAGCTAAAATGAAATCGCCTTCAAAAATCCTGTGTTTCTAACCAAAATGTAAGACAAGCCAACTTAAAGTGACCGTTCTGGTTTTGGCTGGCTAGAGTTAGTAGCTGATACAGTACTGAGCTTGGATTTAGGATGAGAGTAACATTTATAACACACTGATGTTTAGTTGTTGCTGAGCAGTGCTTACACCATACAAGGACTTTTTTTCTCTATCCCGTCAGCGAGGAGGCTGTGGGTGCACAAGAAGCTGGGAGGGGTCAGAGCCAGGACAGCTGACCCCAACTGGCCACAGGGATATTCTATAACATGGCTCATCATGCTCAGCATATAAATTTGGGGGAAAGCTGGCTGGGGACAGCTGCTCAGGAACAGGCTGGGCAGCATTCTGTCGGCGGCAAGCAATCGTTTTTCATTTGCATCACGTGTTTTTTGGGGGGTTTATTTCTCCCTTTTTGTTATTTTCATTTTAATTCCAATTTATTATTCTGATTTTAATTATTAAACTGTTCTTACCTCAACCCACATGTTGTCTTACTTTTACCTTTCTGTTTCTCTCATCCCACTGGGGCAAGAGGAGTGAGGAAGCAGCTGTGTGGTGCTTAGTTGCTGGCTGGAGTTAAACCACAACAATGACTCAACAGAAAGTTTTCAGCTTAAATTTAAGCACACAATTTATTGGGTGGGAAAAAAGCTATTTTCAACTGGATTTATTAATCAAGAATGATAAAAAGAGTTTAGCTTTATTTTACTGCTGTTCCAGATGGTACTCAAAAGGGACTGAGAAGCGTGGGAGAAACCATTCTGTCTATGAGGGGTTTGAATTTAGAAAGTTCTGTATTCCAGGCAGTTGTCAACTATTTTTTACAAGGTTCCATGGCTTGTAACCCTGGACTCCTCAGACACAACGGTATGAAGAACAAAGGAAAACTAATTAGGTGATTTTGCTGTTTGCAGCACCAGCAGACAACTAAGCATTTGCTTAATTCAAAGCAAATTGCACAAGAGGATTTTGGAGGACTGGCAGATTTAGAGGCATGAATTTTCTATAGATGTCTCAGGCCACCTCTTCCCTGAAAGGTAACTTATCTATCAGTGAAGATTTATGTATAATAGTAATATAGATAAAATATTTTTATAAGATTTTTTATAATTTGTCTTAAAAGATAATTTATCAAAACAAGACACAAAAAAACCAGATACAGACTAGATTTGACCTGACTTATGAATCTGCTATTTTCTTTGAAAAGAAGTGTAAGGAGAGTGACAGACTGAGTAGTAATAGATTACACTGTCATTTAGTAACCTGTGCTTTAAAAAAAAATCAAAAAAAAACCCTCTCAAATTTCAGCTTCCTGGATTGCAAGACATAAAGTTCATCTCAGAACTGACACCACTGTATAGGTTATGAAAAATAAACTGCAAAATTTCAAAGTACACTTATTCAGAATTCAAAAAGCAATACAGAGATGCACTAAGTATCTTGTTTTCATTAGTAGCATGAAAGATGTCAACCACTACAAGCATAGATATGGATGTTAATAATTCACACTGAATTACTCAGTAGATTTTTTATACAATTACGACCTGTGTGGCCTCCAGTTTGAGGATCCATATTTGTGTAAAAAGCAATCTTTAGAATTAAATATTATAATTACAGTACATTTACACCCCATCTGATTGTATCCACTTAACTATGACAGGTGAGTTAGGAGCCTGATTGCCATAGGCCCCCTACACATTTAATGAGATAAAGCACTACCACTTTTCAAACATTTCTTTCCAGGTAGCAGTTGTCAAGAAACCAAAACAGGAAGAAAAACAATGTGTAAATGGATTTTATAAAGTCTGAAGAATCTCAATCATTTAATAAGATGAGGCATCTGTAAGTGTATTTGTGTAATACCTGAGCTGGAAAGCCCTTAGAATCCGGGTTAACAAAGTATGAAATCCTCTAAAATGCTTCTTGGATTCTTTGAGCTAGAATCACTGGTTATAGGACTTTTCCTGCTGTAAGGTCTCTGGAATTTCTGGTTCACAAAAATTATCAGCCTTTTCATTTTCAAACTTACCAATACTCATGAAGTATCCTTGACTACCTCTTGTTCATCTCTATGCTACCTCAACAAATGTAAAATTTTCTTATTCAGAGGAAACTCTTGAAAAATCTGAAAAAGCAAACATTGATCAAACATGTAATGTACTGAAATAATCTCCTACATTATAGTCACATGCCCTCGTACCTCAGGAGAACAAAAGTTTGGAAAGCACTGGAGGACAATAGAAGATATTAAAGTAATGAGATTTCTTGATCAGTCACGTCTTATCAGTCTGCAAGAGCAGGTACTTCACAAAGAAAAAACTCATATACCTTTTCGGATAGTTTCTGTTAAGAGAGGAATACAATACCTTCTGTAACCCCAACCACTACGACTTGGAGAAGAAATACTTCCTAATCTCAATCAGGTGATCAGTTTCACCCTGAGCATATAGGTAGGTTATATCTTGTTAACACCTGACATCCTAAAAAATTGCTCCATTTTAGCCTGCTTATAATCTTACCATTTAAGAAAGGGCAGTCCCCTTCTCCTGTACTTTGCACCAAAAAGGAACATAAAAGTCCTGGTGAATGCAGAATAGAAGAGCTGGCACATGGACCAGTTGGAAACATTTTGGTTTAGGGACTGTATAAAGAACGTACACAAAAAAATTTCCAGTTAAGCTCCCCTGGCAATGTCAGTAGGTATCCGAAGCTTTATATCACAAACTTTATATTCTGACACATGATCTCTTCACCATGTCACACATACCCTTCATTAATGTATACATTTCCATCTGGAAGTAGTTCAGGGCCCTGCCTCCATGACCTTGTCTGTAAGCAGTTCCAGAGCTTTGCACAGATTGCCAGGAGCCTTCTTTTAAATTTCTCATTTATTCACAATTGTTTGTAAGTATCTGATCTTGAAATAGTGTTATCCTTTAACATAAAAGTTGCCTTCTCTCACATCTACCCCCACACATACTTTTAAAGACAACCATATGCCCTTTCAAGCTTTGTTTTGCCAGATAAGCTATTTTCATCTCAGCTGAGAAAACAGGTACTCCTTTCCCCTAACCAGCCCACTCTGCACCTGCTGTGCATCAATGTGGGTCATGAGAACTGTAAACAATATTCTGAGAGTTGTCTTACCGATGCCTTGTAAAGCAATGTTAACACTTTGTTGTCTTCAATGAAAATCCTTCGCCCAATTTACCCTGAAACTGCTGCATGGCCATGACAATGATGGCTCAGGTCACACCACAGCTGCTTAATGCATTAAACTTCTTCACCTCACTATTGACACCAATTATCAAGACACCAGGCTATAGTAAAAGAAAATGATATTAATCCCCAAGCACCTCCCTCTAATTTCTGTACTATTAGATGTCCATTTTGTCAGTTCGTGAGGTCATTTATTTTTTTTGATGTACTGGTCATTCCAATTTTGTGTCATCTCTTAATGCCATATCCATTCTCTTACCTTCACCAAGTTAAAAAATACCACTTAAATCAGTGCCAAGATCAGTCCTAGAGGAATTCTACTAGCAAACTCCTTTCATTTTGATATTTTTAACAGAACCATATTTAATATAACCCTTTACTCAGTTCCTCTTCCACCTTCAGTGCTTGCACTAAAGCTCATCTTTTCCACCTTCCGTAACTTCTTACAACAAACAATATAGTGCCTTATTTCGCTCAAGGTAGATTAGGTCTACTGCATTACTCTTCTCTGGGACAATAATCTTATCAAGTAAAGATATTAAGTTAGTCTGATAAAATCTGTCCTTGATGCTGTAGTTTTTCCCACTTTCCATTTACTTCTAGGTTCTTGATAATTTTTTTCCCTTCAAAATCTACTCTAAGACCTTGCTTGGTGTTGAGGTCAAACCATCACACCTACATTTTATTTGACCACCTTTTTTCCTTTTCATGGATATGGGGGATAACATTATTAGTCTTCAGTTGTATTGAGTTAGCCCTGAATTGAACAGACAACACATAAAATCCCTACAAATGCATTCAGTGCAAATCAGCATTGCAGGATTCTTCCAGTGCCCTGAAATGGGCATTGTTTAACCCTCTCCATTTTCTGGCAGTAGGTAGGCTCTGTTTAGCTGATAGCTCGTTTGGGAAAAATTCCATTGCTCTGTGTACCTTAAGCACCTTATTTTTACTCCTTTTAAAATTCTTTTTTTATCCTTTTTGCAGCACTGGAAGATCTAACAGCATTCACAACCAACAACAATTGCTTCAAAACTGGCATTTAAGATATGTTTATTTCTTTTAGCAGTGGAAGAGGAGGGTTAAAAACACCATCAACAGTAGCTTAGATATGATGTATTTTTTAAAAGAAAGAAGAATAGGCCAAAGCATGCATGAAAACACATGTGAAATCACTGTGTGTTATTCACTTTTATAAACTCTGTAGCCTCAACTATGGATATTAATTTTGTATTCAAAGAACTGACTTAGTGCAGATATTTGAAAAATTCTGATTTAATTTTCAAAATGGGAAAAAAAGGCAATTATTTTAAAGGGAGCAACAATTTTGCTACTTATTCTAATTCACTTCCCTTCTGTTATCTTCTTTCTCAAAAGACAAGCTGTAAAAAGACAAACCCAGCAGAATTATTTATACACTTTTCACACAATCTGTGAATAGATACGTTTAATGCTTCTGGAAAGAAGTGACTGTAATACAATGCAAATTATTAATTTATGAATGTGGCACAATTGATAATACATGCTTACTGCAGCTGTGACTTTCTACTCTACTTGAATGGAATGCTTTTATTGTCCTGCCTATGCTCTGAGTCCTGGCAGATGTATGCAGATGTGTGCCATGGAGCCTTTGAAATTTCAGGATTAAAGGTAGCTAATCTTCCAGAAGCATCAATGGGAAGGAATATGGAAGGGATAGAATCCTAACTCTAGATTTTCTTTTTTTTATGCCACCTTTAAAAAAGATGAAATTACAGTGTAACACCAGGATCAATAGGCAGCAAAGCTTGTGTAATGTTATTTGTCATTGTTAATTCTTTATTAAATATGTACCTCTGCCCACAAAGGGCTGTGCTGAAAGAAGAGGGCCCAGTTTTATAGAGATTTATTTATTAGATTGGATTTTACAAAGCAGCTTTTTTTTTTAACACCTGCAGGTAGAACATACCTTTTCCACAATATCCTCAAGGAAAAAAACATTCTGAAAACTGTTGCGGGGATTTTGAAGGAGTAGGGACAATAGATTTTTCTTTCTGAATAAATTATTAGAATTGAAACTTTCTTAGAAAACAGTTTGTCACTAAAAAATACCATCTGGCCCTATTTTGATAAGAGGTTTTATGAGACCATGGAGTTTCAATACAGCAAGTTTTCAGATTCAGGATATATGTTTTAGTCAAACTGAGACAGCCCTTCCTCAAACTTTCTTGGTCTGGGCATTTGAGTAGAATGTGAAATAATTTCTTCTGCTGCCTAGTTCAGCCCATGGGCGTGTATCCAACTTTTCTAAATGTCTAAGGAAGCTGTCATGTTTTTAAGAAGGAACGCAGATGGAACCATAAAATTAATCTTATGAAAACTATTAGCAGAGAAGCCTAAAAGTGTAATGGACACCTCTTGGTTTCACATGAGAGTTATTCTCAGTATGCAAGAAACTCATTTGACTTTAATGCATACAGTGAAAGTATAAAAGTTATCTAACCTAGCACTGAATAACACTCCTGTTATGAATAAAGACAATAAAGCCATTTCATTTCAGTCATCTGCACATATTCTTTTTCCTACAAGTGCAGCATCAAATAGAAATAGAGCTTGAAGAAAAAGTTTCTTTTAAAATCTGAAATATTTTAGAGGAAATAATGACAGCTGCTCACCTGATGATTTAGCAGGATTGTATGTGAACTTCTGAGAATAGACTGAAATGGAAAAAAAAAGGAAAATATTTTTTCTTTGGTTAACTAACTGTAAAATTATTACTTTTTCTTTCAGTGTTTATTAATATTTTTCTATGATTAAGATAAAATTATAAGACAAAAAGAGCTAAGCTGGCATACTGGCATTATATGCTTATAGGAAACATATCATAATTAATTAGTTAAAATGAAGACTTTTCAACAGACTGTTTAATGCATTGCAATCCAAGATTATTTTCTTGCATGAAGGTCCCAGTCCTCAAAGTGTTTCTTTAACAGCCCCTTTTCTTCAGAGTATTTAATGCTACCACCCATCTTCTTGTAGAATGTTACAAAATAATGGATAATTAATTTACATTTCTGCTAATACAAAATGACAAAAAAAAATCTCTTTTATAAATGGAAGATACAAACAATTACAATGTAAAAATTACTTATTCTCTGGTTCTGTTGTAGCTTCCACTGGGTGCCAACTTAAGGGTAACCAGTATTGATGTACAGCAAACTACAGTTTCCCCATATAAATAATTAACAAAATTTACTATGAAAATGCAAATCCAAGGCTGTGTTTTGTGCTGTGATATGCACTCCAGATCTGAAAAATTTTTTCTTCATTAGGCAAGTTACTACCCTTATGCCAAGATAAATAAGAGCTCCGATATATGTTTCAAAATGAGAGCCTCCTTTGTTGCTTATCCAAATAGTACAGAAGAGCAGAGTATAAAAGCTTTAGGATAGACTTTCAGACCCAGTAAAAGAAACAAGTGAAATATATTTAAGACTCTAAACCACTGCAGAGGAACAATGTGGATGCCTGTATAACAGCACAGTAACCAATCAGCAAAGAAAGCAGGTGTTGCGTTTTTCTGACCAAAGAAAATAGAAAACTTAGATTTAAACCCATAAAAGAATAATCTTTGCTTTAGTAAGCTAAAGGGATCCAGTGAAGCCTTTCCAGATGGAATTAAACAAAATCTTGGATGTAAGACTCAAACAAAGATATCACAATGCAAATAGCAGGCTTTGTCCTTATAAAGAACATCTGTTGTGAAGTTGTTTACATTCCTACCAGAGTGGAAAAGGGTATCGCTAATTCTCCATTGCAGCCAGGCATGTAATGGTGGAGTACAAAGTTACTGCTTAATAGTTTTTAATAAACACACAGAGCTTTTCAATAATTCACAATTTTTTCACCTGAAAAAACAAATAAGGATTTGGGGCAAAGAGAAACATTCTCATTTCTCATTATACTCATTTCCATATGATTTTCCAGTGATTTATTTCTCTATTTTCCATTATTTTATATTTTATTACATGAATTTTGTAGTCTATTTCCCTCCTATTACAAGGAGGAAACAGGATGTCCATTCATGACTGCCTTGCTGAGCACTCTACTAGAAATGGAGAGCTTCCAGCCTGGGGGTCAGTTTGCTCTCACTCTTCCAGAGATAAAACCTAGACTGTTCTTAGCCTGAGTTCCTCAGGAAATTTAAGATAGGCCATAAATTATAGGTTATTGCTGCATTTTAATGTTTCCCTTCTCTGTTGTCCTGCTCTAGGTTTTCAGAAGTAGTTGAAGTAGTTAAGTGGTGGCTAGTGAGAGCAGGAGAACCAGCACACAAAATGTTCTTGGTTTACATTGAAAACACTTTATTTGATGTTTCCAAGTTACACTGCTTTCTGAATTGTCACAATTTTAACAAAGTTTTAAATAGTAGAGTTAAAGCCTTGCTGTTTAGAAGTGGCATTATAAAATTAATTTTTAATTAGTCTGATTTTTTAAATGCTTATTTATGATAAATAAGTACTGGGTTTCTCACTGTTTGTGGTTTCTCTCCAATAGCATTGCTGCTCAGCACTACATTCCACGTGGTTAGAGCACTCTCATATGTATTTTTGTTTTTATCATACATACACACACACACATAGATAGGCTATTCCCTGTAAAGGAAATAGCACTTCAGCACTGAATGCAAAATGACGGCTGTGAATTTAGGCCACAGAACAATTTGACTTTATTCCTTCATGTGAGGTAGAAAAAAATTAGTTCAAAAACAGTTGTCAAATACAAAGACCACCAAGAGCAAAGGAAGACCAGCAAGATGTAGGTTGGTAGGAAGGTTTGCTATAAATAAAACAGTTCAAAAGTAAGCAGTGTAGTTTGTATATGGAAAAAATAATACTAACACTGCTTAAGACCAAAAGACAAAATTTATTTGTAACTATGATCCTACAATTTGTAGCTCTTATCATGCATTTCTTATGGTGAAGACCATATTGCATCATCTCACTTTTATCCTGCCACTTCTTTAGTTTTGCCTCTTGTTTTTTGGCTTTTAGAAAAAAACAATTTATGAAACAATCTGAGTGTATATGATTTAGAAATAAATTACAGTAATAATTTTTTATAGTGTCTTGAAATTACAAGTAAAATCTTTCTTTTCTTATTCCTACACAAACTAGAGAAAAAACTTGTAGAAGAAACTTTACTATTAGCACAGCAGCCTGATTACGAAGGGCAATTAGTAATTTTGAAGAATACTAAAAAGACATGACCTGATTACAGCACAGTGATTAAGATACAGATATAGATTAAGATTAGGATGTACTGATATGACCGACGGAATGAAATTAAAGTCACCTTTCTAGCAGCCAGTGATCTACCAAAGATCTTGTGCTTTGCAAAAGTTGGAGTCGAGGGAAGGTAATGCACATTTTACTTTTATCCTGAAACATTTGGTTTCGTGCCATCTCATCCCTTTCCATGGGAGCCAGCAGCCGCACACCTTTGAACTGATGGCCTTGGTCCTGATTCTGGCATCACTGGTGTATGTTTCACATGCGTGGTTAAATTTATATAATCCTGAGTTATTATTGTGAGTAATTTACCATGTAAAAACCAAGCACATGGCAAATAGCTGCAGGAGTCAAAAGCTGTGAAGCTTAATGTCAGTTACTTGTCCCACTGAATTTTTTCAGTCTCTGAAGGAAACTCTTAGAGAGCTGTTAATCATGCTGAATGGTCATTCTCAGACAGTGAGAAGTGCAGTTGGAGTCAGACTCCTCTTTCTGGGGAGAGCAGCTCCTTTGCCATAATTAGAGGCGCTGAAGCACCCTCCACAAAACACAGTCGTTCCTTTAATAAGTGACGCTGAACTCTATTCCAGCCTACAGCAGCATTCTCAGCTTGAAACACAAAAGCAGTCAAGTCTCAAAAACTTCAAAGAAAGCTTTTCATTTTATTTTCTCCTTGATCCACTGATAGAACTGTTCATTTTCTTGAATTTTGTAAAATGACTTTTTCACTCATCAGACCTGTGTAACAAATCACTGTCTCAATCGCCAAATGTTCCCGTTTGACTCATCTGCTTTTCTTTGGCCTTTGGGTAGGAAGCTTCACTTCTGAAACATTTTCTAAATTCACTTTTGTGAACTCTACCCCCTCAGTTGCACTTTGTTCCATTTTAAAAAATAATTGCATTTCCTGCAACATAATGTGCTAGTTTCAGGGTTTTAAATTTCATCAGAACCCACATTTTCTTTCTTAGAGCAATGTCTTTCCTTTAAAAAACATCATTTTATAACACACTATCAGCTGTGACATGGCACCTTTTAAGCAGTAAATGCTATAACAAGATTTTTCCAGAATTCTCAGTTTCATTCTGCTAACTTAGAACGGCTTTTTCATTAATGATACATTTGTACTCTCATTGTATATTGTTTTGGTTTTTGATGGTCAAAGATTTTCTAATTTCTGAACTTTGCTGCTGCAGTCTAAGACAGTATCTCCTCTGAGGAAAACTATAGCAACACAAGACTGTCAATAATCCTAATCTTTTTCAGTGTTAAAAAGGCTGGAAATCTATAAAGTTCCATTCCTCCAGGCTTTTTCTGCCTCAAAGCAAATAGGCAAACTTCACATAGTTATTCTCCACAGAGAATGTAGTCAATCCTTCCCAGGATGTAAAAGCAAGCCCTGTAATGTGAATTATATTTTCAATCAGGTGCTTACATTTCCAGGTGTACCCTCCAGTAATGTACAAACCAGAACTTTGCAGGAACTCAGAGCATTGTAAACTTGTACACAATTGTGCTCCAGAAGAGCATAAAAGGGGCTGTGTTGTGATCTTCGCTTACTGGGACTAACGGGAACAAAAACACTGCCTGTTTTACACTCAAGGTGAAATGCAACCGAGCTGAGTCTGATCACTGTAGGTTCCACAAAGTCAACTTTACCATGTTCTCCTGTGTGATAGCAGATTTTAGCATACCTCCTTAGCTGCTCAGGTTAGACATCAGTCTTCAAAAGGTGAGTAAATCTGAACAGATGAAAGGGTGGTGGTCACTCCATAGAGAAAGGAAGCAGTAAAGAAAAACAGCTTCTGAATGACAAAACCAGTATGGAGCACGTGGTCTTAGAGAATTAAACAAGTCAGAGCTGTTTGACTAAAACTCTCCAGATCCTGAGTCAGAACCAGTCTGACAGGTGCGCCCAAGTTTGACATTATTCAGTGTCATCTGGCTTTTTCCTTAGCAAATATCTTCTGTCTCCTGCTCCTACTGTGCTGCCTGCCCATTCCCATTCGCTGTTTTCCGTGTGGGCTCCCCTAGCCAGTCACCCCATTTCCTTCTTCTTGGGGTTTGCTCTTGCCACCCTTTCTGCAGCCCTCGCCTCCCGCTCTGTCCCTGTGTCCCCTCAGCCGTGTCCCTCAGCCGTGTCCCTCAGCCGTGTCCCCAGGCCTCTGTCCCAAGCGCGGGGAGGCCGCGGCCGGCGCAGAGGCCTGAGGGCAGGGCTGTGGGCACCCTCCGGGAGCCCTCACAACGAGCACGGCCCACAGAGCCCACAGGCTCCACGAGAAGCCAGGAATGAACCTGAATGCTTTGTTCCAGCAAATAGAGTTCACGGAGAAGCAGGCGAGGGAGAAGAGGAGCTTCATCCAACAAGGTTGGCTCCATGGGCACCATCCCGAGGGGCCTCCACATTCCCAGGGGATGAGTCCCACAGGGGTGTCCTGAGGGGACTCGTGCCAGGGAAAGCTCGCCAGCAGCCAGCATGGCTGGTTCTTGTCACCGGCACGTTTCTATAAGGATGTAACTTTTACAGACTGAGCACACGCTCTTACAGGTTTTTGTTGTCTTGCAGCTAAATGCGACATAAATAGAAGTTATGAAAAAATTAACCAAACAAAAGAAGAGCTGAGCGCTGCACAAATTAACTTAGAAACCAAGGTGAGCAGGCATATTTATAGTGTACATAATAATGAAATACGTTATGTTTACAAATATACGACCTATTCTTTCAAGAATAGATCCATAAGCACTTTTGAGGAGTGTGCTTCACCTGCTGAGTAGCACAGTGTGGAGGAAACCTGCACTGTGCCTTTCTGTAGTGAATAAAGTGTCCATCAACATCCTTCCTCCCACAAATCTCACCCTTCAGGCTGGCCCCTGGCTGTGTTCAGGGCAGGCTGACTCTTGGGGCACGGTGTGAGATATCCTGTTTTAACAGCCCTGCAACTTGTTACACCACTTTCCTCCAGTGTACAGAAGCCATCCCTTGGTTGCCCAATGACATTCATTAACAGCCTTTCACAGAAAATATATGGAAGCATTCCCTGTATTTACTTCACAGGATCTTGAGTCATATACCGAAGATCTTTCTGTGAGCTTACAATTAGGGCTTACAAGCCCTGAGTGTTTTTCTAGGGAGGCCAAAGACAGAGGGAAGTTTCTGAATCCATTTAGTGATTTTATTGCTCTTTCCATTTAATCAAACTGCAGATTTATTTTCAAATTAAGACACTGGTTTTGCAGATTTTGTCACCAATAACACCTGTGGTTGCAAATTATTTAAAAATCCATTTTCTTGTGTCTGAAAATTAAGTCTAAATACCTTCCCCTGTGCTCTTAAGTATCTGTGCTGACAGAATGTGTATTCACAACAGGAAGGCATGTGGAGCCTCCTTTGAAGTCAGAACTGTTGGATGCTATCATTTAAATAAATAGCTTCAAGAACCTTTGGGAGATTGCCTCATCTAGTTGTGAAAATAAATGTTTGGGGGATGATTTTCATCCTTCCTAAAACTGTCTCTTCTGCTTTTTGTAAAGGACTATTATATACATATATATATAATATATATATGTAATATCAGTATTACTGAGAAGGGATCAGAATAGAACTCATTCAAACATATTTCCTGGCTGCAAATTGAGACTATAATCATGCAGGCCGTTATTCAGACACTCACATTTATGCATGCCACAATCTCAGAGTCCAAAGGTGCTTTAAAATAGTAACTTATTTATCCAACACAGATTATATTTGGATGTTGCTTGATAGGTGAAGTCCTCAGTAGTCTTACTCATAAATTTATTTATGAACATCAAAATTTTATGTTTATACTACTAATTTGTTATTGATGCATTGTGATTTATAATCAAGGTTTATGTGGTAGGTACAGAAGAGTAGAGTCTCTCTCCCAAGAGTAGAGCCATTATTGTAAGTGACTAATGGGAAGAGCTGAAGAACTATTCCTAATTAAATTTTATGTGCTTTACTGACCTGTATTAATAATATTCTCACTGATGTCCACAAAAATACATTTTACTTGCTTGCCTGGTCTGACGTTGATTCATTTATAGATAGGAAATGATACAGAAAACTAGTGGAATGGAAAAATGCATTTCAATCAGACTGTATTTAGATTTAAAGATTTTATAGCTATTGACATTATTTAAAGTAATTTATTTTTCAATACAGGAATTAGGTTTACATATGTCTGCAACAGTTCATGTAATTCAAATAATATTAAATAATGCTGTTCAGCTAATGCTGTTCAATTTTTCCCACACCAAATAACTGCAGTTCTTTATAAGCACACATATCCAACCACGTGCATGCACAGTAGCTGATGCCTGACCAAGATGATGATACTGAGTTCAGAAGTTTTTTGACATCTATTTCACAGACACTGCCTGTGGTCAATCAAAGAGTCCTAGGAAATGCAATTTTTCCCTCTCTTCTGTAAAACCTGGTAGCATGTAATTAGAACCCGAATTATAGCATTTTGCTGTTTGTAGCTCAATGATTTCTTTAAAAAAATTGGTTGTAAATGCATAGATGAATTTGGCATCTTACAGATGGAGAAGCTACACTGAAGCTTGTTATGTCCAGTATTACAAATAAAGTGGTGTAAGACCATCTACTCTCTTTGAATTAATATGTAAAATAAATTCTGAGGCAAGCATGTCCTGCACACTTAGCACACTGGACATACCAGGGATGAGGAAAAAATCTAGTCCTTTCCACCTCTCACATTCTAGTCTTTGGGCATTTCACTCCTCTGACCTCCTATTTTGATCAGATGCACTTCATCTGTGCCCTCTCCACAATCATGTGCATTATTTAACTTTAAAATCTTTTCATTTTTACCACTGTAATACCACTCTTACTTGGTCTTTTCTGCTTCTACACACACAAACACTCATGTGTCAGCCTATTCTATTTACTTCCTGACACTTCCCCTCTGCCTTTACTGTCTGTGGGCAAATCTAACTTTACACTCCCTACTCATTGCTCACAGAGAGTCAAGAGAACTTGACACTCCATCAAAAGAATGATTCTCATCCTTTAAGACTCTGCAACACTTAGCTGTTTCCTATTTATTATTGTTATAGTTTAGCCCACCGTGGATCTGTACTTAGGTTAGAGGATGATACAGTAAATGTGCTGGAAAAATGAGAAGTCTTCAGCAAATTTTGAAAATGCAATGGTTGAACAGCATACCCTCATATCAGATAAACAGATGGTTAAAATTAATAAAACTCCAAATAAACCTGTGTGCAAAATTGAAATTTAGGGCTTGGGGGGTTTATGAGCAAACCGTCCATAAACAATGGGCTAATTCCCATTACCCTTCCTTAGCTAAAAATCCCAGAAATTGTGCTCAGAAAAATATCCCGCCCTCCTTTGCCTATTCCATAGTAGCATTGCAGAGTGGGTGACATGTACAGCCATTCAGTCAAAACCAGGATGCTGGACCCCTGTCCCTCTGATACTGTTCTGGTACTAGTGTCTCGTTTGGTTCGTGATGAGCTTTACACAATAAGATGGAGAACGGAGGATTATGTTGGGGAAAGGATCCCATGTGGTCAATATTTTTCCTGGTTTTACCTGGAAAAAATTCTCCTAAACCTAGCAGACTTTAAAATGCCATTTTAGATAGACAGAGCACCACTAAATGAGTCTTTTAAAGAAAGGAGACTTTTCAAAAGCTTGGTAATATACTGAAAGGTTATTGAGGGAAAAAAAGAGCTGTTATGCTTTTGTTAGTCCAGCAGCTGTGCCAGCTCTTTTTAAACTGGACCAAGATCCTTGTGTACAATTTCAGAGGATACGAAACAATAAAACAATAACCTTACTTTATTTTTGTCTTTCCTTTTGAAAGGTTCATCATCTCTCTGTAAAGCAGTTCCACTTAGAAATTCTGAAGAAACGTGAAAACAGCTTAGAAAAACAAAAAGCTGAACTTATTAATCAAAGAACCAGTCTTCTTAAAATCTTGGTATGTTTCCAGCTGTGTTATTCACACAGCTCTTTTCTATTGCACAACAGCAATCAGCTTTAAAATTTGAAGATCTGGAAAAACGAATGTTTTAAATCAGGATTTTTTTTTTTTTTATTTTGGCATCTGTAACAATGGAAATGTAGATAAATTCTCACATTTAATTTAAACTGTGATCTAAGGTAGTGTATGCTGCATTTTATCTCCAAAGCTGATTTTATATTCTTGGCTTCATTTTCTAATGTTTGCTGTTGTATGACTGAACTCCAATTCTGACAGATTATTTCCTTTGTAAAAGTAAACTAGGAAAGCCTCGCCTTAAATTGGATTGCCTCATCCACAGTAAAAAATATTGAAAAGGATCAAAGGAAAAACCCAGGGAGGCCCACACCACATTTTAGCAAATGTGGACAGTTTAGCAATCCTGACACAGCACACAATCTCTTTGATGCCAGGCACACCTCACCACCTCTTCAAAGGTAGCTACTTAGGACAAGTTTTTCAGTTCTCTCAGATGCTAACCTGAATATTGCCTTCCTCTTACTTTGTTGAGGCTTCTTGGATCTGTACATATGAAGAAATGCCACAGAGGAGCAGTCTTTTCTGCATATGTATTTGCCCTTTAAATCAGCAGAGCTAAATTTTAAACATTCAGTACAAATGACCAGTATTTAACCTGTATCTTTAGGCAGATATCTTTTTAACTATATTTCTGCAGCACTCAAAGTATTCCCAGTACATGTGTGAAGTTTGATATATAGGTTATAATTTCTTTTTTCCTGTATATAGGGTTTATTTCATTTTACATAATTTAGCAATCAATTAAGATTTCTTGGAAGGAATTTAATATAACCTTTCTCTTTTGAGTATTTTTTTCCCATAAAATTAAACTATGATTTTCTATCAATGATAGCTTTCTTGGTAGTTATTAAGGGAGTTAAAGTAAGTCTGCATTCTGCAGACGATTAAACAACACTTTTATTTTGTTTAATAACAAACTAAAAAGAAAGAACTGCCATACTATGCTATTGACTTTAAACAGAATTTTCTAATTTCAATAAGAGAGTTGAACTGAAAAGCTGCTGGTTCAAGTCTGTAACATAATGTAGTGATTTTTTAAATGCTGTATTATCAAGAATAGACCATTTTTGCAGAAAAAAAGGTTTAAAACAACAGGCATAATGACAGAGCTGTAGACCATTTTCATGTTCTTATAAGAAAAAGTACTTTTCTTTACTTTTACACTTATTTACTTTATTTAATTTTTGTTTATTTATTTACTTTTCTACTACAAATTTAAGGATAAAAAACAACAGTGTGTTTCAGTCTGCCTAGCTTAACAAAGACTTTAATTTTTTTTTCACCTGAACGTTCGATCTTCCCTTTCTTTTTTTCAGGCAGATGCAAAGAGGAAAATTACTGAAGAGGAAGATAATTTTACCAGAGAAGTAACAGAGTTTAACAATGAATATGGACTAACAAGTAATAGAGATTTTCTTATTAAAAAAAAAGTCAAGACTGAAATAAATGATTTAGACAATGAGGCAGCTCTGTTGAAAAATGGTAAGTCTTATATTAAACCAGTTTATCTTGGATTAATACAAATCTATAAAATATAGCTGTGCAAACCAGTAATTTTAATTCCATTCCCCTGCTGCCTGGAGCTTCCTTTTAGCACTGAACTGAAAGAGTGGGGTCTGACATACCCAGCATAATTAAAGGCTCCTCTGTTCCCTATATTCTTCAACCTTTCTGGTGTGAGCACTGTGAGGAGAAGAAGCCGACCTGTAGAAGCGGCTCCCAATGTCTAATTCAGCCAGCACAGAGCTCACAGACACGCAGTGACTGAATTAGGTTTAGAATCACCTGTGGTTGAGCTCTGTACATTTCCTTAGCTTCAAAGGAATTGTATGCAAAAATGTCCTGTAGGATTGGTCCTTTACTGCCACAGTGCAGCTTGATTTTCAGTTAAGGTACAGAGTATGAGATCTCTCAGAGCACAGGGTCACACTGCAGAGCAGTCCTTCCGCGAGGAAATCGGGGTCGTCATGGATCACTGGCTGAACATGAGTCAAGGACATCAGAATGCCAACACCACACTGAGACACAAACAGAATTATGACCTCTAAGACATGAAAATAATTCCTCACTCTATTTGGGGTAGTTAAACTCTGAGCTGGAGTACTGTGCATCTCGTTTTGATCTTAAACTTCAAAAAAAAAAATTTGGACCAGCTGGAGAGAATCCACGTAGGACCAGTGAGAGTGATCAGAGTTCTGGAGCACATGAGAAGGAAGAAAATGAAAGAATTGTGACTATTTAAGCTATTAGGGAAAAGACTAATGAAAGATGGATCTCAATCTTCAAATTGATAAAGTGTCATGTAGAAAGGAAATGAATATATTCTCTATACCTATAGTGAACTGAATAAAATGTAGCAAGAATAGAGCACAATAAGGGAGAGTCTGACTGACAGCTTAGGAATCTTTGTAAGAACAGTGGACAACTGAAGCACTTTGCCTTAGAAGATGCCATTACCAAAGGAATTAGGAGTGTCCACTACCAAAGGTCTTCAAAAAAAGGTCAAACCAGCATTTGTCAGAAATGACAGAGGTACAGCTGATCCTGCCTTCAGGAGAAGAATTCAGTAGATGACCCCTCAAAGTTCATTCCAGCCTCATCATTTTTTCAAGCAACAGCCCTCTCAGTTCTCCATATCTGCTATAAAGTTACTGAAAAAGGACTATCCATTCGAGTTTGCATGTGGTAGTACCTTCTTTCTTGTTCCCTGTGGCTAATCTACAACTGAAAAGCCTGTATTTGGTGTCAAGTGCTACTTTTAGCATTTAATTTTTACATATTCAGGCAGAGCTGGGCAGTTAAACGATCAGTAGTACCTGAAAGGTGACTGAAGTTCTCCAAGTTCAGTTGCCATCTCGATTCCATCCTTTAATGGCACATTTCTTGATGTACCACTTGTCTGTCTTTTTGTCTGCTTCCCTCCTGGGCACACTGACAACTCTGAAGTGAAAAGTTTAAGCAACTCATAACAAGGAAACTATGTGAGGTCCTCCAGCTGTTAGAAAAACAATCACAATTAATTCCAGATGTTGTCTAATAGCAAGGTTCAAATATATATAACACTAAACAAACTAAGAAGGGGTTTTTTTCAGTCTTGCTGAGAAGTGTCTGTTCTCCACCTATTCAATCAGTCATCTTCCTTTCTTTATAGCTGAAGTAACTCTAAAGGAAAACATTCTTTTTATGCCCAGTCGACAAAATATGTTGAACAGCTCAATAACACTAAAAAAATAATTTTCTTTCATAGCTATGAATACATTATATGACATATAATTTCCTGTGAACTGTGTTTTATATGAATTGTTTTAGTTTATTTTGGTTTTATATTTAAGGTTCTTTTGACTAGCTGAAGATTGGTAGAAGTAGTTAAGAATATTTAAGATTGTATCATGAATGCTAAACTGCAATGCATTTTAATTTAAAATGAATTTTTTTCTTAGAAATGGACTCAATGGAACATAAAAATGTTCAGTTAAATGCACTCCAGCTGCAGAAGAATGAATTAAAGCAGGATTTATTTACTCTCCAAAGTGAGCTCAAAGGTGTGCCTGATAACTACTTGTTATGATAATTATTTCTGGCTTGACAAATGCTTTTGAAAAATGTTTTCTGTCAGTTTTCTTTTCTCAAGAGAAAGGAATCATATCAACAATACTTTAATTTATTTTTACAATATGTAATACATGATTTTTAAACATGGTTATAACAAATACTATGGATTTCAATGAGATTTATTTGAAATGCCATTGATACTGAGCTCCAGAGATCTACTGAATCATGAGCTGTAAATATGAAAGCAAGTGTTACTTTTGCTGATAGGTCTCATACTTAAATGGAGAATTCAATGTTTGAAAGAACTTAAAATCAACATAAATATTGTTTAAAATCTTCTGTGTCAAAGGTGATCACAGCAATAGGGAGTATTGTGAAATCTGGATTAAAATAATGTAATCTAGAGGGTTTAGTGTCTTTTTTTACAGATACCTAAGTAACATGTCAGAGTAAGTGCTAAGAAAAGCACTAAATATGGTCCTAAATTGTTTGGGAAAAGGAGTGAAATTTTCTAGATTGCAAAATGTGATTACAATAATAATAAAATAATTCATTTTCTTTATTTAGATGCCTTTACCCTTCAAAAGAGTTTCATGAAGAAATATTAGAAAATATAAATTTAGAATATGTAGAAGGTCTTTGAATATGAATGATTAGTATATATTTATAGGGTAATTCTGATTTCATGTTTAGACCTTGAGAAAGTAATCAGGGAGGCTGAAAGAATGACAAAAGATTTAGAAGCAGAAAAAGTCCGAGTCACTGAAAAACCTCAGACTGATCCTGAATGTTTAAGGTAAGAGCCTCATGTTAATTAATTCTTAATTTTAGGACTGTAACTGCAGTCCAGTCCTGGTGGCAATGACTATTTTACCCTTCACGTGCAGTATTCCTTCTGAAATCAGAAGAACCATTCATTTTTTATTAGACAACCCCAATTCCTGTTTTTTATTACAGCACTTCGCCCTCACATACATACTCCAATGAAGTAAAAACTGGAAGTGTTTGCAGGGATGCCAGTCAAACTGGGAGGGAGAACAAAACGCTGCTGCCTGGATGGAAGACCAGTTCCTGAGGTCTTGTAAAAATGGTGGTGGTGCACGAAGTATTGATGAACTACCCAGTGCTAAACTTATTTCTGCTGCCTGGCTGTGCAGAGCCTGGTTGCAATGCAATGGGCTGGTCACCTCCTTGGGTAGCTAGGGCCTCTGCTGGAGCAATTAAATGTAGATTTGCTTTCTCTATAATCTCTGCTATCAGTTCTAGTTTGCCTTCTAATTAAGCTGGTTTAGAACAAAATTTTGAAAACTTAACCAAGACAGAAGTGAAGACCTTGCACAGTCTTCATTGACAGTGAAGATTTCTTCTCAGGAAATGAGTAGTAACAATTCTTTTCTTGTCAGCGTGCTTAAGTGAAACATTAAGTTTTCCCTTTACAGAAAATAATGTAATATTTTTTTTTAAAGAAACCTCCCAATGCAGAAAGCTCCATATCACAGAACTGACCTTCTTTTTCCTATTTTATGATGTTCCAGATGAAAGTGCCTGGGAATATTTAAAAATATTTAATAGACAATGCAAAGGAACTCCTCCTGATAAAGCTAGTCCAAAAGATTCTCTAACAGAAATTAAGGACAATGCAACTTATATTACCATCACAGGTTTTTTTCCTATATGTTCCTAAGCTTTTGACAAAAATAAATAAATATAGTGGGGATTTTTTTGTCTGAAAACTTTCAATGGAAAGTTATAAATTTGCAGAGAACTCTGAGCAATTTTCTGAAAGATGATTTGGTAATGACCCATTTTTTGCTGAATATAGGTTTTTGAAAGAAAATGATATATCAGCCCTATTACTAACTCTCTTCAACCTCTTACATGGTGTTGAGACATGGCCAAAATCCCCTCAGCATAAAAATTAATTAGCTCACAATACTGCATACAGTAGCAAAAAATTTGCATTCAACATATACATAGAAGACACAGTGTAAATAATAATAGCAGTAACGATTCTCCAGGACAGCACCTTATAACTCACTCGTTTACATTATTCATTCAGTCGTGATATATTAAGGTTTGTGATACACGAGGTTGTCAGCTTCCTTCCAAACAACATACTTCCCTTGGAATAGTTTACTGCCATGATGCCACTGAATACCCAAATTTGTGTAATTAGTTTTCTATAATAGGTTTCCTGTGTGTAAGGTACAGAAGTAGCCAACATTATCATACTTTTAATCCCCAGCTCTGCCACTAATATCCTAGGGATCAATTAAATCCGTGTGTGTCTGTCTTTCTATGCAGTGAAATTAACTCACAGCTCTGCAGAATGACACTTTGGTTTTCTCTGGGTGGAACACTGGATTAAACATATTAAATTCTATTAACTGCAAAATCAGCAAGTGTCATTTACAACCAAAGCAAGAAGGATGATGAGATTTTCTTATTTCATGAAATAGGTCCTTTTATGGTCAAGATAAGCTAACATTATTTGATAATTGCATGTAGTGCAAAATATAAAGTGCTCCTACTGCTTATTACCACTATCACAAAATGCAAGCCCTTCTTGAAATCTAGTATTATATTGAATACATTTTCTTAAAATTGAAACATTTTTCATTTCAGATACTGGGAAGAAATTTAGGACAGATTTGCCTAAATCATATTTTTATCTTGCACTTGCTTTTGATCAGAAAAGCTCAATGCTTTATAGAGAGAGATAGCCCTGAAAAAGTTAGCTCAGATGCCAGAAGCAACAGAGCTACTTTATTTCCATGTCAGGACTATTAGATTGTGCTTTTCAGTAGAGCCAAGCAGGCAATCCTCATTTGTCGACCTCTCTATGTAACTGCTGGGCTCTTTAGAAGCACCCCAAGCCTTATCAGACTCATACAACTCTAGCAGTTGTTCGGGGTTTTTTTCAGTTTAACAAAGCCTAGTCATCACTTCTTGGTTTGGAGGACTGAATTAAGAGAATGAAAGGGGATTTAAAGTATTACACACTCTAAATAGTGCAGTATGTAAATAGTCCCCTGGAAGGTATCTGATCACTCTCCAGTACCTCCATATTATCAAGAGGATGGAGCCAGGATCTGCACAGCGCTGCACAGTAGGAGAACAAAATGCAAAAAGCAGAATTTGAAGCAAGAGGATTTAGAGTGAATTTAAGGAAAAAGCATTTTTATCATGAGGAGGCACAGGTTGCTCAGAGATGTTGCATAGCTTTCATCCTTGAAGGTTCTCCTTTTCGAGATAAGATATACACAAGTATATGAGTGTAACAGGAGTCAATTTTGGTCATATTAAAATCAATGTGGTTGAACCTTCTGTGTTTGAGACACAACCCTTTTCTAGCCTAACAAGATCAGGATTTTTATCCCCATGCAGAGTTTATTGCAAGAATAGAATTCTAGCTTTCACTGAAAATTGTTTTTATTATACATAAAGATGATAATATTTTGACACAAGTAATGTAGCTCAAAAATACATTTTTTTTTTCCATGAAATAAGCACAAAATCTGATTTTTTTTTTTTTGCAGAACTGGAAACCACACCACTCTTTAAGTGGTAAAAATACCTTTTTTTTTTATGCTTCCTTAGAACAAATGTAAGAGACAGTCAGCATCAATAACCTGATATATGTAGCTCCCAGATCACCCTGCAAGTCTGTTACTGTATCACATCCCTAGTCCCAGCTTAAAAATCAATATCAAAAGTAGCTGGCAAGGCAAGAATCTTCATTGCAATTAAGTATATATCTAAAAGTAAATTGTGTTTCAGCTGAAGAGTGTAGCCAGCTAATTCACATTATAGCAATTCATCTTTGATCTGAGAAAAATGCCCTATACCACGTCTGGAGTTTCATAAAATTCCTCTCAAATCCATCAAAGAATTACAAAGGGTCATGAGAAGCACACACCGGTATTTCCAGCAGCTGTTGGGGCTGCAGTCAGATGCTTGTTCTGATACACATTGGATGCAGAAAAAAGCCAACCAGAATTGGGATGTTGAGCACAGATGTAGTTAGCAGGCACCTTGGAAAATGCAAGTCTCAAGATACAGGTGCATAATTCAGAGAAATTTTCGAGAAAAGAGTCCTTTTTTTTCCCCCCAAAGAGAGCTGCAATTAAGATCAAAAGCCTTGTTTTAATCACCTGCTCTGCCAATGCCATCCTCAAATACAAAACAGCAGGAAAGAACTTTGGCATCAGCTCTCTGGAATCCCATTTCCCTAGCAGGTAGCAAGTAACATCACTTAAGTGGAGCAATGCAGGAGTCAAACAGACTAACTGATACCAGTAAATTCCTAACTATGTCATTTCACTGTTATAGTCGTTGTAATTACTGTATTAATTATTTATCCTCTTTCACATTTTAATTTTAAATTTTTGTGTTGCCTTAAGTAAAACAGCCTAGAAATAATTTTAATTGAAGTTCATTTAGACTAAAACCAGAGCATTTCTACCTAAAATAGATATTTTTCAACCTATTTAAAAGGTAGAATAAGGATAAAACACTTCTTTGAAACCTGAATTTCTCTTCTACTTCAGAAAAGTAGTAGAAAGGAAATGCATGAAATCTGCTTACTTTGTAAATAAGCTTTGTATACTTGTCTAAATCCTAAAAATGTAGCATTCCTTCTTATTCTTCATAATCCAGAAAAAGAAACTCCATTACCAAAATTAGGAAGGAAAAAGTAATTTTTTTCTTTCAAGCAAATCGTACAGGAAATATATTCCTTAGAGCTCAACAAATTGTCCATGCAAACAACAGACTGCCTAAGCCCCATGCATGCTTCTGGTGGGTTAAATTTTGTTTTTTTTGCAATTTAATTTGATGTTAAATTTTATAATCAGAAAATATCAGTCTCTGGAGCAATATATGTGGTTCAAAATGAGTTTTTCAATGGCAATCTCCTCATTGATTTTTCGAGCTTTTCTTTTTAATAGCAGTGCCTAGTGGAACTATTATAGCTTGAATTATGTTAAAATAGCTTTCCATTATGAATTGCAGTATGGATTTACAAAAAGTAGATCAAATCTGACTAATGATGCCTTTCTTTGATAAGACAACAGATAGGTTAGACAAAGAAAATTCCAATGCCGTCCATCTAGACATTATTAAAGTATTTGATGTTATCCCACATGGAAAAATACTAGTTAACCTAGGGAAGACATATTAAAAAATTAAGTAAAGAAATGACTAATAGTAACAACAGTAATAGGTCTGCAATTAAAAATTCTGGGACTCAAGGTAACAACAGTCACAGCTGGTCTTGCTTAATGTTTTAAGTAACTACTTTAGAATAGAAGGTGTTTTAAGACTTCTTTAAGACTGAAGACACTTTAAAAGTGTCTTCATTAACAAACTCTACACCTTGCAGAAGAGTCACTAAAGAGGAGGAATGTAATTATATGCAGTGTAAGTTTATCTACTTGTATGCAATTAAGGATTTCAATAACAGGTACCTGGAAGCAGAGAGGTCTGAGCCTACTATGTGAGCAAAATACAGCTATAAACATCAAAAGAAAATATGGCTGTGGATGAGATAAAAGCAAGAGTTATTTCCAACAAAAAAACAGGAGGGTGTAAGAATACTTTGTACAAATCTCTCACCTACTTGTCAAAAAAGATGCATTCAACCTGAAAGCTGAGCAGAGCGTGGAGAGCCCGTAAAGCAGAATGAAACAAGGACAGTTCTAAATCCTTTTTAGCTCTGAGAATATTATACACATGAAGAAAGCAGTACATAATAGAGGTACTAATTTCAGCAACAGGGTAGTCATATTAACGTACCCAGATTAAGATGTAATTTTCTCTGTCCAATAAAAAAATCAAGATAATTGAACTAGAAGAACCATTGACCCCTATTTACTTTCCCTGCCTTTCAATAGGAATCTTATTGACCCCTAGAAACACATTTCATTTCACATCTCACATTCATGCTTGTTTATTTTTTCTTTCCTATGTAGCTCATTCTTACAGTTCCTATGAAAATTAGTCCATACAACTTTGGTTTGCTGTCTGCACAAAAGCAAATCTCATCATAGATGTGCAATTTAATTTTGTGTACCTTAACCTTTCCATGTTTATTCACCTATTATTATATATTCCTTAAAGATGTCTTGTGATGTTTTATTTGGCAATTACCACCACACTTTTCAAGATCTCTAACTACTCTTATAAATAGTTGCCTGGCAGCATTCACAAAATTCAAGCTTTAATCAATGATGACTATGTATTTTACATTTAACATTTTATCCAGGACAGCAAAAGCAAAAATTTTCTTATTTTACTTAAGGCAACTCCATTTCTTTTAATTTACATTTAATTTCCATTGTTATGTTGTCTAATACCTTCTTTGTGTTCATGTTTCGTCTTCGTGCTAGAATTCTTTATTACTATTAGATCACTTGCTTAATTTTTATTATCCTTCTGCTCCATCAAGCACAGACTTTTATATTTAATTGTGTAACTCAAGTACTTGACTTTACATTTTGGGATACTCAATTCCATTTAGGACTTGTTTTCCCTCTTCCTCAATCAATTGGTAATAGCCTGAAATTTATTGACCTCTTCAGCTGTATCAATAGCATATTCTGTTTAGTAGTGTCAGCAAATTGTAAATACCAGCAAAATCTTGCTCTCACTGTAGAAACATACACATTCATTTAATCCCAGTACTGAACTGAGAGAGAATTACCTCAATGTCTTACCTCTACTTGAGCTTGAGACAATAAACTAAAGCCTTCAGTACTTTTCTTCAGTCCCAATAAAGTCTTAAAACCTTGATAAATGTATCTCCTGATGTTTATGATGAAATCCAAGAAAATCAAGATATGTACTCTCAAGTTATATATAACTTCTCAAGGAATTTCATTTTGTACCATGAATTCTATGCCCTGTATATCAATGCCAAGCAATTCTGTTTTATAATACACTACAATGTTTTCCCTCAAATTTATGATTAAAAAATAAAATGGTGGTCATAAACAAAGCAAAGAGAAAAAGGAGAATACAGAAAAAAATTTCTACTTGTGTCAGCAAAACATAACTAAGAGACAGTCTGCTCCTTCTGCAACTCCAACAACAACTAGGTAGGGTCTTTCACCCCCACTAGAAAAAAAAATACTCTAAAATCACATATTAACTCTACCTTCTACAGAAATAATTTCTCCTTTGAGACCTCTTTACATAAAATTATTCTTGGAATGCAAGTTTTGGATACTGAAGTCTTGATCCAGTAATTTGAATCTATGGATGATTTTCAGAGAGACCTGTTTGACAATGACATTATTTTCTTCACAGTCCAATTTATAATACCAGCATGTATTGATTTCAAATTATTTTTCCTCTTTGCCATGTGCATATAGAGCTGAAATTCAAGAAGAACATGTATCAACCACAAATGCCAATGACATTTAATAGCTGGGCTCATTTCAAAGCTGCAAAAATCAATCATCTTCAGTGATCTCCTCCTTCTTCATCTCTGTCACTTCTAGCATTCAAGACTAATGGAAAATGGGCCATTGATAGCAGAGCTCAGTCTAGGACAAGATAGCATCCAAAAAATGCTGGTGCTGTTGTCCCACCTGCTTGGTTTAAGGCTAGGTTTAGCTATTGCAAACATGGCATTTCAGCTCCAGCTGTTCATTAGAGCCTGTGATGCTGTAACTTGCCAAGACACTGTTAGTCCAGGGCGATGACTTATTTTGAAGCTATATTTTATCATCACCAAAGAGAACAAAATGCTAAAAATAAAACAAAACCAAAGGACATGGGGAGCCAAATGCTAATGTGATTTTTCAGATTATTTTTCTTAAGAGATCTGGCTTTTTTCATAGTCATAAAAAGGGTATAATTGTCAAATTAATCCTCGTTCTAGCAAAAGTTACATCTTTTTCCATTTTCAAAGGTGACAGAAAACCTGCCTTCCATCTAGACAGTATAGTTTCATGAATAATTGGTTTGCACATTCAATCTGATAGTGGAAAGATGAATATGAATATCCTGCTTATCTTAAATGTAAAATGAAAAAACTAAATCTGCTTTCAGGTTAAACATTTTTTTTTAATAGTTCCATTGTCTCACATTCCTTCTGGTAAAACTTCATCATTTATTCAGTAACTCAGGCGTCTCCAATGCATTAATTTTGTAGACTGTAACCTAACAGACAGCTCTTATTTTGTGAGTATAATATTCCTGGCACATACTGTAATTATCTGGCTTCTAAATAAGAAAGAAGTAAGACCTGAAAGCAGAATCAATTGATTAATGTAAGAATTAAACACCACATTTGAATGAATGTCTTTTATCATCTCTACCTGATGCTATGTAAGGAATTGTGCTGTCACTACATTTAAAAGTTTTATAAAATATTTGAAATAAAATTTTAGAATCCATACACTAAGTGTTAATTTCAAAGCACATCATCAATAGAAATTAATTCACAATCCCAAGCCACAGATAAGCAACTCCTACTGCTTATCTTCTGGTTGTTCTATCCTTAGTGTAGACCTAGCATGGACTGGTATCATTCTGAGCTAGCAAGTAGAAAACAGGCTGTGCATCAGTTTTGCCATGTGAAAGACAATGAGAGAGCATTTTCTCTGAGATCAACAGACTCTGTCTTTTCCTAAAGTAAATTAGGCAAAGTAGGGCTTTTGTTTGTCTCAAGCAAATTGGGGTTCTAATATCACACTAACAGAACACAGAGAGAAAAAATGCAGAGACAGGGCAATGAAGTTAAGCAGCTTTAATCAAGATCATAAGCTGATCTTAGACCTTGAAGTGAACTTCTCTCAGTGAAATGTACTGAAAACTTACAATGTACTACAGTGCAGTGAAAATTTCATTTCTTAAAACATAGTTCAAAATTTCCTTATATTCGATACTTATATGTGTTATGAGAAATATTTCTGAAAGAAGGGGCATTTACTCCTTTATAATGTAAGCACACAGAGCTCATGCTTTTTCCATATTGATGGTAAGATATTTGCATTTTCCAAAGGAACAGCAAAATCAACTTCCAGTCCAGTCTTATTCTGTTATTCTAAAGCCACACCGTGACTAAGCTATTCCTCTATTTAAAGATATACCTTTTATTTTTAATAAAGCCATTTTCTTGTCTAGAAAACCAACTCTAGGACTGCTAAAGAGGTGCATCATCTGTATAATAAAGTCAAATAATTTATTGTCTATTACAGTATATAAAAGCAAAAGTAGTTGCTAACTTCTGTTTCAGCTTCAGAAGAAACAAGGCCCTGCTTTGATGCATTGGTTTAGCTATTTAATGACAAGCAGAATATTTTCAGTCTGTTTGTATGTTCCAGAATATTCAGATTGTTTCCTGAAATTGTATTAAGGATAAACAACTTTATCTTTGTCATTATGCTTTTCTTATGACAGCCATGGAAAGACTCAGTATAATCTCATCACCTTGTATTTATCAGACTACTGAAAGCTCTGGCATAGATTTCTCTGGGCCTACCAAGTATTAATTTAAACCACTACAGTCATGGATGTGCAGAGTTTAGGTATCTCCTTTTAGCAGGAATAAACGATATTTTGAATGGAGAAATATCTATATTAAAAGTAATCCTTATTGTAGAAAAGTTGGAGAACTCCTGGCTGAGACTATTGGGAAGCAGTAAGTGCTGAAGAATAGTGGGAGCAGTGGGGAGAGAACAGGAACAACAGCTGTGGAGTCTGTGGAGGGGTATGGAGCAATGCTGGCACGAGGTCAGGCAGAGCACCCATCTAATCCAACGTTCTGTCTCCAGCAGAGGCTGCAAGATGACACCCAGGAAAAATAACAGTAACATATGGTACTTTCCAAGTATCACCATTCCAATTCACATTTAAATAAGGAAAATGATGACTAATGAGACCGTATATCTTTCACAGTTTATGGAAACAGCCCAGCCCAGAAATTTGTCTAACTAGCAAACTTAAATCCTGACCAGGAAAGTAGATCAATGAGGCTTTTCTCCCACAAGTCAAATGCACTGTTGGGACCGAAACTGAAAAAATAGTTACCCAGCAACAATTCTCTGACCTGAAAATTTATTTGGTTTTGAACACAGACTTAAGAAAGAGCTGGAAAAGTGCAAAGATGATAGCTGGGAAAGTGTCTGTGAGACTCTTCAGACAGAAATTGAAATTCTGCAAATGGTATGCCGTTTTCATTATAGATTTCAAGTGTTTGATAATTTGAGTTTTAAACATGTCCTTTAGGATGATTAGCAGTGGTTTTAGATAAGCAGTTTTTTATACTGTGTACACACCTGAACATCCTCTCATTGCAGACACACTCCTATATTCATTTGTTTTAGCTTATTTCCAAATGTCCAGGAATATAATTGCTACAGAAAAGCACAAAGAAGAATTTAAAGTTATATTTTTAGCACAAGAAAGATGTACTGGGGGAGACAAATATAAAACATCAGTTTATTGAAAGCTGCAAAAGATTATGCATTTAGGAGCTAAATTAACCTTTACCTCTAGCTGCCAGTTAAATGGAAGATGGGAGTATGGAGAAATAGGATAATAATAACATCCTTTCATCTAGTATTTTATTTTGTCCACTCACAAATTTCTTACAAAAACTTAATAAAACTTGTTTTTCTCTAAATGTCAATCCTAACTTCCAATTTCTTGATTGTCAGTCTGTGTCACAATACAAAGAGAAAAAATATTTTGAAGTCCCATTTGGGAAACAAAGAAGTTTTAAAGGTTCATTTCAGAGCCCTGATTGAGCTGTACGAAGACACAGCTGCCGCTACCATCAAGCAGAATGACAATCCTGAGAAATTTGCATTACTCACCCTTATACTCAGTTTCAAGTTTCTGTTGAAGTAATGTAATTTACTTGTATTTTATTTGGGTTTTTTTCATTAGTTTTTTCAGAAAGAAAAATAAAAGAGGTCAATGTTTAAAAATTTCTCTGTCAAAAACATACTAAACTCATAAGATTTCATTTCCTACAATTCCATTCTTTCTCTTTTCCAGAATTTATCGCAAAAGAAGTCTTCAGGGAAGTGAATATGTGGCATATGATATGGAGTGTCATAGAAGCAAGTCTGAGAATTTTTAAATTGTTTTACTCAGGTTCCATCAGATTTGCTTCTATTTTTTGTTTGATTAAATCACAGTTTGTATCTGCCTTTACTTTTCATTACAATAAAATTTTATTCATTTAGAAGTGAGGGGAGGTTTGCGTTTTATTTTCAAGTTCAACAGCTGTCCCTCTATAGGTTCCTCCTTGTGGCCCATGGATCACAGTACACGGTAAACTACACAGAAAGAGCCATTCCTACATTACTAGCTCTTTTCTACACTACTAGCTCTATTCTTTATGTACTATTTTTCAAATGAATGGTCTCCTATTTTTAAAGGTAGTGACATGGTCTTATTTGAGAGGAAGTCTGCTATTACCATCAATAACTGTTAACAGGAGCTGTGACTATTGAGTGTATTCCTCGACAATGCAATTCTGTAATGAGTTCCCTGAAATAGCTCAGCTCCAGCAACACTGCTTGGCAGTCCAGAAAAGTTTCCAAATCTACTGATCTCTACGTGCCTCCGGTGGTGGTAAGCCACTCTATTACCTAGCACTTGCCTTCTGATAACACAAAAAATCTTTTCTCCCTCTCCCACAACCCACAAAATACTGGGTGCTAACTTCAGCACTCGAGAGCAAAGATAAAACTTTATGCTAAATGAAAAGCTCACATTTCTAGAGAGCTGGTGCAGAGTTTTGGTTGAATCAGAATCCCTATTCACTCAAGAGCACAGGACGTATAACTGTACCAGCAGTTCCCAACCCCACAGTGGGAACTGACTTTATCATTCAGGTGCTTACAGTAAAACCATGCAAGAGCATTCACTCTGCTCAGCTCAGTCCACTCTGTGGCCATTGTCTCATCACTTCCCACTGTGTATGCAAATATTTTCAATGCTTCCCTCCTGGGGGTGAGATGCATAATTGCTCTTCACGAGTTTTTCTACACCCAGAGCCCTCCAAGCTACAGTGAGTATCTGTCACGCATAAAACTGCAAAAGATATTTTATTAAGAAGAGAGGAATAAATCACTTTTGGAAGCTGACCAAATTCTGCCTTAGATGGAGAAAGTTTTTCCTCTTGGGACACAGCTGCAGTTTGAACTTTGGCTAGGTTTGATCTGCAGCACTGGTATCAAAGAGTCTTCTGATCCACTGGGTTAGCTAGCATAATTCCAAGTGGTTGGAATTATCATCCTTAATAACCAGTGCTGTTGGAGCTGACATCCTTGTAAGACTTTTTTTTTTGTCTCTTCCCTAAGAGAGATCCTCTTAGGATTGCCTCATTTTAAATAGTCCCTCTGACTTCTCTGAGCCTGTCTGACTTTTAGAGTCAGGCAACTGCTGCTTGTGGGTTTTGATCAAATCCAGGGTGTACTGCAAAATAATACAGTTACATATCAAAATGTCTACAGGCAGCTAAAGCAGTGCTATTCCTGAATTTAATTGATGAAACATAAATCTGGGATTTGCTAGAATGGCTAAGTTTATCTTGATCATTTTATTCATTTAAGGGAACTTGCTTATGTTAAGTGTATTTGGTAAAATAGGAAAAACTTCTTCTTAAACTTTGTGTTTGTCTATTTATAGTTGCTTTTATTTACAAGAATCCTTGAATTTCTTTTGAAATGGTCTCATATTTATACGGCTCTTTGGTCCATGTAGATTAAATATTCAGATAGGGCATAAACCAGAGCTCACTGGCTTACCTCAAATGTATATTTGATATTTTGGTGTAAGTGGAATGAGCAACAGCATCCAATAACTACCAATTAATAGTATAAATTAATGCCCTGTATCACCTGAAAAATCATCTGTGGGAAAAAAAATATATGGTAAGCTCTTTTGAGGGACTTCAGATTCCAGCAAAACAGTTGAAAGTTCAGTTTTGCCTGTTTGCATCTTTTTGTGTTGGGTGTGTGCATGAAAGTCTGTGAAAGTCTGACTTCTTGATTATTGTAGTAGAATTACAGCATAAATATAGCAACATTTGTAATAACCCAAATGGCTGAAGCTTTCAGAATCAATAGAAGAGAAAACCACAGGAATAAAGATCACCAAAAAAAAAAGCGAAGCAGAAATCAATACAAATCCTATTGGGCTAAACAAATCCCTCAACAGCTCTGGAAAAAAGTATGCCAGACTAACCCAGTTGTTGCAGGGTGAATGCAAGACATACTAATTTCTCCAAGTATAAAAACACATTTGTCACCCCTGGCTTAGGAGTAATGTAATTTTGGGCAAATACAGTGCTTCTGTTTTTAAGACTCAAACTAAAAATTAAACAAAAATTTGTGTTCTATGGCATTTTTTTTTAACTCTCAAACTGGGTATGAGGAATCTTTTAAATAATGAGTAAAAAAGAACCAAATCTTTTGTAATGTTTAATGAATACAAAAAGAAAAAAGATAAGAATTGCCAGGTTGCCATGAAAACACGCAAAGTTATTATGAACAAAGGAATTGTTTCAGAGATGACATAATAAAAATATATTTTTAAATGCAGGCTGTATATCATATGGATGTAGTTGTCCCTTTTTATGACCAAAAAAAAGATGAACTACAGACAAAGAAATACTTGAAAAAGTTAGTGACAAAGAGGAAGATAGTCCAAGCAAAATGTTACTATTCTAGAGGAGGGAAAAAAAGTCTTTGGGAAAACTAGCTGTGTTTCCATGTTGGACCTGGGAACAGTTACCTCTTAGGATCAATGGATAAAAAGTCTCTCATTTGTGAAGAGAGACAGAAATACTTTAGATTACTACCTCTACATATTAAGAGCTCTGACAAGCATCATGTCCTACCTCCTTCACAAAAGGCTTGTTAAATGCACTTTCACCTCCAGCTTCCAGTGGCACCACGGTGCCTCCCTGCTCCTGTGAGCACACGCCTGAGACACAGCTGGGCAGCCTGATTTTATCACCAAGTCACAGCTCCCAGCCGTGCTTTGTAAAAGGCCCTTCCCAGCCTAATGCAAACAGGTTACTGCAAAGGAAAATCCAGGATCCACTGGAAAAAGTAGAACAGGAAAATAATCAGGCCAGGCCATGGACATGAGACTGCTTGGAAAAAATCATTGGACTTTCAAAAATAGTTTCCCAGCCAGGGTGAGTAAGGACTGAGTACAGAGGCCCTAAGGAGAAGTCTGTTAAACCCTGAATCTACAACATCACAGCCTTAAGAGTTTGGAAGTATAGCAAGGACAAGTGGAGGTCAGGAGCCAAAGAAACTGGGATTCACAATGACAAAGTCATGGTCAGAGGCCATGCTGAGGAATAGAAGACTCAAGAACCCTCATTCCCAACAACCCAGGACATGGAACACAAACCATATGGCTTAACTGTGTAAAAACTGCCCCCATGACCTAATGTTATTTATCCAGAGTTATAGCTATTCTTGAAGCAAGGAACAGCTACAATGAGGGGGGGAAAAACCATACAAATAAAAAGAATTAAAATGCAATTATTTTGTTTCTTATAAAAATGATTTAAGGTACCACATTTTCATGTTACTTTATTCATTATTATGAACAGTTTATTATGAACATTTCAAAGACTAACAAGAAAACCACTACAATACCTGACCACAGAATGAAATTACAGTTAGCTAATGCAAGAGTGCCCACACAAATTATCTCTAATTGGTTGACATTAATATGATTGAGCTGCAGATAGTGCCAAATTAATGTCATAAAATGAAGAACAGCAAGAAAAAAAACTCATTAAGAAAAGGTATCTGCAACTGAAGGACAGAATGAGTTAATGAGAAAAATTTCATATGTATGACATGGGGCAAATGCATCAGCTGAGGTCCCATATCCTTGCTCAGCTCACCCAGCTTATGGGGACCTCAGCCACAGAGGGAACTGACAGTTTCCAGCTACAGGGTGGGTTGCCTGCATTGAGTTTGGCAGTTGACTAATCTAAAAAAATTAGACACCAAGATCTGTGTGGACCTGTTCAGGTGCTTTCTACTCTGATATCACAGCATCCAGCCCAAGTGAATTTGGATGAAACTATCGGTATCTCTCTATATTGTCATGCTGGTCCATGTTTAACCTCATCCCAACTCAGCTCCGGTGCAGAGAGAGTCAACTGGCTTAGCACAAGGCATCTTCAGTTTGATAGTGATTTGTAACACAAGAAAGGATTTCACCACTGACTGAGCTGAAGTAAGAGATAGGGGCCTTACTAAAAAACTCCAGGTGATTTCCATGAAAAAGACAACAGGCTTAGCAGCTATGCTACACACCCGTTTTCAAGGATGACAATGCAATAAACAGATACTGGCTAAAGAGGACCAGCAAAATAGTTCCAGTTCTCTGCTCTGAAGTTAAATGTGACACTACAGTGTGGTAACTGGGTAAAAGATCAGATTCAATGTCTAATGACTTACACCTTGCTTGTCAATGGAGTATTTAAGCAAGTACTAACTCTGCTTCTTTTATTGATTGCCACTGATGTGTAGTGCTTACACATTGTAGTGATAGCCCCACCTTCCAAATTCCCATCATTCCTACTTTTCTGCTTAGAACTTGTCAGCCCCTTACCCAATGGCTTTTGCAATGATTTGCTTGTTCAGTTGGTGAATTTTTGGGGCTGATTTTACCAAGTTTCTACATGCATTTTTTAATATTCTACACGAGGCTGCTGTTAGTAGTCCTTTGTGTAGCAAAGCATCTGTATTCTGGGCTGAAAAACAATTATATTTACTAATACCTTCTTCTGCAGAAGGACAGTTTTCACCTGGCTCACTAGTAAAGCTCCTAAAGCCCAAACTGTCAAAAACACTTACAGATACTGAGTTCCGAGGAGGGGACATGCCAGCTCTGATTCTCTGAAAGGCCAAACTCAAGGCACATCCAGACATTTACAGTCACCTCGAGTCACCCTGCTGATATGTGTAGGGTTTGAATGTGTTTTCAGCATGAGATTGTCATCAGTAGAAGGTTTGTATTTCTTTTATTTTTTGACTACAATTTTATCAGAGTGCACAATACTCTATCACTTTGAATTTTAAAACACCAGATGTGTTACACTGTGCTATATACCCTTTAAATTTCTTCAACCAGACCTATATATTAATTTCCTTATTTTTTCACTTTCACCATTCCTGGGATCACTCCCACAAGTTGGTCAGCCTGAATACTTGAGTATCTTAAAATTTTCTGGGAAAATGTGAAATGTGAGTTGATTCCTTTCTTCCCACTTTATGCGTTGAGTATTTAAAGGCATCATCTATTTATTTGGAAGAAAGAGCTTCAAAGTGATCAATTTTACCTGTAAATAATTTATTATATAGATGACATCCCAGAAAAGAGTCTTTATAAATACACAGCACATTTCTTGCATCTTACTGGAACAGTAATTCCTGTTACTGTGTATTAATAAAATTCCAGGCAGTTTTGATGCCATGTCCTAGTGAGAGAGGAACCCATAGCCTCTATTTCACTTTCAAATAGAGAATTGCTGTTATTAATTCAACTAAATTTACTCTACAAGTTAGGCAAAAATGCCTACCCAGCACTCTATATTCTAAGGAGAATTTAATACAATTTGGTACTGATTAAGTTCCCTTAAACAAAGCCTTCAAACATTTAAGTGCACAAAGATAATGCAGATAATCACAAAATAAACAGTGAACAGTATATTGTGTACAATAAACAAAGAAAGAAAACTCCTTTGGTCTAATATCAGAATTTTATGTTTCTTGGAGCTTTCATACTGTGGTACATAATTCCTTTTAGCCTTAATTAAAATATTTGGATAATGAGACTATTGGTCAGAGGAATTGTAAAGGGATGTTTCAGTGCCATCTAGTGGGTTTATCATGTTAACAACAAAATTTCCCTCTTGTATGACAATTTTTATTTTATAATCATAATCAGAAAACACTTTTTGCTAGTGTTCCATGCTTCCTTTTTCTTCAGTTTTGTACATAATGATGTTGGACACATTATTATTAAAATATTTGCGTTTATTGTTTCTAAGGACATTCTGTTTCTCTGCAAAAACAAATATCATGCAGAGTGGGAATATACTGAGCTGTATTGTGTACAGGGAGGAGGCATCATAGTCTGAGTCCAAGACCAATAACCTTGTGAGGCAACCCCCCATCCTTTGGGAAGAAACAGCTTCAACTTGAAGGTTCCAAGAGTGGGGATGGATCAGACCTGTTCTGTTGACTAATTGATATCTTGATCTTCGTCTAATTGAGAGTTTGAATGTGTTTGCTGTAATTTCTAGCCCTTGTTTTTCCTTGTATTTTCTTCTTAGAGGTAAAAAGCTTTTTAGTATATTCTCTCTGTGTTGGTACTTCTGTGCTACAATCAAGACTTACCTTTCAGAGTCCTTTTTGATAAGCTTAACAAATTGCATTCATTCTGTCCTTCACAGTAAGGCTTTTTTTCCCCCCAGTATTCAGATAATCTTTGTGGCTTTCTTTTTACACCTTCTCCATTTCTTCCACTGCCAGAAACACTTGACACCTGACTTGTAAGCAATATTCGAGTACTGGCTTCATCAGTGCTTATATAAACAAAAAATTGCCTCCCTACTCCTACACACTGCCTTCCTGAATAGACTTACAAATTCACGTTAATCCTGTTTACCACATCACACTGGAAGTGTGCGTTGACTCAGTTGTTCAAGATAATTTATAAGCACTTTGAAAAGTTGCTGTTTTCAAGGATACCATCCTCCCCTCCGTAGTTATAAATTTGGGTTTTTTCAGACATACAACTCAGTATGTGAATATATTAAAACAGAGTTAATTGCATGGGTTCATTCTGTTTACCAAACTATCCATGTTACTCTGTGCAATTTCAGCATCAATATCTGTCATGCTTTCAACCTCTGTGTCGTCTGCATATTTTATCTATGGTGATTTCATATTTAAATCAAGTTATGCGTAAAACTAACATCACTTTCCTTTGAGCACTCGTCTTGGGAAGACATAGTTTTAGATAGCCTCACTGGAGGATTATTTCTCACTGGCATTGTTTTTCAAATCCATCAGTTTCAGACTGTAGGTGCTACGGTGGCAGCTATTTTAGATGAACAGTAGCACATCGTGCTGGCTGCATGTCCTCTGTTAGTTAAAGCGTATGATACCAACACAGTGTGATTACATCTGTAATCTCTCAAAGAGTTAAACCAGGCCTATTAATTGTAGTCCTATAGTTTAAATCTTTATCACCAAAATCCTCTGCCCTTCTCCACTGTTTCAGCTGGATCATATCAGGTTAGCTGCAAGCCTTTTTTAAATGCTCATAAGTTATTCACAGCTTTCATGCCTCTGCAATTTCCTCAGCACTCCAAAATTCGTCTCCAAAGCTGTTGGTGTGCGTGAAGTGCCTCAGCCAAATGTGTTTTCTTCATGGACTTTCAGGTGTGAATAATCCAGATTTGATAATTTAAAAAAAATCATCCCAAGCAGATGCCAAACTTCCTCCTTACATATTAATGAATTCAGTGGAATTTATGCATTAGCACATTTTGTTCCAAGCACAAGACAGAAACAATATATTGAAGCTCTTTGCCCTTTCTGCATCCTTCTAAATAGCTGAAATGCTAATCTCTCTGAGGAGCCCACAGGAAATGTGTATTTGGGAGCACAGCCCAAAATCTTAAAGAAAACTCACCTGGAGCTCTATGGCCATCAGTCACAACTTTTCACTCCTCTAAAGCTCCCAAGGTTAGTCCATAAGCACACCCGCCTGCCATGGAAGCATAATAGAGAAACCAAAATCAGAGCTACCACATGATGGAAAGAGCCACTGCTGGTGTGGTGGGCAAACTGTGACACCACAGCTGATGTTTCTGTTAGCAGCATTCACTCGGTCAGAAAAAGGTGATACAGCTGCTAGTGATATACTTGCAATCCTACTGCTTGGAATTGTTAAATAAACTGATTTGCCTTCTGCTCGTGTTTGAGCCCCTTCCAGTCTCGCTAAAACCCATGAATTATCCGTCAACCACCAATTTGTCCCTTTAAGTCTGTAGCCTAAGCTTTGAACACTTAGCTTTACATGTGGGCAAGATCCCTTTGCCCAAATCACAGTGGAATTCCAAATTAGTGACATTTCTCAGCTATTTATGTGCTTATAGGGAGTTTGATCCTTCTGGTCTCTGTAGATCTGACTTTCAAATGAAAGAGATAAAAAAAGGGGAGATCAGAAAGAAAATACTTTTTTTTTGAATTAAAGTGTATGTAGTTCTCTCAGAATTTAGTTAGTCCATAACCAGAACTACTATGAATAGATTTGTTTTATTTCTTTATATGAAATAAGTATATATTCTTTATTTTCAAGCAAGGACAATTACAGCTAGTATTAGAGAAAGCATAGTACACAAAGTTCTGCTGCACACTAAGTTAACTCTATATATTTTTCCTATTGAGAGAGCATTAAAGTAAGGTTGGGAAATTAAACAGAAAAATAAAAAACATCAACTTGGGTAATTTCTTTTTAAAAAATGATAACATCCAATTATGACTCTAAAATAATTCATTGAGACAAATGAAGATTCCAATATAAAAAAAATGCAAACACCCACATCCTTTGCAAATAGACAATGGGCTTATGTATTCTTTTTATTTGATTATTATTTGTATTCTTCGATTATTATTTGTATTATTACATAGTCATAGCAAGGAGCAACATTACATTTTGCCTTTAAGAACTTTACTGAAATAATCCCTGTATCATTTGAGGATGTCTGTTGGACATACCTTTTAAAAAAAATTGATTGTTTCATGAAAGAAGTAGAATAGCATCAAATAGCTACACACTAGGAATTAGCAACATTAGCTGGGTAATCCATATTGTTCTTTGTTAAAACCAGAATGCTAATTCTTGTGAACTTAGAGATTTACTGGGGGTTTACGTACCACAGCACATGAGGTCAAGACAATCTACCCTCGTTTTCCAAATCACACTTCAAATATTAACAAGGTGTTTGTACAAAGCAACCACTGTTCATTCATATAAACCCACAGCTGCATAATTCAGCAGGAGTGTAGGCGTGTACTATCGTGCTACAGAATGACTGCTATCTTAAAATTGCTGTATACATGAGAGGAAATAGGCAGATAAAGCGTGGAAGTCAGAGTACTATTCACAGAGGACTTACAGGAAGAAAACCCATCATGTTCTATGTCTGTTTCTTTCATTAATATAGAGCTGATGCTACAGTCAATAAGTACCTCAGATAGATTAATTATTCAGAGGAGTTCATAAATAAGAAAGACATCAGACAGAATAACACTGTTGCATTGGAACAGGAATTGCACTAGGTGGTAGTGTGAACTTGCTCCTCCTGAGAAAGTGGTCGAGGATTAACAGTAATGGTTGTGATGCTCATTAAAAAAATCTGCTGCTCTCTTCAACCAGACATACTGCACCCAGGAGAAGTTACTAAGCTGACTGGGGTAGCAAATACCTAGAAATGGAGGGATTTTTCAGAATGAACTTTCAAAAAAAACCCCACAACTTAACCTCATCTTATATTCATGCCTGCACCTCTATAACCAAACACGTGATACATCTTGTTGCTTCCTTAATACTAACAAGTACACAAAAAGGAGACCAAAACAACAATGGGTTCTATTCTTTTTTTTCAAATCCTTAATGCTTTTTCCACTCCTTGAGAACGAATTTTTCATTCTGAGTCTTCTTATTTTTTTATGGATTTTTTTTTCCCTGTTTGTTCACCTTACCTCTCTCAATCCTCAGCACCATCTTTCAGGGGCTCATGTCAACAGGTTTTTTAAACTTGTCTGCTAGAGAGCACCACAAAGTTCAGAAGAACACGCTAGATTTTGAAAATCTGTATGATCACCAAAATGGCTCAAATTTACCTCTGTGACGGTGGCTCAGTTCCAGCACCCCCCTGCAGCATTTCCCTTGGAGGCTCAGAGGCTTTACAGCAGGTCACTGAAGTCACCCACACGCATTAGAACAGCTAAACTGCTTTGTTGGAGCTCACTACAAGCATTCATATTCATTTATGGCACCTGGAAGTGAACAGGTGCCTCATGGCACAGACAGGTTACAGAGCATCACAGAAGAGCTAAAAATCCCATTTCAGCCCCAGCAGGAAGAACAAGAGCCTGATGAAGGCAGGGCAAAGGATCACCTGCAGTGAGGCTCCAGCTGCCCTGAGAAGAGCTGAGGGCATTGTTGTGATACTCACACAGGAACCCGAGCTCAGGAATGTTTTGTAGGTGATGTGTAGGAAGGGGAGAGGAGGTGAGAGCACACTGGGCTCGAGTTCTGGGACTAGGAGTGGCTTAGGAGGAGGATGTCCACCACAGGAGAGGTGAACAAACAAACCAAGGCCGGCATTATTGGCTCAGCAGGGATTGCGGTGGTGCAAAGAGCACAACAAAGTGGTGAAACTAAACAAGGAGTTATGTTAATTCACTTCCCTGAGGTAACCAGCCATTAAAAAAATTTTAAAAAAGCATCAATAAAAAAACAAACCACTTGTCTTTCACTGGAGGATATTTATGAGTATCTGCTGTTATCCATTTCTCTGTAACACTCAGAAATGTGACTTTTAACTCTGGCTCCTGGCTCTAACTATGCCAAGACCAGTGAAAACACTCATTGAATCAGTATATATTCATTCTATAACAAAATAGCACAAATAAAGAAATAATAGTAGTGATAATAGAGTGTAGTGAGTACACTCATGCTGAAGTCTCCAGAGAAACTACCTCAGCCACTAGACTACTTAAAAAAAGTAACAAATTTAAATTACTCTTAAATCCCTTTAGCACAGTTCTCTCTGACTATATCTTCAATGCAATTATTTGAACTAAATGGTCAATGCTTGTGCTTCTCAGAAGATATTCAAGCAAATATGATATAGGAGATCAGACATATTTATATCTCTTATTACTCTGTGTCTGGTTTATTCCTGTGGAATTGAATGCATGTGAATAGAACTTTTTACACCCTTTGAGGATTCAAATAACATAAATTGTAACTCTACCTGGCAGAAGATGCTGGAATATACCAACTGTGTGGATACACTTTAGGGTCTCAAATGCACTGATACACCCTTATATCCTAAACTCTATTTACAATGTGCAGCTGGCATCATAGATATATGGTAGCATGCAAATACTGCCATCCACTCTCCAAAACTCACAGATTTTATTTTATTTCATTCATGGTGCTTTGGTAGAATGTGAACTCCACTGAACAGCACCAAAACATTTTCAAGCAGTATCTGATTCACTACCAGAAAAGTGGTTTCTCACTGTGATTTCTGGAAGGAAATAAGTCATCATGTTTTTATTCACTCATGGACAGAAGGAAGATGCAGCTCATCTAATTTAAGAAAATTCAACCAGCCCTAACATTTCGTATATGAGAACACAGGTATAAACTGGATTAAATTTCATAGAAAGAATGTCATGAAGAAGTAAATACGAAATGACAAAAATATCAGAGCAGTTGTCATCTCTGCTTCCTTTCAATCCTTCTAAGGGATGCTGCAGCATGGTTGTACCTGGAGAATCCCATTAACTCCTGACAGCTGTGGGGAGGCAGCAAGGACTGCTGTCAGCTGTCTCAGACTTTGCCTGGTTCATCACTGTCAGCCTCTGCTTCCTCCAGCCCTCCTGTTCGTTTCAGCTGCTCCTGCATCAGGACCAGGATTGTCCCCTTTCGTCTCTGCGTGTCTCTGGCCTCTGGGTACTGCTGTGATGCAGCTGGCAGTAAGGATGATGGAAGTGACTCTAAAGTGGAGTTAAAAGGTGCATGCAAAACTGCCCTCAATTTCACAATTCTCTCTATTAACTTCTGAGCTTTTTTCTTCTGCATAAAATATCTACAGGTGGTTGTTGATCCTGTCCTGAGTAATAAAATGTTTGCACTGTTCAGGTGTTTCTATAACTGTAATCATAATTATTAGCTTCATAGGAAACTCCAAGTGCATTTTGAGACCCAAGTCATAAAGTTCAATTCACAAGAGTTTCTTTCTCTGATTAATACATGCCTGTTATATTCTTTCACCATTTCTGAACCGTCATGGAGTGTTGCCATACTTCAAGGCCTTAGATGCTGTTTTGAGATTAATATATGATAATAAAAACTACTTGGAATTTATTTTTAGGCAGATATTTTAAAGTCTTTTCCCTTCAGGCGGGTGGTGAATTGATCTGACAATGCCAGTGTTAGTAAAATGACACTTCTGTGGCAGTCACAGCCTCTCACAGACCGAGCCCCATGGAGTGCCATCGTGTCTCAGGTGTGGATCTCTGAGATAATGCAAACTCCAGAGGGAAGAATTGCTCACTTAGTTGTTCTTGCTCTAATTTAAGATTAGCTTCAAGTATCTTGTGCAGGGCCTGGCAGTTTGCATTCCTGATTCATGCAAGGCTTCCTAGGAACACCAGTAATGCAAACTGGTTGTAAAAGTAAATGTATTCTCAGTGCTACCATCTTACACACTTCATTATCCTGCCCCAAAACATCATCAGATGCCCTTTGATCTGAACATGAGAAATGAGGAGACCAGGTTTGCCCTACACCAAAGCAAGAGTGTTTTCAAGTCATCTCTTGATCTACTGTACAACAGGAAATGCAACCAGAAAAGTGATGTTCCTAGGAATTTACTTTCAATTCTACCGATAAAATGCCTGCATGTATCAGTCTAATGGGATTAACTAATGAGACAAGCTGATAATTAATGCGCTGTTTAGAGGCTATGCTATTTTAAGGCAGCAATGAACTGCTCAGCAAGGCAATGCAGGCTGGGTTTTTTTAAGTTTAGGTTTAAGGACTGGGGAGGGATGGTGCCCTACACAGCTCCATATCCCAGCTGACTGCAGTGTGAAGGCGGGTGGTGCAGGTTGGGTCTCACCCCTTGTTTAATGAGAGCGTTGTCAGGGCACAGACCCCAGCCTGAGAACAGAAAATGTTCCCTCCTAGGGCTGATGAAGTAGATGAAACATCAGATGTAATTAGGGACCAGAGTGTCTCTGCAAACCACCTGAAAATAGGGGTACACAGAGCTTCTTCAACACATCCACCTGGCTGATTGTGGAAGGACACTTCGGCTATTCAGGGAGCCCTTTAATTAAATGAGACCCTGATTCTTCTTAAAAAGTAATCATTTTTTTAGATATATTATCATTTCTTATCAATTCTCTAAATGTTCTCTAATCTATATTGCATCAGTTTGAGACATATGAACCTTTATGGCACAGAAAGGCAGAACTCAGGGCTTGTTCCCTCTCCCATTTCAGTAACTGAGATGGCTCCTCCCCTGCTGCTCACTGTCCTGAAGTTGTTCATTGCTGTACTTTTTCTTTATGAGTAGGGTAGGGGGAGTGAATCATTAATGAAAGAAATAAGTTTATCTTATCATGGGATACCAAACATGCCATGACTTTTTGGCCTTTGTGAATGACAATCTCGCAAGTGCTCCTTGCAGATGGGGAGGGCTGTAATTGCTCCTATTTGAGACCCAGAGCTCCCTGTAATCAGCATTTACACAATGGAGAGGAGGATTGTGTAAATCTTGAAAACGCATGCCCAACTCACTCTCTGCCTATGGATTCTGTACTTGTCTGAAGACAATTCTCTCTTCCATCACTTGAATGATTTTATTTCAATGGCATTAAAAATTATGCCCAGTAAATGTCTTACTCATGTGTCATACAGACTCACATGCACAGAGTGCAGCAAGCAAGTTAAAAGGCACGCATGTACACAGTGAGTAAGAAATAATAATTTGGATAATTAAATTTCAGCTGTCTGTAAAGTACTGCTGCAGGATAAGAGAAAAGCTTCAATATGAAATCTTTCTGGGACAAACAGAGAAAAGCTGAGAAAATCTATAAAGGCAAAACCAAGGAATCCTGAAGTGACATGTTACTGTATTTAAGATTTCATGCCAGTGAACCCACTTCCAATTCTTATAAAAACAGTGTTATACTAAAAAGACTGTAAAGGCCTTTATCTTCTGTATTGCCCTAATTTTGTGTTATAAATTGCAAATTAAATAAAGAAAAAGTATTAGCTTACCCCACCTGGTAAATTTTCTCTTTTAAAGCAAATAGAGAATTATTACTTAAAGAAGAGACATCAGGTACATGAAGAACAACCCCTTGAGGTGTGTTTTCAAGGCTGGCAGGAAGTTTTTCAGAGAAACAAAAGAGCTGGTTTCTCAGAACCCATGAAACTGCCAGCGATGAGGATGGCCTTTTATTTCTTGTCCAAATGCTGCATCTTCTTGGGCCAGGCTCTGATGTCTGGGCTCAGATCTGGAGGAAGTGCAGCAAGCTGCCTACAGACCCCTTACTTTTCATTACCTCTGATGCAGGCTCTGACTGCTGCTCACATCACCAGTAGCCCCCAGGATTTTGGAAACCCCTGGCTCCCAGCGCCTGGCTGGCAGCACGTTCTCATCCCAAATCAGTGTTTGAGGCTCCCCTCGTCATTTGACAGCCCAGGTGTCATTTGCCTCTCACCTCTGGTAACTGTCAATAATTCTAGCTTTGACCATTAGATGTTTTACTCTAATCTCAACAAAGTTAAACTGTAGTCTAGCTGGTAGTAGCAGAGCAGATGATGGTTGCTTCAAACATTTACACACATTGTGTGTAACTGATGTTGTAAATGAGCAGAATAAGCAGCGCTGCCTCCTTTGCACCTATCAGCACTGCTCAAATCAATCCAGGGTTAGCATGCCCATAATCACGTTGTTATAATGCAGTTTAGAAGGGTGATGAAATAGCCATTTCTTTTCATAAGATTTAAGTGTTGAATAATCTCTAAACAGGCACAGCTCCTTCAAAAATCCAGGCCCGCACGCTGCAATCACCTACAAGTGATGTGTTCACAAACCACCCAACTGGTTTTTGGAAGCAGGAAGTCCACACAGAAACCAGCCCTGAAGCTTCTCACTCTCCAGTCATTCACCCTTCACATTTAGTGCCTGTCCAGTTACAGATCACTGAAATATTACTGAAATCTGACAGCTTTTTCAGACATTTGTATTCACTCAGATACAACTACATATACCCTGAAACACTACATAACCCTGAAATCAATACTACAGTGCTGCCTTGTACCCTTGCTTGTTGAAAACAATGACAATCACTTCAGCTGACTTAAAAAGAGGCTGGGTTGGACTCACATTGTGAAACACTCCAGTTAAACTTATTAAGTCTAATTGGTGTGGTAACACGAGTGCTGTGCTGGTTGCAACATCCCACTCCCACATTCCTTAGGCTTAAAATGACTTCATGCTTTGCAGCCCTGCCTCATAACTCTCATTTAGGGAAGCCCTTTAAAAAGCTTTCCCTGCTCCTCATGATTGTTTTCTTTAATTTTTCTTTAAAGCTGTGTTTCTTAACTTCAAAGCCAAAAGGCTTAAAATCAAAATGATAATGCTGAATTTTTCTGAAGTAATTCTGAATGTGATTTAACTGGCTTGTAAAATAAATGAATTACATCCTGTAGCTTTTTCATTACTTCATTTACAGAAAGATGCTATAAACTAATTACTTTTCATCATAGTCTACCCTGTATTAGCTGGCCTCCCTCAAAGGAGTTTTGCAAGACCTTCCAAAAATAGCAGAGGGCAAAGGTAGTGCTTCATTAAGAGCAACCTACTGGATTTAATTCCAGTAGTGGCCAACAAATTCTTAAAATTCTGATAGTATTCTCAAAGTATACTAAAAACCCAAACTGCCTGAAGAAACAACAGTACTCAAAAACAAAATTAAGAAGCCCTCCTGTTTACAGTCAGCCTTGTGTCTTGCTCTTATCAGCAAATATGATAAAAGGGTATTCCCTGTGCAAGTCATCCTTTCGTACCGGGAGTGGCAAAGCCAGTGAGAGGCACCAAGCACACTTTGGGAACCGTCCATGTGCTGCTTCTCCTTCTCTCAGCATTTCCAGGAGTTCCTCTGAGGAAGAAATCTCTAAATCACAGCTCCAGACTCCAACCTGCTCTCCAGACACCACACGAATGAGGCACAAACACAAACCCGTGGTCACAGGTGGAGAGGATACCACAAAACAACTCAAAATTTTATGAAAGCATTACAGGTGTTGCCACACCACAAGAAGATAAGAACATATTTATAGTGGCACAAACATAACAGCGCCTTGATGGAAACTTCCTGTGCTCATCTGAAGCTAAAGGGAATGTGATGGAACAGAACCAGTGCCTGCAAAATGACAATTAAACCCACAAACACCAGGCCCCATATCACATCAAAGGTCTGGTATGAAACCATCTGGGGTTTTTGTTATGTGTTTCCATTTAATAGCAACTAACCACCGGTATAAATTAATATAATTCTTTTCATTCATTTCATATTTTGCACTGTGGTTTACTAATTAACATCCCAAAAAATTAGATCAATGCACATAGTGTTTGTAGGCCTTAAAACACCTTGCTGTGGGAGATTTAAAATTTTCTGTTTATATCATATTCCTTAGGTCTCTATTTTGTACTTTTAAATTCAATGCTGTCGTCAGAATATGCACTGAGCACAAGAGTGTTTTATCACAGAAAATGATAACCAGCTAATTGACCTGGAATTCTGTTTGATGCAAACTAAGGCATAACTGCAGGAATAAACATACTTTCTTTATTAAGATACAAACTTCAGATCTTACCCGGTGTAAATCAGAAAAAAAAATTTGGGCTTTTGTAAAAGTTACAAATCAGTCAATGCAACAACTGTTAGTTTAGATGGTATTAAAATACAAAGTAAAAGGAACTTCACATTTGGTACTCTTTCTTTAGCTAAGAAGTATTTTATTCTATGAGTCATCCCATTGGGATTGGCATCAATAAAAGTATTAGAAGCTGGATCATAATAAAGGTACAGCAGATATAAAGAGTAACCATCCCTTCATAGCATTTTCAGTAGCCAAGCAGACTGGAATGAATAGAAAAATACTTTCTGGTATTTAAATTTTTTTTATTCAAAACTGTTATAACTGATGTGTTTTAAAAGGCGACCTTTATTTTACTGTTACCATCTATAATATTCACACATAATTCATACACCCAAAACTGAATTATACACCCTGCAATGTGCACAGATAGGTAGATCCCTGCCCAGAAAATTTATTCTCTAGATTAAGATTTGACAGTGGGTGCAATTAAAATTAAGAGAAAAGAAAAAGAAATAAATAAACAGCCCTGCACAATAACTCACCTGAATTATCTCTATTAGGCCTATTTTTAATTGTCAGGTATAATATGCACTGTACCTCATCATGTACGATGGTTACAGATGCTGCTAAGGAAGGGAGCTTTTAGGAGAGAATGCACAAAGCTGTGTTTTAGCTGCAGAAAGAACCTTCTACCACATTTAGCCCCTTCATCCCTCACAAAAACACATTCATTGATAGAACTTCAGGACAGAAGGAATTTTCCTTACTGGTTTTGGTAATGGAGAGCAAAACACTGATGTCTACCTTCTCCAGCCTGATGAAATAAGCAGTCATTTTCCCATGTCCTCCAGCACTTAAGAGAAAAACAGAAGTCAGCCAGGAACAGAGATGAAGGTATGAATGTCATCTATAAAATGAAGAGGATCATGGAGAAGGCAAATACAAAATGATTTTCTCATTTCCTTCCACACTAGTAAAAGGGGGCATGAAAGGAAGCTGGCACTGCACACCTGAAGGGAAAGGAAAGAAAACGTGCTTGAGACAGGATGCTGGGTGTGCTAGAGCTGTGCATGAGTTCAGGGGCAGCTTGGACAAGCTCATGGATGAGAAATTCTCAGGGACTTCTAAGGGATGGAGAGTCAGCATTTTGTTGCCTGCTGCTTCCCAGCCAGGTCCCAGATAAAACTGAAGCAGTTAACCCCATTAAAGTGCGAAGATTTCTAGAAGCCAACACAGAAGTGCTGACGTCTGACAATGCTGCTGAGCTGTGAGCTTTCCTGGTATTAGTAAACTAGCATGGAAAACCCATTTCATGCCTGTCAGCTGGAGTAAATCCTGTGACTAATTTGCTACAAATATGAGGATACCTTGCTCTCCCAGTAACCTTGTCTTAAACACTGGAGAGCTGTGGTGTCTCACTGACTTCCGAAAAGCGTCAAGAACGTCACTAAATAATCACTTCATGTGTTCTGAGAAAAGCTTGGATAAGTTAAACCTCATTTGGTGCTCAGTATTGGCTGGAATGATGATCTGTAAGAATTGCCTAGCACACGTTTACACCTAGGATGTGACACAGCGATGTCCTCACCTTAGGTAAAATCAAAGGCCCTTTAATATATTGTTGTTTTAATTTTAACTTGGCGAAGTCACTGAGTCTTGTAAGTGATCTGAAATCTGCATCACCAGACTGCAGTTGAGTCCATGTGGCAGCAGAGGGTTCGGGTATGGTTTGGCACTATAATAACAGGTTTGAGAAAGGCTTCTTAATGCAAAGGGTTATTCGCATTTCTTGAGCTCCCCTGAGAACACAGGCACCAAAATACTCTGAACAGGTAAAATCTATGAATTCAAATTATTCAAGAATAACTCTTTGAATCAACTAGATTCATTTAAAAGTTTGAGTGACCTGTTTCTGCAGTAAACTTTCCTTCTGAAGTGTGAAGAAATTGTGGGGATAGAATGAAATGAGGGTTTGGTCCAATATTATATATAATAGAAGCAGGCAAGATTAGATACTAATTTACTGTGGGGCCCTTAAATTCTAATGAATCAGCCTTTCTTTATCTATAAATTCTTAATGATATAAAAAACAAGCATTAAGTCCTTTCGAATGTGATGATTTATTGGAGATCTGAGTATACCATACATCACAGTTCCGAGTTCCATTAACTGTCACTGAACCCAGTTTTGTCCAGGATGACCCAGGATAACTTGGAAGCAGATTTTTTTACGTGTGCATCCTTTAAACTTTTCTTCATTTTTGTTTCCCGAGCTTCTGTGGGTGACTGGTTAACTGATCCATTTCCAACCCAACAACAGACTTTAATTATGTGAGCAGAGGATAACTCAATTTTAATGTGACTAATTCAACACTTCACTGGACTAACTTAGTCTTGAAGAGATGAATAGGAACTCCCTGAGCTACATACTAACCTTGATTCTTAATTTTCTACTAGGGACACTGAGTAAAGAGTTGGAACATGTATTTGCTTCTGCAATATACAGCTGAAGAAATTAACCTCTCAAGGCTAGCTTTATAAAAAAAAAAAAAAGGAAGACCTTGAAAATGCTTTTGTACCTAACATTGGTAAGAATCACTTTAACCCAGTTCATATTTTTGCGTACTAGATATGGAATAACTCATCAGTCAGTGGAAAGGATTATACCAAAAGGGAGTCTCCCCTTCCTGTACACCCTTGTCTTAGGAGGTGTCAATAGTCACCCTAATACTTAAAGGGTTTAACATTAAAATGTGGAGATGCAGGTTTCCCATTTGTGTCTACACAGAATAATAGAATCATTTAGGTTGGAGAAGCCCCACATACACCTACAGGAACAAAGATTTCTAGGAAAGTCTCATCAGAAACGTGAACATAATATTTTAACAACAATATAGTACTATGTGAAATGACATCATTATCAAAACACTGAAAAATAAAATTACTGCAATTAATACAATTTAATTATGAAGATTCATGGTGATTGAATGTGGTGACAATCTGCCCCAGGAGCTATTCTCCTCTCTTTAAAAGCATTTCTGTCACCTTTTCAAAGAAGCCAGGTAATTCATCCAGTAGCAAAATTAGAGATAAGAGATCTACAAGATGAACAAATAAAAAGTGACAGACTAAGCTGTTTAATTTTTTTATCATTTTTCATACTTCTTTCTGCATTTTCTCAGGTGACAGTTCGAACCTTGCAAACATTTGCTAGCTCATCCCAAAACACCTTTTTTTATGTCTTTATTTTGCAACAGTAGACTTAGATATCAAACACAAACTTGAAAACTTTGCTAAAAACTGTAAGTTATTTAAGGCAGGGATCAGTTCCAGGAAGGATAGTTTTGCTATTAAAACTGTGGAGTGGAATGCAAAGGATGGGGGCTCTGCCACTGCCATCAAGTGTGATGTTAAGTCACAATCTCAACTCAGCATCGCACCAAGACGAGCAGTCCCGCTGACCCTGAAAGGCCCTGTGTTTGTTCAGTGTTTACATCACACTTCCCAGCAATTTTTAGCTTCAAAAATAATAACCAATGGAGGAAAATAACACCCTGAAACTTTGCATTAGGTAGGTGGAGTCACGCAGCAACTGGTCGGACCTGGTTGGTGTTATCTCGGATGAAGGCTGACAGAAGGAGACCTCTTTGGGCATTACCCAACACAGCCACTGATGCAGCCGGGAATCCAAGCATTGTGGAGCAGCAGAGGGCAGGCACAGTGCTGTCCTGCTTCTCTCCAGGCTCCTCAAACAGCTTCTGCAAGGCTTGCCACAAGCAACTGGGAGGTTGAACCTGAGAACTTGCTCTGAGCCTTGCCAAGGTAAAAGGTAAACTGGAGCCAAGAACATCTAAGGAACTGAAATAAGGATCATGATGATGAGGTGTAGGGTATTTGGTGAGTGGCTGGAGGAGAGGACATGGAAGCAGGACATGCTTGAACTGCACTTGGTTTCACAGGGATGAACTCTTTGCTCCTATTGACTTCAGTGGACTGGGAAGACTGGTCAGGAAGGGGATGCAGGGCTCTGCCTGTGCAGCACTGTTTGGATGATCTGGGCATGACATTAGATTTTTTAAGAATTATCTATTTTTCTCTGAAGATAAGTTGCTCGTGGTAGTAGTGAGGCTGTACTTAAAGACTTTCCCTGCTCCCCCTTGGAGTAAATGATGGGTTCCATTTACTCCAATGGTTACCTATCAGCTGGTGATTAAGTGATCAGGCAGATGGGGCTGATAAGCATACATGGCTGATAGCAACAATCAAAATGAGTTTTCAAGACTATCTGTATGAGCTATGAGCACAAACTAATTTTGTTCTTGGGGTTTTTTTTAAATACAATTGTTGAATGACTGTTCTGTGAGTTCTGTGAAATCCTAGGACAAACTTCACTCTGTAAAAATATGTTGTTGCAAATCCTTTAAGAATTTAATTTGCATGCCCATAAACTGCAGATCTACAGAGAAAAAAAAAATTTCTGTTTGTCAAGGACAGGAAGATGAACTTAAGGATTCCTAAAGGATACCCTGATTATGCAAAATCTCCATGGCAAGCAGAAATAATCCCAAAGCTATTTTCTTGAAATCTTACTATCTTTGAGAAAGTGTTGCTTTTTTGGATCTAACTCAGTAAATGACTGAAGTACTGAGTTTCAAGGGGTTTTAATGGGTTAAGGGAACCTTTAGGTGAATTCCAGGTTCTAATTTCAATTATGTTTGAATTGTGTTCTTATTCACTTCAGATGTTTGCAGTATGGATCATGACTCTTTTTCTTCTCAATGCAGCCAGAGGTGAGAGATATAATGAATAAAGTCTATAAACAGTAAAAATTATGTGCAGCTTACACCAGGATATCTATATTCTAGAAAAAGTATGTTCATTGGAAAGGATTTAATATAATTCTTCATTAGGACCACTGAGTCATGTCATGTCTTTTCCACATTTAACCCACTATTCTTTAATTCTGTAAAGGTTTTTGCAGCTAGCAAACAGAACGGGAATTAGAAAGGTATTTTTATGTGTGAATGGATAATGAAATTCTTCCAGAACACTTTTTCCCCTACCCACTCTCAATGCACTCATGGTAGCTACAACCCTGGTAATGAGAGCCTGGGCACCTACTCTTCACAGTGCTATGCAGAGAACAAGAAAACAGTCTGTCAAAAATACCTCTTTAATGACAGGAAAGAATAGTCTTTTTAATAGCAATAAAAATTATTTGGGATTTCACAACTGTTGTGCTATAACAGTGTGAAGGATGACAATTAATGGCAACACCCTCATGTCATATTTGCACCATTACTGTATTAAAGGCATAATAGAATTTGGGAAACTGGTCCTTCAGGCACAGACCACACTTCCTGAGGCAGTGCTTTGCTCTAAGCTTCCACCCAAATTCCACTTTACTGCTTCCACTAAAAGCTTATGGTGATAAAGAAAATAAGGGAGATGTTTATTGTCCATTGTGGAGCAACCAGAGGTATCTATTTTAATGTTTTGGTTTCTTTTTGCTCCTTCATGAACCGTTGCACAAGAAATAATGATTTAGGTAGTCCCTGGGGCATTAGAAGTGATTTGAAGGGCTAGTCTGTGCTCACAGCAAAAGCTGGTTTCTTCTCTGGATCAAGATTTTATTGTCTTGTTCCAAGGGCTGTGGTAACACTGTGTTCGACCAAACACATCCTGCATTCTCCTGAGTTCACCAAGCTGAGCTCCAGGCTCTGTTTGCAGCAGGAAGCACTCCTGGAGTTCAAGTCCTTGCTACAAGCACCAGAGCACAACTGAGCCCCCTGATGAAAAACACTCCCAAGTGCCATCCTAATCTGAATCAGGCATGTTTGTCTTTCTGGGAGTAAACACTCTCCTGCCAGCTTTGTGTACAGAACCTGTGACGTTCCCAGAACACTAATACCTTTCTTTGTGTGCCTCAGGAAGGGAAGTTTGCTACAAAAGGCTTGGATGCTTTTCAGACAGCCCCCCTTGGGCTGGGATCCCGGGGAGACAACTGGCAGGCTTGCCCAGCTCTCCAGATGATGTGAACACAAATTTCCTCCTTTACACCAGAGATAACATGGTGAAATACCAAGTAAGAAACTGCTTTGTTTTTAAATACTGACAGTGTACAATACATTCAACAAATTCTAGGGACGGTTTCTTTTCTCACGTATTTTTGCTCATAAGACTCCCAGGAGAGCCTCCAATTCTATATTACACACATGATAATTTTCTTCCATCTTTTTTTCCTTTTTCCTCATTTCAGCTCCCTGAGGAGCCAGGTGTATTTACAACATATTAATCACAGCCCTCCAACACAAGTTATTACATGTAAAAGGCTCCAGAGTTAAGGGTTTTTATATAAATGGCAGTCACAAGCAGTGCAAGTGTTTATTAAGTCACATCAGAACAAGTCCAACTCCTCCAGCTGAGAGGGCCTGTGAGGTTTTAACAAATCAGTCTTTCACTGAAGGTGAGATGTGTGCTAATTAGTGCATGACATCCCTCTTTTAAGTCAACAAAACCATAACAAAAATATGTAAGAGCTAGTACTCAGAATTTCTTTAAAAGAAAATAATGTCTTCCTTCTCAATGCACACCAAAATACCTACAGCCTCTAACTTTGTAAGCCTGGTGGGCTTTCCCATAAAATATAAATGAAGCCATGAAGGTCTTATCTTCAAAGGAAAAAAGAAAGAAAGATAGGTATAGTTTCAAAGTCAATCACACAATACCTTTCAGAAGATGCTATCTTTGCATTTCTATGGCCAAGTTTGATAAAATCTTGTACTTACATAGCATGTTGTACCAGTATATCTCAAAGCAGTGTGCAAAAGATGCCAGTATCATTAGTTCAATTAACCAGAGGAAGTGAATCATTTGTTGAAGTGATTAATTGATTTCCCCTCAAAAGGCAGTTTAGGAATGAGAAATAAGACCCATCTCTTCAGGGTTCAGATCTATGCCTTAACCATTGGGGTACTCTGCCCTTTATCAAAATGTAGTGGGATGGAGCAGTCACATCCTTGTTGTGTTTGCTGGTTGTTTGGTTTTTTTGGCACAGAGAATTTCAGCCACAAACCCTTCAACTATAAAAGCTTCGAATTTCCGAACACACAGGAAAACTCGCTTCATTATACACGGCCACCTTGCCGGAGCAGATCTCCCCTGGATAACAAGCATATGCAGGGTAGGTACAACAGTTGTTTGAGAGTCATTTTGTGTTTGAAAAGTCTGGTATTTGAAAGTCTAAATATCCACCCCTGGCTTAAAATTCCCATGTGAAATTTACACCTCTGTTCCCTTGTTGATTCAGGGCATATATAAGGAACACGAAAGTCAGAATGAAGCCCAGTTCCACATGACCACCCTCTTGTTCCTGGCTATGAGTACAGTGCACTTCAGCCTTCTGCTGAATGCCTGTTTGCTGCATTCACCTCCACAGGGAAAGCTATAATAAATTGATTTTTCAATTCCTTGCCAATAATAAAGGGGAAAAAAAGAGTAAGTTTTCTTGTCTCAGCAAAAGGTCACAATAAACGTGTCAGTTTCAGTGAGACATTTGATCTAATAAAACCAAAAGTCTTCGTTCAGCAGATTGGTTTCATTTTACTCTGGCACATTTCAAAAATGAAATTGTATCAGAATAAAAAACAAAATCAGAAAGTTCCATTGGCAGCAGTGGATAAATAGAATATTTTGGTTATAATGTATGAATTTAGGGCTGAACAATTCAAGCACAAATTTGAGAATCCTTTTAGACAATCCAAGCATAAAAAATTTGAAGAATAAAGCCTGGACCTCTTTTGGTAACAGGGGTACTGTCATCAAGAGAAGTTGGTACCTTAGAGCCAACCAAGGTGTCTGGAATGGAAAAAGGAGCTGGAGGAAGCTTGTGAGTGTCCCCTAATCACTGGTTCCACTCTGCCTCCTTGTGTTGATCTTCAGCATCAGCAGGAATTACTAAAGATGTGCCTTCACCGGTCGCACAAATGAAACAAAATATAGTTTACATATGCCCTGCTACAATTGTAATTAACTCCTGTTTGCTTCTTCTCTGTTGCTTTCCTCTTCTGCACCAGTTCATGTTCCACACTGAAGATGTGAACTGCATTTTGACAGACTGGAGGGGCGGCTCCAGTGGTCTGTACACGGATGCCGTCAACAACGTCCGCATTGTGGGGGCCGAGCTGGAGTACCTGGTGAACTTCCTTGAGGTAAAAATATCCCTGGAATGTGAAAGCCAGTGCATATTCCACGTGGTAAAGATTGTGCTCAGAGTAGCACCTTCAGGTTTGATCCAATAGAGACGGGAAGAACAAGAAGTAGCCAGTAAAGCAGCTCAAAATGTTATAAAAGGGCTCTAATCCCACACAAATGGAAATACCAGCTTTAGTGTCATAATCGATTTTGAAAAACTACTCTAACGTTGACTATTCAGCAGTTCAAAAGTTTGAAAATCTGAAATGAAGAATTAAATCCCCTAGATTTAGTATATCAGGACAAGATGGTAAATAGCCATGAACACCCTGAAAATGAAGAGGGTGGGATGAGTGGGGAGTTGCTTCTCTTTAGGCAGAGATCCCATTACCCAGAATTGTAACTTTCCACCAGGACACTCGCCTCCATCGCCCAGTGGTCTGGCCGTGTCCTGGCACTGCATGGGGACATGCTGCACTGTCACTGGTTTGTATCCCCACACTGTTTTTTTCTCCTTTCCATAAATCTTCACAGAAAGACTACGGCTACTCTCCTGCCAACATCCATTTCATCGGCCATAGCCTTGGAGCACACGTCGCAGGGGAGGCAGGGAGGAGGAAACCTGGCATTGGAAGAATAACAGGTACTGCAGCCATTTCAGCTGATATAACTTTGCATTTTCACACAACTTAAGAGAACTGAAGAATCACTGCTGCTTTATAAACACACAATACAGACTGCAATGTGCTGGCTTGTCATAAATAAAAATGTCCAGCCAGCATGGTGGCACGTAAGTCATGACACAGTCACACATCACTTTATTTTAAAAACTCGCTACCTCTCTTTTCCTTCTCCTCCAGTCAGTTCTTTTCTCTGCACAGACATTGCTTTGTCTAAGCCATGCACACAGTGAGCAGTCACACGAGCGATTCAGGGAAACTGGGATCAGAGCTGTGTTTCTTTATCTCCAAAGAGACCTCACTGACACTGAAGTGAAGGGATACCATTTTCAACCAAGATATTCTGGAAACAAAAATAGGCTTCTTGCCAAAAAAAAATTCATAAATAAATATACATGCTCAGAATAACCTATGAAGATTTCATATTTTTCAATAAAACGACAAAAAAAACCCCAACAAACCAAACCTCTTCTAATATCATTGTTCCCAAAAGTAAGCCAAGAAGCCATCAGCATTTTACTGTGCTGCAATGCCTTCAGTCAGCTTTCTACTAACACCCTGCCAGTTTTTCTAGCTGTGGACCACAAAATGGATTTTTATATGAGGAGTAAAGGCAGAAATGTAATGACCTATAGTGTACACAACCTGCATGTTATATATATATAGTATTATTTACTCAATCCGATGTGTCTCCATTTATTTAGGTTTGGATCCAGCTGGGCCCCTTTTCCAGTACACTCCCTCAATGGTTAGGCTGGATCCTTCTGATGCAAAATTTGTTGATATAATTCACACTCATGCTGGTCATCTTTTCTTTGACTTTGGTAAGTTTCCATGCAAAGGCTGCCATTGGCACAGAGGTTGGCCTCAGAATACCTGAGAGTGATCTACCAGGAACCATTGTGCATTTCAGCTCCAGGGATTCTTCAGACTTGTGGCCACCTGGATTTTTACCCAAATGGTGGGAAGAGGATGCCAGGATGCAACCAGCTTCGTGTGCCTCCTGCAACTCGGGATATCAATGACCTGATGAGAGGTAGATGTATTTTAAAGAAGTAATACCTCATTATAAGTTACAGTTAGAAACAAAGGCTAGGATAAGGTAAGACCTTTGAATGTATATGTTATTTATATAGATCAGATTTGGAATAGGGGGACAATGCTCAAAAATGGAACTTTTAAAGCTGCCTCTGAAATACTCTCCACTTTTCTTTTGTACTAACCAAGGCAAATTCCAGATGAAAACTTCAGTTAAAGCATGCAAAATTGTTCATCACAAGCTTTATAAGAGTCTGCCACTGTGCTGACAGGCTGACCTCAGTGGGAATACCTCACACGAAGGACTGGTAAAATTTCATTCATGGATAATCCAAAAATGAGTATTTTAAAATCTGAGCTCTCCTTCTCCCTAGGAAGACATCACTCCCAATATTACTGGGATTCATCCATGCCATTAAGCTTTAGTATCTTCAAAGGGAACAGTCCAAGGTTAGAAATATAAAAGATGATAAACTGACTGCTCCATTAGCAGCTCTTCAAAGAAAGCTGGACAGTTAATCAGAATTACCCTGGGATCCAGTACAAAAGAGCCACAAAATCCTGTCTCCTGATCCTAACCTACAGAAATGAGAACATCTGTTATTCACAGCTAAATGTTTTGAAATCCCTACCACTAGTTAAATAATTTGCTTTCAAAAATGCTTCCCCTTAGAACTGGTTGAGAACTTAGTAACAAAGAGAACTGAAAGCTGGCTGTGCTCAAAGTCACTTGGAACAAAAACACTTTCCAATTGGAATGCATAAAAATGTCTGCATTTTCATCAAAAAAAAAAATATTTTCCAGAGACATTTCACAAGGCTCTTTGCAATGTTTTGCCATGAAGGAGAAACTCAGCTTTACTGAACTTGAGCAGATGGAGTTGGTTGTTCATGCAGCTCCTAAAAATAGAGACAGCCTTAACTCCCTCCTCTTTGTCAAACCTTACTTTGTTTGGTAACCTCTCTTTTCTTTGCTAATGTTTACATTTATGTAGTGCTTTTATGTATGAAGTGCTTTAGAAAGAATAGTTAGTGACTTTTTTCCTGCAGTTTTTGATGCAGTAGAGAGACTCTAGGTGTTAAGTGAATTTGCCACTAACATAATTGTGCCAGCTGTAAGAGCCGAGGGTTTAAAAGCACAAACTCTTCTGAATTGAAGAAGGAGCTGTAAAGAAAGCATACTCAGGAAGCTGTGATGATGCAATTATTTTCAAGAAAAACAGACAACAAGTACTTTTCAGAGAGGTTTTAGTATGTTTTTTCTTCTTTCCTTATGTAAAGAACAATGTGTCAACTGGTCAACACCAACTGGTCTGTCTTGAAGATGCATAAATATTGCTATTAAGGGAAATTTTGATTTCACTATAAACTGTGCTGGCTTGCAACTACTCCAGTGCCTCTTAGGCTTCCCCCTGTGGTTTGGTGAGCCCCCACCACATGCTGAAGCAGAATAGAGCCCATTTTTATACAACCAACCTAACTTCAGTGTATTGTGTTTTGATGTAGGAGAGACCTCGGAATCAAGGAATACAACATTTGCTATAAGGGACGTGTAAATATAACCCAAATAGCACTTTCTTCTTTCCTTACTAGATGCTTATAAATTTCAATCTGATGGGAAAAAGTCTTGTTTCAAGCAGTTCTGACAAAATCAAGGACACATTGCCAAACATCCTGCTTTTCAGAGAATTTCATGGAATTGCTATCAAATGACAGCAGATTTTCTAGACCTTAAAACCACCAAAAGCCTCTGAATTTAAAATAATTGCTAAAATTACCTTTAATTCTAGAAATTAGTGGAAACTGTGATTTTACAGAATTCCATGTTGTGATAACTGTAAGAAAAGGAAAACTACTTCATTGTAACTACGGTATGCTTTACAAAAACTGTAGCTGTGGAATATTCCAGTCTTTGAAATATCAAAGAGGAATACTCCTAAATGCTTCTTGTTTCGCCTTGGTGCATCTCCACCTCTGTTAAAAACTACCTCTTTCCAATAGAAAAAATACATGTAGGCATAAGTACATGTTCTTACTACAAAACCAAATAATTCACACTTTAAATTATTTTTAATTATTGCTGTTTCTTTCACCTGAGACATCAGTCTATGTGCAAGTGCTTTTCAGGAAAAGAGACCCACAAATGTTGCTTTCGCATGGACTTTATGTTAATGTATAGCTTTAATCGCTTTTTATCTGTTGGGTTTTTTGGTTTTTTTTTTTTTTTCTTCCAGCATATAGATCTTTTGGTTGTGGACATAAAAGAAGTCTCATGTATTATGCTGAGAGTATCATCACTCCAAATGGATTTGTTGGGTACCAGTGTGACACATACCGAGAGTTTGTACTGGTAAGTACCAGGTCTGTATTTACCTGAGGGCCTGTGGCCCTGCCCTTCTCCTTTTAATAATTTCTGGGACAACTTCTACATTTGGGATCATGGGATATGGGCACAGGGGACATTCAGAACTACTGACTACCTTCATCCAGACCACAGCCAAACCCAGGCAATTTCACAATAGACAAGTGATAATGATAATTTAGCCTTTTATTCACCAAATGCACAAATAGCCAAAGGGCCACAAATACCAGTTTGAACAGAACCTCCCACATACCGAAACTGAACTGCCTGAATATAACAATGCTATTTTTTCCAACTGCAATTTATCTGCTTTCATGCTTATCTTTTTCTACCTTTTTTTTTAATGGATGTCAAGGTCTTGATCTGATTGTCTGATCTGTGTAGGTAAATTAATTTCATTAAGGCTCTGCATGGGAATGAAGGATGAAGAGCAGACAGAACAAGTCCCAGATTGAAAGCCCAACCTTCAGTATTCCTAAACATAAGTACTTTTACTGTATGAGTTAGATATCCAGCCAGCCCTCCTTGGAAATGTGGCTACTCATCCTATAACTAGCAGAAAACCTTCCAGTGGACTCTGTGAAAGATGAATATATTACCTGGATTTTACAGGTCATGTAGCAAGGCACAACATTCATTATGGTATTTACTTATGGTCTCTGTAAGACCACAAGGAATTAGGCCAGATTTCCAACCTGTTTCTCTCTGATTTTCAATCAGACGAAATAAGCTGTCTGACCATCTCCACTCCTTTTCCAACCACTATGATAAATACTAAAGATATGATTTGAACTGAGAAGCAAGCACCTCTTAAAAAAAAAAAAGCTGGGAAAAAGCTGAAATACCTTAATTTCTTGAAATTTCAGAAGCAAGATAAAAATAGGTAATGTCTTATAACACACATTTTTATTTTCCCCCCAGGGAGACTGCTTTCCATGTCCAGAGGAAGGATGCCCACTGATGGGTCATTATGCTGATACGTTTTTACATAAAACTGAGAAAGAACAGCAAAAGGTTTATCTAAACACAGGGCCCTCCCCTCCATATGCTCGTAAGTGCTCATTTTGTGGGGTATTCTAAAGTGGCAACGAATTATGTGTGAAAAAGGGCCTCACACTTCTGCAGAGCTGCTGCAGTTAACAAGTTACACTCAATAGAACATCTAGAATGTTAGGTGTTAGGAACATGCAGTACCAGCATTATTTGGGAAAGCTGAGATAATTGTAACAGCAGATCAAATGATGCTCACCTTTGGGTTAAACTTGGTTGTTACATGATGGCTTCAAAATATAAAGCTATAAAGCTGAAACTGGGAGAAATGTTATGCTGGAAGTGCATAATTTCAAATTTCAAAATGTTGCATTGTTTTTACTGGCAAAAGTTTATGAAACTGGAGCATTTCAGGATATTTTTGCTGAACTCATCAAGTCAAAATGGCAGGGAGCTATAAGAAACACAGTTTTAGTTGTGATTAATGTAGAAACAGCCACAGGACTGGGAAATAGGAAAATTAACAAATAAACTGTAATTCATCACAGGTGTTTGCTTATAAGCATATTCATGCAATCCTTTTCTCTCTCTTAGAGACACTGAAACATATAAGAAATTTTCCCCTTAGGAAAGAAATCTCCCTACAACCATAATCCATTTGATTTTGCTTTCAAAGGCTGGCGAAAAGAGATACATGTCAAAGTATGTGCAACAGAAACCATGGAGGGAAATATAGACTTAGCCTTGACTGGAACTAATGGGATCAGGAAGAAATATACCATTGACAAGTAAGTTTAATGTGGCTGTTGAAAACGTGGCTCTATCATTGTTATCATATGGAATGTATACACAGCTATTTTTACATGCCTCACCTTGTTCTCTGTGGTCTGTGATTTACACTGGTAATAAAAGTAGCTGTTAAGTGATTGAAGTTCCCTGTGCTACAGATTGTGGTAAAAATCTTCTTGCTGGTCTCCATTTTTTTTCTGTTTTCTGAGGCTGATGTTAGCACAGCAAAGTGGGCAAGAGCTCTGTGGCTGCTGCTGGACTCAAATATGGTTTGGTGATCTCTGAGAGGACAAAGAGCTCAGTGATGTACAGTAATTTAATTATCCCCTCCTCTGGGGCATACGTGAATAAGAAAGTTGCAGCTTGCTCATGGGCTGTGCTGGAACATGGGATTCCTGTCTGCTCAGCCTGGATTTTTCCTTTAAATGTGAATTTAAATCTCAATAAACAGACGCTGGTCAGCAACCCAGCTTCAGTACTACAAAACCAACCTCCTCTGTGTTTGAACACAGCCCTGTAACTGGTCTCTGGTTATAAATACACCACTGCAGCAATACACCTGCAGATAATTTCAATGTTAATGTCACACTGCAAAGTGTGTTCTGTTAGAGTGAACAGTGATAGCACAGAAGGCACAAATGTAAACTATAATTTTCAATTTCCTTCATGGTTGAGAGCAACCAGAAACTCTGAGGGAACTTTTTGACTTGGATTTGTTTGAAGATAGATCTTATTTTTCAAAAGTAATGTATAGAATAAACCACGGCCATACTGACAAAGGCCATGCTAACTGATAGAAGTGTTTTCATCCTGAAAGGCACAGGAATTTCAGCAACTCTATTAAAAAAGTTCATAAAATTATAACAACACTATTCAAAGATCCAACTCCCATGGCAGCCCACAGCTCGTCTCCCTTACTGCCTAAACTCAAGATTTTCTTTTCCCCATCATTTGTGTGGAACACTGAGCATCATTTCTGTGTTTCTCCTTTGGCAGGGGAACTTTCAAACCAGGCGACACATACTTGAACTACATTGATACAGAAATTTCTGGGAACATTTCAAAAGTTGAGTTTCTCTGGAAAAAGCATCTAGGTCATGTAGACAGAGGTTGCATGGGAGCTGAAGAAGTCACAATAATATCTGGGGAAAATGGATATATGTAAGTACACAATCTAATGGTGCTCCAGAAAAGTAAAAGTTTTTCTCCTAGATTGCAGTTTCATGTGCCCAGCTCTCCATTAGCACATAGCACAGCACACAGAAACAGCTCTGCAGGGTTCAACATTGCACCTGCCTGGGCAGGGTACTTCATGCTGACTCCAACCTGAGCCCATGGGCCTGGCAGCCACTGGCATTTGCAGGACATTAGATACACTTCTGGAGGACACCTCTTGTTTAGTTTTAACCAAAATTAATCCAGGTGATGCGTCCACCCCACTCTGTCATGTAAACCAAAGTGTGGTAAGTGGGGAAAAGAGAGTGAGCAATTCAGTCCAAAAGCACACTCCTGTCCCAAATGAAAATGCTAAGGGAGCTTGATCATAAAGGCAAACACATCCTAGAAGTTAATAATTAGTCATTAACTAGTAAGTCTTTAAAAAAATTAATTTGATAACACGTACTTTATGTTCTCAGTCTACTGGAACTCATGCTTTGACCTAACATGAAATAAAAACAAAATTTATATTGGTTATGTTGGGCTGCTGCTACGAAAACGTCCCATTTTACTGACAAATATTTTTTTCCCCTTCTCAGGTCCGTGTTCTGTGGGTGTGGAGCTGTGCAGCCCAGCATGTGGCAAGCCCTGGCTCTTTGCTGAGGCTGGGCCAGGAATGCCTGGAACGCTGCAGCAGCCCTCACCAGCTGGAAGAAGACACTGCAGTCAGCAGCAAAGGATTAATGAGGCTGCCTCAACAGACTTTGAGAAAATTGCCCAGCCCACTACCAAAGCTCTATTTCCCAGTTAGTGCTGCCAGCTTTTCTCCTCACAGGACAGTTACACTCCTGTGAACTGTGGTCATGATGACAGATAACATGTATGTCAATGGAAACTAGCTGGGGGTCTTTTCTATGCCTGAAACAGGCATCTTCTTTATCAAAACTGTATTGTGCTGCTGAGAAACTTGAATTTTCTGGCAGCCTTCAATAAGAAACTATTTTCTCTTTACCAGTGAAGCTGAATTTTCCAACCCTACTTTGCCTTTGTGATGATGCTGAGGTCAGGCTTGAGCTACATTATTTGCATTAGCATTGCCACTCCGAGTTTGTCAGAGTTTTGATTGTACTGATTAGCAAAACCAGACCACCAAGAGTTATCAGCATCAGCCAAAATAAGCTAAGGTTCCTTCGTTTCAACACAAGCTATCCACAAAAATTCTTTCATTTTTAAATTACCAGCTGTTGCCTAAGGCATGCAACCAATTTTTGCCTCTAATGCGAGGTTTATAATTTGAGTGCAGAAACTTCGTGTATCAGTCACATTGGGCAACTCTGTTCTGTCCCATCCCGGCAACTAGCTACTCCAGAACGCTTCCAGCGAGGTTCACCAAAAGGTGCTGGTGTGTTACACAAGGCTGAATGTGGCTGATGAACAGGTGTGCTTCAAATTATGCAGCAATACCTTTGAGATGTCAGAACCCCGTCAGCTCCTGTGAAGCTTGCCAAAGGGTCTTGCTCAGGGTATTTGAGAAATCAGGTGTCTGCCTTCTCAGAGTCACTCTGCAGTACCCTTTATTTATCATCTCCCCACAAGCAGGGTGGGACCAGAAACCATCTTGAGCAGGAAATTCATCCTTCTTTACTCCTTAAGGAAACTTCTTGGCAAGATGCCCTTCTTGAGCAAGAAGGGGCTCCCTCTTCTGTGCTCCCCTGGAGATATAAAAAAACCCCAGGTACTTCCACACAGTTTGGAAATATCTGTAACTGGTAATTACCATAAACCACGCATGGCTCTCTGCCCCAGAGTTGCACAAATTAAGGAGACTCTATTATTTTGCCTTTCTTACAGTCAGGAAATGAAGCAAAATAAATGTAAATATTTTCCTCAGGATCACAAAAACTTGTGCAGCAGGGCCAGGAGCTGGGTTTAATGGCACAAACAGGAGTGTGATCAGTGCTATGTAAGGCATCACTCCTCACAGGAAGGAAACAAAGTCCTGTTGGACTCAAGACTTCTCTAGAGCCCATCCTCTCCTGCCTCCATACTTGACTGTGCCACTTCTGCAATTCTGAAAACTAATTTGACGTGTTTGTGAATGACAAATCATATACTTTCAAAAACACAAGTTTCATTTTGTTTGATTTTAAGCTATAGATTTCAACAGCATTTTGATAAAATGTGACAGTTCATATAGGCTGCTGATTTGTGCTACAAGTGTGGTACAGCTGATTAGACCACTTAAAAATACGCATTTTTCTCACCCAACCAGTTCAGCTGAAACTAAAACATTGCAATAATTTCTTCCCCTTGTGTTGTTCTGTTTTCATTCTTTTCATATGGTATTTCTTGAGTTAATTTTTATTCTTTGGTATAGTAGACATCAACACAGACCTTCTTTGCTAATGTATTTTTAGACAGAACAAGAGAGATTTATTTTTATAAGATAAAGGTTTAAAAAACCACATTGACAGCAGCTGTGTGTGGCTGGTAGCAAATGATCTTCCTCCTTGTTTCTTTCTCTATTTAAAATTTAAAATTGTTCCTTGTATGAAATCTTTGGATACTATCACCTTGTATTGATGGTGCTAGTCCAAATAATGCAATGATTTGATATTTCATGAGACAATCTGCCTTTGACAAAGCCCTAGGCAGGCAATTCTTTCATATCTTTACAACAAGGTAAGGCATCATTTCAGAGCAATTTAAATTGAATCTTTAAAAAGTTAAGTGAGACACACCATTCAATATGTTTGGCTCTCATGCGGAAAGGTAGAGCTTTTTAAAATCAAATGTGCCTCATTTCTCCAGGAATTTAAGGACATATTATGATTTGCATTCAGTCTTTTACACTATTTAAATATTTTGACAAACTATAAGTCCTTCAGAATTACAATAAAAATTTAATTTTATACTCTTTAAGATGTGTTCACTACAAGAATTATGCCAAAGGTAAATTGATAAGAAAGCCATTATGGAGATTTCAGCCTCAGTCACTTCTCTCTTGTGACACTCTTTCAACAATGGGGTAAGGTAAAACAACTACACAAACAAACCTCTTAAGCCTTTTACAGAAAAAGGGACAGCAGTAATTAGCAATCCAAAATATGAACTCTATGGTCCACTTACATCGTCTTTATGTACTTTATATGTGACATCAGGAAAATAATTTTAGGAGAAAACCCATGCTTGTCATAAAGGCATATGTGCAGGTGTGCTAATGAGAAAGCAAGGGTCATTTTTGTCAGAATTCCCTGTTAACAAAAATTAAATACTCTACTGCACAGCACAGCAGTTTCTCTTCTTTCCAAAACCACAGCCTATCAAAATGCCCCTCATAAATATTTGTGAGCCCAGAACTAAAATAACAAGAATAATTAAAATTAACTGAATAGGACTAATAGGCAGAGATCTCAGCGTTCAGATTGTGCAGTTGTCTCTTTTCCTGCTTTTGATCCTATCTTAATCTGTGACTTTTTAGATTTTTTTCAGGGTACTCTAATACACTACCATATATTGATAAAATCCTTGCAAGATAACCAGAAATTTGCAGGAATAAGCCTACCAAGATCTTCTGGTCTTTCATCTTTTTTTTTTTCCTACAGCAGGCTCCAATTCTCAAATATGTGCCTATTTATAGAAGTTTAAAAAGCCTTTGGAAGGTAATTTTGCTGGGACTTTAATGCAGTCAGGGTATTCTGTGTAGCCCCTGGGTCTAAGAGGTGCTTGACAGGCTGCTGGGACAGAAGCAAAGCCAAAAATCTTTGTGCATTCCCAAGATTTATTTGAGTTATTCTTCCATAAACAAAGCTGACTGGAGTTGGAGTTGCCACTGAACAGCTGACCTGTCACTGACCTATCAGTAAATCTATTCGGATGGAGTCTCTACAAAACTTGGGGCTCTCTTATTCTCCTTTTATCATAACACAGTATCAGAGAACTTTGTAATTTCAAGTAGTCTCCAAGCTGCTTTGAGTTGCTGTTTCCAGTAATTAGGGAGCAGAAGTTGATGGCATGCCCAAATCTCTTTTTGTGGCGTATTTCCAGGACAAAACAGAGCCAATAATCTGCTCTTTATCTTCAACTAACAAGGATATAAAACCTTCCAGAAAGAGCATGTCTCATCAGCAGCCCTTGCACAAACAGAGCACGCCCATGTTGCTGTGCTGAGGAACACAAACCTCTCCTCCCAGCTGCCACAAGGGTCTTGCAACACCGGAAGCATAAGCAATATGTGAAAATACGGGCTGGCAGTGGTGTCATCCCAGAGTTTTATCCTTTTTTTGTGGCACTAGGAAAGCTTGGGGACAAATGCAGACGTCCAGAGCTCTAGATGATCAGCTTTGTTCTGAGCCACTGGGCTGTAGATGAGCTTGTCAGAGCCATGCTTTTATGAAAATACATATTCAAGATTTGCATCTGCCTTTCAATTTCCAAGGCAAATCTATAGCTATTCCCTTTTCTGTCACCAGATTCTTTCGAATAAATTTAACTCTCTAATAGGAGATGAAGCATTCTGAATAATGAACTTCACCCTCTTCCCTTTAATTCTGCCCATTACTTGTAAAGAAAATCTGGCTGTACTTAAGGACTCTCCTCTGCCTTAGGTTACTTTCACCATCTGCTCTAAAACTCCCTTTTCTAGTGCTATTTCCTTCAAATACTATATTCTATCAATCTCCAGCTCACCAAACTAATAGCTAATATTATCTTTGTCTGCTTTGAGTGGTTTAGTTAACAGCCAGCATGTATTATGGAAAATCATAAATATTTATAACTTCCAAAACATTCCTTTAATTGCTGTTGTTTGATACTGGAAAGGATATATTAAGGCAAATTAGTTTTGTCTCTATTCAATTTAAAATTTGTTCACTTGACCAGAAGGAAAACAATAATTGGGTTAAACAATAGAAATATCGAGCAAATCTTTTATTCTTGGCTCTGCCACTCAGATACTGCAGGTAAGATTCTCCAGGGAGCTGAGTGGTCTTTGTCTGTACATATCAGCAATTCCCTAGGGGATGGAATACACAAGGCTACTTCCAGATGACCTCCATCCAACCTAAGAAATTCATTAACCATCTTCAATCTAAAATTGAAATGACAGCGAGAAAAATGTTGCTTTTACAGTTTTATACACTTATCCTTCTATGAAAGCCTCAGTAGTTTATATATTGCTGTACTTGAAACACAGTTTCTGAGATTCTTTTGGAGAACTTGATTCTCAGTGAGTGTTTTGATCCTCTTTTTCCCACCTATGTGAAGGCCACTGCTACCAAAATGCATTTATGTCCTTGATAATTCTCAGGCTGACATTTATAAAACCACTGGATGTGTTCACTTGCGCATTGTCAGAGGCAGCTGCAGAAGCCAGACTTTTCTTCCTGCCCACTAAAATCTGTTGTTCCTCTTAAGACAGAGAAACAAGCCCAGAAAAATTGACCTTTCCTAAAAGGAGCTGTCCTCAAAACCCTACTACATGGGTTAGAAATTATTTTTACTGTTAATTCTGGCTTGTCATACTGGCCTACGTTGATTTAATCACACCACTGCATATTCCCTTGGAAGTACACTGACACTGAAACTCGGTGGCACTGTTTCAGCACTCACTCACAAAGACTAACTCTGTGGAAAGAACAGCAAAATATTTGAGCATATCCAGCAATCCTGGTCCCCTAAAAAATGTTTCAAAGGGATCTGATCTCCACACAAAGATGTTCATCAGATTCTGAAGATGTCTCGTCATAAATAGAGGCAGCACTTTCAGTGGCTGCTTTGCATTTAACTCACAGGCCAGAATTTTGACACGAGGCACATGAGGGCACATGACATTCCTTATCTCTTTTCCTTGGCTCCCCAAACTCATTCCTCCCCAGACTTATCTAATGAGCTGCCTTGTTCAGAGGAGATGTATCCTGTAACCGCTGCCAAATCTCCATCTTCCAGTCAATGAAGGTAGACTCGAGTGTCAAGTTCTTATTAGCTGGATCTCTTCTATCTTATCAGAAATTACACACACATTGTCAATGTCAGCAGCAATTAAATATGAGATGCAGGCCCTTACTGGCCACTGCTTCCTCCACATTCCTCTGAGACTTCTTTCTAATGATTATTTTCATACATGGCACTGCCTTGCACCACTCTACCAAAAAGAACCAGACCCAGACTGAACCATTGCTGTAGGTGCCATGTGCCACGAGGAGTGACAGACACTCCTGACCCGGTTTTTACAATGCCTTGCAGGCTGATTGCCCTGTATACAATTCAGCATGTGGAGAAACACTTTTTTGGTGCTATTTCTTCTGGTGAAATATCTTCTTTCAGGCAATGCACATATCTCAGGACCACAAATTGGCTCTTTATGTGAACCATAGATCCAGCCCAAGTGACTTCCTGCCCTCAGGCACTTGAACCACTCCTTAGTTAAGGGTGACAGAGTTGCCTGAGCAGGTGATTATGGCAGCAACCATCCTGCAGATAGCACTGTAGGAACTTGAGGCCTTGCTCAGGAACTGAAAAAACTGGGTTCTGACATGGCTATGACTCACAGTCTCCAGAGCACAGAGGAGAATCTGGGATTTACATGATGGACAAGTCATGAAAAGATGAATGACATGATTATCATCATCCTTTCCGTCTCCTGAAACGATTTTGAATGAAAGTGCCTGTGGTTTCTCTGATCCAAGTGGATCACAATAATGTCAGTTTACACCAGTTATATTCAGAGCATGCCAGCTGATAAGAGAGCTTGGGACAGAGACACCTAATGTGTAAATCCCCCATGGCCCAAGAGGACATAGATTAGTCAAAATGGTAGTGGGTAGACAGAGCTTGAGTAACTTCACTAGTAAAAGCTATTAAATGCTCAGATATTTATATTGTCCCTAAGCTGTAAGACTATTTTTGTTATTCCCTCTTTTTAAAAGAAGCTAGTCTGCCCTTGATTAAAAAAAAAAAATTAAAAATATGTTAGGAGGTTTGATTGTATGAAAATGTACAAGGGTTTGCTTTGACAAGGCATGTTCATCAGACAGCTAACAAAAAGACAGCTGATGGGGGACACAGAGCAAGGAAATAAAGCTCCTGCTCTGAACTCCCCCACAGTGGAGGGTCAGTCATTACCTGTAACACGAGCTCACAATAACCAGTTCGCTCAGGAAAGCATTCCATGTTGGCTGGGATGAATGTTACACAAAACAACCCCTCTGAGGGGGCTCAAACGGCCTCGTCTTGCTTTCCTTCAAACTAAGAAAACTTCAGGAAGGGAGAATGTTGACGAATTAGATGCGAAGAGAGACAAGAAAAGGCAACATCTGTTACATGCAGCATCGGGGGGGATCATTCTTACAAAGGTTCTCGCTCACCCACACCAAGCCTATAATTAGACGCCGTGTGGGCAGGTCTGCACCTACTGTCGTGGGACTGAGTCCAAGTGAAAAAGGCCGGCAGCGACCAGGATTTGACAGGGAGCTGGCTGAACAGAGCCTGCAAAGCAGCAACCCCTTCTGCATTCAGAGTGGTAAGTGCTGAAAAACTGGTGGGGTTTGGGGGCAAGAGTCTGTACAAACTGCGGATCAGGGCTGGAGGACTCCAAGGACTCCTTGGCTTAAAAATAGCCAGGCTGAATGGTATGGCCTGAGTGAACATGCAAAAGGCAACCAGCAGCACTCAGAGAGAGACCCTGGCAGCAGCTACGAGGCTTAAAACTTTTCAATTCCAGGAAATCCGAGTAGGAGATGAGAATTTCTGGGCTGTGACAATGCAATGAAGATTGGAAAACAGGGTGGACTCAGTGGGGCTAAGGTAATTTGAGACTGAATATATCCCTGTTTTTAAAGGAAGAGCAAAATGACAGTGTTTGCAGATGGTATTTGGACTTCTTTCATTTTTCAGGGAAAAGCATTAAAACACAAATAATAGCAGAAATTAAAAAAGGAGGATAAAACAGGCTACGTGTTTAAGCATTATTAGGAGCACTGTAACTTAAAAGGGGGAATGGAAAGGGGAAGAATTATAGAGCTGTTTCTTGGAAGAATGTGGAAAGTGAGACTTCTTTTGATAGACTACTGTGCACAGGGGAAGTTGAACTAGTCATTGACGAAGGCTATTCTGCACATCAGAAATGGCAAAAGGCCAACAGTGTTGGTCTTGGAGTTGACTAAGTTTAAAAGCAGCCTAATCATAGAGACAAACAGTGGAGATCACCCTGGGAAGACAGACAAGTGGCCAGGTGGTGGCTGCAAGTCAGCTGAAGGCTCCCTGGTTACTCAGAATTGGCACAGCCACTTCCCAAAACTGAATCACGTTTGTTGTCTGTTTTGGTTTTTTATGATGCTTGTAGTCAGATTAAATTATCATAATTGTGTCTGTAAACTTGAATGTATGAATACCAGCGTAATGTCAAGGTGAGAACCCTATTATTTAGGAAATCTGAGCAAATACCGCACAGTAGGAAGGCAAAGACTTGTTATTAAATATGTTTTCTTCATTACTATCCTACAATTTCTTTAGGTTGTTCACCAGTTCTAAGCAACTGACCTAAACACCTTAAAAGCCTAAATCTTACAGCACCCTCCAACACACCTACTAACTTTTTATTGGAGCTCTTCCCACATTAAATGCCTCAAGAAAATAATTTGCATCACTATTCTGAGTCATTCAGGTCAAGGTCCTAGTCCACTGTTTCAGTTTAAGAGGTCAATTAGCACTCAGAAAAATCTACTACCCAGATCAGACACAGGTGAGCCCTGCCTTACCGTGGTTATTACTTTTTGTTGGGTGGTTTGGAGGAAGAAAATTTGCAAAAGGTTCTGCAAGTCTTTGCTCTGCTACAAAATTGATTTCTCTGATATTAAATTTGTGGGTTCCAGAGCTATTCAATTAAGGCCAGTTTCCTCCTGCAGACCTTCACTGTACCTGAAAGCTGGTGAGAAAGCAGGAAAGGAGACTGACCAATGCCAAGATGATCTTTTACTTGTTATTGCTCGTTTGTATCGAAGCAGTGCCAAAGAACCCTCACCCAGAATCAGGACCCTGCATTGGGCTGTTCATGGGGAGGAGCTGGAGATGAAATTAAGTCTTTAATAATTATGCCAATTACTCTGCCACCTGAGTTATCACACTGTATCACCAGCATTTTCCTCAGTACCCTGCACACCAGTGTTCAGTATTTGATAGTCTGGACTCACAGTGTGCCTGAGCCACTGATTGTGGGCTGTGCCTAGGAAAAATGGTATTCTTTGTAGGCTTGTATAGAGTGGGCTGAACAACAAAATTACACTCAAATAAACAAAAAAAATCATTTTATACTTTCAGGCATTTGTATACGGGTAAATACGTACATGATCCCTGTTATGACGCCTAAAGGTACTATTGTAATTTTTTTTCATTTACTTTCTTTTACCATTTTAAGTAATGGTCAATACTTGGGTGTGCAATTAGTTCTCTAAATGACTCACGCTCAAAGCCATGCAAGAATTTGCTGGGAGAACAAGAAATTTAACCTACAACTCCTATATCCAAAGCTTATATGCTGAACTCTGGATGGGTTCTCCTCCTTTGTATTGATTTACACTTTTAACTGAGCACTGAGCCAAAGTGCTGAAAAGTAAGAAAGACTTAAATAAAACAGTGGAAAGACAGAACTGCAAAAAGATTCTCTGTTTAAAGACAGTGCCAGTGCAGGAAATATAGGAAGTATGGTTGGAGTGGTAAGGCAAGAAAAGAATTGAAAAAAAAAAAATCACACATCAAAAAGACCTGAAAGAAGGTAGAGAACTTAAACTTCAGTATTGAAGGGGATAAAGCAGACCTGAAAATTGGAAAGTAGTATTCTCCCCACTATAGTATGTGTGGAATCAAAGAATAACAAGTTCCTTGGCACTTCAAAAGTCACTACTAACACATTAGCAAGACTTTGAAGGTCTTTTCAGTTACAGCTTCCTCAAATGCTCACCTCAGTTCTGCAAGCATGATATGCAGTGTGACAGCATTTAATTCCCCAAACACCAAAAAATAATCCTATGTTCAAAACCTGCACATTTTTTTACTATACCATAGTCTACATTCAGTACTCTTTCAGTCTGAGCTCGCATCCAGTAACACAAGTGTTGAAAGCTGGCATTCAGTGTAATGCCAGCAGCTGCTTCCTCTAAAACCTTCATCAGCGATGATCCAGCATGAGCAGTGAGTAAAAGAAACCCTGAAGCTAAAAAGCTAAAAAACACAATCACACCTTGATCGTGGTAAGATACATGATATATGATATATGATAAGATATATGATAGGATACATGATATGTGATATGATATATGACATGATATGATATGATATATGATGGTGCACAGTAGCAAGAACTGTATTTGTAAATCCAGGAGCTGCCTTCTAGTTCTTCCAACTGTAGCCTGAAATGCAATAATTACTCAATTTTTAATCTACTTAATCCATGCGTTTAATTTTAATCTACTTAACTGTTGTAGTATTGCATGTATATAATTTTACTTTCTAAATCAAAATATCGAGTGGCAGAGAAGGTCTTCCTAAAATCCAAGTATCAGGTGACTGAAAATGTTGATCTTATAAGACTGTCAGTTTGTCATGTCATGTAACTGAATTCGATTACACAACTTAATCTTTTAACAGTTTTTCACAATTTTTCTTTCATGACCGAGTATCCTGTGGAGAGTTTAATTATTCTGCCTCAGGCTGACATTGGACTGAAATTCCACAGGTCTGAAATTCCTCAGGTCATTCATCCTAGTTTTTTACCTAATCTCATATTAATTTTCTTCAAATTATGTATCTGGAATTTTCTTACAAATCAGTAACTTTAAAAAAAAATTGTCAAAATTGTTTTTTGATTGATTTTTGTTTTTTAAGCATTTCAACTATGAGTTACTGAAGTTCAATTTTTATAGAATATGTGGTTCCAGCAGCTGTTGCAAAGTAGATCTAAATCCTTGTCTGAACAAAGTATCACCATGAATACTTTTTTTTTTCTGCTGTGAATTTCGCCTGGTTTTGGTAAAGAAAGACAAAAAACATTGCGTTGTTTTAATTCTTCCATGCTTGAAATTCTTTTTCTTAATTCATATCTTAATTCTAATGGCCATAAATTGTAATGTTGGCATTATCATTTTTCTTATGAGATCTCTTCTAGCTATTAATTCCTAGTTACCAATATTGCCCTTTTTTGCCCCCTTGTTTTCTTCCAGTTTCTTCCAGTTCCCTAAGTAGTTGTTTTTAATTTCTTTTCTATTATTTGTTTTCAGCATAAAACTATCCAATTTTCATTAGAGAAAACAGTGGCCATTTTTGTACCCTGGTACTGCTCACCAGAGAAAGAGATAACAAGGGTTAAAAGAGAATGGTGAGTAAAATTCTCAGCAATTCGATACACAACGAATGTTGTTTAAAATGTTAAAAAAATCTATTTATGGCAGTGAAATTACTGGGTTAAAATGCTCATAATGAGAACTCCTGGGATCTGGCCTTGCTTCTCGTTAGGAGTCTGTGTGCCTGCTTGTGTGCATGTCCTAGGGAAGGTGTGTGGGTACATGTGTGGGACTTAAAAATACCCTGCAGACCGTCATTATGCAGACTTTCTCATATCTCACCAGCCATCCACTATGGCCCATGAGTCACTGATTGAGCAATGGTGTCCTGAAGGTGACTTGATGTCCTGTTGAGAGGGACAAGCACTGCTCCAGTCGAGCCTTTATACATTAGGATGGCTGTCTATGAATATTTGCAATTTTTTTCTGAGCTGAACATCAATTTAAGAATATTTAGAGCTGGTTTTGCATGTCTTCTGTCCGTTGAGATGTTACCTGAGCGCAGCATTCAACAGCCTCCTGCCAGCAGCACTGGGTAGGCTGAGATCACGTTCACAAACAAGTCGTTCCAGTTCCTCTTGTTCAGCTCTACGCCTCCTAAATGCCCAGTGAAAGAATTTTCAAATTGCATACTGCCTGAACTCTTTTTGCATAGTTTTTTAATCTCTTTGCAATCTTTTTGTCATTAACATATACTGACACAGAAAGGCTTCCCACTAAAAAATTATCTTCTACCCAAACTACAACTCTCTTAATTACAGAATGTAACAACATTCCAAAAATAATAAAATTTCTGCTGCTTCTTTTATTTCCCTGGACACATATTCATTTCTATTTTCTGCCTTCAAAGGAAGATCCTTCAAAGGAAATTACTGATCACGTTTATTTGGCAGCAACCTCCCACATTTCCTTAAATCATTACTTGCCTTTCAGGTTTTAGGTCTGAAAAGAAATTGTACTATCCTCCCTGCTGTAGTGTTCCTGACATGGACTGTACATCTCCTGGGTATGAGGGCTGTCCATTCAATGTTAAGAGATCCCATAGAGCTCTCCAATTCATTTGATGAGCCACATCGGCTCTGATTTTCCTGCACTGTCATCAGGTTCTCATCATGATGATGGGCTCCTTGACAGATATTCCACCTGAATGGAGCCTCTCCTTTTGGCTAACAGTTGGGACCTCTTTGTTCTTGTCCTTCACCAGCTGCTTAGAATAATTCCTGATCCTTTTCTCCCCTATTTTACTGCCAGAATTCCTCTCTGCTTTCCACTCTCCTCCAGCAGACAGTTTTCCTCTCTGTTAACGACATCAGTGGATAAATTAGGCTTAGGATCAGAACTATATTTCTAAGGAAATTTCATTATTCCTCTCAGCTCTGCACTTTGCAGCTCCTGCTCACTGCTGAGATATTCTTGCTCACTCCTCTGCCCTAACACACAAACAAAACAAGCTATTACCAAACAGAGACTTCAGACTTTATTAGAGAGTGCTCTGACCTATCCCATTTGGCTTTGTTAGGAAACCATGTCATTACAGCCAAGTAATCCCACTTCCATCAAAAACAGGCACAGAGGTGGATCACACATTCCTCCTGTCTGACATGCCTCACACAAGCTTCAAGGACAAATTCTGTAAAATTCCCAGTTGTTTCTTCTTTGTTTCTGAAAGCGTTTTGTAGTGTCAAGGGCCTTTGGAGTGTTGTGTTTCTGGCTTTCTCACATCTGTAAAAATATCCCTTGGAGAGTGCTGTACACAGAGTGAGATTATAACTACTGAATTTACCTTTTTTTCTTAATATTTCTAATGAGATATTCCAGTGGCCAGGGGTGACAACTCAAATTTTTGATTTAAAAGAAAAGCAGTATGTTGGGAATGGGAGGTGGGTGCCATAGGAAACACCTAAAAGAAGAGGAAATTGAGAACAGTGAATGAGGCAAATGAGAGGGGAGGGGGTGAAATTAGTGGAAGTCCTACCATGGAAAAAACAAGTAAGGAAAGTGTAGAGGAAAGGAATCTGATTAAAGTTTTTCTTGCAGTGAGGGGCCTAAGCTGCCAAGCGTGCAGACTTCAACAAGTTACACGTACCACTGTGCTTGTTGTACCACACGTGTCACCTATCCCATCACAGCTACAAAAAAAATCAGACCCTGTGATCTGATTGACTCCATCAGCAATCTGCACGCAGGGTTGTCTGTGCAAGAAATGCAATGAACAGCAAAACTGCGTGGCGGGGAAGGATCACTTCCCACATCCTGCTGGGAACACTCCTCCTCGAGCAGCCCAGGATGCTACTGGCAGTGGGGCACATTGCTGTTTTATGGTCATTTGGTGTCTGCCAGGACCCTTAGGCCTGTTTCTGGCTGATGGGTTCCCTCTGTGCACAGACCATTGTGTGAGGTTATTCCTCTTCAGATGCAGGTCTTTGCATTTCTCTTTGTATTACACTCTTTTAAAAGGACAAATCACTCAAAATAAAATGCTTAACCTGTGTATTCAATTTGCTTTAGGTGGTTGGAATGTGGATTGCTGCATTTTATCTCGTTGGCACAGTAGCAGGTGAGAAATTGTATCTTTAAACACTACCACTAGAAAGTGAATTCAGATGAAGTGGTACATAGGAGATGATGACTGTTATTTTCCTTTGCACTGACATTGTAGTATGATTTGTGGGTCATTGGAGGGCAATGTCTATTACTGTGCATGGAACTAATGCTAAAAGGCTCTGCTGTGTTTAAAATTTATTATTAAGAGCACAAGAGACATAACTCCGTGCTGAAAACCCACAGAGAAATTCAGAGTCACATGTCCTACTTCTATCAAGGCAATGCAAGATCTGTCTTTGCATTACTGCTCTATACGAAGAACTGACCAGCAATAGGGTGCTCAGCACAACAGTGCTGAAACATAAAAGTTGAGTGCAAGTGAGCCCCATTTGATCTAGACTAACTACTATATTGAAGGAAATGTTCATATCATTCATTGTACAAGGTTACCTTAATTCCTATGACAGAGACAATGCTTTGGAGCAGAAAGCATGAAGCAGCAATTCTAACAAGCATTTCTTACAAGGCTTTTTTTAAAAAAGAAATCGAACTAATCCTTTTCAAGCCTAGAGGGTGGTGTCAAAACAGTGTAGTGGTCTTTACTTGGTTTGTCCTCAAATTATTTAGCTCCCCTTGTCTTCCCACTTCAGGCAAAATGCAAAAAGGACGCAAAAATGACCTTGGAAAAATTGATTTCAAGTTCAATTATAAAATTAAATCCTTATTTTTTTGCCCTTCAAACTGTTGTAGTCTCAAATGCATCACCAAGCATAAGAGAATCATACATATAAACAAGCTGTTTCTCTTGCTCTAGGTAAAGAAGTTTGCTACCCCAGGCTTGGCTGTTTTACAGATGACCCACCCTGGTCTGGGGTACCAGGGAGGCTTCTGACAGGTTTGCCTGATCCTCCAGAAGAGATGAACATCACCTTCTCTCTCTACACCAGGGAAACAGGAAATAACTCACAGGTGACATTTATTTTTAACATCAAAAGCTGACTGAACCCAAAAATGTTTGTTAGCTCGTTACAAAGTCTGTGTCAGTCACCATGCACAGGCAAAAAGTCAGAATCAGAAGTCTGAAGGTACAGTAATGAGTGTGCTTTGGAGTAAAACACAAAAAATTGTTATGAATGAGCTGTAGGGCACAAAAAGTTTACTGGTATTTTCCTGAACGAAGATATAGGTTATGGCACCTTTTGCATGTATTTAAGTCTCTGAAGAAGGTTGAAGCACATAGGATACACTCAGTAGCAGGTTGCTCGGCCCTTCTGTTGTTGATAAAATAAACGAAAATACAGCCTCCACTGCTTCCCATTAAGCTTCAGCATATCTGTGATCTAGGACACAGCCCTTCCACACCCAAACTCCCTGAGCTCACATCACAGCCCCTGTACTTGTCTGAAAACAATACAGGCAGATAACATTCTCAAGGAAAAACAGATAACAGTAGCTTGCAGCAATGTGTGAAGATCAGCTTCACCCCTGCTGCATGCAGTCCTTGCATGAAGTCCTTCCAGCCTTTCTGGAGTGGCTAATGAGAAAAACAGGCTGCAGCTTAGAAGCAGAGCAGCACATTGACGCCAAAGGTCAGGTCAGTAAAAGGACAAGCTGGAGCAGGAATTGTGGAGCTGGTGGGCTGCTCCCTGGAGAAACTCATCATCTCAGGCCAAGAGACACCCTGTGCCAATGTGGCACTTTTAGGCTGCTTCATATTCTGCAAAACGGGGTTCTTCAAGCAATAAGCAGAATAGAAGGGAGCAGCAAAACCACACAGCCAAAACTTTGGAAGCCACAGTGGAAATGAGAAAGAAGAGATAGAGTCCCCGAGTTCCAAAAACCACAGACTTTGTCCTTTCAGAGCAGAGTCCATTTAGTCCTAAGGGTATCACCTAGCTGACTTTTTTAAATGTTTGAAAGCACGAATAGATAAAACCTTTTTTTTTTTTAACATATAGGTGATCTCGGCGATAAACTCCTCGACCATCCAAAAGTCACATTTTTCCTCACATAGGAAAACCTCCTTCATCATTCATGGATTTGGCAGCACTGGAAAAACAGGCTGGGTGGTAGAAATGTGCTTGGTACGAGAGAATATCCTCTGGTTCCCATGAGCTCTGTCAGTATCCTTTAGGTGTTAATATTCACCATCCATTTTACAGTTCATTAGGTAGTAGAAGATGCAAGCCAAGAATCAAATTTTACAAAAGTCAGAATGTTTCCCCTCAGGAAGATGCAGCATAGTCAAGACTCCTTGGTCATCTCTGACACCATTTTCCTTTAGTTTCCATTCCCAAACCCTGCAGATCAATAAAAGAAGTAACTGAACAGAGCTGTCCCCAGCCTCTGCACCCATGTCTGGATATGAGATTAGAAACCAATTCACTGCTGCTCCCATTAGCAGCAACTGAGCCTTCCTTCAGTCCAAAGTCCCTCCTGACTTGTAAAGCTCAAGTTTCAGTCTATAAATACTACTCTGGTTCACCACTATTCAGTACTTAGAGACAAACAAAAAACGACCAACAAAACAACAACAAAACCCAAACAAACCAACACAAGAGCACTGCCAAATTTTTGGGTTTTGTTTGATGCAAATTTCAGTGAAAATAATATTTCAGATATGAAACGTGGAAGCTCCCACAAAACCAGCAGAGTGTACCTTGGCTCTGGCAGACAAGCAAGATCTGCTCTACTTGCTGCTGCTTCTGTGTTGGCAGGGAAAAGGCCAAACTGGGAAAAGACACCACTGGATACCAAACCACAAATCTGCAGCACTGCTGTTGTTCACAAATCTATAAAAACCTTCAATATGAAATATTAAATTTCTTTTTTTTTTTAATCAATTGAAAAGAAACAGCAATTCTTTCTGGCTCTCTACACCACAAATTTATGGTCCCCACAGGAGAGCAGACAGTCCAGGATGCACTATTGTTTCACTTCTGTTTTCCTTGTCATTCGCCTTTACCTGTCTTTTGTGGATTAATTTTGTTACCACTCCTTGTTCTATCTCAAACCTTAAGTGACCCTTAGTCATGGAAAGCTGTAACTGCAGACTAACATATGACTCTTGCACTGGAAAAATCACTGATCCCTGCAAGACTGTGCTCAGTACTGAAGTGACCAGTGCTTCCTTTGCTGAAATAGAACCTTTCTGCTCTCCTCCAAATTTTTTTTAAGTCTGACATGACTTTCACAGTTTTAAACCCAGTTGGTAAATAAGTCTACTTTGTACAATTCAGTTAAACTACCAACATCCCTCAAAGAAAGCCATGCACTGCACATAATCTCTACTGTGCCGCTGTGTGTCCTTTCCAAATCATTTCAAATATGTAAAGAAATGGTGTATAAAGTCAAATATTCTTATTACAGTTTTCATAATTGATTTTTTTTGAGGATTGGCTTCTTACATTCCGTCTTGTAGGAAGATGCATGTTTCAGTGTGGTACAGGCTACAGTGAAGAGTCCCATTTAGTAAAGAATAAGAAACTTCATTATTATGCTACCTTTTAATCCTTATTCTGATTTAAGTTGACTCTCTGATTGTTATTTTGTTTCTTTAAATACTTTGCTTTGTGTGTTCCCACATCAGCTGCTGCTGGAAGTGGAAAACATCAACTGCATTGCTGTGGATTGGAAAGAGGGAGCAAAAGGCACCTACGTCAGTGCAGTGAACAACATCCGCGTGCTGGGGGCTGAGGTTGCTTATTTCATAACAACTCTACAGGTAAAAGACCCTGCTTTACCACCTGCAGCTCCTCAGTGGACGTGGTGGGGTTGTGGCACTGCTGTTTTGGGTTTGAACCTTGCCCAGTAGGGTCAGGCAGGGCTGCACAGCTGAGATCCAGCTAATTATACTAATTGTGGGCCCTGCGAGGCCTTCTCACAGCCACAAAGGACACAAATGAAGCGGAGACTGAGAAGATGCGCCAATTAATTAGGGACAGTAGGTGGCAACATTTCCCTATGATGTTACAGGCAAGCCGGCATTCCATGGAAATGGGGCGAGCTCAGCGCTTGCAAGGGTTTCCCAGCATTACACACACGTGCCAGAAGTGCATTAATATCTCAGCTTAGCGCCGCCGAATCGAGCAGCAGCTGCCTTAATTGATAATCCCACGTTTGCTGTCTACAGGCACAATAAAGTGTCCAGTTGCCTTCGGGCTGTGAGCCTCTTGTTCCCAAAGGCAGGCGTTCACATTTACACACACAGCGCTTCCCACCGATTTCAGAAAGACTCTCGAGTGCTTGGAGCAGCTGAAAACCAGAATCTTGCCTGGCACTGGGCTTGATCCTGGCTGGAGCTGCTGATCTTAAAGTGCAGCAAGAAGCATTTCAGAGCCCACGAGGCAAAGTGCCAACCTTGTCAGCCCCTGAGGATCAAAGAACGCTTTCCTGGATTCTGCTGGGGTACAATCTACTGGTCCTTCCTAGAAAAATCATACCTAGACTCACAAATTTGGCTTTTGGATCTTTCTCCTGTATGTATAAATATCAGGTCATTTGAAGATGGGTTCAGTTTCTCATTTACTATCTCTGTTACTGCATCATTTGCAGTTTAGGGCACCCTTTCTTCCCTTACAAAATTGCATAAATGATACTCAGACTTCCTTTTCTTTTCCTTAATTTACAAACTTCTGGAGTTGGACTGTAGGAAAGGTTAAGCTGCATTGTAAATGGAAGCACTGCAGTAAAATGTTTTCAGGGGAATCTGCCATCTAACAGTAAGGGCAGACAGGCCCATTCTCCAGTTCTTCTTTAGTTTTGGTACTCACATTACAAAACCTAACGTAAAAAACTCAAGCAATTAGCAACCTTGTTGGTTTTGGTTGCTACAAAAGCCAATGAAATGTGTCTCCTTTATCTCCCTTTCCACCTTCAGTGCAATATCTCAGCAGTGCAGGTCTTGTGCAGGTGAGACCTGGCAAAGAGGAGAATGGATGTCACCCCACCTGAGCTTGGCAGTGAAAATCTTATTCATGATATGATCACACATTCTAAATAGACATGGAGAATAGATATGTGACCAAAAAAATGGCTACAAAGGAGAATAAATAAAGAAAAAATAAGATCATTTTTATGGAAGATGGCATTAGGCATTGATCCAAATGGGAAAGATGGTTCACATTTTGTCACGCAGGATAATGGAATACAGCAAGCATATGCCAACACTACAACAGTGAATCCTTCATCACTATGCATGTAGAATTCCAGATGGGATCATTTTTCTGTCAATTCTTAGTGTAATTTAAACAGCAATTAACTCAAGGAACTCACACCCTGTTTGCTATGCAGAAAGTCGGTCTAAGATGTTCCCAGAGGCCCATAATGCCAGACCTTCTCTTTCCTTGTTATTCAAAGCCTGTGTTCTTATCTCCTACCACCACCACTTTAATGATCAGAAAATGTTCGGGTACTCCCCTTACGAAATCCATTTAATTGGCCACAGTCTGGGAGCACACACTGCAGGAGAGGCGGGAAGAAGGATCCGAGGCATCAGACGAATAACAGGTAAGGCTGCTCGCCCAGATGCAGAGCTAACAGCATTTGTTTAAAGGAAAAAACCTTGGAACATGCTGGTCTGTAGCCTGGAATTAAATTATTGGCAGTGCTGTCATGAGAGAAGGCAAAATTTATGCTTCTCATAGGGTAATTACTACATCTTCTCTCTTTACTTAGGTTAAGAACTCTTTAGTGGAAGGACAGGCACAGCTAACATTTTTGTAGCATCACCATCATTCACTGGGTTACATCAAGCCCCACACAAAGACAAGGCAACAAGAACCCTTAGTTTTCCTTATTTGTAAATGTTTACGGGCCAGTAATAAGCTCAGAGATAATGAAATGTCTCCTTCAAAGTAATAATATGCCATTATATAATCTACTGAAAAATACTCTACTTATGTTGGAATAAGTCTTCAGGAAAGGTTCACAAAACCATACCATTGCACACTTTTTACAGTTTAGCTTGGAATTCACATCATTATTGGGCTTTCCTTTCGCAGAACTAAACATCCGATGTCATAAGTTGGCAAAACACATATTAACAAATGCAATACTTCTGTCCACCCTCAACCAATAAATGTGGGGTTTTTTTAGGTTTAGACCCTGCTGGGCCCTATTTTGAAGGTACTCCTCCTGAGGTGAGACTGGATCCTTCGGATGCAAGCTTTGTTGATGTTATTCACAGCAATGCTGCTCACTTTCCTGTGGCAGGTAAGTGCTCCTGTGCCGGCAGGTACCTGCAGGGATGGGCGCGGCACCAAGGCACTGACACCTTCCCATGCATGTCTCAGGGCTTGGAATGTATAACACCACTGGGCACCTGGACTTTTACCCAAACGGAGGAACTGTGATGCCTGGATGCACTGATTTAATTCCAGAGACCAAACAAAGTGATTTTGAAGCCATCATTGCAGGTAAGCATGCAATTCCAACATGCACCGTACTATTTTTTTGTTCCATTCTGAAACATGAACAGTGAAAATTGCCATCTGTTTGGGAGAAAACAGGAAAACAAAACTGCTTTTTGCCTGTTTACTCCTAAGTTAAAAAGGAAATAAGAAACAATAAAGTCTGGAAGACAACAGTGGCCCACAGACAATGCTCTAGGGAGAGGAGGTGTCATACATGCCTAAGCTTTGCTTCTGTATTTTGAAATTGGATGCAAATCCCAAAAAGGCAGGAAACAGGGAGTCTGCAGGTTCAACAACTCCAGCAGGAGACTTTCCAGGCTGAGATAGGCCAAATCAGCAGCATGACAGTACCACCTCTGGTTTCTTGCAGATGCTGTAAAGAGCATCCAATGCTTCTAAGGCATTAATTAGTTAAAAGCACTCAGGTGTTTCCAGGGACTGCACGTGCCTTGCCTCTGTACCTGAGACTTCTCTCTTAAGAGATTTTGGACAGTTTGGTGGGTTCTCCATGCTCTGTTAAGCCCTTAAAAACTGTAATGAATGTCATCTTGCTGTGACATCTCACATATATATATATATATATATATGTATATATGACTGTCTTCTTAAAAGGGACTATTACATCATAGCAGACCAATGCATCTCACTTGAAATCTTGTGGTAATGGTACACTATTCTCCAGATAATGCACAAACAAAACAGCAACTTCTCCTGCAACTCGAAATTCAGACCAAAGAGAAATTATTACAAGCCCATGCTGCTGTTCTGTTCTGTGTCTCAGCTGTTTCCATGTTGAGACAAGTGCAGCTCCTGTAGAGGATAACAGGAGGTTATTTCATCAAAGCTCACGACCTTTTTTTCCAACAGACACTACGATATTTGCGGGGTGCCACCACTCACGCAGCCACGAGTTTTATTTTGCAAGCATCCTCTATCCCACTGGATTCCTCGCATATCCCTGTGAATCGTACAAATACTTTGATAAAGTAAGTATTTCAGCCCAGGAAAGGGGTGAGGTGTGAAGAAAATAGTCCAGGTCTCTGCAGCAGATAGCACTTGGATGCTTGTGGCTGAGGTCCCATGGTGTGGCTGGGTAGGAGGAGGCACAGCACACAGCAGTTCCCATCAACTATTCCACTCTGGAAAAGGAATCCTGAAGCATAAATGGTGTCACCAAAATGGTGGGGGAAAAAAATGAAGGCTCGTGGAATTCTCACCCCAAACCTGTACGCAAAGGGAGCATAAGTTAGATAGATCTATCCTACTAATTCCTTCATTTAGAACCTCCAGAATCCCTGACTGCTCTCTAATTCACAATGGGCACTGATTAGAGCACCTAAATACATGCACTTATGAATGATGCTCCTTTCAGTTTCCCCCATTTGTGAATGCAGGCAAGTTCCCTTCCACTAGGACGGTAAAACTGGCCTATATTTTGCACTGGAATCCAACTGAAAAATATTTGAACTAGCAAGTTTCAGACTATTACCATGCACAGGTATCAAACCTACTCATTCTGCACCCTCTTGGGTGCAGGAGCCATTATCTAAAACAAGTTTCTCAGGTTTTGGTGTTAAGTTATGAAAACATACAGCACTGCCACAGCTTTGCAAGATCAGAACAGAATCTTAAGCCCTAATTTCATCATGGCTAGCATGAAAAAAAAAAAAAATATTGCTCATTAACTGCTGCTCTTGCTTTCCCCAGGGAGAATGTTTCCCATGTCCACGGGAGGGATGTCCGATGATGGGGCACTATGCTGACAGATTCGCAGAAAAATTGAAGAGGGAAAACCAGAAGTATTTTTTAAATACAGCAGCAGATGAACCTTTTGCTAGTAAGTGGAGAATAGCTAATAGCTCTGACAGAAAATGCTACATATCAAAATTCATGCTCACCAATGGTAATCTGGATTTATTTTCACTTTTATTTATGCAGCTTGGAGACAAAAAGTATTTATCAAACTATCTGGCATAAAGAAAACGAGGGGAGACATAAACCTGGTTTTCTATGACACACTGGGGCACGCAAAAGAATATGAAATTGCCAAGTAAGTTAAATTAATGTTTCCCTATAGCATTTAATGCTGCTAACATTAATCTACACATTTTCCACATGTTTAAGCAGCGTGAACACTAATCCTGCATTGCAAATATTCTGCTTAGCATCAGATATGAAAGAAGTTATTGCATAAGCAAGAGCCATGAGGGCAGATGGATGGCTGTAAAAAGGAAATGGAAGCCACTTCCATTTCCATGAGTTCTGTGTTTCTGAGCTCCAGGTGAGTGATCCCTGCAAACTCAGCTCACGTGGGCTCTGGGGACAGCCCCAGTCTCACTCTTGTCATCTCCCCATTTTCCTGCCACGGGCACATTTAAAGTTCTCAGTGATGGTTTTCATCCTTTCCTTGTTCAGAGCCCTGGTCCAGTGACCTGTGCTCTTACACAGAACAGCAAAAATGCAAATTTCTGTTGTAAAAAAGGGAAAACCTGAAAATTTGTGGAGAATGTGGTTTATTTCAGTGATCTCCAAACTTTTAAACCTAATGTTTCCATTTTCATTCTATTCACAGTGGAGACCTCTCTCAGGACGAAGTTTACACAAAATACCTTGATGTTGAAATCAACCCCAAAAATACTAAAAAAATTGAATTTCTCTGGAATAAAGCCATATTGTCTCTGCTCTGGGCAAGACTGGGAGCAGAATCAGTCAACATAATACATGGAGAAGACGGACATAAGTAAGTATATCCCATTTAGAGGTCAGAAGGCAAGTGAAAAAACCCTGTGAGAAAGGATGGAAAAATGGTCTTAAATTAAACACATGGTTTGCGATTAACAATGTGAATTTCAAAAAGGACAAGGACCAGTATTGCACTTTGGACAGAAAATCAGATGTTTGACTGCACACCAGGGAATAACTGTCTGGAAAAGAATATGGCAGTGAATAATTTGAAATGTATAGCTTTTCCACAGCAAAACAATCACAAACCAAGATAAAGGCTATTAAACCTCAAATTTTACAGCTGGTGCCCAAAAGAAGGAAATTCATCTTGTTACTGTTAACATGCAGATGCTAATAATCTTTGCAGCAGGCTTTTAGGAAGGCTTTTGGGATTATGGGTTGGACTAACAACCCTCAAGGTGACAGCTGACGCCCTTTCATTTTTCATTGGGTGGAAAGAGATAAATCTTGATTCAAGCGTTTTTTTCTTCCCAGGTCAACTTTTTGTGGCCGTGGAACTGTGGCATATGGAGTTCCTCAGTTGCTTACACCTTGCTAGAGGTCACCAAGGTCTGTACAAGCAGCTGAGTAAACCCTCAGTCTTGTGAGTGGAAATCTTGGCGCACAGGGCAATTAAAGCAAATTTAAAAAAAATAAAATTGTTGCTCCCTTTGGTTTTTTTCCAGTTCTTTGCAAACACACTTGTCAATGTTTTCCGTGTTTGAGCCACGTTTATTGTGCTTGTAACTATGGAGCAACCAGAAATCACACGTGCTAAAACCCATTTATGACACTGCACAGTCTCATCTGACCAGTTCCTCAAGGCAAGAACTGAGTCCCACCACAGTGATAGATAGAAAATCTGGGATGCTATCTAACACTCTCGAGGCAGCACATGTCCTCAGAACACCCCTGCAGCTGAGAAGGGCCCCAAACACCTCCTTTCTGCAGCCTGTGCTGCTGCCCAGAGCTTTCTGGCCCCACACAAGAGCACTGCCCTCAGAAGACACTCTGGGATGAGGCAGGAGAAGCACAAGAGCAGGTTATTCCTGCAGCAGGTGAGCTCTGTGCCTGCACCTGCTTGGAAAATGCAGATAAGGCAAACCTCAAGTGCTGCCCACTTTGGAAGGAACTGAACACTGAATCCCAGCTCCTGGCTACTGTTTAATTTCCAACAAGAACCTTTGCAGTGATCTCTGACAATCCTGGAGAGAAACTCTGAGTAACCAGGCTTTGCAAAACCTGGGGCTGACCATTTCACAATGAAATGAACACTACTGCTCTGCAAAGCACAGCATGAGTGAGCCTCCTGCAGCTGTAAGAGACCAAGGCAGCAGATATTTTTCTACGTATAAAACCCAAACTCTGAGCTAATGAATAGGAAGAAAGAGTTAATAATTTATTCACTCCCGTTTCCTCATGTTTGACAAATGACATACAAGCACTTGGGGCAGATAAACTTCTAGGAAATAGGGGTAAAAATACCATAGGAACCCATTTATGGGTATAGACTTCCGAATGAATTTTTTTTTAAGAAAAACCCCAACCCTGTTGTATCCTTGACTAAACACAAGCCTGTAAAAAAGTAAAAGCGTAACTAAACACAAGTCTGAGGTTCAGCCAGAGACACCCACAGTTCTGAGTCCTGCAAGTCTCCTGGGGACTTGACACGTGGCAAGGAAAACATGAACAATGCTGGGAAGCTCCACAGTGTCCCAGGAGAGAGCCACAGCATCCTGCAACACCAGAAATCCAGTCCTCTCCTCTGCCTGCTTCCCATTCCGGACTGCACCTTCTTCAGGACTGCAGAAACATAGCTGTGCCTCAATTTATCACTTTTTTTAAAAATCAAAACCCATCCTTCTCCCAAAGCCCCCAGCTGTGAGGCCACAAGGAGCAGAGCAGCTCCTCCAGGCACAGAGCAGCCTGCACCATACTGAGGGACCTGCATCCCAGCCCTGCCCAGCCTTCCCAACAGAGAAACAAGCAGCTGAAATCCAACTGACCATGGCCTAAGGAACTGTCCATTTATTCTGTCTGACCTGTGTTATTACAGTGTTGAAAAAGAGCAGCAGACTAACTGATAAAATCCTAATTCAAATCTTTTCCACCAGCTCTTAAATTGAATGGGAAAGACTGTTTCCTCCTTGTTTTGAACAAGTGTTAAAGCTTGTCAGTGCACTGGGGCATGTACTGATTCCACTGATACAAACCTATTCACACACCAAAATCCCACTTCAGCTAAAGACAGGAGCACTGAGCTCGAAATCCATATCAAAGGTGGTATCTTAACAAAAAATAAAATTTAGCTACTGTTTAAAGAAATAAACTCCATTAGCACAGATGACAGCAGTGGAACACCTGGTATCCATTTGGTCATTCCCAGAGGTGGAGATTAGGGAACATCAACTCTGCAAACATGTAAGGTCATAAAGCAGAGCCAAGCTGACAAAGCTCTGTAAGTGGGGTCAGCTCAGCTCTCATTTCTTCTTGAGTTCACTTACAGCCTTCTCCTAGAGATAAACAGGTCCAAGGGGTTCCCAGACCTAGTCCTGTGGCTTTGCACAGGCTGTTTTTCGCCTTTTAGCTGATGTTTCTGCTAGAACAATCTACAGAGCTTTGCAGTATTCCAGCCATATCCCAATGTCTGGAGGAATTTTGTATGTTATTTGTATATATATAAATACAATAATAATAAATATATTTGTATATATTTGCAGTGTGTTTGCTCTCAGTTCATCACTCAAAGACCTTTCTCAAAGCTGGAGTTACATGGGCAGTATAGAAAGGATGCCAAGGGTTACACAACTGTCCTTCTACATCTGTTTATTCCAGCATTAGAGGGAAACCAGGAAGTCAGACCCTTTCACCATGAAAAGAATATATCAAGTCCACTGAGAGTTTTCCAAAAGGGATAAGCCTTCATCAGCAGACCCAGAAAACACAGGAGCATTTCACATCTGAAGTCACTTGACACAGGGAAAGGAAGGGCACTCAAAAATGATGTGGTTCCCTACTAACTCCCCCAGTAAAGCTCCTATACTCCAACTGCACAACACTCAAAATTAAAGCCTTTCCAGCCAAGCCAAGACACACAGATCTATAAAATCCTCTTTAATGTCCCGCTCCTAATGAGTTGCTACCTGGGAATTACCAGCCTCTGGAGCTCCAATCCTACTGTGGGTTCCAGCTCACTGATTTGAGAAATCTACGTCCATGGATTTTGGAGCTATCAGAGAAACCAACAATTAAAGTTGTTTTCCATCTTAGCTGTAAACTATAATCTGAAATAAATATTCCTATCTTTCTCGGAACATTTCCAAGGATAAAGCAGACTATAAAAAGTACATGCAAAATGTACACAGTAATGCCAGGAGCTTCAAGGCTGCATCGTAAGTAGTTCAGGTCTGGGGATTTTCTTTGTACCTTGTCAGGTCTGTGGCTTCTCACAGCACAGGAGTGTGAAGGGGAATGGCAGCTCATGTTCTCTAGTCCTCATATGAATTCTAAAGTAGCTCCTATATATCTGATTAGAAGTGTAGCCTCAACAGGAAAAAATCACCCTGGATTTAAGCTGTGATTTAGTATATTTATGGCCCCCCAATCTCTCGTGGAGCAAGCAAACACAAAGGTGACTCATAGCTGCCTGGAACACACAGCAGACAGGGATACATCCTGCAGGAAAAACAGGCACTGTTCACCTTAAGAATATTCAGCACCAGAGGGCTGAGTGTGCTACTTGCTAAACGAGTGGGTTAGCAAATCCTAGCTGCTTCTTTTTCTACCGTTCCAGATGCTTGGAATTTGGATTCTTGCCCTATTTCTGCTCAGCGCAGCAGAAGGTAAGCATATGGAATTAGTGTTTGTATTGCCTTTCTATGCTACTGTACTTTCCACCTATTTTCTAGGTATTATTCTACACCCTACTGCCTTAAAACTTCCTGACTGAGGTTAATGTGGTTCAGCTTCCCACACAAGGATGGTGAGATGAGAGTGTGCGTGTTGTCTTTCTTCGCCACTCTGGGAATCCTGCCTTACGACTGAGCAAGAAAAGCTGATGTTTCCTAACTCAGAACAAAGATACTGCTCTAGTAAATATAGGGAATTATTTCTTGTACTCTTCTCAGTGATAGAAGTGGAGAAAAAGCCAGGGGCAGGGGGTGGAGGCAGTCTAATGAGGGTATAGCTTTGTATTCAGCAGAAGACACTTGTGTGGTACAAGCCTTCTCACGTACAGTCAGCTGTTCAGCACAGCCTTAATTTATTGCTGATCATCTGCAATATTTTGGCCTGGCATTAGGAGAAACTCATCAGCTGTCTCTGCCTTGGGCAAAGCAAGAGCTGGGGGAAGATATCCAAGGCATTGCACAGGATAGAACAGAGGAACTCCTCTGAAGACTTTGTTGATGAGCAATAGGGTGGCTTCTTTCCTCGGGGTTAACTGCAGCCTCTCAGGATCTGGGAAAGGGCAACTGCTGGTCTGGGCTGTCTGTAAACTGCGGGATTTTCAAGGAACCAAGATACCCTCAGAGAAGCCATGCTTTGAGTTCTGACCGCTCCACTTCTCTGTTTGTTCACATATTATTGATCTGATCTTCATGCTACAGGCAAAGAAGTTTGCTTTGACAGGCTCGGATGCTTCACAGATGATGTGCCATGGTCTGGGACTGTGGAAAGGCCAATCCATAAATTACCCTGGAAACCAGAGAGCATAGACATTCACTTCCTCCTGTACACAAGAGAAAACACTGATAACTTTCAAGTAAGAACTGTCGTGGTTTAAACATTAGTGAATTGCGCAAAAATCGTAAATAAACACGGACTCCTGCTGTGCTCCTGAAAAGCATCAGAAATGGCCAAACTTCCACTTTATCCAAAAGACCACCTCTTCCAGCTCCTTGGCAGGGTCCCCACTGAGAACTACTGGGAAACTGTAGGGGTAATTTTGGGGTAATTTTTTTCCACAGATAAAGTCATAACACACTGAAATCTTGTCTGCTCTAAGATAGGTGCCAAAGCTTACTTTAAATGGAGATACAGACCATAAGACTTCATGTGAACTCTTGCAGACGAGTTCAACATTGCATAACTTCTAAACACCTGCACAGATAACCATAGTTCAGGTCTTTGAAATTTTGAAAACCTATTTAAGAAAAGCAGATTTTAAGAAAGCAGATTTAAAGGTTTATTAAGTTATTATCTACACTAATTTATTATTTTTAAATCCACATTAATATAGGAAGTCTCTGCAGTCGACAAGTCAACAATTGGGTACTCAAATTTTAACGCAAGCAGGCCGACCAAATTTATTATACATGGATTTATAGACAATGGAGAAGAAAACTGGCTGTCAGACATGTGCAAGGTAGGTACCACAGAGACACCCTTCATTTGCATTTATAACATTCATATGAATTGTCTGTTTTCTCTATTTCTAACCAATTTTTCTCATGGTATTTGTAGTGATAAGAAAGCGAAAAATAGGTCACATCTTCAGATTGTTACCAAACTGATATGTAGCTTTGCACCTTGAGGAAAGGCATGAGGTAAAATGCATTCAGTTTTTGTCTTTAGTGAAGTGAGTGACAAGAAGATTTGACTCAGTGAGTGCCCTTTTTCTTGATAAAAAGAACACAAACCCTGGAGGAAGATACTGGTTAGGATCAGGGTGATTCCAGAAATAACTGCAGTCTCGTAGCTCCTGCATCCCATTTCTCCAGCCAAGAGACAGGTCTCCAGATGTGGAAGGTCTATCAGAAATGTTTGGGCTGCCATGTGGGTGCTGGAGGCTGAGCACACGGGCTGGCCATTAACAAAAGCAATAAAGATGTACAAATGTACATCCAAGGTGGACCTCAAGGGGAGCATTTCGAACAAAGCTTTCAATCTAGGACTTGCTACGAGCACTGAATGTAGTAAAGCACTCTGCTTTATTGATTTTTGTGCTAATTCCACAAATTATTTCTTAACCCTGTCCTTATGCAAAGTGCAATTCCATCTTGTGGTTTTCTCAAGTCCTCCAAACATGTTTATATTGCAGCTGCAGCTAATGAAAGCCCCTAGTCATGCAGCACAGGGCAAAATACCAGTTGGTGGCATTTTGGGGATAAGGTTTTTCAACCACTAACACAACTACAATTTTTTAAAATTATGTATTCCTATTTTACTTATGAGAACATTATAAGAAACAATGTGAAACTAAAATCAAGGTATTTCACATTTATTGCATCCCCATTGCCTGCTTCTCTTTGATACTAGATCAAAAGAAATATGACGGACGATTGCTGGATTTGTTAGTTAGTAATTTGTTTAAAGAATCAGAAGCAGAATGACATTTTTATAATTTTCTGTCTTACATTTTGCACTCTTAAAATAGAGGTTTTTTTACTGCAATTTCACGATCAATGAGACAGCTCACAATTTGCTTCAGCTTGTCCCTTAAATCCATCTGATCCATTTTCCAGGATGTAGAGGCATGAGATAAATCTTTAAATTCTTTATCTATTACGGTAGCCTGTGTTTTATTACAATACTCTGGTTTATTTATATTTAGAAATAAGTTGGTCTCAGTGAATCTTTTCAATAAAGAGTGGAGCAAAGGGGATTGTAAATACATCAATCCTCCTATGTGTATCTCTTACTTGCTTTCCTTCCCATTAAGCAATAATCCTATCTGCATATTGATTTTTACCACTTCTGTCATGGTCACAGATGCTTTTATTGCCCTTTTTGTTCTTTGTCAGTTGTTGCCAAAAACTTTAGCTGCTAAAGCAAAATACTTCCAGCCAAACAATCCAGCTCAGTGGAGCACAGAAAAGCTTCTGATTCTGGGGCAAAATCTCTGCCTGCATATACATATTTCCAAATAAAGCCATAAATCTGAAATGAACACCAAGAGTTTATGCACCCTCTTATAAAAACACATTCTCTTTCTTACAAATCTGCATCAGAAAACCACTCTTGACTTTTACCATCAAAAATATTCTAATTGAATTTGAGTTAAAACAGTACTTTTAAATCACTGAAATGAATAGGTGCACAAGTAGAGCTCCTATTTAGTGCTACATACCAAGATCGATTGAAAATAAAAATTGAAAGTTTCATTATTGATATTGTTTTCTCTTCTGTAAAAAATACTGCTCTGGGTATTTGAAAAGGTTACTGCATTACATATCACCCTACTTCAGCACTGTGTGATCACACAAACCCCTCTGAGCACACATCCATGCTACAGCTTTGGTTTTCAAAACATTCTCATACCCGTTCACACAACATTTAGTAGTCGAGCCACAATGAGCAACATGAACCGATTCCACACTGCATTTACCATGGTTTTTACTTTTGTTTTTCAAAACAGAGGATGCTTACTGTGGAAGATGTGAACTGCATCTGTGTGAACTGGAAGAGAGGTGCAAGGTGTCAGTACACCCAGGCATCGAACAACATCCGTGTCGTGGGAGCTGAAATCGCTTATTTTATAAATGTTCTCATGGTAAGAGTCTGCTGTTTCCAAAGCTATAGCTATAATACTCATTAGAAAGAAATACAGCTCTGGAACTTTCACAAATGTGGATGTAACCAGCAGAAAATATTGTCCTCTACTCCACGATCAGTTGTGCTGAAAACAAACCTTTTTTTAAAAGGAGAGGACTGTGATAACAGCAGGGCCTGCCAACTTAGGGAGAGGAATTTCTACAAGGCGTTCTCATAGTACAGCCAGAGAGTTACTCTGTAGAAGTTAACAAATGCGGTGAAAAATTTTAAATATGCAGAGATAATGGATATGGCAAACTGCAGTAATCACACAAGGACAGGGACTTCACACACAAGATGGAAAAGTGCAAAGCGTTTACTGCGCACTCGGAATTCCCCTAAATACCAGCACCCAACAGGATATCACATCAAATAAACAGGAAAGATGTTCACCTCAGTGTCCACCAATCACCTGGGCTATTGCACAGGCATTGCCTATTACAGTAACAGGTAAACAATGCCCTATAAGGCCACAAACTACAATTATCACATCTCATAGGCCCAGCACTGTCCACAAACCCACAATCCTCTCTCAGCCCATCCCCGGTGACCTGGATGCACTCCCAGGGTCACCTCTGGGCTCAGGAAAGATGCTCTCTCTCCAGCCCCCAGGGCCCATCTCTCTTCCAGCACATAGTGCACCCCAACAGCAAACTGCTTTTTCATGGAGACAGAACCTCCCAAAATCTACCAAAGAACTCACAAGAACACCAGAAAACCAGCTGGCAGCACTGGCTGGGGACAAGCAGGTCCCACCAGCTGCCCCAGGGAAAGCCACGGTGGACAGTGCCCAAATGTACAGGAGGTGCCACATGCCCCCTTTTGCAGCCAGCTCCACATGGGAAGTGAAGCTTTGCTTGAAGCCTTCTCTTAACCTAATTGCTTTCAACACACATTTCCCATAAAAGGACTATAAATAACTAAAACCAGAGAGTGTGCTGGGTCTAGCAGTGCCCTGACCCACCTCTCACTCTCCACACCTACATTGCAGCTACTGAATTCCTGTCTAAAAAGGCTGAAGGCTTCTCTCCTCTCATGCCCTCCCCAGCTGTGCGTGGTGCTTAACCTGCCAGGTGTAACTAAGAGTTCCTGCCTGGCCCACTCTTGCAAGCCAGACAAACGTTCTGTGACTCTAAAGGGGCCCTCTGCAAGGATACAAAGCCTCTCAGCACCCTTGACAGAGCTGTCTGGAGTTATAACAACCTCCAAGCGAGGCCAGCAGCTGAATAAGGAGGTTTGCAAAATCTCTGTGTTGAAGTTACAGAAGTAACTGGCAAACAGACCCTGAAATCCTAGAGGAGCTCCTGAGTCAGCAGGCAAATTAAAAATAGATTTTCACCCCCTTTTAAGTCTTCCCTGTTGCTGATGCAAACAGGCATAGAAATGTTTATTTATTGCTGTTTTGTCAGGATGACTATGGATACTCTCCAGCTGACGTTCACATCATTGGCCACAGCCTGGGAGCACACGCTGCTGGCGAGGCTGGCCGGAGGCGCCCGGGCGTTGGAAGAATAACTGGTCAGTGACTGCAGCCACACTCGCACTAAAGCCACCAAAAAACATGCTGCTATTCACTTTATGATTGTGTCTGTGGGCTGCAGTGTAGCCAGGGGTAATTGGAATATTGTAGAACTCAGCCCCTTCACCCAGTGTCCCAAGGAGCAGGGCCGTGGGAAGTGTGGGAAAAGAGTGTGATGATTATTTTGTTGGCACGTGTTTTACACAGCAAAGGGATTTTTCAACATGTTCAGCACTTCCAGAGGTTAAAGCCGTGGGTTTGATCTCCTTATTCATCACACAGGCAACGCCAAGGGCACTGTGCATTAAGCAGAGCGGCCTTTCATGCGTAAAAGACAATTTTGGATATTATTAACACAACCCTTTTCAATTGTTACTTTTCCTCGGGGATTTCAGGCTTGGTGAACCTTGGACTAATAGTGTACAAAATTCAGTTTAAAAGCAAACCCAAAATGTGCTGCCCAGGGACAAGAAGAGATGCAAGAACAAGGTAGCAAAAATTGTGCCATTTGCAAGACTTTACAAGCACCTGAAATTGCTGCAGCAATTTGGGAAGCAAATTGATTCCATTTTCTGCGAGGTTCAATAGCAAAGTTTGTTGCTTCAAAACTAGGTATTTTTCCCAAAATCTGACTGGAGCTAGAAGTAGACAAGCAGGTTTCAACTCCTCCAAGCAGGTGGGGTGCTATCAGCAGAAATTCCTCTTTGAGGACTCTCAAGCAAAGGACTCGAGAAACCACACAGATGGATCAGTTACTTGGGATGCAGACACAGTAACCTCAGTTTGAGCAATGGTATTAAAGAGAAGTTCGATTTAAAAAAAAAACTTAATTACAAGTGTTGGGATTCAATATTGCTGTAAGTATGTAAAGCAGTAAAATTTAATAGGCTTCCTGCAGGTGACTTCCTGGGAGAAAAGCCACTTGGTAAGAGAGAGCACACATCCTCATTTTATTAATGCCTGTGTTACTTAGATATAAGGAACCATAGGCAACTATATACGTGGTATTCATTATATGTAATCAATCAGTGCTATGTAAAATGATTCTTCAGCTACATCTCTTCATTTTTTATTTAATACATAACACTACTCTTTTTCTCTCAGGACTGGACCCTGCACAACCTTATTTCCAAGGCACCCCAATTGAAGTCAGACTGGATAAATCTGATGCAGACTTTGTTGACATTATCCACACGGACTCAGCTCCCACAATCCCCAACTTAGGTGAGCACGCAGCTCTAGAGTACTGATATGAATTATTTATGCCCTGTGGCACTTAAGTGTTCTGATTGTTCACCAAGGCTGCTGTGCTGTGTCCCAGACACAGAACAAATACACCACTTTAGTCACTAACAGCTCCTGTCCTAAAACACCATGCACAGACAGACTCGAAGCCAGCAGCCACAGGTATGAGACAACATTAACTTAAAACATGCTTACCCCTGTTTCAAATGCTTCAGGTTTTGGCATAATCCCAGCTATAGGACACATTGACTTTTATCCAAATGGAGGAAAGCAGATGCCTGGGTGTGAGAAGAACGCTGTTTCTCAGATCGTAGATCTCGACGGCATCTGGGAAGGTAAGTGTGTTGTTTGCATTACAAATTCAGGGGAAGGTCACCCCTCAAAGTGTAGCCACTCATCTTTCCTTAATTCAGGTGTTTTACATTAGCTTTTGGTGTATCCACCAGCAACGGCAGCTGCAGACTGCAGTGAAACTGTTAATATGCTCAAAACACACCACTTTTCCAGAACTTATTAAAGAATAAACATGACAAAGCATTGGCCTCTGGAAAATGTGTTTCCTCCAAAGGATCTAATAGCAGAAAACAAACGTTGCTGGAGCTGTGCCAAAACTTTTTGAAGGGTCTGTAACAACACATTGCATTTATGTACCTGATTGCCCAGCAGCAGCACTGGTGGAACTGGGCAAAGATGTTCACAGCTACTCCTGTGAGAGTGTCTTCAGCTGAAATTCTTCTGAGACAGAGCAATTCCTTGTTAAGTTACCGATTACAATCTGAGTGGCGTTGAAGTGATGTCATTGAGTGTATTTTTAGGCAGCTAAAAAAAGATTGGCACGTAGTTGCTCAAATACACTGTTCTTTGTTGTTTTACGTGGTTCTAATAAAATCTCTAAGTATCAGAGAATTCCTATGTGTCTTTCTAAAATTAAATTGCACATAAGATCGAAAAAAAATAAAGAAAAAACCCGAAGATTTCAGCTGTGGAGATTTTTCAGCACATTATCTGAGCTCTTTCTTACACTACTGCAAACAATTTAACTCTGAGAATCCATTAACTGATTTGTGATAACTAGCCTTTTACTCCAGGTTTTATTCAGTGCAGCTGGAGGCATTACTTTTTCATTCTCCCCCCCTTTTTTTTTTGATAGAGTAAACTTGTTATCAATAATGGGGAATTAAAGCACAAAGAAATAACTGCGTTGTATATGGTCTTCTTTTTAACCTGAAGTCAGGAAAATACAGGCAACACAAAGGAAAATAATATATTCATTATTTTAATTTTAAGAGTCTCCCTTTCTTTAGCACCCCCCAAATAATAATAATTTTGTTTTGAAGCCCTCATCTGGAGCAAATCAGCACTGCCCTAGGAAGTTCACTGTTAAATACTTTTCATTTGGTTTTCTTTTGTTATGGTAATGAAACTGTTGCCTACAAAAGACCTGCTTCACACAGCTCTCGTTTCTATTGTTAAACTCGGTCAGATCGCTTGAATAAGTGTTTTTTGAGGGGCTGGGGCTGGGCTGAGCTGCACAGTCGGTCTCCACAAAGCATTTCAAGTTTGCATTTTATACCTGTTGAGCCAGTGACATTCCTTAGGGCACGAGTGCATCAGAAGCAAGTTCGGTTCCAACCTCATGTTTGATGCTCCAAGAATTGTGACGAGGCTTTTGAGGAGGAATGGTGCATCCCAATACCACGGGTTTCTTTCCTTGAATGGTAACAGAAAAGCAGAACTAACCTGGGGGCATCTTTTCACAGGAACTCGGGACTTCGCGGCTTGCAATCACTTGCGGAGTTACAAGTATTACTCGGACAGCATCATCTACCCTGACGGGTTTTTAGGCTATGCTTGTGCTTCGTATGAACTTTTTCAAGCAGTAAGTATTTCTCAGAGCTTCGGGATGGACCCTGTTGAAAACAGTGGCCCTTACCTATGCATCTCAAATTCAGTTTATTTATGCCAGATTGCACCCAGTGAGTGCACCTGTAGGAGAAGTGTCAGACATCCTCAAGTGCCACAGCTTGTGCAGGTGGCACGGGGCAAGGTAGGAAAAGGCAGTGACAGCCAGGGACAGCCCTGGCTCTGTGCTGCTGTGGCAGCCCTGAGGCACTGCTGTGGGAAGGGTGGCTTCCCCAGACTCCTCTGCTGCATCCAGCTGGGCAAGAGGTGAGGAGGAGAGACTGTCCCTGTAAGGGCCAAATGTCTTTATCAAAGAGCAAGGAGCTCTCAGGTGAGCTTTCAAGCACAGCTGAAGTTCCTTATTTTTGAAGAACAAGAAGTAAAACAAAACGTGAAAACCTGATGGGGTCAGCCCGTGACCAAAGCACTTTGGTGACTGAAGGTGGCCCCAGGGACAGAGCAGTGGTTTTTGGGCCAGGGTCAGGAAGCCCTTCCTTGTCCCACACCAGCAGACAAGGAGCTACAGTCTAAGAGCTGGGTCACTTCTGTGATCTTTCTCAAGTCACAGCAAGGGTTACTCAGAATTTGTTGCTGTGGTGCAGGGCCAGTTAGATGGGTATATTAAAAATAAATCCTTTGACTAGTTCTTTTTTTCTTTTCCTTGGCCGACTGGAAAATGTTATTAATAGATATATTTGTTTTCACTAGGGAAACTGTTTCCCATGCCCAGAAGAGGGATGCCCGAATATGGGTCACTACGCAGTCAAATTCAAGGACAAAATTAAAAATGATGTCCTGAAACTTTACCTGAACACTGGAGAGGCCAGGGATTTTCCTCGTGAGTTTTGAATGCTTCCATTGCTACATACTCTTTGTAAAAATTTTATTTTCCTGTTGGACAATTAACTTTAGCAGATGAACAGATCTCATCACTGTGCAAAGTCTCTTCAGTTCTTCACGCTTTTTGCTCTTTTGCTCCACCACTAATGCCAGTTGGGAGCCCTACAGTACAAGAAAGTTGGTTACAAACTCTGGCATGTAGTGGAGGCTACTGAGATGTTTAATGGATTGCAAGGTGGAAGGAGAAGGGAGGAGAGACAATGCATGGAAGTTGCAGCAAGGGAAATTCTTATCTAACAGTACGAAAATGACAGTCACAAAGGCAGTGGTTAAATGCAAGAAGAGGGGCCCAGGGAAGCTGGGAAATCTGCATCATTGGAGATGCCAAAAACTCCATTTGCCAAAGGCCAAGAACAAGCTGGTCACACCTGGCCTGGTTTCAGAACTGGATGGACAAGACAACCTCCTTTCCAACCTCAGTTATCCTAAATGCCAGCTCTCACAACACAGTGCTTAGGTGGCGTTTGTAAACACAAATCCGAATCTTCTTGAGCTCCTTTTGCTAATTGCACACTGAAAGGAAGTTCCCACTCACAAAAATTATTTTCTCGGAGCTTCAGAACTTTTTCATGCCGCTTAGATTCTGCATGTATCCTTATTTATCCCTAACACCCCCCTAATTCCAGCTTCACTGTGTATGAAAGCCTGCGTGGTCAAAATGCTGAGATTTATATCGTGTTTACCACGGCATGGACTAGTTTTCTCTTTTTTCTCTCCCAGAAAGTAACACAAATATCTTTCATTTCTTGTGTTGATCTCATTAGGACACAATGACAGATTTGACTCACTGATGTATTGTATCTTCTGCTCTCAACTAACCTGTACAGACAGGAAAATAACAACCCCTAGCATTTGATATTTGAGAGACTGTTTCTGCCCGGGTACAATCTAAGTCACTGCATTTCTTCTGTGTAGTTTGGAGGTACAAAGTTACCGTGACCCTCTCTGGAAGGAGCAAAGTAAAAGGATACGTAAATGTTGCCCTGTATGGCAGTGGTGGGAACACAAAGCAGTACCAGATCACCAAGTAAGTTAAAAATTCAGTAGAAAAGAAAGTTTTCTTCTAGAACCCTTAATTTGTATTTGTAATTAATAATTCTGCTTAAATTGATCTCATGAAGAGAGAAACAAAAAGGCAGCAGATCAGGCCCACCTGCCTTGGCTGCCTCCGAAAAATAGCGATTTGGGATGAATTACATCAGAAATCTGGCAATAATGTTGCTACCATATAACAAGATAAACATGTCTCTGCTAAATTTCTATCCTCTTGCCACCACAGCACAGCCTTTGACAGGACTGCTAATTAACAGCAAATGCTGTCATGCCTCATATCCATAAAATGCTGTTTTTCACAGGGGTACCCTCAAACCAGACAACACTTACACAGCTTATATTGATGCTGAAGTTAATGTAGGAAAAATTACCAAGGTTAAATTTCTCTGGAACAACAACTGGATAAACCCAACTTTTCCTAAACTGGGAGCTTCAACTATCACAGTAGAAGATGGACAAAACAGAACAGAGTAAGTAAATCCATTGTGAAAATCTTGAAAGTTACTTGAGAAGATAGGTGGCAAAATTATAAGTGGAGTGGAAGCCTTTTCACAAGAAAAGCTATTTAAGGCATTAAAAGGAAAAGTCTCAAGAAAACCTTTTCTTTCCTTCCTTTCAAGACACTGTTCATCCATAGTTCAATTCACTACTACTTCAACCCTTTGCCTTAAATAACCTCAAAGAAAAACTGAAAATCTTTCCAGGCTTTAGAAGAGCAAACTTTCTGTGTAACCCTTTGGGTGAGAAAAATTAATGCTGGCTTGGATTGTCAGCATCATTCTTGCCAAGCTCCCACAGTCCACAAAAGCAGACTATTTGTGAGTCTGGTTTGCTGTCAGCTGGAACCAGCAAAGTATCCCATCGATATTGATGACCCCTGAGGTCATCATGGACTAAAGAGGATTCTGATAATAAACCTGCCTTCCAATGAGGAACACTAACACTTGGAGCCTGCACTGAAAGGCTACACATAAAGCTGAGTGATTTCTCTACACTTTGTGAAACATGGCTTGGATGTTCAGATTATAGCAACAAGATTTACTGATTTAGTTTTACTAATTTGCCTGGACTTTTAAACATGAATTCCTTCATTTTCTTGATCAGTTATTTTATCCACACCATGATTTGGTATCTAGAACAGGAGGTACAGTGTAAATTTTAGACCTGTCTACAAAGGCACAGTTAAAATTCCATCACTTAAAAGACAAAAATGGGAGGTGGAAACAGCTTCAAGCAAAGTGAAATGGTTACAGCCCAGCACCACTTGAACTCACCTAAAAGCACAGGTCCTAAGTCTGGTTGTAGTTTCTAGTACCAAAGCACATTGCTGACGTTCCTGTAGAAAGGAACTCACCCTTCTACTGACCTGTGGCCTTTGCACAAGTAGTTGTGGCCATGTGTATAGAGATGGTAGCACAAAACCTGGGAAAAAAACCCAAAAACTGTGACATTAAAGTAAGGCAGAAAATGAAGCAGAATGAATGCAGTCCATCAATGCTTTCCCCAGCAGCAATATTTCAAATTTAGAAGCTCAATGTTTGCTCTGTTCAGTTGTGTCAAATCACAAATCAGGTTGAGTTAACATCAAAATAAATCCACTCGTGTCATTTCAACAGCTGCTGACAGCTCAAGGTGCTTGCATTTATTTTATCCCCAGGTACAGTTTCTGTGGTTCTGAGACCGTGAGGGAGGATGTTCTGCAGACCCTGACTGCTTGCTAACAGCACATTCGGATGCCCAAATCCTTGCTGCCAATAAAAGCTACTCATACCTAAAACCCTGGAGTCTGCAGCTGCAATGCTGGTGGTGTGTGTTGTTTTGGGTGGGTTTGTGCTGGTTTGGGAGGCAGAGGTTAAGTCGGTGGGTACCTCTCTAAAGACAGAATTTTTAGAGTGGCTTGAGGAGTGAATGTGCCAAAAACTGTTGAAGAATTCCCCTGCTTTCAGCTTGTTTCAAAATAATTTGAAGAAAGAGGAAAGGTGGCAGGTAACAGAAACAAATTAATTTCTCTCTCCACCTAATCCTGCCTCATTCCCTCAGCATTCTGCTGGACAAGGGGGCTGTGTCTCCTCTGCTGCCAGAGGAAGCTCATCCTCACTGATAAAACCTCACAGAAATGCTGGGGCTCTACTGCTACACAGACCTACTGCTCCTGGGCACCTTTTCTCAGCTTCTCCTGAGGTTGCCCAGACTGGGGCACTCTGCTCTTTATGTCTCTCTGGGTGACCTTTCCTCTCCCAGAACACCCTGTCCTGAAGGACATCAGCCCCACAGCAAGGCTTTAGATTCTCCATGCAGTGGTGGAGGTGGAAATCAATTTATTTTGTGTTGGAGCACTACTTTTCTAGTACAGAAAAAAACCCAGCGTTTTTTTGTTCTTTTTTTTTTAATTGAGTGCATTCTGCCAGCTCTGGCAGGATGATGGGAGGGAGATGGGGGATGTAAATAATAGAAAAAGAACCATCAGCACTGAAGATTAGCAGCCTGTGGGCATGCTCTGGGCTGAAATAAGTTCTTTATATAAAGCCAAACTGTTCCTTGCTTTAACACAACTGAAGAGAATATCCTCCAGCAATTTCAGTTTTAGTCAGAGACATGCAGGCTTGCTTTTACGTTTAAAAACCTTCTAAACTGCACTTGTGCTTCTTGCCCAGATTAAAAGGCACTATTTGATTTAGACTAGATGTATGGGGAAGTTTTTTATTATAGGAGTGGTAAAACTGGCACAGGTTGCCCTGGGAGGTGGTAGGTGCCCCATCTCTGGAAACATTCGACACCAGGCTGGTTGAATTTGCTGAATTCCTCGAGTGTTACATTCCTTCTCTCCCTGTGCATCTCCTCAGGCAGCAGCAAGTGCAGCAAGCTCACAGCAGAGTTCTCTTTGTGTGTTTTCTTCCCAGCCTATGCTGTCCAGAAGGACATTTACAAGCCAACACCTATTTTGTCTCCAGTTTTTCCCAAATGGGGTCAGTCTTACAGTGGTTGAATGAGACAGTCAGGCCTAATAAATTCAAGGATTGGAGTTCTTTGTCCTGCATCAGGCTGTGGTAAGTCCAGCTCTGGGCTGCTCCTGCAAAGTCTTCCTTGGCTTTCCATGGCTGCATGGCCTCAGTTGGGCAGGAGGAAGAGGATCCAGCCACAGGAATAGAGGCTTTCACACTTCATCCAGTCCCTGGAGGAACACACAAACCCTCTCCAGGGAGATAAACAGTTGTGGGTTTATGCATAGCCACAGACACGGGAGCTGGTGTCTGATGCTGGGTTTTCACGTACCCCACATCCCTTTGGCATCCCCTGCTTCCTTCTGCCTTCCCTGTTTGTCTCTCCTAGGATTTGGTGTCCTGATCTCGGTGCCTCCTGCTGAGGAAACCTCAACAGGGTTATTAACTTCCTAACACTGCAGAAGAGTTTCTCCTTTGTCTTTTGTTCCATTACCTTGGAATAAGCAGATCCTTGCCTACACAATTGTTTTGACAGTTATGATATTCTCAGCATTATCCTTTGCCATAGCCACTTCAGCAGCCCATGTAATTTTAACAAACACCTAACGGAATCAAGACGTTAAAGTTGACAATAGCACAATAAAAAAATCTCCTTTTAATAATGAACTGGAGCTGCCGTCATCTTGTTTTAGCAGAGTAAAATCTCTCCCCCCCTTCCGAACACTTTACAAAGCTATTACATAAAGTGCAACGTTAAATGAACAACAAATTACTTTCCCTTTAGCTAGCTCTTAATGCTAATGGTGCTATTTATTCCTGACCTTTTGAAATATTAGATTTTTGAAATGACAACATAAAAAGATTTCTTGTTTGAAAACGCTGGCGACTTTAAACCACATGTTATTACTTGTAAGTATAGCATGCACATGCATCATTCATTTCAGTGTCCCATTTAGGGCTAATTGGTATATATTTCAGTTGACATATATTGTTCTCCTGCAAACGTGTCAAATTCCTTAACGATGGCGGTGACAAAAGCAGAACGCTTGAGATATATAAATTACGCTCTTTACCATATAATCATTCTTATCTATTGGGAATGCTATTTGTGACAAACCATGCTCAAAAATACCCAGCAAATTGATTATTTTTTTTTTTAACTTTAATATCACACCATTCACGGCAAGTCTTTGATTGCATCCTTAAATGTAGAAATGTTTTGATTTTTATCTGCATCGTTTTGCGGCTTTTGAAAAGCTCACTTTATTTATTAAAGGAAGAGTAGCACAGCGAGGATCTTAAAATGTATCTTTTGTTATCAGCATAAGAAAAAAAAATGGGCTGTAATTGTGGATATAGAGTGAGTAATTTGGTGAAAAACGCTTTGTGCTGTAGTTTAGGTTTTATAATTCCTGCCAGAAATTACTATTATTTTGTTGGTGGGCAGCATTGCAAGAAGAATTTTAAATATTTTAAATATGGGAACGACTTGGGCCACGTACTTCCATTACATTTTAGATTACTGTGTGCGATGCACTTTTCCCCTTCATTACAAATCATCTTAGAATTAGAAAAAAACCCACAAAAATTGAAGATTTCATGTGACTCTAATTATTAAGGCGATATAGCAGTGCTCATTGTTGTCTTTAGACAATGCTGTCCACAGTCATTACTTTGCTCCATAAATCAGTAGCATAATGAGGTTCTATCTTTCAAGAAATATTTCAGCGTATCTTAATTTGGCATTGATGAGTTCTCCTTCCCGAATCTCTCGAGGGTTTTTTTAATCTAGTTTGTCGTATTCGAGCTTTCATCACCTAGCCCCAGCTGACACCGTTACGGCTGCGTATTTATTTCCATACCTTCCTGGGATGTGTCCTCAGAGGTTGCAAATAGGAATTTTATGGTGTTATGCCTTGAAGGCTGGTTTTTCTGGATTGGAGTGTAAATCCCAAAGTGTTTTGCCCCACCCTCATCCTTCAGAAATATATACTGTGTGTGGTTGTGTTAAAGTGCGGAAAAACAAGGTTAAATTTGTTAACATCTTGTTGCTGATATAAACAGGGAGCAGTTTCTTTGACAGAAGAGATATTCACGTGAAGAAAATACCATCTTTTTCCATAGAAATTATATAATAAGTTCAGATACCCATTTTTTTCCTAAAATTTGAAGACAGGAAAAAGGTAAAATGTATCCCCATTTTTAATTGTTCTAAACAGGTCAGCAGAGGGCAGAGGAAGAAAGGAGAGGGTTGATGTGATGCTCCACAGCTCTAAATGAAAAAATGCTAATAGTGCCCTATGTGACACTTACTGCTAAACTGTTCTTGCAGACAAACAGGAACAAGAAGCAAAGCACTCTTTAAATTAGTCTAAATGTTGTGTTCAATTTCACCCTAACAATTGGGTGGCTACTGCACTTTCTATCACTTTGGCGACTTATATTTTGTGAGACCCAAAGACAAAAGTTGCATTCAAGTCCCTCTTTGTGCTCTGGCCCGTGGAATTATTGTTGTGTGTTTATCCTATGAAAAATATTGCCTTTAATTGCATTAAGTAGATAATGGCTTCGCATCTAACCAATTAGGGAGGTGAAGGGGAAAAAAAAGGGATCTAAACCTCCCCAGTAATGCATTTATTCAGATAATAATTCACATTACTGTAATTTAGCATGTAATTTATATAACTTAAGTCTCACTTCCTTGTGAGACTTGAAAAATAACAGCAATGAACATTACTGGTGGCACGGGCGCCTCAGCTTGGGGTGTGCAGCTTCAGAGGATGGATTCCCTGGGAGTCCTGATTGTCCTCTTTGGAAAGTGAGGCCTCTCCTGGGTGTGGTACCATTTCTCACTCCGAAGAGGTTCTTCATGGAGGAGGAGTAGATACAGTCATCACCTCAATTATATGGGATGCAAAACACGGGATAAGGTTGTCTATGTCCTGCCTGAGGTGATGGAGCAGCAGGAGCCACCCCTTCCTTCTCCCAACAAGAAGCACTCTGCCTTTGGCTACAGCCCAGGTCAGGCTACAGAAACTACCACAGGAGCTGCTTAAAAATAAATTGAACAAATTCTTGGTTTAGACTTACAACCTTTTCTGCATTGTCTTTAATTCTTTACCCAAACACCAGCCATCTCTCATTTGATTGGGGGGGGAAAATTCATCAGGAGGGAAGTGTGCAAGAGCTCTCCATCACCCTCATCTCTCACCGAGGTGCTCTCAGTCCCTCCGGGGATTCTGTGACCTGACCTCACATGTCTTTCCAGCCTTTCTCATTTCCCCCTTGCCTGCAGTTTGGAAGTCAGTGCATCTGACCATTTTACAGCCCTGCAGAGGCACAGCAAGTTCAGCAAGGAGTCACAGAGGATGTGTTCGCCCCTCTGCACCCTCCCTCTGCCATCACCCACCTCCCACAGAACACGGGGAGGGCTTGGCAAAGGAGGCTTCTTCCCTTCCTTAAGGACAGACTGTAGATCCTCAAGCCTTTGCTTTAACTCCAAAAGGAGCCAAAATATCTTTGCTGGGTCATGAAAATCAGCCTCTCATTCCCTCCCACGGAACCTGAATGAGGAACCCTCTCCCAGGGGCTGTGACATTGTGCCTTCCCTTGCTGGGTCTGAAGGGATGGCAGCGCAGCAGCAGAAAGCAGCTTTTTTTTATTGCATAGGACCCTTGTAAGGTAATAAAAACTTCTTTTTAACCAGGGAAAAATGTTCAAAGTGGAGAGCAGAGCAACTACACCAAAGAATAATTCTCCTTTTGACCCACAGAGAAAGAGGTGCCTAATGAAAGTATATGATCACGGACAGTGTGAAGATAACTGTCTGATCAGATAATGGAATTGTTTTCAGTGATAAGAATGAATCCATTACTAATGCAAATAACTATAATAATTATAATTTGCAATACAGTAAAAATCACCTAGTCTACCTCCTCCTCTGACAGGAGACTGTATAATAAATTATAGGCTGAGAAAAAAAAAATCAAAGGGATAAAGGTTAAAAGATTAAAAAAAATTCTGAAACTTAAAAGCTTAACAGGGAAGTCAAGGCCTGAAAGCAGAAATTGGTGCTATTAAATAAAGCAATTGTGAAGAAGGAGATATTATGGAATTGATTAACAAACCAGAAACCAAGCATTTCCTTGTATCACTACTTCTTGTCACAGATTTCAATAATTCCGAAAGAACAAAAAATTAAGAGTTGGCGTATAACAAGGAAATTAATTATTTAAATGTAGGTGAATATGCTAATAGTACTCTGGGAAGATGAATATAACTTCAGACACAAAAAGCCCCCAGAAGGTTCAATAAATTTGAGGAGTTTCTCCAGTTGCTTTTGCTTTGCTTCAGTATCCAAAACTGGTCCAGCTACTCTGGTGCTCCCAACCAGGACTGCTCACCTATAGGGCAGATCTTTTAGGGTTTTCTGGTACACCAAGATGCTCATACCAGTCCCATAATCTTCTTTGCTCATGTGAGGTATTTTGGGCATGGAGACTGTAAAAAATGCTAAATTTCAGCTTTGGAGGAGTAGAATAGAGCAGATGAAATAAATCCTGCATGCAGAGTTTGCCCTACAGTGAGTTGTTTTCTTGTTTACAGCAGCTCTGCTTTCTCCACTGGTTAAGCAGAGAAGAAATAGTGATGCACAAGGTTTGTCACTCACTGTTGGCATCACACCAGTCACAGTTTTAGGTGATGGAGCATTGGGAATCTCCCGAGATCATATGGTTCTTCCATAGCCATCAATTTGAGTAAAATAGCTGTTAAATAACTGAGTCTAAAGCACAGTCTTCCAACACTCTTCACTTAGATCTTCATTTTCCAAAGGTCAGGATGTCCCATAGCAGCCACAGAGAGAAGACAGAGATTTTAATGACAGGGATGTGTAAGGGACACTTAGACACCCAAAGGTGCCAACACTTAGTCCAAGGTAGGGGTGACTACCAGATTAAACTAATCTTTAACTCAGAGTGGAACCTGATTTTCTGTGGTTGGAGCATTTTCCTGCATTTTAAATTCAGAGTAAAAAGCTCAATGTACCCTGCCAAAACCTCCCCCTCAAGTCATTCATGAAGTCAGAGATTTCTCACCTTCTTTGAAGTTTTTCATTGCAACACTTTCCATGCAGCTGAAAAGCTCAACACACTTCAGGCCTGCAAAGTACAAGTAGTTTATCAGAACTTCCACATTATAGGAGTCCAAGGAAAATGCTTTAATGGTGCAAATTCCAAAAGCAAAGTGAGTGGAAAACTCAGAGTCTGCTTCATAACCATGCCTTGTGGTTACCTCGTAAGTGCCATTTATCCAAAACACGCCCAGCCAATATAACATTAACTACTGTCACAAGGTCCTAAGGTTTAAACACATACCTTTCAGCTTAAACACCAGAAGGAAGGCCTTTAATCAGCGTTTGCAAAAGACAAAACCACAACGTGCCTCAAATACCCACATCCCATTTCATCATTTGTTGGTGCTTCACCAGGGCTGTTCTGGAGAGGGATGCTCCCAACACGAGTCCTTCATTGTGTTCACACAGAACAACTTCAGCATCAGTTTCCAAAATCTCCTCCCAGCAACAAGATGCTTATCTGCCGGAAACCAGCACCCACTGCCTAATCCTCAAAGCTCCCAACAGAGTCATAAAAAACATCACAGGTCTACAAAATACGATTGAAGGACCTGGGATTTAATTAAATAATCAGATTCAGGGCATGCATGAAACTGGTCCTCAGATATGTCAAAAGCTGTCAGGGCAGGAATGAGAATAATTGTTCCCATGTTCTCTAGGGGTAGGACAACCACAGAGAGTCAAAGCTGACATTATGTAAGACTTCAGACAGATGAGGACAACGAAACAAACAAACTGCCCAAGCAGGTGACACCATTTCAGCACCAGAAGTTTTAAAACCAGATTAAACAAAAGTTGGGAGTAGTTTAGGCAGAACTAATATTGCTTTGCAGCAGAAGGTGATATATGATTGATGCCTGAAGTCCTTTCCAGCTATATGAATCTCCTGTGAGGCTCTGACACAGCTGCAGTTGCAGTCAGCAAAAACACTGGATGGATCTGAACAGAGAAGAGAAAAAACCTGGAATTATTGTATGTTACTTGACTCTGAAGGAGAGAAATTAAAATTGCTTTTGTTGGATGTGATCAGTGTGGTTTGTCAACACCCCCTCAGTCCTGTAACATCCTTGATAAATGTGTGGCACTTTTTGATCTTCAATCTCATGTGTTTCACCCATAAGACAAAACAAAAGAACTACAACATTAATTTAAATGTGTTTTGGAACATCCTCAGTGATGTTACCTGATTCTTCAGCTGCCGTACACAATTACCAGACTGAAATGTTGACCTTGTTTCCTGAGTAGACAAATCTATTCTCCTGCCCACTGTGTAAGGAATTTTTCATGGGCAAGGCTGTGTGTTCACAACACCCTGCAGATAGTACAGCTACCCAGACCTCTGCCAATACAAAGAACGTAGGGAGAAAATCATCTGAAGAAGGATGCTGGAATGTTGTTTGTGGAAAAAAACCTACATTTAGATACAACTCCTGCATACATCACGCAGAACCAGCACCTTCTCTGCTGGATTCTGCTCTGCTCACAGTGAACTTCCTTCAACTCCACTCATTTTGAGGAGTCATCTAGGCAAAGCGTTGGTGGGGGGACACAGGCTGAGAAAACAGATCCATTATAACTGCCACTAGATGGAAAATAAACCTCCAGAGCAATCCATTACCTGCAGCCTCGTGTGTGCTACCAAGTGCACAGCCTGCAGGCTGTTTGTGTGCGAGAAGCACCAGGGCAGCGCCGAGGCTGCTCCTCGGACTACAAAGGAAGAGGATGTGTTCAGTCTGGTGTCTGCTCTTATCAGCTGATGGCAGACGGAAGTTCCTACTAGAGGTGCAGAGATTACTCCTCAAAGGGAAGGAAATACTCCTTGTTGTCCTTAGGAAAGGGAGAGTCACCTTTCTAACTCCTTAGATTACCGAAGTTTAACAAACTCTGGCAGTCACAGCCCTGTCTCACCACTCTGCTTTTAAACCACCCCTGATCTTGTAACTGCTGGAGCAGCACTCCAGTGCCTCTGTTCTAGCACATCAGGTCCTGGTTACACATCTCTCCAGCCAATTTCTTTGTTTCCTCACACTCAGTCTGGTATCATTCTCCTTTGACGTCTTGGCTCTGCTGCAGCACACAATATTCCCAGAGCAAGCTTAGATTTATTTTTCATTTCTCCACGTCTGTGTCAGCTCACTTGTGGACACTGATAGAAGGATCATAGTGGCTGCAATCTACCAAGTTTTTAATTTTTTTGCCTCACATGGTAATGAACACCATGTCATCATTCAGTAACTTCTGCTCTGGGCACAAAGCCACAGCTCCTGGGACATGGCACCTAGTAAACTTTTCCCTATTATTGCAATCCCTGAAAAATGAGAAAATAGGTACTGCTTCAAAATCATATCCAGCACCTAATCAACTGTATGTTAACTAAAGAGAGTACAGAATTTCTTGGTTTGCAGAAAAAGGTTTGCAAAGATCAATTTCTTTGCATCTGTGGAACTGCACAGGCTGTGGTGGAAACTCCTTCCTTTTTTGAATATCCACATTCAAGGTGGTTTCCTTCTTAACTTGAAGGAAAAAAAAAGCACAATACCTTATTGTGACTCTGCATTGGTTCCACCACAAAAATGTTTTTGTGCGTTAGAACACAGCAAGGCATGAATGAAAATTAATAAACCAGAATTTATTCCTAAAAAAAGTAAGTACAAGACTGGCAAATAACAGGCCTGAATCCCAGACACACAAAGCATCTGCACTCCTCACCAATTTATCCAGGCTGCACCCCTTGAAAACCAAGCAGTTCTTGCACTGAGTAAAGGAGGTCTGAACCCACTGTCCCTAAGACAGAGAGCTGGACACTACTGCCAGGGAGGCTCTTTCACAAGCTGCTTTATTCCATAGCTATTCACGTGAATACAAAGTCTGCAAACTTCAGCAGGGATTTAACGTGATTTTGTAGAACCAACAACTTATAAAAAATCCCTCCTTTCAAGTTGGGGCTGTAACTTTAAATTAAAACACACTCATCTGAGAAAGCCTTCAGAGTTAGAAAAGCCCAGTGTCAGGACCAAATTCTGAATGCACACACATGAACCCCACTGGAATCTTCAGCAACGTGGTAGAATACTGAAAGCAAAATTTGGTTCTTAATGTGTCTCTGAAGACTGTAATTATATTTCCCATTGTACTAGTAACATTAATTGAATGTTTAGGTGAAATCAAGTTCATTACAAGTTAAATACAGTACCTAGCCTATTAGGATGGTGTTTATAATTATAGTCATAAAGCACTTGTAAAACACCTTCATTGCAGCAAATAGGTGGAAGTTGGCTGTAGTGGCTGCTAAAGCATCTCAGGTCACTCTCTGCATCTTTGCAGCATCGTGGACCAAGGTCACCCGTGCCACTGAATCACCTCCAGAGCCTGTGCCAACACTGCTGAATTTCAGAGGGACATGGCCTACCGCTGTTAGCAGAAGAATGTAATGCTGCATAAACTGTTATGCAAGGGTTTTTTCAGTGCAGCTGGACCTTGCTAAACATCCCTGGATCTATAAAGAGGCACATTCTCATGCTAATATACCCAGTTATTGGCCAGCTTATTGGTCCGACAATGCATTTTTAACACTAAAACAGCTTTTAATAGTACAAGACCTAAGAGATGAGAGTTCTCTTCATCAAAATTTGTATTTGATTTCATGGCTCTCTGAGAGCATCATTACAGAAGACACCTGATCTGCTTTGGGTATTGCCCGAATTACTTCTGTCTGAACTCCAACAAAACCTTACTCAGACAGCTACACCAATTTTGCTGGAAGTTGAGTCATGAGCAGCAGTGAAGTTCCACCTTGGGCACACTCGGAGGACACAAGTGAACTAAGCAGTACAGATGGTTGGTGTCACTTCTGCTCAGTTACACACATGAAGGAGAGCACCCAAATTCAAGCATAACCACTTGGCCTGTCTCACTTTCATAATGAATTAGGTTTCTTTTTATAGCCATTTTCATTAGAATAGTAGCACCGAAAAAGAGAAATTAGTTTTAACGTATTTTATTTGACATGATTGAAGACACAAGAACACTCAAGATACAATCCAGACAAGTTGTGAACAGCTCCAAGTATCAGTGAAATCTGAATTTATCTTGCACAGAGGTGAACAAGACCACAATGGTTGGTTTTATAATATAGTATAAGACTATTTCAAGCAGGTGAGTACTGTGACATTATGCCCAACAACTTTTATACTATTCATCCGCTTAAGCCACTTCATATCATAAATATGCAGCTTATCTTGGCTATTAAATCTCTGCAATATATAATTAGCCTTCTCATAATAATGCATTAAAACTCCTGTATATAAATATTGGTATACTCATACCAATGCAAACTGTCCTAACCACCACTGCACATTTATTATATTCTAGCACAATTAATCATTCCATCACAATTAGCTGCTAAACTTCAGCCTAGGGTTCAGTAACTTGGACCCAAACTTGCAAGTTGCTGCTTAGAACAAAACTCTTGCCAAGACCTTCTGCTTTCCCTATGCATAGCAGGCCTTGTTGTCTTTTCAACATTAAGTTGCACAATGTCATCTGAAACCCCTACCAAAAAAATGCTCTGCAGGGAATCTCCTGCAAAGTATCACAACTACAATTCTAAGAATGCCTCATTTCCTAGTAAATTTCATATTAATTTTACAGCCTAACATCCTTTATCAAAATGGGCATCCACATACCTCTTACAGTGTAAAGTTGTTTAATTGGGTTATAGTCTAGAGACCACAGCATAATATCCTACTTAACAATTCTAATTCCTTAGAGAGACAAGCTAATTTTCCATTCTGAAAGAGGGCAACAAGGACAGCTGTGTGTTTCTTCAGTAGTTCAGTGCTCTGCAAAGATAAGCTTGAGAGTGTTCTCATCAGACTGAAGGAGGAAGTGCAAAAATATGTAAACCACGTTTTACAGTTACAGGGATCTCAGCAACAAGGCCCTGCTTGGATCCAGATGGGATCTCACAAAAGGTGAATCAGAGAGGGCAGAGAATCGCTGCTGTGCAGGGAACTGTGCTTCAGAGGAGCTGCAGAAACCACCTGTAGCTTTCCCTGCAGACAGGCTGGAAACAGCACAAAAATCATGGGCCACCTGACCTTGCAGGTCACCTCCTCTTCACAGGGGAGACAGGGGGTGGCAGCCATTTATTACAACAAATCCTGTGTTAAGGCCACTGAAAACAAATCTGTGCAGAACTGGACAGATTCAGCTTAACATAGCATGCAAAGACAGCAAAGCTTATTTTTCTGTAAGAACTTTGTTTTTTGGTAGGTGGACATGGTAGACAGAGACTGAATCTTACCTGCAGCTACAATACTAGAGTGTTGCCTGGCTTTGGAAGGTAGTTTTTCATTTGTTGTTGTTGTTGTTTTTTAAACTAGAGAAGATCCTTTTTAAAAACCCAAAACCTAGTGAAGAAGCTGTATACCCAGATTTTACAATCTGATTTTTGGTTTTACAGGAGGATTCATCCATTATTATGAAGAACTGCTGGAGATGGAACGGTCACCACCTGAAACAAAGAAATGAAAACCCCAGCAACAGACTATTGCATTTGTGTGATGTGCTTAGCTGGTATGACTTGCATTGCAGGAAGAATGTTGTATTCTCTGACACACCAACATTTCTTTCCTATAAGATCGGCCTTTCACATTTCATATCTTACCATCTTTAAAAGCCTATAATTACAGAAGCTGATTGAGAAACTATGTTATTTAAAATTAACAGCTGAATGAAATCAACAGAGGCAAAGTGCATTTTTATACAAGAAAATAGCACTGTAGAAAGAAAGAGTCTGTACAATATTTAAATATTGTATATACATAAAATTATATTGTTCATAACTCATCTTAAAGTTTCTCTTGTTTGTAAACCATGGAAAGCAACACACACAAAGAAATCCCAGTATTTAGCTTTTAAAGCATTTAGCAGGCAGCAGGAAATCAACTGCTAGCAAGCACACTTTGTAATTATAGAAAGTATCCAGCAGGATACTGTGACTAGCATTCTCCATAGTCCTTTACTTATTTGTTTATTTATTTTAAAGCTGAATGCAGAACACATTTCCCATTCAACCAGGGAATTCTGCAGGAGACACAGAAAACTCAATGACAAAATGCAGGGGATCAGTTCTGCAGCTCTCTGCTGTGGCAAAACTCCAGGATAAACACAGAAAGTTTAAGTGCAGGATTGGAACATGAATTAATGAAATAACTGATAAAGCTTTAATTTCCCAGAAGTGTCAGTAATGGATTTAACTCATGCTCAACTTTTTAAAAAGGAAGGTTTAGATTAATAATTAACTTTGCCAAGTTTTGAAAATGTAATGAATTCCAGCAGGTAATCAGGCAGCTCTGTATAAATGCTCTGGGAAGTGTCAGCATTTTAGGGTGATTCTACAAGTTGGTATCAGTCTGCTAATTTGGAGTGGGATTAGGATTTGAATCTGAAGTTGTCAGTTCATGGCAGATACAGAATGTAGGTTTCAGAAGTTTTCCTCCTGTAGCATTTTGCAAAATAAAAACTATTCTAGTTGCAAAAGAAATTTTCCGGATGAGCATGCTCAAGGAAACGCTTCCAGAAAGTTATTATTTGGAAAACAAGGTGCTATCGTGGCCATCAGTGCACTTCCCCTGTGTCAAGAGCTCTGTGCTCACTGCCAGGTAAGGAACGCTTTATTTAATGCTATTTGTAGTTGCATTCTATTGGCTTCTGCCTTCCACTTCATTGGCCATTCAACTCAACTCAGCAATACATTTTACTCAATTAAAATGTTTGCTACAAAAAATATATTATGGTACCTTTGATCTGAATGTTTTGTCTCTGCTGAATTGTTTAAATGTTTCTGGACAGCCATCATCTATCTGTGCTTCCAAATCTTAACACAGGAATGAACAAGAAAAGAAACGTAATCACTTGGAGAAGTGCTTGATAAAGCAGATGGGTCAGAGGGACGTTGGCAGGCTGGAGAAATGTGCAGACAGGAACCTCATAAAGTTCAGCAAAGGCAAGTACAAAGTCCTGAACCTGGGCAGGAATAACCCCATGCACCAGGAGAAGCTGTGGACCAACTGTCTGGGAAGCACCTCGGCATCGTGGCAGACACAAGGCTGAGCGTGAGCCAGCAATGTGCCCTTGCAGCAAGGAAAGCCAGCAGCCTGCTGGGCTGCACTGGGAACAGCACTGTCAGCAGCTCTAGGAAAGTGATTCTTCCCCTGATTCAGCCCTGGTGAGACCATGTCTGGAGCGCCAGGTCCAGTTCTGTGCTTCCCAGGACAAGAGAGACACGGACAAATGGCACTGAGACCAACAAAGGGTCATGAAGGTGATGAAGGGATTGGGGGATCTTTCATGTGAGGAGAGGCTGAGAGAGCTGGGGCTGTTGGACTCAAGGAGGCTCAGGGGATGCTAGGAATGTGTACAAGCGCCTGAGAGCAGACAGGAAAGAGGATGCAGCCAGACTTCTCAGAGGTATCTAGTGAAGGAGCAAGAAAGAAGCGCCACACACAAATTTAAACTCAAGAAATTCCTTTTAAAGGTAAGAAAAAACTTTGGCAGTGAGGGTTGTCAAATAAGTCACCTGGAGTTTAGGGATCTTCATTTTGGAGATAATAAAAATTAGAAAAAGCAACTTGTTCTGATTGATAATGCTTAGAACTGAGGTTTTATCAGATAGCCCCCTTCAAGCTCAGCTACTCTGTGATTCTATGGTTTCAGATGGAGACTAATAAAAATAAGTTTAGAAGATCCAAAAGAGAAATAGGTTTGTTCTTAATATTATTTTCCAAAGTATAATGAAGGTAATGCTAGCTAATTAATCAGACAGCTTGCTCTGAGAGCTTTGACAACAAAGGCCCTGTTTTCAAACTGGAGCAATCAATATTAGGCTCCCAAAACACATCTGCATTTCCTAAATATAATTTCAAGGATTTCTGGGGATTTTCTTCATTCAGAATTTAAATAATTTAGTTCCTATTTCTTTGAGTCATTGATTTTCAGCACTTTACATTCTGAAAGCACTGGGCAAAATCAAAAGAATACTATGAACTACTAATTTGTTCCCATTGCCAGAGGATGGTGCTGTTTAAACAGATATCCCACACAGATACACCCCCTACAACAGCCACGTGGGTTAGTGAGTTTTTCTCAGGAGGAAGAAGAAGAACAAGGCAAAGAGATTACAACTTGGTATATTTTTAACTAACCTTCAGGACCCAACAATAATCAGTGTTTACTTAATAAAGGTAGATCTTTAAGCATGCTTGAGTAACTTGGTAACTTCTACTACCTCTGGAACTTTTGCTCCCAAAACTTCTTAAGGGTCTTTCAAAATCCAGCCTTTGGTCACCAAAGGGCACAAACACGACATACCCCACCTTACTGGCTGTTCTCATATAGCCTGCTGAAATTCAAGGTGATGACATGACAGACGAAAGTCAAAAAATGCAACAGTGGAACATCAGTCTCACAAACAGGCTGTGGTGGGGGAAAGGGCCGTCAGTAATTTAAGAAATCAATACCAACTTTGACACTTTTAGAGGTCGCAACATCAACAGCCACGGCTTTGATTTCAGTGTCCCCAAACTGCATCAGCGTTTTGATCTCCCGCCGGGCGGGCACGGAAGCGTCAGTTCCCGTGAGATCCAAGCGCAGGGTGCCGCACTTCTTCACGCCAGGCTCGGTGATGAAGCTGACGTTGTCTTGCTCCGAGCTGTAGATATTGATCACTATTACTAACTGAGAAGGCTTGGCAGGTGTGTAACTGCGTGTCACAGTCTCTCCCAGGGCTACAGACTGGTCGGCTGAGATAAATTTGTCAAAGACATCAGTGCACCAGCGCGTGCCGTCTTTGACGAGGAGCTTCTCCGGGGGATGCTTCCCCTCCACGAAGCGGTTGAGCACCCCGACGCCGTAGGTGAGAGGGGAGCGCCGCACCTTGATGACAGCAGGGTCGAGGCCAAAGAGAACAGCTCCTTTGAGGATGGTCAGACCCACATCCTGGGGAATGATGACCCGGCACCTCGAGCCAAAAGCACTCTGGACGGCTTGTTGGAGCAAGGGGGATTCAGCGAAGCCGCCCACCAGGAACAGAAACTTCACATTGGTCACCTCCGGCTTATCAAACACTTCACCTGAACAGAAACAGAGACCACTCAATAAGGAAAAACCCACTGTGATAAGGCAGAGTAAGTGAAAATCCCAGTGTCTGAGTGCACTGTTTCCTGCATACCATCTGAAACTGCCACATCTGTGCCCACACTGCCACCCTCAGCACGCACCAGTCCCACGTCTATAGTCTCTACCACATTTCACTATGAATTCACTTACCTCAAAGCATGCAACATTTCTGAAGTGGCATTCAAAACAGACCCTTTATTGCATTCCAGATAAATCACCCCATTTCAAATTCACTGATTATTTCTGACCCCAACATCTTAACCACAACAAATACCATATGCAAAATAACGCCTCTTTACACTTTTACACATGTTCCTTCTTAGCTTAAGCCCGCATCTCCTACTTTCCAGAAAATCAGGCAGTTCAGTTGTCGGCTCACTTGTAGTTCAAACAACTGAGTTACCTGTCACAACTGTTGCAGTCCTAGGTGTCTCCCTCCCTGCTCACATATAAGCTGCTCTGTACTTGTTGTCTTACCAAGTTCTGAAATTTAGCTAATAATCCCTCACATGAGATGAGCAAAGCTGGATATTCCATTCCAAATAGTGCTTTGTAATGTGTAGAAAGCAACACTTTCCTCACCACATGCATTATACTCTACTTGATACAAATTTCATCTTCCACCAGAAAGACCTCTAACAGTAACTTTCCTAATAAGCACATGTCACTTCCCATTACTGGACAAATAAGTTCATTGCTGTTTAAGCCATGCCTGGAAGTACTTTTACCATGATGCATCATTTACTATTTGTGTTTTAGAGATGTCAGTGATTTGGATGGTCATGAACAAATGTGACCTTCCAGTGGGAAGGAATGAACCACAGGTCTTAATACCAGGAATAATCAGAAATGAATTACACTTCTGGCATTATTTAGTTGTTGCCTGAAACAGAAAAAAAGACAGGCAGGATCTGGGTTTCTCAGCGCATGTCAGCCTTCTGAATGCTTGCAGCCCTGGAAGCACAGAGTAATTGAAGCTTAGGCAGGAACAGGACTGGATCACACTCAGTAACCAGTACTAGAGCTAGGTAGGAGTATGTGCTCAGGACACATCCCCTACTTTTATTATTTTCCTAGCTGATTTGTAGAGAGCTGCAAGTTTCAGGACTAAATTCCTTGCCCACAACTGGTGCATAGCAGGAGGGTTGTTACTGGGTTGAACTGGGTGAGCAAAGCTTCAGTTTCAGCTCAGCCAGAAAGGGAATCACACACAGATACGTACTCAGGTGCTGAATGATCTGGTCAATCGTAGGTTTGAAAAGAGCATTCATTGCATCTGGGCTCATCCTCAGCATTCCCTGGGAGGACCACTTCACAAAGTCCACACTGCAAAAGAACAGTGAGAAAGAACATTAAAGCATTGCAGCTGAGCTGCAAAACAACCACCAGACATACTAAATAAATGAATTAATGAGTTTACAGAATCTGCGTGCCTTTTCCTTGGTATGAAGTGCCCCAGCTCACCCTAGTCCCATACCAACTGCAGTTATGTAAAACTTGAAGGGAGAATTATTATTTTTGCTTGTCTAATTGTTGTTTTCTTTGCCTGATTGCTTTCTGCAGCATTAGCAATGCTCAACTGCTCTCTGAAACAGCTGGCAGTCAATGCAGTGCTCACTCATCTGAAACAGCCCTGATTCATCCCCAGAAGGGCAACATTTAGATTATAGCAGTAGCAGGCCAAAGCCACTGGAAACACACAAGGAAAACAAGCAAGTTGGGAAGCCTCAGGAGGCAGAAGAGAGAACAGCATTTTTAATGAGGCATAACACTTATTAAGCGAATACAGGCATTATGCTATTCTATCACTGATACACATCTGTATAGCTCAGTAACCTCCCTTTCGTTCATGCACATTATATGTCAACCTTTACACTCTTTCTATCCTGTTAGCCAATTCATTTCATTTCATCTGAAGGGAGCATTTAGCATCCCAAGATTCACCATTAAGGCTATTAATAAAAAGGAGATGGCCTTGTGAGGGGGATTATTTCCAGAAATTTTTAATGATTTCAGAACCTCAGTCTCATTTACAAAGCGACTTTTAGCTGGATTCAAAGTCATTTAAGCTTACACTACATTTACCAATAACTTCTGAAAGAGATGCAGGAGTTCCAGCCTGCATACTACATTCAACACTGGCTAGTTTAAAAAATTAAGGTACAGGTACTAAATACCAAATCTTCTCCTTTCAGGTCCCAAGCCTCCTGCCCCAGATTCACAGGTTCTCTTGTTCATTCTCTTTTACACCATTAAACTCCAGGTTTTCTGTATTATATAACTTCAAAAGATGCAAAATACCCATTTCTACTTTCTTTTCACTTCCTTTTCTACAGCAGCCCATGATCTTATCATTTAGGGTGACTTCTTGATACTGAAAATCATGAATTAAAATCTCTGGAGGGGATTATGTCTCCCTGCCTACCAGGCAAATTATCAAACTTGTAAAACACTGTAAGAAACAAAAGCCTGCCATCACTTCAAAAGCCGAATGCTTTCCCCTTGCAGAGCTTTATGCAGTAGTGTATGTTTTCTCCAGTGATCTGATACTGTTAATGACTTCCCTCAAACCATGAACATATTTACACATCTCACAATCTTGGATTTTTTCCAGGATCCAGGCCACTAAAAATTAAGGTTCTAGGCAACAAATCCTGTGTTTGATCTGACATTCCTAATTAACATGCAAGGGACTCAAATATACAAAGAAAGTGAAGCAGCGGTGGCCTAGCAGAAGTTGTAGAAAGCAATAACTGAAAAGTGCAAGTCTTGTACAGAAAAGCTTTTGCAAGAGATCAATCAGAACCTTTCATTTTGGAAACTGCACTAGAGGCAGTCCCATTTTCTCCTCCTTGCATTACACTTTTACACTATTACCTTTCAGTCCTAATATAATTAGGATATTTTAATTACTTGTCTTTGCTACCAGGAGTTAATCCTGCATCCATGTGGTTTCAATTGTCTACTCACTTGCTTTTCCTCAAGGCATGTTCCACGCTGTGACCTCGGAACTTCTTGTAGTAGTCAATGAAGGAGAAAGGCAGGGTGATGTTTAGGGGGTTGGTCCTGTCGGGAGCTGCCGCCCGCTTGCGGGACTCGAACGCGATCATCAGATCCACCCAGGCCGCAGGACGCTTGATCTTAAACTGCTCAATGAAATCCTCTCCAAATATTTTACACAGGAGCTTTTCAAACTCGTAGTCCACACCTAGAGAACCGTATGGTCCACCTGTACCACAGACAAAACACAGCTTTAATACTCTGGATATTCTTTAGTATTCTCATGACATTTCGAGTTGACCACGTACACATCAGAACAACACTCTCAGGGCTGTCACAGGAGAAGGTCCACAAAAAGAGGTTCTTTCCTAAAGGTAACAGCTGGTCTGACACACAACATGCTCTCACCTTTGCCTCACTGTTACTCCTGTATCATCACAGCCACTGTAACACTACCACTATAAATGAGTGATTCAGCCAACCAGCAGCTGGGCTATACTAATTTTGAGTGCTGGTCTCATTTCAGGAAGAACTGTCAGTAAAATGCAATAAAGGCATACATTTCCTTTCCTGACAAGCCAAAACATTACACAAATATATAACACACAATCTAATTACATAAAGCAAGCAGTGGAAGTGACATTACCTGTTGCTTTGTAGAGCTCCTTCAGATGCCCTTCAGGGAGCCTGATCTGATGGACAGTCATATCCACTGTGCCTCCTCCGCTGTCAACCACGATGTACCGATCACCTGGAATGCCAAGGGGAGAGGCCAGGGCCATTTACACCACTGTGAGCACACCAGCTCACTGCAACGAGAGCTCCTGAGGCACCAGGGGAGATAATGGCCTACAGACAGCCAGGAATGGCTGTGCTGGAGACTTGATCTTTGCTAGTAATTATAACAAAACGATTGATAACAAATATCAAAGTCAGATGTCAAAAGCTATTGAGGTAGCACAGATGAAAAGCAGATCAGTGGGACTGCTCATGCTGCTGGTGTACATCCTAGCGGGCTACCAAATTAATGCTACGCCTGTTCTGAACAAAATATTCTGGCTGCATGGCTTTCCACCATCTCTTTAATAAATCATATTTTGCTAGAGCACACAGAATTGCAGTTCAGCACCTGAACTTGTGGGTTTTTTCCTTTTCCCTTTTATAACCACTGTGAGAACAATGCAGTGCACAGCACCTTTGTGGGAAACACAGTATTTGCCTGCAATACAAAACCAGTGAGAGCAAGGTTTGTTCAGGAAAGCACAGCACCTTCCTCCAGCTCGGACCAGATCTCTCCGATGACATTTTCCACCATGAAGGTCCGGCTCTGTCGGTTCCGGCGCACGTGTTCCTTCCCTAGAGATGGACAGAAAAAAGTTACTGAGTATAAAAGAGCACGAAGAAATAAAATCATAAACTGCAGGGAACAAGTGCAAGCAGGCTGACAGAGCTGTACATGTCACTTCTAAACAAAACAAACGTACAAAAATTAATGCATTGGAATCAGGAATGTTAGAATGTCATTCCTAGAAAGAAGGAAAAATGGTCTATAGACACCCTGATCTTCCCTGATATTGTCATATATACTTATATGTATTTTAATATATACTAATTACCTAATACAAATAACGCAAAATAATCATAGATAGTAATAACCTAATAAAAAAGCCATAAACAGGTCTGACTTGGGGCTTTTTAATACACTCTGGCTTGCAAAGTGTGTGCTGGCAGCAGGGTGGGGGGCTGGCAGCCAGCTGTACTCACAGCAGCCTCTATCAGTAGGTGGCAGCCCCAGCCTGCTCCCAGACAACCCCCACACCACCCAGGATGGGAACATTCCCACATTTCCAAAAACTGCTGCTCATTTTGAGTGCTCAGGCAAATACACTTCCCCAACCTCTCAGGATGTCAGCCTACCTCAAAACAAGCAGCCAGAAGCACTGCTGCTCAGATTAGTAACTTCTTAAGGACACAGTGATCACCAGGGCTGACCCTCATAATATTTAAAATATACACTAATTAAAAACTAAGAGTAATCTTGCAAGACTATTATAACAACCAGTTAACTCACAAGATTTAACTGCTACTTAGACATTTAAAAGATGCAGAACAGTCTGTCAAGAGAAAGCAGAGTAGTGAGAACCTCTGCTATTTATGCTTCTAAATCAACCTCTACAACTCAATGATCAAAAAAACCTACATTCCTTGTGTTATCTTCCCTCACCTTCAAAGGCACGTCATAAAAGACTACAAGAGAAGCAGCCTGTCATGAGTGAAAATTCTTTGTGAAAATATCAGCACGCAAATCACAGAATGCACTTTGCTTCCTATTTCTATAGTGGCTATGATCAGAAAATAGAGCATCAGCTCCACTTGCTCCTGCATCCTCCCCAAAAAGACCCCATGATGCAGAGAAGCTGCCCCAGCCTCAGTGCACTGACTTGGCAGCACAGGGAGAGCTCAGATGAAGCACTCCATGACAGAACAAGCACTAGGTCCAAGCAAGGGCCTGTCGAGCCCACAGAAATCAATGGCAATCCTTTCATTCCCTCCTGTGGGCTGGAAGTGAACACAAGAGCCAGTCTTCAACTACAACTGAAGCAAGCTTACCCTTGCTACTATGAACACTAAAATTTTTGTTTTGACTTCACAGCAATAATATGGTCCTTGGAGTGCTTCTCTCTGTTTATATTTAAAGGGTTTTTCTCCTTAATCTGTTCTCAGCTTGTCTTGGGTGCCTGCCATGCCTTTATGAAATTTTAATTCCAACCCCAAATTAATTCACTCCAAACTTTGTTTTCATTAATTTTGACATGAAACCTTTCTCATCCCCAATAGCTTTTTACCATACAAAGTCAAGAATGAGTGGTACCTCCACCCAAGAAAAAGCCCATTAGCAGAAATCCATGATCTGCCAGATTCTGCCCAGCTTCAAAACCTTAACCAGATGAACTCCTTTATTATTTTCCCAGAAGCAAATCCCTGTGTTGTCTGAAAGTGAGTTCATGTAAAATCACATGGAACTGGAACAGTTCATGGCACAAATGAGGGGGACAGGAGCCAAGGGGCCCTGAAGGGACTGAATCCTGAAAACAGATTGTGTCCTGTACTCTGCGTGGGCTTCCAAACACTGAGCACATCTGACAAGTGCTGGCTAGGAGAGCCATGGATTTGAGAGAATGATGTAGTGACTCTGCCTAACTAAAAAAACATATGCTAAGTGCAGCAATAGCTCTCCTAGCTTAACCTCCCACCTGCCTCTACTGTTTTGACCTAGCAAATGTGATAACATACAGATTCTTCTGAAAAATTCTTTCTAGGATAGACTGTCACACTACCATCAGTATCAGGGCAACTGTTACAATTTAGAGATACAGGGAAATATGCACATTACGCAGCAATCAAATCTTACTGCTGCAGGCCACTTTCCTTTTTTTTCCTCCTCTATTTCCCTCCAGTTTCAGTAGGCTACTAAGCTCATAAAACTCTGATGATGAAGGATCTTTTGGCAAAGGACTTACAGTGGTCCAATCTCTGTCCCTCCCCTTCAAACACCAACAGTAGAAACAGATCCCAGGTCAATAAATCAGAAGTGCATTATCCAGTTGCTCTTCAACAAGCAGATAAATTCATTGCCACATTCCAGTGCCATGTGTTCCACTGAGTGTTGAAAGTCATTAATGACATTTCATAAAGATGATATCAAAAAGCATCTGCCAATACTGTGGAACACCTCAGACTAACAGTTTCATTGCAGATCCAGTTATTTAGCGCTGCCTCAATAATGCAGATAATCAAACACATAACTGCTTCCAACAAATTAAATGAAAAAAATGATCCAACATGAAGTACTAACTTAAATTAAGGCAGAAAAATACTGTTGTGAGAATACTAAAAGATTCCCACAACGTCCAAATAAAGGCAAGACAAGGAAGCCACCTGCATGCTAAAATATTAGGAAGAAATTCTTCCCTGTGAGGGTGGTGAGGCCCTGGCACAGGGTGCCCAGAGAAGCTGTGGCTGCCCCATCCCTCGAAGTGTCCAAAGCCAGGCTGGATGGGGCCTGGAGCAACTTGGTCTAGTAGAAGGTGTCCCTGCCCATGGCAGATGGTTGGAACAAGATGATTTTTGAGTTTCTTTCCAGTCCAAATCATTCTGTGATGTCAGCTGAGCCAACACCTAAGCAAGTCTAACTACGGTAAGCAGCAAAACAGTTCATAAAAGCAAACTGATGCCAGCCTGAAACATTTCAAGAGAACAAGGACAACAAGAAATGGTCAGAAACCAGCCCTCAGGGACAAAGCAAACTTAGGCATGAGAATCTAAAAAGTGAATGAACAGAAGTACCCTGTGTAAATCCAGTTCCAATAGTGTCACTCGGGCTGTAGCCATTGACAGGCGCCCTACTACTCAGGTCTATCATCTGGTGCAGGCGCAGCTTTCGGCAGTAGATAGAGGCAGCCTCGGGTTCCAGGGCAATGATCAACTGCTCGGGATTTTCAGGAGATGCCATTCCTGCCTGCGAGAGAGAACGGATCAGAGAAGTGGGGTGGGGAATCCTGCAGCCCAGCACACCCTCTCGGCACAAGGCTCTCCCCAGCTCGCGGGCTCCGCCGGGTCGCCCCTCAGAGCTCAACCCGCAAAGGAGCTGCTGCCAGGGGCTCAAGGTCTGCGTCTGGGAATTGTCCTGCCCACACTGCATAGCACAACTCCACAGGCTGTAACAGGGAGGTTTGCATGCACTTACCATGCTAAGTGTCTAACCGAGCACTTGTGTACATGACAGGTGGAGAAACGAAGAAAATCGGTTCAAAACCTGTAATAATTGGCCTAAAACCTGAACTCCTAATTAGCCTGTGAATCTGCCAGCTAAGGGGGGCCCAGCCTCCTTGCAGCCTCCTTTGGCCTCTCTTTGCCACAACAATATTTTAAGTGTGTCATTCTTTATGGCCCAGATATTCACAGTCCTTGCCAAAATGAGGTTCCTGCACTGTTTAACTGTATAGGAATATACAATACACTTTGCCAGTAATGCATCTTCTGTCTTACAACCAACATTTTCTATTTCAAAACCCATTGCTTTAAAGTACATTCGCTTTTATAACATCTTCAAAATGCTCAGTATGTTCAAGGAGACAAAATACAACAGGGAAGGTTCCCTAAAATGTAATGAGAACAAGCCTAAAAATAAATACCACATTATAAAATCAGCATTTGCCATTCTTTCGATTTTCTTTCTAGATTTTCAACCTTCAGACACAAATATTTTCAAAAAGCCACAAGTTCTTATGTAACTACATCACTCTCAGAACTGGGCTTAAAGAAAAATACTCAAACAGTTCACAAAACTGTGTTTTAATTTCTTTCCCCAGTACTTCTGCCTACTGAACGATATTCTGTTAAAATAAACAACTTTCAACTCTTTCTGCCAACTTTTGGGTTACTTGCTATTACTTTTCAGTTAAGTACCTGAGCACTAAAGCTTGCTAGCCAACAAATAAAACAGAATGAACATTTTTTCTGCTCCCACAGTCAGTCTTCCAGCCTTCAACTCATACACATACACTGTGGTATCTACAGAGCATCTCCAATGAAGGAAGACTCACGTGGGAAGTCTGCAGATCTGGACTGGAATTTGGCTTCTTTCATAAAGCTACACTGTGGGCTGTGGGAATTGCTGGCTAATTGACACCCGCAGCCAGAAACTCGAAGTAAAGTTGGTTTAAAAAGTAATACGAGGGTAAGACCTGGAGACACAAAACTGTCCTTCCTATTTACCGATTCATTTTACCCTCTCCATGCTAATAAGTAAGATAAACAGATTCTTACAGAAAGCATCTTCCTCACTGTTGGTAACAAAAAAGGCAAAACGACAACAAATAAGTTCTAAAATAAGAAAGAGTTATGAGTTAAACTAATCACGGTTGCTCATTATTTTAAAAGCACACCATGACTAGGATTATGGTCACTTTACATCCTTTATTGCTATTGGGCAAAACCTTCAGCTTCAGTTACATCCACTGGACTAAACAGCATGATCTGAAATTAGCAGAATTGTGTGGGAAGGAAAATACCGTGCAAATACTACAGAATATCAAACCGTACCAGCTATGTGGCAACACATACTGAAAAAAATATTCTATCGAGAAGAATGTTTGCAACCCAACTTTCAAACTTTGGAAAATACAGATTTACAGCAGACAGACTAACCCTAAAATGTGTAAGAAGAGTATCAATTAAGCACAGACTCTCCTGCTATCACAGCACTTGTATGTGAGCACGTTGGCAGATACAGGCTTAGATGAAGCCCTGGAGCTGTACTGGGGGTGAAGATGTGCCTTAGTATAAACCCAATCCCTCCTGTGACCCATCTGGATGCAGTAGGCACAGGCAGAGCTGGCTTCATGCCAGCTCACTTCAACATCACTTATCTCCAGCTGAGCTTTTCCACACAGGAAGCTTTGGTGTGCTGCATTGGAAAGAGCAACATTCCACATATGAATCAATACTCGGGTCCCTGACAGACATTTGTCTAATCTGCTTAAGAATTCCAAAAATGTATGGTCTCTGCACACAAACCGTCTTTGCCTTTGGAGAGTTTTGCTAAAAGCCTAATCTGGATCTTGCTGCAATTCTAAGGGCAGCACTTCCTGCTCTATCCAGTAAAGGCTTGGAGAACAAATAGCTCCCGACTACCCTGCTGCAGTTTTCACTTGTATTAAATCCATTATCATGTTGTGTGAGAGCTCTGAATCTGAGCAGCAAGTGGGTTTTTTCCAGTATCTAGCAATGGGGACGAGCCCAAGAGTGCTCAGTCTGCTCCTTGTACTGGCATGTGTCAGCAGCACACACAATTCCTAATCTCAGTCTAACCTACGCAATAAAGACAAAATTATATTTTAGGGAAAAAATAGTTTGCTGCTAAGGATATTAAAATCCCTTTGGATTTTAAATCCAAAAGCATTTGCAGGGGTGACAAGAACTGAGTTGCACACACATGGAATGCACTGGTATTTCCCAACTGGAGGTGGCGGTGGGGGGAAGATTGTATTGATTGCCAAATCATCTGTTCTAGGGGGAATTTTAGTACAAACTCCCAAGGCTAGTTCTGCTCAAAGCAAACAGTAAACCATTAACAATAACATTTGCTTCCTCCCCTCCTCCAGCAGCAGCCTGTACCATGAACTTTTCACACTGCAGTCAGGAGAGGAAGGCAGTGACCTGCAGCGGATGGACTCGGATCTGTGTTCTCAGACCCTCCATGCACAGCAGATGCTATTCTTGCTCCTTTTTCTCTCTAGCTATGATTTTAACATACCCAAAATATCTCCTGAGGAAAACATCCAACAGAAATGACAGGTTTCAACGGTTCAAAGCACAGCTGATCCTAACAGAACCTCATGAGGAAAATGCTGAGGTTTTTTGTTTAAAAGCTTTTCTCGCAGAGTTTGAAGGGCCAGTTACAATGAAGAACGGGTTGTTTCACAGCATAAAAAAACCATACAGAGAATCTTTAACAGCAAAAGGTACAAAGGCATCCAACACATATTTTTATATGTAAACACACATATACATGTACATATATACACACATACATATTTATATATAAATATATATAAGTATATGTAGCAATCAATATTTCATACCTCGTGTATATAGTATTTCCACTTAGACCATGAGAGAGCGCACATGACATATATATCTATACATCTATACACAGCACAGAGAAAATGGGGGAAGGGGAGATGATAAAGAAACATGAGCACATAAATACTGCTGGGGACGAATGGAGCAATGAGGTTGTTTCAGTACAAGCTCCAAGATGAAGACTTAGGCAGTACATCTGTCCCATCATTACGGCCAAGGGACAGATGGGAGAAAAATATTGAGCATGCAGAGAAAGAGGAGTGGAAACAGCAGGCAGTCAACATGAAGAAACAGCGATGCATTTGTTAAAATTATTAATTGCAGGCATTTGGGAATTTGCTGTATTTTACACTTTCTGTTTTCTGCCTGCCTCACTCCGTGTTCTCGCCCACTGCTGCCCAAGTACTACCGCAATAAAGACCACGGATTCACAAGTTAACAGGCCTGAGCAGGACAGATCTAAACAATGTCTCAATATTGAACCTTCTATAGATCATTCTGGCAGTGAGACAGACACACCAATTTGCTTTTGCCCAGGGCAGCTTATAGCAGACTTTAGAACAGAGCAGTGTCTTGACTCCAGCCTGCTAAATTTTCTTTCTCCCGTAACACTCACTAGCAGTATAAACCCAGCCATCACTTATGAAACATGAAGGAAGCAGACAGCAGTTTCCCCAAGAACACGGAAGCGGAAAACTCATCATGGGATTACAAACATTCTTCGAGCACAAAAAATTTCTTACAAATTAATTTGCAAGATATTGCTGCATTTACACACCTGGAAGAAGCAAAGAACACTACGAAAAGAACTGCTCTAAAATTCAACTTTGCTCACGTGCCTGAAGACTAGGATTTCATTTTTTGACAAGAGAACTCCCAGACCTCACTCACTGCAGCAGCACAGTGTGAGTGTGCTGGTGCCAGTGGATTGCTGTTCATGTGCCAAGATGCATCATCGACAGCAAACTTCAAAGTGCTTCAAAGTCTCATGTACTGAAGCACAAAAAACTTTACCATCCGGATGCAGGTGAATTCTCACCCTGGCCACCAGCTCTGTTTTTATAGCCAGAGATGTGTCACCAGGAGAGAACCACAGCCGACCACAAGGCATTCCTGATTCCCTGAACAGCATCAGCTGCCAACTGTTAGACTAATTCACCACTAGCAAATATTGAGGTCTGGACTGCAGCTCAGTACAGTACAGCAGTATGAGCACTTCCAGAGAACTGTTTTCATTCACTCCACATGCAGATTCACCATTTCTACAAATTAAAAGATGCTGCTTTTAAAACCCAGCCTCACATGCCACAATACACAGGAAAAAAAAAAAGGCAATGCACTTTTATTTAATATTGCAATGTATCTGACCTTAAAGACAGTACTATATGTAGTCTGAATCTTTTTAAGGTAGGCCTAGATGAAAATGTCTGAACTCTGCTGTAATTAGAAGCATCAGCATTTAGCTGCAGTTCTCCACAGCCAGGGAGAACACTGGTGTTCTATCTGGATTTATTTATTATACTACAGTGATCTCAAAAGAAGTAGAATGCTAGCAAATACACCATCATTGACAAGGTACCTGTTTCCTATTCCTATCCTTACAAATTATTCAAAGCAACAGTAAGAGTTCCTTTTTCCGGTTTTTCAGAGAGATACACCAGATGTATTTTTAAAGGTGGGGAAAAAAAAAGCCTGACCACTGATTTGTAACACAAGGAACATGCCTTACATGGAGTGCACTTGTTCTCTTGAGTTATAAAACTGATGAACTCTACTTTAGTGCTTTGATATATTTTGTAGTCATTAAAGACCTAATTCAGTACTGCTGCAGGGCTGCAGGCACTGCATTCACAATTGATAAGGCATTTCCAGATACAAAAACGTAGCATAAATAAAACAAACAGATAAACACGTGTGAAAGAACCACCCTCATTACACAGTTGGAAAAACAAGGCACAGAGACTAAAAGGCTTTCCTTAATGTTGCACAGGAAGCCAAAACAAGGTGGAAATTCCCTCGAGAACCCCAGAACTCCAGTTCAGTGTCAGAGCCAAATGCTACTCTTCCCCAACTAGCAAGGTTCCATTTCTGCCTGTGACAGGGAGAACACGCAGAAGCTGCAGGAACAGCTCCTTGGGTCCCAATTCTTCTCTCCCAGTTTGTCACCTTCACCAACTGCACTACTTTAATCACTTCTGAAGCAACACTGCAGACCAGACGAGTGCAATGATCCATTCTTCTGGTTGGTAGGAAAAACCTTTCAAACCTGTTTTACCACTAAAGCCCCATTTGTAGGCAACAGAGATAAAATTTAGAAGTTAGATCCCATGAAACAGCTCTGTAAAGATGATGTGGTTCATTAGGAAATGAAGCTCTGCAGGACCACATCATTCAGTCAAAACAACAGAAGCTGAGGATTAACATCAACATTTTTCTATTTTCCAAGATACTTATTAGAATTAGTAACAACAGGAACTTGAAATGATTGCAAGTTAAGCACTGTGCAGACTCCATGAAGAAAGTATTGTGAGGCTGAATCAAGGCAAGACAAAACAGCGGCTGGAAATTAAGCGCCTTGGGAAACTTCCATTGTTTAAACTAATCAGTTCATTGTGTTAAGGGATTCATGATAACACCATCCACTTAGTGCCTTGGTAAGTGAGCTCCTCTAATCCTCCTCCTTTTTTACTAGCTAGCACTTTCTCCAGTGCTATGGCATCAGACTGGGATGTCACAAATAAACGACTGAGATCTAATTAAGGAGGCAGAGCGTGCCAGGAAAGATAGGTAACATGGGAAAAGGCTCCCAGCATTATCCCAAAGAGGCACACAAGGAGAAGCAGGGCTGGCAGAGAGTGGGGCAAGTGGGTACCACAAAGCTGCAGGAAAAGCACAGTGCATGCAGTTTTGATGGTTCTTCAGCCTGAAGAAGGCTTCATAAAAAGTGTTTGAAAATCACTACACCATCACATACCCTGATGCTTTGCCCTTAGACTTCAGAGTGATGAAGAGTGCTGCAGTACAAGAAATATTGTGGGTAAACAGAACAGTGAGGTCAGACAGCCCAGTTAGCTCTGCCCACTTACCTCTTCAAAGACAGATTCTTAAAAATACCCAACAGCCACAAAATGAACAGGATTTTCAAAGATTCCTCTTAGTGACAACAGCAAAGAGGCCGGGTTTGCCAAAGGCAGGAGGAAGAGCCGCTGGGTGCTCCCCTCCTTTCAAAAATATTCACTCTGCATAGAAGAGCCTACATGAAAACTGAATATTGACTTTTTATTAAAAATCCAATCAACACAATGTTTGGGCGGTGATTAATCCTGCAAAGATCTGACATCTACAGTGTCATAGAAGCACTTTTTGCTTTACAGAGCGATGAGCATTTTGCTTTCTCTTAACATTTGCTACACATACATGCACACACCTAACAGATATATGTGAATGTATACATTTTCACACTATTACTGCTGGTTGAACTAAAATTAGGTTTGTGGCACAGGCTGTCCTTCATCCTAGTCTGATCAGGTGTCACTTTGCATTTCACAAGTGAGAACACTGTGGATAATTATCACAGCTGCAGAATTCTTCCAGTGTCAGCTTCCCCATCTGTACAGATCAGGGACAGGACAAAGATATTCATCTCTCTGTGAGAAAACTGCTTGAGAAAGCATAAAGGACATCTCAGGCTACGGTAAAATAGTAGTAACTTCAGACAAGGGGAATACAAGCTACGGAAGATGAAAAAGTCACTATTGGAGGGGCACAAAACTGGAAGCCAAGAGACCCTCGTAATAATTTTCATTTATTCACTTTGCACAAACATAAGTGATGAAATAACATGAAAAGCATAAAAGCATGAAATCCAATGTAAAAACCAGCCTTTAAACTGTCCTTAGGATTTTGGGTTTATCCAGAGAGGTCTCTTTTGGGGTCTCAGACATTTTCCTACCTGCCATGAGGAAGTAGATACTGTCACTATATATTTACACACTATTTCCCTGCTTTTAAAATACCAAATAGGCTTGGCAGTGCGTTCTGAATTCCCAGGGCTTGCCCATACCAGAACCCTGTACAAAGTAACTTAAGCCACAGAAAATTCACAGCCTTCCCAGAGTTTTCACCTGAGCCAAACCTACTTCTGCTCCCACTTCAAACAGGGAACTGACAGGCTGTGAGCTCCTGTGACGGGGGTTTTTGCGTGAAATCCTCTAATCTGCAGCCAGTCAGGATAGATGGCAATAAGGTAACTCACATGTGCACCTGTACAGCTGGTTTGGTGAACATCACTAGACAACACAGAAATTAATTTCAGTTGATAGTTATGCTCCTCCCCTTTTAACAGCTGTGCTGACCATGTATGCTTAAAGACCAAGAGGTTTAATTAGCATTTTATTTACAATTAAAATTAGTTTTATAGTGGAAGAAACTCTTGTAGGCCAAGGAGCTGTGGAACATCTGCCTGCAGCTCTCTGAAGGGCAGTTCCAAAGGCAGCAGAACACAATTTTTCTCAGTCTTGCCAGGAGCTGCAATGAGGGACAACAGCCACATACTGCAGCTTGTGGGGGCCAAATTGGGTACTAAAACGCCCTTTTTACTAAGAAGGTGATGCAGCACCTGAACAGCTGCTCAGAAAGGCATCTCTGTCCTTGGAGATTTTTAAAACTTGGCTCAATAAAGCCACTGCTGACCCAGTGTTGGCAATAACCCTGCTGCAACTGGAAGGTCAGGCTAGATGATCTCCAACCAACATTCCCACTTAATGCTTCCATGACTCTAAAATGGTGCAGGTATTCTACACTGAGAAAGGCCAGAACTGCAGGAAGGAATCCTTCCTAAAGGCTAAGGACCCACACACTTTCTCTCTCCTTGTCTTTGTGACTCTTGTGTCAAATCCTTGCGTGTATCAGTGAGAGGGAGCCCATCATGTGTGACAGGGTGACAGCAGTACCACACTCACTGCTGCAAGCCTGCAGTTATTCAGGTCCTCCCAGGTTTCTGTACGGATTGTAATTAGAACCTTTGTCTTGGAATCAAAAGGAAACATTTGTCACAGCACACTTTTTTTTTTTTTAAAGCTAAAAGTACATAGAGCACAAGAGCCTCGAGCAGTCCTGTAATCCTAAACATCGGCCATGAGTCACGTTACAAAGGGATGCAACACACGGAAAGCAACCGGCTCAATGCAACAGGGATGCAAAAGTTGAGTTTACAACACCAACGCAATCTGCACTCAAAAAAAAAATCTGCCTCAGTCCAGTGTCTTGTCAGAGAGGGAAATTAGGTTCCTAATTAATTAATTCATTGGCTGTAGAGGAAAATATGGTCTTTATGCTTAAAAATATATGGATACAAATAGCAGACATGGACTTGAAATCCAGCTTTTGCATTCAGCTCTGCCACAAGCTTCCTATATAAAATTTTGCGAAACACTAAGAACAAATTTTGTGAAACAATCCACTAATGAAAAAGCATCAATTTCTGAGTATGCAAATCAATACTAAGGTTTTCAGTGGAGCTGTTGCTGGAGTCTGTTGGAATGAGGGGTGTTTGGACTCTGAATAATCACCTTGGCTGTCTGTGCATGCACATACCTGATCATGCTGCTTAGCAAGTTGCTTTGGGCCAAAGCAGAATCCATTTGATATTTCACTTCTGTTTACTAACCTGTCAGTAAAGCTATTGCTCTGGTAAGAAATAACATGCCACATTTCTCCCTCTTAATGGCTGTCTAGAAACGATGGTATTATCTCATTCTGAAAAGCAAGAAAATAAATGGGGCACCTGGAACCATAATGAAGTGTGACTTTTATTTTCAGCACACTTAAAATAATGAATGTGTGGAGCTGCAGTGGCTACAGCCAAAACTGCTGCATTTGTGTGGCCACTGATTAGATGAACCAGTTTGTTATAGACAGCTAGGCTGTCTGATTGAGATAAATGCCTTTGCTAAGCACAGTCAGACTGCCTCAATTTATTTTTCTGGTGTTGCTATTACCCAGCTAAGAGTACAAATTGCTTTACCTGAGCATTTCTATACTTAGTATTTTATACATTACTTTTATTATCTATTCTTTTATTTTCAACCTGAGCTTGGAATTCTTTGGGACTGTGTAGACTGTTTGACTCTATTAATAAAATTTATACTTATTGGGTCTTTTGGATTTTGTATTATAATTTCCCCTTTTTAATTTATAAAACCTTTTTTTCTCCTTTAGGAAGGGAGGTGGAGCATAAGGCAGGAAATATCTGAATTATGACCACCGGCTACCAATCATGAAGCAGCACTTTCGTTTACAATTCATGGAGAAGATTCTGCAGTTTACCTGTGCCTATTTCACAAAAAGCTTTTATTAACTGCTCATAAAAAAGATAATTTCTTGCTACACACAGGTGAGTCAGAAGATTTCTGGGTCATCATGAGAGACAAAATGATTTCTTGTGAGACATGAAAGAAAACCAGTAATTGCAGCAGACCTTACTTAGGACATCAGATCCAGTCTATCACATCTCAGAAGTAATCCCAGAAATACAGACACAATTTTCCAAGGAGAAGAATCTTGCATCATTTATTAGGTAGGAAACAAATCAGAAGACTCTGAAATCATCAATATTTCTTTGCACAAAAAAATCTCCATATTGCTTGTTTTGTTGTGCCTCTGCCCTTTCACTCCTCAAAAAGTTTCTCGGGTATTGGGACCACAAATAAATCCAAATTAGCACTACTAAAGCTGAGTCACATATTGCTGAACGATAACATGGTAAAGTAGAAGTTATGTTTTTTGACGAGTTGAAGATAAATGGGACCACACTGGCATTTGGTCCATATTTCTCCAGGGTGATGTTGCTGCAGCTCTTTCCCAAGGGATTGTTGTCACAGATCACATTTGGGCAGTAACTGAAAGCTTAGCTCCAAGTGGCATTACCAAGAATTTTTTGCTGCATTATATTATATCCCCCAAGGTGCAGGAGAACATTACTTGCAAGTTTTATGAGCAGCGTGCATTAGAAAAATGAAGCCATTAAATTCACATAAGCTTTTCAATTTTTCATGTTGTAATACTCTAGAAATGCTTTTTGTACCCGGGGCATGCACCGGTTACCGCAACAGCAAAACCCAACGCTTCCTATTTAAGTCTCTTCCTAATAGCTCAGGCTCTGTCCTTCCCTTTATTTAGAAACATCCTCATTGTGGGTCCTTACAGCTCAGGCTGATTTTACTAAAAAGACACAAGTGGCCCAGACTGAGGAGGACTTGCACTGAGAAAACTACTTGCTTGCTATTTTCTGTAAGTTGCATCTTATTCTGTACCTTGGGCTTTCTGATTTTGTCTTAATATTTTTCACCACAGTTCCAATTTCAGCTCATATTTCTTTTCTCTGTAACTGAATATTGGCATCTAAGATGTCTTTTAGACCAATCTATTGTCCTTTCTATGAACTTATTACAATAAAACCCTGTCCACATTGAGTTACATTTGTGGATTTCTATCCCTCCCTAATGATTGTAGTTTATAGCCTTTCAGACCATCCTTTTCTTTTTTTGGCTGGTAAACCCCATCTAGCACAGTCTTTCTACCAGGCAGAATGAAGATCATATTTTTTGACTATGTCTGTTGCTTTCAGGCAATTTCTAAGAACATGAGAAATGTGTTTCAAAACTTTGTAAGACAGGCACAGATTCATTCTTACACAGAATGCTATGGAAACCTCTTGTTTTACTTGTTTAGCAAAAGCAAAAACACCAGATACTTCAACTTGTGCCACAAAGTGGACAAAACAGAAATATATAGAACTGAATTAGCAAATGCCTCTGCCTTCATGTGAACCTGGCTGAGGAACTCAAATGTGTGAGCAGAGATCAATTAGCACACGCTTTCCACTCCGTAATCTTAATCTCTCAATTAGTTATCCTTTCCTAATTAAACATAGCTACAAGATGCAGAATCCTCCCATCACTCAATAATCGTTTTCATCCTCATGATTAAAAAGATCTTAGTATCACAAAAGTGAAATCATAGACTCAAGAGACCCCCAGAAGCTACAAATAATCAGGGTGGTTGATGTATTAGCCTCATCTCTCTCACTAACAAGGCCTGTTTCAGAAAAATAACCAGCTTCCCAGTGCTGCTTACACCTTCTTATGCAGTTTATAGCAGAAGCCTGTCACACTGTCCCTACACAAATAAATTTTAGTTGCACGTGTTTTATGAACAGAAGAACAGACTTATGAGGGAATAAGAGTAGCTCAGCTTCACAAATTTCAATCTGGTTAAGCCTCCCAAGCCATCTTTTTAAAAATCAAACATACTTCATGCCACATTTTTATTAGCAAGGAATTTCTTGTGCTGTCACATTATTCTTTCACCAAGTTTGTTTATTTTTCTCCAAAGGTTTCTCCAGAGCAAAGCAGTATTGATCAATGTAATGTCATTGATCCTGGAATGCAATGTGTTAAATACTTCTCACTGTGCACATTCCATGACAAAACTGATGTGAAAACAATAACAAATGTTGGGCATAGGAGCTGGTTAAATAAAGCCTCTGGAATTTTAGGCTCACGTGCTTAATCCTATAACCTAGACTGCCTCTCTTTTTGTTTATACGAGCTTACCATGCAAATGATTTTATTTGCTATTTGTAATTGAAAAATAAATCTACTTCAGAGCTCTAGAACTCAATTTCAAAACTCAACAGTTCATATTAAAAAGAAAAGAACCTTCAGTATCTCAGACTAGACCCACTGACTGATGTTTGAAAGCCCACAGATTATTTCAGGCAACCTTATGAAAATGCACCAGCCTTCCATTTCCTTCGCTCTGCCCCGAGTGCATTTGTTATGCCATGTTTTACTTTCTTATCTTACAGCTTCTGCATTCACATATTCCTGTCACACTCCAAAATCTTCCTCAAAACTTTATTCCTATTAGCATGTTCAAGGAATTCCAGCCTGCAGATTCTGCTCTGCACTTACTGTGCCCAAAGAATGCGAAGCAGAACAACTGGGACACAGAAACAAGAAAAGTTGATGCTATTGATGATGCCTTATCTTTTACTGGTGGGGAGAATGGCAAATATGACTATAAATCCTAAAAGTCATTACTAAGGATGTAGTGAAGACTGACGCAATGCACACTAATCCCAGCAGACATGCTTTGGGAAAGGAAACTTAAAGCTAAATGAGTCCTACAGAGGTGACACTCTGCTCTAGCCACAGAGCTCTCTTCAGCTCTGACCACACCTCAACAAGTGTCACAGAGCTTTAGAACCATCTCTGGACACACAGGAATTAAGCATGAGGGACAGGAAAAAGCACCTGTGAACTGTTATTCAGGAATAAAGTAATTTTGATTCAGCAAAATAATCTGTAAAGACATGCAACTCTCTACAACCTGCCAGACCTAGTCCCTCAGAAGGCCCCAGAGAGCAAGATAAATGAGAATAAACAAATACCTGCTTCAAAGAGGTAACAACTCAGCTATAAAAATTGTTAAGCATACAAAAGCACAATAGATGAATACAGATAGGGCAGGCAGAGTAACAGCAGGAAGCAATGAGGAGTAGTTCTCCCATATAAGTAGGTTAATCACAGTCAAGTTTTTGTAGGCATGAAAAAACCCAGAATTTAAAAAAGGGTTTCAGAAGAGGAAAATGAGTGAGCAATACAGATGTTCATGGCCAGGACATGCAGCTTATGCCTGAGATGACACAGATGGAGTCGAATGTGGGCCGATTTCCTGTCAAATGAGAGGGTACAAAACTCTTTAGTGGCAATATTCCGAAGAGATACAAACCAGGCCAGACTACAGCAGCTGAAGCCAAGGAAATGATGTTGCAGTAACCAAGATGCAGAATCACTGACAGCTTGGATGAAAGCTCAGCAGTGTGCAAAGACAAGAAAAACTGTCATGCAGACAGAATTAGCAGGATTTTGATAGGCTGGATGGAAAGAGAGAGGAAGAACTGTGAGCTCAAGGGAACACCCAGATTACTCATTCAATGAGAAAGCAGCACAGCAGCTGGAAGGGGACAATGCAGGAGCCCTTGGGCAGATGAGGAGTTCCAGGTTAGCAATGTTTTGTTTAAGGCAAAGCAGAGATGAGGGGTGTCAGAGGTGCACTGAGATCGTAGGCTAGTGAAAAGCTGATGGATTTTGAGCACAGAAGCAGATTTCCAACACTTCTTACTCTACTTTATTAATTCCATTAGCTTTGCCTAGACAACTCCTTAACCATTCCAGAAAGGCTGGGCTTTACACTGTGAACCAGTGACTGAAGCTGTTTTAGTACTTTAGTTCTCTTGGAGCTACCTCACTTGACACCGATTGCTCAGCAGAATTCCACAGCTCATTAATATTTTCTGCAACTTCACTCTCAGCTCAGACTGGTGGTTGTACTTCAGTGTCTCTCCTGTTACAAGGCTTCTAACACTGCCTTTTCACACTCTTCTCTACATGATGCCCCTCATTTTCAAGATGCTTCCATCTTTCAATAGCTAACAACAAGAGCTGCAACTTCTGATCCATCCATGAGGAACATCTGGATCCAGCAACAGGAATCTGAAAGACTGAATGGCAATTCAGAATTCTGTTTTCTGCACCTGTTTCTTCATCCCCACTGCTTTGAAAAAAATCAGCCATGTGTCAAGTTAACATGAATTATTTCCCTAAACTCATGTTTTCCTGCAGTGGAGCACACATCCCGAGTTAAAAGCCTTGTCAGTCCCTGCTGTTTATCAAGCTTGCCCATAGAAGTACACAATCACAGACACAACCACAGACACAGACACTAATTAACAACATTCCATTGCGCCACAAATGAGAAATGCCAAGAGATCTACCTGAACCCTGCCCTGCTCCTTCCACGGCTCCCACTTCACGAGCACACATGCACACAGACAGCAGGCAGACAACAATATACAGAGATAATGAATGGGTCTCTAGTGTTTCAGATTTACCTACAACCGTGTCCTTCCATCAGAACTTTAAGAGTGTTTTGCTTCTGGCACTAGCATTAGCAATCCCACAATACAGACTGTTAAGAAAAACGTTGCTCAACATTAGAGATAGTTAGAAACAGAGTTAGACAAATCTGGGTGCTTCCCAGGAGCACTCTGCAAATTACTCATGAGCTAGAAGATACTTTACAAACTGTGCATTGCACAGCTGCTGCCAATGGGTTACGCAAGTCTGAGCAAAAACTAAAAAAAAAAGAAAACAAACTAAAAATGAATATCCTGATGAAAAAAAGAATGTGTACATCTCATGTATTAGAGACACAAACTGAGTTTGAAATAAAGGACATGCATATGGAAAGTGCACATATTTGAGGGGTGGCTGGGGGGAAAGAGTTAAATGCGGATAAACCTCTTACTGGCAAAAATAACGTTTGAATTTAATTTTATATCCAGACTATCCGGTTCACAGTCCTTTCATTCCTACTGTGGGAAAATGGGAACTGGAAAAATAGTCCCACCAAAGAGGATCTTTTCTTTCCCTCCTTTTTCACTTTTAAAGTCTGTGATGACCTAAACAAAGTAATAAAACAAATCTGTGTCCAGTATTTTAAACTCAAATTTCCCTAGGGTCTCAAAACTGCATCTGCTCCACGTGCACTGAATTCAGCAGGAATACATTGTCCAAGATGACAATCAGTCAGTGAGGGACACCAATATATAAAAGTAAAAAGTAAGAAAAAGGCATTTAAGAGGTGAACACATATAACCTACAGCTACTGCTTGGTAGATTTAACTCCTCTTTCAATGTTTCTAGACTGCGTCTATACAGTTTATACTAGAGTAAATTGCCCCAAATACAGTTTATCATTTAGCCTATAAACTAGGGCTTTAAAGGGGCATTTCTACATTTAGCCTGTAATATTACCTTGTAGGCAGCTTGTCTCATAAACTGCTTTGCAGGCTGCTTCCAAATAGCAGGCACTGTAATGACCCATCTTACTTCAGTGTTTTCGAAGTCCGAGCCTCCTTGGTCACTGAGCTCCTAAAAAAAAAAAAAAAAGGAAAATAGAGGTGAATGCAAAATGATGGGTGTCTGCTTTACAGGAGAACATTATTTTCTGTTGGCTCTGGTAACAGTAGCCCTCTTTTCAATTTTTTTCCTGTTAACATCCATGCTACAAATCAGAATTACTTCCAACCTGCCAAGAATGCTTTACTATGCCAAAAGGTGGGATTAAGGTTGAAGCTTTCTCAAGGAGGCCTATAGAAAAGTTTACTGCTCAACACACAGAAAGTTTGGCTTTTGCAAAGGCAGCAATTTACAGAATATTACAGCACATTTATGTACATTCTTAGCCACGGTGTGGGATTTGCTGTAGCTTGAAGAATTCACACTTACATTTTGATTAATACAGAGAAAAATATTTGAGGTATCACTGATGAACATTTATGTTTTACAATCTGGATTTTTTCAATGACTTCTTTATACACCACTTACCTTTAAATCAAATTTTTATAATGCAGTTAAAAAGGGGAAGTTACAGTTAACCCCTTTACAAAAATGACTGTTGGTCCTTCAAAATTTTGCTTTAAGCAAACATTCAAGACTAGTTTAGTACTTTTATTGTCCTTTTTTTCCCCTTAAAAAAGAGGAAAGTCTGTACTGCATTTGCAAATTAGGTGAAATACTGACATGTTTTGGGCAAGGTTCCAAGTAAAATGTCATTACCATATGTCCTATCTAAATCTCCATCCAAACAGAGAAAGGTTCAGAAGGGTGGACAACAGGCCTTTAGAATATAAAAAAATGCTTCTGCATGTGCTGAGCCAAGGTGTTGTGTTTGTTTAGCTATGCTGCACTTCAAAAATCCATGCTGGAAAAGTAGTGCCATTATACTGCACAGGGCACCACAGACACATTACAGTCCAAAGTAACAGCTCACTTACATGGCTCGTCTAATTAGTTCCAGGATTCACTCACAAATGCCAGGGATTTAGTTATTAACATCAGGAAAAGGATGTAGCCCTGAACAGGCAGAACAGCAAATATATGGGATTTTATCCAACACTTGTATTTGCTAAGACTATCCCCAGACTATGCACAGGTCCAAGTCTGTGACTCTACAATCAACCCCCCAAAAATATACTTCAAGATGTCTTTGACAAGATGAGGCATTTGAGTTGTAGTGGCAGGATTGTTTCTCTGCAGCCATAAGGAACAGACTGGGATCTCAGAGAAAATAAATTGAACCCATTCAAAAAAGTAGGTTAGCTTTTAGCCATAAGGCTATTTTAAACAACACTTGCTTGGATGAATACTCTGATTTGACCCAGGAATTGCTCTGCTTACGCTGACATTATAGTGGCACGCTGGAAGCCAATGTTTACTTAACTCACAATTGACTGTTTACACAGGATTTAAAATCTCAAAACCTGTTTACTGGGGACAAGTATTCCATTGGAGAATAAGAAAAACAATCTTGTGATCCAAGAGGAACACTGCAAGAAATGAGCACTGCAACATTTCAAATCAGAAATGGAAAATTATAAGCTTTTAAATTTTCTTGTCAAATCAACCTTTTTTTCCCCATCAAAAATACAGCAGAAAATAGCTAAGCCAGAAAAAAGCTATTCAGAACTCTGCATCACAGTGATGCTATTAGTGAATCAAGCTTGACCTGTGCAAGGGGAAATTACTTCAGGCTATTGTGAGCTCTCCAGAGTCCACAGCCTGCCCAGAGTTTCTACACCTGCCTTGCTTTGTTTACATCAAATACTACTTAGGTCAAAGCTTGGCAAGGTTAAAAATATTAAGCTCATATTTATACTACTTATAAATACAGCAAATCTTGATAAGGAAGCATTACCCCACCTTTAATGCCTGTTCCTTAAAGAACTGCAGAGCATAAGCAAATATCTCAAGTGCTTTGACTTTTTTGCCATTTGCAGCTGTCAGGTCTGTCTCCATGGTAAGATTCTACATGAAAGAAAATAACTGGAAGTTATTGAAAGAAAAAGGCAAACATCAAATTAATTCCCACTGCTTGAGGACAGGAAACTCTTCATTATTCACCTGATTAGGAAAAAGTGACAAAACTATTCTGAAGAGGATTTAACTCATCACTTGAATTTCCTGGAGCATGACATTTTGCTGCTTATTTTAGACTTTGTTTTTAAACACTTACCATGCCTACAGATAACTGCAGGCAGAGAGAGAAATATGGTCTAAATATTAAATAATTGCAATAGATGTATCTGTAAATAATTGCAACGAAGCCGCACATGCAAGATATTTAATCCAAGTTAAGAGTTAAAAGAATAGAATTTTGGTTTCCCACCAACACATGAAACCAGAAAACACCTCAAAACAGAAAGTACTGGCCTATTCCCAAAATTCTAGAGTGGATTAAAGACAAAAACACAATCAGTAGGAATAACGTCAAATTAACAGCCTGACTGGCACTTGCACTTCTGGCAATGAAATTTTGGGTGAATCTGCTCTGCTGCTCTAGAGCTCAGTATGGCTCTTACATCCCATTTCTGCTGACCAGATTTACTGACCAAACCAACCTCACACAGACTCCCCAGACAGGACATGAAGATCTAAGCAAAGCAGATACTGAACTTTTAAGATCTACAAGGAAGGCTAGCAAGATACAGTTGCCAAATGCAGTGAGAAATAATACGCATCATAATGCAAACTGAAGAGTTTAATTTATTCAATTTACTCTCTAAACTTAGAAATGCTTCACTTCTAGTTGACAATTTCCAGGCAAAAATCTAGTACTATTCAGAGGAAAACAACTTGAGCAGCAAACACAGTTTGGGTATTACTTACACCAGTGGTATGTAGCTTCATCTTAAACTTTTCAAAATACAACCAGTGCTTTGATTCAGTGGGATCCAAGTCATGGTAGAAGTCTCTTGCTGCATAGCCAAAGCTATGGAACTTTCTCTCTGGTGTTAGGAGGATAGTGGTTGGTGTCTTCTGATTGGAAACACCTGGATCTCCACCTTCCCATCGTCTGGCCAAAAAGTGAAACAGCTCCAGTAAGTGATGCTCAATTTTAGAGCAGAAGAAAAAAACAAGTGTATCATGAGAAAAAACAGTGTGCTGGCAAATTGCACAGATCACTTTCCCCTCCAAAGATACTAATTTCAAACCCTGTAATACCAAAATCAAGGGGTTTTATTCTCACCTAAGAAAAAAGTACTGCAATTTTCATTTCAGGTAATTCAGTACATTTTTGCAGTTAGTTTAACATTCTTAAGGATATATCACACTCAGATAAGAACACAGATACCCTGAAGTAAGCTGTACACAATTAAGGAAACAGTTTTGTACTTAAAATTTCTACATAAGCCAACACATGTAATAAATATTGTAGAGAAAAAAAAATAAATCAAGTAATTATCCGAGAACATTACTAAAAAAACCCTAAATATGGCCTTTCCAATTGTGATTCAGACTTCATGAATGGTTACTTGCAAGGGATATTTTTCCCCATTCTGAATTAGGGACCTGCTTAAGTCATCTGCACATCACCATGGGGAACTTGATTAAATCCCCATTTCTGTCCCAGAATACTCTCTGAAACAAGACAAGCCAGTTCAACCAACATCTGATCATGTGCCTCATTTCCTAGACACCTGAAACTCTGAAGGCATACATGCCTGCAGATGTTGAGCTCTCTGCATTGCACTCTACTCATGTTAAGTTGATGGATTTTGTGTTTCAAATGCCCAAAATGCTCTACAAGTTTTAATCTGTCAAAAATGGAGCAGACTTCCCTGACCTCAAAGGATCTTAAAGGCACCAAAATATTTCACTACTGGTGAATAAAACTATCCTATCTCATCAAGCTTGTGAAGGTATCTTTGGGGGGTACCCACGAAAGTATTAAGGCAAAAGTAACCCAACGCTGCTTTCACAGAACAGATAAGGAAATAAATAAGGAAATAAATAAGAACATTGAATATGGGAACACCCAGCAGCAGGAACTGAAGGGGGGCATGGCAGGACAAAAAGGTCAGACAGCAGAAAGTTGTAGAAACAGCTGGGAGCATTCCTGTCTCCTCATTTCTCCATCACAAAAAAAAAAGGCAGAACGGAAGAAACTCACATTACTGTTCCTCCCCCCACCATATACAAGTACTTTCTGTATGAGAAACAAACATTTACCAGAAAACATTTTCTTAAAAAGGCATCAGTGGAAAATCTGTTTATGCTCTCAGAAATAATCATAACATAGCTCAAACAGGAGCCAAGTTAAGATCACACAGGCAACTGCATTCATTATTAAACTACACGTCGATTGCTTTTTCTAAAGATAGCAAAACACTCTTTCAGAATATACTCCTGCCAAAGCCCTCATTCTGAAGCATAAAAAGGCTGCCTTGCTCTGTGGTAGCTGTTTATGTGACATAGGAAGAGTATATAGAAAAAACAATTTCCATTTCACTCTCAAAAACAACTGAATCTGTTGAAAATTAACTGACCTCCAGACCAAGGCAGAAAACTGACATGGAAAACTGCAATCTAAGGGGTTGGTACTTGGCAAAGTAACAAGGAATGGGATCTTCTGAAGTGCTGGGACCCCTTCAGACCATTCACCTGGATCAAACAGAGCAAAATCTCTCTTTTTTGCACAAGCAGCAGAGAATAACATGTCTGAACTTCCTTCAGTGCAGAAGACAATTCCACTGCCCTGAAAGTAGAAACAGCATGATGAGGAGCAAAATGATTTCCACATTCATCCACTCGAAAAAACTTCCCTAAACCTGCCTAGTTCTCCTGCTCAGCCCCTGAGCTATAATCAGCTGGCAAGGGCTCTGCTCCAGGTCATTTCTTCTAACCTGCTGCTAGAAATGCACTTGGTCAACTCCAAAATCTTTGAGTAGGTGTTACAGCAAACATATGGTTCCAATGTGAAGAAGCTGGGATCTCACAGCTCATGAACAGAAAACACTGCTATTGCACCAGATTGTTAAATCCCACACACCCGCTGCAAGCAGAGAGGAGACAGACTGATCTCGTTTTCGCTTGGAATCATTAATGATTCATTCTGAGTCACTGGTGGGAAGTGCCATAAATAGGCTGTGGCTAATAACAATGCTTCTTTGTTTTTCATTACGGCCAGGCACATTTCTCTTTCCGGAATAAGCATGCTTAAGGTGCAGTTTAAATGAAGACAAATTTATGTTCAATGCTACAGGATGAAATTTTCAAAGCCACCTGGAGAATGGATGTTTGCTTCTTGATGAGTTTCTGATGGAAACTGGACACGGTAATTGCTCAGCATGTTCTAAAGCCCTCATCTTGTATTACTGTTCAGTCACAGAAGGACAGTAAGGAAAGAGAAGGGAAGTGTGACTTTACCATTTGCAATCAGAGATTTAAAAATATTCCCGTGTGATGCTTTTCTAGAGAGGAGCAGATGCAAAAGCAGGGGAAGGGTAACTCCTGGCTGCAACACTCTTCCCAGGTGGAGCCTGGCCTCACTCCAGTCAGGGGAGGATTGTAGTTAGTAGGGCTACAACTTGGCACCTTAATTTGCAGTTTTCTTTCATGGTACAAATACAGGCAAAATAATGGTAACGATGCTCTTAGGAAAAATAAAAAGAAAAAGGAAATGCCTGTCAAAAGCATAAACCTACACAAGTCAGAATTGCTGTAAATGCATGGAGGGGATATTTTTGCAGAGCAGAACCACAGATAAAAAAACTATTCAAACAGAACCAAAGTAGATTTCTTTCAAATGCAGACATATGAGTTCCAAGGTTGATATAAAGTGGAGTATCTCAACAGAGATACAAACAACACAGACCTGTTTATAGCCACAGAGCATCTAACTGTATACTAGAAGTGAAAACAGAGACAAGAGAGTCAGAAAAGGAGCATGAGGTTATATAAAGGTTAAAGAAACGCCCTTACTCGCACTTCAATCTGGCTAAGACAGACCAAAGAGTGACTTGTGCAGAGTGATGAGAATTTGATCCAGAGCTGCAGCATCACATTCAAGGAAATGAAACACTGGGGTCATCAAAATGCAGCTGAATGCCACCAGCAGCGTGTATGCAGAAAAAAGGCAAGTGTGTCTCTCTCAATAATTACAATCAGACAGGGAAGAGAGGGAAAAGGAAAAAACCTGAAGGCTGAAGTCACACTGAAAAGAGACAACATTCTCCCTCCTTCCAAAGACAGACTGCAATTTGTTTCATAGCCACATGCATTTTTTCATTTATTCTTCTGCATTTGTGAAATACTCCCATTCAGCTGGATGCTATTTAGCCAGTAGCCAAAACATCTGTAAGTTCATGTAAGTGCATATAAATCAAGAAAGGTTTTTCAAAACTGTGTAATATCCTATGTGTTCCTTCCAAATGAGACACATTCACTCATTCTACAGCAGCAAATATTCCTTATGGCTCTGACACTGCCCTGCTCACTGAAGTGCTGAGCTCATGGCCAGGCTGTTCGGATGCCTTTACTCCAGTCTCAAGTTATGGTGCAAACAGCACTCATTTAACACATTCACTCTGCAAAAAAGAATCTGAACCACAGCTACCTTTAACAGAAGCTGGGGACAACTATCAAGCGTTGGCAGTACCACCCAAAACTGATAAAACAGTAACCAAGGTTTTGCAATCAAAGTGAAGTCATTCATTGAACATTTACAAACCCACACCCAACTCCAAACGCGCTGAGATGAGTGAAGCTACTCATACATTTAAAGACAAATAGATGCTTAAAGAACTTTGTTAAGTCAATGCTTATAAACTCATTTTTTTTTAGCACTGGACATCACAGCAAAGAAATACACACAGTCAAAAACATGACTTTGTTTGCCTGCTAACTACACAAGAACCATGGCACTGCTGGCACCACACTCAAACCTGGTGCTACAGCCCCATGTGTTCACTCTTTTCCAAAGCAGAGCCTTCTAAATAAACCCATCTTACCCTTTTAGAGAAAAGCAGCTTTGTTAAAGGCAGGCAGAAATCTAAGTATCTGGAAAGGATCAACACTAAGGAGGGAAGGTGGAAAAAATGTTAGGAAGTAGAGAGGACCATGCATCACTGGTACGCTTTATTTTAAAGTAAACATTCTCGAGTGCCGGTGGGAAGCTACATTTACTCTACTGAAATATTTGTAAGTCATCCTACATGTAAGCCTCATTATATACAGAGTTTGAGCCCCTTAATACCTTCTGAACTACTGAAAACTTATCTTAATAAATATACCCTTCTTTTAATTGAATTTCATTATTTCATGAATATGTATATATAAATATATATAAAGATATTACATGTATTATTTGATAAGTAGGTTTCAATTATATCTTGCCAAAATCCTTCCTGGACAGAAATATCTGTTTTAAAAAAAATTAAAATAATTTGTGGTATTAAAATATATTCCACTGTTAGAAATACCTGTTGGAAATATGAATGCATTTCCCTCCCCCCCAAAAAATAAAAATGTTCCCCCCTTCTGGTTGGAAACACATGAAGTCATTTATTTAATTTCTTTCAACATCAGTATCTCATATAATAGCCACACAGGTCTGAAATCATAGTCATACTGCCATTATTGCATAAGGAAGAAAATGTCGTGTTTTCAACCACAAGTAGCAAAACGTCAATTATGATTTGGAATATACTCTAAGCACCTGGATTTCACTGTCCCAGTGACTGACAGCAGGAAGCCTGGTAAGGAGAAGGGATTTCTCCAGGGAAGGAGAATCTAATCTATAATGTGAATCCAAGAACAAAACAGGGTCCTAAGGTAAAACTTGAGTCCAAGGCACCTCAAGGACTTCCCTAGAAACAGCAGTGATTTCTCACAGTAAAATTTCCACAGAGTTTAAAGAACAACACAGAGTTGTTCTAAATACAATTTAGGCTTGCTCAGATACAGCTTCAGAGACGTTTTCCCTCATTACATCCAACTTCTTTAAGAACGTTAATTAATTACTTGCTGCCAAAAGAGAAAAGGGATCGATAAACACGGGTTCCAACTTGCCCACCCTGAGAGCTGTCTGAGACAGCAACACAGGGCCTGTCCTTTGACTTCCAGCCTCACGCACCTTCCTGTGCTGCTGAGAGAACAAGAGATGGCTGAAATGCAGAAAAGACCTTGAAAGCATTACTTGTCCATCCTACAAATGGTAGATATCTTTGCAACTGGATGGCGTAACACCATTCTTAAATTTACTCTCCTTTAGACCGTATTTCAAATCCCTCAGCTGCAGTACATCTTTGAAATACTTTGCAGCCACACACAAACCAGCTATGCAGACTGACTGCACAATCAATAGTGTCTGCTGAGATTTAGGAAGCTGCATTCAGCAACCACCTTTGCTTAGAAAAAATGCAGTATGTCACACTGGACTGCAGCAAATTAGGCTTTTTGACCTTTTGTTCTCAGCATTACAGCACAGTACCTACTTCTGTAACAGCAGCGTTGTTTAGAAGAACCTCTATGGCTGAGATTTTCATATATACTTTATGTCTAAAATTATCTATATCTTGCTCTTGTTGCAATATAGTAATTTTAAATATACTTTAATAAGAACTGTGTATGTTTTAAGGTATAAATAACTTTCAAAAAGAGACTATAAAATATTGTAACAATGGTTTGTAGGGCAAACCTTTCAGACAGCTGCCATAACAGTTTTTGCATTTGTGATTGGATAGACTTGTATTGTGCTGATTTAATCAAGAAATTTAAAAATAAACCCCCTTACATCACAGCATCTAAAGCCTGTCCTTTACATACATATAACACACGCAGATTTCACATCAAAACTTCATTTTCACAGTCATGCCTTTTGATTGCTTATTTCGCAATATCAATGGATCAGTATCATAGATTTGATTCAAATTTAATGCCACAAAGCGTTAATCAGCCAAAGGAAATCCCAGTGCAACTAACCAGGTGCTGTACACCCAACCATACGGGGTGTGATTCCACAGGATGGGCAGCTCCTGGATGCCCTGACCCTTAGAGAATCGGGCTCTGAGATAAGGGCATCCTGACTTAATTATTAAATCTGCTCCCTGAACAATTCTCAATATTCACTGAACCCTCCTCTTACTCTGTCATTTTGTAAACTCAGCAAAACAAGAGAGGGGATGTGTTCCCATTGACTACTAAAGCAAATCAGAATACATTAAGAGGCAACAAAAAGTCATAACCATGAGAAATCTGCACACTGTGGTAATGCCAGACAAAACCAGACACTTCAGGCTCCTGCAGAAAATATTGATGGCTACTGCAGGCAACCCATGCTATCACAGTCACAAACTAAATGCTGCATTGCAGCCCTTACCTCATTACATGAATACATTCTGGCTCCTTGGTGAAGCTGTAGGCGTAGCCACTGGATGTTGTGCCAAAATCAATAGCCACAACAACAAGAAATAACTGTTCTACAGCATCGTCTGCATCAGAGTCCTTCTGTTAAACAGCACAAGCAAAACAGACACTGAGTCACTGATCAGAATCATTGTAACCTGTCAGAAGTTTAGCTCTGCAAGACCTGCACATCTCTTCAGTGAAAATCAGGACTTCCCTAAACTTGCCTTTGTGACCAAAGCTGGTAACAGAAAGCCGCACATTCCAAGGGAGTTGGAAATTCAATACATGACTCAACATATATGCTAGAGCCTTTTATACATAATTTTCTAATCAAAGTTTCCTTCATACTCATTTTTTGAGTACTTCTTATCCTGTGTAATTAAAACTTACGGGTTTCGGGCTGATTTTTTTTGCTTTTTTTTTTCTTCCTAAACTGATCAACTGAAGAATATGTTTATGCCTATCAATGTGGTATATTTGGGACTTACTTGCTGGTTTTACAACTTAACTATGTCATAACCTTGGAACACGAAATACTATTGCCATTCAAAAATAACGGAGACAAACCCACCCAAAATACAGCAATAAGCTTTGTATCCTATGACATAAAGAAGAATTTATATAACACCTATTTAGCCAGCACTACATGCATTCTTTCCTCCTGCTAGAATGTGGGAAGCTGTTTGGCTGCTTATGATGAATTGGAATCCTTCTCCCTGCCTTTTACCTGTAATCCTGCAATCCCTGAAAAGCGCAGTCAAGGGCAATATGCTCCAGACCCTTCACCAGCCTTGTTGCCCTAAATCCACATGGGCTGCTCAGCCTGTACTCTCAGAAACACTTTGAAGGAACTGTTGTTGTCTTCCACAGAGGAGCTGCCAAATGTCTCACTCTATGAGCACTGTTCCACCATAAACCTCACAGATCTCTGTTAATTCCATATCTCCCACTTCCTGCACATTTCTGTTGTACCCCTACATTTTCCAAGATCACTCTATACACCTGCTACTTGAAATGGAGAAACAAGAGCAGTAAGCTTTGGTCTCAAATCATGAAAGATTTGTTTGGATTCTCCTAATAAAGCTTCATCAGCTAGGACAATGTCTTCCTCAAAGAGTTTAAGCAGCAAATCTAATTGAAATAGGACATAATTCATCAGTATGACAGAAGTAAAAGGGGAATTTCAAGAGAATATGAGAGAGAAGGGAATAAAACCCAATAACCATGAGAGAGAGCACTGGAAACCCTGAAGATGGGTTTTTGCACAACTCTGAACTTTAATCAGAAAGCTAAGGCAGAAGGCTGACAAGGACAAAAATGTGTTCTGAACACGATCCTTTGCAGTATCATGAAATACACTGTGCATGTACGGTACTTATATCACACTGGCGGTCTTAAAAACGGGTGGGAGTTAAGTTTTAAAAGGAATTTATCAACAAAATCAACATGATGTACAAGAGAATAAAACACTACCTATGGGACATTGTCTTCCTTCTTAAAAGCTCACAGAAGTGGCTATTTTCCTTAAGAAATAAAACCCGTTAGTTCTATTTTGAGCTTCTACCTCTCTCTCTCAGAGCAGATTCTTTTCTCCAGGAATTTGCGTTTACTTTTGAGTACCATATATATCCTTCTTTCTCTCTGAAAGGAAGACGACTTTTCAGGGGCTGCCTAAACAAATCAGTGATAAAGACAGGTACAGACCTTGGGAACCCTGAGGATCAAGAATCCCCTGTGTTTGATATAAAAATATGCAGGAGCAAGTCTATGAGTATAGCAAATGAAAAACAGCAAAACTAGGAGGCCAATGAAAGGAATGAGAGCTCTGTCAAGAACCCCAATGTGACCAAAATCTCACTTAATACCATGGATAGCATAAAGGCGATCAGTATGGAGGAAATGACAACTTTCCTAATAAATTATGTCCCACTAAACAGGCAGGAGAATGTAATGTCAGCATACAGAACATGTTAAGAGTGCATTTCTTACCGCAATGTGTGATGGAGACAGTGGAGTTATTCCAGGGTCTCCCAAACTTTTGGCTGGTGATGAGTAAGCAGATGTGGAAACTGCATCTAAAAGGAAACAAACACTCGTCAGTGTCAGCAAGCAGAATGAGTAGATACAACAGTTACTTTGCATACTGCTAAACTGTTTTCCAGTTGTAAAAAGCTGCTAAAACAGAAAGCAAATTCCACAGCTGCCATCTAAAATACATGTTTTGCCCTTAAAACATGCTAAGACACAACTGCAGCCTAGGTTTCAAATGTTTGTCTGACCTTCATGACTAATTACCATTATTTTATTACATTGTCATGTGCAATCTTAAAAGTCTTCCTAAATATATTCAAAAATCATAGTTGGTACAAGCAGCTTGAGCACCACACACCGCCTAAGATTTAAATGTATGAATGCAGAAACTAAACACAAGCTGTGAGATCCAAAAAGACAGACTCATTTTACAAGAAAAAGAGGACTTGAGAGCAATGGGACAAAGTAGGAAGAGCAAGTTGCAATTCGTCCATCCTGAGCCTTTATTCTGAAACTTTCCCAATACTGTCTCTGTTTTTATCCTTCACTACACTCTGCACTGAAACATCTTGCAGCTGTTAATACTACTGCAGGACAGAATCCAGCTGGGAAAAAGGAAAGCATTATTAGCAAGTCATCAAAGAAATATTTCTACCCGGCATACAACACTAAAACTTCATTTAAAGGAGCAGACCAAATGAGTGACCAATACTGTAATGCACTACTTTTATTTTTCATTCTGTTATTTACGCTGCTGATGATAGAAAAGGAAATGGCTTATTAAAACAATTAAGCACTGATGGCTTAGATGGATTTACATATAATATGTACTCTCATGAAGAATGCAATAGCTTATCAAAATGGAATGTACAAAAGGTACCACATACCCTGACCGTGCTCAAACTCCTCTGCTCCCAAATTTATGCCCTGAGCTTACTGAATTCTCTTCTACAGCATAGAAGGTATAATTAGATGCAAAGCAGAATGATGTAATAGGCCTCTGAAGATTGATAATCATAATAAATATTAAATAACACATTTCAATGTATTTTTATCACCTACTTGGATGCATCACCCATTTATTCATGGCATGTAATTCCTAGATATGACTGACAATTCACAGCATTACTCCAAGATGACACTGGAGCTGCTCTCCAAGACCTTGGAGTTACTTAGTGAAGAATCCTGTTGTTCCTGGTAATCAATTATGTGTTGTTTCCCAGGGAAGATTCAAAAACCCTGCAGTGGGCAAGTATGAGATAATTCGCCCACAGGAAAAAAAATCTTCCTCCAAATCTTAATATTGCTCTTGTAACATCATTTATTTCTTTAAGTTATAACACGCATGTTCAGCCTGATTTTCAGAAGCATTTGCAGAAGCACAACATTTGCATTTTCTACACAAGTTCTCCAGGAATATATTAAGTCACTCCTCTTGCAGTGAAGTACAAAAAGTCACAGGCCAAATGCGACAAGCACAGAATCTGCTCGGTTCATTAAGATATCTTTGGAACAGATGCTGTTATCAGCCCCCTTTGTGCAATTTTTGCCTCTTAATTTTTGCACCAGCAACACGCTATTTATTTTAGAACTGAAGAACAGTATTTCGACACAGAAAGAAAACCAGAAAATTACTAACAAAATATATTCCTTGCATCCTGCTGTCATTCCTGGCTGGACCCAAACCAGTACTTCCTGAGCAGACCAGGGCATTGCAACACTGACTCAACATCTTTGGAAACTGGCACTTTACCCCCACTTAGGATGCTGACTTGAAGCACAAAAATGAAGACATCAAACCACTGTCTGTGTGTTTTCAGTGTTTCTCTTTGCCACTAATTCTTTCGGTTACCTGTTTCGGCACTCATGTTTCAGAGATGTGCTGGAGCAGGTCCAGAGGAGGCCACAGAGATGATCAGAGGGCTGGAGCACCTCTGCTATGGAAACAGGCTGGGAGAGAAACTCCAGGGAGACCTTAGAGCACCTTCCAGTACCTAAAAGGGGCCTATAAAAGAGTCAGAGAGGGACATTTTACAAGGGCAAGTAATGACACAACAAAGGGTAAGGGTTGTAAAATGAAAAAGGGTAGATTTCCATTAGACATGAGGAAGAAATTCTTTACTGTCACAGTGGAGATGCACCAGCACAGGCTGTCCAGAGAAGCTGTGGCTGCCCCATCCCTGCAAGTGCTCAAAGCCAGGCTGGACGGGGCTTGGAATGAGATGATCTTTAAGGTCCTTTCCAATCCCCCACACTATTCTGTGTTTCTAAGATCCATTTTCCAACCCGTCTTCAGCTATCAGCCTTGAGAAGTTATTTAGATCTCTATGTGCAATTCAGAAAATCCTGTGTGACAGGATACATATTTTTGTATTTCAGAGAGCAGTGATTTAATATCCAGTGCAATATTCATATCCACCCAATGAAACCACTATTTGGGTGGTGTCCCACCAAGAACTGATCCAAGTTAATTAATAAAAACGACCCTTCCAAACCCATGACCATCCTGCATTGTATTCACTGCTGCTCCTGCAAATACCCAGCTAAATAAAATAATTCTACAATGCATCCTGCCTGAATCTAATGCCAAGGCTTCTCAACAGACAGTGAAATGATTGTTAAAAGCAAATGAAATTAGGATATTTGTACCATCCACCCCATCTGAACTGCAAGGTGTTAAAATATATTTGTCCATGTGGAAGCTTTCATATTTTGTTGAGTTAGTGTTTCCTTGGTGAAAAAAATGTGCATGTGTCACAATTTTTACAGCTGCGTTCTGAAGAGCAGTAAATGCATAGATCTTCCAGGATATTTAAAAATCCCTTATCTCTAAAGCGCCATGATTGGTTGATCTGACAGAAACAAAAGCATCTGTTCTGAGCCAGAGAATGGGAAAAGGGTTGCAAAGAACCTGATTTGCAATCACGAAAATGAAAAAGGATGCCTGGACTGTTCTGGATAGGATCAGGGCATTTGGAACAGTTCTTAAAAGCAGAATGACTTAGAATGACTTATTAAGGCTTCTGTAACAAAAAAACATAATCAACTAATGTTCCACATAGCTCAAGTTCCAACTTTATCTCCACGTTTGCTAAGGATCTCTATCTCTGCAAAACTGCATGCTATGACAAAAACACAGCTAAACAGTATGCATTAAATAAACATTTAATTCTTGCCAATTTACACACCAAATTTAAATGGAGGAATCTGATTTAGAACCCAAATTAAAGTAAGTCTTCAAACAAACCAGTATTTAAAATAATCTTTTTCTAAATATGGAAACTTCTTGAATAAAATTTCTTACATTTACTCATGATATTCATATTAACCTGGAATATGCCTTGGGTAATTTCAATAAATGTGTATAGACTAAATTTGAACACATTACAATTTCTGACTTTAGTCCTAACCTAAGCAATTGCCAAAGAATACCTTGTGCATTTTTAAGGCGAACAGAGGCTGAAGGGAAAACAGAGAAGGCTCCCATTTTCAGACTTTGAAGGGCTTTTTTAACAATTCAAAGGGCCCCGACTTGCAGATTCCCAAACAACTACAGAACTGGTGAAATTATGAGATCAGAAGATACTGTATTAATAATGAAATCATGTCCATTATCACATTAGCTCCAATTGCTGGTTTAGCACACTTAATTTAAATTATTCCTTCTTTTCATCTAAACAGATGCAAGGGTTTATTTTCTGTGGTTTCCGGCAATGCCTAATCCGTTTAGCTTTTTCTGTTTTTCAGTACATGATCAGCCACGTTGTAGAATTCAACAAAATGCAACGAAGGATTAACCTTTAAGTGTCACAGAATGCAGACTAAAAGCGAAGTCCAGAACATTTATAAAAACTTTGCTGATGCAGTGTGAATATTTCACTGATTGCATGTTCAGCTGAATCTGATTTTCTGATAGAGCTGGAGAGCAGGACCAAGCTCATTATTTAATTAGAAAGATTGGTTAATGCCAGCTGGAAGGCTATCAGTATGTTCTGAGTATCTGAGAGCCCCTGCCACATATTCCTACTCAGGACTGGATAAATGAACTTTAGGGAACTACTAGAAAAGCCAGACACAGACCACTGCAGTCCCAGATAATCAGTTTCAAACCAGCAGCTTAAAGAAGGGTGACTGCTGGAACTCCCATGCACAAGCCACTAAGGTGGTACTCAAACAACAAAAGAATTCAGCAGCCACACAAAATCTTCTCTTTTCTATTAAATATTTCAACTATATATAATTCAGCTACACAAAGCATCAGCAAAATTTTCTGCTTCACGTGTTACGGAACTTGTTCATTTCCCCAGCCAAGCAGATGCCAGAGAAGTGGATTCTGTCTAAGTGCCAAAAACAATGGATCACCTGAAGTGGGCTTTGTCTCTGGGTAGAATTTAACTGGACGAGTAAAAGCAGGAACCTGGGAATCAGGGTATGGAGCTCTGCAGCATAAAGCCCAGAAGTGCAATCAAACCAGGGAAGGGGGGACATTTCTGAATGTGCCTCATGTCACCAGTTCAGTGTATGAAAAACAAACAACTTTTAAAAGAGAAGTAAGGATTCAAGCCCCAAGTCTGCCATCAGAAACCTTTGCAGGCACATTCTGGACTACTTTAGAGAGACGGCAAAGGCTTGGCCAGAGAAGTTGCACTTTCCGAACCTTCTCAGACCTCACTCCCATGTGACTGGATCTCCTAGAATTTTTCATAAATCAAACAATAAGCAAAGCAGCATAACTATGATATCGCCCCTCTGTAACAACATGCCTGAACACCAGTGCATATGTTATATCCCAATCAACACAAGTTAATTTCTATCTTTACCCTGACAGAGTGGCCACAAACACAACACAAATGCTTCCCACAATTTTTTGAATCAACAACAGGATCAATACTATTCCCCATTTCAGATTATAGTTCCAGTATTTTAATAAGTGCTTTCACAACAAAGACCCCAATGGGTCCCAGCACAGCCTTTTCCAGGCTCTCCCAAACTCCCAGCTGAGAATGGCTGCAGGACACCACCCTGGCTCGAGGAAAGCTGCAATAACTCTTTTTGATTTGTATAATGCATATTCACTGTTCCAAATGCCAAATCATGCAAGCTCTCAGCTATTTGTAGGCTGATGAACCAGGTGCACAGGGGAAGCTGGGATGCATTAGACCTACTAAAAATGTCACTATTGCAGCTGATCTTTGTGGCTTCAATAAATCCATGTTAACTGAATTCACCATGAACGTGCCGAACACTTCACAAATCAAACACGTGCACATATCTGATAGCCATTTTTCTGGAATTTCCAGCCATCCAGCATGTGGTAAAGGTGACTGTTGCTATGTGTGTATGCACTGCTCTGCTCTCGGTCAGGTTGCAGGTAATATCGAAATCTTAGCCAAATTCTTTATTTCCCATTCAGGCACTATCTCTGGATTCAAAATTCAGGAAAAGAAAAGAAAAAAATCTGATGCACTGAATCAGACATGGGTACAGAGTAGCCATCAGGCAAAAAAAGAATGGAATTAAACCCATTATTTTTCATTCAAAAAATTGTGTAACTTTTTGAGCATCAAAATCATTGTGACACAAGCAAACCTTGGTAATGACGTTTGCACAAGAGGAAAAGAAGGGTTTACCATATTGCTCTTAGCTGGCAACTGCTGCACTGATGAAAAAAACCTTATTCAGCTTTTCCAATTGCTGAGATTTTCCTTTGCATTAAGCACAAAATGTCAGAGCTTCCCAATGAAATGCGACAACCTAGAGCATTTTACTGTAAATACAAAGATGGCCTTTAAAAATAATTACAGAACAACAAAAAAAAGAGATGGAGAGAAGCAAATACAAAAAAAAATCCACTTAAAATATTCTTATGCATAATAAAAAGATCCCATATTTCATATCAGAAGTAAGAGCCTTCTGTTTCTACTGAAACCAATGGCACCACTGTTATGACCATCAGTGGAATTACAGTTCTTTGTTTTAAAATGCCAGTAGGCATCCAGCTGGTTTGCTGAAGACTGCAATACACTTCTCCTCCATGAATACAGCCATAGCTAATCTCTGATACAAATCCAAGTTTCCTGATACCCTTTCATAATATCTGGTTCCCCAAAGATCTGGTATTCATTGCACCGATACCAATTAGAGCAAAGTGATTTCCTAATTAAAAAAAAAAATAAAAATCTCCCAATATTTTGGATAGAATTCTAAAAATAAGACATGTTCTGTCATTACAACTTTGACCTTTCCCATTTATGCTTTTACAGTCTCCTATCATGATGATGTTTTGACTAGAGGAATCACTATACTATCAATGCTTTCTAAACTAATTTTAATATTTTACCATTATTGTTAAGAGTATCAAAAAACAACCCCAGTTTCATCCCATCACTCACTCTGTGGACAATATTCATTTTCCTGCACCTCACCAGAGAAGGGAGACCAAAAGACACCACCTATTTTCTGTGAGCTTAATCTGAGATGAAAGAAACACGCAAGAACTCGCAACAACCTCCTGAAAATGCCACACGGGTTATGTTCACTTCTCCTCTATTTGACAGGACATAGGCTAAACTACTTTACCTACATTTGATGTGACCTCACTAATGCTTGGTAAGATGGACTACAGCAGAGTGATCACACTTCCCTGCACACTGGGTCTGTAATGCCCCAGCAGCTCCTCACCAACAGCTAAGTCTGACCTTAAGCTGCCTTATACTCAAACCCTTTCACCACCTACACAGTAAGGTCTCAAATCCAGCTCCACCTTGAATGACCTGAGAGTTTTCCAGTGTCTGTCATCAGTCAGCTCCCTGTTCTCTCCCAGTCCTGATGGGATTCCAACGTGCTCAAAACCAGCTCACACCCCAGAGCTTGGGGTTAGGGGAACTCAGCAACACTGCCTTGCAGTGATCCCTCCCTTCCCAGGTTCCAGCTCTTCCATAGCCATGCACCACTGCCAGGAGAGACAACTCTGATCCTGGTTTGCAAAAGGCAGGCTTGCAAGCTGTGATAAAGGTGGGTTAACAACAGATTTGGCAGCTCAGAGTGGCAAAAGACAACTCTCCATGATCTTCCTAAAACTTCCACAGATACAGGTCTGTGACAGACACCTTCAGTGCACACTAATTAAACTTCTCTTGCTTCTACAAGCTCTTCTTTGAACTTGCTTTCTTCAGGCTTCCTGGTGCCATTTGCATCTGAGCAAGCACTGTCTTCCTGTATCTCTCATCTCCTCCCGCGCTGCTTCCAGGAACACGTAAGGAACAGAAAACAAAACATAAGATGTACAGAACTTAGGTTCTGTGAAAAGACACCTTCCTAGAAAAGGCTTCCTGCTGCTTCTCCTTCATCATCATGTCCATCCTCATGTACCTCCTCTACTTGGCTCACTGCAAGGTTGTCAGGAATGGCACTAATAGGATTATGCTCTAATTCCCAGGACCATTCTCATAAAACAGAACATTTGTGATGTTAATCACTTTCTTTGAGAAAAACACCATTTCCCAGCTCAAACTGGACTGGTTCATTGTTTTTTCTCTTTAAAAAGCAAGATCAAAATATTACAATTATAAACAACTTGTCTTCTACAAGTTTCTATTTAAGAACCATCTCTAGATGCCATTGTACCCTGAAAAGAATGCAATCCTTGATTTACCTTTCAAAGGAATATTAGTCAAGAACGGAACAAGAATCACTATTCAGCTTTTCAGACTGTGCATCCAGCACACAGGAGTAAGAACATTTTGGGGAGCATTTGTTTACTTTTAAAGCAAAAAAAGGTTATTTAGTTTTCAAGCATTCCTAGATTCAAACAGTATCTTGCAATGCATCGAGGTGGATGAATGTAGTGACACCTTTTTCTTAAAACATGAATTGGAAAAAAAATTTGAATATATTTGTCTTCATTTTGACAATCTTCTGGAAGGCTTAACATGATTCACACATTTAGAGAGTCTTGACAAGAGAAAACCAACCACTCTCATCAATTCACAGAAAAAAAAAAAAAAAAGGATAAGCAGGGGGCAGGGTGAAAAGAAAAGTCAAACTAGAATAGCCCTTACTTTATAGTAGTCAGCATGAGTGATGCTGTATATAAATCCCTGCATATTCTTCAAGGCTGTTAAACCCAATTTTGTTCAAAGATGGCAGAATAAAAGAATGGTAACTGTGACAAAACTGCAAAAATTGGTATCTCATTTGACAAGTCATTAGCAAAGTCATCTATGAATCCATAGTCTATGGCTATTGATGTAGCTCCTGAGCAACATTTCATTGCTATATCAAAAGTCAGTTTTTATTTCTTTTTATTTGATGGTCTTGAAAACACTAAGCTATCAGGCTTAAAGGATAGCTCAAAGAAAAAATACCTTATGAGAGAAGAAGAAAGTACCTGATTAGTATTTGTCGAGTAGATCACAAAATCATGCAGTCACCAACCAAAATCCCCTTCCAGAGGTTTTTATACTAACACCCATGAGGGTTATGCTCAAGTGCCATGACTGTGCATGCACAGAGACCACAGTGACCAGCCAGAAAACCAACTGCAAAGTCACACCGTCACGGTGACAAGCCCCTGGCACAACCTTCAAAGGAGTTCCCGTGGCTAAAATCATAACAGGAGCGTAGCTGAGTAAGCAAGAGAGCTCCTACAAAAGGTTGATTTTTGAATGCAGCACTTCCATAGTGACAATACTGAAAGCTTTTGTAAATGGCATGCCCTGCCATTCTGATTACTGCGAGTGCTCTACTCAGGTATCCATGGAAACTTGAGAAATAGATGTTAAATTTGTTGGATGTGTTTGGCAGCAGGGAATGGGACTAGTTGCCAGTCAGCCCAGTCTAACCACAGGTATTTTGATCTTTAATCATGGAGAAGGCATCAAAAGCCCTCAAACAATGATGAAATCCACCAAATGGTCACATTTCCCAACCAATGACCAAAGGAGGAGGCAAGGATGCAGTGAAGAATGGTTATTTTAATGCTGTTATTATCTCGAGAGAGAGAAAAATATCCCAATCCCTGTAAGGAGGAAAGAGACACCCAAATATTCACTCTTCCAACCCCACAAGGAACAGGAAAAAAAGAAAGCATGGATACAAATGCACAGAACCTCATAGGGACAGGTGGACATGGAGTACTCAGGACTGTAAAACCCTTTGAGAGAAACTGCTTTAATCCTAAAGACTGGTCATGAATAGCACTGAGAACTAGGGATGTATTCAGAAACGGATAAACTGAAGCAGTGTTCCCAGATTATTCCCTCTGGGAGAAGGAAGTAGCATAGGGAAAATAATTTCTCTTGGCTTCCTTCTCCAAGAAAACTAGTGCAGGTTGGGCAGGCTCCTGCAATAGGAACTGATTTCCTTCAGAGAGAGGATGTGCATTAACTCCCTCAGATGACATGGAATTGCTATTATTGAACTACATCCACATCCACACTTTTCTGGACTCCAACTGGTAATGATTACTAGAACTCTCTCTCAGTATTCCTCAGAAACTGCATCTGCAGAGCACAGTCTGAGAGTGTTGACTGAGGCACTACTGACAAAAGAAACAGCTAAAAGCAAAATCCTCTCCAGGTCTCCCATTCTTGCAAATTTAGGTGCCTTTAGAACTGATCCATGTGCCCAGAGCCTGCAAATCTATAACAGAGCTCCCGATTTGGGCCAGGGAGCACCCAGTGACTCACACAGGAGTGGAGAGCAGTGAGCCGGGGCCGGGAAGCACCAACACAGCTCACAAAGCCACTCTCTGATGTCCTTGACACACCCTCGTGCAGTCCTGAGTGAAGAACAAAGGCTTTCTAGGCTTTCTGGTCTTCATATTCTGAGTAGTTTTGTTTATTTATTTGCTTACTTCTTAGAATCAGCTGCATTTTCCCCTTCATCTACATGAAAACGTTTCTCAGATCCCTCTGAGACAGCCTTTGAAGGAATTTCCTGTTTCAATAATTACTGACAGATCACCACTGCCATCCTAATTTTAAAACACTGCAAAGTCACTGTTTTAATAGCAGTTATGGCAAAATTTTAAACTTGCATTTGTTTATTTTAAATGCATATCACTATGATTCTCAATAGCACAGCACATGGGCCAGAGCTGACACGTTCTGAATAATGAGAGCAATGGAAAGTTCTTTCAATATCAAAAATGTGCCTGGTCACTGAGAAAAGGCAGATTCGATGTACTGACCCAGGAGCCAGGACACTTGTCACGGTGAGGAAGATGAAGCCTGCAGGTCTGTCACAGGCCTTTCAGATCACCGAGGCTCAGCCTTGGCAGCAGCAGCATTCCCTCAGCGCAACACCAACATCAGTGACCTTACAGCACCGAGCAGCTGCACACTCTGCAGTGGAACATCTGTGAAGCAAGTGTACCATTCACAGCCACGGCTGATGGACTTCAGAGCTCATCCCCGAAACAGACTCCAAGTCCTCCTGGCACCTCTCTCACCTCTGCAGAAACACGAGCCTGATGCAACCTGGAGCTTCACCCATCCCTGCTTCCAACCAGCCAGGCTGTTTAATAGAAACATGACAAGTGCCATACAGAAGCTGAGTAATTATGTAAGAACCGAAGTCATCTATGGATAGACACAGATTTCACTAAAGCTGCATATGGAAAATATCAACAACTAGTTCACTTAGGGGAAATAAAAAAAAGGGAAAAGATGCAAACTCCCCAAAAAGGTCATGTTGCTTCATACCAAATTAAGGTCATGACTGTTCTCATTCTCCTAATCAAAAGTAGCATTGTTTGCATGCATTGTTTTTTATTCCTTTTACATCTTCCATTATCATCTATTGGGAGCTAGTACAGCTTTTCTAAATATCCAAAAAAGCCAATTTGCTTCTTCACAATACCTACAGACTAAAACAGCCACAGGGAGAAGTTTCTAAAACCATAAATGGTGTGCTCTTTGAAGCCAAATACTTGTAAAATCCCATCTGACACATTGTCAAAAGGCAGAACCAATTCAGGTACAGAAAACTGACACAATGGGATCTTTTAATATTGTTGTTTTAAATTAAAAAGTATATTCTTAAGATTTTTTAAGAAAGGGATGGTTGCTTTGTGCATTTATAGAGAGAATTAGTGAAATCATACTAGAGGACAGCAAAAAGGAATAGATCCCCTGGAACAGCTTAGAAGAGTAAGTAACTGGAAATTTTAAAATATTTGACCAGATCGGTAACTTTAAAAGGAAAAAAGAAAAGAAATCCAGACTTAATTGCAACAGCAGGTATGATGTCCAGAAGGGGCCTAAAAAATTTCAACAGCACTGCCATGAAAGTGGGAGAAGTTTGCCATGGCAGATCACATCAACTCAACCAACAAAAGAAGCATTTGGCAGAAAAGAGCACAAGATGAGACACCAGTCAAGTCCCATATAACCCCAACCACCAGTGACACAGTTAGAAAGCAAAAGATATCCTAAACCCTGATGTGTTCATGAAGGGATCAGGTCTTTTACAGCTGAGGCAGCATTCTGGTCTTGCTGCACAGAACTGGCCTCCCAGAGGCTGCTTTAACTTGAGCTGACATCCAAGGCTGCAGCATCCTCTTCCAGCTCCTGGTGACAGCTGCATTTGAGAGAAACCCTGGTCACTCCCTGCGGACCAGGATAAATGCCCTTTACACCACAAATGCATCAGCTAAAAATGCCTCTGGACAGAACAGACCTCTTGGGGCCTCTCTACAGATGACTGAAGCTTTGGGGAGACTTTGCAGGTACACAGCTCTGTTGAACACCAACTGCTGTTCCCATGGGAATGAACTGAACATTCTGACTGACAGCTTGCAGGGTGACAGTATCGTAAGGGAAAACTTGTCAGCTCAACCAGCATTATCCAATTATGAGCCAATGGCTTTAAAAATGCCAAAAATCAGTATAATTAGAAGCTTTACATGCAATAGCTCCTGGGCATGAACAATTTCACTAACCAAGCTGCAGATACCGCAGTGCTGTGCTAAGTGAAGCCATAAAGATGATGGGCAGGCACTGCATACAGCACTCAGCTATTTTACATACAGACATTTCTTTTACGCATTGTACTGTGCTGCAAGAAGCGGCTGCAGCCTCAATATTGTCAATACAACACGCATTAAATCACAGTTTATCCCTGAAGCCTTTTTTTCCTCTGACAGCCTCAGCATTCCAGTGCATGGAAAGAACATAAAGATTTCTGGCATCACAAATCATTGCTTTACTACCTGGTCTTCTGTCTTCTAACCAAATCCCTCCAGCACAGATTCTCCTATGTCACAAGTTACTTCATTTCAGTATTGCATTGCACCAACCTTGCAACTTGGCAGAAAACAAAACGTGACACCCTGTCATCTGAAAGACAAATGATTCTGTCAATCTATTCTTCCCTTTGTCAGCTGCATGCTAGGAAATTGTTACAGGTTACTTCAAACAAAACAGACATTAGAGACTTCATTTAGGAAGCATGGAGAGAACATTGAGACGGTGGGGAGGGAGAAGAACCCAGTAGAGCATCTTGAAGATTCAACTAGTTTCGAAGTATTATTTTCTGGTTTGGTTTGGGTTTTTTAAACAGATATTTTATGACTCTTTTATTCCACTTACACTGAAATTAAGCTATGTCACTCAAAATGTTCCCCAAATCCTACTACAGTCAAACTTAACCTTTTAGGTTTCCCCATGCATTTCTGCCAGCACCTCTGGCTCAGCATTATAGTTTCCTCAAGCCTTTGCAGCATACAGTGAGGAAGAAGGCATGGAGAGAACAAATGAAATCAGGCTGAGTCTGCATTTCCCTTAGGGTTATTCACCCATATCATTTGTATCCTAGGAACCCTCTTCCCTCCCCCAGCTCCGTTCCCACACAAGGAGAGACCACCCCGTCCTGCAAAGGCTGCGTTATTCTTATCAGGCACAATGTAACCCCAAATGGATCAAACCCACAGCATCCTTGTTTCAGGCAAAACAAGATTCAGCTCAGATGGAGTCAAGTTTGTAAAATCGGAGACATGTAGCTCCGTTAACTTGGTAAAACGACACCGGTGGGGGTTTCCCCCACCCCTACACCTCGCTGGGAGCTCCCTGGTCCCCGAGGCTGCGCCAGGATGCTCAGGCGCTCAGCCCAGACAGCGCTGTCTCTCCCACCCGGCTGCCAGGTCTTTCTTTTCCAGTGCATCAGGCTTCTCGCTATACAGGGGTGCTGCCTCTATGTCAGCAGCAGCCCCTGAGCTCCAGTGCGAGCCCTCCCCCTCCTCCCTCTGGCCGCTGCTGGGAAAGGGAGAGACTCCGACCCGCGGGGAGAACGGAGCCACAAAGGCCCGTCCGGCCGGGATGCCGCGCCCGCCGCAGCGCCCCGGCGCCGGGCAGGGCGCCCGCCCGCCTCGCCCCCGCCCGGCGGTGCCGCCGCATTGTTTTGTCACCTGGGTCCCCCCGCGGTGCGGCACCGGCTCCCCGGGGACCGCACGTGATGGAGGAGCCTCGGCGCTGCCGGCGGGCGGGGGTTCCGCGGGGTGCGCTCCGCACCGAGCCGCCGCCCCCCGCCGCCGCAGCCGGCCCTGCCCGCGGGGCATCCCCCGAGCCGTGGCACGGCGGGGCCGGCGGCGCTGCCCTGCCCCGCCTCCGCGCCCACGGCCGGGACATTGTCTGCTGCCTCCCGCCTCCCGTGCTCCGGACGGGGCTCCCTCCGGCTCGCTCCGTTTCCCCCCATAAGCCGTGGCCGCCCCGCCGGGCCGTGCCGCGCCCGCCGCCGGCAGCGCTCCTGCATTGCGGCGGGGCCCCCCTCACCTGCGGCACCGCTCTCCGCCTCCGACATGGCCCGGTCCCGCCGCGCTCGCCGGGGCACGGGCCGGCGGCGGAGCTGCGCTGCCCACCCCGGGGGAGGCTCCGCTGCTTCCTCTCGTCCCCGCCCCGCTGCCCCTTCCTGCGGCCGGTGCGGAGCCGAGGGGAAGAGGCTGCGCGCCCGGCCCGGCGCTGACGGGCTTCCCGCGCCGGCTGCGGGGCTGCGCCGCCCCTCCCCGCCCGCTCCCGCAGCCGCACAAGGCACCGGCGGGCGCGGCGGGGGGGCCGCCTGCGAGGGGCGGCCCGGCCCCAGATGCGGATTTCACGGCCACTGAAGCGGAAACCCCTCCGCGGTGACAGCCATAGAAAGGAGACCCCTCTCTGTGGCCGGAGGTGACACCCCGCCTCAGCCCTGTGCGCCAGGAAGGGGTGCTGGAGTCCTGCGGGAGACGGAGCCGTGAGAAGGCTGCGAAGGTTACGCCGGCTGTTCCCCGGCTTGTCGGGGGAGTGTTGGTACAGCTAACCCGGACAGTCAGAAATCATGAACGGGTCCCCCCGACCTCATGTATTACGGGGTGACTTGTACGGCATGGGATTCTTTTTAATTGTCTTCGGAGTGAACTCTCCCACATGGTTCTGCAGTGCTATCAGGCCAGAACTTCTCGTTTCCAATGATTTTTAGCTACTTGTCTCCAGGACCTGGGAGAGAGACACCCCTACTGTCACTTGATTCATGATGAAGTTTAAGAGTTTTCCGAACTTAGTAAGAAGCCACTACAACCACAAGAGAATAAAAATAAAGCTGCTATCCTCCCATGAACAATTCTGAAGCCAGAAAAGGTTTTTCCTGTTGTCCACCCATGCTTCATGGTGTAATTGTCCCTTACTTTCCAGCCTCAGCAACAATTCACATTTTGAAAGCAGTGGCAGCATTTCACGTGAAATAAATAAATAATGGCATTCACGCCAAGCACAGACTTGGTTCCTTGCTGACTCCTGGGCTCAGGAGGTCACTGATATTCATGACGGTGACCTCATGAACCCAAAGTTCTCCCAAGTCCCCTCACCAAAGCTGCTGCTCACACAAGGTGGAATCCGTGTGAAACCCCTGAGGAACAGGGAATTTTGAAGCAAAGCCCCCGACACTGCAGGTGCTTACTAAGCCCCTCCCTCTATTTGTTCCCTGGTTTCTTGCTCTCATGGCATTTGCTCTGTTCCCTGTAAGCTTTATTGCCTCTGCGGACACAAGGTGTGGCACAAAAGTTAAAGCAGTAAATTTCTTCACATCTGCACACCTGACTCATCTAAAAAGCCTTCACCCACCCTGTGCACACTTAAAGACTATCTCATCGTGAAATCCACTGTCTCATTCAGGGAAAATGCAGAACTCATTTCTCCTGCCTCCCAAAATCAGCTGCACGAAGGGCTTTTCTAAACTGTTGAGGAGGAGAGAGGGAAGGAGCACGCTGGCATGGTGGGACAGCAGCTCGTTCCACTGCTCACATCAGTGGAACCTATTCTTGGGGACACGCAGTGACATGGGGAACCCTCATACAATTTCCAAAGCCAAGGACAGCATGCAGTGGGACAGCGGGCACTGGAATTGCCACTTCCTGCTCTTCCCTCAGCTCCACGCCAGGCAACAAAGGGGAACATCTGGCCAAGAGTCAGCTTTAATTGCCTATTCAGAGTCAGGCTGAATATTTATGCTATCATTAAACAGCCTCAGAAACAAGAAACCAACAACTCTAATACTTGGTTTCCTGACAAGAGACTTAAATAGCAGAAACTTTTGCTTCGGATTAAATGCACTTCAATAGCAATTAATGGTAGGCTTTAAACATGTATTGAGGTAATTAACAAAGGCAGAGGAAAAGAAAAGAAGCAACCACGAAACACGTAAACACATACCCAAATCGTATACTTTCTGGGAAAATATATAGTACTCCGGTTAGTTTTCAATGATCCCTCAAGCAACAAGACAACACACACAAAAATAGCATTCACTGGGTACAGACAGCTTTCCGAATGTCACGGCAGTGACTACATTATTCAATATCAAGCCAGGTTGCCTAAGTTACACACTCAGCTGTAGGTGTTGTGAATAATGCAGAAGGAGAATATTTGAAGGCATGTGAGTGACTGGTAGTTTCAGAAATTAGACCCTTTTCCAGAGAGCTTAGTATGTCCTTTTAAAACCTGATGAGAGGAACCACATTAAAAAAAAATAAAAAGCATTTGAAGTAAAATTAGATTCTCAATCTGAAATTTAAAATTAAGAACTAAGGCCCTGTAAATTTAAATTTGTTTTATAAAGACAAAAATCAAAGAAAAATAAACTATTGCTTTTTTTTTCTCTTGTCATTTCTCTCTCCCTTGGAAATGAAAAAAAAAAATGTACATTTCATATGAAAGAAAAACACTTTTTGAAAAGGTCACCATCTCAAGTGAGCCTGCCCTGGGGCTGAAGAAGCTTCATTTTTGTTACTTACTCCATAGGAAGTTTGTTGTTCTTATGGTCATTTTGAAAGGTTGTTTGGAGTCTGTGGTTTCAATGGTTACAAGCATAACAGAAAATGAGTCAAAATATAGTGATTAAAATATAAAAGTGGATGGTCAGATTTTGAAAAGGATGGCACAAGTAAAGTCATGTACATCCTCTGAACACCTATTCTTACAAACACCTTAGCTTGTCCCTTGCACAAGATTCGGTTTTAGTGTGAGTCTGGAAAGAATTTCTTTCCTTCTTAGGGGACTAACATCAGCCAGCTTAGAACACTACAGGGCAGTAGCAGCAGCAGAAAGGAAGAACATTTTTTTTTTTGACCCTGAAACATCAAAGTGGTTTTGTGTCAGACAACCAAAGCACCCATCAGTGTTCAACTCAAGCACCAACTCAGTTATGGTGTTACTCTGACTGTGGAGAAAAGCATGATTTCTGCAGAAGCTTGGGGCAGTGTCTGCTTTAAGTTCCCACTTGCATCTGCTTGGGACTGAACACCTCTCAGGAACAGTCAAGAAGTGATTTAATACGCTGTACTCTTCATCTGCAGCCTAGGTGACCCCCAGAAAGCTGCAGCCTCTAACCATTCCATTCATCACACAAAGGGTTCAGATACACTGGCATAAACTGACAGTACAAGAAAAATAGCTGCTTAACCTAGCTCTGGTTTTAGCAGAGCTACCACAAGCATGTTATCCATTAGCATCAATAAAAATTTCATGAGAGAATTGGAGATCACCACAGTGTCCTCTCAGGGCCATTCCCACACGTTGTAAGAGCTGCACAAAACTGGGACTGGTCACTGAAAAGAGCTATGTGCTTCTCACTCCTGAGTACGAGAGTCTAAGTGAGGCACTGATGGGGCAGCACTGAAAATCAGTGAGCTGGAAACACCAGGCATGGAGAGCTGGAAGAAATACAGGCATTTGAATGTTGTTTTCAATGGACCTGGCAGCAGGATGTACAGGCATTATCACAGACACAGAAACCAGTGAGCCACTGAAGCCCAACACCCAGCCCAACACTGGCACCAGGGAGAGGTGAATCTTTAAAAACAGCATCACATTTAAAACAAAAAATAGAAAGCAGGTAAGCATGCTTTGCATCTTGGCAGCTCAAGAACCCTTCATCAAGCACCATGTTCATCTGCTCAATTAAAATTCCTGGAGTAATGGTTTCTGACTTCAAAATTTCCTCTTATATAGTTTCTGGAGCATCATTAAGCATACAATATCTGTGTTTTGTTTGCCACCTGCATAACTGTTATTGCAGTCTCCTCCTTCATTCCAGCTGTTTGATTTGTCACCTTTACAGCACTTTAACCTCTCCAGTTCGGCTTATTCCTGTGATAAAAACTTAGAAATTATTTTTATTGCAGAGCCAACTGGCAATCTGTTTCCCTAGACGCAATTTTATCTTCCCCTTTCCTAAAAACAGCCTTTTATTTTAATACTCAAGAAATCTCTGTAAAGATAAGAAGAACAAAAAACTATTCATCACTGTCACAGCCTTTCAATAAAGAAGCTTATTGTACACAAAGGAACATGAAGGGTTTCTTCAAAAGGAACAGGTTATATAATTTTCACCTGTCTTTTATATGTTTCTCATCCCCAGTATCCCAACATCTGTTGGAAGTGTATCACTCGGGAAACACTGCCTGCAAAGAATTCTCCAGCATTTCTCAGCAGGATGGTTTTTCAGGAAAACTGCTGGGCTGGAGACATTGAAAATGTGTGGTGTTCACAGATCTCTGGCTCACTTACTCGTCTCAAGAGTACTTCCAAGCCTGACAGTCCTCACACTGTCTGGGTGTGTCCAGCACTCCCAAAATATAAATGTTCTGTGGTCTTCTTGTGCATCCCAATGGTCTATGGTAGCTGCTATGTGCACACAACTAAAAGATAAATTCAGTCCCAAAACTCTCCACTCACACTGTATGTCCCAAACACCTTTTCCCTTAAATTCATTGCCCTTTCTCTACTTTGGATGTATTAAAGCCAAAACAAAACAAACAAAAAAAATCCCCACACAAACCCCAAGCAAATAAACAAAATCCCAGAAGAAACAGATTTATTATATAACAATGTTGTCACCCATCTATTACTCTCCAAACATGCACCCATCCATATACAGTAAAAAGTGCTGTTCTGTCAAGGCATTTTTAAAATATCAACCAGATTGTGCATCCATATTGGCTTGTTTCACCACTCATTTCTCATCACTCTAAAAGAAACAAAGCTCTACATGCATCAAACAATAAACTTAGTTTTGTGAACATGTACACTGCATAAGTAAGTGATGAGCATTCTGGCTCCCACTGAAGTCAATAGAAGTGGCAGATGGCTCTGCCACCTCTAAAACCAAGGAACTACAGTTGGGTAGGACAAAATACTGCAAAATCATGCCTATCTTATGTCTTATTTCTGTGTTCCAGAGAAAGTTGTACCTGTCAGGAGGCAAGTTTAGGTAGTATTGTTCACACCCTTGCTTTGCAGACTGTTTCACGGAATTTTACAGCATTAGCGAAATTGCAGGGTTATTTGCAGTGCAAGTGAGAGTTCTGTCGCTTAAACATATCCAGCTCAAGAATACAGAATTTGCCAGTGTAAAGGGGAAAGGACTTGGAGAATTATCAGACTCAACAAGTGACATGGGAGCACATTCTCTCACTGTGCACCTGTGATAGATAAAAATGTCATCACAGAAATACACAGAACGTGTGAGAGTTACCAGGCACCTTCCTGACTGCTTTCTGAAGCTTCCTGTGGTCTAATTAAATACTGGAAAGAAAAGGCAGCATGCTGAAAGACAAGCAACACGTGATTGACACGATACCCAAAATAAATTGAATCCAAGGGGAAAATCTGAATCTAGAATTATGTGTAGTCTCCGCAGATTGATTACTCATAGGAAACAGACATTTAGGTTTTATGTAGGGGCATATCAGCTTAATGGTTTTGGGGTTTTTTCCCTAAGTTGTTTGAGAAGATATGTGGGGAATATCCAAACCTAATAAAAATGCCACCCAGCTCCTCCAGATTAGTACAGAATAAACAGGAAAAGTGGGAACTGGAATGCATATCATATTTCATCCATCTCACCCTCTGTCTAGGGGGTCAAAGTGATCACACTGAGACACACACGTACAGAGGAATAAAAGAAGTCTAAAGGCCAACTGCAGAAATGCAGGTAAGCAAAGTCATAGAGAAAATGAGAAATGACACAAGAAGCTACTTGCACAGACAGAGGAATCTGTAGCTCCACCTAAGGCTGGACAAACTGATTACTTACTGGAGTAAATCCTAATGAATTCCATTGACCTCCAGCTTCCATCTGACATTTAACAATGCAGGAGGACTGGGACATTTTAGGTTTTTGAAGGGAAATGAAAAATAAGCAAAAAGCCCCTGACACTGTTAAGAAGTGCCTGGTAAATATTGATTTTTTTTTTATCATTACAAATATATTTTGATAGATTTTACAACCTTTAACATTTCATATACATGAACATCATCTATATGAATATTATATAATTTTAATTTGACTTCTAGGAATATTATTCAAAAATAAAATGCTAAGCTCTTGTAAAATTTTTTTACAAAGATATGTCTTAGGAATGCTCATGAAATATAAATCTGCAGATACAAGTGATGTTGGATATTTTCAGAGCATAACTTCTTTTAAAAAAATCTTTGATAGGAAACTAAGTTTAGAATATCAAATGGTACTATTTATTCAGTCATGGGCAGAAATAGCACTGTAAATCACACACAGGAAGGAAAAATAGAAATGCTCCTAGACATAGTAGAAATAGATATTTTAGCATGAATCCACTGGTTGAAGTATGTTCTTACAAAACGTTTGAGAAAATTCTCATAACTAACACATTTGTAAAAATTAAAAGGCTAAATCATCAGTCAGTCACCACTGTGAGTATTTTATTTACTTTTGGTTACAATGTCTGAAATGAATGGTGTCAAGAGCATCACTGATATTTTCTCAAAATCTTGATGGGCTCTCTGCACATTCTCTTTTAATACCACATACTTCTATTTTTGGAGTCTTTAATGAGGGCATGCACATATAAATGGAAGTACAGAATATCCCAAATGAACAGAGTGAGGTTTTCCACTCCATGTCTAATTTATCTCACCACTGGTTGTCTGAGACCTATGATAATTTTTTTCCTCCCTAATCACTAAAGGGATGCAAATTCCGTAAGATTATACTATTCTATCCCTTGTTTTAAAATATCTTTCTGGAAAGACATCAAAACCATTTTCTTACAATTTCTAAGTGTGGAGTCTAGTATGCTAAAATAAAGACTATGAATCAATAAGTTGTATTATTCCTGCAAAGAGGAGGGAATACCATGAGTAGTAGCAAGTAAATAAAAAGTTGAATTATATAATAAGTAACAATCCAACAGTCATCTGACAAAGACATGACTACTTTTAAGAAAAGTAGTTCATCTTACAAGATTAGCATCACTGAAATATCCAATGTATCTAGCTTCTATAAATGAATACTGAATTAATTATGACAGCTATATAAAAAATGGAAGCAAAAATACACCATTTCCTGTGTTCACACGAGTGTAAACGAGAATACAGTTTGTCTCTGACTTCAGAATTAAGTAATTAAAAAAAAAAAAAGATGGCAGAGCTCTACTGTCTTAAAATGTCCTTGTGATCAGAAACCATGATTCAAATCTTGCTTTGGTGAAGCATAAAGCTGTGTGTTGGAAAGTCCTTTGTTTTGTCATTCTCATTTAAATACAACAAACTGCACCAAAATCTTTAAACTGGCGCATACAATGCAAGAAACATCCTTCCTCCTATTAAATCTGTTGAATTTGCTTGAGGTATTTTCAATAATGATTTATTATTTTAGTCTTCTTTTCCACCAGAAAATAATGTTGTTGACATTCCTCTGAGTGTTCAGCCTACATTGTTACTAAGCTGCTCAGGTCTGGTAATTCAATAAACCAAGAATTTGTTCAGGAGAAAAAACTAATACTCGTTTAAATGTTGTCACTTTCTTAAACTTAACTACTGGAAAAATGATGCTTTAATCCCTTGAAGAAACATAATGAAATCATATTAATTTGCTTTTTCATTGATTGAAGAAGAATCCTATAACATCAACCCCTTTAGTTGCAATAAAAAAATCTGGCATTTATTTCTTGGCGAAGATTAGTATTCAGAAAAAGACACAGATTATTATTTTACTATTCTCTGTATGAGTGTGTGTCTTATAAAGCCAGGATTTACACTGACCACGAGAATCCTACATGCCTTTTTGTACGTGAGATGTCAGGGCAAACCCTGGTTACAACTTCTTTCATCTGGATCCAAAGTCTTTTTAAATCAATGGAAGATTTTTTTCTTTTATTTTAATAATTCTAAATTAGGTGATAGCTGCCTTGGTGCCTAGGACCTGTGTAATAGAGGGTGTAACATATGCTGATGTTTTTAATGCAGGTATTCTATAGCCAGCACATCCTTCATCTGTGCTCTTACACAGGAACTGCGTGTGCATCCCTACAATGACTGTCACAGAATTTGGATTCAGGTGTTTTAAGAAGGCTGCTACACATTAGGAATTTGGATTTAAAAAAACAGGGACAGGTCATGCTGAGGAGGAGACTGGGTTGCTTTGAGAATCCTGCAGCACCAGCAGATCTCAGGAAGGACGTTTGGAAACCCAAACAGAGGAAATGCACTGGGATTAATTCACTCACACCTCAGATGATCTTTGTTTCAAGATCTCCTGGCTTTGAAACATGGGGCAATGAAAGTAAATGTAGGGGCTTCTTTAAATCAGTTCTGCAAATAGTGTATGTCATATGAGCAGGGTGCAAGCACAATAAAAAAACCCATCACCACAGGAAACTGCATTTGGTTTGTTTGGAATGGCAGCATAACATTTCTTATAAAAGAATGGCTTGACAGTGTTTATAAATAGTGAAATATGTGTAAAAATACTCTTCAAATCTATTTGATATCTCTCTTCCAAAGGACTGTATTTTTAGCTGAGTTGTATTTTCAATCTTTTGCCTTAAGCTTGCATATGACTGCTCTGTTATTTAGAAAGTAGTGACCTTCTTTTGCTAATATAAAGAATGGGCAATTTTAAATTGAAATGTACAAAACTACTGCCATTGAATTATAATTTAGTGCAGTGCTCAATGCAGAAGCAGTCCTCCTCCAGGAATAGCCTTCTTCCAAAGAAATGGAAAAGAAACAGTCAGAGATGACAAGTTTATATCAAATCAAATGGTTCACTAACATAATTCTGGTGCTAGCATAAAAGTAGGTCTTCAGCTTCCATGACTTAAAGAAAAATGGGTAGTAAACAAAAAAATAACTATGAAGATACTGCTAAAGAAACAGAAGGAGCACATGGTGAGGAATTTACAGCAAGGAGTCATGGCCTGGAGAAGAATAAGCATGAGGAGATAAGAATAGCATTTTTGAAAACAAGGTCATTGCAGAAAAGGTTTCAGATTCCAGACTATGTTTATAGCCTTTGGTGTCAAGCTGCCTAAGAACAGATTCAGAAGGACTGACTTTGTAAAAGTAAATTTTCTCTGTCATCCTTTTTCTCACCCGAGGTGCTATCTGTCAAGGCCTATAAGCTTCACTGTAGATAGATTATGTTAATAAGACATGAAATAATGTATATGGCTACAGGGAAAAATAGGGTGCTTGTATCAAATACGTTTTCCTGTTCACCGATGCAAGATCTGAGGGGCACTTTCTGCAGATAAATGGGCCTGGAATTATGTTAATCTAAAAGTGTGTTCCCAGTTATAAACAGATCATGAAGACAATGGACATGTAAGCAATCCAAACGTGACCATGAGTAACTATTTATAGTCACCCTTCCTCCTTCAAACTTTGCAGTACTGGATATCCAGTATAATCCATACAAGAGCACCGCACTTAACTCTCATCATCTCAGTTTTGCACTTGAGGTAACTTAAACAAAGGGTTAGAAAGTCAGTTTTTCACAGGAATCTATAATTCATTTTCAATAGCACTGCATGGGAGCTGTGAGGGTTCTGTATCCCTCAAGTCTTAAGGTGGGGACAACAATAGTTCAGAAGTGCTCACTAATTCTGAATGGTTAATTTTAGGTTTTCAAAGAGCCAAACTTACTGCTGCTTTCTCTGAGCTGCAGCTGCTGAACAGCAGAAAGAGCATTTTGAGTACTTGGATATGGATAGATGCCTATCTTGATTTTCAAACCCACAGAGGCACCTAATCCTTAGTGAAAATCACAGGAGATAATTGTAAAATTGCTTTTCAAAGCCAGCTGTAAAGTCATCTCCATTTCTATGTCCTTTGACAACTTTACTGGCACAAGTGTGCTTCCCTGTAATAGATATTTCTGTGTACTCGTGTGTTTGCAAGATTCTAGAGTCTGTTAGCAATTACAAAGATTTTTGCTGGAAAGAAAATTAAGTTTGCCATGAGATAGTTCTCTTAAATCTGTGACTTCCTGCAGGCATTTGCAATTTTAAGGACCTTGAATGACTGGATGTGTACAGTTATCTCAGACAAAGAAGGAGGCAGCTGTACTTACATTTGAAATCATGTGTGTTATGTGTGAACAGGTTTTATGTGAACACATACCATCATTTCCCATCAATGTGATAAAGTTTATAGGTAAAAACACAATTTTAGATGAGTAATTACAATCATTATTCCTTTCAATCCACTGCTAAGTTTCTGCTTTATAGACTCTTCTGTTTGTAATGTTTCTTTATGTGTGGCTGGCCCTTCTTAACTGGTACAGCTGAGCAGGAGCACCAGATAAGAGTGATGGACTGGCCTCTTTCTAGGTTCTTTTGTTCTCCAGGCAGGGGCCACTGCTTTCACCAAGTCCTACTGTAGCATATTTCTGAGCCTGTAGGTACCTGAATTGCTGCCAGCTGGCAGATGCTGATACTCTTGCACAGCTAATAAGCTGCCTGCAGCTTCAGCTCCAGCTGGGGCCTCAGGAACAGAAGCAGGATTTTGGAAGTGTGACTTTCTGTGTTTTCATTGCCAGTGATTTCTGGTCCTTTTAGATGCTTTGAGCACACCTAAGCCAAAAGCTGTCCAGATGTATATGGGGGGAGAGAGAGGTGCCTGTCAAACAGGTGTTCTGGTGTTCTAACAGGGAGACTTGAACTTTCTCTTGCTATCAAGATACGGAGATTCAGGATCTTTCCAAATCATGCTGAGGAAATAACAGCATTCTGCAGGCAAACCTACCACTCCTGTTCACACACTCATGGTATGTTCATACACTGTGATTTAGACATATCCCTAATTCTAGAAAATCCCCAAATGTTTAGGAATCCCCATGGAAGCGTCTGCTCGCTCCAAGACCGTCTTAGTTCTAATCGAAGTTCTTGATGTTCCCGCCTTGTTCAGTCAGATTTTCTTTCCACACAGCTGACACATATGGGGCTGCTCTGGGTTCCCCAGCCCTTTCCTATAAATTGCTTGAGAGAATTCTGGAACTGAGGACTCGGTTTATCTACAAGGCTCACTGGAGACATGGAGAAACTGAAGTGTCCGAATACCTTTAAAGGTCTAGGTTGAAGCCAGCTGGATTTCTTTTCATCCCAGCAAGAGGTCTTTTAAATACCTTCATGTGAGTAATGTCACTTGTCACAATAAATAAATCACAACAATAAGCCTGGAAAGCATTTTAAATTTTAAATCTTTAAGGGAAAGCTCACCTAAACTTTCCCTAAAATACAAAATATAATGAGAATTCAGAAGAGTTCATTAGTGCCAATATGAGACACCCACCCTGAATATGAAAAGAGATGCAATAATATGAATCCATTGAGGGATGAATTTCTGCTCAATATCTTTGCTTGCAGGTACCCTGCAGGTAGACTCCAACTTCAGACTTGTTTGTCTGACAGCCATCCCCACAAAACAGCAGGCATTCTACCCCAACTAACCTGAAAACCTACAAAACTTGGCTAAAAAGGCCCAATTTAAATTCTTTGCAGAATTTCCACAGTTCCTTGCTCCTTCCTACTGGAAACAATCATTTCTACAGGAAATTCCATGAGAACAGAAAAATATTATGCTCAATATCAAAAGCTCAAAAGGTGCACAACATGCAAGTTAAAAACATGCCCATTGGCTCAAAGTTCCCTAAATCCTTGTATCCAGCTCCCTCAAGGTTTAAAGTAGGGGAGGGATGCACATGGGGCTCTAAGCCTGTACTGTAACATCAACTTCTGCAGTTAGAAGTCATCCATCTGGATGACTTCAAAATCATGCTGGATCCAAATTCTTCAGGACTTTGAACACTTGAATCATTCTCTTTAAATAAGGCAGCAACCACTTTCCACGGCAGCCAGAGTTTCCGATGATTGCAGTGTGTTACTCCAGATACCATGTACTCCACAAATCTCCTCAGGAGGTGGTGGAGGCACAGAAAACCCTTTAAGGCCAGCCTCTGAAAGGAAAGGTTGCAGACTCTTGGGCAAAAACAGATGATAAAAGCATTCCTGGCAGCTGTTGCTATCTAAGCATTCTGGAACAGTCAAGGACGTCTTCAGAATGGCACAATATCATCTTCAGAAATCCACTCCCATTATCTGTTTTGTTCGTGCAGTGCTTGTTTTGCCCCTCAGCAACCTTGCATGACCCTCTTTAAAGCTAATGGATGTTAAACATACTCAGGCAAGAACAAAATGGAAATCAACTCCTTGCAAAACATACATAATCTTTGCGTTGACAGTCAAACCTGAATCCAGTAACATTTTTGGATAAACATCACTTTGATCTGCCCCTCCAGATGCGAACATGTAACACAGAACCAAAACCACAATTGCTGACATGTTGGTGATGAACTGAACATGTGCTAAAAACAGAAACAAAACCCCACACAAAATCCAAATGCAAGATCAGCAAAAATTTGAACAAAAATCTGAAGCAATCTGAGAGAACGTAAGTGAGATCATGCCCTTACATTTCACAATAGCCACAATGCTCAGACCAAACCCTCTTTGTCCCAAGGCCTGAATTTTACAATAAATTTTTGTCCTTAGGTTACCTTTTCTTCTCAGGCATAAATGAAGCAGCCTGGAGGTTTTGTTCAGTGCTCTCTACAAAACCTGTAAGCACTCAACCCCTGACAAAAATACTCATGCCTTTTCAGTGTTATTGTCACTGTACCTGCTTTTAGGCATCCCCATGCATGGCAGACAACATACCAAAAAAAGTGTTGTGACAGGAGCTCCAGAAACGTAGAGCCAGGGCTTTCTTAATAGCCAATGACACTTGCAGCTGATTAATCTGTGCCCTTTGATGTGATCTTTTTCCTGCAGCCAAGTTGATATGCAAGCTTAACTTTGTGGAGGAAATCAAGCAAGTTCTGCTTACAATTCCAACAGTGTAAACCTGAAGCCAGTTCACTATTCTGTTCTCAATGTTACAGAAGCACAAAGACAGCACTTTATACCTACAGCACTGTGAAAGGTGATGCATATCTAGAATCAGACACTGGTAATGCTGAAAGATTACATTTTAGATAAGCAACAATGTCCCAATGGTGCATAAGGAAAAGAAATGCAAGGAAGCTTCAGGAAGAATCATTTGAACATCCTGTAAATGCTGTAAATTCCAAATAAGAGGTGTTGAGCTCTTGTACCACCTGCAAACTCTGACCAGTCAGAGTCAGTGAGCAAGGAGTCCTCAAACAACTGTAGTGAACAGCTTCCAGCTGCACATCAGTGGGAAAAATCTGACCTTTCCTTTCTCAAACTGGCCCAAAAATCTCATGTATCTAATACACAAATATGTGCATAAACACACGTCATTTAAGAACTGTATTGATTGTTCCTTGTCATCTTTTCACATAGAAAAGATTTTCAGAAACAAAAGGACAGAGAAGGCCCAAATCCTCACCTTCTTTTGGAAAACCTGTGGTGAAATATAACCATTGGAAAGTCCTTACTTATATCACGTTTGTTTTGCATATCTTATTAACTATCCCGCACATTTAGCTTGTTGAAAATTCTTAATGTCATTTTGATGCTATGAAACGCATCAGCACTGGCGTTTTGTCTGGATGCCTCCTTTATTCCATTCCTAGTGGCCCTTCAGTTTTACTTTTATTAAAAAAAAGTTTACAGCTTATTCAGAATCATGCTGCTCTTTTAATCTCTTGCTGAACCTGCTGTTCTCTTTGTGATAACTATGTTATGTCTTGAGCGACATTAAGATGACTTGGAAGTTGAGAAACAGGATTAAATCTTTGTTGTTAATCTTTATGACTGTAACAAAGCCTAATGGGAAATTGGAAGGGGTTCAGAGAAGAGTGAAATTACTAAGGTGCTTGGGTAGTACATATTTAATTACCTTCAGGAGGCAGCAGCTCACTACCATGAGTGTAACCAGTGTTACCCAACCTTCGACATGAATCCGAGGAATATGGTGTCAGACTCGCAGTAATGGGAGATCATTTTATACTGTTAGAAAAACTGTAATGGGATAAAAGGATGAAAATTGTTTATACTAAATACCAGAAAGTATTTTAAAACTTTAAATCTGATATTATGAACAGATGATGTCATCTAGAAAATAGTTTGGAGATAGAAGTGTGCGGCTGCTGTCAACTGCCCACCCAGACTGCAGCCTGTCCCTAGGGCACTCTCAAGAAAGGCATGGCCCAAGCAGCTCCCGGACTTTATGACCTGCTCTGCTGCACAGCTGGTATCCTGCTGGCTGGAAATCAGCCCTCGTGTTCACTGTAAGATGCTGCACATACTGGCTGCACCTGTGCAAGTTCTTAATGCCTGCGGTTGCAGAATTGCCTGTAAACCCACAGAGCTGGGATTTTTCTACAGCTCCTAAAGAAAGCTGTGCTACAGAACCCAGTAGAGTTTAAAGCTCAGACATTTTACCCACCTTTGAAAATCTCAGCCAAAATGACTGGTTTGGTTTCCCCAGAAACAGCCCCTCTCACCAATCTGTGTAACAGCTAAGATTCATCAGGCCTTAAGCGACAACAGTTCTCCATTCAGAACTGTTTAGGGGGAGGGAAGGAGCCTTAATTCTGGAGTTTGCTTTGCCTCTAATCTAGCAGAACTCAACTATCAAACCACACTGTGGCACTCCTTCGTTACACATTGGAAGAAAGTTAAATTTCAACAAATGTGAGAGGAGGGAGGGATGGGCTGTCCCCCATTGAAACGCCTCTCACAGTTTTGCATACTGTATTTTGCAGTTGTTTTAAAACTATGCTGAGAATTATGGATAAGACTATTTTAGGCCAAATAAATAAACAGGACAGAGCAATTTTGCAGTATCATTCTCCCCGCTCTCATTTTTTTTTTTGCTTTGAACAGCTAAGACCATTGCAGAGAGTATTTGACTAATCACCAAGGCAAAAGGTCATGTACAAAATCTTAGCTTCCAAGAAACACTCAGTTTAGCCGTTGCCACTAATTGACACCAAGAAAAGATCAGACTCCAAGTACTCAGACACTCCATTTCTCCCTATCTGTCAGTGAGTTAATTGCTGCCTCTTTCTCCACCTCAGGAGAGGCACTGGCCACTGATGAAACTAGAGTGCCCAGCTTTTGAAGGGAGTCACACACATTGACCTAGACTTTTGCAAGGGACCCTTCAAAGGCCATTCTGTGGTGCTTCTTACAAAACACATTAAAATTGTGATCTTTCTTTGCTGTCCCTAATTATAAGGCTAATCCAATTCTCACTAAATGCTACAACAGATTTAATATTGTCTCCAGCAGGAGTGGGAACATGGAGTTATATTTAGCATCCAAAGATGACCTACTGTTCACAAGGTCACGGAGCCTGGAACCTAGAAGAAGCTGCCACTTCTGCAAATTACTCTCATGCTCCAGGGTTTACTGGAAAGAAGCTTCTGTTGTTTTTCAAAGAGCTTTTTTTTGGATATATTTAACCAGATCCTTGGGAAAATCCTCCTAGTGCTAAAATAAGGATTCGATGAGCCTAAAAGACAAAAGTTTCTGTAACCCTAGGTGAAAGTACACTCAGCAAAGTTGGTGTTCAGCCCAGTTTAGCAGAGTCCTTGTCTTTAGCCAACAGCACACTGCCATCGTGTGGTTCAGGCTGTCACCGGCAACTGGTGGAATACCGGGAGGTTTTCACAGTTTGCCTAGTTTTAATTTCTGCTGTGCTAATAATGTACCAACTTTATACTTTCAGGGTATTTATTGAAAGGTGGGGGCTTTTTTTAAATGAAGCAATTAATGTGATTCCCTCTTCAGACTAGAAGAGTTAAAAATGTTCATTGGCATTATTCAAAATGAACAGTATGTTTTTTGCTTTACTTTAAGAGTGGGCTATTTCTAATGCGTACCACTGACATCCTTCCATTTCCTTCAAATAAATGTCTGAGTTCTTTGAATAATTATATTATTTTATGTATGTGTCTTCATGCACATAACTTTACTGATCTGTCCAGTTGCTTCTCTAAATTGAGAAAGAACAAATGGCTTTCTAGTTATTCCCTCAATCCTCTGTCTTATAATAACTTGCCACTCCTCTCCCAGTTTATATTTGTGCCTGGTTTTACTCCATCCTAAGTGAAGAACCCAGCATTTGGGCTTGTCCAATTTCACCCAATTAATCATTGCTCAACACTCCAATTTATCAAGATCCATCTTAAAGGTGTCTTGTCCCTCAAGAGAGTCAAGAGCACCTCTGAGTTTGATATCAGCAAATGTGCTCATGGTGCATTCCATTCCTGCATCCAGATTGTTAATAAATATATTGAACAGAAATGGCCCTAAAATTGAGCTCTGAGGAACACTGATGATATTCTGGTGTGGTATTTTTTAGGAATTTGCCTTTGAGAGGGTAGGCTGTCACCAGTTGCCACTCATAGCTGTTACTGCACAGTGAGCAAGCAACAGCTCACTTTAAAAGGCTGTCTTTATTCACAAGGATTGCAGCAGCACCTCCAAGGGACACTCTGTTGTTACTGTCAAATAAACAACTTGCCTGGAGAAGATAGCATTCAAAGCTCACACCAGGTATTTGTTATCGCATGTCCATGGAAAAAGGGCTTCCTGACTCAATCCCTACCACAATTACATGACATCCTGGAATGTATTATCAAATATTTTTCTGATCTAAAATTAATAAAAAGTCAAATTTGCTTTCCTTCTGGTGCTTCTATATTCAAACATGTAAAATTAATTTCTGTTCATACAATTATGTATATATAAACATATACATTTACATTACCTTTATATATTCCTTTTCCTTTTTTTCTAGTGTAGCCCTTGGCTGTGGTACTGGGAGGACAGAAACACTGGAATACCCCACAGGTTGTTCAATATGTTATGCCATACACTGTATTACATCATCTTCCGTTATGTTCCAGAAAACAGAGTTTATAAAGAAGTCTTTCACAGACCCTCACCCTTCCCACCCGCGCTGTTCTGTTCCCTGGGTGTGTGAAGGACGTGCCTCTGGACACAGCGATCCAGAGGAGGGCGTCCTGTTGCTTTGGAAAGTGGCCGTGTCCCCGATGCCCAGCCCAGACCGGGCAAAGATCCAGGGTAAACAGCCCGAAATCAGCAGCGGGAGCAGCGCATCCGTGTCAGGGGAGGCAGGTGAGTGCAGGAAGCCAGGACAGTGCATTCCCCCCTCCTGGGCACACCGAGTGCTCGCTGTTCCGCCGGGCTCTGGGGGATGGCTGCCCTCCCTCATCCCTGCGCTCCCCGGCATCTGGGAGCTCTCCGACTGCCTGCGCTCCCAGCCTTCCCCTTGCTCTTCCTTGGACTTCTTCAAGCAAATCATCACACAACGCTTAGATTGCAAGAAGTTTTTCAGCGTGAGAGCTCTGGAGTGAAAGGTGAAGATTTTAAACCCGGTCAGTTGTCTGAGCTGCTAAACACCAATTGCTTCTCAGAATTTTAGTCTGAACTCGCTGAAAACCCATATTTAATACTGAACCTGAGCCAGTTCCTGCCAAAAAAGATCTCCCATATCCCTTTATGAAAAAGACTGTTCAAAACTGGACACTCAGCAGGTCATACAATCATTAAAAATATCTCTTTCGTAAACAGGTACCAGGAGAGATGTCCCAAAGATGAGCTCAGGTGGTCAGAGCATGGTGCTGTAACACCAAGGTTGTGAGTTCAATCTCTGTAGGGGCCATTCACTTAAGAGTTGGACTTGATGATCCTTGCGGGTTGTTTCCAACTCAGAATATTTTCTGTAAAATATTATGACATTTTGGGACAGGAAACAACATAAAAAGCTTATCAGAGGATTTGGATCTCTGAATTCCAAAGGCAATACCTGCAAACTCTGTCCTCCCTAACAATTTGTGGGACTTACCTTATCAATCCCATGCCTTGGGAAACCCTCAAGAATCATGAAGGAAGGAAATTCTGCCTCTGAATAAAAGTTCTCTCTTAAGTTTAACGTCTTTCCTACAGTTAGAGAATATTTTTAAATGGAAGAAGCTGGACTTGTTAAAAAAGCTTCACTAACAGCTGGCAGGAGCCTTTTTGTTTAAAACATCAAATATATTTCAAATCATTCAGTGATGAAAATAAAACATAGAGGAATGGTATATCTAAGGAAAATTATAATGTAAATGAATGTTGAACTATTTAAAGTATGAAGTATTTTTAACATTATCAACTTCCATATAACTATATTATGCAGAAATAAGTATTATAGGCATTTTTAACTTTTAAATTCTATTACTTTTCAGTGACTTGATTTGGTAAGGATTTTTATTAAGTGAAAGCTAGGATAGCTTTCATGTCTTCTAATGCATTCTGCTGCTGTATTACTGAAGTCAATGGGAGCTTTTTCATTGACTTGAGTAAAAATTGAACTTTACGGTTCCAGTCAGAGGGAGGGATCTTAGTTCATCTCGATGGGTGCTTTGAATTGGTAAACATAGTTTTTGGTAACTTCTTGACTAATTATTATCTTGAGGCACTTATCAAAAGAGTAGACAATATCATACTCTGCTGCCCTGAAAATATGCTCTTTTACCTTTTCAAGGTTTTTTAAACCTGAATTGCCTGTCTTGACCTGTGAACTCTTATGATACATAGTTAAACAGTACAACCTTTTATTTCTATGATGTTTCATTCCACAGGACCTGCATTTCAACACCACACATGCTGGTGCTGTGTCTGCAGCACAGTTTGCAAAATGCTCTGTGTTCCTTTCAAATGAAATACATCATGGGTTTAAGATGGTCAAGCTGACCACTAACACATCAGAGAGCTGGCATAGTCAGTTATATCTGACCAATGAAAAATCCTCATTCTTTCCACAATATTCAGCAGGTCCTGCAATTTTTCTCTCAACAGGAGACGAAATGTTAGGTTACAGAACCCTTAAAATTCCCTGCTGGATCTCACAGAATCTGCAAGTCCCACCCCGCGGAGAATGCCACTTCGCGGCAGTCTCTGCACATTCCCTGAAAGAGTTCAAATTCTTTACACCAATTGAACGCATTTCTGTCTCCTTTGAATGGCAGAGTGAATGGAGACACTTGAGAGTTCTTGGTCGCAGACATTCTAATTGATCTCTTGGCTGCGGTATACTGTAATTTGTATGGAAATATGCATTTCTCTCTGGAGGCTGTCCTGCAGTGGACTAAGCACAGCCATGTCACCTAACAAGAGCACTTTATGAACCGTAATTTTCTCTGTTCAAATTATATCTCTCAACTTAGGACGTGCATGAAGAACCTTTCCATATACACACACACAGGAGAGAACCTGTCAAAACATGTAGCTTTGATAACATTGACTCAAAACCTGAACGCTTAACAAGAGCTCTCTATGAAATAAATGGAGAAGAGGCTAAAAATCATGTTCTTAGGCTAAAGTGCTTTCCACACTATCTACAAGACAGCCTTAGCTGTGGCGTCCATAGTGCAAATCTCATTAGGTAGGCTGGTAAGTTATGCACGCAGGAACAGACTTGTAAGGATTGCTCTGCAAAGAGGGGGAATTGGCAGCACACAGAGCACTTCCCTTCCCACTCCCCATGCTGTGGGATCTGGTGGATCCCCAGCTGTGCTCTAAAGCAGACCTGTCAAGTCTCATGCACTGACTCACTCTTGTATCGCACTGTGTCGAGCCGGCGTTGCACATTTCTACACGGCGGTACCGCGGCTTCTCTCCCACTTTTGGATCCCACACACCAGATGCAGGTGGTCAGTGTGCTCGGTGATTATCTGACCAGCTGCAATCTGATGTGAGGGTCAAGGAGCAGAAGAAAGGTCACGGTCCTGGCACTGCAGCTGGGGAATGTGCTCTTTAGCAGGACCCAGTGCTGACAGGAGCCCTGCTAGAAGGCGTGCTCCCCTCTCAGGACTGTGTGCTGCAGGATTTGGCTGTTTGATGACTGAACAGATGCTTATCACCTAACCTTGCACTGAAGTCTGTGCCCCAGCACATGGAATCTCGTGTCTGAAGACCAGAGACTTAAGAGGTTTTTTTCAGAGGTTTAGCTTTCCCATGAAATTTCTGCAGGAGACACGATGAGACCTCAGAGATCTGGCTGATATTTCCACAAGAAACCTTTTGTTGACCTTACCTTTACCCTTGTGCTATTACTGATCAGCTATTGGAGACATGGAAACAACAACATGAATTCTGGGGTTTTTTTTATTTTTTTTATTTACAGAGAAAAAGACAGTAAAGTAGTACTTAAGGTGAAGGTAACAGTTGTGAACTGATTTATGCCTACTTCTGAGTCACTCTTGGTGGCAATCAAAAATTTCATAAATACATGTTTGTATACAGTTACTTAAAATGAAAAAGGCAAGTTTTTCATTCCTGAGATTTTAAATGTCATCCACCCAAAAAAAGAACTGTTAACATTTTAGCTGCCCTCAGCAGAGGAGGCCAGTGACTGACATATTAAAAGCCTCGAGGCTGTAGTTATTTACAAACTTTGGTTTTCTAGATTCTTCCACATGTTTAATTCTGCTCTTTACCATAAACCTTCCCACTGTATTTCATTGACTGGCATTTTAACAATAATTTTATTTATTCCTGACATTTCTTTTTCTGGCCTGGTTTTTCATCACCTTCAGTACTATGCCAAGGAAGAACAAGAACTGGGAAATACCTTTATGCAGAAAACTTCCATTTGGTCTTGTGTACCATTTATTCCACACTGATGGATGCAGCAGGTTTTCACTGATGCACATGACCCTCTGTGGTATTTCCATAAAAACAGGAGTAGCACTGCCTAAACAGAGGCATAATAAATTAGCAGAATTTAACAATTTTCCTCACAAATGTAGCCCCAAAATCCAGTAAAATACAACTGAGGAAAAAATTAGATAGGCTGTGCTTTTACATTAATTATAATCTTATTAGTTTATTAGTTAGAAGAACTCCCTTTGGCAGAATCTTCACTGACAACCACAATTTGTTTAGGGTATCATATTTGTTCGAACATAGATATCTGTTCTTTAAAGGCATTTAATCTGTCATTATACATGAAAACCACAGTCCTCACATGTAAGGAGAACTTTTGATCTTAAAGATTAATCATTTCTGTTACATTGCCTGAGTCTCAATTAGTAATGTGCGATTGCATTTATTTTTTATGTACTGAGCCCTAAACATCTGCTAGGCTGGAAAGTCTTAGTGGGTTTTTCAAATTTCATTTCATCTAGAGGTGCAAACACAAAAAAACCCCATAGGAAACAATATACAGGCCACCCTATCCCAAATAATAAAATCCAATTAAAATAATAACGTTGTTTTGTATGTGGGAGTGGATAAATCCCAAGCAGACAATCTGTTTGAAACTTTAAATAGTAATTCATGGTAAAAACACTTTGAAATGGAATGTGTAAGTTGGCTATCCATCATATAAGGTAGTAAGCAGTGGCAAAGCAACATAGAAAAGATATAAAAACTAAGTGTCAAATACTTCAAGAATTTAGAATATGTTTCAAAGACAGGTGTATTAATAACCCCCTCAGTGTGTGAGAAAACTGTATCTGTATTCAGAGGAGCCATTAATTATGCTTAACCTTCAACAGCAGTCTGTCCACAATACTATTCTGCAGAACATAATGAGTATCTGCTTTCTCTAAGCATTTTCCTCTCTAGTCGTAGCGTTTTCAGCTACTGCTATTGTTCGCCCTCCTTCTTCCTATGGTCAAATGAATCCAGATACTCAGGAGGAAAACCAGCTTTCAGAATTCCGCACAAGATCTGAATCCTCAGTTGTCAGGTTCCACCCAAGAACTGGAGCCTTCCTGTGCCCATAACTTTATTTGCCATATTTCACTCATTATATTCCACTTGTTGCCTTTCCATGTGCTACCACCAGCTACAAGTGGGTTTGCTACTGTTATTTCACTAACCCTGAAGAAACTTTGTCTTGAAAGTGATTGTACTGGTGGAGTCTGAGGCACCTCCCACAATGTGGCTTCACCAAAACAAAGCAGAAGCAGATGGGAACTTGCTTGGCATTTTTCTGTGTGTAAAGTTGTAACCTCCATGCAAGAAGAGCTTAGAAAACCGTAAATTCTCCAGAGCAAAGCACCCCTTCTAAAAACATTCCCACCAGTTCACTTGTTCTTTCTTAATTTTGCTCACAGTTCTAACAATAGTTGATCTTACACATCTACTTTGACATCAGTGGAAAAAAGAATGGGATCTACATGTCCTGGGCATTACTCAGCTTTGAGTAATGCATCCCCATGCCTGCACTTAGAAGGGAAAATGTTAGTGGAATGGCTTGGCAGAAGAGCCACCTTGTGCAAAAGTCAAAGTTTTAAATATCTGGTTGCCTTTGTGTTCCCTGCTCTGCACACATGGGAACTAAGCCCAAAGGAAAAGCCTCACTTCCCAGTCCTCAGCAACCTTCTCTCCCCTTCCTCCCTTCTCCCCCCAGTACTCCTGTTGAGTTAATCAGTTCTTCCACACCTGCACAAAGAGGAGCCCTTAAAAAATCTCATTATTACACTGTGCAGTACGTTATAATGGTGATAAAAGGGGTATCTCTATTTAGCCTTACTTGGCTTCTAGATTTTCAGGCAAAAACCACCTTAATTTTAAGGATGACTTTTGCTACCTTCTCATAATTACATAGCATTCAGATATTACATTTCTGTCTTTATTAACTGATAATCTATATTATTCTGGATGTCCAGTACATTATTTACTTAGTTTCCCAAAGAGAGAATAAACGATTTAATTCCTGAAAGCTTTCTTATTTTTCCCCTCTCAATTTTTTTTGGTTTCATTCTGGTATTGAACATAGAACAGATGGACAAGAAAAAACAAGGATGGAAAGAGTGTTCTAATGGCCAGGATTAATTAATCAAAGAAAGATGAGATGAATGTCTCCTACTGGCAGGTTTGCAGCTCTGTATTTTGCTTCAGTGGATCCTTAGCAAAATCTAGAAATAAACACAGGACAGGGAAATGAAAAGAATGCAGAGGCTGCTCTGTATTTGGGATTGAAACTACTTCCTCCTATTCATTTCCTCCACTCTTTCAAAATAAAGAAAAGATACACACCCCGTGACTTTATATTTATTTCCAGTTAAAAGAAGATTCGCACTTTATTTTTTTTAAATACTGTAAAGGCTGAACACTCAACTAACCCACTGTATTTAGGTTTCCCTGAGTGCTTCACAGAGATTTGTTAAAGATATAAAATAGCACGCCAAACAATGAAAGAGCTTGTTTCCCCAACCATTTCTGTTGAAAGCTACTTTGTATTTGTTCCTATGCAACAAAAATTAAGTTTATGTGTAGGTGTTCCATGTTTTTACAAACTCTACACTCCTTGGTTGTTATAAGATTAAAACAATTTTCTCCCTCAGTAAATGCTTCCCTTGAAAACCACTGGAAGCACATAATTCATCTGTCCATTTATAGCTTCTATTTTCTTCTAGGCACTGAGAAACTACTGATTGTGATTGTTGTTTTCCCTTTTAAGAAGCTGATGTTGAACAAGTGACAGATAAGACAATTTAATGTTTCGGTGACCATACAGATCGATTTTTCATTTATTCTGAAGTTTAAAAGATAGAAAAGACAAGCAACTAAGGTATGATTGCAGAGATTTTGTTTAGCAAATTACTCTTCTATACCCAGAAAATTTAACAGGCACTCTCATTAAACCTGCAGGGAGTTTTAAGGTAGCTTTAGTAACAATATTTTTCAAAAAATGCGTTCAAAGATTTTTTCCCTGAACCATTTTCTTCTCTATGGAATCTGTCAGAGAGGTTTGGAGATACAGTACGAGTCTTTAGGTGTGAACAATAGAAAAAGAAGGAAAAAAAAGAAATTTATTACCACAGGTTGCAGAAGGTCTCCATAAAAAGATAAGTGAAAAGGGAACATTGTGAGGTTTCTGAATTGGACAGAGAAATGGAAAAACCATACAAATTTGGGAAAGTGTTTATATGGAAAATGCAAGGGTTGGTATCACACTTCACATGTGATCAAATATGAAGACACTAAACACTGCTGAAGTCTGCTGTTCTGCATGAAGAAATCCTTCTGGAGAGAGCAGGGGGCCTTGGGTATCTGACCTGGCTGTCCTCAAGAAGGTTAAGGATGAACACCTGAGTCAGAATCTCCTTTTTTCCATTTGTTCTTCAGGAGACTAAACTTGGATGCCAGAACTGTTTATCTGTACCCAGTCCTGATGTCAGGTAAGGTGGCACTTGCAGGAATTTATGCAGTTGTCGTGTTATTACACAAAAATAAAAACGGAGATGACTGATCAACAGTCAGTAGTCAACGGAGACATCTAAATTGCTTTCAGTCATATTTCACTAATATCCACTGTTTCCAGCTTACTGGATATTTGCAAGAAATTTTAAAATTATGTCAAGGATTTGACAGTGATACCCCAAGCAATTTAGAAAAGTCCTGGAGATAAGATGTTGTTTTATATTCACAACTCTTATTGCCTTTGCAGTGTTAAACATCAGGGAAGCACTAGAAAAACCCAGAATTTTAGATTCAGAAATCACAGCAGTAATCCTAGAGATAAGCCTGGTTCCTCTATCTGTAGATAGATAGATAGATATAAAAAACATGAAGCTACTAAAAATAGCAGAAAATTCCCGTCTTTGTTCTTATGGAGCAATTTCTTTCTGCCTGCTCATTTTACTGATGGGAAGTAGAATTTTACATCCCAGGGATCCGTATCTTTGAGAATAATTTAGAACATGTGTCCATAGATAGTAATTTTGCCCAAGTATTCACTAGGAGACTTTTCCATGGGCTTAACTGTTATTCACATTATTAAAAATATTACAAATCTTATCCATATTAATGAACATGTTTCTATGCAAGTTTTGCAGTACAATAGAATTACATCACTATCAGTGCCCTATAAATAACCATTGGCTCTGCTAAATGCTAGAAGCAGATTTTATTGCCTCATATATTACTCTTGACCACTTAATTAACTACCACAAAAGCTAATTAATTAGACATCACAGTCTCTAATCATTCTGGAATTTGCTCTATTATGTTCAGCTGGAATATCCTCTTTCCTCAACAGACCCCCTAAAGTTTAGATGAACATAATAAAGCACTATGGGTTTTTTATTTTCATCTTTCCAGATACTCAGGATTAGGGTGAGACTATTTAGACTGGTTTTTTTTTTTTTTAATTTTCATATTTACCTCTGTGTTTATTACAGTGGGTGTTTTTGTGAGCTTGAAAGGCTTCAGCCTATTTTGGTGTTCGCATTCCAACATTTTAACCTAACATTGCCAAAAAATCATTCTTAAGAAGTCAAGAATTCCATCAGCTTAACTCAATGACTGCCTACTGCTGCTGTACCACAACATGCATGTCACGTGCACAGGTATTTTATCAAGTGACTTCTCAATTAAACTCAAAAGCTGTACCTCCAAGATTCTAAACTGTTTTGTCAACAAGATGCAGCCACTCTGTGAATTCAGCCAGTGTATTGTGGTGGAATGAAAGTACCAATGAGAAACAAGCTGATAAATTGGTTTGACTAATCATTAAAACCCATCCAGTATAATCGTTTTAGCTGATCTCGTTTAAGTCATTCCGTGGAGCTGCCAAGAGAGTTCAGGGACAGGTCGATCTTCTATTCGCATCATGCAAGGATCAGGCAGATAAAATCCGATCAGTTACCTGACCATTCCTGCATTTATATGTAATTATTCCCTGTTGTTTTAAAGCTTCCATCTGGAGGAAAGAAATCTGTTCTGCTCCTGACCTTTTCAGACCTCATGTCACTGTATTTAGCTTTAACAGATGGATTCTACTGATCTGATATGAAAATAGAAATAAAAGATTGAAAACATGAAAAGAGCGGAAAAATATAGAATCATTAAAGCCCTGATTCACTGCTAAGTGCAGGTCAGTGGGTGAATCTTCACTGGATTCATGGGTCATTGGTCAGGCCTCACAGCTTGTTCCTGCCCTAAACTGCGAAAGAATTAAAGAGACTCTATTAAGAAGGTGGCTGGCACTACCTTCCTCTGAGTGGGAGAGAGCAGGAAGGACTGCTAACACACACTGTATCCCCAAGGTCATGACTACTCCGAACACACAGCTCCAGTCTAAAGTCGTGAACAACTCTCAGGTCTACCTTGTGGCAGCAAGAGCAATTGCTCTGAGCAGATTTCTGCACAAGAGCATGATTCTTCCTGTCTGTACGTCTTTTCATCAATTTCTTCAATTTTTTATTCAATTTTGCTGAATGCAACAGAAGAGTATTTGTTGTCTCCAGAGTGGAGTGTTTTTTGAATTATCTCTTGGATCAGAGATAAGGGTAAATAAAATGAGTTAAAAAAAATTAAAAAAAAAAAGGAAGTGTTTAACATCATTAATAAAATGGGATGCAACTGTTTCCTATTTTAGTCTTCCTGTTTAAAAAAACCCTACACGCCCTATCATTACATTATGGCTAAAACTATCAAGTGATATAATTTCCTTTATTGTTTCCTGCCCTTAGTATTATTGAGTATTATTAACCAGTTGTCTGTTATTATCCAGCTGCTGCCTTTGACTGCAACAGTAGTTTCATTCCATAGAGGCCAAAGCAATTCCTGCACATAGTGACTTTTATGTAAATGAGGAATGTTTAAATTAATCAGCCTAAATTTAGGAGTAACAAGTCTTAGTTGTAAGATCTATAAACCAGACACTTTCTGGAAATTATATTCACCTTACATTAAAGAAATCCAGTAAATTATTTTACCCTTCATCAGTCTAATGCTTTGTGTCATTTCTGGGTATACCAGTTTGAAAATCTTGTCTTATTTTTACAAAGGTCAGCAATGTGTTTATGTTTTAAGGGCTATTTTCTCAGTTAATATAAATTAACATAACTCAACTGAAGTCAAAGTGTTATTGACTAACTAAGTGGACATTTACATTTTAAAAACCCGCTTCTCCAACAAGTTTGTGGTCCAATTTTCAAGACTCCCAAAACTGGCCAACTGTTCCAAAGCATGTGGCCACATATGAAGATGGTCAGTGTGCTACTAAGAAACAGGTGAGGTCAAAGGAAAGCTTTATTTACTCTATTGTTCTTGCCAGTTTTAAGAAACTATTTTTTCTACGGTAGTGATGAAATAAAATTTTAAACATGTTCTAGGCTTTTAATTGTGACTGTAGAAGCATTTTATGTTTTTGAGGGTTACTCGGAGTGTTTATTTAATGTACATTAATAATAAGGAACAGGTTTGCAACGAAGAAGTAGAAGGGATATTATTTATGGAAGGATCTGCCTTTATTCCTTTTCCTTTCCATATCTGGACTGCCCAGTGCCTGGCTTCTGGAACCTGTGCTGTTTCTGCACCAGTGCCTAAGGTTTATTTAGGGAGGGGAGGGAGAAGGGCTGCTAATGATCTCCCAGAGATAAATGAAATTGCTGATTTAGTCAAGCTCATTCTTGACCTTGACACAAGATGGGACAGGCAAAGGGAAGAGCTCAAAATAGAGCAAGTGAAAGAAAGGAAGATCAAACGAATGCTCAGGTCTGGCCAAGACCCCCCCTACATTCAGCTAACACCTGGCTGAGTTAGAAAACATGACCAGCCCAACCTTCCTGTAGGAGCCGATTGAAGCTGTCAGCTCCCGGCTTGTCACCCACTGCATCAGGAGGCCCCTGGGCTGCCACAAGAGCCCTAATTAGGCAGAAATGGCACTTCGGCAACTGACCCGCCAGGACCTTTGGCAAAGCATTTAACATCATTAGTTAACATTTTTATTAAAAAAAGTGTGAATGTAAATGAACAGCCAATGCATTTCAATAGGGTTTGTCGGTGGCATTGCACGCCCCCCCACTCTCCCAACCACACACACACTTTTTTGCATGAATAGTTCACTTGTTTTCTCTAAAGGGGGATGGGGAGGTAGGGACTGTTTTTCGAAGGGAACGAGACGTTCAAAGCAGAAGCAAGGTCTTAAACAATCAGACACAAACTCTTGCCTTTTGGGAAGCGTGTTGGTGAGTGAACAAACAGTAAATGCAATCCTACCTGCAACATGCCTAAGGGGATGTCTGAAAGGGAAAGCAGGCATAACCCACCCCAGAGCACAGAGATACAAAATCACATGTTCATCTGATTGTTCAAAGTGTATTCATTGTGTTCTTTTTCTTTTCTCTTACATCCAAGAATAGGTGCCTAATCCAGTAAGCCTGCAACCCTTTGCCACAGCTATCAAATACTACAGCAGTGTAAAAGAATGAACAGCTAAGAATATACTGTCCTCCTCTTTCTTTGTAATTTCTTTAGTCGTTGCACATTACCTTTGACAGAAGATTACCAAAAAATACCACTCAAGCATAGTAGCAACCTTCCTTAATTAAGTCCCCACTAGCAGCACTTTATCTGTGAAAAGTTATTTATTCATACAGAAGAGTATGCAGCCTTGAGGCAGTTTATTAGTACTCCATTTTTTCTGCAGGTTATTTAACTGAAGAGTTTCCATAATTTATCAATATCTGCCCAAACACCTAGTATAGATTTGGGAGATAAGAGACATATGAGAATTAAATTATTACAAACATACTTCCTAATAAAGAACTGGACAGAACTTGGAAAGGTGTACAGCCCTCTGATATTTTATGTCTGTTTCCTATGAACATGCTCCAGCACAGGCTACTTTTATTTTCTTTGAACCCATTCTCTCCTTCTTCCTCCAATGGAAGCTACAAAATTCAGCACCAGGGCTGACTCCTTAGGCCAGATAAAGACCATATTACCCCAGATTTTGGAATTTTCTCCCTCAGTTTATAACAGCCATGTGTTACCAGCAATGCTTTTGTTCCACCAAAGAAAAGATGTTTTCATTTGTTAAGAAATCATTCCACTACATTCTAGCTACATAGCCTATTATTTACGCCTTCTCAATAAAGTACAAATGTAAGAAGAGATTAAAATAGATCTCCCGCGAGTTGGGACTCAGGTACTGAAGATGTTGGTTCAAAACCCAACTCATCAGTCTTGCTCTGAAGCCCATAGAAGTTTATCCTTTTTCTCAGAACAACATTTTAAAAAATGAAATAACAATATTGTCGTTTTATCACACATTGGCCTACCCAGAAATTCCAGTCCCTGACTGTTTCCAAGCCACATACACGCCATATCAGGGAAAAAAACCAAAGTCAAAACATCTCTCCTGGTCTGGGCTGGGATAGAGCTCATTTTCTTCCTAGTAGCTGGCACAGTGCTGTGTTTTGGATTTAGCAGGAGAATACTGTTGATAATACACTGATGTTTTCAGTTGTTGCTGAGTAGTGCTTACCCTAAGTCAAGGACTTTCAGTTTCTCATGCTCTGCCAGTAAAGAGGTGATCAAGAAGTTGTGAGGAAGCACGGCCAGGACATGATCCCAACTTACCAAAGGGATATTCCACACCATAGAACTGGGGGGAGTTGGCCAGGAACTGGTCACTGCTGGAGCATGGGCTGGGTATGGGTCAGTGGGTGGCAAGCAATTGTGTTGTGTATCTCTTGTTTCTCTTTTGTAAATGCTTTGGGATCTATAATTTATGTCATGTAAATTCTCACTCTGTGTGTGTATCTATGCACAAACAAGTGTTTGCATTCTCTTTTTAGACAAGTGTGTTTGGAACAACATGGAATTCTAGATATAGATTTTAAAAGCACAATACTAAGTTTAAAAATCCATGTAAGAAGACTGGCTTGATCTTTTGACTCAGCTGTGACAGCAAGTGAGCAGGTAATTTTGGCAGCATTGAATAATTTTTACCAGTGAATTAACAAAAACAAAATCCATGTCTTTCTTTCTAGAGCAGAAATAAGAAGAGATAGATAAATTTTACAAATTTTTTTGCTAATGATACACATCCGGTGACTTGTCTATCCCCATAATGGAGGTTTTTAGTTTAAAAGCAGTATTAGCACAAAAAAAAAAAAAGTTCTTCAGGAATTGCCCAGGAAGCTGAATCATACAAGGCTCAGAAAGTTGGTAACTGTAAAGTGTCTATATGTGACCCCTTTTCCCATCACATGACTATTTTCCAGTCTAGTTCTTCAGTACGGCTTCTCCTCTCCCGCTGAGAACTTGAGGGGTGGGTGAAGGGAGAGAGAGGTGACAGCTTATTGAAAAGCCAGTGCTCCCTGCCTAGTTTTGGCACATTTTCTGCAGGTGCCTCGCACTATAGCCACAATAGGCTCTGGAAGAGAGGATTCAGACCTGTCAACAGCTACGGGAGGCAGCCGCACAGCTTTGTCTTACAGGCTAACTTCATTGTCTGCTGTTCTGAACCCTGCAGCACAGGCACCCGTTAATGAGATGAGCCCCTTTTCCCTCCATTTGTTCCTCCCTCTGTTTCTCTTGCCTTTCGGTAATGATTTAACTTGATCGCATTGGTTCCTTTCTAGTGGGGATTGCTCCAACAATCAGATAAGATAATTGCCTGTAGAATACTGCTCAGCAACAACTATTACTTCCTTTGCTGAAAATGTCAGAGCAATTGAAAGCTCTTAGTGAAGTTCAAGAACAAGGAGGTAAAAAAGAGGCAGCTCCTATATATGTACCTATCTGTGTGTATATTTAGCAAGTTTGCAGTGGCCAGCTCTCCTGGGTGATCTTACTTTATAAGCAACATTTTGAGCATACTTTATATTTTCATGGCTTTTAAAACAACCTAAACAATGTAAACATACACACCCCGATTCACATAAGGAAGTATTTCTCACATTTACTTCAGCTTTGGAAGACAATGTTATAGAATTGCCTGGTTAGCATTTTCCCCAATTCCTATTCCATTTCTAGAAACCAAACTAATGCATTTCCTTTTTAATCCTAAAATTTAATCTAAAAGTATTGACTGCATACAAAAGTTTCTGAGGTGAAGTGACAGCTGATAGAAAAGTAACATACCAAGAGAAGGTCATTTAAATATTGCACTCCAAATTTAAGTACAATTAAAATGCCAGAAATAGTTTGGGCCACTGTTTAATTCACTTCTTCACCTGAAACACACACTGTCACTGCCAAAAGCCACGTGTTGTTACGCCCTGATGAACAATTCGAGAGCACACCCACAGACACATGCTTTTGATAATGCATGATAATGCTTTTTATCACTAAAGTATACAGGCTCTAGAAATTCTGTACAGCATCAAGATCTCCATTTATTTGACTGACAGTACAAATAAGCAAGAAAGAATCCACACATACAAAAATTTACTCCGAGCGCAATTGGAAAAACTGCACAAAACCTCATCCTTTATCCTTTTCCATTTCCATTTTTCCTATGCTGTGTGTGCACCGTCAACAATAATACACCATCACATAGCCATAGCCATCAATTCTTTTTACTGTAAATTTCATAAAGAATAAACAGCATTTGAAAGCTTATTAGAGTTCTGTGAAAAGAGTAGGGAGCTGAATCAGCAGCTGGATCATGACAGGCTATTCATATGCTGAGTTGCTGAGGAACCAACAGAGGGAAATTCCTTATTCTTTGGAGAGGAACTCCAACATAGGCAACAATATGACAGTTGTTTTTTGCAGTATCACTGGACTACGAGCACCCAAATCAGTGACTGATATCTGGAGAGATGCAGGCCCCAATCTTGCAATATTATTCAATCAAACTTACACTAGTTTAACTATGTAGAGAGCCAGATGAACAACTTGTTTATACATTGGATATTTCAGAAACTGAACACTATTTTGGAGCTAATTTCATGGTTACGTTTTGTTATATAAAGCTACGTGCAGTAGGACTTGCTCCCTGAAAATCTGAATTAATTATAGTGTAGGTATCCAATTAAGCTAAGCACTGATTCCTGAAGTCCATTTTATAACTTATTCTGAATTACTTTGAAGCTTTTGCTGGATGATAAGTTTTGCAGCAGTGAAGTAAAAGGATTAATCAGACATATAAAATAGAATTTCCTCTTACTCTTTTCATGAGTATGATTTGAAAACTTGATCATTGCAAGAGGCACAGTTTTTTAAAATAGTGCCATAACTTGTTTGTCAAAATTGAAATTGAAATTCTACCCAAAATTTTAACAGGAAGAACTGTGGTACAGGAAACTGAGAGTAATTGAGCTCTCTTTGTGTCTGAAGCTTAGGCTAGCAGTCTGACTCTGGAGCCCTTGACAAAAACTCACACTTCTAGAGAAAAGCTGGAAGTGGCAATTGCTACTGATGCTTGTCCTGAAACAACTTGGCCTTTGAATGAACTCCCATTACAGGGCAGACTAGTGCAGTAGCTTCACAAACACTTCATGACAGTCCTGAAAAAATGACCCTTCATAAGCAGGAAGCACAAAAGAAAAGCTCTGCTCTCTTCTGACAAGAAGCCAGGGAATTGAAGATGTTCCTGTGCTCTTTTTCTTGCTTCTTACAGTCAGCGCTCACAGAATATGGGTAGAATTAAAGCACAATAGAGAACCATGCTGTTTATTAAGATATTTTGCTGCAAGCAGGCAGTAATCCATCTCAGATTTAAGCATAAAAGCCTTTCAACTTGTAGATCATATGCTTGATATACACAGGAGATGAAGAGTAGATGATCCAATAGCCCTTTGTGGATTTCAGCTTGTAAGTGCTAGGATACCATTTAACTTTTAAAATAGAGCAATAATAAGCACTTCTCAAAACAATTTCGTTGTGTCACCTACTTATACACAGAATGTTCTAGTCTGTGTATGATGGACTGCTTCTCTCCCCATGCACGGAGCAGGTAACTGGGAATTAACAAACCAGCACTGTCAAAAAACCTAAAGGTTTTACACTCTGACAAAGACAACTGTGTACATTTGGTACTACTCTTGGCTTAATCAGTAAACATCAGCAACTGACAAAAAACACACCCTCTTTCTTTGCTGAGGAATGTGATGATTTTTATGATGGATATTTGGGCACATCAGGTGTAGTGATTGTTTTCTAGTTGAAGCCTGATGAGTTTTACACACTGTGCTTCTCATTGCTTTAGGTGCATTTCACAAAGCACACAAATGCAAATTTACTATCTTCTTCCTGTTCTACAGGGTCTTCTGTCAAAAACCTCTTTTTATCACTCCTCCCCTCATGTTGTTTCATTAGCTGTTTGTAAGAAATGGAGATCAGAAAGCAGCAGATGTGTATAAAGGTACATTCATATCAGAATGTCAGTAGGCAATATTTTCAGTGGATAACATGCATATTTTCTAATAAACAATATAACCTGACAGAAATCTGACACTGAATTCTATTCCTCAGCACAATTCCCGTTATGCTCCATTGAACCATAACTTTTCTTACACTAATATAATGAAATACACCATATCAATACACCATAACCAAACAGGGTTGTGCAATTCCATCAGTGCAATTAATGCAAGAAAGAGAAGGGCTTACTGGAGTGAGCCCTGTGCAGGGCACAAAGATGATTAAAGGGCTGCAGTGTCTTTCATAATGGGAGAAGCTGAGACAGCTGGAACTCTTCAGTTGGGAAAGAGAAGGCTCAGGGGACTCCCATCAGTGTGTATAAATACTTGATGGGAGGGAATGAAGAGGAGAAAGCCAGACGCCTCTCAGTAGATCCCACTGGCAAAACAAGAAGCAATGGGCACAAATTAAAAAATAGCACATTCAGTGTAAGACAAGAATATAATTTTTGCCATGAGTGCAGTCAAACACTGGAGCAGGTGGCCCAGAGAGGTTATGGAGTCTCCCTCCAGGGACATTTTCCAAACCTGACTGCACATGGTCCAGGGGAACCTGCTTGAGTGGACCTGGCCTGGGCAGGTGAGATGGAGCAGGTGATCTCAGAAGGACTCTTCCAACCTAAATGATTGTGATTCTGTAATTTACATCATACGATAGCTTCAGGAAAGAAAGATCAAGTTTTGTGAAAATTCATTTGAATTGTGCTCTAGGAGTCTGAAATGCTGTGTTAATATTGAACAGCATTTTCTTCTAAAGATCATCATGTTAATTACCCTATTTATTTCAAAGAGTTTTTAATTGTTCTCTTCAACCAAAACAATTTTCCAGAACCAAGTCACATTCAGAAGTAGAATATTTCTACTTTTGTCCATGTGTTTGAATCCTGAAGCATGTTTATCAGTGTTTGAAGACAATGAATGCAGGTTTTGTATTAGAAACATTCACTATCTCTATGTTTGTATCAGCCACTGCTCAATTTTAGAAAACAGGTATATATGAAATCTGAACTAATCCCTTCTGTGCAAATGCACCATGCCTGGTTATTGCTCCAAGAGTCACGTCTCTTCCAAAACACTACAAACCCACCAGACTGACCTCATGGTCATAGAACTCTTTAATTTCCAGCCTTTCTGTCAGAAATGCTATGGATTTACAAGTATCATCGATTTTCAATGGAAGTCAAAGGTGCACAGGCTCACTCAAAACCTTCTGCTTTGAGACAAGCCACACAAGGAGCTTCTAATAGGATTCTGTCAGTACAAAAAAATTTATAAAAACAGTATTTTACAGATGAGTAACTCTCCAAACACTAGTGCCAGTCAATAGATTCTTTTCCTACAAAATAAGTTATATTTCATTGCATCAGCTGGATGTCATTTAAAAGTACATCTGGGTGTCTTATATGGAGCTGTTAATATTATGTATTATTCAGAAGTCAGACCAAAAAGCTTTCAGTTTGCAATCACAAAACATGCATATTTTTTAAGAGTTATGGAAGAACATTATTTCCTTTTTTTTTTTAATTAACTAAATGAGTCTTGAAGTGAAAAAAAACAATTAAAGATAACAACAGAAATAGGGGAAAATAGGGAATTTTGCTTCCACAGCTCACACAGCATTTCCCCAGCCCCAGGGGAATTATTTAAACCTTGTTTATAGTAAAAAAAGGTTCAAAATGGTTATAAATGTCATATGACCTTCATAAAAGATCTGAAAATTTTGCAGAGTTGTGAAAAAATACCACAACAAGAGGCAAGTTTTTTGGAAAAAAAAAATAACATATTTTTGAATTAAAGAAATCTAAATTAGTGAAATGGAAGAAATGAAGTCAGTTATAAATTCATATGATCTTATGGGCATATCACGAAATGATAGTCAAGGTTTTGCTCCAGATGGTGCAATAGTGCTTGTGACATCCACTTTGAACTGCAATCTAGTTATGTGTCAAGCAGAAGAGTCCATTATTCACTGCATCAGTGCTGGGGAAAGAAGGTTAAAAGTTCAAGACATGCCCCAAGTGATTAAGGTTGTAAAAATCAGGAGATATACCATGGGGAAAAATATGCCGCTCTTCCTTTTCTTCCATACTCAGTTTGTTCTCCAAAAAAATGTGTTTAAAAAAAAAAAATAAAAACCAAACAAAACACCAAAACCCCAAACCAAAACAACAAGAAAATAACAGGATGCAGGAATGCCCCAATTCTCTTTAGTAATGGAAAAAATGCCTTTTTATTTGAATTCCTTAAACCGTTCTGCTGCCAGCTTCACTTCACCTAGAAAGAAACATAAAGGCTTCTCTTAAAATCTGTCCACAAGTTACAGATCTTGAGAACTCAGTTAACACTTTCTCACCGTTGTGATATTCTCTTCAACTATTACATACTTTCAACTAACTCAGATTTCAAACTTTATTTTTCATGCACCCCACACATCACCAGTTCATCTGCACTAGTCAGGCTTCACTTCTCAGTCATGCAAAACTTTGTTCTGCTAACCAGTAACATAACCTACAAATTGCTTCCCACCACCCCAAAAATTTCTACTTTTGGAACTGCAAGTGCTGCTTCTCCAATACTTGAGCAAATTTACATTTCTAATTCAATATAAAAAGAAGAAGATGTAAAACCTGAAAGGTGAAGGTAAGAAAATTTGAATTAAGAAAATATCTTCTGAAAAATTCTTTATAGTGAGAGTAATGAATGGAGAGTATTGCAAAAAAAAGGTGCTTTAGTGGTCAGAACCTTTGAAAAGGTATGAAGTAATTCTTTTCAGAAAGGTCTCTTTTTTCAACAAACAGGTAGAAAAGAGTAATTCCATTGTAATAAATTTTCTGTCTGCCGTTTTCTAACTCTCTGTTTATCTCTAAGTTTGACTGCACGTTTGTATGAATTGGATTATGTATTATGTACTATAAATGTATTATGGCCACGTTGTCACACCCTCTTTGAAATTAAGTCAATACCTCATATTCAGTAACTGACGTATAAGCACACATTTTCATGTCATGGAAAATGCTGAATATGAATTTCACAAAGCCTGATAACATTCAGACTCTGTATATATTTGTAAGTGTGTTAGTATTTCAGAGTAGGATATTGACAATGCACAGACAAAAATCCCTGTAATCCATCATATCAGGATTCTTGAGCTATGTAGGATTTAATAATGCCCTAAAGTTCACAACAGTTACTTCAAAATGCATGCACAAAGAAATCCTGTAACAAACTCCTGATATCCAAGACTAAACCTAGCATTCATCAATAACCTGTGCATTACGTTAAAAAAACCTACACGCTACAAAACCTGTCTATATCACACAAATTTGAGGACAATGTTCTGTAAACTGAAAACTCAGCTCTGAAACTTGTCTTTAAATCCTGTGTGTTCCAAATCACCTTTGGAGTTAGAATGATAAATCAAAGCCTATGAGCTCTCACCCTGCAGTTCAGCAGGCTCCTTTGGGCAAGGCCAGGCTCACCCTTGCACAGCAGGAGCTAAACAGACCCACAGGAAGGATCCTCAAACTTTAGAAAGAAATTAGTACTAAAGCCCACTCAACTTGAAGTAACCATTGGAGCGGAGAATGATTACTCAAGGCAAATGAACTCTCATATGAGTACTGGGGAAATTAAAATAATAGTGCTGGGGGAGTGGGGGAAAGGCTTAAATAATTATTAGAAATTTCCAAATACTTGGTATATATACTACTTAAGTTCTTGCAAGTTTTTATCTAGACTAAAACTGTAATCTAAATGTTGTGTTCAGCCATGTCCAAGGACAGAATCTTTTGTTTAATCTTATGCATAAAGTTATATTTAGCTTTGTTCCTGGAGTTTATTCTTTAGAGAATACTGAATATTAAGAATGAAGAAGAAACACGACAGAAGCATTTTAGGTGTAAAAAGAAAAATCATAAAAAAGCCTTTTAAAAAAAATATTAAAATGCCTCAAAAGCAGTAATATATCTGTAGAAGAGAATTTGTATCACCAAGCTAAAAAGACAATCCTGATTTTATTGGAAATGTCATGCAGTTTTTATGTACTAAGAGCTGACTTCAAAGAAGCCCTTGTCAGTGGAATGAGCACACATTACTCTTCTGTGAAATCCTACAAGAACACAGATGGCAGTGAGACCATGATCTTAATTGATTTAAGGGTCAAGTTTATATCTTTAAGGCAGCATTTTAGAACAGCAAAAAGCAAATCCTTCATGCGACCCTTAAGCATGCGGTTTTACCCTTGGGTTTAGAGTGTGCCTGATTAGCACCACGTATTTATACTCAAAGGAGATGCACCTGAAAAAGGGAACGCACACAACACCGTATCATAAATGAGGAAAAGCTGATCATAATTTGTTTCCCAGCAAAAGAATTATAATAAAGGCACCAGGTGAGAAAATATTCCGTACAGTTGCTCTCAAAAGAAACACGACCCATTTCTCTCTGCACTCAAAGTAAGAGGCAATTTAAAAGACTTGGGTCAAATTCTGTCGCAAAGACATCAAAATATGATGTCATCCCTAGGAATGCCATGATTGCAATTATACAGACAGGGTTTTAATGTACATGTTGATATAAGTATCTTCACTGTTTAAAACCACAAAAAAATAACTACTACAGGGTGTCATTTGTACCCAGTCATTTTTCAAAGGCCAGAGTTGCACCAATCACAGGCTTTTCCTCACTGGGTTTGTTCCTCGGCTCTTGCTACATATAGTTTGATTAGAGAGTTTTTAATTACACTTTAGCCTGTTAGCACCATGGGGCCAATAAAACTAAGAGAAATAGAACTAAATTCTTTTCATTCAACACAACTGGTAACTAAACACCAATTAATTACACCCACACAAGCCTAATGAAGATAATGGGGTTGCAGAGAGTTCATGGATGGTATGAAGTGGCTTGTGGTATCCTAACCTTAATCAGTTAACTACTTTGTAATAGGGAGGATCACAGGATAAGCCACCCTCTTTCTACATGCTTACAATTACTATTACTGTTAATGGAAATTACATGGCCATACAGATAATTCATGTAACATTCCCTTGATCAGGAAACAAAAATGATAAATACTTGAGGGGAATCCCTGCTAGCATCTCCAACACTTTATTAAAAACAAGAATGCAGGGTTATTGAATGAGTATCACTCTGCTTCATGTCATTGTTTCACTTCAGGCAAACCTGACAAATTTATCTCTTCCAGGGAGGGGACATCCACAGAGTCTCCGGGAAACCTCTGCCAATGCCTCACCAGCCTCACAGAAAATAATTTCTTCCTGATATTTAATCCATATCTGTTTCAGTTAAAGGCCATTGCCCTTTCTTCTATCACTACGTACCCCTGTAAAAAGTCTCTCCATCATTCTTGTAGGGGACCCTTTTAGGTACTGGCAAGGGCTCTAAGGTTTCCCTGGGGTCTTCTCTCCTCTAGGCTACACAATGCCGACACTCCCAGCCTGTCTTCAAAGCAGAGGTTCTCCAACCCTCTTAGGATCTCAGTCGCTCTCCTCTGAACTCATTCTAACAGGCCCACATCCCTTATCCTGGGGCCCCCAGACACGGATGTAGTGGTCCAGGTGGCATCTCAAAAAATGGACTAGAGGGCCACAATCTCCTCCCTTGACCTGTAGCTCTTTGCTCCTTTCCATGCAGCCCAGACCATGGGTGGCTTCCTGGGCTGGCAGCACAGATTTCTGGCTCACGCTGAGCTTCTCCTCCACCAGCACCTCCAAGTCCTTCTCCTCAGCCCCTGCCCCGCTCAGCTTCATGTCCCCTGCAAACCCTGTGCTGAGGGGGAGCTCCATCCACTCTCTGTGTCATTGGCAAAGCCATTTGAGAGCCCCGGGGCCAAGGCCAGAGCCCTGAGGGACACCCCTCTTCCCCAGCCTCCACCTGGACATGGAGCCACTGACCATAACTCCCCAGCTGTGTCCATCTGGCCAGTTCCTCATGCCCTGCATAGCCCACCCTCCAAAGCCAGGGCTCTGCAGTGTGGGGCTCAGGGTGTCTGTCCTGTGGCACTGTGTCCAAAGCCTCACAGGGGCTCTGGGCACATCAGGATTGTCAGAGACTGAAGTGTTACAGGTAATGACTTAAATATTGTTATGAAGGAGTTTTGCCCATTATGGCAAAATTTTATAAAAAAGGCTGAGACTACCCAAGCCCACCTCTCCTTCACCTGACTGCAGCTTTGGGCTGGGACTCAAGCTGCCTAACAGAACTTGAGATACCTTAAAGGTGACATTAGTGTTCAATTACCTCTGGTCTAGGGACAAGGAAACAAGACTAAGGGAGGAGAATGTATCCACAAGAAAGCCAAACGCAGCAGCTGTCCTGAAAATCAGCTTGGGCTGGGTTCAGCCTAGAGGAGGCCATAGCCCACAGACTCATCTGCTGAGGCCACGTTTGCACACACTCCCCCAAAACCAAGAAGGGAGGAGGAGAGGTTTGGGGCTGTGGCATAACCTCTGGTCACAGGCAGTGAACACCCATCCTCCCTCACACAAACTGGCTCAGCTGTAAAACCCCCCACCCTGGGAAGATTACATCCATGGGAAATCCACATGAGGGGCAGCTGAGGAGGTGTCATCATCCATCAAAGACCCCCAAAGCACTCCCCAGACTCATTGCTGAGGCCTTGCAGCAGAGCACTGCACGTGACGCAAAGGGATGCAACAGATCCAGAGTTGGTTGCAAGAGACTGTGTCAAACTTGCTCCCCACCAGGGCAGGTACCTGGTCCCACCTGGCCCAAATGTATGTCAATCCCCTGAACTCCATGTTTTCGGGGAACCCTTACCACCAAGAAGCCCCAATGGAGAGCATCAACAGGATGCCATTGGCATACACGGAGTGGTGAGGTTTTCTGATCTGTCTCTGTCACTGTCTTTGTCTGCCCCCACCTCTTTTCTATTTCTTTCTCCTTCTATCTCTCTGTCTCTCTCTCTCTCTCTCTCATTTACTGTTAAATAAAACCCTTACTACTGACTTTGGCATATGGCCTCATTTGCACCTTAATTTGGGCAGAAGCATTTCTGTCAACTTTAATAGCGGGATCATAACAAGGGTCTAGAAGCCCACAAGCCTGAGGGCTGCTCCATGCCACTTCCAGTGGCTTTGGCTGTTGAAGGGGTGCCAGACATGGCCCTTTGTGACACAGGCGCGTTGTGTCAGGGCCCTGGCTGATGCGGGACATTGTGGTGCCCAGAGGCCCTTGTGACACGGCAGAGCCCCGCCCTGCCCTGCCAGGGGGTATCTAAGGAGCGCAGAGCCCTGGGGAGCCCAGTCCCGACAGAGCCGCTCTCGCAGGAGGAAGCAGCTCCCGGGATCCCCGTGCACCAGACGATGTCACACGTGGAGGAGGACCAGGTGGACCCCAACTCCCAGTCCCCCAGCCCCTTGCTCGGCTGGCTGCAAGACCAGGCCCCCAGCGGGCAGTGGCTGGGGGCAGGCGGCAGCTCAGGCCTGCCGCTGTCGGACACTGAGGAGGAGGGAGCCTTTGCCAACATGGACGAAGAGTGGGAATACGATGCGGATCAAGAGCTTTCCCAGTGGGGAGGCATCAGCAGCCAAGAACTTTGCCTCTGGGATGAAGTGACAATCCAAGAGTTTTACCAAAGGCAAGAAGAAGTGACGATGCAGGAAGTTTCCCCATGGGGAGCTGTGACACACCAAGAGTTGCATCAGAGGGAGGTAGGTGTGAGAGCGTGCTGGGGAGATGGCACACAGCAAGAGCTGTGCTACTGGGAAGAAAGCATGACGGTCCAGGAGCTGTACCCCTGGGAGGAAGAGGATGAGGTATACCAAGAATTGTCCCAGGGGGAAGAAGACCTGACATGCCAAGAGCTGTCCCAGTGGGAAGGGGAGGAACACCAGGAACTGTCTCCTCTGGAAGAAGATGTGCAAGGCCATCTGCACACGTACCAATGGGGAGGAGACAAGAGACACCCAGAGTTGCCCCAAGTGGGAAACAACAGGGACAAGGAGCTATCCCAAGGAAAAGACTACGATGTCCAGGACCCACCCCGGTGGGAAAAAGACAGGAGCGACCAAAAGTTGCCCCAATGGGAAGGAAGGGTCAGCAGCCAGGGGCTGCCCCAACGGGCAGAAGGTGCCAGTTACAAGATCTGGGACAAACCCTCGTACCCAGAGAAGGATGAGGATGCCCAGGAGGGGCCCGCCTCTCCCAGCAGCGTGGGCACTGACGTGGCAGGAGAGGCAGCCCGTGAGCTGCCCAGCGCCTCTCCTGCCCCGAGGAGTCCCACAGAGGACGAGCTGGCAGCTGCTGCTGCTCCAGCTGGAGCTGCTGAGGAGGAGGAGCCCCCCAAGCCTCTGCCTGCCGAGGTGGAAAAGGCACCAGGTTCTCCTGGCCTCAGGGAGGAGGTGCCATCGGCAGCGACAGAGAGCCCAGTCCCTGCTCCACGCAGCCCCCCAGGCTCCAGCCAGTCTCTGCTGGACTTGGCGTGGCACATCAGCCATGAGGTGGTGCAAAGGGCTGTGCTTGAGGTCCAGGCATCTGGCCAGCAGCCAGAGGAACACAGGGACCTGGAGCAAAGCACAGATGCAGAACTAGAAGCAGCAGCTCCAGGACAAAAGCAAGAGAGTCCGATCTCTGCCCCACACAGCCCGTGCTGCACCCCCAGCCCACTGGGAGCCCAAGCCCTCAGTGAGCAGCAGGAGGAGGCAGACACGAGCTCAGTCCTGGCAGAGGAAGAGACTGACGAGAGGGACTCAGCTGGGGAGCTTGAGCTTTCTCAGTGCGAAGATGAGGAACACACAGAGCTGTCCCAAGGAGAAACCCACAAATATCAAGAAGGATCCCAAAGGAAAGCCTGCATTGAGCAGGAGCTGTCCCTGGAAGAAGCCAGTAGGTACCAGGAAGGGTTCCAAGAGGAAGCCAGCACTGAGCAGGACCCATCCCTAGAAGAAGACAGGAATGACCAGGAAGGGTCCCAAGGAGAAGCCTGCATTGAGCAGGACTTGTCCCCCAGAGATGCCAGTAACTACCAGGAAGGGTTCCAAGAGGAAGCCTGCATTGAGCAGGATCTGTTCCCAGCAGAAACCAGTAGCCACCAGGAAGGGTCCCAAGGGGAAGCCTGCACTGAGCAGGAGCTGTCCCTAGAAGCCAAGAACGACCAGGAAGGGTCCCAAGGGGAAGCCTGCACTGAGCAGGAGCTGTCCCTAGAAGCCAAGAACGACCAGGAAGGGCTCCAAGGGGGAGCCTGCATTGAGCAGGAGCTCTCCCTGGAAGAAGCCGGTAGCTACCACGAGCTCTCCGACTGGGATGAAAGCACCGCGGAAGAGCTGTCCCTAGGAGAAGCCAGCAGCTACGTAGATGTTTCTGACTGGGAAGAAGGGACGGAGCAAGGCCTTTCTCGAGGACAATTTGGTAGCTCCCAAAATCTCTCTGACTGGGACGAACACAGCGAGCATGAGCTGTCCCTTGGTAGCTACCAAGAAGTGTCAGATTGGGAAGAGTCCATTGGCCAGGAGGTTTCCAAAGGGAATGGCAAGAGACCTTCCCCGCAGTCCAGCTGGGAAAATGATAGCGACCAAGACCTGGTGCAGGACAGCTGGGAACAGGACATCGGGGACAAGCCCTTGTTGCGGGAGGAGGACGAGTGGGACGGGGTGAGCGTCCTCGAGCTCTGTGAAGAAGACAGAGAGCTGGGAGGTTTGGCAGGAGGCAGGCTCCCAGTGCCTGCCCCTCGCGAGGCTTGGGTTGAGCGTGAGGCATCTGAGCTGTGCCCCCAAGTGCCGCTCTGTGCCTCGCCTCCCCATCTGGAAGCCCAGGCCCCCAGAGGATACGTGACTTCTCCCACCGTAGAGGAGAAGGTGTCAGAGGCAGGGACACAGAGCCCAGTGCCTGCCCCATACAGCCTCCCCAGCACCTCAGCTCCCCAGCTGGGAGCCCAGGCCCTGAGCCAGCAGCTGGCTCCCTGCAAGAAACGTCCCTCCCGCAACAGGCGGGCGATGCGGAGAGTGTGCAGCCTGTTCCGCTGCCCCTGCCTGGCGCCACAGCCCGAGGATTAGGCCCGCTGCCGGCGCCAGCCCGGGCCCCCTGGACGGCAGCTGGCCCGCAGCCTGCCCAGCGTCCTGGGGGAGCCACACGGGCTGCCTTTGCCTGGACACGTCCCTGCAGCCTCAGCAACCCCCGGCTGCTTTGGAGCATCCCAAGCCAGTCTCCCCAAGAACAAATATTACCCATGTGGCCAGCCTCAAACCAGTATCCATGGGGGACACTTGGTGCCAGGGGGCTCAGCAGTGAAGGCCACAGACTCATCAGGGTGGGAAGAGACCTTGAAAGTCATCCAGTCCCACCGTCACCCTGGCACCACCATCATCACCCTGAAGCCATGTCCCCAAGTGCCACATCCAGACAATACTTGAACACTTCCAGAGACAGTGACTCCACCACCTCCCTGAGCGACTTCTTGCAATCAATTCCTGACCACTCTGTCAGAGAAAAATTATTTGGAATATTTAATCTGAACCTCCCCTGGTGGAATCCAAGGCCATTTCCTCTCATCCTGAAAGGATTACATGCTGATCCTTTGGGATTATATCCATGAGGAATGGGCACAGACAGGAGGTGCTGCTCCCAGGACTCCACTGCACACTCCACGACTTCGCCAAACACAATTCTTCCAAAACAGAGGGAAATTGGCTTTAAGAAATAGTAGCAGTAGTAAAAAACAAACAAACAAACAAACCCACCCAAAAAACAACACAAAACAACCAAAACAACCCACAAAAAGAATAGGAATAGGACTAATAATAATACAAAGAAGATGAAGAAGATGAAGAAATAGTAGTAGTAAATAAGAAAAAGAATTAAGCTTAAGAGTAAGAACAAGAAAAAAAGAGTAAGAATAAGAGTAAAAATAAGAATAAGAATGAGAATAAGAATGAGAAAAAGAAAAAATAGGAAAAAGAAAAGAATAAGAATAAGAATAAGAATAAGAATAAGAATAAGAATAAGAATAAGAATGAGAATAAGAATGAAAAAAAGAAGAAATAGGAAAAACAAAAAAAAATAAGAATAAGAATAAAAAAGAATGAGAATGAGAATAAGAATAAGAATGAGAATAAAAATAAGAATAAGAATAGGATTAAGAACAAGAATAAGATAGAGCAAAAAAAAAGAATAAGAATGAGAATGAGAAAAAGAATATGAATAGGAAAATGAATTAGAATAATAAGAAGAAAAAGAAAAAAGTATAAGAAAAAGAATAGGAAAAGGCATAAGAATAAGAATTAAATCAAGAATAAGAAACAGAATAAGAATGAGAGTAAGGATAAGGATAAGAATAAGAAAAAGGAGAAAAAGGAATAAGAACGAGAATGAGAAAAAGAATATGAATAGGAAAATGAATTAGAATAATAAGAAGAAAAAGAAAAAAGTATAAGAAAAAGAATAGGAAAAGGTATAAGAATAAGAATTAAAACAAGAATAAGAAAAAGAAAACAAAGAATAAGAATGAGAATGAGAATAAGAATAAGAATAAGAATAGAAACAAGACAAAGAAAAAAGAATAAATATAAGAATAAGTTGATGTAGAAGAAGAAATAGAAGTAGAAGTAAATACTAAGAAGAAGAAGAAGAAGAATATAGATCAGAAGAAGAATAAGAAGAGGATAAAGAAGATTAAATAGTAGTAGTAACAAATTATTATTATTACAATAATATAAAGTTAAAATACACATCCACACATCCTCTAGCATCACAGAAAGGTTTAGTTTGGGAAGGACCTCAAAGATTATCTAGTTCCAACGGATTCTCTTCCGCTCTCTTTCTCTCTCTCTCTGAGACCTAGTTCCTATTTCTTTCTATCTCTATCCTTCACACTTCTTGTTAAATAAAATCCACGTGGAATAAAATCTCTGTGTTGTTTTCATATGGTCTCATTTGCCCCTTAATTTGGGCAGAGGCATCTCTCCCTAATCCAACCATAACACACTCTCTGCCCAGCCTGTGTTTGTGCTTGGGATTGCCCTGACCCAGGTGCAGGACCTTGCACTTGCCTTTTGGAACTTCATGAAGTTGATATGGGTCCCTTCTCAAGCGTGTCCAGGTCCCTCTGGAGGATGTCCCTTCCCTCCAGCATGTTGACTGCACCAGTCAGCTCAGGGTCATTGGCAAACTTGCTGAGGGTGCCTCAGTCCCACTGTCAGTGTCACCAACAAAGATGTGTAACAGCACCAATCCCAGCACTGACCCCTGAGGATGCCTCTTGCCACTGCTCTCCCCTTGGACATTGAGCCATTGACCACAAACCTTTCTGTGTGACCATCCAGCCAATTCCTTATTTACCAAGTGGTCCATCCATCAAATCCATCTCTCCAGTTTAGAGAAAAGGATGTCGTGCTGGCAGTATCAAATGCTTTGCACAAGTCCAGGCAGATGGCATCAGTTACTCTTCCCTCATCCACCAAGACTGTTATGCCTTTGTCCTCTCAGTCCTTGACTTTTTCTTCTGCGACTTGGGTGGTGTAGCTGGAGCACTTCAAGTGAACAGAGGCACAAGAGTCACTCAGTATATCAGCCTTCTTCATATCCTAGGCAATCAGTTCTCCCATTTCCTTCCAGAGAAGTCTGACATTTTCCCTAGTCTCCCTTTTATCTCCAACATGTTCCTTCGTGATGCATTTTGTTTAGAGCCTGTTAAAGGCCAGAAGGTGGGAAACTGATATAGAGGCACTTAAACATATCAGAAAGCACAGCTCTTACATTGGGTAGTATTACCCAGCACACGATCATGCTCAGAGACCACCACACCAGTACCATTACCTCCTGAAGCCTGTTCTTCCTGGAATATTTAGCTGAACTGGAGCTTTCGGTGGCAAGCCAGTGCATGTGACAAAGATCTGGCACTATTTGACTCTTGCCACGCAGCCGTCTGACTGCACAAGCTCCTCATGAAGCAGTTATGTGCCCAAAGGAGAAGCCACCCACCACATCAACTCCTCCTGAAGTAAGAAAACCTAATGAGGCACTCACTGCCCACTCTCCTCAGGGAACAGGTAGTGTCAGTTTAGAAACTTTTTCAGAGGAAACAGCTTTTTAAAAAGAGGGTTTAACTCTCTGGAGAGTTACCATAGTATTTCTAAAGGATGTGAAAGGAAAAGAAAATGATTCCTTAGGGGTTTTTCTTCATTATCACCCCACTTGGAGAAGTGAGCACACAATGAGCAAAGGTCCACACATATTGATTTTGGAGCCGGGGAAGTGTGCAGCTAACAGCTTTTAAGTATCCCCATTTTCAGTTACTTCAACAAAATTACCCGTGAACAGTGTAACAAAGTGAAAGTTTTTGTAGGAAATTGCAGTCTAAAAATGATCATTTATGTTGCGAAATGTTTCTTTTCATTGAAAGCGGAGGGCTTTAAAACGCAGGAGTTACTGTGGGCGTTTTGCAGCGTCGTCTTCACCAGACGTTTCCCAAACCACATCCTGTCCCTCTTTCAGGACCATAATCTTGCACAGTTTTGTTGCTCGGAGACTTTAAAAACCGAGGAGCGCTTGCTCGGGGCGTCCTGACTTGGACGGCCATGACCAGCCTCTGAGGGAAGGGCCAGCAGCGGGCGGCATTGATGAGGAAACCGGGCCAAACCGAACCACTCCGGCTCCCAGCCCGGGGTGTTCCCGGGCGGGTCTGAGGCAGCAGAGCCCCGGGAACGTGGGGCCCGGGCAGAGCGCCCCGAAGCGCCGCTGTCCCGCCCCGGGGCTGGCAGGGAGCGAGGGAAGGGGCGGGCGCTTCCCGGCTCCGTTGCCTGGCAGCGGCCGCGGCTCCGCGATGGAGGCGGGCGAGCGGCGGGGGCGGCTGCGGCGGGAGGCGGCTGAGTATTACCAAGGGCACCGGGTGCCGGAGCGGATGGAGGAGGCGCTGAACACCCTGTTCCCGCTGCGCCCCGGGGATCTCTACGGGGAGCTGGTAGCGCGGGGCGGGGAAGCTGCCGGACGGGGCCGGAGAGGCCTGTCCCGGCCCCGCGTCCCGGCGAGAGGCGGCGCGGAGGGGCCGTGTGGGTGCCCGCCGTGCCCGTGCCGGCTCCCAGCCCTTGCCCTCAGGCCAGGGGGTGCAGCGAGCAGCTCGAGGTCCCAATAGTGACAATTCAGAGGTTTCCCCCCCCGGCCCGGGCAAGGATTGCGATGATTCTGTGTTTGTGGCCAGTGGCACTTGGACGCTGCTCCAAGTACATGTCCGCAGCAGCCGGGCTTCTTGTCCTTGCTGGTTGCTTGTCTCGACACAAAAAACAAAGTCATCCACAGATGGACTACTGTTTGTCCCTAACAAAACTGCTGCTCAGCAGTGATGACTCTCGGGCCAACAAGAGACTGGGTGCTGTTCACGCTGCAGCTGCTCATGAAAGGCAAATGGGCCCCACTGGAAGGGTCAAGAATCAGACCAATTTTACCTATTCCAACTTGGCAAAATATTGTTTACAGTAGTCCTAATGAAACCTCAATTAGTGGCAATACTGGAATTGCCGATACTAGAATAGTGAGCACCTCTTGAAAAAAATTATTTCTAGTATGATCTTTGATGGGAGAGTGGCTGTGGAATCGAAACATTTCATTCCATCTTATGCTGTTTCCCATCTCCAAGTGTTTTGCCATCATCAGTGGAAGGGACTGGAGCTGGTGACACCTCTCCTTGCTTTGCTTGGTCATTGGCATGTTCCTCTTCTTTGTAGCTCTAAGTGTTACACAGTTTTCCCATTTGGTAAGCTGTGGTTTGGTGACTCTCCGATACCAGATTAAATAATGAAACTAGTAAGGATGTATGTAGAAACCTCAGGTAAAAACGTAATCCTTTTTCTAAACCAACATTGGTGTTTATTGACTACAGAGATACAAATATATTGGATTATGATAGTTCATCAGGCCCATTAAAGACTGTGTTGGAAGAAGAAAGAGAACTCTGCTTACCAGAAGTCTTGGTTTCCACCTTTCTCACAGGGCTCAAAGCTTGCTGGAACATATAAATCATAGAATGATAGAATATGTTGAGTTGGAAGGGACCCATAATGGACTTGTTCAGTGTTGGATTTGATTGAAAGATATTTCATGGAATAAAAGCCTGTTTGCCTGGAAATCGACTTTTAATGGACTTCTTTCTCTTTCATTTAAGGCTAACTACTTTTCTAAATTTTCAAAAGCGCCAGTAATATGCAAATTAGTTGGAAGAAAAGTTCTTGATGGAGTTGGTCAGCCAACATTAGAAGTGGAAATATACTGTACAGTTAAAAACTACGAGAAGGTAAGAGCTGCTTCTTCTAGTTTTATTTATTTTACTAGGACAATATCTGGGAGAGGTACTATTCTTCTCACATCCCAAAGAACATTTTATTTTCCATCTTTATGGCAAGATATAAATCCCTGTGACTCAACAGCTGAGTGTTGTAACTTGGAAAAAAAAGGTGTCGTGAAAAGTTAGACAGTGGCAGCAACTATGAAAACTTTGTGAATTAGACAATATTTTATGAGTAGGATCTGATAGTCTATCTTTGTATATTAATTTTTTTTTCTGTCTTAGCAATCGTGTAGGTTTTCCTTTCACCCCATATTAACCTTATACGTTCACGCCATTTCACCTTTTTCTTTAATTTTCAGATCCTTATAATTCTCTTTGTGTGACACTCTTTCAGAAAAATACAGCACAGGTGAAAAACAGTATAGGTGAAGGCATATCTTTTACACTGAGCTTATAGGTTGCTGTGGGTGAGAGTAAAGTCAAACATAGCCATTTAGCACCTGCAATGCAGAATTGATGGTTCATCTCTTCCCCAACCTGAAACATTCAAGTTACATCTTTGCAGCTCTAGCTATTGTGGAGTAATTATTTCTACTTTCCTTCAGTTAAACTCTGGTTCCCTTAATTCTTGAATTACATGTAACCTCATAGATATTCACGGGATGTAAAGTTAATACTGTTAGTGCAGGCAGCTGTGGGAAATTTGTAAATGATGTCTTCCTTAAGTGAATTTTCTTAATATCATTTATTCCTCATCAGTACGGAAAGATAGGTTTGAATTATCTAAGTAAGACAAAAGTAACTGATCATGAGGGATGGCATTAAGCATGAATGCTGATGAATCATGGTGCAACAGGCTACCAACAGCTGCAAAAAAAAGGTGTCCTAATGACTGTATGGTCCTTAAAATAACTCCATTCTATTCTGACAGCACAATATATGTATACGGCAGATCTGCCAGAGGGTTTTTGCCTCTTTATGTAGTCATAATTTAGGTCAAAAAACTTGAATAATGCAATTACCAAAGTATAAGGGGCTAAAAAGAAGGTGCTGGATGAGAAAAGACAAGTGGAGCAAATAGATTTGGAGATAGGTACTTATAGAGTTGGCAGAGACATACTTCTTAGTCTTTCAAATGACATTTCCAAGTTAGAAATTAAATAGTGTTTTAAACCTTTTCACATTGTTTTGTTATTTGGTTTTTTTTTTTTTTTCCCAGAGGATTTGTTCCACTATAATGGCTTCTCATTCTCAAATACCTGGAAATGCTTTACCTGAAACAATTGAAGCTGATGAGAAAGAAAGAAAGGACTCTGTTCATACTGCTGTGGAATGGGTCAATGAATCACTGAACACAATGTTAAGAGACTTGGAGTCTACTGACCAGTGTCAAGCTGATAAGATTCTTGGGTAGGTCCTGCATATTACGAAAATTTTTACATTTGAAATATTTACCATTAATTTACATTGTTAATGAAAGACATATAGAACATTCAATGTTTTTTACTATTTTTAAAACTATTCTTAGGAGGTAATGTCTGTCTCAGATCCATTGCACTACATTATTGCCCGCTTTTCATAATTATGATATAAAAATCATGCTGTTTTGGGCTGTCACACTGAACATAGACTGTAGCAAACAGACCTGATTGCCTTCCACATGGACTAGATTTGGGAAAACTTTGATAAAGGGAATAAGGACTCAGTTGGAAAGTGAGTCTAAATAAGATTTCAATGCATTGCTTACACTACTTTATGTATCTTACGTACTCAGTTTGCCTGATTTGGCTTTCTGTGACTCATGAGTGAAGATTTCACTTCATGCATGTAATTGAAATTCAGCCACCTCTGAGTTTGCAGCCACACTATAACCAGTGTACAACTCACCTGCTGGCTTAGCAACCTAGGCCAGGCTGGTGGATGGCATGAAGTTATGACAGGATCTGTTACTACCCATGCAAAGGAAATAAATCCTTCATGCTCAGGTTGTCTGCTCAGAGCTGACTTTAAAACCAGAGTGATTTACAAAGCATGTGCTAAGCTCTGGGATACTTGCTTGTGGTCCTTTTTGTTTAATCAATGCTACAGCTGACTACCAAAAAATAATGATATGATAAATTTATGGACTTCTCCAGCTTCACACAGTGAATCTATGGCAGAAGCTCAAATACATGCACTTAATCTACCTCCTAGCATGTTCTTTAGCCTGTGTCACGTGTGTCTGCTTATCACATGTCTAACAATATTTCAACCCAGTAACTTTTATGCCTCTTCCCTCAGTGAATACTTTGCAAACAAAGTAGAAGAAAGAAAGGAAATTCAAAAGCGAGAAGAAGAAGCAGCAAAAGTCACTCCTGCCCCTGCTTCATGCCCTCCAACCCCAATACCTAAGCAAAAAAAAGGAGGAAAACCAGGTTTTACGTCATTTAATTTTAATATTTTCTGCAATACAGATACTGATAAAGGTCCTAAAACACACCCTGTCTCATGTTCAGAGGGTTTGGTTACTCTCTCCTGACCTTTTTGATCACAGCAGTTTTGGCAGCAGAATGAGGGAGGGGAAAATACAGTTTCCTCATCATTCACATGTATTGGTTGAACAGAGTTTCTGCCTTTGTTTTACAGTTGGTTTAGACAGGAGGTTATTATTCTTCAGAGTGAGGAATAAGAATGGAGGAGGATGCAAATGAAGAATAAAAATGAAAATGATAAGGAAAGAAAAGGAAATCACAGAACTGAGCAGGAAAATGGAAATAGAATTAAGATGGAAGTTGAAAACAATTGATAGAGGGAGTAAGGAAAGTTTCCTTCTAACACTGAGAAAAAGAGGAAATACAGAGAAAAGCAAAAGAGAAAGAAAGAAGGGGATGAGATGGGAATGAAGGGTACTATAGAGTAAAAGGAAGTAAGCCAACATTCTACTAGAGGAAAAAGGAAAAAATAGTGTGAGACTAGAAAAACAAGGTAAGAATACATGGCCAAAACCAAACAACCCAAAGGGAAAAAAAACCATATGTTATCTCCATCTATACATTAAACTTAGAGAAAAAAAGGGTTGTTGTCATTTGTTGGAAGGGCAGAAAATTTTGGCAAATGATTATTATCAGTTTAGTTGCAACTATCATACACTGTCAGTAAAAAACCTCCCACTTCATATGTTGGATGCATGCACAGTAAATTCACCTCTGACCTGAAATTTAACTTCGGCAGTTGTCAGGTCCATCCAGATATCATCATGGTGTATATGATACTTCAGCCAAGCTTCTGCTGATACATCTATTACATGTTTTCACTAATTGTGACATTGACTGTAATATTTTTGTTAGACTCAGTGCCTGACTGTTTGGAGCCAATATAAAACAGTCCCCAATGCAGTGGTTTTTGGGAATCAGACCACTTATTTCAGCTTCACTATGTGCTCCCTCTAAGAGTTAGTGGGAACTGCTTGGTTTAAAGCATTTTGGAAAAAGTTGTTTTATCTGAAAGGGAAAGAAATTCTTATGAAAATTTAATGTGTAATATTTAAAAGATCTGTTTTCTCTTTGGGAATTCCAATTGTAATAGGCCTGAATTTTTTTCACAGTCATTATTAGAAGAAACCAAGAATTTGTACTCCCAATCAGGTTATAATGTAATCTTCCATTTTTTAATGAAAAATCCCAGCATGTAAGGAGCACAATAAAGAAGACTGAAAACATGCTTTTGAAAGGAACCTGAAAAATGATATAATGTTATTTGATTCAAACACAGATAAATAAAAATACGTATTTCAGTGGCTGAAAGATCTCCAAAACAAACAAACTTGAAACACATTTGAAATAGAGTGAGGACAGATACCGTGCTTACTTGTAAGGTCATTCCATACAAAACAGGTGACAAAAGGAAGTTTTTAAAAAATGAATTACTGGTTTTTAATGCATTGAGTACACACTGAAGTGACAATATCGTATTTACTCACATGACTGTGATCCACAAGCATATGTTTAGAACCAAGAAAATATTTAGCTACTACTCTCTCTCTTGTAGTAAAGAAAGTGTTAGTGGAAGAGAATCCCATCCCACCTGCAGAACCTGCTGAACCAGTGCTGTGTGGCAGCTTGGCCATTGGGGGAACATCACTTGCCATAGCAAAGGCTGGGGCCACCATTAGCCGTGTCCCATTGTACTTATATATTGCACTGCTGAAGCACAATCAGGTACATGTGGCTTTTGTAATTTTGTTTATTTTATCCCAGTTATCATAATTATTGTAGCCAGATGTGACAGTGTTATTAAATTTGCCTCATAGAATACACCCTTCACACCATTGCCTGTAGCAGTTTTGAACCCTGTACCATAACTAAAATATATTAGAAATTATTCTGAGTTTTACATTTTTATTTTCACCTTTCACTCCCAATTCCAGGAGTCACCTAAAGAAATGACTCTACCACTCCCAATGGTTACTCTGTTGAACTGTGAAAAAAATTTACCTACAAAACTGAAATTAGTGAAAGAAGTTATGCTTATACCACCAGCTGAGTTATCACTCAAACAGGTACTGTTTCCTTTCTTTTTATAAATGTATGCTATAGACATTATACTAACTACATATGTACATAAATATATGGGTCTTTTCAATATAGTCCTTACAAACAGTATTTTTCATTTTTTTGTTATCTTGCAAGGCCAAAGTTTTAACAGATGTTAGTTAGTGCAGAATTCTAACACTAATAACATTAAATTAGGTAAAAAGATGATTTAAAAGAAGAACCATGAAGATTTAAGATGTATGTTTATGTAGAGGAAAAAATCAGTGCATTAAAGAAGATGTCAAGGGATTGCGTTACACAATAATGGATTTTGCACTAGTAGATTATAAATACTATCAGTTGTTTGATGTAGCATACAAAACAACAAAACCCATAACAAATTCACAGGAAAGCATAAAATATTTGGGAATAAGTTGCTCTAAAGTGAAACTGTGACACTATAAGGGAATACAAAGAGCAAGAAGGATGTGTGAGACAGATGGGATCAGCCCTCTCTCTTTTTGTTTAGCCATGTGTTGCATTAAAGAATGTATCTGCACAAGATGCCTTCATTAGGGCTGTGATTTCTACTTTGTGTGCTGGTGACCTGAACAAATAGCCGAGCTCGATTCTCTTTCTTTTTGCTTTTCCGTTAACTTTTCTGGATTGTCCCCCAGAGCTGTTAATAAGGTCACTAATTCTGCCCCGTTCAAAGCCAGGATGCCTCCCAGCGCCCATGGGAGAGGAGGAAGGCGTTTGCTGCAGTGCAGAACACGAAGCTGTTTGTCCTGTGGTGTTGCCAGCTGTGACTGACTTCTGCCCCCTTCAGTATTCCTTTACTGGCACAGTTTGAGAAAATCTGAAATGTCCTTTACAAAGTTAGTACTCAATATTACCAGCTCAGCTGAAAAGGAAAAAGCGCCTTGCATTAAAAGAAATGAATTTATTTAATTGGAGTGTTCCCCAATGTTTAAAATCAAGACAGTGATATTTTTTTTTCCTGCTTCCTGGTAATGCACTCAGTCTTGTCAGAGCTTAGAAGTCTTAGGCAGAGTCACAATTGGGAACAGGGATTATCACCTTCCCACTTCCCAGATATAAATGCAGACCCAGATAGTTTTCACTTGTTAGTTTTGTGAAGGGCTACTTTTGGGGAAGAGACTGCTTTCCTTGACATCCCATAATAAAATATTCCTTCTCATTCCACTGCTACTAACCATTTATCATTGGAAGCTTGACTGCATTTTGTGGGTGGAGAGATTGTGTTAAAGAGTCTGTAATGGTTTGGGCTTTTTTTAAGACTTTATATTAAAACTTGCATTTAGAATAAGTGTTGTCTCCTTATTTAAGTTGCTAATATGAATTAATATAACTTCCTTTTGAAGATTACTGTTGTTTAATTTCAGGGCATAGAAAGAATTCAGGATATTCAAAAAGAAATGACAAGACTGTTGGAGTCTTCAGGCAAAACGGTACAATAAAAATGTGTTCTAACAGTCAGATGTACATAATTTAATCTTTTTACTACCATTGTCCTTTTAAACATACACATGGAACACTTAGCCTGTTACAGGCTCATGACACGGAAAAGAAGACAGTTTTTTCTGACAGATGAATAAAGCATTGGCCATTTGGTGATACTAAATTAGAAAATTTAGAACAAAATATTGTTCTAAGCATAAGGCTTTCTGTTTACCTGAAGAAATATACTGGGAGTGAATAGTATCAGAGGGAATATATAATATATATTCTGATCTTGCTACACCTCTCACATGCAACATGTTTTATTTAAGGTACTACTATTACTGTAGTAGTAAATCAGTCTTGGTGTGTGCATGGGCTTTTTGGAAAGCAAGGTAGTTGGGTTTCTCCAAGTACAGAGTCTAGATTCTCATTTCTGAGATCCCCTGTATTTTTGATGGGCTTGGTGAGAATGTCTTGAAAACCAAATGATGGTTGGACAGATGTCCACATAGAAATAAACATTTTAAATGAGTAATCACCACAAAATAAAACTATTAAACTATTAAATAAAGCTATTTCCTAACTTACATATTTACAATCTCTTTTGACCAAAATTCTATCAATCTTTTTTTCTTTTCTTTTCTTTCTGAGGTGTCTCTGTTATCTTTTTATTTTTCCATGGAATTGATTTCTTTCTTCTTTCACTCCAACAGCCTGGTCCACAAGCAGACAGTAAGAAAGGAAAAGCACAAAGTTCAGGGAAGAAAGCTCTGGTAAGAATAGAGATTGTAACTCTAAGCTTTCAACAAGGTATTAACACCAGCAGGGAACCAAAATGTTCTTAAGAAAGGAAGAATTAATCTACATCACCACTTTGGAAAGGTCAAGGCAAGACTTAAATATTCCAAATGCTCATATTTTACATAATAATTTAGATTCTTCTGACTATACTATCCCTTCCTGGGGGACAGTAGAGGAAATAGGGGAAAATTTCTGGGATCTGGTAATTTTTCTCATACAGAAATCCTGATAATTTATCCAAATGAGCATTTTGCAGGCCTGTAGCACCAGCAGAGAACGTGCCCTTTTGATCATGTAGGCCATAAAACTATTACCTGTAAGACTTGCAGACTGTGCTGTTCCCTAACCCTGGGAGCATAACTCCCCTCTTTATCCTGCTGCATTCAGTTCCCAGGTCCAGTCTGAGGTTATAGATAATGGGAGATACAAAACCAGCAGCTAAAGGGCAGCACTTGCAATATTGCACAGGACTGTATTTTATATGACTCAAATGATCTTCTTTATCCCTTCAAAACCGGTAGTTTGTTGATGAGTTTTCCAAATAGTGGCATGGAAATGCCATGCAGGTTTTGCTCCTCATTCTGAGGTGATTTAAATATTATCAGGTGAGAATCGTTACTGTTGTGAATTATGACAAAGAAAGGATGAGCAAAAGCTTTCCTATTTTATTATTGCTTAAACAATAAAAAATTCATCATCATTAAGATGCTGGCCAATGTTTTCCTGGTGGGTAGTTTCCATATTAGTACCACAATATGTACTGCAATCATAAGGTAGAATATTTCTGTAAGATATACACAAGGAAACAGTGCATTAGATTCTCTGAAAAAAAAATCCATTTATTTCAGTGCGAGAAAACTAAATGAGACAGTAGTGAAACTGAATTTAAAACTGATAAAAGCACCGTGTGAGTTTGAACTTTTTTGTGAGGGAAAAAAAGGAGAAATGACAAAGTAGGCAGTGAAGAAGAAGAACTTATTTAGGTTATGGAAGTAAAAACCAGACAGAGAAAAAAATTTTTATACAGATAAACAATGCTCTTAATAGAATGTAACAAGGCACAACATATGGGCGTCTTGAAAATCACATGAAACTGCAGATTTAACCTCTATCTGAAGTGCAGGAAGACTTCAGCATTTTTTGCTGTCTATTGCTGCATCTTTATAACCCAAAATTCCCAGACCCTACAGTTAAAAATCAGCATTTGGAAAACCTACAAAAAATTGACAGCAGAAGGACATGTGAAATATTTGCTCAGTGTAGCTCTGCTTGAGGCTTGTGTCCAGGAATACTGTCCCTGAGGCAGACAACTGCATGCAGCTGGAGGTATTTCCCCTCTATGAAATTTGTTCTAGAAGTCTTGGAACACTCCAGAAAGTCAATATCAATGTTGTAGTCGAGGATAAATGAGTAAAAGCTATTTAAAAAAGCAGAACATGTTTTTGTGTCAAAGGATTGGTCCACAGCACCAGAGCATTCATGACACCTCAGTGGTTGTTGAGTGCCTTTAAAATCATTTTGTAAACCAGTACTGACCACACAAGACTGAGATCTACATGGCCAGACATATTTCCAAGGACTATTGGCTATCTACTCATTAGCACTTCATAATCCCTCTTTGCTAGAGAATTGTCCTTAAAGCTGCCAAGGAGATTTCTGAGAACAAATTTATAATTTGATAACTAAATGCAGACTGATACGACAATGAAAAAAGAATATAAATACGTATAATATATATGTGTGTAAATAAAGTGATTATTTTTGCTTTGCTTTCAGCCACCACCCTTAAAAAGAATATCACACTTAGGCTGCCTGACAACAGGATATGATAATCTAGAACAACTGCTACTCCTAATGCAAACAGCTTGCAAAAATGTAGGTCTGGAGCTAGGAACAGACGTGTACTTAGCAATAAATTGTGCTGCTCATGAATTAATGGATTATGTAAGTTATTTTTCAGTATCAATTTTCTTGGGTTTTAAAATAAATGTAGCTCTTGTTAACATTATTTATTATATTGTTGCAAACTCACCTCCTAGCGCCTAACTCTATTTTTTTTTAAAGTACTAATCAAACAAACAGGAAGAATTATCTCTGCATTTATAAATTCTTGTTGAACCTGCTTTTTTTTCCATTACATTAAGCTGCATCTCTTGTTTTGCTCTAACTATCCTAACATTTCCATGTACTTTTACTATGGTATGTTTATACACACGTTAGTGCCCATCTCACTGTGCATCAACATTAACTTTTTAATTTTAATTTTTTAATGTTTTTATATGACAAAATCTATTTATGTCCCAATGAAATCTTGTAGTTCTTGCCCCTTATTCCAAGAGCAATCAGGTTTTTCTCTAAGCAGGGAAAGAAACTTCCATTTCCATTTAGTACCTCATGAGCTTTTGTGTGTTTAGGTGTTCTATAGTGCCAAAGCTTCCATTACCAGTACCTTTTGTGAAAGCAGTTGCTCTCCTGGCTGTGATATCTGTATCCTTATCCCAGAGTGTGCAAAATCTTAACCATTGAATTTTCAGTAATTCTGTAAATTTCTCATATTGAACTGTTAAAGTCACTGAGGCAGTGGATATCCTGGCACAGTTTCACAATATGTTCTTAAAATTGCTCCCAGGCTGCAGTTTGTGATTCCCAGAATGACGATAGTGGTTTTAAACTAGTATTTTTTTTTTTTTTGGAAAGGGGAAAGAGGCAGGGAAAGGCAGTATCTTGGTTTTGAGCACTGAGGGTGGTGCACTCCTTTCCTCAGTGATATTTTCTTTATGAAAATGAGGAAAAGAAATCCCCCCCTTTTTTAAGAGAAAAATGAGATTTTTTTCACGTGAGATTCAATAAAAATCTCAAATATTGCTAACCTTATGCTATAATTGTGTCAAACTGGTGGTGATGCCTAGAAAATGCTGAAATAGATCTCTTTTCCTTTGGCAGTGGCATTGTTCAGACACTTTGGCATGAGCCCACTGGAACCCACAGTGTCATTTTAGGCAGAGTTTTCTGTAACAATGTGCTGACAACTCAGACACGGAGTAAAGCAGATGAGTGAATGAATGCCTTCTCATTGAAGCACACACAGCCCACTGCCTTAACAGAGATGTGTACACCCTGCTTTTCAGGGTCTTACTTTCCTATCTTTTATGCTTTTTACTTTACTTTCTAGGATAAAGGAAAATACGAAATACTCACTGGAACGTTCAGAAGTCCTGATGAAATGGTTGCCATGTATGTGGAAATGATTAATAATTTTCCTTTTATTATTGCATTAATAGATCCCTTAAGAAAAGAGGTAAGATACCACAGTGCATTCCTTTAAAAACTGATGGCCCTGTTCAGTGGCATATCACTGAGCTTTTCTCATTTTTACAAAACATGTAAAATACAAAGCTTCTGTTTTTCAAGTCTTTAAGCACAAAAATATCACTAGAAAATGCATCTAATAATTTATTTGAATATGTTTTATTGTCAATACCCGAATTTTCTATATTTTGGACATAATTTCTGATGTAAAATAATCCTGGCATGAACAGAATACAGGCACTATGCATACTTTAAAGAATTAAAATAAATTGCTCTTTTATTTGATTCTACTTGCTAAACCACTGTTATTTTTATTACATTTTCCTCCTTATGTGCACAATTCAAAGGTAAAACTGTAAAATTCAAGTGTACTACGAAAACTCGTGTGTAATGCAATATTATATTATATTATATTATATTATATTATATTATATTATGCTGCAGACGAAAATATTTGAACATTGTTGTATATTCAGCCAAAAAAATCACCAAAAAATATTATTGTTGCAATTCTTTGTGATGGATATTTATAACCAAAATCCTGTCACTTGGCAACATAGCTGGGCAGAATGTTTGAAGTGGGAGTAAGACACCCTGTATTTACCTCCGTTATCAAAGTTAGAGGGGTTAATTAGTGTGGCCAATCAACTACAACAATAAAGCACAATACTGTTAAGCATGTTACCAAACTATAGATGGATAAAAGAGATTGCATAACCTTAAATATTCACATTTATGCATAAGGTTAAATTTCCATGTATTACAAAAAAAGAATAAAAACTTAATTGCTGCAGAACCTACAGTTGTAGGCCAAGATTCTGCAGTTGCACAACTTAATAAAAATTTGCTCTCGGTGTCAAATTGCACTTTATCTTCTTAAAAATAAATACAGGGAGTTCATTTTCATGAACAAAACACAAAGACTGTGATTGAAGGGAGAAGCAAAGTGATGTTGGCTTTGTGAATCTGCCCAGTGCCTGAATCAGTAATTCTAAAACTGATGAACTGCAAAACCCATCTGATTTTGTCCTTAACTGGAACTTTAAAAGTTCATTTTCTGAATAACTGTGTTTAGTATTACCTCAGTCTAGTTAGCCTTGCCTCCCTGTGCTGTTTCAGTCTGACTCTCTGAATTACCACTTTCCAAAACACCAGGTTATTCCCCGCTCCTGCCAGCGCTGCAAACTTCTTTGGGAATTCTTATGAAGGAAAATATTTGCAAGATGAGAATCAGCAGGAAAATTACAGCAGATAGGGAAGTGCAGTTGGGAACAGAGTACAGAGTTAAGGGAAATGCCTCTCCTCCTCTTTCTCCTCCTCCTGCTCCTCCCAAATCTCCAGGGTTTACCCATGCCACATCTTCGCCTCAGATAATTAGATCCTTGAGGATTAGTTCTGGTACCAATTCCATAATTCATTGCCAGGCACCAGACCACTTTGGTGATTAAATTTAAACATTTGTTCAGGTGTCAAAAACTTCGTTTTCTTTTACACACAGGCTTGAAATCCATACAGGAATGGCCCCTGATGCTGATTTCAAGTAGACAGGTATAAAAATCTGTCTGATACATAGACCAAGAATAACCACTGGCAGAATTATGAAGTAGAAATGTTTTTGATGTGAGAACTTTTCATTCTGTGGACACAAAGCAAGCAAATTAATTAGTACATTTCTTCTTTTGAATTCTTTACATATCCTTGTCCTTTATTTAGCCGTGTACTTTGTGGACAATGCATTAAAATAAAGAAACAAAGACCCTGAAAAATGGAGCTTTGCTAGAAAAGAGAGCGTTGTATTCTGCTGTTCCCTGTGGGTCCTGTCATTGAGTCTATATCTCCTGTTCATTATTTTATGTTCAAACAACTATGACACTTAAAATATGAACACAAAAATGAGTCCTTTGAATAAAACGAAAAAAATATTATTTTAAATTCTATCAAAACGAAGTAAATTTCAGGAAGGAAATCAAAATAGCAAATCCCTACAATTAATTTAATTTGAAATATTTTTAACTATATTTTGAGCAAACAGTGTTGATTAATTTCAGATTGAAATTTGTGTTTTCTAGCAAAATCTTAAAATCCTAGGAAAATCCAAGTGGCATGTTTTTCTTAGGCAGACAAAATTAAAATACAGTATAAAATGTGACTTGTCTATATGAAGAGCATATTTATAATTAAACCCAAATTATTATTTAATTTTTTATTTTACCTCCTCAGTTCGGGTTTTCATTCAGTTTAGTTTTTTAAACTCCAGTTGTTTGCTCGATTTGTTTGTGCAGGACAGAGAACAGTGGAGTAGCATCTGTTGTGCCCTTGGTTCCAAATGCTACCTGATTGCTGAAGATGCTGCCACACATATTTCCAAACTCAAAACTGACCGAAACATGAACATAGCAAGGTGCAGTGGTGTTGTCCTGAAATACATTAACCAAACCAAGGTGTCAGACCTCGTAGAACTTACTGGAATTCTCGATGGTGAGTAGAGGGGTGAGAGGCTGAAACCAAACCCTACAAGCCACACCCATACATATTACATGTTTTTATTTAATTATTGACACTTCTAATTTAGAAAGCACTATTCAGGAGAAACTGAAATTCAAATTTTGTGTCACAAATCCCTGTAAAGGAGCTTAAAACAGCATTCAAAGCTTCAGCTGTAGTCAATTAATACGCTGAATGTTTTGAACGTGGGTGCCCTTTGACACGGCAGCTAAGTGTCATGCTGCATAACAAGTTAGATATCAGAATTAAAATAAAAGAGATGTGATCAATTCATCTGAATTTTGATTAATTTGAGCATTAATAATTTAAAAATTCAAACAAGTACAAACTGTTTAAAATTGTATTTACATAGATTATTGACTACATATTATTGAGCCTTTGTGGTAACAGTACTAAGAACCTGGGCAGCTTCGTATGCAAGGTTTCTCTTTGTATCACATTTTGTTTATTCATTTTTATACCCAAGGAATAGATGGACAAATTTAATATAGCTTAGTGTTTTTCTTGTTCCTTAAGAACACCAAGAATCACTGTATCAAAGTGAGTAAATAGCAACTAGAAGATTTCATTCAGTCAGGATGGTAAATTCTTTTTCAAAGAGAAGAAAAATCATTACTGTAGTGAGGAGCACATTTAAAATAAATAGCACAGCCTGATCATACAGATCAGTGAGAGACAGAGACTAGGACAGGATGTTAGATGTTCCCTTATCCATCTGAAAATAAAACAAAATCTTAACGTAGCAAACTAATATAATTTACATTTTTATAAGGTGGGTTTTACTCCTGTTTGTATTTAAGCTTGGATAGCCCAAGGGTAAAAAAAAGAATAAGAAGTCCAAACAATTTCTGTGTCAAATATATAAAATATACTCTAATGAAGGTTTTCCCTCCCATTATATATAGGTCAAAGACATATTACCATATTAGGAAGTCCAGATGGAGAATCTTTAGATGAGAGCCTCGTGGATCTGGTAAGTATTGAAAGCTGTTCAACTGCAGAATTGCAAAATACTGCTTTTAACATGTACTATTTTTGAAGGAGAAAGCCTTTTTGTGCTTGAGAAAGAAACAACATTTTACAAAATGGGCTTTTTCTAGAGGGTTGGTTTTTTTCCCCACAGAGAGTGGTTTTTCTTTCGAGTTTAAAGAGAACACACAGGAAATTTGCCAAAGCAGGGAGTATATTCAAAAGTGTTATGATCCATTTGCTTGCATTAGTTTACAAAAAAATGCGAGTTACTTAAAACATTCCTGCGTAGTAACAATATTTTAAGCAAAAATTCTTAACACTACTGTATTTAATCTTTTGCAAACAAAATTTCATTTCATATGCCAGCAAAAATTACTGTTTGTATCCGGCAAATCTTTCACTGAGAGGTTTTATTTCCCCCGTTTCTCTCTGTTGGAGAGATGAGGGTGTTGAATTAGACGCAGGATACCGTGTTGAATTACTGGGAATGACTTCACTTGCCCGAGTGTGGAGTTTTACCACGGGCCCTCTCTCGTTGCAGGCTGCTGGCCTGGGTGCCAGGTTTCTCAAGTTGGGAGGTCTCTCCCGCGGAGAAAGGGTGGCCAAATACAACCGGCTGCTGGCTATAGAGGAGGAACTGGCCGCCAATGGAACGCTGCGTACGAGCTTCTTTCTTACTTTGTTTTCAGCCTGCCATGAATACGGGCACAAAGATTGGAGGGAGAATGATTGAAACTGCACCCCAGGAGGGAAGCGAAATCAAAAGGCTGTAAATAAGGGCTGACAAAAAAAACCTAGGATAGCACTTGCCACAATGTATATTGTTGTCCTAATGGATTATCTGTTTACTGAATGTTAAAATAGCCCCCTTCTTGAGGAGTAGCCTACATTAAGCTTTTTTTTCCAGAATTAATTGGTTAGAGTCTTGAAGCCCACGGTGCAAAAGGAACGGAACAAAAAAACCCATGCATATAACGTGTCGAAAAGCTGCCAAAATGGAATTTTAGGCCAAATACCCCACCTCCCTCGAGGCCCTAAACATATATTGCTAACAAAACTTCATTTCACAACCCTCTTTTGTATGTTACATTTCCAGCAAAATGTGTTCGGAAAGCTACAATTGCGTGGGTAAGCCTTAAATAAAACCCAAGAAAACTCCAAGCTGACGATGCACATTCAGCCTTAGCCACTTGTATGCATCTGCCTGCCTGTTTCAGGATCTGCATCTTCTTTTTACACTGTACCAAGGCACTGTTAAATGCTTAACAGTTCATTAGAGCCACTTCTCACTTGCTCAGGTATCAATCAAGCCAGAATAAAGACATGCAGTCTGAAGGGGAGGCAGAGAGACGAGGAGAGGAAGAAAGGAAGGAAAGGGCTTGCAGGAATTGTATTATGCCCAAGAAAAGGAAACACGAAGCAGAATTAAGTCATTTTACCCTCTTGTTTGTAATAATTTTCAATGTTCTACACATAGGGTAGCAGCACTTGACATGCACACTATAGAACAAAGTTTTTAGTTGAAATTTCTTTTTATTGAAAATATTTTGAGCTTTTTGACATCTCCCCCTTGCTCATAAATAATCATTGTAAAAAACAGAAACACAGACAGAAATTCTTTTTTTTTTGCTAAGAGTTTCACAGAATGCACTTTTCAAAAATAAGACAGATAATTATAGAACTATGAATTTTAACTGCCTCAGCAGTATTAATATATTCCCTCCTCAAATAGTATAGTCTAAACAAAGGCTCTCGAGTCTGACAAATATTTAGACCTATATCTGATGAAATGAAACAGCAACAATCCCCGACACCGTTAATCATTTGGCAGAAATAAGATCCAGTACCTAAATCAACAGCAGGGAAATAGTGAGAGCGGGTCTGAGCTGCATACCAAGCTCTTCATTTGGCTGGGCTGGAGCGGGGAATACACAGGAGAGCCCGTGCCGAGGGCACTCTAAGTGGCTCATGGCTGGGAGGTGACACTGGCCCATCAGGAGCGTGTGAGGGGCCTGCACGCGGCTAGTTCAGAGCAGCCCGGGGGCGATGAGCCAGCAGCTCACCTGCCGGGTGTGTGAGCTGCTCCAGCCGGGGCAGAGCAGCCTCCCCTCCGCCTCGCCGTGACACAGCGCTGAGGCACTCAGGGTGGGCTGGGCACCGCGTGTGGGGCAAAGCAGGGAGCTGGTGCTGAGGGCAGGGATGGAGAAAGAGGCACAGGGCTGGGGAAAACCAGTGAGAACTGTTAGTGGCAGTAACTGTGATCTGTTACGGGAGCAACACCGGGACAGGGGCTGTCATGTGGTTGCTCGAGGCTGGGGTAGGGACAAGGCAGACTCAGCTAATGGGAACTCTGGCAAGAGCACCAGTGAAGAGAGGAAAAAAAGTAAGGCAGCAAGGTGAGATGATCAGTCAAGAAAGGAATGCAATAAATATCCCAGCTCAGGCTGATGTGCACCAGGTCCTGATCCTGTAATCAAAGGGCTCCTTTCTTTCTAAGGACCAGACTTTTAAAGGTGTTTAAACTCTTGTAAGCATCATGTGACATTTTCAAAACATCTGTGTGCAGCAGAGAACATTACAACAAATCCGATTACAGCAAACATTTTTCTCTTCTGTTTCAGGTGAAGCAAAACTTGAATTTATTGCTTTTGCTGGAGAATCACAGCCAGAAGAACAACTTCCTGATGTGCTTCCTGCCCCAGAGCAGGATTAGTTGCCTCCACAGCTCTCAGCCAGCCCTGCAGGTTCACAGCTCAGCTCCCAGAGAACAGCAGCTCACATTAACTTTGGGATAAATTTCTAAGAAAAAACATTTTACTAAGAAACTCATATATTAACTACTCCTAAATCCATTCATTTTCATTCTAGTATGAAACTCACAAATTTTCCTTAATGCACTTCTTTTCAAGTATTTCAGCCAAATATCTCTAAGAGATTTCAAATACTGGCTTCTCTTTTCCCAGGGACCATTGCCTTCAGCTGAAACGAAATTAACTGAGCAGCGACTGTAGTCTGAAAATACCACAAAATTCTGTGCTGCATTTACAAATTGACAAAACAAATACCGCTGTGTTAAGTCCAAAACTAAATGTTTGTTTTGAGAAAATCAGAATCTCCCTTGATACAAAGAGCAAGCTGTTGACAAACAGTAAAAAAAAAAACAAACAGAACACCACATTTTACAAAAAAACAAAGGCCTTGACTGTTTTGCTGCTCCATCCCCCCACACCCCCTCAATGCTGCTCTGAGATCCAGCCTGCAAAGGAGATTTTGCTCCAGTTGTAGCCCTCAAGACAAGTGCATCAGTGCAAACCCCAAACGTTGGGCACACAGCTGTGACTGGCATCAGTAGGAAGCCTACTCCAGTCGGAAGCAGAGTAACAAGTCAATTCCACAAGATCTGGGAAACTTGTCAGGAGTCTTTTTAATAAGCAACAATGAAAAGTTAAAGAAATAATTTATGTTCTAGGTAACAAAAAAGTTTAAGTAAAAGAAATGCTTCTTGAAAAACTTCTGGGTTTTGTATAATTTGAAAATTTGAACATATAATACAGCAGCAATAATTTGAGGAAAAAATACATATATGAAATTCTGCATTTTAAATTCAGTGTAACAGACAAATAAGTGAAAAATTAACAACCAGAACCAACTGCCCCCAAGAAATGAAAATATCAATGAGAGACAAATTTCCGCAAGTTTATGAACTGTATGTAATTCAGTAATTAGATCAAGTCCAAGATTTTCGTAGCAAACATGCAAAAACCACCAAAATAGATGTGAAACCACCACACTCATTACTATCATTTTATTTTTAGGAAAAGCACCAGACAGTTGCATGCAGAGCCAAACCAACAAACTCAGAACATTCATCCTTCAATACTATCACTGTTTCAAATAATTAAATAAAAGAGAATCCAAGTGCATTCAAGTACGTGCCCACCCAATTTCAGTTACACCAATCTTTAGGTAAATCCCTGATTCCATTTGTTCATTATAAAAGAATGAGCTACTGTGTTGAATTTAAAGAGACTACAATGGAATGTGAATTGGCAGTAGAGCAAATCAATGATGTTCCTATATCACCATCGTCATAGGAAATAAGGGCTGAGGGAAACAGGGATTTGTGTTATCAAATACAGACACCTGAAGTGTCACCTAATAAAGAAATTAATGCCACCAGTGTGTGCCAGGTTCAAAGCAAGGGCTCATTTGTTAGCACTGGGAGTTCTCAGAACACTGATTCCCAATAACTTGCAGTCCTAGAATGAATCCCAAATGCAGCCCATGCCCACTGGAGCCTAAGGCAAGTTATTTTTGTGCAGCAGTAGAAACAGACTCCAGCCGCAGCAGTTCCAAAAGCTGCTGTGTAACATTGAAACAAAACCCAGGAGCAAGTCCTCCTTTGGAAAGCTTTTAACCCAAATGAGAGCACAGTCCCAGCCCACAAACCCCTGACTCTGGCTATCAGTGCCAAAAATCTTGGTACCACAATGAGATGCTGCACTGCCTCTGCTTTTCAGTCTCTGTCCCCTGGCAATCTGAGACAGAAGGGTTGTGCTTGTGCTTTTCATTTCCTCCCTGTATGGGAACAGCAGTCAGGGGACCAACAAGATCTTGATTAAAGCAGATATCAAAATATTTTTGGAGCAATGTGTCTAAACACATTTTTATTAATAATTAGTATCACCCCCCACGCTGAAGCTGATGAGGGTATAATCACTTACAGGGTCTAACCCAAACCTGTCCAGCTCAAGAGGGATGCAAGGGGCTTCTGGCAAGCTTTGGAACAGACTTTTAACAAGGCATCTTCTCAATAAAAGAAGAGTTTAAAAAGCCTTTTCAAATCCATTTTTAAAGGTAACTGACACTATCTAAGAAATTAATAACCATACCTGCAAAATTAAATGGGAAAGGGATTTTGAGTGACACACAGTTATTTAACACTTCAGTGCATGTAACAAAAACTGCATACAAAAGACCATTTCAATTTGTATTATTTCTGTCTGGAGTACAGACTGTAGCCCCTAGTAACACACCTAAGCAATTCACATGTCCAGATAATGATTCCAAAAAGTTACAGCCTTTCAGAGTAACAATTAACAGTTAGAACTATCTGTTTCTTTTATTTTCCCAACATCAGTTTCTTTATGCAGTGGCTTGCTTTTCTCTTCTTTCACTTTGTTCTGGTTCAGGGTGTTTTCGGACATTTGATCTCCACTGGTGGACACAGGATCTAAAACTACCACGGGTTCGGTCTCTTTTTCACTGCAAGAAGCTTTTCTTGTAAATTCTGTGTGACTAGTTGATCTAGAAGAAAAAGAATAAATATATAAATACAGATGACATATTCAGAAGAGCATAAAAACACAGAAAAGCATTTCTATTAGTAGCACATATGACCAAGACAGGTTTGCTAAGCCAATAAATACATTTATGGATATAACAGCTGTTATGTACAGATAGCAGTGCACGAAATGCAACAGTCACATTCCCCCTCCTGGATCATTCATTAAGCCAGGCATGGAAGAAGAAAAATGAACTCACAAGGCACTAAGAAATGGCTTCTCCACACCTCTATTCCCGAGCCACCCCCTTGGGGCTGCACTGCACGACTCTGAGGCACAGAGTAACCAGGTAGGTGTTCCCTTGGCTGCTGCTGGTCTCACTGGGAGCAAGTGCTAATGATTTCTGGAAATTCACCTACTGGCTCTGCTGAACTATCGAGGGCATTCAACCCACACTCTGTGCTGCAGAAATGGGGCTACACCACCATTGTTTGTAGTGCAGGGATTTGTGTGGATAAAAAGCCTCTGAGCCGGGAGGAAGGAAAGGTCAGAGACACCTGGGTTATTTGTCAAAGCTGGCATCAGCCTATAAACACTAAAAGCATTTGTCTGTATTAAAAAGCTTTGTACTGGTGTTGAAAACACGCAGGCAAATCCTTAGATTAGCTGGAATGCACCAGCAGAGAACATGGCAAACACCGGGAATGCTCGACCCGAACAAGTGGCAGATTGGGGTGTTCCCACTGCCACCTTAACCCTGCTGGGAGGGCAGACAGAGAGCCTGAGAGCACGGGCTTGTGCCTCCTACACCATGCATTCCAGAGCCTGAGCCTCTCCCAGAGCCTGTCAGCCCAGTGCCTGCGGGCTGGGAGCCGGGCAGGCTCAGGGATGGCAGCCACACTGTATTGGCCCATCCTTAGGCAGGGCCTTACACACCAGTATGGATGCACTGTCCACACCCACAGAGCCCAAACTGGGCAGGTGCTGGAATCCCTGGTGCTGGAAGGTCCTACATGCACTGCACTGGCTTGTCCAGAGCCTTTTCTTCCTCCCTTTTCCTTTTTTTCTTTTACATTTTCATGCTCATTTATAAGGAACAGTCTTCCACACTGGCAAGGCAGCATCCTTGACAGGAAAAAGTAGAATCAACTGGAGGCCATAGAAAGAAATTCAGCTACAGGATCCATCTGCCATGAACTACCCTTTATTGTGACAGTCTTTGTCCTACAGAAAGTGACAACGAAGAAAGAGGTCAGCCCACTCAACAATTAGAACTTGGAGTGGGGACTGCACCAGCTCCCACCTGATGGGGAAAGAGTAAATGAACAGGTTAAAACCAAAAAAATAATCACAGAAACAACAGTTCCTGCACTTCCCATTTCAGAAAGGATTTACTCAGCTTGCTGCTGCAGCGCTGGATACGGCAAATGAAATTCCATGTTCAAGCTTTAATTACAAGAATTGTCTCTAACATTAGAACTTTGGTATAAGTTAATTAATGCAGAAATTGGCACTAATAGATACAATTTCAGACTCATTTGATTATCATCAGAAGCTGGTGATTTCAAAAGGAAAATAATGCTTATTTTATGCAGAAGTTGCCAATCATTCCAGAAAAATACAAGGTGGGGTATTTTGAATGTTACAGCAAATTAAACTTTTTAAAGCAGTGTAACCAGAAAAGGGTTATTTTAAAAAGTGCTACTTTTGAAAAGCTGATTGCCCAACACTATAAAAATGGTCAAAGCCATAAATGCCAAGTTCATTTTTATTTCGCTTTGGAGGTAACTATCTTTCAAATCCCAACAGCTGGACTATTTAATACAATCTGGTGAATCAAAGTATAATTCTTCACTGGGCTCACAGTGGGGAGTCTGCATTAGTGTATGGCAGCATTCCAACAACTGATGCACAGCCAAACGCTCTGAAGTCTGTTTCATTTATAACAAAAATGGATAAAATGGCAATCATATTTACCACCTTCAAAGGACAGAAAAATGAAAGATGTCGATATAAAGTAGTTTAATGGAGAAAACCGGTGATTAAATCAGTGTTTGCAGCATAAAAATAAGAATTACTATCCGACTTTGTTGTACTAGTATTGCCTTCTTCAAATCCTTTACACTGGTGCAGCACCAGCCTGACAATGCTGCTGTTACAGCTGAGGCACTGTTAAAAATTATTAACCCTATTTGTCAGTATTCACAGCTTACTTTCAACAGTTTGTCAAGAGCAGAATGTTTCAGTGTGAAGAATGAACATAATTTTGGTGCTCCTTTTCAAAAGACAGCGTCTACTCCTACAAATAAAGCTGGGAAAAGCAGTGAGTAAAGACAGAGTTTGCCACAGTTCTGAACAACTCAATTTTGTCCAGCCAAGTTATCTGCATTTAGTTCTATGCAAAGCTCTTCCCTCATTAAGATTGTTAATGCTGTTATCAATATTCTTATTATTTGTGCAACTATATATTAAACCAGACACTGAGACCCTAGTTCTACTGTACTCATTCACACACAGTTGTTCTCAAGTCTGCATATATTTTTATGACTAAACACAAAAATCTACACTGTGAAATACGGATGTAGATGATAAATGCATTTGAGATTAATTCTATGGGATATGCAGTGTTCCATGCTTTGTTATGTAAGAGTATCAGAAGCAATCTGCTCTGTGTATACAGTTACAGAACCTACAGAAGGTGTAAATACTAAAGGGTTCCTGAAGTCTGGGAACTAGCACTGCTGTGACTTTTGCATAAAATTTACAGGAGGAGTAAAAAGAACAAACTAAGGATCAGGTAGTCAACTGAGACTTGGATTTTCTTTGTTTCCTCTGGTAATAACAGAATCTTGGCATTATTTAACCTGGGTCGGTGCTCTATTCATGAAATCATTGTAAAATCATTGTAACATGCATCCATTAGAAAACAGAATTTTATGTCAGTATTCACTGAGAACAAAAGCAAGAATGGCAGATGTGTCTATTATTTCAGAATTCTTAACAAGACAGGAGAACAAGCCAGAGAAGACCACAGGCTAATACTGAACAACAGTAAAAAATACACCAATTCCAAGTTTTGAAAGTCTTAGATGAACAAAAAATTCCATCACACTACTACCAGTATTTGTCCAACAGAGATTACAAGGAATATAAACAGTGACACTGGTGAATTAGCCCTTTGTTCCCTTCTCTGATAGAACCAGTGCAACACCAGACATCTGTGAAGGAAGTGCAAGAAACCTTCTCCATTTCAGAATGCTCCCTCTAAATCCAGCTGAGCACAAAGGTGGTCAACGTAGCAGCCAACAGAACAGAACTGCAGATAAACTTTGGCATGGAAATTGTTCCCATTTTCAGGTGCTTTTTTTGAAAAAGCTCAAAAAATCAGAAAATTTACTTAAATGAAGAATCTGGGAGAGCTTCTGCCTGCACTGAGAAGGCACACAAAGAGTACAAGCTAAGAAAAGTCTATCAGTAGCTTTTAAAACAGTTAAAACTGAAGAGACCTCCAACTTCCAGAACATCCCATTGTTTTCTTCATCTGTTGTTCAAACCAAATTGCCCATGTTTCAAGCTGCACTGGAAAACCTTTGCAGTTCAGTCCAGCTGAGGCTGAGCTGCTCCCTGCAGAGCCGGTGGATGATTTGGGGTACTAAGATTACAGCTGGGAGAGGGAGGACAAATCCTTTAATTGTATAAAATCATCAGATTAACACTAACCCTCTCTGTAGTGCACTCTGTCAGCAGAGAACGCTGCATCCCAGAAACACAATGTTTACAAAGTGCTGAAAAAAACCCCACCAAACAACCAAAAACCCAGGGGCAGAGCCAGACACACCTTTCCCTCCTGTGCCTACACACTGCAGGGGGTCACGGGAACTCTATTTGCTCCCAAGGAATATAAATTGTCAGCTCTTCTAAGCAGTTGTCACAGAATTACACTTATGCTGGGTTAAACACTGGGGAAGAGATCTGCAGAGGAAGTTACCTGCACACTGAGGTAAGGCCTCGGTTTCCCTACAGGACACACATTACTGATGTCTCCCCCCTAAGCACCACCTCAGCAAAATTTCACACATTCCAAACCACCTCCTTAATGGCTTCAGACACACAAGAACCTCTTGCACTGAAATAACACCTCACCTAGAAGTTCTAAACTCAGGTTTTCTATAGCAACCTGTACATTAAAATCCAGGTGAAGAAAAGAGACTAAACCCTGCCCTGCAAGAGACACCCGGCAATTATGAGACACGCAGCCCTCCCCTGTGATGGGAGAGGTTTGCTAGGCTGCTGCAAACAGATGAAGAAGTCACACCTTGGTCAGATCTCAAGGAATTGCAAATGATGAGGGAGCTGCATCCTTTAACCTCAGGTGTGAAGAAGAAGAAGAGGATCTCTCATGTAGGATATGCAGCCCAGACATGGCTCTGTTCAGCTAACATGGGCTACTTTAGAGAATGGAGTGGTGGAACAGGAGCAGGGTATAGAGGGAAGCAGCCCCTGCTTCAGAGCACATTTCAGGGTAATTCACTGAACCAGCTCTTGTGTGGCCCCCCCAGGACACCCAAAAAGGTTGGACCACCTCCTGTGGTTTAGCTTCACTCATCCAATGAATCCAGGGATCCAGGATGCACTAAGAACACTCCAGAATACAAATCAAAGCATAGCAAACGCAGAAAACAGCAAGGTTTGCTTCAGAAGTGCTCTGCTGATCCAAACTAAGCTGCTTCCAGGGAAGCCCAGAGAAAACTGCCTAATTACAGAGCCCACTTGTCAGACTTGCAGGCCAAATGAACTTCCCTCTGCTACCTGCTTCCAAAGGGCCCTGCTTCCACCAGTGCTTTCACACCTCGGAGTCTGGAGGCTGCTTCTGCCAACCTCTACTGCAAACAGCACCCAGGAGAGAAAAGGAAAGCAACTGCACTGCAGTGTGGTATGGGGCCTGCAGGCTGTCCCTGCTCCTCCTGCCAGCCCAGCCACACAAGAGCAGGAGAGCCCCAGCACCTTCTCTCTCGCTGGAAAACCATCCCTAAGGATGAGTGTTGCCAATCAAGCAGGTTTACACCAGTGACTCAGTGCAAGGAAGCCCTGCAGCACCAAGGACTCTGGCCAACCACATTTGTTTTAATGCTTTAAACGGATAAATTAAAGTGAAATGTGTCTTTCGGGATGTCACTGAATAGGCAAGCTGAGAAATAAATTGAGCTTCACGTATGCTTTTATAACACATAACAACTGTGACTGTCAACACAAGATCCTTTTCACTGTCAATTCACCACGCATTCTGCAAGACCTTGGGGCCTGCAATTATTTCATTTCCTTTCTTGTAAATGCAATTTCCACTTAGTTCGGTGGAATAAAGGTACACAAAAGGTGGCAGGAGTTGCTTGTATTTTCTGGTTTGTTCAAAATAGTAGAAATCCACGAACTATGAACACATTTTTCAGGAACAACCTCACCCTTCTGTCAGGGTAGGAGTTCAAGAAAATGCAAAGGCATTATTCATGTCAAATTAATTGTTGAACATATCTTCATCTTTCTGATTAAATTAAAATGAAGATCATCTTTCCTCTAAGGATACTTAAGGGGAAAATATGTATGAATGAAAAAGGCATTCTGCTTTTAATTCTTAGTAGGAATTAAATACAACTGTAGAGCACAAAAGGAAATTGGGCTCTTTATCCACTCAAAAATAAATGATGAAAGTACCTGCATAAGAGTGAAGTATCAATTCATAAAAATAGATGCAAACTGAGTATTCAGCTCATTTGTCATGACTTGCTCCTCTGAACAAAGCAATGGAGACCTGCTAGAATTGGTACTGGTGGTATTTTCTAACTGACAGAGTGGGAAATCAGAGGTTTAATTAGCCATAACTACAATATTCTGCCAATCTGATTTGTCTCGTCTACTTCCTTTTCTTGAAGTGACAAACTGACAAGCAACCTGGCAAGGGAACCGAAGCAAGTGCACAGCCTAATTCCAAAAGGAGCCTGGTATGATTGGAGAACAAACCAATCCTCCAGGGAATCTGTCCGAAATAAATATTGCTGAAGTTTAACTCTGATTCTGCTTTCAGGTCTTCAATCTGCTGTGATGAAAGATTCTGCTGCCCATCTGTGCAACGCAGCACTGGTTTTTTTTTTTAATCATGACATTTCAAGGGAATTCAAATTTTTTGCCAACAAATTTTTAAGAGTAATAGTCAGGACTTGTTTTGGTTCAACAGAAACTGCCCTGCACACCAGCACATAGACCAAGATGACTCACACGATTGTATTTTTGAAAATATTTGCCAGAATTACTTTTAATCAAGACTTAACAATGTAACTATCATCCCTCTTCTCTTCAAGATATGGAATAAACCCTCAACCCTGTTATTTTTCAAAATCTCTTGAGGTTTTTTTTGGACAGAGAAGAGGAACTTTTTTTGAAGAATGTTCACAGGTTTTAGAGGGAAAGAACTTCATTACAGAGAATTTAATTTCTCCTTTCACATGAGACTGCAAATTATTTGAAGAGTCAATGGTAAACAGCTGCAGACTGTACATTTATCTTGTTAACCAAAATTGATATCAAATCACTTTCAAAACACACCAGCTATACACATTTTATTCTACAATATATCTAGAAATCCATGTTCTACTTACTGTAAAGTAGGCTTGGAGCCTGTAGCACCCTTAGGCTGGCTGGGGACAGGACCTGAGTTGGGTACTTTGGAAGTGAATTCTGTCTCCACATCCTTCTTGTTCAATGCTGCCTGTGGGGCACTGGCTCCCGAACCCAGCACAGGCAGAGACTTTGATTCTGATGTGGCCAAGATTCCAGTGGGATCTAGAATCCAAAGAAAGTTTAATGCTTCCGTTATCCAGACTGGTCTAGAAACAACACAAGAGCAGAGCAGAACTCTAGCTAAGTGCAGAAATCAAAATGTTATTTCAATGAACAGCATCCAGTGCAAGAGAGTATCAAAATACCACATTTGAAGCTTCTGCTCTCCCCACCAAGATTTGCCTTTTTCTTGTATCACAGGCAGCACTTGCTGTGTTGATCCTCCTGCCTTCTGGGGTGGTAAGTCCTGCTGCCCACACAGCCCTACCCAGGCACAACTTCAGTGCTCTCTCAACCTGATGGCTGAAAAGCCTATTCTCAGTACTAATGAGGAGCCAGTGAACTGTCTGCAAAGTCCAAGATAAAACTCTACAGGTGACATTCAAACCAGCCACACCTGCATCAACTACGGCATGGACTTAACACCTGCACAGGCTGTGCTTGTAACCAAGCAGAACATCAACAGTTTCTTACAGAAGATTACAGTAAAGCATAGCATAAAAACTGCACACCCCTGGTCTGCAGAGAAGGTTATCACCAGTCCTAAATCTCATTTCTCTGGCTAGCATTACTTTCAAGAGTATTTTCACAGTAGATTCAAGCAATAATTCCAGCAATAACATCTGAGCTCCAGGCTGGAAAGAGGAACCTGAGTGTATGTGCCTGTGTGTGCAGAAAATCCTGATAGAGGCATCTCTTGGAGAAAATGGGATGAAAAGCAACAGGTGAGATAGGGGAGGGAGTCACTGTAGAAGAAGGTGGAGTTCTCCATAAAGGCTGCAATGGCAATGGTCTGGAAGAGAATGTAAAGCTTCAAGAGTCACTTAATGCAGGGAGAGGAAGAGGACTCCAAAGGAGCCCAGCACTTACTGCCACTGTCCTGGTCAGTGGTCACTTTCCGGCGCCGCAGGACTCGTTCCAGCTCTGTTTCACCACTGTCTGTTTCAAGGGACTTCAAGCTTCGGGAGCTGGTGGATTTATTCAGTGTTTCCTACAGCAAGAAACAGGCATGAGAAGCTCTCTGAGGACAGATCACGCCTTGCCAAGCAGCTCACGTGCACAACGTCAGAATCTTTCACACTGCAGGTCTAGAGCAGCGTGCCAAGCTCTTCCATCGGTACAACAGGAGCATCTGGGATCAGCTCACCATCCCACCCTTACTTGGCTTTAATGTAGGGATAAAACACACTTACTACACATTAGTGGGGTGATATCAGGCGTAAGAGGGACGCTCTGGATCACTAATGAACAAATTCTGATGTTTGCAGGGAACCGCCAACTCCATCCATCTTAACATTTAAAGGATCTTAAAAAACTGCCAGAGAGTTATCATGCACATAATAAACCTCTGTTAGCAAAAAGCCAAAGATCCATCTGTTACTGCTCCAGGGGGTTTTCTATTTTAGCATGGTCCTATGTTGCTGCACCCTGGTGTATACACGGGTCTGCAAAAGTCAGTATTTATCAGCTATAACTGCAGCAGGATATATTATATCCTATAATGTAGCTGGTCTGCCATAAACCTGACCCTATGTCTACACACTTCAAGGTTTCTCTTTTGCACAGAGTTAGATCTCAAGTTGAAACGGTTTTTTATACATACAGAGCAGAAATAAATGCTGTTACTGCCTTATGCCAAGGCTAGTATGTAGAATCAGTGAAGCTGCAAGTCCAGGAGCAGTTTTCTTAAAGTGGGAGGAAAAGAGGCTTTAAGCAAAGCCTGAAACCTCACCAACTTGCCTACAGGAATTTAAACATGCATTTAGTGCATACTGCATGCATTTCCCAACCCACAACAGTCAGTTATTGAATCAGAACCCACTTGATTGTAAAATTCACCCAAAATGTTTATAATGCAACTGAAAATTTGGTACCCATATACTATTTCATTCTCTTTCTGAGTCTTCCCAGAAATCTTGTTTATTCAGTCTTCCAAAACATGTCAGACTCAAATAGCATTTTTCCAGACCACAGATAACATTCTATTGACATCTTTTGTTGATAAGCACATAACTTCTGAGGAGAAATTGCCAACGACAAAAGGAAACAGCACTTTCAGTTGCACAAGCTGTGCTGCTTTCAAGAACCCTGCAAAGTAACTCTTAACTCTTCACTCTTGCCTAAAAGTTAAAATATTTTCTTTCAAAACCATCTGAAATTCACTGAGCAGGTTATTCATTAGTAGTATGCTCCAGATCTGTACAAATGTACATGTACAAAAGCAACTTTAAAAAGGCAGTCACTCGAACTCTAGAATTTGCACAACATAAATATGTTTTGTTTGTAACAATTATATAGAGGTCTACACAAAATGCATAATTAGCATAGGAACAACAAATGTTTACTCCATCACATTCCACTCCCATGTTTGTTGTCTGACTGTGCATAATCACTGCTCTCAGGAACAGACTGGAGCTGCATTTTATACACGGCACTGCAAATACCCTGAAAGGCTCAAAAGCAACGAGCCCGACACAGAAGTGCAGTGCCTGCAGGTTCCTCTCTGCTCCCTCTGAAGTGCATAATCAAGTCTCCCCTGGTGCCAGTGACACAGTGCTAAAGAAATAAAACAGCTATTAGAGAACGAAAGGACCTTGGGCAGGATGGCTCTGTCCAACCCTCACTGGTCCAAACAGCACACCACAATCCACTATTCCTGTAATCATGGAATTCTGCCTAAAGCACAGTCTCAGAGTTGCATTTCATTCCTTTCCTATTTACCGCCGCATTTAATTATGTGTCCCTCTAATTAGAGCTCAGCATTAAGGTCTGGTGACTCTCTAGATCATTTCTTCCCTTCTTCCCTTGCTTTCACATGACTGGAGAACAGCAACTTTAACACATCACTGGTGCCCCACTGGTGATTTTAAATCACAGCAGAGGCTGTGGCTACACTCTGCTGTACTGTCTTGCACCCCTCAAAACATCACTGAACTGGTTTTTACAAGGGCTGTTTAACCACAGGATGATGAGAATTATTAGCTTCACCTTCTTCAGAGTGAAGTATTTTGCTTCAATACTGGCAGAATTTCACCTGATGTGCCAAAACGGCACTTGAAAAGCTTCAGGGTTACAGAAGTCAGGGAGCAAGAACTGCAGCTCCTTCTGACTGATAAATTTTAGCTCTTGTGCAAAAGAAGCAACCAGTCAAAAACAAGCAATGCAACACTTGAGTAAAGGACACAACAGGAGCAAACTCAGCACATTGCTCTCAGCTGGACCAAACATGCCTAACGTTTTTATTTTGTGAGAAGTCGTTATGTGGATAGCTACTCAGAATCAGTTTTTTCTACATATAAATGCAGACAGACCAGAGCTATTGCTTCATTTAGACTTCACCTACGCTAACAAGAAATTTGGAGCCACAGGAAAGAGGGCAGCAGTTGATCAAGAGAACTCTACATTCACTATATGTGCAGTCCAGGGGTTTTACTTTGGACTAGATACAGATACTCAGCTGCCTCTCCACCCCTAAGCATCCCCACTGTGAGTATTTGGAAAGTTTCCAAAGGATCTATGGCAGATGCAGACCATAAAATCCCCTCTAGTGGCAGAAGCACATAAACCCAGAGCAGAGTGCAAAAACAAATGCCCCTAGCAAGATCAAAACCATCCTTAAGTCAAATCAAAAGTGGAACTGGGGGATTTGCTCCAAAACTGCTCTATGGCTTCAAACCAAAATGCAGAAGTTTCACTGCTTGCACAGAAGGCCCTGTAAGCTCAATGCGAAGAAAAGGGAATATAATATGCAAGTTTTCTTACCAGAATCCCTTTTAGTTCTTTCATTGCACTTTCAGAGGGCTTTGGTGTTTCTGGCTGTAAACAAACACAACACACGGATGTTAAAAGCCACGAGAAATGGCCCAGGACAGACTGTGTACCTGCAGACAGACCTCACACAGGGGCTGCTGCACAGGCCTGTGGGTGTGTGACTTTCCTCTGCCCCCTCCTCCCGTGGGCACAGGGCTAACATTCCATCTATTTCCTCACTCAGATGAAGAGGAGAGCCTCAGCTCTTGGCACTGTGAATCACAGACTACACATAAAGATTATGCTTTTGTGAAGGAGGTAAGCAATGTTTTACAGGACCCACAGGCACTAGGTGCAAGTGTTTCGTAAAAGAAAAAAAAAGTGCTAACGCAGTCTACTTGTTGATCATCCCCTTTAACCACTTCAGGTACTCTCTCTGTGCTTTTTGTTTCTTGGCAGCTGTTTGTTTACAGGCTTCTTTTCTGTGTCATTTACTTACTGCTGCCTTCATTTTTTTTTCTGTTCTTCAGGTATATGCTGCTCTAATTCATTTTATCCAAAAATCAAGCCAAGTAAATGAGGGGAGGAAAATGTATTCTTCTGAATATTTAACAGAAAAGTTTATTTTCAGTGTAAATTGCTGTACTTAGCTGAAATTATTGGTCTGCTACTTATTCCAAACCTTTGTTTTAGGCCTGCTTGACTGGTTGACTGGTCTCAGGTGAACTCCCTTTTTAATCCTGTCCATCATTTCTTCCACAGCTTGCCTCTTCAGATCTGTAACTTCTTCACCTGCTGGGAAAGTCGAAGAGCAGATCACATTTCAGACAGGAACTGCAGAGAAATGTACAAAGTAAAAACCACGTTCTCCTTCTGGATACAGCGACCTTTGCTATCAGCCCAGCTGTCCCAAGCCCCTCAAGGTTAAAATGCCAACCTACACTGAGGATCCTGGCTCTGCAAATGCCAAACTGCAGAAGTTTGGACACAAGCAGAGCCCACATCCTGAAAAACGCAAAGCTCCTGGAACTGTTTGGGAATTGCAAAAGCTCAGTGCTCTAGGCTGAAGCACCAGGGACTGAAAGAACACAGTTCTGCTTCCACTGCGGCTCAGCAGAAATGTCCACAGCTCCACTGACACAGGACAAGCTGAAAATGTCCCATGGCAGTGATTCCCAACCATGTCTCCCATTCCATGTGGGTTTGAGAACCCGGCTGGAACAACACACCAACACCTCAGACTGAACTAAACCCACCCCTTGAAAAAACACTGCATCAAGTGAAAGGGAAAAACTAAAATACCATGAAAGGAAATGGCTGCTTTTTCAAGAGATTTGGTATCAGGACTGCAAAATATTCAGATGACATGGGTCTCTGTGATGAACCTAAACAACACCTGTTAACTTATCAGCATTGTGGATAACAAAACAAAAGACCCTTAACATACCAAAAAGGGGAGGGGGAGAAGAGCACTTAAAGCAAATACATGGAGAAACATGGTTGATGATATTCAAAGCTGCAACCCTGTACCTTATATAACAGGAATTTTAAAAAGACTTCTGCTCTCTCACTTGTCAGAGTACTATTGATGATTCATAGAAATGTGGTTTCTGTATTCTAAGCCGATTTAATGTCAGGCTTTAATTTCACAAACAGGCTGTTTCAAATATAAAAGCATAATTGGTGGTATGGGATAGAAACCACTCATTCTAAGTCCTTAACAGGGGTCAAAACAAGCCTCAAGTTTGATATAATAACTAGATCAAGAAAGAACTTTCTCCCTTTTTTATTTTTATTTTAAGAACAGCTCAACTATTAAGAGAAAAAGCAGTTTATATGTGATTGAAGAAAGGTCAGAACTGTTAGTTTGCTAATAAATAATGAAAGAATGGGGAGTAGAGAACTTAGAGTGAATTTCATAGTATTTCCTGCAATCACTGTGACAGTCTCGACAAAAAGGTGTAATCCAAACATGTAGGATGCTTCAAGGTAAGGAACCCTGATAAATCAAGGCACCATAATTGGACTTTTACCGAAAGGTAAGATTGACTCTTCATCTGAAGTCTTGGTACAAGGTCACCTCTCTAACTATTTTATCCACACCAAGAACCTTATTTCTCTCAGACTGGTAACCAGTTCCCAGAAATCCCCCCAGGGACCTGCCCAAGTCACTCCATTCCTCAGTTCCTCACCTGAAAAATGGGAGGAGTAATACTTTCCTTCCCCCACTTCCTGCCTGTTGATTCCATGCAACAATCCAGCCTGACTTACACACCATTAGTCTGCTACCAGCAGGGGTTTTTTTAACAGTTATATCCTATAATTTCAGCCAGGTTCCCTTCTTTGTTTAAGTGGCAGCAAGTGAGTTAAGCAATTCACTACAAACAAACTCCTGCTGTTTCAGAAGGAAGAGAGAAACAGCAAGAAAACCCTTGGTTATTTAACTGGCAATGCCTGTCTAACTAGCTCTGACTCTTCAGGCACTCACAGTCATTTGTAAGTCTGTACTTAACTCCTGTTCTCAACCTACTAAGTTTCCAGCTTCCATTAACAACAATAAAATGCAATTTCAGCTGTTACTTTGCATGCAGAGCCACCTTAGTGCAAGACTGTTTTGTTTTAGGTTTTCAGTGTTATTAAAGGATTAGAATTACAGTCAACTCTGAGTGGTAATTTCACAAGATACGAATTGAGGGATGAAAACTGAAATATTTAACAAACAAGCTCTGTGGAGAGACTCTGGACAGAGGAAATTGCCATGTGGAAGTTCGGAAATTTCCCTGTATTATGCTGAATATAACCTGCTCTCTGTTTAATGCTCGTAGGTTTGGCCTTCTGCCTCTTCCAGGTAACCTGCGGAAGCACAAAGCCCTGCACATGCTGCAGCTCAAGCAGGAAGATTAGAACTCTTCTCCAGTTACAGCAAGTGCTAGGTCTTCCCTTGAGGTTTTTGACCTGCAGCCTCAAAGACTGTTCATACTCAAATCCTTTCGGAAAAAGGAAATTGGATGCTGACGATCAGTTCAATTGTGGAGGCAGAGATGGCCATGAGGGCCACGCAAATTTACTTGGGATCTCAAGGAAGTCTGCAGTAGAGTACAACAGAATGTTTCAGTTGGAAGGGCCCTGCAGTGACCATGTGGTCTGACAGCCTGACCACTTCAGGGCTGACCAAAAGTTAAGAGCATATTCTTGAAGGCCTCAAACACCTACAGACTTGGGGCATCAACCACCTCTCTGGGAAGCCTGCTCCAGTATTTGACCATTCTCACCATAAATAATTTCTTCCTTATGTCCAGTCTAAGCATTCCTTGATGCAGTTTTAAACCACTCCCATGTGTTCTGTCACTGGATCCCAGGGAGAAGAGCTCAGCACCTCCCTCTCCCTGTCCCATCCTCAGGAGCTGCAGGGAGCAATAAAGTCACCCCTCAGCCTCTTTTCCCCAAAGCAGACAAACCCAGAGTCCTCAGGCACCCCTCACAGGAATACCAAAGCTATAGTACCAAAGACACCACTTCCCATCTTGGTGCACACATTCCTGGGCTGCAATCCCATTTCTGGACTGCAAGGCAGAGGAATGTGCTGGGACATGAATAGCTGTAGTTAATGCTGACAATTAAAAGCATCTGAATCACCATCTTTATCCACAGCTCCTTTCCACCAGCTTTTCCTGCAGTGCCACTGGATAAACCACACGGCTTGAGAAGGGATGAGCCATACCTGACTCCTGCTGAGGAGGTTTCTCCTTCTTGCTCACGTTGGTGTTGGAGTGAGACCTCTTGCGAATCATTGACATGAGAGACCTTGGGGGGGAAAGGAAACTGCAGGTTGTCATTCTGTCCTGGATCAGCCTGAACACAACACACCACCAGCTCGTTTATACCTGATTATACAGCCACTTACAAAAGACTCATTTAATGGTTCTTGAATGCAGATGCACTGAATTACCTCCCACGATGCCTCCCATCAAAATGCACCAGAGAAATTTATTTCTTTTTAACAGACATTAGGCACAAATCAAAACACTCCAGATTTGAATATTAAAAGCCAGTGTCTCATTGTGACATATGACAAATGGAAGCTGCTCTGGCATAATAAACAGAAAGAAGAGCTGTAGATGTTGAAGTATTGTTCTCCAGAGGACACTTAAATATCGTGATCAGTATCTCCACCATCTCCAAGTTTGTAATCTTCTTACAGTGTCGAATAATTATCCCCTCGCTACAGTCACAACGTAAACGTCCACAACAGTAAATGATTCATCTCCACAAACAAGCACAAGCTCCTGTGCACATCTGATGTGTCAGTGAGGCCAGTCACTCCCTACTGAACATCATTCCTTACACAGCAGAGCGACGCCCCTGCCATCCTGTCCCAGAAAAAACCAGCACCCAGTGCTTATGCCCTAAAACAACTTCTACACAAATACACGTCATGGTGCACGAGAAAGATGTCTGACTTTCCTACTACACGGCTTAAAATTAATACTTTCACCTATTCCAAACAGTAAAGGGCACAAATTTAAACAAAAAATCCCACAACACCCCTACACAGTTAATTCATGCTATCCATCAGTGAGAAAGAAGCAAGCAGGCCAAATGAGTTAATGGACATAAAAGAAGCAAAAGGCCAAACACAATCTTCCTGAACATGTTTAGTTTCTAAAAACAATGCAAGATACACAAAGGGATGAATTCGCCCCACTAATGTATCTACTCATACGTTTAACACAGTAGTTTACAAGACTCCTGGATGCCACTTCTATTACAGAAGGTTGCAAAGTGCCATCAAAGTCCATTTATTCTTAAAACCAAGCAGACAACATGAAGATTAGCTGGGTTTCTAAAATTAACTAAGCACCCTATAGTATTTAGTTAATTCATTTGGGTCTAATGTCTGATACATCATAGACTGGTCATGCTCTTTTATAGTCCTTTGCAGAAATCAGGCCAAATTTTGGTAATTTTGCCCAAAACTGCTTGATGACTGGGTAGTGATTTTCCTTTTTTTTTTTTTTTTCCTCCTTTTTAACTTACGAAAGTAATTGTGGGAACTCAATGGAGTCTGCATTTTCATCATCAGTATCTGACATGAAGGGACACACAATAATCTAACATATCCTTTGGTTCAAAGGAGTTTTCTTGGCAATAGAAAGCATTTCACAAGTCTGTAATTACAGCTATCAGGTGAATAGAAAAAAAAAAATAATCTCTTAAATTTAGAGGAGACAGGTATCCCTCCTCCTCCAAAGTCACAGTCTAGACAATTTGCTGGGCTTGGCAAGGCAGACACTGTTCCAAATTGGTCAGGGTGTTAAGTCTGGGGGCAGGTGGGGCCCTGAGCGTGTGCTGCTGCTCGGCAGCCCCAGACAGGTGGAGAAAGCCTTTTTTCCTTTAAAGACACTCTTCTTGCTTGGATGCCAGCTGATGTAAGGAATTCTGCTTCTGCAGAGCAGCACTGCTGTGCCCTGGGTGTGAGCACTCACCGAATGGGGTTGGGAGGAGGAGGAGGAGGGAGAGGCGGGGGCGGTGGCGGCGGTGGGGGCGGAGCAGGATTTTCAGACTGCTGGACTCGCTTCTGAAGTTCATCAACTGCACAAGAGCAACGAAAGAAACCACAGTGAGTTCTTGGGCTCTCTCATCTCTAAAAACCAGCTTTGATGGTTTAAGAAAAAAACCCTATTAATTAACTAAAGAACAAACAAGGCTAAATCACACAACTGCCAGAAGTCCATTTTTTGACATTTTCTACCAAGAACAATGCAGGATTCCCATGAAACCAATTACCTCCAACCTGAGTTACTACTGAAACTCTGCCTCATACAGGATTCTTCATATAAAATGACAGAGCAGAGAAAACTTTATCCCATTTCTGCAATGGTCTATTTGAGGTTGTATTTGAGAATGAACTAACAAGAGATGAAAGAAATTGGTAATTTCAGCCTCCAGACCTGTCTCTGTCTTACTGATGGTGTGGGCTTTCCCCATAAAAATGGTCAAAATTGGGTGGTGACAGAATGGATTTTTTCCTCTCCTGTTTTCATGTCAGACCTAAAATGTGGAAATTACTTTTCTGCACTTGAAATGCTGTCAAATATTATTAAATGGGGAAGGGCAGAAACAGAGGAAAAAAAATCTTGAATTTCTTTTAGTTACAAAAATCCTTAGCAATTGTTCTGTGTACAGTAGATTATGGTAGAAGTAAGAATATGATTTCTAAAGTGGATATGGTTCTTTGTTCTTGCAATGACGGATTCGAGTTAAAATTACAGTACTTTACACTTACTTTTAAATTTAAAAATGTAAGCAAATTGAAAATCAACTGAGTGGCTTTAAATTCCAAGTACCATCTTTCATGTCTGTCACACAGACACCCATTCCCATATGTTCACCCATCTGTAAGACTCAGGGCAACCTAACACCAGGATTTTTGTACCTTACAGAAGTTTTACAAGGTTATTTCTTCACATACACTTTGGACACAGCTGTTCTGCAGTTGAAGGCAGTTGCTGTACTTTGTCTAGTGAAGCACAGGTCTGGATCACAGCTACACAAAAGCTTCTGGGGTCTCAAATGTAACATGTATAATTCCATTAGATGTGCACCAACCACCCCCCCCACACACTTTACCCCTAAAATGGAAGTTATTACATGATTTTACCTGAGTGCTTTAGGTCTCTAGCTTTTTCTTCTGCGTGCTGACACTTCAGCTCCAGTTCTTTTTTATCTTCTTCCAAAAGTTCTAGTTGCTGTTTAAGGCGACTAATCTCCTTACACAGTGATTGATTCTCTAGCTGCTCTTCTAATTCTTTGATCTGCAGTTGGCAAACAAGAGCATTCATCGCAATAAAAGGCTTTTTCTGTCCCTCCTGTTGGCAAATAACTTACTAGGCGGAGTTATGCCTGAAAACATCATGTTATACTATAGGAGTGAAACACAAGTCCCAGAAAAAGGAAAATTTTTAAATGAGAGTTGGAAAGATTCTTCTGAGAGATGTCAGAATTTTCTGTTGTGACCCCAACTTGCTTTATCTCTTCTTTAAAATACGTCTTTAGCTCCAAAGTGGTTAAGCTTTACATTGTTCCCTTTTCTTTTTATAGAGTTTTTATCACATAATTAGAATTTAATTTCAGAACATTTCCTCATTTGAAGCACGAGAACATTGACATTTTTGTTCTCTTACTGCTTCCACTGACAGGCTCATTATTTAAACTCCCTTGTCTCAACTCATGCAGATGCCAGTGGGAGAATTATGGAATATTATGGATTCAGAGGCAGCATTCAGATGCAGAGTAGCAGTAACTTCACAGCTCCCTAAATATACACATTTTGCTCTAGACTTCAAAGTAGCCAAAGATGCAGAGGTTTTCTATGAACTGGCAATTATTCTTCCAAAATACTCATTTGGAATCATTTGAGATTACACAGTCTCAGTATCACTGCATGGATGAAAGGACAGGAATTGTTTACCTATCCCTAGCTTTGCTCTATTTCCAGAGTTTTAGGAACAGACCTCAGGGCTACAGGAAAGGTCATTTTCAGGCTTTCCTGGGAAGCAATGGTGATTTCTCTCCAGTTAAGAGCTTGATCTAGGCCAGTTTCAGAGAACACATTTGTTTGTATCCTACCGGTTTAGATCCTCTCACACCACTCTGCAGATTCACTTACCCTTCCCTGCCCCAGTATGTCTGGCTTTCCCCATCCATTTGTTCAGCAAGACCCAGACCACTCACGTGCACTGCCTACCTCTCACCTCATGTTCTTCCTTGCTTATCCCCCCGAGACACTCTTTGTATTACTCAGTGCCCAAAACATTCTCCTGTCATCTCTTCACTTAATGGAACCTGGCTTACTGCTTGTAATTGCACTTTACTGGCACCCAGAATAAAATACTTACCTAAACCAGAGCCTTTGGGCACGAGAGTTTTGTACTCGTGTCTGAACAGTGACCCAGAAGAAGGGAATCACAACCCTCTCTGAAATTTAGCTCTTAAACTCCAAGTTCTTACAGGGGATATGATCTCAAGTAATTCTGAATGTAATAAAGACATATCACTCCTTAAATTCAGGAGGTTTTCAAAGACTTCTGCATGAGATTAAAAGAAATTCTGTTTCACCTTTTGCTGGTGTTGAAGCCTCTCTTCTTCTAACGTTTGGGTTAGCTTAGCATTGTCATCCAAAGCCTTCAAAAGCTGTTGATCAGGAGCAGAATTTTGCAGAAGCAACTGACTCTGCCTTTTCATCTTGTTTTGTTCAATAAACATCTGCCAAAACAAGCCCACCCCCAACAAAAACAACAGTCAGGCACGGTCTAATGCTAAAATGGCAATTGGAAAGAAAATGAGACATTAACATCGTGTTAATGTGGTAGGAATAGTGAGGAAGAAGCTGAGAAGGAAGGGGAAAGGAAGTTTGAGAGTAAAATTCACAAGAGCTAAGCTCACACTGAAAGGAACCAGGTGTTTGCCGAGAACCACCCACTGCAACACCTCAATTACCCACATGTTGGCAGCATTCAGAATTCAAACACACCTGTGAATTCTGTTTCCTGGAAATGGGAACAATCTGAGCCCCATTCTGGCAGCTCTGCAAAGACTAAAAGAACTCTACGTGGAAGATAAAATATCTGTGAATTCACAGGCTATCTCCTCAAACACATCTGCAAGCCTTGGCGTAAAGCCCACTCATTTGAGGGTTAGCTGGATACGTGAATGATGGAAATTAATTTCTTCAGGAAATGAATTTCAGTCCATGTCTGTGTAATCAGTGTATGCACTTGCCCTGGGAAAAGGCTTTTCAGGGCAATTTCAGCCTTTTAGTTCTGATCCTTGTGTTCCTTCCTCTCCCAAAGTTATATTTTTGATGTGGCAAATGAATACATTGCGGGGGCGGGGGGCAAAAATCAAAAGGTCTAGAGACCTGACATTGATAAAAAAATCACCCACTTCTCTAAGCTTCACTTAAGAGGTGCAGAAGCTGTCAGTGTATGCAGCTTCCCTAAGAGATCTGTTCCTCCCAGACTGTTTAGGAACTAGGAAAAAAAAAGATTGCTTCCTGACAAAAAAATTCCTGGTGAATTTATTCTGCACCTTGACATCTCTTTCAGGTAGAGGTTTGCCCCCAGGCAACACAGGCTTCCACTCGACAAACTCAGCTGTGCCTGTTCTCAGAGCAGAAACAGGGACTGGGTCATGCTGAGGTTTCACATGAGTGTGCACAGGTCAGCAGAGCCACTTATGGCAGGAGAACAGAGAATAGCCTGAGAATGCAGGTACTCCCTCAGACTGCAAAAACACTGTTGTAGAGCTCAGCAAAAGCAAGGAGATATTTTAAGAATAAAGTATTAGAAATACAAAAGTTCCGTGATGTCTTTTCAGGCTCCCATCCTGTTTATTCACAAACCAAAACTACAGATACAACAAACACACGGTTTCTTCCTGTCTGGTGCTACTGCAATGCACTGTGATTTATTTCTTTCAATACACTTGGATATTAAACAAATATGAGCTGATGCAGGTTTGTGGCAAGCACTCTTTGCACAGACACTTCAGCTGAGCCTTCCCAGCGAGCAGCTCCCAGTGTAGCTGTGCAGACAGACCGAGAGGGCCACTGACCGTGCTGAACTTTTGACTCCCCTTGCAGCCTGCCTGACCCTGCGTGCCAGGAGGAGTCAATTGATGCAGCCCTAATGCCAATAAAACCTGCAATGAACACTCCACTGGGCAAAGCTGTGCCATGGGGGCAGGCAGCAAAGGACTGGAAGCATCTGATGGAGAGGAAACGATGAACGTAGGCGCTGGTGCTACACTTTGTCATAAAACAAACAGGAACAAATTGCTGACAATGCAAAGTCAAATGTGCACTGGACATCAGCCCTCTGTCCCCAGATTCTGCCAGTCAAACCAATTTATGCTTATGTTACCTTATACTAGTAGGGCTGTGGCAAAACCAGTTCAAAGACAAGAGATTTTCAGAATCAAAGCTACCCAAAACAATCCATAAAGGTTTGCCTTTGTGTTGCAACTCATTCATTTAACACTTTATATTCTTAAAAGAAACAGTATTTTTGAACATCATATTGAGAAAGGCCTCTAAATCACTGCAAAACAACTCAATACTGTCTCAAAGTCTTCTGTATTCCTGTTAAGTCACTCACAGAAGTTATTTAACCCTGACAGAAAAAACCTCTCTCCAGAAGCCAACTTCAGCAAACATCACAGTTTACCCACTGTGAACATTCAAAGCAAAGTGAAAACCTGGATTTTTTTTTTTTTTTGGAATCTGAAAAATAGTTTAATGTGATCAATTCCCAATTTTTATTCACCAAGTTTCTGCCACTAAACCCAACCAGAGTTGTTCCAGCCTGAGGGAGCAGAAAGCTGCCAAAACAAGAAGAAATCAAGTACAGCAACTTGATTTCTTCAACTTGAGCAGATACTTCACCAAGTGCAGAAAATTCATATTCACTTTGTTTCATGTTCTTCTGCAACAAAACGATAAAAATCCTTTTGAAGATCTGGATGAAATCTTTTTCCCTCAGAAGCTTTCACATCAAGTCCTGCATTTTCAATTAGCTTTATAAACTGCTTTCATGATATTGCAAATACGTTCCTGCTCACAAATATGAAAGTGCCTTCAACGCCACAAAAAAGAAGTTTTGATTATAAGGTAATGCTGCAATCAGGCACACGGGAACCAAATTTTCACGGGGAGTCCCATCCATCCCAGAAGTTACTTACACAATTTCTCTAAGCGACAACATATTCTAAGTGGAAGGGACAAAGCCAGACAGGACAGTCTTGTCAAGCAAGCTGGTGGTACTGATTCAAAGTTTTTGAGAGGCTGCTCTGTGTGTTTGACACAGGACAAAGAAGACCCTTAAAAATTAATTCTATTTTAAAATTTAAAAAATCAATTCCTGGTTCAGCAGGGCAGAAACCTGACTGTCTGCACAACCCTGAATATTAATTAAAGTGACTGCTGAAAAGGCAAAACAGCTACTAACAAGATTATTTGGACTAGGTGGAATTTAACCAATTGATGGATTAGTTCCGACTTTGCCACCTGCTAGACAATTATCTGCAGAGCAACCCAATCAATGCTGGAAACACAAGTCAATAGTGCAGGAATCCACTGAAAACCACGCCTGCAGCTAAAGGCAGATCACAAAGAAAAACTATTTGCTTGCACCTATCGGTCTAATTTTTTAAATCTCCCAGCGTTGTGCAAACCAGCTATATATTTTTCTCTCCCTGAGTTTACAAAGAGAAGCTTCAAAGTACAGGAAATCTGGGAGCTGGCCACTTTCCATCAGCAGAGTTTTCACAAGAACTGGAGAGGTGGAAAAAAGGGGGTGAAAATAATAGAAGTTTTTCCCTTGACCTCAGTGAGGCCATACCTCACTCTCAGCCCCTTGCTCCAGCCCCTACCCAACAGAGCGTTCACTGCAGCTGTTTTTTGTTTACAGCAGGGCTGAAAAAGGAATTCTTCCTCATTAAAAAAGTTAGAAAGCAACTCCGTTAGTGTCAAGTCCCTGGGAACACCGATCCTCGCTCAAATAAGGTTCAGGATAAAACTGGATGCTTTCCAACCAACCCTTCTCCCAGGAACAAAACAATGACAAAGGAAATTCTTTAATATCCATGTGTGGCTACACTTCCATCTATACATCCTTTGGGCATTTGCTGTGAGGAACAACTTTTTTGTCTTGGTTACAGTTTGAAGGAAGAAAAATGTCCCAATACAGCAGGTGCTGTTCTAATAAGGTAATCAATGGTTGCATAAAGTAAAATAAAAATCAGTGGCATGTGGTCCACTACAAATAGAATAACAAAAGGTAAGTAGCAAGGCAAAGTCCAGCTTGGGAAGTGTCAAACAGAAGAGAGAAGATCACTCAGCTGAGCAGCTGGTCCTTATTTCAATCCTCAGCAGCACTGCCCCATCCCCTCCACAACCTACTGAGGAATTAGTGAGTCATCCTCACAGAGGGGTAACCCATTCACATTGGTCACAGTTTGCAGGAGCTGATGCCTTTTGCATTAGGTGTACCCTGAAGCCTTACAGTCTTGTGTTCAGACCTCAAATAAGTCCCAAGGGAGGTAGGATCAAGGTACTTGTATCTCTCCAAAAGAACAGGCTGTTTGAAGGATTTTATGTGATGGGGATGACAGAGTGATCATGTCCGATTATGGCTTGACAGGGCATTAAGTGGCTCTAAATTCAGGATTAGAATACAACTCCAGGTATGGTTTTTAGTTCAATAGCTAATCAGGAAAAAAAAATATATATATACACTCCTTTAGTGGAGTCAAAGTCTAATCTAGTTGGATTTTCAAATGGCCACAGAAAAGTGAGCAGTGTGACCATGAAAAAGGACATATGCATGCTATGGATGGCCAACAGTCACTCATGTAGATGATTCATAATATTTCAGACCAATAAAGATACAACATAGCTGGTTTTAGTTACCTGGCTAATTGCCAGACAGCTTCTGAAGGGACTGTTTTTCCTAAAGAGCTACAAGCTGCAGCATCAGTAAGTTTTGTGGCTCAGAAGAAGAGGTCTAATTCACTCAGAATGGGAGAATTGGAGTAGATGAATTAAGCCTCTTTTTTGTCCATCATTTGCTTCTCACCACAGAAGTGCTTGGAGCATGTACTTTTGAGTGTGAGCAAACCGAATTCCCATCAACAACGTTGACTTCCTTAAAAACAGAGCATTATTTATTTTACCAGCCTGTTGTGTAAAAAGGGTTTCTCAAACTACAGCACTCATTCTTCACTTACGAGGCATAACTGCCCAAAACACACAGGAAAAAATAATCTCTATTGTTATTTATTTCATTTCCTGCAGCTTTCTTTCTGTCATGGTAGCAGCATAGTGATACATTCTATAATGCTCACAGCCTTACAGCATTTAGACACTATCTAATAGATTCAGAAGTAGATCATACACCACATGAAAAAGGAAGAAACATCTTCACTTTTTTTCCCCCCATAGATTAATTTCCTGAACAAAAAGAGATGGGGTGGAAAGAGACCAAAGAGTTTCCTAGAGCATACATCTGTTACCATTCCCCAAGCCTCTTCCCAGGAAAAAGCTTGATGAAACATATTAGCATTACATCATGCTTCAAAAGCGGTAACATCCAAGCTCAGGAGAATTCAAGTACTAACTACTTATCATGTCTCTTTAATTATTAAACCCAGTTCAGTCAGCTGGACTGAAAATTAAATACTTTCAGATACCAGTTGCTGTTGAACTACCCTTGGCAAAGCACAGAGTGTGGCATTTGTAAGCATGGAGTTGCTTCTCAGTGCTGGTTTTGCAGTATCCACTCACAAATGTAACATGTTAATGCAAAAGTCCTCACAAATTAACCCAAAAGGTCACAAATGCATCTGAGAAAGAGTTCTTTGCGAGCTCATGTCATCAAGATAACCGAACTCACTGCATGCAACCTCATGAGTAGTGCAGACATCTGCTAAGAGTGACAATGATTTTCCCTAAGTTCACAGCCACCTTTTATCTTTCAATACGGGAAGATTCAGTCATAGAATAAGTAAAGTCAGCTGTGCACTGGCCCAGGTATGGGATACAGGTATTTTGAGGAAAAACAAGTTAAATGCAAACATTTTGTAGTACAACAGTTACTTGGAAGCACAAACAGCTGTAGGATGGTGTAAGCACTGAGCATGGGACAGAAAGTCAATGGAAAGATGAACAATGGCACATTAGAGATTCACTGAGTTGTTTTAATCCATCTGGACTGTAGTTCCTTTGAATGCAGCCTTTCAACTTCTCAACTGCAAACTGTTTTACAGGTTACCACAAACACTTGGGAAACATTTTCTTTTCCCAGTTGTGCATTTTGAGCAAAAGCCTGCCCTAGCCTCAGAAGTGAGTGGAACCCCAACAAACTGTTCAGCAGTTTGACACTTCATTTCTATTTGTCCAAGATACAGAGGACAGGAAAAAAAAAAACATCTCAATGTCAAATTTGAGAGCACACTGCTTCTTCTCCATGAGGTTTCCAGAGAACTTCTGGTGCAGGGATTATCTCTACACCAGCATACACTAACAATAAACTGTTCACTTGTGCTGGTTTTGGCTGGAAGAGTAGATTTTCTTCATAGTAGCTCATTTGAGGCTGTGTTTTGGATCTGTGCTGAAAACGCCATTGATAATAGAAATGTATTTTCATTATTGTAAGCTGAGCAGTGCCTACACAGAGTCAAGGCCTTTTCTGCTCCTCACCCCAGCCCACCAGTGAGTGACCCAGGGGTGCACAGGGAGCTGGGAGGGGACACAGCCAGGACAGCTGACCCCAGCTGCCCACAGGGATAGTCCAGGCCACATGGCACCATGCTCTGCATGTAAAGCTGCAGGAAGAAGAAGGAAGAGGGGGACATTCAGAGTGATGGTGTTTGTCTTCCCAAGTGGCTGCTGTACCCAGTGGAGTCCAGCTTTCCTGGAGAAGGCTGAGCACCTGCCTGCCCATGGGAAGCAGTAAACGAATTTCTTGTTTTGCCTTGCTTTTGTGTGCAGCTTTAGCTTCACTTAGGAAACTGTCTTTACCCCAACCCATGAGTTTTCTCATTTTAACTTCCAATTCTCTCCCTCATCCTATCAGGGGAAGCTGAGCAAGTTGCTGTGTGGGGCTGAGGTGCCAAGCTAGGCTTAAACCACAACAACACTTTACAAAATATTGTTGCAAGGCAGGATGTATGTTTAATAAACCACTTATGCAAGATTATTTTGTTAAACTCATGAGATTTTTACATCACTAAGAGTTTCAATTTGCTTCTCACACTGTGTTCTCCTGCTCTTGGCTTGCTTTGGCTGCATGTATTGTATTTTGCTCATCTTTGTGGGAGAGTGCTTTTCAGGGCTACCTCTATATTATTGCAATGGCCTTCAAGATACTCTCTGCCTTCCTTTGTTTTCTTATAAACTGCTCCACAAACAGCTGAGAGATCTAAAGTGTCTCTTAAAACCTGACACTAGAATTCTGGTTAAGCTTGCCAAGATTCCTGTGTTAACAACGCTGTTTTATTCAGGTAGGTACAGATTTTTCCATGCCTCCGCCCCTTACACACTCTATTTATTTAGTTCTTTTATGCAGATTCCTGTACCTTTCACAATGGATTGTGACTCACTTCAAACCCTCTCTCCTCTTCCTTCCCCCTCTCCACACCACGGCTGACAATATTTACTCAGTTTCTTTAGAACCTCTAAAGAGCATGAATTCTAATGTTTGAAGTTGGATCACTTTTGATTAATTAAATATATATTATGGTGGTGCCAGCAGCATGACTATAATTAAAGCTGTATTGGGTTGGGGTTTTTTTTAATTTTAATCAAAAGCTCTGATTTTCAAGTGTTCCCCTCACTTCTATATGTGCCTGCTCCCTTCCTCTCTTGCTCCGTCTCTCCTCTCCCCCATCTGTTCTCGCTTCTGCACACACGCTCACCTGCCCATTATCTCTCACACCTGCACTCCCAAGTGCTCCTGTTCTGTGGAAAATCCTCCTCACCTGTCAGAGGCGCAGGAGGCCAAGGGCATCCCTCCAAAAAGCAGCCCCCAGCAGCTACTTCCCTGGTCCCTCCCATGGCAGCCATAATGCAAAGACAGAAAATGAAGCCATGCTCTGGAGAAAGGGAAAGGGGTGAGTCTGAATGCATGGGCTAACCACACCATGAAGGCAAACTTAAGGTGGTTCTGCCCCTTGGACAGATAACGGGCCCACCACCAAACAGGCAGCTCCACAGTTCTGTATTTTACTGAGCTAAAACACACCTTTAGGCTGTTAGAGACATCTCAAACACTAATACAGAACACTAAGAGGTGCCACTCTTCAGCTGCAGTGACAGCCATGTTACTTGGAGCCAATTTCCCTTCTCCAAGCGTTCCAAACGAATCAAGAACAAAGCACTGAACATGCAGTATTGCCCTTTACTCAAAGCTCTTCCTTCTCCCAACACTGCCCAGCTTATCACAACCAAGCACTGTGGCTTTTGCAAAATCCACGCGAAAATCCAGCTGAAATGTTGGTTTTTAACACATTTTATAGAGACAGAGAAAACAGGTGGCTAACGAAAGCAAGCAGAAAATCCCCGAACACCCTTAGCATAATCCCAACACAGCTACTGTAAGCACATCCTAGAAAACGCAGCTCTCAGAACACAGCTGTGACCTTGCGACACGATCCATGTGAGAGGAAGCTCACACAGCCTCACTCGAGCAGAAAGCTGCACTGCTGTGGATGCAGCGGTGGGCCAGAGCCTGTCTCTAATGTCTCAGGTCACTCAAGGGACACCATCAGTGTGAAACCAGGCCAAGGATAACAGGTTTTTAGAGAAATTTGAAATATTGGTTCCCCAAACACTAATCAGCAATGCCTTTGTTGTCATGTGGTCATGTATTTTAGAAAGCTTTCTAAAAATCTTTCTGAGCAGCATGACACCAAAGGAAGACAAGCACGTACAAAAAGGGAAGAATAATGCAGGCCTGAAGTTCACTATTACAATGATTTCATTTTGGATAAGAGAAATTTATAGAATGAAAACCTTCAAGTGAACAGCTGCTTTGACAGTCTGCACCAGCAGGGGCCCATATTCTGGAAGAGGCAACAACCAAATCATGACAAAACCCAAGAAATACTTGTTTGCAAATAGTCAGCATTTCTTTGGCATTGTACTTAAGTTCTTGCCTGCCAGTTTGCTATTCAATTACAAAAAGTACTTTTAATATAATCTTTCAAAATGGATGTGTCCCTCAACTAATACTGCATTATTGCAACACCTTTTTTATGAGTCCACATATTTTTCATGAAAAACACAGTCTTCAAAACATATCACTAGAAACGCAGCTAATCCCTCCCAGATCCAACAACTACATATTCCACATTGAGATATTGTGGCTAACTAAGCCCATTATAAATTTAAAGCCTTGCCTTGAAAGGGGACATAGGGTAAGACTGCATGAATAATTCCAAAGTGCTTTATAAATGCTTGTTGAAACAGCAAACTCGTTTTTATGGATGAAGTGCAGATGTTGGCTAACTCATATGTAGGGCTGGATGAGAGCTGGGAAATGAAATCAAGTCATCCAAGCTGATAAGGTTTTGCCCAGTTACAATGTCTTCATTTTACCAGATCCCTTTCCCTTGACAACTCACCTCTTGTGCAAATGACTCTGCTTTCTTACGCAGGTTCTTTTCCAGCTCAAAGTTTACATGAAGCTCTTCATACTCCTCTACTGCCAGCACAGACACTGTTTATAAGAATAAAACAAGATCAGAAATAAAAGTGGAACAGATCAAAAGAAGTACTGCTTGATTTACCCAGATAAGCTGCTATTCCCTAGTACCACGAACCCCTGACTGACAGCATGACCTAGTTTCACATTTCCATATACAGCCTTCTTTGCAATATTTGTCCTAAACCTCACCACATATATGCACAATTACTGATCTTCTGAATAGAGTAATACTCCGCCTCCTTTTCAGACTCAAAATCTTCAGTAGCAGGCATCAAGTACCACAGACCATATTTTGCCTCTCTTTGCCTCAAAAGAGCTTTGCTGAATCTATCAAGGATTATGTTATTCTTGAGGAATCTGTATTTGTTTACCTGGTTTGGAGATGAGCATAACAGTTTTTAAAGGCAGGTACAGTAAGTGGTAATTTAGACAGTGGGATACACATTCCAGCCCACCTGACTCTCAAAATGATGCTAACTTAAAAAAGCAAATAAACAAAAACCAACCACACATACAAAAAATACCCAACAACCAACCCACACACTTAGAAAGACTTAGCATAAATTCATCAACTCTGACTGAAATGCACTGAGTGCACAGCTCCAACACAGTGCCACATAAACACAGGATACGGGAGGTACTGAATACTTTGGGAGCTCATTACACGCATACAAACAAATCTTGCTTTCAGTCAACTCTTCCTTCCAGGAAAACATGCAAATGTGAAACCAGGGGCTGTTCTTTTGATAATGCTTAGAAAAAAGAAAAAAAAATTCAGAAAATTTTCATCTGCCACACTATCCCATCAAAAGCTTCAAGCTAATCTGTTCAATCAACTGTTCTGAAGTCTGGTGTTGTAAGAGCCTTCAAGTACTGCCTGTCATAGGCTTAAGCAATGCAGACACATGGAATGGGTAAGAGATGGACACTTGGAGAAAGCTTACAGGATTTGCCCTACTATATCTCAGCCAGACCCATTGTCTTCCACTTCAGGAAAATGTGAAATACCCAATGAGGCTTTTTACCAAACAATTTTTAATTTCTTAAGGCTTAGTAAGCAACAGGAGGAAAGGGCAGGGTAATCCAAGGCACTAAAACCTTTTCCCTCTCCTCTAAACTTCTTTGAGGTCAACTATTACCCATGCAGAAGCACTCACCTTCACTAAGCAAAAGCTTTCCTTTTCTGAGCCATATCTCTTTTTAGACTTTTCCTGCCCTGGTTTTACCTCTCTTCTCTTTCCAGTAAAGGAAAATTTCTGATTTTCTTTCATAATTTGGAAATCATATTTCTTACATTCTAGCACTCCTGCCTTTTTCTCATCATCCTCTGAACATAAAACAAGTTGCTCCCAAGTCTTCAGACATTCAAAATTATAAGCTGTGTCCAAACTAAAAGGAAGACTGGTGTAATCATTTAGAAAAACAGGAGACCAAGGTTCAAACTCCATCTCTGTGAGGGACTGTGCCCCTGCCCTAGTTTGCTATTTGTGTCACACAGGAAAAGTTCTCCTATTCTCACGTAACACCTGCTATTTACATTGTCACATTTTCCTGGAGCACAGAGAGTCTGGCACAGTCCACGTGTTGGTGCAGCACCTGCAATAAGGTTGAGTGTCAGATCTGGACCACCGTCACAGTTCTGTAACCTAGTCTTTGTACTGCAACAGAAAAGCTCTGAAGCTCCTGCAAAGGATGTAGCAAACTCTTAGAGAACCTGCTGAGACCACACACCTCTGTTACATTTCTCCAACAGCTTTTGTTGCTTATTAACTTCGGTTGTCAAAACAGCCTTTTCTTCTTTCAAATTATTTACCTAGAAAAGTATAAAGAACACATCAAAAACAAGAGCATTTTTGTTAATGGCATAGGGCACACAGCACATACACAATGCAAGCAGTACTTTGCTGTCAGTAGTTCTGTTTCCTAGGTTTGGCTTGATGCTGGGGTTTCCAGTGGGATGGAAAGCATTTTTACTCCACCTTACAGATGTTATAACAGATAAGGCTTATGAACTAATCCTCCCATGGCACGTTCCAGTCACAGCTGCAAATATAACATCTCTGGAAACTTTCAGGATCAGGTACCATAGCACCTGGCTGAAAAGTTACTTGACTGTTTTCATTTTAATATAGTCAGACTCCTGTTCTGTTTGGTTTGTTTTTTGTTTTTTTTTTTCCTGGGCTCTGTTTATTGTTCAAGTGCTGTCAGCTGTGTCTTTCTGAATGCAAGTGTTGCACAGACAGGAAGAGCCACTAGGTCCTGATTTGCATCAGTACATGGCTTATCCAGTTTTCAAGCAGGAATGAAACTCTGCAGGCTTGAAAAGCCAATTTGCTGGTCTAATTACCATGACACAGCACTGCCAATGGCTAAACTTAAGGATATAATCAATGAAGTAGCACCAGTGATTAAACTATGTGTCCCACAAAAGTATTTCTTACACATCTGTGGGTTTAAGGAAATCCAAAGAAGCCTGCAGGCTGTGATGGGTGAGGGGCTGTCAGGAAGGGGAGGTGACAGTTGCAATATGGGCATTAGAACAGATCAAACAGATAAGGAGAAGTCATGTGCCAGCTACAGTGGCAGACTGGACTGTGACGTAAAGGGTCCCTTCCAGGGACATGCCCTAAGTGATCCATCACTGGCAGGACTTGAGATTAGACAGTATTCAATTAACTTCACAACTGAGCAGTTTTAGCAAAATAAGATACAGAAAGTACCGACTCCACACTAACGTGGTCTCGCCTTCCATGGTACAATACATACTTCTTCAATTACTTCTGCAAGTTTGCACCTCAGGTTTTCCAGTTCAATGGCCAAGGTCTTCTTTTCCTCATGAACAGATACGATTTGATCTCGCAGCTCTGCAGTTTGAGGAAGGAAATGAAGAATATATTTTATTTGAAAAACAACAACAAAGGAAATGTCATGGCAATGCAAGTACAGTTGAGCATGAAACACCTGAACTACATATCCAGCATCAGTTGTAATCAAGGAACATACTCAATAATTTATGAGCTTTGCATAAGTGTCAAGTAACAGATCTATAACTGGGCCACAGTTTCAGCTTGACTCTGTTGAGGTAAGCTCCTTGTTCAGTCCTGCTGTCTTTATTTGCATTCTGAATGATTCATTTCCTGCTATAACAGGGCCAATCCTGCCACCACAGAGTGTCCTCAGTTCTGCTCAGGAGACTGTCACATCACAGAGACTCTGGTATGGAGGCAGCAGAAAGCAATTTTTAAGAAGCATCCTTTAAAACAAATTAACGCACTTCAATTCTTTTTGGATCGTGAGTTCTTGTCACAAGGGAAATAAACAAAACAACAGGCAGTCAATACTTGGGAGGTTTTCACTGAAGAAATTGTCCTGAACAGCTGCCAATTTATAGTCTTTGTAACATTATGTGAACAGAGTCAGAATATAACCTTTACTGATGGAAGAGCTAATGCTTGTAATTTCCCCCTCAGAATTTTTGTTCCTTAATTATTAAAATATGAAATAAATTAAATTCACAATGGAATAAAACATTTGATTATAATCACTTCTTAACAGGAGATCAGTTTGCATACATAATATATCAAGGTTTAGGTTAACATAAAATCACCACAAAAATCAAAATTTATTGATATATATTAGCTTTCAGTAAGTGCTCTCATTCCCCACCTGCTTCCAGTATTTCACAGCACTGCTGTTCACTGAACACCAGCCACGAGTTGAGAAAATTGTGGCTAATCAATTGCAGATGATGATGACATGCTGGATGCCATTCTGTTTGGTCTCACATCTTAAAAACGTCCATTCTACACCAGCATCCCCCCTCCCACTTCTGGAGCCTCAGATTTATTGTCCTCTAAATCAAAGGCATACACTTTCTAAAGCAAATAAAAGATTCTGGATACACATTGTCCATTTTATGGATTTGTGCTCTCCAGAGAAATTAATGGGGAAAAGAAGTCTCACTGAAATTTGGTACCTGGATTAATTCTGGTTTTACAACACATATATCAACCTCATCATTCAGAGAAGAAGGCATATCCACATACCACAGAGAGCCTCAGATTTTACTGCCTTATTCATGTATCCTTACAGAAAAGTGGTGGGAGGGAAGAAAGCATTCCAAGAAACATTCAATACTTTCTTGAATGGCGAGAAGGCTAAAGGACTTAGAAGATCCCCCAAATACCACTTTTCATGCTTTAATGAATTGTTCATCAAGACAGAAAGCAGATGCATCAGAGCCTTTCTACAGTATTTCTCTAGTTTGACCCCGCTACCCTCCTAACAATGCTCCCATCTGATCTGCAGCCAGCGTTCGCTCTCTAAATGTACTCTTGACACCTTTCTCCAATAAAGGCAGGAAGTATTCCAGAGTCTTATTTCCCATTCACATGGGTTGCATGGTGTGCATCACACCATTTGCTGCCTCTTTTCCTACATCTATAGGGTATAAATTTGCTTATTATAGAAGGGTCCTGTGATACCCTATTTCTTGGGTGGGATTGTCTCACAAGCATTTTTACAGTACACGTTGTTTTTCCTCAGTGATACTTTGTACCACTTCATTGCAGCTGCTGCACTCAAAAAGACAACAATTAACAAGGTCATACTGAAAGTTCAGAAAATCTGTACTTAAACATCATTTGCTACTCTAGGTTACAGTCAGAAAAACAGTGAAAGCTTTTTTTTAAGAAGTTAAACACTTAATCTCTCTTGTCACCCAATCCAGAATGTGGGTGTTCCCCTTTTTTGGATACTATGACACAATACACGAAATCACGATGATTTCGTAATGGAGATGAGAAATAAGGCTGATTTTGGATGATGGAAATATAAACTGCCTTCCAAAAAAGAACCAGAAATTTCTGGAAAAAAAGCACAGATCTGTCTTATCAATACACTTCCATGTTCTCAAGCTTTGCTGTTTTACCCAGTACAACAGACCCTTTTTAAGCTGCTCGTTTGGTAATAGCTCTGGAACATGAATGAAGTTTGTGCATACGAAGGTACATAATGGAAACAGAAATGAAGAGTCCTGTCTGACAAGCTCTGAAATAATGACATTGCAGTTGAAGGTGACCTTGTCCTTCTACTTAACTTTTACTTTGTTAAGGGTCTTAGGAAATACTTCTTTTACTGACTCAGTAGCACTGAACTCTCTTAGCTGGGTAGATCTCATTTTCCTACTGCATTTAACTTCCTCTGCAGGCTGTATATCCCCCACCATTCATGTTACACACTACCAGCCCACCATGTTCTTAGTCATTCCTGGAAATCCTTTGATTCTGACTACTCCCAGAAGCACGACTTGGAACCAGACCAATCTCTGGTCCAAACCAACACTGCTGTTCTTAAGACAACTTCTGCCTTGCGTGGTGGTGTAGGATCAGCACCAACACTCACCTTTTATTTGCTGCTGACAGTGCACAGAATTGCATGATCCAGAGGTAGCTTCTGTATCCGTGGATGATTCGTCCTCATCAATGTTAATCTCTTCAGTGATAATTTCTGGGCCCAGTTTGGCCATATAAAGCATACTAATTCTTTTCAAGGTCTTATTTTCTTTGTTCAGCTGAAAGGTGAGAAGGACAAACAGTAAGAAGCTAGTTAGTCTGTCTTTAAGATGCTGGGCAAGAAAAAAAGTCAACTTTTTTTTTGCTTCATCATTAAAAGATGTATCAAACAAAGAAGACAAAGTAACCTTAGATTATATGTTCCACCCAACATTAGAATGGTTTGAAGATGGGATGCTTGCCCACTTTCTCCTCTGAAAGGTTTGAACTCAACATGATGCTTTATCCATGCCCTTTTTTCCTCTCTAGTACTTCTGTTTAATAAACACTGTGTAGGTTCAAATCAATCAAACCAGCTATCAAGCTTACTTAATGCTACACAAGCTTTGTGATAGCTGCTTCAGCTCCTCACCTTTAAACATGTACCAGTAGTCCCAGCTGAATGACCTGAAGAAGAGTTTGTGTCCCTGAAAGCTCATCTGTTCTTCCCAGCTGTATCAATTGGTTAAATAAAAACTCTTACCTTCTCCTATGCCCTATTTTGCTTATAAACTACAAATACTACCACTACTATACTCCTAGTCACAGCAGAATTATCTCAGAATTCTTTTGAGTTATTACTGTAGAGTCAACATATGTAAGATGAAAGCCATCTCATAAACCAATTCTTTATGGGTCAGACCACAAGTCAAAAACCACTTTAGGCTGGATCCTTAAACACATGATTGGTTGGTGGATGGTACAGAAGAAATTCTGCAAGGCATCTCTGTCTTGATCAGGAAAAATCGAACAGGAGTCACTGCAAATGTTTGATTCCCATCATTTCCTTCACTGTCCTGCATCCAGACACCCCACAGCAGCAGCTCTCTGCAAGCTCAGCACAGCCTCAGGAGTGTTCAGGTAAATTTCAGGGTGACTGCCCACTCAACCATCCAAGCATTCCCTGTGTTCAGGTTTAAGAATAAGACTCAATTTCCTACTAATGAGACGCTACATGTCGAAGCCAACACGCACTTCAGAAGTCCAATATGTAGCGTCAAAGAAAACATACACTGTACAGTTCATGTGACCCTGAATTTTTACCTAAGCCATCATCTTTGATCCCCCTTATCCTCAGCCCTTCAACTAGGCGAGATTTACTAAAGAACTTTTCCATCTCATTCCCAAAGAATTAAAGTGGGCAAGTGGGGAGAGTGGTGTGAGGAACCCTCCATGGTTTAGTCAGCTCACAGAGACAAACAGCCCCACGGAGCAAAGCGAGTCTTTGAACTGCCCTTGTACGTGCATTACAGGGAAAGTGCAGAGAAGAAGACAAGTTGCATAAATGTGTTCATTTTCTTACTTATATGCTGATTGTCTATCTTATGAATTCTAATATAGTGTCATTATGCAAACAATTAAGTAAATACCTCCAGAAAGTACATTGCTAATGCATCTAAATTAAAGTGATTTCTTGCTGGTGTGATTTTTACCATATCTAAGGATGTACTTTGGGCAGGGAATGGGGAGGGGGGGGAGAGGGGGAAAGAAAAAAAAAAAAGGCAGTCAGCATTGCTAATGAAATTTGGTTCAAAATTGCTGTAATCCATTTTCTGATGAAGTGGCTCAGATGCATTTTACACAACCAAAAATATATAAGAGAGATAAAAACATTCTTTAATAATAATGTACTTCTGATGAGATGGAATATAGAAAATTACACACTTGCTAAATTCATCAGACTAGACGCAATCAACAGAGCAGTGGAGGTCACCTTTCCCCTGCCCTCGCTTTGCTTTCATAAACAATCACCTGAAATGTAATGCAGTGGTTGACTTTTTCCATTTGATTTAGACACTGAAATGCTCATTATTGTTTTCACACAGAGGAGTTCTAAAACTTATTTTCCATTTAACCTAAATGCATATGAAAACTAGAGATCAGGATGCTGGTCCATGAAAACAAAAACTACATTAAAATGGGTATTTTTTTTCTTTAAAGGCAGGAATGGTATTTTGCATCTCGCACCTGGCCTTTAGTTTTTTGCCACTTCCAAACTATTTCACAGCTCCACAAGATTATACAGAAACACATAAGGGTCATGCAGACAATCTCAAGTTTTAAATAAATAAATAGATAAAGAGGTGAATAAATAGATCAGATAAAACGGCATCACCATGATTCTTCTCACCTTAGAAGCCAAAGCCTCAGCACTTTCACGGCACGTCTTCTCAATTTCAAGATGGTTCTGAATACAGTTTACTTCCTCAATAACCATGTGAGAAACTAAGGGAAGAGTTCAAAACTTAGTCAGTATTTTCCAGAGTTTGACACATGCCTCCCATGATCAGAAACAGCACATCTCCTTTTGCTAATTTTCAGTGTAAGCATTTCAAATACAAGTGCATTAGATAATCTGCATAGACAGGAACTGTTTTGAGCCTTGAATACTTGGTTTGTTTCTTTAAGCAACTCTCTCAAGCCATGTTTGCAGCATTAGAGCAACTGTAGAACTGAGCATAAACTTATGGCAGCAGACCAGCAGGACCCTTTCTGACCATCCTCATTCATCATCTGTATTTCACTCACACTTGAGGAATCACAATGAGATCTCTAGGATTATTCCTTAAGACTGCCATCATGACATTTTCAGAAGAGTGGAACCTTGGTATTTTTAAACAGCAAGATTAACTTAGGTGTATAACAAGGTTTCTTTTCACTTTTTGGTCTGTTTCTTATTTGAAGTCTCTCTGTGCTTGAGCAGGCCCTAAAATAAGCACCACAGCCTCACCTACCTTCACTGTCCACAACACAGATTCCAACACACCCACAAAATCTTCCCCGAGACCAGGGCCAAGACTGGGCTGTCTGACTGCATCTGGAATGCACGGCTGTGCTACTACACTTGATGTTACAGCTGGAGGAGCAAGAGACACATCTGTCCTCTGCAGCTACAGAATCCCTATTACAGTTGTGGGTACACATCACTCTGTCAAAGCCGGGCAAAAGAGTGACCAAAAATTCTGGAACAAACCTTGTTTTGTAACATAGGAGACCAACGTGAGTCAGAAAAAATTTAAAAGTACAGACACATTTTGGCTTGTAATTCCATTTAACTTCCAGCAGTACAAATGTACTTTAGCAGTGTTCGAAGTCTTTTTCTAAGGGACAAGTTTAAGGTCGCACAGGAGAGCAAAGCAGAAAACCCAAGAATAATTTTCCATTTCTCAGGCTCATGGATGCAATTCCCCCTTGGCTCCTGGCACTCTCATCCATCCTAAGCAGCAGCCTGGACCATAATTCTGCAAGTCATTGCATGGCACAGATTCCTTCTCAGCCCAGTGTCAGGATTTCAATGCACAGAAAGGAGCTATTTGCAGCCGAACAACACTTTGGAGCAGGAACAAGGCTGGAAAATATAGTGTAAATACAGAGGATTTTTTCTTATAAGATTTCCTTTCCTTTTCATCAAAATAAGCTTTATACCCTAGTGATTTTATACCATTGGGTAGAAAAGCCCCCTTGCCCCTTTCCAAGAGTTCTGACTAAAAACTGAAGAGAGATATGTCAGCCCTCTTTGATACACAGAGGTCATCTTAATGACTACAAAACAGGACTTCAGGATAGGAAAAAGAAGGCCATCAACAAATGTTATTTATGCAGCTTTATACTTAGTATCAACTGAAGGTTTCATTATTAAAGTTTTGTTGTTACCAGAGGAAACCAGCAACACATTGGTTTGCTGAGTAGCTGCACGAAAGACACAAAATCTACAAAAAAGAAAAGGCAGGGGAGCATATTGGAAAATTTAGGTCTGAAAACTATATTCACATGAAGTCTTCTAACAGCAGAGAAACCAGACCTCTTTCTTTGGTTGTCTTTTTTATTTCCATTTCTCCTGACTATGAAGAAATTATCTGCTCCAAGTGTGCCATAACAGCTGCTACATTTAATTTGAGAGAGGAGAAGTTTTAGGTGGTACATGTCCCTATCTCTTCTGTTTTTATTCTGCTGAGCCCTGGGACCTCTCAGCAATGAGATGCTTCAGGCTAGATGACGGAGCAGTGGAGATACAGAGCTGCTCCCATTTTACAGACAGGAATCTAATGGCCTCAAGCAAGGCTAAAGTTAGGAAACAAGGATCAGGCTCTCATGGAAGAACTAGGGATTACTCTTGGTTCATTTAAACTTAATTAACCTGCAATTATGATTAACTCAGGGGAAAAAAGTCTTTCCAAATTAAATACAAAAAATATATTATTTCCTAAGTCTGTCCAAAGTTCTTATTATGTCAATATTAATATTCATAAAGAAGCACTAAGTGGCCTGAAACATCTCTAACCTTGACAGTTTTTTTCAGGGGTAATAATAATCCGCAGCAAATGCAGGCCAACCAAAAACCACTTAACTAATTAGTAGTTGCAGTCACCGAGAAAACATGAATCAACACTGTTATTACAAGTGGCACATTTGAGTGGCATCTAATTATGACTTGATGAGCACGATACTTGCATTATCAACATTACTACTGCATCCCATCAGGGACTAAAAGCCGCTGATGGCATTGACTGCGAGAAACTCCCCCTCAATGGTACTGCAGCACCCAACAATCTCCTTGGCAGGGGCACCCTCACTAAATGACATGTTAAGCGTAATTACTGGTAGACATTGTAAATAAACAGGATTGGAAGTGAAAATTGTACCAAGTGCATAAGACACAATCTGACACATTGGAAGTGGCAGCCTTAATTGAGAGTTTCTTTGACTGCTCAAGATCATTTCAACTGCATTTCTCGGAGGACAGTGATTATAACTGTGGAGACAGACGGCATAATGGTATCAGCACTGCTGACAGAGCAGTGAATTAAATTGTATCTGCTGTTGTGTGAAAGCCTTGATGAGAGGTACAGATCCTTAGTGGTCTTATCATTATAACACAATGGTCATGTTGTCATCAACCTTGCTGGCTCCAATTGAAAAGAAATGATTGTGTGTTGAAGCTTTCCCCCCCACCACCACCTTCTATCTCTTGTGCTCAATAGAACCAATTTTCAGAGAGCTATGAAATCACGCAATAGGGCCTAAAATGCAGCTGCTTGGCATACAAACGGGGCCCCATTAAACTGGAATCACACACAATATGTGTTTATGCCAGGAGAACAAATAGAAGCTGAGTACAGGCCAAGTTTATTCACAGACACAAAGCCAATGTAGCTCTTCATCAATATAATTGCCTTTTATATTGTCGTTTAAATAATGGGCTCTATTATTGCCTTAAAATCCTAATATTCTCGGCATTTTATCACTATGTTTACAAGGTATGTCCTTTAAAAATGTGAAAGGAAGATAAAAGAAACCCATAAAATCTTACAACATCAAATATTACCTCAAATTTTAAGTCTTAACTACTTGACATTTTCTGCCACACTCCAGTATTCCTCATATCATAACAAAAACAAAACAGGCAGCCGTTTTTCCAGAGGAATTATACTTCTTAGAGAACATTCTTGCTTCACAGAACAGTTACCTAAGATCATTTAAGGCAGTAGACAATTCCTGTTGATTTTAGATTATTTTCCATAATTGTATCACACCAACTATTATAGAACAGAAGTGAGCAAATTCCTCTATTAACACAGTCACACAAAAGTACAGACCATGTGATTTCCTTCTCCTGCATTAACTTCACCCACATTTCTGATGCTTCACCGTGCAGTTCACTGTACTGGCACAAACCAGACATAACAGACCACAATCCCATTGTAATTGTCTCTTCTAAGGAGCTATTCCACTAGGATACTTCCACTCCCATTAGATGTGCTTTGTTGCTTCCAGACACCATACGGTTTCAATAGAACCATTACCATAAAAGTGTAAAACTGAATATTGACATTCTCACAGCCCAGACGAGATAGAACTTGCTCTAAAAATTACCACATGAGAGCAGTTTGTCCTAAAAACATTTCCTGGTGTGTCTATGCTTAAAGTACTATTACTCCTTCATGAAAAAATTGCCATTATTATTATTAGGAATCTCAGCAACAGCATCAAATCCCACTCACTTCAAGCATGCATCATTCCAAAAGTCACTTGCAGAATCCAGGTGAGATAGAGCCACATTTGCACCACTTTATTTTCACCACTTTGCACCTTGAGAATGACTACCTGTACCAGAGAGTACAAATGCTGTAACAGATTTAGTCTGACTACGGGCAAAGTCTCACTGGATTAGCCCCTTAAAACACGGCTTTGAAGGAGAAACAGCAAACGGACCTGAATCTCAGCATTCTTAACACTGCTGTAGAGCATGCAGAACTATGTTCATAATTGTCTACATCAAGAAAATCCCACTGATATTATCAGCTTACTTTTCTGAAACTCCTCCAGCTTTTTGACAGCCTCATCTCGTTCTTGCTTGATTTTGTCACACTGTAGGAGAAGAAAAAATTGAAATGAAACACTGATCCCAGTTATTTAATTAGCAGTCACGGCATGCAAAATCAACCAAGATCAATTGCCAGCACAACAATGTACAGAAGCCTGTCAAAGCATTTCTTTTTCCTTTCAGACATGTAAGATCGATGGAAATGATGCATAAAAAATTCACTACTCAGAGTATTTCCTAACCAAACCAGCACGCTCTACTTGATTTAGGTTCTGATTCAGAGCTACTCTGAAAATAGTTTAAAGAGACACATTATCCAAAACTGATATAGACAGTTATCCATGTTACACCAACAGAAGAAGCAATACTTTGCATGTCAAAAATAGGCTTTAAGTGTAGTTTCTTTAACACAAATAGAAAACAGGCCTACATTTCTATATCTACCATGTGCAAGAAAACTTCAAAGCCAATTATCAGGGACATGCTGTTTAGTTTCATAACATCATAAGTAAAGCTTCAGCTTTGTAGAGAGAATGACACTCATTTGCACGCTTTAAGGAGTTCCCATCACCCCAGTTTTATTAATTTTGTGGTTATTGCTAACACTACACAGGTCTGCAATCCCTGATCTTATGACGGAACGGTTTCTTCAAACAGAAAGAATAAAACAGATGTTAAGTAGAGTTCTCTAAGAAAACCCATTCTGTAAGTAAATGAAAGAACTCAAAGAAATGAGTAAAATTCACAAGAGACACAGTCAGTGATTAATCACAGTGTGAAAAACACATGACCCAGGGGGAAGTATGACTGGCACACAAGGTGCCTTACACACACATCCTTCCTTACATGCGGCTGGGCATGTTCACAGCAATAAATCAACCTAAGACCATGAGTTAACTTCTGGAAGAGATCTGTGTGACCGAGCCCCTTACAGTCCAACTCCAATTACAAGGATGCTGGCCACTGGAACAGAACTGGGGGAAAAAAAACTACAACCCTGAAACGATTTTGCTCGATTTTCAGTTTTTCCACATGAGGAGCCACTTTGAGTTAGCTGGGAAAGGAGCCTGCTGTTAAGCAACAAGAAAGGGGAGAGTCCGATTCAAAGGCAGCCAAATTCAAGAGAACTCTTCTGTCAGCTACAGAGGACCTTGGACGAGACCCAAAGAAGGATCTGCACTTGGGCAAGGCGAGGATGCCACTGGTGTCGCCTCAGAGGCATCTGATGGATATCTAGGGAGCAAAAGGAGCTGCACTCAACATGCAATCTCTCTTCTCATGGCACTGGGGTGACGAGGCTTCAAGGGACAGGGGCTGAGTAGGGGGACAGGTCAGTCACCAGCTGCTGTAAGGACTGTGAAACAAGGCAGAGCTGCAGAAGGGGCAAAGACGTGCTGAGCAAGCGGCGCCGGACGACGACTCACCGTATCCTGGGGCCCTGTTAACAAAGAACCTGTTAAGAGAATCTTGCACAGGAGAGCTGGGGAAGAGAAATCTGTGCATGAATCTTGCTGCTCACTGCCCTCCCTCTGTTTTCTCAGCAAAAATTTGTGTTACCTTCGTGGCAGATGTGCAGTCACAGAGCAGAAGGCAGTGAAAGACGCAGAAGGTGTTTCTAGCTGCTCCTGCAGAGCACAGTTCTGCCTCAAAAGGGGAACTGGTGTGAGCTGCTGCCTCCTTGTATTTCCCAAGAAAGACACTGGAGCCACACTGACATACTTCACCCACGGATTTTTCTGCACACTGCAAGCTTTCAGCCCACTGCACATTAAGTGAGCAAATGCCTTTAGTGCTCAGTTTAAAAGCCAGGAACATTAGCATTTTAAGGATCTCATCTGTTGCCTGCGGAAGTCAACGACACTTTCCTACTGATGGAAACCTTGATGTAGAGGACATAGCACACTCCCTTATCCCAACAACACGAAAAACTCCTTTTAAAATCCTCCAGGCAGCACACTGTAAGGCGCAGCAGCTCTCCCTGTGCAGTGAAAGGGGAAGTTAAATGACCTATTCCACTTCACCTCGAGTGCTCTTTGCAGAGAGAGCTCCATTTGGACCACGGCAAGCTGACTATTCTCCTCATAACTGCGACATTTCTCTGCACAATCAGGGTCTCTAGGCTTGGGTCTCTGCAGAGCAATTCCTGCTCCCAGTTGCAGCTTTCTCAATACTTTCCTTTTGCTGCTACTGTGCTTCAGAATGAAAGAGGAAGAAGAAAAGGAGAGCGGGAGATTGCTGCCCTTGCTGAAATGATCAATGGAAAGCACTTCGCCTTCTGTCTTGCAATCAGAGCCATGCAAGCAGAGCTGTTACAGGTCCTTCCAAAAAAATACCCTAGTTTATCTTGTAAGAATTAGAAAAATATGAGACTTTCTTTAACTACTTAAAACTGTTCCAAATTTGAAATTTCCACAAAAATAAAAAGCCTATAAACTATGTTTCATAGTAAAAAATACTGTCACCTACTTAAAATTGTTCCAAATTTGAAATTTCCACAAAAATAAAAAGCCTATAAACTATGTTTCATAGTAAAAAATACTGTCACCCTTTAAAATAAATTGTCCTTACCTTTAAAACTCAAAAGTTTAAAAATCAAAATTTAGAAGTATGAGCTGCTCATAAAATGCTCCACAGAAGCCTTAGAAGTTCATAACCATCTCACTTTTCAAAAAAGCAATTTGAGGCATACACAGTAGAATCATTAATGGACAAAAGTATCACTACTCCTAAATATTAAAAGGCAAATAGCGTAACATTACTATAAAATCTACTGTTCACTTTCCACATTCAAGCCCATGCAACTGTTGAGGAGAAACAGTTTCCATGTATTTACTAAGCTTCCCCTTGTCAGTGTTAAGGGACAGCTCCATACTAAAGTGCGCCCTTGAATAAAAATAAAAAAGTCTGTAACTCCTGGATTGCCAGTCAATTTTCTGGTTTTAACTTAATTAAGAGTTCCGTCTTCTCTGCAGAGTAAAATAAGCATTTATTCTACTTTATTTAATATATCTAGTATTAGTAATCTAATATTTATACTACCATTATCTCACTTAAAAAAACCCCTACAATGTAAATAGACAATACTGCAGTTCTGAACTGGCTATAGGAGTCAATGATAATCTCTTAGCAGTAAAAATACATGTCATTTGTATTTCTAGAAATTAACAGTCCAGTTGCCAAAATTAATTTTGTGAATAACTCCATATATTCTTCGTCTTTGCAGGCACAAGTTCAGATTTGTCGATCCCACTCCTTTCAGATTTTTGCCTTCTAGGTACCCAATATACAAGGCAATACTTTAATTTCTAGTTTCTTGTCTATTCTCTACTAAAAGCCTTCTTTTTTGCCAACTATTTTGCACATAAGCTCCTACAGACTTCAGTAAAAGGCCTTCAAAGGGCAAAAACAACAGGGATATTGTTCAGTCCAGATATTAAGACGCAAGAAGTTCACGTAGTAGTCATATAGTCAATTAAACCATTGCTAAGCAACACAAGACACAATTCTTTCCCATTTACACAGACTGTGAAATGTATGCAGATTTAATGCTTGTTCTAAAATTGTGAGTTTGGTGCAGTGCTCAAAAGTATCCAATGACATTTGCAATACTCTACTTAGAGAAACAATGAGCATGTCATCAAGGCAGAATCCCTTCCCCATCCCCACTTGTTGACAAAACATATAATCCACTACATACATGTGCTTTAACAGAGCAAACACCATGAATGATGCATCACAGATATGGTATTACACCTACTGTTTTGGATGGCTGTCTTGCTTTTTTTTTTCCCCTACTGGCAGCATGACAAAACACTGTCAAAACCAGCGTTCAGAGTCATTTCTGTCTGATTAGCAAGTAGTCAAATATTTATTCATGATCTGACTCTGAATATGTCAGAACCGCATATTAAGTCACCCACATTTGTGTGCAGCTGAACGTTAGTTACACATTTTTGGGGGGCTGGTATGAATGTTTTGTTGGTTACATCAACAAGAAAAGGTGACCTAAGAGATGTAATCTGCCAATATAATTTTGGCTCCATTGTTTCTAAAAGTATTTAAAAACACTAACACAAAATATCTGGGGAAATGTCGTCAGAGACTCCACCAGTGGTCTCCGAATTGGTAGTTTTGCAAGGCAATGAGGAAGAGACACTGTGGATCAAAGATCTCATATTTTGCTCCTGAATTTTTGTAGTTATTAGCATCCTTTTAAAGCAGCAGTGCTTTGAACAAAGTAACCCAGGTAAAAGTCAATTTACTTCCTAATTTTAAGAAAAAATATGGAACAAAGAGCATAAATTTTCAAAAATTAAAATTACATCTTAAGTTAGCTGCCCATTATCCACCAAGTTCCCAGTGTCTAATGGAAACTAGGATAATTTCTGCATGCACAGCTCATCTTTCAGAGCCATACAAGTATAGGAGTGACTTAGAAAATATTCCACCAAGTGTATCAAAAGCACATACACACAGACTGCTATTTAATTCCTCTGTGGCACTCTCCACAAACAGTCTGCAAGTCACTTGCTAAAAAAATCAACTTCTCATTCTCCTGTCGACGCAATTATGTGACCACAATTGATACAGAGGAAGCCATTTGCTTACATTCACAGTGACAGACAGTGGCAGAAAGTGCAACAGAAGTCACCCACAACTTCCCAGACCCACAGGCAGAGAAAGTCTGTGCTACATTTTTCCAGTAGCAGGTTTGATCCTGCAAAGCACAAACTAAAATACAAAGCAAGAGATACTAAGGACCTTATGGGATTAGGGCCACAACACAAGGAATAGTTTCTTCCAGTACTGGCACTGGAAGCAAATATAACCATGAACTCTCTATCAGTAGATTCTTTTTTTTTGTGGAGGAAGTACACTGAGGGCCTCACACTTAACCACTTGAGCCCAAGCACTTAAACAATGAACCATGACTGCTCACACAAGCACATCAACTTGCAGGATGGAGTTTTTGGATGGAGAATACTTGCGTAACAACTGAAAATCCAGCCCTGAGCACGTGTTTAACTGGTTTGCTCAGCTGGGAATGTAATCCCCATGTGCTCAGGCTTGGAGGATTTTTGGGTGTTATGCAAGTATTCTGAAAAACTTCATAGCAGCCTCCAGCTGAAACACACAGGAGTGGCTAGAGATATGCAGCTGTAGGAAAGAAGTTTCGTGGGAGAGAAGAGCAAGGAGGCAAGAAGAGCAGAATGGAAGAAACAACCTCAGAACACCTCATTCCACCTCAATTTCAGAAATAAAATTTTTCATTTAAATTCCCTTTGAAGAAAAAAAAAAATTAAATAAAAATGTAGCTCAGGGAAAGTCTCCCCATTCCTCTCTTCCCAAGCTAAACAAAGCTTTGTGGAAGAAACACCAAAGCTGATATGACTTGGGTTCAGGGCAAAGCTGGAGAGCCTGTTTTTCATGTGGTGTACACATGTCCTGGCATGGCATTCCCCACATGTGACAGAAGCCAACAGCCAGCATGGGACAAACTAAAAGAAGAGAGATGTGGAGGGCAAGATGCTGAAATCACTTCCAGCTGAGGAAGCTCCCAGGCTGCAAACGGTTTGGAGACTGCAAGAGAAACCTGCCCAGGTGTTGAACACGCTCCTACAGGCCTCCCTTTCCCTCGTCAGAGACAGGATCCCGGGCTGGATGGAATCTTGGTCTGAATCTTGGTCTAAGTCAGTTTTATTCTCATTTTCTTCTGAGCATTTCTTCCAAACAGCAAAGACAGAGGATAGATTTCCTGGGATATCTGAGGCTATGGTGAAGGACAGCAGAGCAGGAATGCAGCAACAAGCAAAGTGAAAAGGACAGGGAGATCAGTGGATAGGAGGGAATGAAGAACAATATGCTGACCTCAGCAGAAATACACATAATCTTTGCTGAATCGTAAGTGAACATAAGTTTTAAATTTTCTTTAATAATAAAAAAAGAGTTAAGGACAAGGTCTTTTCAATACAGCCTTGAATTGCAACATTTGTAACTAAAAATGACCCTTCCAAAATGACTTCAGAAGAAGCTGAATTAAACATACATGTCTTGGCAGCTAATAGGGATTTGAAAACCAATGTTTCTTACATCTTCAGCTCACTCATACTGGAGAAAGGAGAATTTCGTTTACAATGCAGTGTAGCACTGACTCCCCTGCATTCCTCCCTACCTTCAGCAATCATATTCCTACATTCTGAATGTTCAGAAGGGCTGGCTGAGGGAAGTTGCTCTCTTTTTTTCTTTTCAGTGATTAAGTCCCCTGTGCAAATGAAGTCGTAACAAAACAAGACTTAGATCAAAGAGAAACAATTTTATCTAAACACGTGACTTGGTCTATTCTCACACTGTAACCACAGGCAAACCTGGTAAAGCACCAATCACTTAAAGTATATTTACAGGAACTTTTCTGGAGTGGGACAGCCAGAATAGTTGTGAGAGATGCATTCACTGCTCCTTAAAACATAGGTACAAGTAATACTTATTATTAATAAGTAAACTCAAAAAAGCAGTCAACAATCTGCAACAGGCAACACAGTATTCTGGTATTCAGCATTTTAGTATTAAATGAATAATCAACATATACAAACCTCTTCTTTCGTTTTCTTATTTTCTGCTCTAAGCTCTTCATATTCGCCAATAGCTACACGTGGAAAAAAAAAGAGAAAAAAGTTAATATAGCAGTACCTCTTCCCAAATTAGCTCTCCATTTGATTAAATTGAAAACTCTTCTGTTTGTCTACACAGACTTCTTAAATAACATGGGTCATAAACTTCATTAATAGCCTATTAATATCCTATGAACTGGATACCCCTCTAGAATTAGAAGCAATTAGGAAGTGTCTGAAAAAGATGGTAGCTCCCAAAACAATCAATTTTTGATCAATGTAGAATTAAACAATCTTATTGATTGAGTTCAAAAAATTACAAGGTGAATATACTGGCTTGCAGTGACCATTTTAAACCCACACTGGCTCAGGTTACAGATCAATCCTAGAAAGAATGGTTGATGCAATATATAGGTACCTGCACAGAAGCTGATCCCTGCACCAGGAAAATCAGGGTCTCCCATCCATCCCTTTACTTTGTCCCCACTTCTCCTTATGTACCTAAGATTCCTACCCACCTCCCATGCTCAAGAAGCAGGGGAAAAAAACCCAAAAACCAACAGGCAGATGAACAGAAAAGAAACCCGGCTGGTGAAACAATGTATTTCCTACACAGGAACACAAAGGCTGTGCCTCTTGACCACTACTCCACTGCCAAGCTATTCCCTGCTCCCTTCAGGAAAACAAGGGAAGAGACTTCTACCATCCAGATGCAAGAAAATGAATGAAAACTGTATCAACAGATACAATTCAAGCTCCTTCATACTTGAAAACTGCTCATGTTCACTCGCCTTTAAGGCAAAGTCATTCTTGCCATTCGATACTTTACAAATGACTGAAAAATGTAAATACAGATTTGCCCCACCCTCGACAGCTCTCTTCACACGCTCCACGAACACAGAACTCTGAATCATTAGCCCTGAAGGAGAAAATAACAGAATATTCTGGGCTATAGCTCTTAATCCACCCAAAACATATTCCCAGCCAGCTGTGCTCTTTCTGACAGTAAAGGAGTAAAACCCCAAAAAAAGCCAACATGAGTGAACACAGCATGTTCCTTCATAACAATGACCACACTTATTCACCAACTGCTCACTCCACAGCTCAGCTGGCCAGAAGGGACTGTCCTGTAAACACATATCAATGCCCTTTATCAGCATTAAATTAAGTAGGTAACTTTGTATGCAGAAGCTCCTTTAATTGTAACTTAGTCGTTTGATTTTTAGTTGTGAACCTGTGTCTCCTGAACCTGAATTTGCTAACAAAATGTAAGTATTATCTAAATTAGATGTTTTATACATTAGGTACTTACTGTGGCTAAAAAGCACTTATTACTAAAACAAGGCCGTAAGGGTAAAAGTATATAATGACTATAATTCACAGTGAACCACAGAAAAGACACCTTCATTTACACAGAGTGAGGTGGTGACTCTTCCTACTCTTTTTATTAAAAAGTTAATCAACCCCTTTCCTAAAGTTGCATATTAAAAAACACAAAGAAAAAACCCCCAAACTTTAAAAATGCTACATGCATATACTTCAGTATTTACACTGCAAACCAGGGTGGCCTTCAAGTAGATTGAGAGCCCTTCCATGACAAATCAATAAGTAATGCCACTTGTGCATTTCAAACCTACTTATTTAATCAAAAAGTAAGTAGAGCTGTCAAAGGAAGCAAGTACCATTCCGTAGTTTATGCTTCCATACCATGGAGCAGGCAGGTCTTTACTGGTACGGACAAGAGAAAGACCTGACGGTGCAAGAAGCCCTCTGCTCCAGATGAAACAAGCTATCCAGATCAAGTCACATTTTGTTGGTAGAAGTAAACTAACACCTGGCTTTTTGGATATATCATTAGAGGCAGAAATAACCCTGTCAGCACCAGGGGCTTTAATGGAGCTGCTGCCACCACATTCCTCCTCCCAGTGTACACGGAATAGGAAGAATCAGGGCAAGACTGTTGTGCAAATTCTCCAACAACAACGGCCTCCTACATGCACAGAGTGCACAAGATTGTGAAGTGCTGTCAGAGGATAAACAAAAGCCAAAAGGGATCAATATTTCCCTTGTTCCTCACTTTAGGCTCAAAGATCCCTTCTGCCAAATCCAGGTGATCAGTATTTCAACAGGATGCAATATGGCACCAGCAATACCAGCCAGGTGCAAACTATTTCCAAATGTGCCTGGGCAGCATTTTTAACACCTCCTCCTGTAAAGGTGAATGTATCGGATGGCATTACACTTATCACTTTACAATGACTCCAAATCTTGACTCAGAATACATAAAACTACTATCAGGCCTAAAGCTTACATGGGCAAAACAAGCTTTTGGTCACATATCAGTTGCATCTGCTGAAATTTACAAGGCTCAGTTACCTCAAGTTGTTAAAAAAATAAACAAATAAAAATCACCTAAGTACACAAAGGTGTTACGTACAAATACTGTAAGCCAGCTCCTGCATCTGCGTTCCTGTATGCCTTGATTTTATTCAAATCTGTGAAAGTGTGCACAAGTAAATTTAATTAAACCCCAAATTTGCATCTTGCAGTCTTACAGCTTCCTGGAAAAAAACAAGGCAGGGAAACTAAACACACCACTGCCTGATAAAGACCAACCACTAAGTTCACACCAAAAGATTTGCCTTCACAAGTTTCTGAAAAAAAGATAGGGTTCAATTCAAGAAACTGAAGTGGGAAAAACATCTAAACTCTAATACATTCAAGCAGGATGTGTTCTGCTGGGGAATGATGGCTGCTGTGTATGAAGATATACACATAGGAACATGGGGAAAAAATAAATTATAGAGCAGATGACTACAGAGGGGAACACGGCAGCCAACAAGGCGTCCTAAGAAATTCCTCTGGCCATAAAAATTACCCATCTGCCACAAAGAAGAATAAATTTTTCAGACATTAGGAGCTTGTCAATAACAACATTTAAAAGGTACTGCTCTGAGATACCGCTGTCAGATTGGCAGTCTAGTCCGTTCCTTAGAAGACACATGATGTTCCCTTATTCAAAGGTGCTGACATTGTAAGAAAAAGTTTTAAGAGATCAAATAGATCATAATTTAAAAAAAAAGCATACAGAGCCATAGGTGCTTGGGACTAGAGACTGGAAATCATCACACTTCATCAAATCCAGCCAAAAAACACAGAGCAAGGTTAGACCGTTCGAAAATGAAGAAGAAAATCCAGGCAATATAAACATCTTTAGTGTATGTGTGGTTAACAGCAGTTGTTAACCACTGTAATTTAGCAAAGTGACCAGAAATGTGGCTATGCCAGTGGCAGTGCTGAAGTGTAATTTTACCTAGTTTGTAACTCCAGACCCTTTGATCACTGACTCCTGTTTTCAACTGAACAAAAAAGGGACTATTGCAGAAGATGACTCTGTCTGTAAGGGCAAGGTACCAGCAGTGTCAATAAAACCAGAGACAAACAAGGCAATCTTCCAGGCAGGTAATCAACTACTGTTATGATTCAGCTGTTAGTCAAGTTTGCTGCCATTCCTCAGGTTCTACAACCAGCCACTAATAACACAAGGTTTTGTTTGCCAAATTGTTTTTTGTTTGTTTTAAGTCTTACCCATAGAATATAGGAATATAAGGGCCAGTTGAACAGAAGAGTGCACCCCTGGAAACGTCACTTAAAGTACAGTTAGGCAATAGTATTATTTATGGTGGATCTGCTTTATTAAACCAAGCCATTTCAGAAAACTGTTTGAGGATTACAACTCAAACAACACTTTTAAGTCCAAAATATCATCAATACAGAGATCTTGTTTCTTCATGATGCTCACCTTAAGCTTGGTAACGGAGCAAGCTGAAGAATGATCAGTATCAGGTATCTGAGTCTAACACACAGGACTTGGAAAATTCAGCATGGATGAAAGATAAGCGTATCTCGCACACAGACAGCTTCAATGTCCTTGTTGCAGCTCAGAGCTCTGCCAACCAGCCAAGCAAATTTGCCCGAGCCCCAGAGAGCTTCACAGCTGCCACTGAGAATTGAGCGGGCAGCTACAAAACACCTGCCTCAGGTTCAATCTCCTGACCTTGGCTAGGAGAAGTATAAGCAGCAGCTGAAATGTGACAGCAGTCAGCCACAGACGCTGCTATCTGCCTTCCCCTCTACCTATGGCACCACTTCTCACACAGTTCATTTACCTGGTGCCAGGCAAGTTTCTCAAGACTAGAAAACCACATCCTGAAAAAGAAACCAAGGGAACGGCTGCTGAAGGAATGTTTTCTGAAACCTCTCCAAACCAATTTGAGTTTACCAGAAATCTGACTACACATCAAAATGTTACAGGAATCTGAAGCCGTACACCACTCTTAACAAAATAAACATAAGACAATACCCTTTACCCCAAATATTCAGATCAAGCAGATCCTTCCAGCAACTGCATTTTTTTCCAAAATAATACTGTTACCTACATTTGGAAGCAATAAACAGGAAAATTAAGAGACTCTGTTTAACAGACCATCCTAAAATTACTTGAGGGAAGTTGGTAGTATCTAAAATAGTCTTGTTTTGTTATCAGTAAGAATGTAGGGGACACTATCTATTCAAATTTACAGTATATAAAGTGTAAGCAATTCTACTTATCTACAGTAACAATATGTTTTATTTTACTATTAGAATAATTTCATTTATCTCATTACCTTTTCATTGCTTGAGTTTTTTACCCTCTAGGCACCAGAATCATCAGTTAACACAATTTAACTACTGATTTAACTATGTGTGCTACCATATTTTTTGCTTCGTTTTAGACGTAAAACAGAAGAGTATTTTTTTTCCCTCTGGCTAACTTTTTGCCTACATAAAACAACTTTCTAACCAGCCACATAATCACAAAAGCGTATGTTAGCCTCACAATAACACACTAGAACTCCTGCATTTAGGGATGAACATCCACCAAGAGCAGAGCCTTACAGGACTGTGTCTGCTAAGTACAGCTTCTATTTCAACAGCTCAGGTGGATCTGGGACAGCCAGTCCTCAAGTTACAGTAACTTTCCCTTGAACTAATTCCTCTAGTCCTGTAAAATTTCCTTAGACATTAAAGGACACCCAGCCCACTGGCAGAGACTTTCAGAGAGCAGAACTGAAGCCCTGCTCTAAACAACTTCAACAGGCTTAGTTTTCTCTAAAGAACAACCCAAACTTGTCTTTTTTTGCAACTGATTATTGTCATTTTAACAAATGCCCTCTGGAGGCAACAGTACTGTAGGGAAGCAGTCAGTTAGCAAGAGAACCCGATTTTGAGCCTTACTTTTTGGTCTCGGATTATCAAAACACACAGCTGTAAGATTATTGTTTTACACCCACTGGATCCTTCCAAGGCAGAATCTAACTTGTGCTGCTGGTAATTGTGAATTTCCAAAGCTAAGTGTACAGGAAAAACCTAAAAAGTGCCAACGCAGATCATAAATAGTCCATTAATATCCAGATGAAACTTGGCTCAGAAAAGCTTCTGCTATACAGCAAAGGTGATGGAGTGCATTTATGGTCAGAATGAATGACAGAAAAACAGGCACTGATCACACCCCTGTAATTTCATTCTTTTACACAATTCTATCCAATAGGTCCTTTCCAAATAGCTCATCCCAGGCTAGCGGGAGATGAGGAGAGCTCAGTTGTGGAAATTTCCAGCTGTGAATTCCAGCGTGGCTCCTTCACACCTCCTACACATGAAGCTGTGGCACAGGAGGCAACACTGACCACTTGGTGCACAAGCAGATGTTCACAATTTGAACAAATCTTCAAACGTTTGAATATGCCTACCTGACTAACTAAGGCTGCACCTCTGCTGGATCAACCTGGCTCAGGGACAGACTGACCACAGGGGAGTTAAAAAATGGCTTATGAGCACCCAAGCTCTTTTCCATGTGCCTTCTTGCGGAAGACTAAATATTACAGTGCTTTATTTTCTGAGTCAAACTATGCACTCATGAAACTGAACATGCTGAAATTCCGGACTGTTCTACTAAAGCACCGAAAGTGACTCACACACGGCACCAAACCAGCTCAGGATGGAACTACCAAAGCTCTACAGAAACTGATGGCGCATCAGGGCGAGCCCTGAGCTATCAGTGGGAAGTTTGCTCGCAGTGCAGGTGTTTGATGGGTCGGGTGAGGATCGGATCCTGCAGCACGGAGCGGGAGACGGGACACGCTGGCAGGTTAGGCACAGCCTGGCACTCCACGCGAGGCTCAGGTCTCCGGAGGGACAGCGAGGCGGACAGACTGCCAGCCTGGAGCTGTCCGGTCCTGCGGGCTCTGCCGTACCCCGGCCGGGGCGCAGCACCAGCTCCCCGCCAGGGCAGCACCGGGCGGGCAGGGCCGGCCCGAGACACCCACGGCCCATGTGCTGCGGCACCGCCGCCTCCCGCCCTCGCCATCGGCCCCTGCGACGGCCACTCAATCAGCCGGGCTGGAAAAAGCCCTCCGAGATCATCGAATCCAATCCCTCTTCAGCCACAGCGGGCACCTGCGGGGCGGGCGCCCACACGGGGAAGAGCCAACACGTTCCACTCCCTGCTTTATTTCATTAAGGCTTTTATTATTTCCCTCCTGCACGGGCAGAGCAAGGGGCCTGGGAGCGGGGCCGGGGGGACGCCCAGGCCGCGCCCACCCCGCCGCGCTCCGTCCCCCCGCCGGGCGCGGAGCCCTCGCCCCGCGGCGGCCACGCTCCCGCCGGCCGAGCCCGGGCCCGCGGCGGAGCGGGGGGAGCCGCTTTCTCCAGCGCCGGAGGCGGCGCCGCCCGCCCCTACCTTGGTCCTTCAGGCTGGCGAGGAGCTCCAGCTGCTTCTCCTCGTCGGAGCTGTTCATCCTGCCCCGCCACCGCCGCCACGGGCCGGCGGCTGCCCCGCTGCGCTCCGCCCCACCGAGCGCGGCTTCACCTGGCAGCGGGCGGGCGGCGGCGGCCGCAGCCCCGGGGCGCGGCGGGCGCGGCGAGCGGCCCGGCCCGCTCCGCTCTGCACATGCCCAGACTCCCGCGGCGCCCCAGTGAGCATGTGCGGGTGCGGGCACGGCGGCCCCGGCCCCGGGCAGCTCCGCCGGGCGGGACACACCCGGAGAGGGGGTCCCGGCCCCGCCCGGCCCGTGCCTGGCCGGCCTGGCCGCCGGCGGAATCGCAGGTCAGTTCGGCTGGAATAGACTTCTGGGATCATCGACTCCAACCTGTGACCGAGCACATCCATGTCAACCACACCACGGCACCAAGTGTCACGTCCAGTCTTTCCTTGAACGTAACCAGGGATGGTGATTCCGCCACATCCCTGGGCAGCCCATTCTAATGTCTAATCACCCTCTGTATGAAGAAATTCCTCGTAATGTCCAACCTAAACCTCCCCTGCTTTAAGACTGTGTTCCCTTGTCCTGTCGCTGGTTGCCTGGGAGCAGAGCCCGACCCTCACCTAGCTCCAGCCTCCCTTCAGGGGATTGTAGAGAGTGAGCTCTCCCTGAGCATCCTCCAGGCTGAACTCCCTCAGCTTCTCCTCATAGGACATGTGGTCCAGACCCTTCACCAGCTTTGTTGCCCTTCTGTGGACTCGCTCTAGCACCTCAGTGTCCTTCCTGAATTGAGGGGTCCAGAGCTGGACACGGTAATTAAGGTGCAGCCTCACCAGTACTGAGTACAGCGGAAGAATCCCTTCCCTGGTCCTGCTGCCACAGTATTCCTGATATAGACCAGGATGCCATTGGCCTTCTTGGCTGTTGACCAGCACCCCCAGGTCTGTTTCCACTGGGCCACTTTCCAGCCCTTCTTCCCCCAGCACTGCAGGGGATTGTTGTGGCCAAAGTGCAGGACTCTACACTTGGCGTTGTTGAACCTCATGCTGTTGGTCTCGGCCCATGGATCCAGCCTGTCCAGGTCCTGCTGCAGACCCCAGGCAGGGTCTCCCACAGCATCAGTCCCCCATGAGCTGGGATTAAGCCCTCCAGCTCCACTCCCCACACAGCTGTCGGTGTGGTGCTGCATTTTTAATACACCCTTTCGCACAGTTTGCATAGGGCAGCTTTCCAATGAGGATCCCGGCATGGCCCAGAGGAGTGGTAGGGACATAAAGCTGCTGTTTGAGTGCCTTGGTACAAAGAAAGCTAAAAGGTTTAAAAAAAGAAACTGGAAGGTTGCATTACTGTTTGTGAGGATCCAAGGGAAACAACTGCATGCAAGTGTTCAGCACTTTAAGGAAACTTTGGAACAACATTAGGGCAGAGAGCTCTGCCAGGGACCTACCATGTTCACCTCAGAAGAACACACTTCTCTCTGCTATTCTCTGATGATCCCTTTCTGAAAAAGGAGGGGATCCAGTGATAATCTCTGTATTAAAATAGTTATCTTACCCAGCTTACCCCAAGGCTGACACTAAGTGCAATGCGGAGTTTGTTTCTGTTTGTACTTTTTGCTGAGCTCCAGCAGCGCTCAGCTGAGCAGCAGCTGTCTCCAGATTGGCATGGGCAAAGGTACAGTTCATACACCTCCCTCCCTCCCTCCTTCTTTGGCAAACACCGATCGATCCCTGTGGCAGGCAGGTCAGAACACACAGACGTGGCAACATTAGGTAGAAATACCTGAGAGTGAAAGGAAAAAGACCCTACTACAAACTGTTGCTCTGTCCTCCAGCCTCCTTCCTCCCACACAGCGTCCTCTAGTTTTCCCATTTTGACCTAGCAAACCTTTAGAACATGAAGAGATTCTATATTGATGCTTTACAGCATTTTCTGTCCTAGAGGGAGTTAATGACACGCGTAGCATCCTGGAAAGAAGCCAGGAGAACCATGTGAGCTGTGCTGATGTCTCAGAAGCCTGGTATGCCTCATGTAAGGCAAAGGAGGCAAGTTCATAAGCTAGTCACCTTACTTTGAACTAGTCAGCACAAAACACCTTTAACTGTACCAAATGCAAAGTTATGAATTCATGCTCCTAGTCGTATGCAAAGAATGGGGAATGACCTTGGAAAATGAAGGCTCTGTAGAGGAAGTGGGAGGCAAAGTGCAAGTAATTATGTAAGTGCTGTCAGTAAGGTGCTGTAGCAAAAGAATTGGGGTATGCTGACAGCAGGGTAAAAAGTTTCTTCTGTAACACTGACAAGACCAAAATAAACTTTCTGTATCCAGTTCTTAAAAAAATCGTACAGAAAAATTTACAGAGAAAGCACAAGAGAAAAAAAATGACCTAAAGTTTGAGGAGAGTGCTTTGCAACGAAAGACCTCAAACCCTTGATCTTTTTAATTGAGCAAAAAGGAAACAAATTATTTGGTTATGGTAGTTTCAATACTTGAGGGCTTTTCAGCCTAGTGGAAAAGAGTCAACCAGAATCTGTGTCTGTAACCAGAAGCTGAATGTAAAAACTACAAATAAAGCCACCCATCAATAAATGCCTCCATTGGAAGGAACACAGAGGTCCTATTTAGGTCCTTGGAGTTCTGGGATGACCTTGGTTTTGAATAGCCCCCACTTTAAGTCAGAGCAGTTTTGCCAGTGCTTTACTTTTTAGTGTCCTTTCTTGGGCTGCCTTGTTGGCTTCCCTTCAGCCACAGGTCTCATTCCAAGTCCCTCTTCCTACTGCCGATATCATTCCCTTTCGTTTCCAAACCAATTTCCTTTATGCAGTGTAATAGCAGGATTTGCAAGAGACTCATTGTAGGGTTGCTTATCCCTGCACGGTGCCAAGACTCCGGACATTTTCATCCTCCAACAATGTTCTGTCTGTTGTGTGCAGCTAGAACAGGGCATAAAATCCCTTTGATATCTGCAAAGACAGCAAGTCATTTCTTCCATTATTTTATTTATTTACTCAAGTTAAAGTAATATGTCCGCATCAAAAGAATTCACTTCTGTAATTTCTGTGTTGGGGCTTCTTAATTTTTCTTTTTGTTTTTATTCACTTAGATCTACATCCAGTCACAATACCTTGAAAAGTCAGCATTTAAAACAAGGATCTCCTTGTTTCAAATGCTCTCCTTGTTTGTGTTGGTTGCAAGAGTAGGGTGGGTGTTACTACAATAGTATTATTTATTATTATTATAGTAGTAGTAGTAGTAATAATAATAATAATAATAATATATTAATCAATTGTTGCTAATATTTTTCTAAGTTAGGAGCTGGTTGAAAAGTTAACTCTATTACTAATAATCCATGTCCTTTGGGAGACCATAATTCAGATGGATTCATCATACCTCTAGATTCCACCAACTCACAGCTACAATGGATGAGAATCTGTCTGGTACTCTCAATTTCATGGTAGCCATCAATCATTTAAAGTAGGATAATTATACAAAAAGTGAAAGAGAAAAAGAAGTACTGGAATTTTTATCTTTGTCTTACTTTGGGATAGATCTTAGTGACATGGTGGACACCTCCTGTTATTCTGACTGATGCTTGAAGCTGATGCAAAGGAGCAATTCCCAACATATGTGTGTAACTCAGCCTGTTGTACCTGCATGCATATAATTTTTTGCAACTTTTTTTCGTGGTTCTCCTCTTGGATGGGACTTCGATGAGTACTGAAATGATGGACTTGGCAAGCTGAAAATATCACAGAATGACAAACTGAAGCAGGTTGTAGTTGATTAGTCACATAACTCCTAAATTCATAGAATCCAGAGTGAAGAGCTAGGAATTCACAGAATAATATAATTTTTGAATTTTGAAATTTGAAATTTTGAATAATAAAATTTGAAACAATTATCATGTGTGTGAACAATTTTGTCCTGGGACCATCTAGAGACAGTAAAGTGTGAACTGTATCTATAAATCCTTAGAAACTTTATTCTCATAAATTAGCTGTTTAACATAACAACACTCATAACTGTGCATACAGAAGTAAATATTTTGGTACCTTATCAAATTGGTACTACAGGCAGGAATTTGATGTAGGTATTATCTATCTATCTATCTATCTATCTGTCTATCTATCTATCTATCTATCTATCTAAAATATGCATATTCCTGTTCCTCATTTTGGGATAAAATTTACTTGGACCTTTTAATGGATACAAAGGCAGCCTTACCTCTCCTACATAAATAAACCCCCAACATCTCCAACAACAAAGAGCAAGGAAGGGAGCAGTGGACCCCTCTGGCTGGGAGAGAAAGGAGTTTTCTTCGGAAGCAGTGCAATCCATCAGTCCCTGCAAAGCCTGAATTGACTCCTGAGGATTCATCACCCTCCTGTTGAGGAGAGCTACCTGGTGGAAACAGCTGTGACTGCAGGCTGAACGTACCTCAGGGCACGACTGCAGCCATGTGTTTACTACCTTCAGAACAGACATATTTTATGGGAAGTGGGGGGACAAGATAAAATAAACTACATAATCACTGCACAGATAAACAACTATCAATAAACTGAAAAAAAAATAAATGGCAATAGCTATTTGAGCATCTAATTAACACCATGAATAAGACTAAGCAGTTTCTCTTGCTGAGGTAATGTGTATTTTTCCACCAAATCAATCAGTGCTGAATAATGACCGGCATAATATATCAGGGTAAATATAAGCACTTCTTGTCTCCCTAGATGACAACTAACTAATCAGCACACATTCAAACTGGAGTATAAGTATGATTAAAGATAAAAAAAATCTCGGATAATACAGATCCGTTTGAAAAACTTAACCATTTGATTAGAGACACTAGCATGATCTTTGCTAGTCGTCTCCATCTAGGATGGCAAACATGTCTGTCTCTCTGCACAGAAAAAAGGCACAAATTGGGGGATAAATCAGAGGAAGATGAAGTATTTATCCTGGCATTTTTAAATGCCCTAATTGTACCATAATTGACAATCCTGGGTATTAAATTTGCAACTGTAAAATATAACTAGACAAATTAAATCTACTCACCCTTCCTAGCAGTTCGTCATACTTTATGGGTGCTCACCTCATATAATTTGGTTGAAATGGGTGCTTCCTCTATCTTCAAGCACAGACAGGTGGTGGATTTCACCCACTGAGATGTGAACACCTGCCAGCACCTGCAAGGACACATATTTAGAGATAACAAATAGCTCACTAATGAGAGCTCCTGTACTTCCAACCTGTCAGAAACAAATGCCATGTTTCTGGAGAGTTAGAAATTGAGTCACTTTCCAGACCCCTTTCCTGAAATGGGGGGACCCTGTTTCACCAGTATCACTGGGGAGGCTGTTGTTGCAGTGGCTTTTATGTGCTCCTCTGGGGTTCTTTGCTTTATTCTGCAGCAATTTGGATAACTGGGCTGCCAGAGCAAAGGAGAAGAGAGGTTGTGTAGGAATCTTTAAACAAGTAGGTGTTATGTGATGGTAAATGACAATAGCAAAAATGTCTTTTTTTTCCCTAGGAGGAAGGGATGATCTATTAAAAAAAGAAAAAAGAAAAAAAAATCCTTAGCCATATAGGATCAAATATCTCTGTGATCAAAATTTTATGGTGAAATGTGGGCATAATCTGATTTTGGTGTGGACAGATGTTTATGATGGGAGAAATCTTTGGGAAACAGCACACTGGAAGCTGTTGAAGTGTCACTGAATGCAAAAACTTATTTCTTGGTAAGTTATTCCTGGAGCTTGCAGTGCTATTTCCTACCTTGTTCTTTGATAAACAACTAACATCATGTCGAACTAAATAACGAAATCAGTTAGTTAGGAACTTAAATATGTTACTATACAACAGTCAAGGTCTTTTGGTACCGATCATAAGCATCTTAATAGACCATTCATTATGCATAGCTTTTGAATTCAATGCCACTGTTATTTTGCCTACATTTTTATTATGCTGCTCTGCAAAGTTGCCGTCATAATTAATTTCTACAGAAAGGGCAAGTCATTTCACTTTTATTTAGCAATTTTGCAGCTTATGAAAAATTACCCATTGCCCTGCTTCCTCAACACACTTTCCATCTAGTATTTATGTGCAACTGGAGCCACTTTGTCTGCCTCTCTCTCCCTCTCAGTTGAACTTTGCATACAGCTCAACAGCAGTTGATGCTTTTGTTCCTGTTGCAGACTTGTCCCTTTTCTGGTGCTTGCACTACCTCCATTTTTCCACATAATTAGGGTCAGATGCTAGTTCCCTGAATTAAAAGGCATTTGGGCTCTCCTTCCAACAAGCCTTTCTACTCCCTTCTTGCAAAACAAAGCTGTCACATGCATTCTTTAGCTGGTGTTGGATTACATTACACCACTTGACCACACTTACTACACTAAGATAATTATGCCAGGTATTTTGCTGATAAAAATCACCATGGCATTATTGTGTGCTGTGGAACTCTATCAATTCATGCGAGCAGAAAATTGGGTCCTTTGTAAGAATTTAGGGACAGAGACAAACCTTGAAGTTGCCATAAGGATTCTCCCCAGCTTAACCAGCATTTCTGGAAGTCCTTCAGTGAGGCAGAACTAAAAGGACCAAGGAGTAAGCAAATTTATTTCCATTAAAATATCAGACAAACCTTCTGCCACTTGCCCAATTGTGCATCATCAGGTAGCAAAGAAATACATCCTTTGCAACACTTGCTTTTGCTGATTTGCGGTAACACAGGCCAGCTCCTACAGCTCACACAAGCACTGTTCCTGGCCATGTGATAAACAGAGATAAAGAAATTGTGAGTCTGGAACTAGAAAGTCTGAGAAGTTCGTAAAGGGCCGCTCAGGAGAGATAAAAAACTGCTCTCAGTGGAGTTTTGCTGGTACTAAGCTTGACCCAAAATGTTAAAATTTAAGAGGACTCCCTGCTCTTGGAGCCTACGCTGGACAACTCATTTGTGTGAGGCCTCAGCCACTGGTCACCTGGAGCTGGGGTTTGCCTATGGCTTCTCAGCATTAAATGGCCTTTCTGAAAGCTGCAAGTTCCCACTAGAGTTTGAAACCAGGAATCACAGACAGTGAAAATGGAATACAGTGTACCCACAAGGGATTGCCCCCACAGAGCCTTTTGGCCAACAGGACACTCCAGTGTGTCTTCTCTATGAAAACAGGTCGTACAATACCTCCTAAGAGTGACATTGAGGGTGAAAATCCTGCTTGTCATGCTGGTTCCCAGTAACCATCTTGAGTTTAAAATCATTTTCAATTCACCCCATTTTAACAAAATGAAGTTTACTCTATTCTTTGGATGGGACTATATGCTATTTCTATCACCAGAAGTAGTATATATGACATTCTCACTCTGCCAGTGCTTTTGATTTGTATTATTTTTCTACATTAAGGTTTGTTAATTAAAATAGATGGCAAATCAGGCATTAGCTACATCTCTGGGTCTGATCAGTCAATTATTTGTTGGCTTAATTGCCTTATTTTTAACTAACTTCCTTCGTATTCCAAATACCAAGCATATCATTACTCATATATAATAAAATACCATAAAACTATGTGAAAATACTGCTTTTATGCAAAAAATGGAGGGAGTCTCAGAGAAAAAAAAATCCTACATTGTACAAAGCTAGTGCAGTAAAACAATCTAATAAATCAGAGTGTTCTCACAAGATGAGTTGTTTTGTCAGTTGAGTGCTTGAAATGCTACCTAATGTCTCTGTGGAAATGGCTGAAAGAAACAACAGATGTCTCAGATTTTTGCCTTTCATGTCTTATTAAAATCAAGAGAAGATGGAAAGGCAAACAAAGGGTTACTCATCATTTTTCGCTCCCTGGAAGAAGTTCCTATGAACACCGCCTACAAGAAGAGGCAGTGATAACTGAAAGACAAAAAGCAATTTAGATAATGAGGAACATTTATAAAAGAAAAGGTTCATTGAGAACACTATTCCCAAGGATGAAAGGTGGAAAGGAGACAAGAAATTCTGCAAGCAGCTCATGTGAATAACGTGGCAGTGCCACTGCAGCCTTCAGCAGAGCCATCTTGTGTTGTTCCCTGCCACTCGCATTCAGCCGAGGAACCCTGAATGAGAGGCTTGTGATCTGATTTGTGCTGGGTATTTTTGACTTCATTCCCTCATTCAGACTTGCAGCTCTGGCCTCTGAGCCACATCCCTGCTCTGCAGGGACTGAGAAGCTCTTGCCTAAGTAAGGCTCAAGTGATTTGGAGCACCTCTCTGGATGTTTACAGCAGACTTCTCCACTGTCATCGCCTAAGATATCTTCAACTCCTACTTTCATCAGCTCCCCACGCTGCCTTTCATGTGAAACAGCAATGTTTGCCATTGTTGATTATCTGCTAAACTACAAGAAATATTAAAATCTGCTTCACATTGCTATGGTAGCCACTTACACTTTGCTCTAGGAGCCAAAGTAAACACCCAGTCCCTTGTTCTGTTATTTTCTCCTCCTGTTGCTGCAGGAAGATGAGTATGTAATTTGCATTGGCTATACCAATCATCTCCTGATAAGATGAAAATCTTAGAGAAAATGCATATGCAAAATGTGACCCGAGCAGTATTTCTGAGCCCATGTTTCAGCACACCCTGGGAGCACACGTCCAGCCACCCCCCCGGTGTGTGTCACTGTGCACTGGGTGTTGCTCAGCCCACCGGGATGGCTGGAGGTCCCGACATTCCCTGAGGACATCTCTCCTGCCACTCCCACACCTCCATAGGCAAAGTTCTGAATCAATCCAGGCTGTGAATGGCAGCACTTGATGAAGCTTTAGAGAAAGGGTGACAGAGAAGAGATCAGACTGTTCTGCAGTACATCCACTTAAATGGGATGCGCAGAAATCCAGCCGAGATACTTTAAAAAAATAAAATAATAATCCTGCTTTTGCATTCCTGAGCTGAAATACTGTAGAGGAGTTCACACGGAATAGGTTGGCTTTGATCTTAAAAATTTTACACATCAAATAAGGAAACTGAAGAGACAGTGTTTCTTTCCTTAGTTACTTTCGTTTAAGGCCTGAATCCCACGGTGTTGCTACCAATGGGATATGCTGATGCTAAGTGCCACTGAAAACTGGCAAAAACCAGTTTTTAAACCATTCAGTGAATGATCTCATATGTAATGCCAAAGGCTTCAGGCACTGGAAAAGATTGGGCTAGTGGGTGGTGTATGTGAACTTGTCTTTAGAGAAGGCTGTCCTCAATTAGAGAGCTGTAGAACAAAATAAAAAAAAACTCCAAACCTGTAACTGACTGATTTTTGAACACTCCCTACAAAGATTCAGACCTATTATTTATATACAGATGCATGGGAATCAAAACATTTCTGTACCTACTGTAAAAGTTCTTAGACTAACTGCAAAGCTGTGTCACATACATGTTTTTATAAGATTTACTTTTTTATCTTAGAATTGCCAAAAATATAATGATGTGGACTAAAGCATTCAGTGGCAAGTTTCTGAGTAAAACCAAATTTTGGGTTTGTTTCAGTGGTTACACTGCCACAGATTTTTGGTACCTTAAGGAAAAAAAATCTGAACAAATTATTGCTGCTTGGTTGGGAAGCTGTAGCACCTCACCACCTTGTGGCAGCTCTAAAAACCCAGCCAGGGATCTCTGTGGTGGCCAGGAGACTTCTTGGCCACACAGTTTGGTTTTGCCAAGGCAGAACACAGGGACAGACAAGGCAGGGTCATCCTGGAGAGCGCGGCCTCTGCACCGCCTGAGCCACAGCAACCCGGAGACGGGCTCTGGAAAATTCATCCTAAATGATCACCCATGCTGGGGGGAAGCTGAAGACTACCCTTACCTGCCCCCTGTCCCTCCCCTCCCTAGGTTTTAATAGGCTATAAATTAGGAAATACCTCTAGGTGGTGTTATAAGACAAACACTAAACAACTACCCTTTTGAAGATGACCTGTCAGGTGCTCCACTTTCCAAAGGAAAGATTTGGGTATGAATGCCCTAAACAAAGGTTCTGATCTTGACAATTCTTCACTGGAGCAGGAATTTGCAGCTGCAGGTGCAGGATGAAGGAAGGGAAAAGGGAATGCCATGAAGGGGGCACTAACCCCTCTATTAGGCCAGGCTGCTGTAACACGCATTCCTGTCTCAGGACAGGATTACAGCTACAAGTCCAAGCAGCTGCATCCCCTCCAGAGAGGGGAAGATACGGAGCCATTTCACTCTCTGCTGTTATTGAAATCAAGTCTCCCCTGCCAATGGCACTGCTCATGTGAGACAGGAGATGCATTCCTACAGTGTATGCAACACCACCTCCAAGATGTTTCCTGACTTGCTGTTGAAATAGGTACGGAATGGCTTTGCAGCAAAAATGTTACACCAACACTTCCACCCTGCCTCTGAGTCCTCACACTAAATGAACTGACCTACAGCCACACCAGCATTTGAAGAAACCACTCTCCCTTCCACCAAACACATCCACAGGCCTCTGAGCCAAAACTAGGCAGTCTGTATTGAACAGCAGATTTCTTTGGAACAAATGCTTGGCAAAAAAATGCTTTTACATTTTTGCTTCCTGTGGTGCCTCAGAATGGTGTCTGTTTAGCTAGCATGTGCTTATTAATCTGGTAAGGAAGGCATTCTGGTGTGGTTAGTGAAAAACGCGGGCAATTGTGTTTTGCGTGGGATACGGTCCAGCTTGCCAAGCTTGTCTAAACAGCCTGTTCTGCCCTATCATTTATGAATAACTTTTACTTCTGTGAAGGAACCAGCTCTATTTTGTGGAAGTAAGGGCAATCCTCTGACCAAATCCATTGGTAGAAAGAGTCTGAAAATGAAGGCAGCTTGAAGAAGTGAGGATTGCTGCCCATCTGGGGAGAGCTGGCACTGCAGGTCTATGAGATCTCCAGTCCTGGCTCTGGTGCAAGTGTCAGAGTCAGTAATGACTCTCAGGCCTATCCAGATCTGATAAAGTCCTTGGCAAGCACCAATGGCAAGTTAGTCTCCATTCTTTCTGCTGAAGAACAACAGACTGCAGTCGAGAAACACTCTAAATTGTTCCACCCACGAGTCACTCATACAATTTACCAGTGCTGACAGGTGCTAATACCTTTCTCTTTCTTTCTAGAAGTGAGATTTATTTTATCAACAAATAAATCTTGACTCAGTCTGAGCCGGCAACCTAAAGATGAACAGTTTGAATTTCAATTCCCTCTCTTATGCAGTTTCACCAGAACACATTCCTGTGTATCCAGAGCGACAGTAAATATAAATTTTCTAGCTCTGCTGTTTCTAATGCTCTACTGTCCTTGTTTCTGGTCACTTAGTACCTCAGTAATACTTTTGAAATATGTCTTAGCCTTGAGTTCCAGGTTAAGAACCAACTGGATTTTGTCAAACAACAGAAAATCATCTTCCCATCAGGACCTCAGGAGGAAATACCTTCAAAATACCAATTGCTTTCCAGTTCTCTGATGTGTGGGAGGAAGCCAACTTCTTCAGCGGAACTGCAGCAAGTTCAAGGTGTGTGAAAATGCTCAAGTAATGCAAGTTGGACAGAAATGTGTGAAAAAGGGAGAAGCAGAGGAAATATCAAACAAACAAAAGACTAGGTAAAATCTCATCAGGAATGAGAGTCCTTTGGGGTGGGCAGTATTTAGCATAGGAAATCAGCCTTCTGGTGTGTACTTTGTCTCCCCCTGCCTTTCTGCCCTCTTCATTTCTTTCAGCAGCTCAGCCAATGGACAACATTGCACTGATCAGGTATTTGCCAGGTCCCTTCAGGTTCCAGTTTCCCTCTGCTCATAATGCCCACCACCCACTCTTTGGAGCTATGGGATTACGTACCTGGCGTTGCTCAGGGGTGTATTCAGTTTGTTTGCGCCGCAGTGGCACCGGACCAGCTCTAGCCAAACCCTGTGCTCGTCACCCTAACTGCCATAAAAACTCCTGCAGGGACTACACCAGCTAAACCTCTCCACCCTACTCCCCCCACCAAAAAACAGTCAGCTTCAATAGATAATGCAGGGGCTGCTATAAAGGAAGCAGCACCAGTGCTGTCATTAGACTGCCTCTGTTGCTGTTTTTTCCATTTCCTTTTGCCTGTCAGCAGACCTTGAGCTCATGACTCTGGCCCTTTTGTCCTTGCTTTGGCACATTCAACATGTGGGATTCATCACCCTCATGAGGGTAGCATCTGCTTTTAACTATGCAGGAATTCTATACAGCATTGTTATCATTGGTCCAAGAGAGGAGAGCTATCAGCACAAATATCACAGATGAACTGAAAGAAGATTTTCAGGATATATAGGTCTGAAATATTTCTGTCAGGTCAGCTAAAAGATGCATTAAGGCAGAATATAACACTCATCAAGCCCAAGAAATGTTTTTCTTTCCTTGACTTCTACCCATTGGAGCAAATCCTGAGCCTCTAAGTCAGCTTGTTGACATACTCGGGCAGAAATGACTGAAAAACACTTGTAAAAATACATTGCAAAAGCTCTGTTATAAACCTCTGTATCTCAACATTACTGGTATTTACAGCAGTCATTCCTCATAGGTTTGCTCAGTGCCCTGGGCCGCCAGGAACCACGCTCATTTTAGATTATTCTTACTTGAGGTACAGGTGCATCTCTATTGACATAGACTTGGACAACTATATCCAAGGAACAAAAGTCAGCTCTACCCGCCATGAAATCAAATCAAGAGAGATGAGTGCGGTAGAGGACAGTGACAGAGAGCCTGCTGTTGAAATACTGGTGTTTTAACTAGCTCAATTGCCTTCCCACTTTGTTTTGAGGTAGGTCAGGAGAGAATCTAACACTGTTTTCAAGTGGTTAGTGGACACCTTGGAGGAGCCACCAAAATTCAAACATGGTCAGCAGCAGTGGAGGAGCTGTTCACAACTCCTGGATGTTGTGAGGATCAGGGAGGCTTGGGCTCTCAGCCCCTGAGCTGCAGGGCTGCCTAAAGAGGCTGGAGCAAAGCAGCCCCAGGAGAGGCTTTTGGGCTGGTGGAGTCTTGCTGGACTGGAGTCAGGTTTGTGGTCTGATTGATTAAAGGGCATCTTTAGATCTGTAGACCAGCAGGGATGTCTGAGGGGGAGATCTTCCTACCTGGGGATGGGGAATGACCAAAAAATGCCTTAACTAAGACAGCTGCATCTTAGCAGCTGCTCAGAGCAGGAGCCAGCTCTTAGCACGTGTCTCTAGGCAGGCAGGGACACTGCAGGGCTCCATCCTCCCTTTGCTCATAGACAGACCCCAGTGAAGCTCTCAATACTTCAGCTCCCCTAAATACCATTTATCCCATGCAGCCAAGTTTACTGTTATGGAATTATGGAATTGTGGAATCTCTGGACCCTCACAAATAGAAAGACTACATTGACTAATGCCTCAGCCAATATTGCATGTGTATAGTTTAAAGTTAACTCTGTTACTGATTCGTACTGAAGGATGGCCTAACCCATCCCGGGGATAAATGTAAGTTCTTTATAAACTCACTTAGCTGCCAAATACAAACTGGATTATGGCTTTATTCTTATATGAATAAAACACCAGCTATGGCCCATGATGGTAAACAGGAACAATATTTAAAGGACCTAAAGTACATGATGAGCAGTCTCAACCATTTTACAAAAGCAAATGTAATAATAGAAGAAGAGAGGGGTCTTATAAAAATACTATAATGAAAATGGCATTCAGAAATCCATTAGCAAGTGGCTGTGCTTCATCACAGCACCAGGAAAGTATTTTAAATGTAAGCAAAAATCTTTGCTTTTAAAATCCTTAATGAAGATGTAAAGTACTAAAAGCCACTGGGAAGTCTTGAAAAATGAAAACAAGACCGTGCAGCAAAGCTAACACCTTGGTTCATAATGGATTACAAGTCGATTCTGTTGTTCTTGCTTACATTACTGCAGACTACCATTATCTGAGTGAATGAAACTGCAAAACTCACCTAGTTTTTTTTTTCCTTGGCCTCCATATTTCTACTAAGATTTACTTCATTTATTGATCTCCCTGATGCATACCATTGCAATGGATGAAACAGGGCCATTTATTGAAACTTCCTTTTATTAAGTTAAACCAAATGCATTCGGGTAAAAACTGAATGGAAAGATAAAATAGGCACTGAAAACAGGTAAGGGGAGTACTTGTGGAGGATTGGGCTTTGAAGCATAGCTTAAAGTTTGTACTTTTGGTAGGAAATTCAGTGTAATCTGTACATTGCAAAAATCCCAGTGGTTTTTAAGGAGAACATTAAGATTCATTAGGTGCAGAAGCTCCTAGCTGCTGTATCCTGCAGCAACATCTAGAGATCAGAGCCTCCCAATGCAGATGGTGAAGACACTGCTAAAGACTTCTTCAAAATGTCCTGCAGTAAAAGGAACCTTTTTCCTGTAGATGTACACTTCAGACAAAACCTGTGATTTTTTTTTTTTTTCTGACCACATTATTTTTTTCCAAGTGCTCCCCACCTGTCATTTTGTTGTCAGGTATGGGTATAGCAGGGTGTGTTGTGCAGCCACTGAATCTCTTTGGGGAATGCAAGGGCAGTTTGTAAGGGCATAATTTCACTTCAAACAAGTCATTCAGTAGTACGTTGCTTACTCTGCCACATCAAGAAAGAGAAAATGCCCTAGAAGTTGCAAAGCCCTGTAGTTTATCCTTTGCCGGTAAATGAATTGAGGAAAACCAAGCTGATGCCTCATACTTGTTAATGCAAACCACAATTAAAGGAATCCTGGCTTCCGAGGTAGGTGGTGTCTGAGAAAAGGATAATTGGAATGTCTTCTGCAGCAAGAACAAATGTTGTGCCTGGGCTAGTAATGCTGGGCAGCTCTCCTCAATCAGCTGTTGCCTACTGCTGTGCTTTAACCAATGCATTTGTGCTGCAGGTCCTGCTTAACCCGTGTTTCCCGTGCAGCACAGGGAGCACTGGGGATGCCCCATGGCTGGACAGCAAAGCACATCCCTCTGCATGGGCCAGTACCTGTGGTGTATGACAAGTTCCAGCTCTCATCACTGGCCTCTACAACAAACTTACCAATTTAATGGGAGTCTTGTATTCGCTCACAGATGCAGGGGCACGGTCTCAGCTCCTCTGGACACTCTGTGTTTGCTTTCAGGCATGCTCACCCTGCAGTACATTACACTGTTGGGTGTGTAGAGAAAACCATCACACAGCCAATAACTGAAAATTTACTGCTTGGCTAGGACTGAACTCCAGCACCTTTATAATGGGTAAAAACCCCCCAAATTCCTGAATCTAATCAGTTGTAAAACAGTCTGCAAGGTCTCACCTTTGGATGTCATTCCAGCAGAAGTCAAACACACCCTGGACTCACTGGTCACTTTCTGCTACGGGCAGAATCTGCTCCTGGTTTGCACTTTCTAAGTAGCTCTGTGAGTAGCACAGCCTCCTTGCATCTGCTTTGCAGTGCAGGAAAGGTTAGTGTTCAACCCTAGATTGAAGGAACCCATCTTTTAACTCTCAATTATCTTAAATACAACCAAGTACACTTTTTTTTGAAAAGATGCTGTAAGAGCACACAGCTGCATAAAGAATGAATGATTCACTTCCTTATGCCTGATGGAAAAGATAAGTCAATGTCTTAAGTGTAACAAAGTTGATGAATTACGGGCTTTAAGAGGCGGATCTTGCATTGGAATAAAGAGAATGCAGCAGGCAATCAGAGTTGTGAAACTACTGTTTATGCACTTCACAACTTAACAAATAACATAGCAATATACAGATTGATTTTATAAGATAACATAATGATTTCATGCACAGTAGCTACTGTAAAGTGATGTATTGTTTATTTGTTCTGTCGATGCCCAGCAGTAAGTGGTTATTTGTCTCCCTGTGCAAGAAGGGAGTTGGCAGAATCTTACCTTGAAGTCAGTGCTGGTTTCTAATGGTTGGCCATTCAGAAGGTGTTACAAAGGCTGTATCTGTGCTGATAAACAAATGAAGTCCAAGAAGAAATCACTGTCTCCAGGGTCAACAGGTTCAGCCTGGCTTATAACCTTGCTGCTTGTCTTGATGGGCCGTGTTTGCACTACACTGGAGGTGGTCCTTGGTATTTCTCAGGCCCTGTGGCTTGAGACAGAAATAATTGCATTTTTAGGGCTTCTTTTTAACTTTCAAAATACATGAAATAACACAAGGGCTGTGTCGTAGCTCACTAGTTTGGTGTTTTGGGGTTTTACTTGGTTTGGTTCGGTCTGTTTATTTTAATTAGCATAAACCAGCTGATGTGTTGGGCATTGGGATAGAGACATGGGTGTCACCCAGCTATCATCCAGCCCCCTACTCTCTCCTGCACGGAGATTTTAGGCACTCAGTATTATTTTGCTGACATAGGTTTTTCAAGTGGCTGTGCCTGATGATTTGGGGCCAGACGTGAGAAAGAAGCTTCTCCCTGCAAAGCCAAGGTGGGCACTAAGGGATGGCAGATTGGGAAAGCAAGGCAAAGCTCATTCTGAGCATGAGAGTCTGGACATGCATCTTTTGAATCCTGGCTTCATGGGGACTTATCACACTGCCATGGGGTCAGGCCTGGTGAGATAGCTGCTTATTTCTCATAGGTCACTGATATCAGACCCAGTTCTCTCCTGAGCTGGGTTATGCAAAGTCCCAGTATTTAGTGAAAGTTGTGCAGCCCTGAGGACAGTGGCTATGTGGTGGGACAAAGACAAGGGAGAGATGTTAAGAAAACAAACATTCAAGGAGTAAAATGGCTTGTGCAGACTGATACAGTGATCGTGTGTGTGCAGGCGTGTGCAGCATCTCTGTGGGCACATGCACCAGCTGGGTTCTCTCTGGTGCGTTTGGTGGTTTGAGTTTTACCTGTCAAATGCCAGGCCTGATCCTCCTTCCTTCTTTGGACAACCTGTTTCCTTTTTCTTTTAGTTTTGCCATGACCCACTACGAGTCCTGGACAGTGGCAGAGAGGACTCACTGTTCCAAAGCATCTTTATTTCTATGATTTACTGTGTATCACATCAAGCTGCCTACTCTTGTGGGCACTGATAGAATCAGAGCTGTGTCTGTGCTCCTTCTGTAGTACCAGGGAATTAGGATTTCTGTGTAAGATCTCAGTGCCAAAAGGCTTTTAGCCATGCTGGTACCAGTGGAGATATTCTGTCTTGTAGCTGCTGAATCTTTGGTCTGGTATTACTGGGTCAGCAAGGAGTTTGATGTTGCATCCTCGATGGACCCTTTTTATTCTCATTATTTTTTCTGCGAGAAAATAAAGCTTTGAAACTGCTCAAATGTTGCTGGCCTTGTCTTATTGCATGTAATTTTGAAGCATTTGTTCCAGGCACACTACAATTTTTGCCATTTAGTGATTACCTTTAAATTCCACGAAGCCTTTTCTCATGTGCCCTTGTGCAGTGCTTTGGGAGATTGTCTGATGTGAAAGGCACTATTACACATTGAACTGATTATTGTTGTTTGTTGCTGTTAGCACAGACAAGAAACCCTCCTGGCAGGGAAACAACTTCTTTGCTAATAAGTATTCATAATTTGTATCTCAGCAAAAGATGTAAACATATATTATCATTAAATAGGCTGTAATTTTAATTGCCTATAAATGTTATTAATTCTGATTGTGATTATTCAATAGGTAATAAAGATAAAGGCTGTCAAAATTAATTAAGTACATATTCATTAAATTCAAGGTAGCTTCAGTTTCTTTATTGCACAAATACAATTAACACTTAATCTGAATCGCAGTAAGTTACATAATCATGTGACTCAAAATAAAGGGAGGATACAACCTTGGCCTTTTACTTTTTACATGGGAAAACATTAATGATGCTGACATTGGAGACAATTAGACAGTGTCGGCCAATTGTTTTTAGTCAGCTTTCTCTCACATCTGTGGTGTCTACAAGCAAGAAGGGCCATTGTTTCTGCAGGCCTCCGTCGCGCTTTGGCTCTTTGTGCTAACCGTCAATCTCTTGCTGAATATCAAAGCTGTGAGGAAATTAGAACAGACCAGCTCTACTGCACCACACTAAAGCTTAGCAGGGTGCATCCACTATGCTACTAATTAGGCAGTGGCCAACAAAATAACCTGTCAATGTGTGCTTGCCATTTCCCACACACCTGCATTTCATACACTAATAAGCATACAGCCATGGAGAGAAAGGAATAACTGCTGAAGTGTGAAAAATGAACAAAATATAACAATGTTTCTCTCCCCACCTATACTACTGCCAATTACCATTTAACATTAGGTAGAATCAACATGTCGGAAGAAATACAATACAGTATCTGAAACTAAAGAGGGGGTAGGAAGGAGCAAAGCCACACATAGCGAGTGTATTAATGTTTGCTGCAGAACGTCGCGCTAAGTGGAATCTCTCTTTATTTGTATAAACCAGGAGGTTGAAAATGATCGTGATTAGGGTTTTTCTATTCACGTCAGCCCAGAGAGAAATCCATATTTTTGTTGCTTATCAAAAATATGTGAATAAAACCAGTGGCAAATGACTGCTCCAGTGCTGTTCTAGCAGACTGCATCCTTCATGTGCACCAGTGAGGCCAAGCCAGCACAGGCTGACTGAAGTTCTGATCTCTGTCTGATTTACTTTCAGCCAGTCAGTTGCAAACCTCTCTGAAACTTCTGTGCACCGTCCTTCCACCTTATAATTCCTTGATTTGAAATCATATTAATCAGGATGCCAGTACCCGCTTGCCCGGTGAACTTATTACATTTGTGCTGTTATTTTCTGTCATGAATCTTTCCCCTACCAAACACACAGCCAGGAAACTCCTAGAAATTACTTTTCTATCCGAGTGATAAAAGTACACAAAAGTGTCCTGTTATTACTGTTGTGAAAGGGGGAGGAGGAATGTTTATGCAGTGATTAGAAATGTTGTGCTTGAAAGCGGCTCATCCTCAAAACACAGAAATCAGTTTCATTGCAGGCGTTATGGCATCGCTGCGAGTTCACACAACTCCCCCTTACAAGCCCTTGTAAATTGCTAGGTTTTGTACCATAGTAATTCTCACACCATATATTTCTTCCCCTTTCCCTTTCCTTAATGCCTGATCAGATTGCAGGAGTGATGATTTAGAAGTGATATGCACTGAAAACAAAGCAGAGCAGAAGTAAAGATATTAAGTCAGGTGCAAAGCACCCAGGGCCAAGCTGCTAAGGCCATTACCTTTGGCAAGGGTCTGACTCAGCTGAATTCAGCACTTCAGACTTGGAGCTCTTTATTTTTTTCCCTCTTTGCACAAACTCAAGGGTTATAAATGCAAATTTACTCATATGAAACACTGTGATTCCCTGCAGGACTCCCTCCCCCGCCATCCTGATGCATATACTTAAATCCTCTCTTTTTTTTTTTTATTCCATGGACTTGAGCTTTGGTGGATCAGGTAGATGAAGGGCAGAATTCCCTTCAAAAACAGATTTATGGAAATACATCCTGAGTAGCCATCCTACCAGGCATCTTCAATGTAAAGCCGAATTTAAAACATGAAACGAGAACCAGAAGGGCCGATGCAGTGTGTGGATGGAGCTGTTTTCCTCTACAAGAAAAATCACTTCATCTCAATATGTAGGAGAAATGCCTATATTGTTATGCTATCCTTGATGGAAATCATACAATAAAGGCCAATATTCAAATGGTATTTGTTAGATACTTTTGAACACCACTCTGCCTTTCATTAGACTTTATCCAGGAGCAGCATTTTCAATTATAAATAAAAACTTTCTCCGCCTCTTCCCACTTGAGCTCAAGTACAGAAGGCCCCTATTTAAAATGCAGCTCCCGAGCAGGCCACCAGGCCGCCTGTTCAGCTGCCAGTGGCTTTTGTGTACAAAGATGTTAATTGGTCCTAATCCCCTCCTAGAAGCTGTTTTGGTAGCCTGACCTGGCACCCCAAAGGACACCTTGGTGTGAAAAACTAAAGGGCCCATTGAAAAGAGAGTGAAAAGCAGCACTGAGCATTCCAACACATTTTAATTTCAGGAATTAAAAAAAAAAAAAAAAAAAAAACGCGAGGGGAGGGTGTAGCCAGAGGGGCTACGGCAGAGGGGGGGATGGCACACATCATCTTGCTGATTCTGAATTGGTCATACAAAGCTTTAGTAACCATGAAGTAAGCTCTACAAACACCCTTTACACTCACACGCACACACTTCCAAAAAGGAAAAAAAAAAAAAAAGCCAAGATCTTCTTATATTTCAGCTTCAGGTTTGGATCCTTCTTCCATTTTATTATTTCCAATGCACAAACTCTGTCTCGGAGAGCTGAAGGAACCCAAATGCAACCCAAGGGTCTGACATCCCTTCTTCTGTCCTCCTCAGGAGGAGGTGGGTAAATCCAGGCCAAAGTTAGTTTCCCTACGGGTTCTGCTGGCCCATTATGTGGCACAAATAAGCACCCAGGACCTGAAGGAGAGAAGACATTTTTTATTAGGTACTTACAGAGCAACCAGGGCGGGGGCAGGGGAAGGGGGGAGGACGGGAAGTTCGGGAAAAGGGAAAAAAGGCAGCTATTATGGCAAACTTATAATCAAATGTACACAAGAAATGTTAGATATAAACACTCCCCCTGAGGAAGTTGTAAAATGCTATCTGTTCAGCATGCCATTGTGCAAAGTGTACATTTACAGCTTGGGTGGTAAATTATGCTAATAGAATGCACAAACCTCAACCGTGAGGTTTTGAATTTTTTGACACAGTTCACAGATCAACTTCATAGGTCAAAGGAGCTTGCCTCCCACAGCCTGATAAAGTAGAGAGATGTACAGTCTGTGTGTATTATTATGATCTTGCAGAATGCAAGTTTTTAAGGAGAATATATTTGGTATATTTTCATCTCCGAATTTGCTCATAATGATTATTTTTCATTAGACACTGCTCTAAGCAAGGGCAAAACACTTAGGAGACTCTTTTCATGGAAATGTTTCAAGGTGTTGAATGCAAAATCCCGGTAATAAAAGCTTCCATAGCACACCAATGTACACAGAAAGGAAGCTACAGTAGCAATTCTTTCACCAAAGAGCAACTGCTCAGATGTACTTTTTCATGAGCTTGTGCAGCACAAGGGGGGAAAAAAAGGGCGTATAAAATGTTAGATTCCTTAATCAGCAGAGATTTTCTGCTCAAAGAACAGGGGCCCATGGTTGGAGTTGGAAGGTAAGACAAAGCCACGATTCTTGCACAATTACTGTAAAACAAACAAACCAACCCCCCGAACACAAAGCACCTCAGAAATGTGGAGAATCCATCTGGAGAGAACAGCAAAAAGTCCTGCGTTCTCCCGCCAATCTCCCAAAGCACTTCTGGGCATCCAAAGTTTGCAAATCACATTGTTAGCATTTTCCAGACTCATATAAAAACGTATTTCAGTGCCAAGTTGAGAAAGGGTAGCTATCAGAATTTAATCTCGTTCAGTGGTCTCAAGGTGCCTTTTCGGTTTGAATGGCTGATTCCCTGCTCTCATCGTGATAACATTACTCTGTCTCTGGCGTGGCATTTTCTGGATCAGCTGCTTGAAAATGTTATGGTAAGGTATATCTGAGAAATAAGGTGGGACCACAAAAACACCTTAAAAATGGATGAAAAAGAAGATGATCAAGCTAGAAAAAAACTTCCCTTGGAAGCAGAAAAGTTAAACGAAGGGAAATGTTAATATTTCAATGCAGAGTAAAAAGGCTGATAACATTCCTTTTCCCACAATATATTTATCTTTTTAAATATACAGATGTATTTTAATAATTTTGGGTATTTCACGGGTTTATTTCTGTTTCAAATAGCTTCTTGGCAATGAAAGCAAAGGCAGGAAAGAACTCAAAGGGACTCAGGGAGACAGGGTTTGGGTGAGTTTTTCCATGTGCACCCACTAAGATGTGCTGGAGGAGCTGCTCAGCAAGCACACAGCACCGCTGGTTGAAAAGGTGGCCTGTTTGAGGAGCTTTAGTAAAAATACTCAGAATCAGTTCTGTAGACCTAGACCTCAGTCTCTGAGTCATCTGCAGGTGAATCATGCTCTGTCTCCTGAACTGAACTGATTATTCACATGAGTAAAGTGAGCAGGGCTTGTTCCAGGGTCATCCGCATAAGTCCTCAATATAGAACAGCCCAGAAGTTTCCTGAACTGAGGCAGCAGAAGAGACTGAACAAACTAACCCAAAAAATCCTGCTGCAAACCCCACTGTGTCTCCCCCAGCTCCGCAAGCTTCTCTGGCACTGCACAGGGTCAAACAAACCTTACCTCAAAGAAAGGGCTGTGCCTGAAAACCACAGCAGATCATTAGAAACATTAAAAAAAAAAGTATTTATTTTCAAGGAGAGTGAAAAGTAACTGCTCCAGAGCACCAAATGGTTCTTGTTTTTCGCTGGATTGCTCAGAGCAAGCTTTCAGATGAAGCCTTGCTGATGAGCTGCTGCTGGTGTGTGTGAATCTGTACTTTCCACTCAGTATTGCTGCACTGTAAAAAAAAGTAACAGGGAAAGAAGCAGCCTCTGAAAACCTCTCCATCCTCTTTTGGGAGGTGAGTGCATAGTGAATATGTCAAACTTTTTTTTCTCCCCATTCCAATCATTTCCCTCCACTCCCCCTCACATTTACAGCTCTAGTGGTATTTCAATCCAGTTAATGTATGTGTGTTGTAAATGTCACAGGGGTTAATCTCCACCAAGCTTTTAAGAAAATAAATCAGCATTTTGACTGATTTGATACTTTAAAAAAGTTTCCACCCACTCGTCCTTTCTTCTCCTGATGTGGCAGGAGGGGTATTAAACTCTGGGTGAGCCTATAAGAAACTGTTGGATATTTTCTGTTATCCCTGCCAGGTGGCAGAGAACCACGAGAGTATACAACTCCTTTTTGCAGGAGATTAGTAAAATAGAAGAATTCCTAAATGAGGGCCTGATCCTGATGGGCACCTGTCTGTCTCCCTTGGATTCTGTAGCAACTGTGAAAATAGAGATGAAGCAAAGAATTTAAACAAAAGGGAAAAAATGAAAAAGGAGTGAAAGCATGCAGTGGCATTCCTTGCCCCTGTTGGTGCACCCACCAAACTTTGAGCTGTCTGCTGCGTAGCTTCCAGGGATTTCTAAAGTGGCAGCTTTTGCTTTTGAATTTGCATCCGAGGCTTTTGAGGGACATTGGTGGAAATCACAACCACACTCACACCTGTTTACATGGGCTCTCAAAGGATGCTACTCCCTCTAAACGTGTCTCTGGCAGCAAGGCTGGCTGGAGGCACCGGCAGAATAGAGCTGGGGAGGGCAGCACATTTCCAGGGTGCAAAAAATGTCCTTGTTCCTCTTTTTGTGAATGTCAGCAACCGGCACACCCTGGCGGCTGGGAAGGAGGGGCCGTGCTGTGTGTGATGCCAGCTGCTGTGGTGGGGGAAGAAAGGCACACCAGGACCAGCAGCCAGAGAGTCAGAAAGCACAGAGCCTCGAGGGTCCTCCCCCAGCCCGAGCCAGGAACGCAGGGACCCCCGCTGCACCCCATCCCTCGTGAGGGGCCTCGGGCCAGCTTTGGAGAGCAATGGCAGGGATCAAAACAGAGGCAGCAGCACTGCAAAACTAACCTGATCTCTCCAGAAGGATGCAGAACATTGCTGCCATTATTTTATTGTCAGAAATGCCTAGAAAGATCAAGCAAGTAAATATTGCAGGTGTTCTCTGCGCACTCTGGGTATATCAATGAGACAAATTTTTACCGTCCTTCTCTAAATGGAAAATGCTGGTATCTGTGTTTTAAAATGAAGAGGTTTAATACAAAAGCTGGCACATGGCTTTCAGAGCTAATCTGTCACATAATCAGGAACAGAACATAAACATAATGTTTAAAATCTAGGAGGGGTGTTGGGGGGGCTTGACCCTATGTACAGCACACCCTCCGAAACCTGCTGGCCTTGAACCCAGGGCTAAGAAACCTCCTAAAAAAGGTCTTACAAAACTCCAGAATGTTAAACCTCTCACATGGCATACACCACCCCCCAGCTCAGATTCAGATAATAACAGTGGTTTTTGTGAATCAATAATTCCTTCTCCAAAATCTCTATTCACTTTACCTTTTTCTGCAAAAATCTGGCAGCATCAAAACATGCAGTTTTTTCTAAAACTGCTTAACAATGAAGTACCAAGAAACCCGCCCTTGTTCTCTCTAAATAACCTACATGCCCAGAAAACAGTGAATACCCAGTGAATACACAGTTTAAGGAAAATCAATCTACATCTGTCCCCAAAAGCACAGCAAAGGTAGCGGATGTGGATTGGCTTCCTGTATTTGCATTTCCTTCACACAATGAGTGGATCTAGTTACATTTGTTTCACCTTTCAGCTATTTCTCCAATTTTCCTTTCTGAATGGAGGAATTTATCCCTTTTTTTTCTCCCAGAGTCAATGCTGGGGAGGGAAGCAAGGAAGTTATCAAAGGGGGGAGGGTGAGGAGAACAGCCTAGCCAGAGCTAAGGCTGTAATTACTTTAGAAACATAAAGGTCTATTCTCTCATTGCTGAAAAAGGGGAATTACACACATAACTTCCATTAACATTAATGGGACTCACCTACATAAATCCCTGGCACATCAATGGGAGAATAGATCCTGTGTAACTATAGGTACTGTTTACTCAAAGGAAGTGTGTACCAAAGCATACTGCCTAAATCAGGATAGAGTGGGTGAAAGCTCTACCTTACTCATTTCATTGTCATTTGCTCTTGAAGGGCAATTATCAAGAAATTATTAGGTAGTGGCATCTTAATATCATGCTCTCCTGCATTTTACTTCTTCCCTGACAAAGGCAAAAGCTGACAGAATTTAAAATATTTTCGTAATGGATTTTTTCCTAGTTATTTTTCTGGTACTCCCACTTTCCTACAAACAGAGACATACATCGCTTGTGTTTATCCCCCTCTGCTCTGTCTCTGTGTGTGATTATGAAGGCTGGGCCAGTTTATAGCGAGTAACATAAAATAAAAGGACCTTATCTCTCTTTCTTTTCATGGATATAGGAAAGAAAGAATTTGCCTTTTTTTTTCTTCAAGTTGATCTGCTATTCAGAATGGCTATTGCATGAATGTCACTCCAGATACTGCAGGGGATTTAGTGCTCACCAGTACTGTTAAACAGTGCAACAACATCTCATTGTGGCAGTGCAATCACAAGGAAGAAAACTGGGACCTCCAGCTACCTGCAATGCTTTGAATTGCTCCAGATTTTGGAGTGGTAGGACGAGAATAAAGAATATTTAGAGCAATTCTGGAACCACAAATCACCATCTGACACTTTATGGCTATAAAAGTTAAGCTCCAGTAATTGTGTAGGCTTACCTTGGCAGGCTGTCTCGAGGCACTGCCAGCACCAGCACGGTGTCAGGGGGTTAAATGCCGAGTCCAGGCTGTCTTGTTACTGAACAATGTCCCATTTCCTATGTTCCTAAAATATAGGCCTCAAAGTACCAAGTGGTTAGTCCTTATTTAAATCTCACATCATTTATTGTTGGTTTTGGGAAGGTTTTTTGTTGTTTTTTTTTTTTAATTCAGAAAGTGTAAAATTCATCCACAGAAAAGCATTCATCTTTGGCTGAGGCAGGTATCACCCTCACAGAGGAATTGAGTGAAAGGGAGGTATCATCCAGGCCATGTAGAGTAGGACCCCAGACCTGCCCTACCGGTGAGCTGCCTGGTCTGATCCACTCTTCTCTTTCCTTGTTTGCTCTTCCCTGGTTTATAGGAGGCTGTCTGACTGCTCAGAGGCTGTATGGGTTTGGGAGGGAATGCCTTTACCTACTGTTCCAAGGGGAATTTCTCTCTATAAGAGGCTCTTTAGCCAGCTTGTAGTGCTTTGCATCCCCTGCATTGCCAACAAAAAATATAGAATGAAAGCAAGATACTATGTGGCAGAACATAACTGAGAAAAATGTAGATGATGTTTCATCAGCTTAAAGTGTGGAAGCACTGTCTCAAAGGCATCCTTTGCTCTGGGAATTATCAGTTTCTATTACTAAATGAAAGGATAAGAGGAGGAACAGAAAACAAAATCCAGACCTGTTCAGGTCTGATATATATACCAGGGACATAAATGGAAAGATTGGATTTCTGAAGAAACACAGCTAATGTGAGTGGCATGAGTCAGCTCAATACATCATATTCAGAGAGGGAAATCATTTGTCATGGTCTTGCAGCTCTTGTAGGCATCTGCAGAGATCATATCAATTCTTTTCAAAATGTGAAATTTCTGGTTCTGTACCTCAAAGTCAATTGTGTCCTTGACTTTGACGAGGGCAGAGTTTCACTCCCTATAAAGACAGAGGGATGGATGTTCTCATTGTTGGCTTCTTTGGAGCAGCTCCTTCAGTGATTCCCCTTTCAATGAGACATATTACTCTGGCTGTGAGGGAAGGCCAGGCTCTGCAGACCTTATTTCTATGAAGTGTGGTTGAGTCAATATGAGTTTTGCTTGAGTAGAGGCTGCAGAGGTGTCCGTGTGTTTTGGTAAGCCAGCCCCCAAGAGAATTGCTTTATAAGCAGCAAAGGTAGGCAGGGCAGGACCAGCCAGGCAGGACCAGGGAATAACTTTGGAAAACTTGTGAAAATGGGAGAGGTTTTAAAACCAAAAAGCTATCATAGTTATAAACAGATGTCCTGTAAAGCTCTTAAAATTTACCTGCTCAGCACAGTGTGCAACTAGCTGAAGTATAATGTATTGACTTTTCTTGGAAAAACTAACTTTCTTTTTGTATTTAGCTGCCTATTTTTATGCTGAACTTTTGCTTTTCCTGGAAGTTACTCATACGAGCACTTGTAACCAGATTTTACCTACCTAGGTAATGATCAGGCAGGAAGAATACACTAGGCATGCTATTTTCATCTTCTCATGTCTCAAGCATGGAAGACTTCTGTATCAGTCAAGCCTGATAATAGGCCCTGGATAGAAAATAAACTAAAGTAACTAACTCAGCATCATATAAATGTACTTCCCTATAAAAAAACAGTAGTGCCTTAGACCGCTTGGCCCTCCTGACCTGCTGCCATCTATCAAATCCTATTGATAGGAACAAACCTTGAATGGAACTGTTAATACATCTCTTCTCTGAGAGCAGCTCCTGCCACCATACTGATCACTGGTGCCAGCTTGGGGCTTTTGATTCCTCCTCAAAATGCATGTTTGCACCCTGTGCATGCTACTCACTTCTTAATCTTTCTTCTAGGAGAGCACAACCACCTGGATTTGGGGGTTTAACATGTACAGGCAAAGAAAAGCTGCCACACTTCAGCAATATTTCTCACTCAACAAAGGCTGTGATGCCAGTTGCTGATCTCAGCCGTAATTATTGAACAATTTTTTTCCTTTGGAAACACACAATTATCGAATTCATTGTAGACATACTGTATGTACTAACTTAATTTTAGCTGTATAATCTTATAATGGACATCAATGAATAGAGGATTAGTCAAAACCTATTAATAAAGAGATATAACAGGCCCTCAGATATTTTCTTTCAAAAGGCACAGTAAGCTTCAAGTTCTGCTTCTAGAGCCAGGCCTAAGTACCCAGCCTGCACAGTGGGCAGCACAGTAGGGGCAAGAGGGAGAAATCACTCCCTTTAAATTGTGGATTAGAAACAAATCGACCTTGCAGGTCTGACTTTAGTTTTCATTTCGCAGGAAATGCCTTGTCTCAGCATCTCTCTCCTTTGAGATCGCTGAGAATCCCTCAAGGGGTGGTGTCTGCACAGTGTCCCAAGCCCACGAGTGTTTCTGTTCGCTTCGGCATAAAAATCTAGGCTCTGTAAGGTTGCGAGGACTGTGATGGTGTGGGGCTGAGCTGGGGCTAGCGAAGAACATCACCAGCAATGGAGCAGCAGGGCAACCTCCATCCACACCTCAGCTCTGTGCTTGCATGGCTAATTGCAGCAGAGCAAGGACACCCCAGTGTGCAAAATACCCAAATGGGATCTGTTCTAAGGTGGATCAGACAGAGCCAAGGATACTTTTTTCTGCATGTGTGAACACACACTTGTGTGTTTCAACCTTAGGAGAAATAAAAGCTTCAAGCAGTTCACATGGTGGTAACTTCTTGCAGCTGGCCTGATTCCATGCATCTGAAGTTGATAGAAAGTTTCTGCTGCCAGCAGTGGAGGCTGGAGTGAAGTTTGGGTGAGCCATATTTAAAAATTTATTTCAACACACATTGGAAAATTGTTTGGAAAATGTGGACTAGGAGCAGAGAAGTAGCTAGAAGGAGAGGTTAGCTGAACATCATCTCTGTGCCACTGGGAGTATTTTATCTGCCTGGCTTTTAGAAATTTGATAAGGAGAGAGTGACACACCCTGAGAGCTCTCCAGTTCAATGGATCACTGTCATTTCTTTAACTGCCTGGAGAGCAGACTATCCCAAAGCTGTTTCTGCAGGGTTTGTAACTTCCTTCTCAGAACCCAGAGAGGTAATGGACAATGTCACCAAAAAGAAAAAAAATATTACCATTCCCTCCAGAAAACCCCAAAACAATGAGATGTCTGGGACATAATACTCCCATGGTAGTCCTATGCCATGTATTGTCCGTGGCTTACTCAGCTAAAAAATTTCAAGGACATTTCTCAGGACACCCAAATCCACTTTTTAGCGTCATTTTCCATTTCAAAGCTCTGTCAAAGAACCACTCTCCTGAAAAAGGTATGAGCACACCAAGATTGTACTGTTATTGTTGTTGTTGTTGCTTTCATGTCACAACAGCTCATAGTGAGACTGGAGATAGGAGTCTTAAAAACACCTTACACGGTGTTAGAGCAGATGGACTGTGCTGTTCCCTGGAGCCCAGTGACAGTGTAGCACCAAGAAGTGCTGGCTGGACCTTAAGAACTGTTGGCAGAGCTGAGGGGCGATAGCTGTCACTTTATTCTGCACACTTAACTCCTATTAGTATTAATGGAGCAGCACATAAACAGTTGAGAGCAGATCATGGCCCGCAGCTATTTATATATTTCTGCCTCATGTCTAGCATTTTATGGCATTGTTCAGTGGTGTCACCCATAAGCTTGCAGTCATTGTGTTTCTATTTTGACATATATAGGAGTGTGCATGTGAAATTTATAATGGCAAAAAGGAGGCATGCATTTTGAATTGAAGTGTACCCTTCAGCAAGGGAAGTGAATTTCCTTACGTAAACGCTCCTGCTGCACAACCCCCCACTCCAAGTCTTCGTGTGGCCCCCAAGAGCTGCTTTTTGTAGGCTGCTGGTGCCCTCACCATCTTGTGCAGAACTTGTTTATTTGTATTTCAGTGGCACTTAGAGCTTCCCGAGGAGTGAGGTCCATTGTGTTATGTGCTGGGCACACAGCTGAATTGGAGCGAGCACGGCTTTCTCTGTGAGTGCTCTAGAGAGAGAATAGATCATTAAGGTCACTTGTTTTCCTTACAGAGGCCAAGGTAGGATTGATTCCTACATTATGTTCTATTCGTGTATGTATTTTTCCTTTCCAGTTTCAAACAGCCAAGGTGCCAAGATATTACTCACTTCCCTTAGGAGAGTCTTCTGCAACCCAGACATCTTGTTCAGACAAAGTTATGCCTGAATTTTTTAAGCCCACTTTTTAAAAATTTCATTCTATTATTTCCAGATGGGGAGTGTTCATGCGGAGAAGGACACTTGTCACAGAGGGAAAGGGGAAGGAAACCGTGGCCCCTGCCAGGGAAAAGAAAGGATTGGAGGAGGCAGCCTGAGTCAACCACAAGAAGAGTCCCACTAGCTCTTTCTACCTCCACCCACTTCCAGACACTCCTGGCCATGTTTGAGACAGCACTATTGAATCCATTCAGCACTATAGCATTGTATCTATTCAGAGAAATGCACTTCAACAGGCCAACCACCCTTAAAACCAGCCCCATTGTTTCTCCTAAAAGCCTCATTGAAATCTGCATATATAACTGGCTGCTGTTTTGTGAGTTAGCCATACTTGTGCATTACTGATTTGAAAACGAATGCTTCTTGGAGGGTTATTTTCCTTGAAATACCTCTTCTCGAAAAAATGTTCCTCCTTCCTTCAACAATATCATTGTGGAAATTCCACCCTTCAGAAAGATGATCAATATTGCTTTGTGAACCAGGCTCTGGTAGGAATTGCTGTTGGCAAGGGCATAAGAGCAGTGGTTTAACAAATCTGTGTCTCTGTTTAGTGAGGAGCAGTGTTACCTGCCTTGCCCACCAGAGAGAGACACAACCACTCACACACACCTCAAAGTGCTTCTCTTGCATGCTGTCAATAAAGCAGTAAAAACAGCTGGACTAGGAGGAGCTTTTTCTCAGGGACAAGGAGGAATTATTCTACAGACTGCATTTTTTGCAGTAGCAGATTTGTTTGAAGTCTTAACAACACAAGCACAGACTGGGAGCACTGGCAGATCCAGCAAGCAGACCCAGTGACTCCTATTCCTCAAGGGGATGGTGCAAAGCAGGGCACGGTAAAAAGCATGATAGATCTGTGAAGCATCATTCATGTCTGGGTTTGACAAAATTCTAGTTTGTTTCATTAATCAAGCCTAGAACCCCCCCAAAACTATAAAAATGTATTGTCAGGTGTTCTAAATGAAACCCACCAAATATATCTGATGTCTAAATATCCAAAGCGGTGTTCCAGGCTTCACCCCTTTTGTGAGCCCTAGATTGGTTGTCAGCAGCTTAGCATCTTGCTTGGAGCTTTGTTGATGTAGGTGCCTGTTTCAAGGTACAGCTGAAGTTACCTGCCCCCAATGCACCCACCACCCAGCAATCATAGAATCACAGACTGGTTTGGGTTGGAAGGGCTCTTAAAGGCCATCGAGTCCAACCCCACTGCAATAAGCAGGAACACTTTCCATTAGACCAGGCTGCTCAAAGCCTCCTTGAGCCTGGCCTTGAGTGTTTCCAGGGACAGGGCATCCAGCATCTCTGTGGGCAACCTGTGCCACTGTTTGACCACCCTCATTGTAAAAAATTTATTCAGTATATTTAAAATAATTACCCCTTTCTGTATCTCTGCCAGCACCATGAAAAATTCTGTTCTCACCTCTCTTTAAACCCCCTTTGAGATCAGGTGCATCTGCAACTCCACTTCATTCAGCTCCTGGCTGGATGAGGTTTTTTTCTGCAGTTGCTTGTGGGCATCACTGAGGTGCATGCTAAGACTGGCTTCCAGGTGCATTAAGAAAGACACATTCAGCCCTGGGTGAGGGGGAGAAAAATCTCCATCTCCACTTTGAAATGAGGGGTTAAACAAACCTGTGGCAAATTTGACTGCCTCACAGAGTGTGGTAATGGAGCTGGTTCCATGTGGATGGCAGAAAGTGTACACGATATTGGCCAGTTGTTTGATACTGCCACTCTAAAGGCCCCAAGAATTAGACCAATTTCACACTAGGAGAGGTGCTTGTTTCTCACATTTTCTTTCACAGTTGGAGTCCTGGTCACTTGTTGATCTTCTGTCCTCATAAAATCTTTCCAGTTCATTTAAAAGTTGGCTCTCCTGTGCATTTCTTAAATTCTTTCTGAAGCTCAAGGTTTGAAATGCTTCCTTACTTCTGAGACTCCAAGGGCAAAACTGTAAAGTGAGCACCCTGACCCCAAAGTCCCTATTCTGCCAAATACAGTCATCAAGAATTTGTGGTAAATGGGGCTGTGGAAACACATTCCACTATTAAGTACTGGCTAAATGGTGTCTTGTACTTGAAGGCTTCAAAATCCTTTGCTTTCTCTCCAGCCTTCTCCAATGCATCTCTGTGATACAGCGTAGAAGTTCTCCACTGAGAGATTTTCAAACTTCTCTTTTTGAAATTTTACTCTCCCTGTGAAAAACAGCTGGTCATATAAGGCTGGTAAGTTATTTCCATTCAGTTAAGGACATCTCTTCTTTCCCTGTAATTTTAGAAAATACTACTGTTGACTCTTTTCAACATGCTTATTTGCAAGATAACCCATGAAATCGTGGTGCTGCCTGTGCTATTCCCTCTTTCCCTCTCTCAAAGGATGTTATGTACATGAAGCTGAATATTTCTTACACAGTAACATATACCAAATAGCATTATATTAATTATAATAATGAAATCATACGCAGTTCTGGCTATGGAAAGAGCCGGATTCAAGTCCTGCACTGTTTTGTGGCGCAAAACTCACCAGTTCTAGGAACTTACTGCAGGAGTTCACCAGGAGATTAACACTTGAATCAATCAAGACTGAAAATGTTGCCTACTAGCATTGTTGCAAGACGTATTTTTGGTTGATCTCCAGTCCCAGGCTACCAAGAGTTAATAGACTCGATATTAACCCTTACACACTTGGGTAATCCCCACAATACTACCACCCACCGAAGCATACCTTGAAGGTACAGAAGTCCCTTGTCCTGTTATTCTGATGCAGAGATATTTATTTGATATAAGTTGAATTGGTTTTTCTTCTTTTTCTGGTACTTGTGATCTCTTGATTTTTACACATCAAGAACTTGCAATGAAACACATGATAGTTCTTTATGAAAACGTAAAAAAACCCTGATCTGGATGTTTAGAGTAGTCTCTTCTTTTAAATCTCATGCAATGAAGTTCAGAGTAACAAGGCAAAAATATTCAGCTTTAAACCGAAATTTGGTTCCTGGATTTGCTCTGCTGTTGGGATACTCACTGCTTGAGCCAGCACAAACAGACATTGCAAAATCTTCTTTGCCACTGAATTTTTTTTCTGTGTTATCTGCATATCCACACCAATTAGCTATGGAGTGAAGGCTGTTTTGAGGATTGTTTTAGCAGAAGCATACATGTGTTTATATACAGCCAGGTATTAAACTTCTTGGAATCTCTCAGACAGGTGAACTCTGGAAATCTTTTTTTTCATTAAATTGTCCCACAGATATTAGTAGGAATAATTTATAGTGCTAATGTACCCACATGCATCTAGAAAGGGGTGTATCTGCCCTCTAAACTGTGAAAAAAAATGATCAGGTAGAAATTGTCATTTATCTTGAGTTTAATATAAACTAACATTACTGTTCTTTAAAGGGTTTAAACATGTGGCTTTAGACTTTTCAGTGTTTACTATATTCTTAAGGATGGAAAAGCTATTTATTATTGTTATTCATATGAAAGAAGTGCTTATTGACTGGTCTAATTATGCAAATACGTAGCAGGGGAGAATTTCTACCTGCAAATCTTACAGCATAAACTAAATACGAGTGGGAGCAGAATGGAAAGAGAAGCAAGTGAACAAAGTGGTAGAACTGGAACTCTCTGATGACCAACCAATGTCTGCACATTCTGGCCCCACTGAATTTGTTGTAATGTTGTACTTTCTCATAGAAGTTTCCTGGACATTAAACCATAGTTCTGGAAAAAGCATTTAATGCTTTTAAATAAGGACCTTGATCACCTACCGATCTTAGTAATGTCTTTTAAGTGATGTCAAGGAAATGGACTTTCTCCGTTAACTGTGACAAGACAAAATTGTGTTTCATGTGCATTTGGGTTATAAGGGAGGTTAGGAAACATGGTGTGCTGGTTTTGACTGTGGTAGACTAAATTTTCTTCGTAGTAGCTGCTGTGGGACTGTGTTTTGGATGCGTGATGAAAACAGTGTTTGTAATTCAAGGATGTTTTTGTTACCACTGAGTGGTGCTTGCAGAGTCAAGGCCTTTTCTGCTGCTCACCCCACCCCACCAGTGATTTGGCTGGAGGACAGCTGGGACAGCTGACCCCGACTGTCCACAGGGATGTTTCCTACCGTGTGGCATCATGCTCAGCATACAAAGCTGGAGGAAGAGGATCACTCTGTGGTTAGAGTTGTAGGGCTGAACCGAGCAGGCAAACCTGCTAGATAAAGATGTGGGCTGTGGTATCAAAAGGGAGTTTCAGCAACCAAGTCTTTCAGTTGGAACAGTTTTGCCTTTCCTGAATTCTCTTTCCTGATTAAAGAAATTCATTACATGACACCTCATACCTGACCTCTCATTTTGGTTTTATCAAGATCTGCCTTACAATTACAGATGCATTTTGTGAGACGTTCGGATCTTTTCAGTCAAACTCCTTCCTATGCCAATGTCGGGGCCGGAAAGACACCAGAACTGCTCTGCTAGGGCGGGGAGCCATTCCCTGCGGGTCCCGCAGCCCGTTCCCGGAGCCCCGCGGCGGGTTCTCCATCCCCAGCTCCCGCGGAGCCCCGCGGTGGGGCCGCCGCTGTCCGCGGTGCTGAGCGGCCCCGGCACCCGCCGCCCCGCCCGGCCGCGCTCTGCCGCCCGCGGGGGAAGCCCCAGCTCAACCCTGCCCGAAGGAAAGGCTCTGCCTTCATCTGGCACCTTGTGGAGACAAGGTGAGGTCCCACACCAGCCCACCTGGGACGACTGGGCGTGCATCGGGAGCAGGTTCCTCTCTGAACGTGAGCAGTTACGCATAAAGGTGTCCTAGGAATCTTATTGATATTGCTATTAATTCGGTTTTGTAGCGTCACTGGCGCTTAGGGCACTCTTGCAGAAAGAGACCGTTTGACTGAAATTGTTATGCCTTGAGGCCTCTTTAGCTGAGCTGGTGCTCTGGAGTGTTGCACTGTATTTTTCCACTTTGATTCATGGGTCTGATTGTCCAACAACAATGTGCAGACGTTTAGCTAGAACATCAGAAAAATTGTCTTAGCTGTGGATAAAAAGACAGAGGTAAAGCTCAAACCTTATGTTTCATACTGATAATATCCAGATGCATGCAAGGTTTGGCTCATGAAGAAGTTTTGAGACAGTAACATCATCCCATCACAGAAACAGTTCTCACTGGCCCACAGAGCCCACAGAAGGTAAATACCTGCTCAGATCTCCTGTTTGCAGGGAGAGATTTCCATAGGCATATTCTGAGCAGCTGGATTTGAACATCTTCCATCAGAGTGAAAATATTTCTTTTTTACTTTGTTTCTTTTTTATCATTCTGTTTCATAGCAAATACTATATTCATTGATTTTTCATCTTTCACCAATTTATCCAATCTGCTCAAATAACATTCACATATTTGTTCTCAGCATTGAACATACTTCTAAGGAACTTGAGATGTGCCACAGAAAATTTCTGCTACCTGATTAGATGACCATTTCTTCTTTTATACATAAAACTTAGCCCTTGCTTGTGTGCATACAGTACAGGGCATTTCCCTGAGGAGCTTTGCCACTAAGTCAGATTGCCACAGTTCTACTTAGAAACTTCAGGAGCTCAAATTTGTGATGAAATACAGACTAACAGATGAACTGGAAATGCAACTTACAAGTCTGGTGCTTTCCCTTTGCAACAGGCAAATTCCGTGTTTAAAGGCTTAAATCAATTCCTCTGGATTTTTCCCCGCTTAGCTCTTCTGATAAAAGACAAAATTTATTCTGAACACAAATGGCCTATACTAAGACTGAAGGCAGTCACTCTATGGTGTTCATCTACTCACAAAACACCTTTTAAACTCTACTTGACAAAGGATCTAATTTCATCAGGTAAAGGCAGTAAGGCACTTGGCAAGTGGGTGAGAAGCAAACTCACTTAGTTTCTTATGATACCGGTCTTAACAAAGGGCAACTAATTCATGTGTCTCATGTTTTTTTCCCTATGACCACATTCAAGTTACACCAATGGAAGAAAGTATTAAATATGCATGAAAACATGGTTAAGTATGTGTATGCATCAATTAACTTGGTAAATAATAATAATGACAGTAAAAATATCTAAGGAAACACAATGCACTAAGAAATAATAAGCATAATCCCTTTCATTAAAAATGTTTCACTCCATGAGGCCAGTAATCCAAGATTGTTTCCATAAGGCTCTGTTGTTTTAGCAGCTGTGACATGGTATAAAGTTTCCTATTTGGAGCCTGAACACAATTAAAGTCCTCCTCAACACCTGATGTAATGGGCTCTTATTTGCTAATTCATCTCAGTGATCAGCTGATCTTGAGGATGTTCACAGTGCTGTGTCCAGAGATATATAGAGATTATCTTGGAGCGTGCACTCAGGCTGCCTTGGATTGCCTGTTTATCCCTCCTTAGCTCTTTATGGCAATGGCCACTTTATTCTCCTGTCTGTTTCTAATTTCCATTTAGGATTTGGTTTATGAAATTGTTTAGAGGCCTCAAGGAGATTATGACAATCTAGTGGTAGACACACTTGAGAGGTTTAAATTAGAGACCAGGCAAGAAAATAGAGAAAGGAAGAAAGATCAGGGCTGACAAGAGGTAATGACTGCAAACATTGAATTGAGTCAACTATGGTGGCTGTTAAATTTTTGATCACAATTTTGCCTCAGCTTCATTTAAGTACAAGTATATACTCACACCTCCTTCTGAATAGGTTTAGATGAGCATGAGCATTCCCATTTCAGAGGCGGAGCAGATAGAAACTCACTGACCAATGACCAGCAATGCTCTTAGAATCAGACATAAATTCTGGCAAAAATGAAAACTTGTCCTCTTAATTTCAGACAAGGGGCTAAGCCATGAGGACATCCTTCCATGCTTCTGTGCACCAGGTTGTTCTTCGCTTGCCTCTCTCTCTAACAGCATTTTTTTAGCTGGGTGGGACCTCAGTAACCTTTTTTCTCTTTTGAGTCCTGGCTGTCTTTCTTCCCAATATGCAATCTGGATCCCTGGAGCCACAGCTCCTGACTTGCCAACTTGATACTTGCCAGCATGAGTTTCTTTCTACTTGTCCACCAAATAAGAGAAGCGAAATTGTGGAAGGGAATTTAGAAGAACAAGAACTCCACGAGGTTTCCCTTGCAATTTTTTTGCTGGATTGATCCCTGTGCAGCTAGACTAGTAGAAAATCTTCTCATATATAAATGATACCAACCTTAGGAAAAATTCAAAATTATGTTAGCATTAATTTTCTTTTATTTTTGGGACAAAATTGGAAAACCTGTTTCCCTTTGGCTTTCCATCACTCTCACAGACTTTTTTTCATGCACCTTCAGTGATGTGCTTCTGGATTGTTGTGGTGGTGCATCCACTCCCCCTTCCTCATCCTTGGGCCTGCTCTGTGATCTCAGAAGCTCCTGATAAGCCTTGATGGAACCAGATGAGTAGTGAAGTGTCCCTTGACCGAACCAGTCCAGCCATAAGGCACCCTGGTTGTACCAGGAGCTCTTGCATGGCAGAGGTGGAAAGTACCAGAAACATCAGCTTCCCAAACAAAGTGGGAAACAAAGGATGAGCAATTATCCTTTGAAACCTTGGTAAACCACTTACCTGAATTGTGGCCTGAGTGGAGTGGCACCATTGTGAACTGCAGCCTGGGCGGAACTGGTCCATTGTTACAGCACTCTAGGAAACTACAAAAAAACCCCAGTAGTTATTGGCTTGGATTATGGTCAGGAGGGAAACTTACTGATGGCCAAAGTCAATCATGTTGTGACCCTATAAACAGTGGTCCTAAGTGAGACCTTTCGAGTACTCCTAGACTGCAGCAGCTGCACCAGCACCTCCCTCTGACTGGGGCACTTCTCAGAGCTCCCAAGCCCTCAAGCGTGTGGTACTCAAAGAACTGCCTCTGACAATGAGGCTGAGGCTGATTCCCCCCTCCTCCCCCACCACATCTTTACGTTCCTCAAAGAGAAACCCTTGCCTGTCAGGAAATGCAAAGGGATTTGGTGTGAGTATTTCACTGAACCTGAGGGGGATTTTTGATATGTACCTTTACACCCATAGAAATAGTTGTACACATCATTTTACCTGTGTGCCTGTGAATTGATTATAGTATGAATGTTACTATCTCAAATCTGTGGTTAAGTCATTGTTATAATTGTAGTAAAGCCCTACTGAATCACTTCGTAAATGTTAAAGAATTCAATTATTAAGTGCTGCTAAACTCTTTTGCACCCTTATCTTTACACCTTTACCTGCTTTTGCATTCCCAGGTTCCACATAAATCATTTCAAATTGCTTCTAATTCGATCTTCCTTTTTATGCTTTAACCTGTGTAGTAAATAGTAGAGTGAACCTTGCCATCAAACTCTGCCAAGTTGCACTTCCGCAAATTCATATTAAACCCTGCCTTTGCCCATACCTTGGATGGTGTTTCTTCAGGCATCCAAACCACTCATTTGTGGCAGCTGTAAGAAGAGGTTTCTACCAGATAGGTGTACCTGGTTCTGTGACAAACTTTGTGGATCCACCTTGTGTGGATTGAGCTGTTTTATTTGCCCTCTGCTACATTTGGTGCCTTGGTTTTCTGCTTCAGCTGAAACATAAAAACCTGTTTCATTTGCCCAGGCTGTGGCATCTCATCAGATGAGGCCTGTGATCCAGTTTCCTCACATTGGCAATGACACCAAGTGCCAAGTAAAGGTTTGTGTTCTGGGCAAATCCTTACTGGTGTGATGTTTTCATTCTTGCTCACAGCAGGGAGATCAAACAGAAGAATGGGCTGCAGATAACTGAAGAGAAAAAAGCTCTGGGAATTTATTACTTTACTTTTTTACAGGTAGAATAAGAAAAAATAAGGCAGCACCTCTTGGCAAACAATTGTATTAAGTACTGTCTGCAAGAACTGTGTATGAAAATAAGTTAAAATTATTTTGATTTTTCATGTCGGAAGGAGACAAAGAAAAGGTAACATGGTAAAAGAATTTAAAAGGATGTGGTTGCAGAAGGTGGGAACATCTGTTTTGCTACTTCTAATGACAGAAGTTGGGACTACTCATGTTAACAAAAAGTAGAACATTTTTATACAAAATATAATGATTTTTGTTTTGTGTGTGATTGGCTGTGGAACTCACTCCACTAGAAGAGTTTAAGGCTTAGCATTCAAACTAGAATCAGTCACTTACGCAGAGACGAAGAATAGTATAAACACTAACAACTATACACAGAAAAGTTAATAAATAAATACTGTGCTTACGTTGCTCAGCAATTATGAGAAGCGGAAAGGTGGGGAGTGAACTGCTCGTTAGAGACTTCTCACACCTGAGTCAGAAATGTTCCATGTCAGCCCCTGCCAGCCAGCGCTTTGGCCACAGATGTGGTCTGGGGTCACAGTTTATTTTGTGACTGTTGCATAGACAGCATCACATCAATTGATCTCACATTGGCTTCCCTGGTAATTTTGTTAAACACTTGCTGGTGACTGTGACTTGATTCTGTTCAAGAGTTATTCATTGGAAACGTTTTTCTTCCCTTAAAAGAAATTGAATACTCTGAAGTCAATCAGGGACCTCGTGGGCTTTTTTACATGTCACAAGGTCGTGTATCTTGGGCCGATGACAGGATTGCAAATGCGGACAAAGTGGTCAGAGGCTGCACTAGTCCCTGGCATGAGGCACATGGAGGAACAGCAAATAAAGCAGGGTCTGTGTTAAGTGGGTGGGCAAATGTTTTTGAAAAAATCCTCTAAATAGACTGATTCCTCTTTTCCCTATGTGCACCCAGCTAACATTGTGTTGTGTTTTCCCTGGGTGCTCTGGAGCTGATCCTGGGAGTTTTGCCTTCCTGAGAGCCACAGGAAGAGAGATAACTGTCCATGTACCTGTGAAAATATTCCTTGAGCTCAGATGAACAAATGTAAATAACCCATGCTGCATTCCATCTTTTCAAATCGTTGCTCACCCCAAGCCCTACATGTAGCTGCTGCTAAGGGAAAGTTTGGGGAAGTGCACCTGCCACAGAAATCCTTTTGTCATTTCCTTTAAAAATTCATGCCAGATATAGATTTATACTTGTTTTATTTGCTTTCCTACTAAATATTCCTGCCCCTCACACTCACACTTGCTCCCTCTGCATAAGTCAAATATTTCTCTGTTTGAGCTCTAATGCCCCAATGATGGGCACAAATAAAAATACAGCACGAAATGCAGCAAAGCCTTTCAGCAGCAAATAGCTTCAGGAAGGTGGTTTGTGTTCATTGCTCCAGTAGGATGAAACTCAGCATTTCAGTGAAAACAAGCAAGCAGTGTCTCTGTGCAGCACACAGCTTCAGAACAGCTTTGGTGTAGTTGGAAAAAAAACCCCAAACCAACCAACCAAAAACCAAACCAGTTTTTATATTCAGACATCACTGTGTATGTAGATATGTGTATGAACGATTTTTAACTTGTCCTATGCAATGACACAGGTGCTATTCCCTCCTTTTTTACAGAAATGCAGATGAACATATTTGAGTCTGTTTTGTAGAAAGCAGGGTGTTTCGGCTCTCGGTAAACCCATGCTTTTGAGATGCTGAAAATTTCAAAGGAAATAACAAATCGCCTCCCTCCCTGTGGGGCTCCAAGATTTTGGCCTGAGTCACAAACAGAGACTGAAACAGGACTGTGATAGCCCTGCCTAGGACTAGAGAGCCTCCGTCTTTTGCTCTGACCCCAGCCCAGAAGCAGCCTCCGACACAGGTGTGGGACAGCTGGAATTCGAAGGAGACAAGAAATAAAAAAAGAGAAAATTTCCTGAAGTATTTATTTTACTTGAATGCTTAGACAAGACTCCTTCACACTTCAGGGCACATCCTTTTTTTTTTTCTTTGCTTTTAAATATTCAGAAATAATAATAATAGTAATAAGAATAAAAATGTCTAGCTCTTCATGTGTATACTGAGGGCTGAAAAGCTGTAAAATAAGGACTTCTGCTACCATGTCAGCAATCTAGCCTGATGCTGGCTTAAACTGCCTTACAAGAGGAGCAAAGAGCTTACACTGACCACAGCTCCAACCCTGAGGCTGCAGATCAGGCCAGCGACCAGGGAAAAAGGGCCTCGTGGCACCTGTGTGAGGGGACAGGAACGCTCCTGCAATCTCTGGTTAAATAAAGTAGCAGGGAAATCCTCTTTTTAGATGAGGGCACCTGAGACAGCTCTGGCAGAACACATTTGTGCTGCTGTTCCCATGGCTCACGATGCAGCAGCAAATTTGGGCACTGAATTGGCCCCATCTCAACTGCAGGAAAGTCCTGTGGGACAGGACGAATTCATCACAGAGTTCAGCCCCATGCTTGGCAGGGGAGCCCAGGGAGGGTTTGAGTGGTGATAATTCCCTCCTTTGCAAAGACAGCCCAGGCCAGGGCTCCCCTCTTTGTCCGGGGCTGCGGGTGATGCTGTGCAGTCCAGGCAGGCAAGGCAGAAACCGAAAACTATCCTCTCCCTCCGGGTCTCCCTGGCAGATCCGTTTTGTCACATTCAGCTCTTTTTTTTTTAACACTTTTCTCTCCCCTCGCCTTGAAGTTTTCCAGTCTTTACCAGCAGTTTCAATGTCACCTCTTCAAATGTCACCTGAGATCCCCTCCTTCACCCCAGTTGCCCTTCCCCAGATCATTTCTACACAATTTATAGAAAAACCAACCAAATCAGCATCTCCACTGCATCCTTCCCTCCTAATCTGGAGGAGTGCATCTGCCCTGGCTGGGATGGGCCCATGGCAGAGCCCAGTGAAGGCCACACCAGGGACCCGTGGCCAAGGCAAAGGCGTGGGGAGAGCAGGTACCACGGTGCCGCAGGTGGCTTGGCCTGGGGAGCCAGGGCATTGAGGGGGCTCCTGGAAACCAGCAGTTCTGCCCTGCACTGGCTGCCCAGCAAAGACCCTCAGGGCTGGGCTGCCAATCAGAATGAAAGCAAGAGCTGTTTAGAAAACACTGATAAATATCCGTATTTGCATGCACAAGCTGCGCGTGTGCATTCAGATATGCCTGCATACCTATATGTTGTCACACCCACACGTATGTGCATCCCTAAGTGCCTGCCAGGCCAGGCACCTGCCACAGGCAGGACAGATTTGGAGGTGAGCAGGGCCCTGCACGGGGTGGCAGAGACCTGGGTGGCACCTGGCAGGCTGGGCACCTCCAGGGCACTGGCACCGCCGCGGACACGCACACGCACACGGGAGGGAATCAGGCCCGCGGACCCAGGGAGAGCTACAAGGGCTGGGTTGGAGCTGAGCATGGGACTGGGAATGCCCCAAACTGCCCCAGGAGTGGACCTCAGAGCCCCCCATTCAAAATGAAAAATTAAATTTAATAAAAAAAAGAAAAAATCGGGAAGGTTATGTAGGGATAGGGTTTTGTTGCTTTTTTGTTTTTCTTTTGCAGTGCACGTATTAAATGAATGCAATTTGGGTGCTACAAATATAAGACGAAAATACACCTAATTCCGTCATCATATAGATATAATATATTTCACTCTCACCACATAAATACAAAACATCCAAATATCCAAAACATTCAGAACAAAAGTTAGTAGCAAGGGCTCAGCGCTCGATTCATTCATTACTTTTTCGACTAGTTGCCTAGAAACTTCAGACGTAAATAATTTACAATAAAATTACTATTTTCTTTCCATCCAGCTCCTTCTGTCCAGTTCTGGTCTATTGTTAATTCTATACTCTACAGCAACCATTCCACTTTTTTGTAATTTTTTTTTTTCTTTTTTGGTTACAGTTTGGTGGCACGTATTTATACAGTTTGTAAACGCCATGTGTTAAAGTTCAAAGAAAGAAAAGAAACTTAAAACCAAAGTAAATAATTTTTTTTTCCCCAAAGAACTACCTAAGTACAGCATCCCTTTTGTGGCAAATTCAAGTACCGAAATTGAGCAGAAAATATTCGATCCAGAATACTAGAAGGTGAAATACATATGTTTGTGGAGAAAATAGCAGTAAGAATTATGAAAAAAAAGGAGATTGTTACATAGATGTGTTTTAAAGTACAAAAATAACAATAAAAGATACGCTTTTTATATTTTACGTTTGTTTAAAATGAAGTGTGAGCGATATACGAGAGGGTTATTTTAGGAGGAAGGAAGGCTACAGGGTTTTTTTGTGTTTAGATGAACATTGAAATTATTTGGAAAAATCAAATAGAGCAATAAAAATTAAAATTACCATCGCAACAGATCTAGATACAAATAGATTTGCGAGTTCCATCATTTATCTGCAGACTTGTTTTTGCAGATAAGCTCCCCGGGACTGGCCCGTGTGAATTCAAATTAAAAAAAAAAAGGCAAAAAGTGAAAAAAAAAAAAAGGAGGGGGGCGTTGTGTTGTCTCGAAGGAAGAGACAATTTTATTCAAAATTTCTGCAGCCACTGGTTTCTGTCTCCCCTGTTCGTGACTGTCTGTTCAGTCCGTTTCGGCCCTTCTCACATTCACGATTTACCGTGAAAAAGAAAAGTTGCTGGAGGGTTTCCTGACTGGTGTTAAGGGCTCGGCGGGTAACCGGGGGCTGTAGTGCAGCGAGTGTGGGGGTAAACGGGGGCCACAGGTGGGGCCCCAAAACCTTTGTGCTTAGAAATCACTCAGTCTGGGACACACAAAAAAACCACCCCAAAACGGGCATCACCTGGCAGCTCCATCCTCCTCTCTCCGAAATCCCGCTCCCTCGCTCAGCATTGGCTAAAGCCGATCGAAGGGAGCCCGGCCGACCCTGGCCCCGACCGCTCTCCCTCTGCGTCCCTTCCCAAACGAACCAACAGCGCGACCCCCCCGTCCCGCACGGACAGACGGACCGCGGGGCAGGGGGAGCGCCCCGGGAGGCGCCCGCAGCCCCTCGCCGCGCCCCGGCCCCGGCCCCGGCCCCGGCCGCCGCCTCGCCTCGCCCCGCGGGCGCCGGGCCCCGCTCCGCCCCGGCCCCGCTCCGCCCCGGCCCGCGGAGGGAGCCGCGCCGCGGGGCTCGGGGGCGGCGGGGAGCGGGGGGGCGGCTGCCGGCGGCCGCCGCGCCGCCCGTCCCATAAATACCGCCACAAATAGAGACTATAAATATAAATAGGGGGAAGGTACTTAGAGTCAGTCCAGTGCTTTTTTCTCAGCGCTCTCTTTATTGTTGGTCCGGGAGTAGGGCTCGAAGGCGGACGAGCTCAGGTAGCGGGCCGACAGTTCCTGCAAGTTGCCCGCCAGCGAGCCGGCCACGGCCAGGGGCGCGGAGGAGAGGCGGCCGGCCACCGAGCCCAGCAGCGCGGGCACCGGCAGCCCGAACAGCCCGTGCCCCGCGGCCGCCGCCCCGTGCAGCGCCGCCGGCGGGGGGGGCCCGGCCGCGCCGCTGGCGGCCGGAGGGTGCGGGGAGCCGCCGCCGCCGCCGGGAGCCGCCGCCGCGCTGCCGCTGCCCGCCGCGGCCAGGCCGGGCCCGCGCAGCGCCGAGCCCAGCGCGCCGCTGGCACAGGGCGGCAGGAGGCCGGGCAGCCCCGGCGGGGAGAGCAGCCGGCCTTGCTCCAGCAGCCGCAGGACGCTGCAGGTGGCGGCGGTCTCGGACACCACCGACCGCAGCTCGGAGTCCTTGCCCTGGTCCTTCTTCTGCTTGGTGCGCCGGTTCTGGAACCAGACCTTGACCTGCAGGCCGGGGAGAGAGGCAGGGTCAGCGGGGCGGGAGGAACGGCGCCCCCCGCCAGGTGCCCCGGGACCCCGGCGCGGCTCCGCGGGGCGGGGGGAGGCTGCGGGGGAGGGCCCACAGACACTTGGAGCGGGGAGCGTTTCCAAAACGCACAAAGCGACACTCGCATAACATACCCCCCACACCCTCTGGCTGTTCCCCATTTCGAGGTGACGCCGGGGCCTTTAGCTCTGCTTCTCTGGCCAGACCTCTCACTTCGTCCTAGTTTACTGCAGGCCGGGAGTTCTCTGGGAGACGGAGCCTGCCCTTTCCCCGCCGCTTTATTCTAAGCCGGCTCAGCCGGAGCCCCGGGAACTCCGCGGTTCCCAGCAGCCGCTGCCCGCTACGACTGCCCTTCCTGGGGGTCACAGCAGCAATGAGCTTCTTTCCCTGCATCCCAACGTGGACACTCTCTCTCTACCCCCCAAATAATTTTAAATAATATTCAACTTTAAAAAGAATACTAGAAGTCACTCAAAAAACAACAAACCAAACCAAAGCACAACAAAACCCACCCATGGCAGGTTCCGTAACCTACAAGCTATTGAAATTGTCATTCCTACCCGGCAAGGAAAGAAAAAAGCTAATTAACGTGTCAGGAGAATTTATTGTTATATGATGTTTTGTGGAAATATGAAACCGGCTTTAAGAAGTTTGGATTTTTGGATGCTTCCCCGCGCTCTCGCACAGTTTTAGCCCGCCTGTCCGTCCCCGGCCTTTCTGGCCTTGAGGATGGAGAGGCTATTCTTCCCCTCGGACATACAAGGACTCAAAATACGGCCCAGACTTCAGCCCCATCCCCGGGTCTCTCACACCCAGGAAAGCTCAGGCCGAACGTCTTTAACCCGGCAGCCCCCGGGGGAAGGTGCCAGTCTCCCCCGCGGGTTTGAGCGCCTGTATCCCGCTTGCTGCGGGCCGGGAGCGGCCCGGCCTCCTCTCGCTTCTCCCGGGCTCAGCAGCGCATCTCCGCGCCCGGGGGCGGCCGGCTCCGCGCAGCCGGGGACACCGAGCCTCGGCGGGCCCAAGGCGGATCCCGGCGGGCCGGAGCTCGGGGAGCCGCTCCCGGCCCGGCAGGAGTTTGGCTTCGGGGTCAAGCTCCCTCCGACACCCTCGGGCCGGGCCACGTCGCCCAGTGGGGCTGTGTGCGGGGACACGAGGGACCCCCGTGGCCCGCAGCTCCCCTTCCCTGGACACATGCGGTTAGACACACACAGTTTGGGGTCCCCCGCCGGGACGCCTCAGCCACGAACCCCTCGGCTCCATCCCGCTGGCGGGATGCGTCCCCCCCGACCGGACACGCGTGGGCATCTCGGGGGCTGCCTCGCCCCTCGGCCCCGCGGGGGCTGCGCTGTGGCGCGCAGGAGGCGCGCAGGGCCGCGGGCCGGCCCGCCCTTGGGGCCCGCAGGGCACGGAGATGCCCGGGCCGGGAAGGGGGTCCGGCGGCGCAGGGCAGGGCAGGGCGAGGCAGCCGCGGCTCCCCGTCCTTCAGGCGCTACCTGAGTCTCGGAGAGATTGAGCTGGCGGGCGAGCTCGGTGCGCTCCCGCCCCACGACGTACTGGCAGCGCTGAAACTCCATCTCCAGGCGGTAGAGCTGCTCGGCCGTGAAGGAGGTGCGGGTCCGCTTGGGACGGTCCAGATCAAGCCCCTTAGGCAGAATAATCTCTCGGATTGAACCTTTGGCATCTGGCAAAGAAAGGCGCAGTCAGCTTCATACCCAGGCAACCCTCCTCTCTTTTTCTCCCCTTTTTTATCATTTCTAATTTTTCCAAGGGAAAAAGCCGTCCCCAGCGCCTTCAAGACCGAGACACGAGTCGGGATGGAGCAGGGTCCCTGCGACTGTGGCACTGCACCTGGCCACTACACCCAAGGAAGGAAAAAACCCACAACAGAGAAGGAAGGAGGGGGCGATGGGGGCCCAGGGCTCTATAATTAATCCCCTCAGCCCATTTAAAAATTACTTTGAATATATTGCACTCACAGTACGACACTGCGGCATCACCCACGGCCCCTCTGGGAAGCTGGGGAGAGAGAGATCCTCCAGGCCAGGCTTTGTGCCTGGAGTGCAGGGCTACTCTTTGTTCCCCTTGGGCTTCGGGTTAGGACTTGCTGGTAGCCACCACACACACCCCGTCGCCCCCAAAAATGTAAACCCTTCTCATAATTTTTTTTAATAACGAGTTTCTCATGCTTAAAAAAAAAAAAAAGAGAGACAAAAAAGAAAAAAAAAAAAGAAAAAAAGGGGAAGGAGCTTTCTGGGCAGAGGCAGCACTGCCCCGACCTGGCTGCCTGCCACTGTGAACGTGGGGACACCTCCAGCCCACCCTGCACCGCTGCCTCTGCCGCTTTGGGGTTTTGGCAACTAGGAGAAGCAGGAGGAAAAAAAAAAGGGGGGGGTTGGGGAGGAAGGAAGAAACCAAAGCACCAACCAGCCCACAGGAACCTCATTTTTCTGGTAGCCCAGACTGAAGGAAAGCAGGACAAATCTTATTTACAAGACTGTCAAGCTAGAGCCAGATTCAGGTTACCTTAAAGCCTTCACAACTTTACTTGTCGTAATTTTACCTCCTCGGTGCGTTTTAAATTAGAGACAATCACATCATTTTAATCTGACCCTTCTCTGGGTCAACCAGGCGCAAGGATTAATTCTGGCTTCCAAGGCCTGCTTCCCACATATTTTGTTCTGATTCTCTTCTCTCCCTCCTCCCTCAAAACGCACCTTAATAAAACTGAAATTTCTTCAGGTAATTTTTTTTTTTTTGAGGGAGTACGAATAAGATGATTTCGTTATTTTAGCCTGGAGGAGGGACGAAGATTGAGGGAAATTAAACATGCAACTGTTAAAAACTAATAATTAAAAAGCCCTTCGTCATTCCTCCATTTATTTTAAGGCTGGTGGTTATTTTAAAAACAGCCCTTTCCTCTGGGCTGCCGGGCACGGAGAGAGAGGGGACAGAGGGAACCCCTGCCCTCCGAGACGGCCTTTCTGCCCGCAGCCCCACACCGTCGTACGCGGCCGGCTGCGGGCGGGATGCGCGGGCGCGGAAGGAGCGCGCCCGGCCCGCGGGGCAGAGCTGCGGCCCCCCGAGGGAACGCTGTCCCCGGAGGGCTCCCCGCCGGGTCGGGCACCCCGGGAAAGCGGCAGAGCAGGAAAGAAAAAACAAAACAACAATAAGCGGGGCTGGCCCGTTCCGGGGCAGCGCCGGGGAGGAACCATCGCGGCTTAACTTTTCGCCGAGACGCCGGCGGAAATTCCCCGGGATAAAGCCGGCGGGAGCGGGGTCCGGGGCAAAGCCCGGCCGGGCAGCGGGGTCTCTCCCCCGGAGCCGTAGGAAGGGCTTTCAACACAGGGCCAGACCCAAGGCAAAGCAACAAAATAAACCCATCTCCCGGGCGTGAGCGCAGCTCACCTTCCCCCACCCTCGCCAAACACCTCAAACTCATACCTCTAACTAGGATCCTCCTGCAATAGTCCGGGTCAGCCGAACTAGATTTACTTTTATTACAACCTTCCGTAGCTGCAGAGGCAGAAAAAGTCCCTTGCTGATCCTTCAAAAAAGAAGTAGAAATATTTCCTTCAGACCCTTTGCTTTCCTTGCCCTCTTTATGTCCGTTCTTCGAGACCCGGTTAGCTTCAGTCTCTGAACTGCATCTAACGTCCATTTTGTCTTGTTTCCCAAACATGTAGTGCAATAAAAACAAAACAAAAAAAAAAGCGCCAACAACGATAACAAAAAAATTATAGAAGAGTAGAAGAAGAAGAAGACGAAGTCTATGCTGGATATTGCACGGCTTAGGGTCAGATCGGTGGGGATCTGTAAAGCACCTTGAGTAAGGAAGATCGGGTTTTATCCCACTGGAAAAGCAGCGGCTTCCTCAGTCCCAGCGTCCTAATGTGACTGTCCAGCTTCCCAGAGCGCCCAGTGATCAGGTACTCAACAGTACAACTCTAAAATGATTTAATGTCTGCCTTATTACAGAGACATGTAGTTGTTAGACACACAGAGGGACGCGCACTCGCTGTTTCAATTGATTACGGGTAATTTTGCAGCCTCCACATTTAGGTTACCTCATGAATACACTAAATTGTTTGGATAATATATCAGATCGTAATGGATGGTTTGTGTGCTTGTCCCCAATCAAGTAGAGTTTAGCCAGTGAATAAACTGAAATGATTGGTCTTGCTTTCAGGAAACACACAATCAAAAGACTGAGACTTCCAGAAAAAAAAAAAAAAAAAAGGAGAGAGGAAAAAAAGGGTGGGGGAGAGGGGAAAAAAAAAAACTTTTGACAAGATTCACCCTGAATTGTTAGCACCATTAGCAGCCATTATTAACTTTCTTCAGTCTGCCTTTGACCTCACGATTATATAGTGGCTTTCTCCAAAGCACGCCAAATAAATCTGAATAAAGCTGCTAGGAAGGGCTGAAAAAATGCAGTTGCAGGGGGGGTGCAGAAAAAGCAAAAAAAAAAAAAGCCCCCTGAATTCTAAACAAACAAACAGATCCCCAGCACGCACACACACAAAAAGTTCTTCCTTCAAGCAGATCTCTCCAAGGAAGCAGGTTATCTTGGCCAGCAGAAATCCTCGTTAACACATCTCCCCACAGACAGCCATCTTAAACTCCTACCTCTCCTTATTTCAGTCCCGATACTTGCTTTTTGTGCTTCTCCCTCTGTGTGTGTGTGTATGTGTGCATGCATGTGTGTCTGCTAATTCTGCACCTTCGCAAACACTGAACCTATTCGCAGAGCCTGCTCATTGAAGAAAAAAAAAAAAAAAAAAAGCCAGCTTTGTGTGCAGTGGATCCAGAGGGGGGAGAAAGGGAGAGGGGGAGAAAGAGGGAGAGAGGGAGAGAGAGAGAGAGGGAGGGAGGGAGGGAGGGAGGGAAGGAGGGAGAGAGAGAGAGAGAGATAGCCCGTGAAAAATCTCAACTGCGTGATCCACTAAAGGAGAAAAAAGTTTTACTCTAGCTATTTCATTGTCTCTGCTACAATATCTTTGAGAACCGCAACAGCCAGTAATCCAATAAGACCATTGATTAGGCTACAATGATTCAATTCAAGCAAATGGCCTTGTGCAAAGAGCATGCTCCAGTCCTTCTTGTCACCTTGCAGGGCAGAAGCCCTCTTCATGCTGCTCTCCTTATTCATTCCTTTATGGGAAATGTAGAGCAAAAGGAGTGAAAGATGGCAATTATCTAATTGGACTATTAACAAACAATTCTCTGAGTGTGGCTGTCTGGCAGTGGTTCTTGGGCGAGGTGAAAGGCCACATGTTGCACTGGCCCCATTCACAAAGAGTTTAGGGGCCTGAGAGGGAGAGAAAGAATTTTCCCTGAGAATTTTTCACACAAATGGCGGTATATCCACCAGGCTGGCTGTTCCCTGCCTTGTCCTCTGCCTGCCTGGGCCATTGCCTGGGAATTCCACCCACCTGAAGCAGGCAGGGCCAGCCGTGTGTTTTGTTGCAGATGATACCAGAGGGCAGAAGCAGAACACGGCACCCTTGCCAGGGATGCTCAGCTCCATGGGCCTCATCCTGCCTCTGCTGGAGGAATAACCACCCACCCTCATCCCATGGGACCCAGTCTTTGTCCAAGGTGGTGTAACACAGGGAAGGATCCAGTGCTGGGGCCTAATCACCATAAACAGGAAATTCATGGGAGGCAAAAAAAGAATGGCGGGGGGGGGGAGGAGACAGAAGAGGAAAGGAAAGGAAAGGAAAGGAAAGGAAAGGAAAGGAAAGGAAAGGAAAGGAAAGGAAAGGAAAGGAAAGGAAAGGAAAGGAAAGGAAAGGAAAGGAAAGGAAAGGAAAGGAAAGGAAAGGAAAGGAAAGGAAAGGAAAGGAAAGGAAAGGAAAGGAAAGGAAAGGAAAGGAAAGGAAAGGAAAGGAAAGGAAAGGAAAGGAAAGGGATAAGAAAAAAAAGAAAAAAATAAAAGGAAAACAAGATGACAGTTCATAGGTACATTTCGATGAGTTGTCTTTAGTGGAAATCTCAAATCTTTGTCATTTTCCCACAAATCACAGCATCATTTATTTATATTGCCATTGTCTGAAAAGTCGGATTGAGATTGGTGAGGTGTCCCTAAGATTTTCATCAAACCCTCTAATTTCAACTATATTTGTACAACCAAACATGGGACATCCTCATTACGGACCAGGTTTCACTCTCCCTTACAGCCAATGCATCTCAGTGGTCTGTGGTGATCTGTTGCTGTTAGTTCCTACTTGTATGGCTGTCATACCCAGGGGCCCCAGAAAAACCACAGCCCCATTGTGCAAAGCTTCGTGCAGCTACAGAGGGAGCATGGAACGAGTTCATTTCCTCCATGGATTTGCAGTGCTGTTCAAAGGCTTGTTGGGTGAAGGGATGCTCAGGAAACAGAATATTTAAGAGAGATTTGGTCTTTCAAAGGGACCTGCAACAAGTGGATGCTGATTAGTGAAATTTTTCATGTAGCTGAAGTATAGGCAGTGCTTAGCAGGCCGGAGTTGTTGTGTGATATGGATAAACACACACGTGTGTGTGTGCGTAGGCAAGGCACCATCAGGAGTCCCAGCTGGACATGTCTGCTTAATGCTAAACAAAACAAAGTTCTGCTTCAAACATTTTTACATAACAGATTTTATTTTAGACAGAATAGGCATAGTGATTCCCATAAAAGGTCTACTGTGAAATACAGAGAGCAATTATATTTGCATAGGTGTGTGGGAGTATGTGTGACATTTCCCCCCATAGTTTTCTTTATGCTAATCTCTAGGCAGAGGCCATAATAATAAACATGGAGCTATTAAACTCAATTACACTGTTTGCAGCAGAATATCTGCAGATTAAATATTATGTTTGTGTGATAATCTGGCTTTTTTGTTTTTTATTTTTTGGCAAGCACCTGATCCAAAGCTCAGTAAAGACATGTGGAATTTTGTTCTACTTGTGCCATATCTTGATAAATACATTTCAAGGCTCTTTTTGTCCATAGAATTCAGTGGTGTAAAGAGGATTTTCCCAATTGAATCAGTTAAATTTGCTTTCACACATTATGAACATAGCACTGTTGAAGATCTGGAAATTCAAATAATGAGTCCAATCCTGCAGCAAACTGGTAGTGAGCAGGCAAGCCTGTCCAAACACAGATCAGTTACTTTAATTGAGGCCTGCTCATCTGCAACAAATAGCAACATCCAGAAGAGCACTGGGAAAATCAGAATTTTACCATTTACTAAAGCAACATTTTCTTTAGTCCAGCAGTCACTAAATTTCCTTTCACCTATTCTTAATTCATTTTTTCTCCCACAATATACTTAAATCATTCTTGAATGTTATGTTCTTTCAGGACATAGTATGTCCCTTTCTTACTGTCATAGTTGCAGGGATGTCTGTAGCTTCAGCACTCTCACATCTACACTCATGTGTCACTGGATAAGCAGATTAAGGGTTACTTCTTTTCCCTTCAAATAATTCTTGAAATGCCTTAGCACACTACACAGGTACTCCCTGGCTGTGCTTTGCTATGTAGACCTTGCTGCTTTTCAAATACAGTTTTATAGTTTGCATTAGCATGTAGAAGACTGAAAAATCTGTTTCTCATTGACTGCCACTATTTATATTGTTTTCAATCTCTATTTCTTGTACAAGAGAGATATATATTATTGGTACTACTTCTTACGCTCTTCTTTGTTGATGAAAGTAAAGGTTTCAAGCTAAAAAGCTTGGTTCAGAGATCTTCTGACTCAAAGATTTATCTCAGGGTTTAATAACTCTAAGCAAGTTTTTCTTCCATTAATTTTCCTGATTATTTTGATTCAGATTATTTACTTTTGAATTTACAGATGCATTTGGAAAGAGCTGCTTGGCCTCTTTTGCTACTTGTTTAGCACAGGGGATGTGAACTGGTACCTTGGGGCTGAGCAACTTGCTGGTTATTTCCAATCAACAGAGAGTGTGGGGGTTGCTCATGATGCTACACGTGGTAATGCCAAGGAATTGCTTCGAAGAGACATAAAAACCTCATTATTATGTGCACCAATGTTACATTCCTCTTGGACAGGGCATCCCTGTCCGGTGTGAGTGACTCTCTGTGAGTGCTGAAGAAGAAGATCTTCATCAGGATGAAGGTCCACCAGAAGGTTCTTCTTTCCCACAAGTCTCAGTGAGGTGCTGACCAACAGGAACATCGAGCACCTTCTCAAAACAAAGTGCACAGCATAATTGACAACTCTGTTGCTCCTGAAGTTACCCACTGCTCGTGAGGAAATTTCCTTACAACTGAAGACGAACTCTGGAATTTCAAAATGTGCACCCTACTGTGTATTTGGGGGACATTTAGGAGGCATGTTCTAAGCCCTCTGTTGCAGATGGCGATTTGTTGTAGTGTGAATTGGCTTCATCTCCTGCAAGTGAGCCTGCAAGATGGACTCTTCCCACACAGGGGAGCAGTATCCTTGAAGAACAGGAATGTATCTCTATCTGGAAACTTTACACTGTCTTTGAAGGAAAGGATTGAAGTCTTTGACTCAGCTCAGCTCTCTGTGTGAAGTGGGAGATAAGGCTGTCATGTTTGTGGTAGTCTACATGGCCAGAATCAGATCTAATTCCTCTTTCCCAAGACTTTCCAAAGACTGATGCTCAGGTACATTTGTGTTGTTCAATGGCATGTGGGTCCCTGGGTCATGGCATAAAAGACGTGCACAATGTATTTTATGTGAAATTAAATGTCACAGGCTCACAAGAAATCCAATGGGTACAACAGCAAGACAAAGGCAATTTCTCTCTGCCTTATAAGTGGGCAACAACATCAAATATTGGTATGAAATTGGGATGTATCTGTTTCCAAATAGGCTTCATCGGCTCTCGTACAGGTGTTGTGTTCTTCATGCCAGTGCCCCATGTATTCCTTCCATTCTGAAAGAAAAACTGTTTAAAATAAATAGGCACATCCAGAGCTCTATTTAAAATAAAGCATCAGATCCAGATAACCTGTGTTAGTCCTTGCAGCTGCTGCCTTCCCATGCTTTGCTGTGCTCCTGATTGCCAGCCTGGTGCAGAATCCCGAACTAGCTGCTTCTAAATTTTCCTGCATACTTTGGCAGTAATTGCAGTATTGTCTCTTCCAGATACTAAGCTGAGCATATTGGCAGGACTCAGCAGTGCTGTTCTGGAGGCCAGTAATAATGAGGATGGGTATCACACATGTATCATGACTAATCATGTTGTGGTCATTATGAGATGCTCCTTACAGTTATCAATCTGGACAGTAGCTTAATACAAAGCTTTATTGCCTGTATCATGCCCATGGCATATGCAAGCCATCTGAACAGGGCTGAGACAGGATTCTTCCCACCAGGGAAAACTGTGATTTAAGAGGAAACACTGTTTGTTCTCTGACAGCACACTGAGAGCCTTCGGTTTCAGCCTCACCCATGTCACAGGCTCCCTCTGTAATCACCAGTACCTGGGCACTCAAACTCCCTCTGCCTTCATTTCACCCTCTCCTGAGAGAGGAGTGAGATTTACCAGCTTGGCTCGAGCACTCATGAGTATTTACCACCTCAAAAGCTGTTAGACCATGAGCCTTTACTATTGGTGCTAAAACTCTCACAATCATATTTTTTCACAGAGCCAGTAAAAACAAGCTTGAAGGTTTAAACAAGAGGAGACGTTTGCAAAAGCGATGTGTCCAGGGTAGTAGATGTGAACTGTACTCTTTCCAATACTTGGAGTTTTAACACTGAAGATCTTTGCATCAAATCAAAACAAAAAAAAATTGTCAGATTTTGAGTTAAAATCTTTTCGTTTTTCAATTTTGAAAGCTTAAGTCAGATCAGACTGAACACAAAGTGTCTCAAAAACTCATAAGCATGGTCCCAAAGATCCAGGGAAGGCTGTAGAGGATAATCATGTTGATCTGAGTCTGTCCCTTAGGTACCAGCTAGAAACTGGAATGATGTGAGAGATTGGAAACTGTTCTTCACTCTGGGGTGAGAGAAACTCTGACATCATCTGAAGGCTCACCTAGAAGGCATCCAGTAGACTTGGTGAAAATTTTCCTGAAATGGTTTTAGTTTGATTTTTTTAATTGCTGTTTTTAGTTTATTATCATGTGATTACTTTATTCCCCATGTGAAAATGGAAAATGCCAACAGCAACCACAAGCACGAAAGATAAGCAAAATCAAATCTCTTCTGGAAAGGTTTGTCTACCTGGGTCTTTTGGTTACATCCAACAAATAAGAGCCTAAACAGAAAATTGTTAAACTATGGATCTTGAAAGTTCATTCATAACATAAAGGGAAACATGGTCACATTTACAGGAAATTTTTGGACTGAATATGTAGCTTGAATACTGGCAGGATTCTGAAACATAACACTATTTCAGAGGGACCCCTGAAATAATGACTCAATGTACACCCTAACACTTTGTCATGGAAAATGATGGAAAAGGTAGGCAAAAAAATCAGTGCACTTTGGTTTGTTAAAACCCATTGGAAATTGTGGGTCAGCTGGGGATGACTTCATTTCATGGTGAATACTTTATCTGATGGATTTAAACGCACTGGGAGGGTGAGCAGCACGATGGCAGACAGCTCTGAACGTGGCTAAATGAAAAGTAATGTAAATCATCAGTGATTAGTTGTATAACTTGAATAATCTGAAAAGCCCTGAATTTCCTGCCATCTCTGAGGGAAAAGAACCTGCACCAGAAGTCATCAGTGTCTGGTTTACCTCAATCTATAGCAGCAGCTTAAAAAAAAAAAAACAAACCACCAAAAAAAGAGACTATTTGGTTTTATAACATAAAGATAGAGCAGAATGCAAAAAAACCATCAGGATTGCTAGTTTATGCCATATAGCAGGATTATGCCATAATTACACATTAAATCTGTGTTCATTATTTTTTTCCTCTTCTGTCCTGATGTACATAGTAGAGTCAAAAAATGTTCAAGAAATTCAAATAAAGAATAGTTACAGAGCTGCTGGGATTAATACACAAGAGATGGCAAAGACTGGAATTATTTTGATGAGAAGAAGAGGAAAATGGAGCTGATTGTGGAAGTCAAAATTCTCAAGCACTAAACATTTTGAGAATAAGAGAACTCATTTTATTTCATCACATGAGAATAAGCATCAGGTTAAATTTAAACCCAGCAAATTTAGAATGAAAAATAAATGCCCAGACACGTCTCATCACCTATGGGAGCTGCTGATGCAGGAGGTTACTGAGGCAAATACCCTGGCCTGATTTTAAAGTGAATTGGACATTGTTAGGATTAACTCATTACAAAAGGCTGAAAACAGTGACCAGCCTGATTGAGTCTTACACCCAGGGCTGGGCACTGCTCACACTGGGGAGGGATGCAGAACTGCATCAGTTTGGGATTTAGTTTGTTCTTCATTGAAGTACCAGGAGTGAGATACTCTGTAAGATACCAGAAAGACTGGTGGCATTGGGTAGGGAGGAACTAAAGTAGTACATTTGGGATAGCAGTTAACATTAATCCTGAATGTGGAGGACAGCTCAGAAGGGAGGTTCTGTAAAGCCAAACTTGTCCAAATCTGGTGTGCTTTATGTTTCTGCAGAGCACAGGCAAGGACAAGGAGAAGAGCAAGGATAAGAAGAGATCTTTTGCACTGGTGCACTCCCACAGATTCCTTTGACAAAGTGGTACGCAAAATTTGGAAACCAAACTCCTTGAGCATCTCTTTGGCAGAAGGTGCATTACCCCTCTTGGGTGTACAAGAAGGATGGTTTATTATGTTCTCCAGTTCCTAGAAGGAAATAATCTAAGTACAATGAGATGATTCCACCACCTCTGGAAGTGTTCAAAAAACTGTGGACGTGGCACTCAAGGACATGGTTTAATGATGGACATTGTGGTGGTGCTGGGTTGATGGTTGAAGATCTGAAAGGTTTTTAACAATTCTATGATTTTAAGATATCCTGGAGTCCAGATCATGCTGCCTGAATTCCAAGACTCACTTTTCTGTGAAAGGAGCAGTAGTGGGCACACAGCAGCTTCGTTGTCAGGAAGAAACACTTTGGTCAGAAGTATGGCAATTTTCACCATATCTCTCAGTTTCCTGTTTATGAATATAAAGGAGTTTAGGTGTTGTTATAGTTTTGCTTATTCATTTAAATAACAGAGATACAAATCTCAAATAATAATATGTTTCTAAAGACTTGGGTATCACTAGGATATTGATTGTCTATTTTTATTGCTAGGATGTTTCCACCATTGAATAGCACAAGAAAAATGATGTTACACTAAAAACATCAGGAATCCCCATATCTGTTTGTGCTCTTTATGGATTAGATGCCATGCAAAAAGTTTGAGTATTCTTTAAGTTGTTAGCACCCTGAAACAGACTAATTGGGTAAGAGAAGAAACATGGTTTCTTTTATTTTTGTAGATGGAAGAAATTACTATTTTTATTTTATTTCATTGTATAGAGGGAAAAAAAGAAGCCCAGACCATGTTATGCTTTTGTGCCGGAGAAACAGAGGGAGATCCTCAGGGCAGTGCTCCAACTCCAAGACCATCCACCAAGAAAAGAAAAAAAATATTCAGGAAACAGAGGCATTAAGCAGCAGGGAAGCTGAATAACTGCCAAGCCCCCATTGTTGAGTTCTCAGGTGAAGAAATGATGCCACCCACTCCCTGCCCTTTAATATGGCACAGACAACTTCCACGTGATGTCTGGCTGTGAAGGACAAACATTTGGCAAGCTTTCAAAATGTTCTTGAAACTCTTACTCAGATCCCCACATGCCAGATAAGAGGAGGAAGGCAAAGGTCCAGCCATACCAACCTTTCCCAGTTCAGGAGAAGGCACAGCTCTGAGGACTGGTTCCAAGCTTTTCCACAGAGATGAGGTGCTACTGATGTTATTAAAATCGCTCTCGATTCACACTCCTGCCCTATTAGGGTCAATTCCAATGACTTCTCAGTTAGCAACCTACTGCCTGGTTAGCATGAAGCTGTTTCTTGCAATTTTGTGTCTTAGTTTTATCTTTTTTGTCTGCTCTACCTTAATTTCCTCCTAATGAAGAGCAGAATTGGACCTTTTGGTGTCTGCGTCTTTTTTTCATGGGAACTAATTCACCATTGTGTTGGCAGTGTTCCCACTGCTGTCAATGGGAATTATGTACTTTGAAGGAGAATGAGGCCATAACTGTTTAAGAATTAGGCTATTAAGACAGTACAAGGTTTTTTATTTCTATGTAGTGCATTACATATGAAAAATCAAAACAGTTTTGTGGAGAAAAGGGATAATAGACTGTACTTCACAGGGTTGTTTGGAGTGGTACTCTGATTCAGAAGGAAAAGGACAAATGACTGTATAGATGTGAAAAGAATAGCAGAAGAGCTGGACATTCAAGGCAATAAAGCAGCCAGCAAGTTTCCTGACAGAATAGACATGGCAAAGGGGAAACGAAAAGCTGAGCTACTGAAAGGAGCTAAATGTCAGCTGGGAAAAAATTAAAAGATGTTGTAGAACCTCAGTCTAGAGTAACCACTCAGTCTCTCTTCTGCCAAACACAAGCCAGTGCCTAGCCTTGAATTAAGCAGCCCTGGTCAGTGGACATTTACATGGAATCAATTTTCTCTCTGTTATCTTACCAGTCCGTGCTTCTGTCATCTCAAGACACGAGATGTGCTGGGGAGATGCTGGGTGGCACATGGGGCCATGCTGTCACATTCCTTCCTGTAAAGTCTTTTCAGCTGGGGAAAAGGACATCATCCCCTTGCCCAGGTTAGTTGATAGTGCCCCATTGGCAGGTGGCTGTGGAGTTGTGCTGCAAACCTGGATGTCACGGGCAGCCCTGTGCTGTGTCGTGGGAAGGCTGCTGCATGTGAATAGCTGCTTCCTTAGCAGATGGAGTGGCAATTGTTGCACTGTGTGGGAAGGCCCAGGCAACGGTCCTTTCAGGCAAATGAACACCACATCTGGATTTCTTTTCATTTCATTATGTTCCTGCTCTTTGAGTACCTCCCTCCCATCCCCTTCCTTTAAATGGGATCTATCCAGTTGCCTGCAATCTGACAGGAATAAAAGGGACGTGTGCTTGCCTTGCAGCCCTTTCCACACCCACGGCTTGTGCAGCAGGATGTTTCCATGTAGCTCTGGCCCTGCCAGGAGCAGGGCAGACACAGCACCCTGCCCATCCTGTGCTCAAGATTCGTGGGAGCTGCAGGGAAAAACCGGAGCAGTGCTGCTGTATCTCACCACCAGCCATGGCTCTGCATAAGCTGCAGTCACTGAAGTAGTTGAAATATAGATGAGCCCAAAGGCTGTCTCTTCCTCCTGCAGGAATCTCAGGAGAATCTGGAAACACGGCATGCCATGCACCTCCCTGACTGCCTTCCACCCTGCTGCCTCCCAGGCACATCCCGCCTGCTCTGCACGGCTGGGTGCTGACACTTCTGCTTTGGTGGGGGCTCTTCAGCTGGGTTTGAAACCCTGCCTGCAGCAGGGCAGGTGGGCCAGGCATAGCAGGCAGCACAGACCCTGCCAAAAAAGTCCTTTAAGCAGATGGAGTGTCCAAACAGAACCATCCAACCCAAATGCATTTCACAGAGAAGGCCATAGAGACGATCAACGCTTATGATGCACTGGGCAATAAAGCTCAGATTCCTCAGTTTGATTCACTGGGATGATTTTGCTGCTGCACCTTCATCTGGAGCTCAGTCAGCCAGAACAGCAGAGCTCATTCTCTGAAATGTTAAGAAAAGGCTGAATAAAATTGCTGTTTGGTCATTTTGATCGCTAGAGCATGTGGAAAACTCAAAAAATCTTTTTTTTGCCCAAGCAGGTTTGCAATCAATATTTTTTTCCAGTTTTATTTTTTCAATAGAAGCAGCTTTCAGCATATTCTATTATCAAATCCTTGTCCAAGCATTTGCTAGGCAACTGAAGTGAGATAAAGGAAATGTTAATAGTCTTCATTTTTGCAGAGGTGACATGAAGCCTGAGCAGGTGAAGCAACTTCCCTAAAGTGGGATATTGAACTTGTAGCACTGGAGTGGAGCCTTGCAGAGCTTTGTGGCTCAATTCCATGTTTGCAGTCCTTCTGTCCTGAAATCCCAAGTGAAATAAGTCAAACAATATAGACTCATGACAGTTGAAATAAGTCATCTGAATAATTAAAAATTATTTCCATGATGTTGGGATTTTCCTATTCAACCTCCTTGAAAATAATATTCTAATGTAACATCCAACAAGAATCCTCTGCCTCTATATACAAATTTAAGGTCTACTATTGAAATGAAATGGAAATAAAACAGTCAACGAGTTCCAATACAGCAAAGCACTTGAGTATGTGTTTATCTTTAAACACATCTGGAGCCCCATTGACTTTGACAGGGCTACTCATATGCTTAAAGATAAGCCTGCTTTTGTTGGATTATGGCCCTGAGGATCTAAGTGCTGGGGGAATCATTTTCATGCTCTCCAGAAAGGGCTTTAAATCACTTTTGTTTAAGGAGAGCTAACTGGTTGGATGTAAACACACCTAACAAACCAATAGATCAAGATTAACGTTTATGCTGAGCCACTTGACATCTCTAGAAATTACTTACTGTTGAAGTTTGGTCCTTATAGAAAATAACGATCCAATTATTTTTTAAATGAAGTGAGCTGTAGGAAAACCTTGATACCTCCACTTGGGGAATTTTGTTTAAAAAAGAAAAGAAGAAGAAGGAGAAGTGAAACACAGCCATATTAAAGGGAATGCAGTGTGCATGTCTGAAGGACAGGAGAGTTAGAGGAATTGTTAGATTTCAGCTCTTGAAAGGACAACCAATGTGGTACATAATAGGACTTTGCTGTTGGTTTTGTTGTTTTGCTGGTGATGCTCTGAGAACAACAAAACAGATGGGCAGCAGGGCAACGTGGCCCTAAGAAACAGGTTGTCTCTAGTACAGTATCTTCCATTTGTAGATGTTAAGGAGCTTAATACAAAGTCCTTGAAATCAGTGGAAATGCTCCCATTGACTCCAAGAAGCTTTGCTTCAAGCTCTGCACTGCTCATCTCACCACCCTGCACAGAAACTCTGCTCTACTCAAATATGTGGATCTGTACAGGTCAGCCCTACACATCCCCTTGGAAGGTGCAGCAGCACCAGGGTTGGGATCTTACCCCTGACCTTGACACACACAACCCTCCACTTGAGAAAAAAATGTGCAAACAGCACTTGTGTCCCAGGGTCTTCGCTTTTTTTCACTTCCTCCCAGTCCACTGCAGGCTGTGGGGCTCTGCCACTTTGGGGTGGTCTCCACAAGAGGGACAGTGGAGACCCACTGGGTCCTTAGGTCTCAGGATTACAGTGCAGGTCAACCCATGCACTTCGACTCAGTCTTTCTCAATTGGCCTTGAAAACATAATAATAAACAGCAGTAGTCAGTGGGGGTTTTGTGGATAAGGTTTTTTAAAGTAAAAACCAGAATTGCTAATGCTCCGTGAAAACATTGCTTTTTAAGTGTTGCCACCTCTGCTCTGTGCCTTGTCGGAAGCCTGGATGGGAAAAGCAATGGGAAATGCAAGATAAGAAAGCCCTACCATCTAGGCCAAGCACAGCAATATAACATCACTCCAGCAGTAATGACAGTGGAGAAGGAACAGAATGCTGTCAGGGAATAATGGTGTCCTGCTGGCAGCTAAATATGAAAGCCAAAGCAGAGACATTTATAAAATAAACAAGCATCAGGGAAGATGAGACTTTTATTACAGAGCAGGAAATAGTGATCTTCAACAATGGTCCATTTCAGTTTCTCTCATTGTTACAGAAATAAAGTGGTGTAAATGAATGCTTTGTCTCATGTATGATTTATTGTTCCTCAGGCAATTACTGGACTGCATTCAGTCTAGTCTAGGGGAGGGAATTGCACGTCATCTGACCAGAGGGCAGCTTGTGGGGGCAAGCAGGCCAGGAGGAGACATGGTTTGTGTCTAAGCCTCTGACCACCACCAAAAGCAGCAGGCCAGGCTGACTCACATCGACTGACGCCACAAGCGGTTTCACATGACGACAGAAAGTTGCACTGCAGCACTGTGACATCATTTTGGTGGCAGAGCCTGGTTAAGCAGTTTCTGCACCTCACCCCTGCACACCATCCTACTGTAGCTGCTTCTCCCAGTGGTCCCAGCTAAGTAACTACAAGAGGAAGCAGATGGAATAAAACAACACCCAGAAAATGGCTGTGCCCCCCCCAGTTGGAGTCCTCGGTGTCTCTGTTGTGTCAGCTGCACAGATGGGGGGTGTGCTGGAGGGACAAGCACAGGGGGTTACAGTGAAGATGGAGAAGGGGGCTGGAGATCTCAGTGTAAGGAGTAATTCTGCCAGGGAGAAGGCAAGGGAGACCATACCCTTAGTAAGAGGGTAAAATTACACTGCGACTGTGACATAAAATATATTACCCTGACACAGAAAGCTCCCACATGCTGCCATACCATGCATTTATTCTCTGTGGGGTACCAGCTCTATGTAAATGTTTCATAGAGGAAACAGCAGAGGAAGCAGCTTGGGGCAAAAGCAAACAAATTTCCAACTTCTCCTATCATTTCAGAGGAAAAATAAATCTGTGAGAAAGGTTATGCTGTTTGCCGTCAAGGTGTCAAATAGGGGAAAAGAAAAAGAGCTAGAATTTGGACAAGAAAGAGTAGTTAAGGTGCTGCCTGGAATGAAGCCCCAGATAATCCTACACTCTTTTATTAACCGTCTGTAGGGATAAAAAACCCCAACAAACCCCAAAAACCCCACATTAAAAACACGGTAGGGTCATGGTGACAGGAGTACAGATGAAGAAGAGAGAACACATATTTATATTGTCAGAGGGATGTGTGACTTACAGCAACGGGACAAGATGAAACATAAAGAAAGAAAATACAGCTGACCATCAGAAAATATTTCTTAGCAACCTATTTTAGTGTATTTTCGTGCTTTTCTGAGCTATCTGTTGGTATAACAACCTCTGGAGACTGCAGAATAATTCCTATGGGCTGTTTTCAAATTTAAGGCTGGACTGGAAACTGTAAGAAAATGCTGCTGAGTGAGGATACATTAAATGGCCTAATAGACCGTTTTCCTCTCTAATTTCCATTAAGGTGATTAACTGGAATGTTGCTTGCAGCATATTAGTGAAAAATCACTGGAAACACAGTAATACAGTGGATCCAGTATCCTAAACTAATGTTTGTAGTAATAACAATGATATAAAAATCCATCTCAGGTATTTTATTGCTCTAATTAGTGCCTGAGAGAATCACAATCTTCATATGCATCTTGCAACACTCCCCAGGAGAAGAGATTTGTATCAACTCCTTAAAAGAAAAGGAGCAAACATACACAGGGATTTGGTTGTCTAGTGTGCTAGGGCAATCAGGAAAATTAATCTGAATTAACTGAAGCATGAATTTAATTTGGATCCTTCTGCCAAGTTGCATTTTGCACATAATCCTCATTCAGAAGGGAAGTGTCTTCCATTGAGTGCAGAGTATCAGGCTCTCGCCGCGTACCTGTTGACATCGATCCCCATTAGCAGTTTACAGTGGATTAGTTGCACTGTCCAGTGACTATTAAACACAGAGTTTGTTTGCGTTTTTCTATTGCTTATGGTTTGACAGGCAAGCTGCCAAGCATTTTAGAATTAACTACACAAAACCGTCACCACTTCGACGGTGGGGAGAACAGAACTGAGAGGGCTCCGTTGGGTTCCCCAGTCCTGGGGAACCATAACTCTCACAGAATGACTCGGATGGCGAGGGGCCAGCTAGCTCAAAAACCTGTGTCAAATTTGCGTGTTAAATAGATTACGGCTGTAAATTAAAATTGCTAACAGCCTTGGGATGATGGGCAGAGTTAGTGCTTTCAAATAACTTCTCTTGTTAAGGTAATACTCTCAAGTACCTGCCACATAAGCCCCGCCAGTTTACCTGCCCCCTCATTGCGGTGCTCCCTGCTCTGCGCGGCAGGAACAGAGCTTCCTTTCCCTGAATCCTGCTGCATCGGGCGCCAGCCGAAGGTAAAGGGGGATGCTTTAAGGAAGTTATTCATTGGGAAAGTGGCGTTTGATGACTAGTGTTTATAGCTTTGTTTTAAACTGCGTTTAAATCTTGTTTTAAACTTTGTTTTAAATAGCTCAGAAAAGCGTGAAGATACTGGCACGACGGAAGAAAGAAAAAGAAAAAGAAAAGGAAAAAGAAAAAGAAAAAGAAAAAAAGAAAAAGAAAAAGAAAAAGAAAAAGAAAAACTAGGAAGAGGAAGAAAGAGAAAAAGGAAAAAATGGAAAAGAAAAAGAAAGAGAAAAACAAAAAAAGAGAAAAAGAAAAAGGACGAGAAAAAGGGAAAGAAAAAGAAAGAGAGAGAAAAAGAAAAAAGGGAAAGAAAAAGGAAATTAAAAAGAAAAAGGAAAAGAGAGAGGAAAAGAAATAGGAAAAGGAAAAAAAGAGAAAGAAGACGAAAAATGAAAAGGAAAGGAAAAAGAAAAAGGAAAAATTGCTGTGTGAGAAAAAAAATAAAAAAGAAGGGGGCTAGACAAACAAAAACCTGTTCTGCAGTGTCGGCGATGCCGCCGCCCGGCCTGACGCCGCTGCAGCCCGGCTGCTCTCGGGGCCCGGAAAACCCCCAGTCCCAGAGCGGGGTGGGAGCGGGGCGGCGATGGGGGCTCCCCCCGTCCCACTCGGTCCCGGCAGCAGCTCCGCCGGCCCGCCGGGTTCGCCCCCGCCCCGCTCCCGGCTCCGAGGGGCGGCCGGGCCGGGACCGCATCCCCGGCAGAGCGGCGGGGCCCGGGCCGCTCCGGACACCCTCGGCAGGGCGCTTCACCTGCCCGCACGGGCGGGCGGCCGCGGAGCCCCGGGCCGCAGCCGCTGCCGTGCCTCGGCCGGCTCCGGGCTCCGCGGAGGGCGCTGCGGGAGGCGAGAGAGAGCCGAGCCCGGCCCCAGCGACAGCGGCCCCGCTCGCCCACCCCGGGCCGGCGGGTGGGGGACGCGAGACCGCCCGCACCGATGCCCACTGCCGGGCCGCCCTGCCCTCGCTCCCACGCGGCCCCGGGGAAGGCCCGCTCCGGGAGCCGTCCTGGGACAGCCGGGCCCGGCCGCGCCGTCCGTCCCCACGGGCTCCCCGCGGGCCCGGCACCGCCCACGCGCGCCGCGCCCGCCCCACGCGCGCTCCTCCCATCCCGCGCTCCCCACGCGCGTCCCGCCCCCGCGCGCGCCCCGTCCGCGCCTCCCGGCGCATCCCCGCGGGTCCCGCCGCTCCCGGGGCCACCCGCCACCGACCCACGCGCGTCCCGCCCGCCCCTCCGCGCTCTCGCCCCTCGGGAAGCGACCGGAGGATCCTGCCCCAGCGCGGGCGGACGCAGCCGCCGCCGCCGGGGTTTTCCAGCCCCGCTCCCTGGGGGTAGCGGGGGGGTACCAGGGCGAGCCCCCCCGCCAGCTTCTCCCGGCCCAGCCGCTCCCGGGCGGGCGGAAGCCGCAGAGGTTTCTATTCAGGACATAGGCACAATGGGGAAACAAAACCCTTTTTTCCCCCTTTTTTTTTTTCGTGCGTGCCACCTCCCAAGATGGAGCGGGATTAGGGCTGCGAGTTCCCTGCACACGCGGGGATGGGTTCCCTGCCTCTCCCCGGCTGGGCTCGCCCGCAGCCCCGGTTCCCTCGCTGGTCCGTAGCGGCCGGGAGCAACCGAGCACAGGGAGGAACGTATCTCACAGCACCTTGGGAAAACCGTGGGCTTGCGTTTTGTTCAGCTGAGATGAAACTAGGAAAGAAGAGATAAATGTCAGGTTGAATTCGTAATTTTTCCTTTATCTCGTTGTAGTGTAAGAGTATTAAGCATGTTTCTCATGACAGAAGAAGGAAAAGAAAAGAGAGAAAGAGAGAGAGAGAGAAAGGAAAGAAAGAGAGAAAGGAAAGAGAGAAAGAGAAAGAAAGAGAGAAAGAAAGAGAGAGAAAGAGAGAAAGAGAGAGAAAGAGAGAAAGAAAGAAAGAAAGAGAAAAAGAAAGAAAGAAAAAGAAAGAAAGAAAGAAAGAAAGAAAGAAAGAAAGAAAGAAAGAAAAAGAAAAGAAAGAGAGAGAGAGAAAAAGTAGTGCGGGAATGGAGGCAAATATAGAAAACGGGGAACGATGCTTTAACGTGCTCTTTGACAACTGAAATGAATCAATTTATCTTCATCAAATTCAGTTTTAAGGAGATTTGCGAACCTCCACGGCACATTTTATTCATTGGGTAATGTGCCTCGATTGTGGAAGCACAACTAAAATCAGTTTAGGTGGTGGTGTTCTCTTATTTGGAAGTACTGCCTCTCATCTAAAAACCGAGTTTAATATTAAACTGCTTAGAATCACTGAACAATTAAACGGATTTTTATTTATTTTAACAAACTTTTGACAGTTTACTGGTTGGTTTAAAATCTTTCCTTGTAACGGTTGGTCGAATTTTACCTTAAATGAGAGAAGATTTTGAAAGATTTGTGTTTGCTTTATTTATTTTTTCCTTTTTTTTTTTTTTTTTTTTTTTTTGTAGCCCTTGTCAAGGCTGGTTTCTGAAGAGCAAAAAAGTACTGCAATTTTTTTTCTCACAGATTTTGTCAGTAAATTTGTTTTCTTCTCTGTCGCCGGCAGTCTTTGGGTACCACAACAGCACAGGGAGCGTGGCGGGGGATAACTGAACGGAATAACCGAATATCTTTCCTGTAAAGGAAGGAAAACTTAACTAGAACAAACTGAACCGCGCCATCAGATCCTGCCGATAATTTATTTGTGCCTTTTCGAGAGTTCGATGGTGCCGGCCTCGGGGCCGAGCAAGAGCCCAGACACACAGCCCGGACGCTTCCCCGGCACCTGGGCCGACCGGTTCCAGCACCGGCTGACGCCTGGAAACGGCCTTTTGTTTCCAGGATTTTAGACCGCAGCTTCGCCAACCTTTTTTGTTATTTTACAGGTGGTTTGGAAACCTAGAATAAAGAGAGAGTTCCGCTCCCGAGAGGCGCTGAGCCGCAGCCTCTCCCCAAACGCAGTGTCGTGACTTCTTCCACGGGCAGGGCAGTGGTTACAAGGAGAGAACCCGCGAGCCGACAGCCACAGCAGCTCCCCACGCAGGACCTGCCCCGGCTCCATCGCTCCCCCTTCCCCTCGCCGCCGGCGGTGAAGTCGCTGCTGCCCCGCCAGCGGCTGGCGGCGGGGTGAGCGCGGTCCAGCGGGGTGTTTGGCTTCGATTTCTTTTCTTTATTTTCTCCCTAGGCTCGGATAGACATCCATCCCTCGCATCTGCTGGCCCGGCCGGGCACACATCGGGGCCGGGCCGCGGGTGCGCCGGCGCGGGGCGGGAGCGTCCCTTGGAGCCGGTGCCGCTGTCTCCGGAGCCGCCCGCGGCTCCGCGCCTCTCCTCGGACACTCCCCGGTACAAACAGGAGCGAAGCCGCGAGGCAGCAAACCCACCCTTGTGGCCTTTCCCAGCCCTAGGAGCTGGAAAACTCAGACCGAGGGACCCAAAGCAGAGAGCCCCGGCCCTTGTGAGGGGCGGGTGCAGCTCGGAGCCGCAGCACGGCCGGCGCAGCGGGCAGGCGCCTGGGCACGGAGTCCCCGAAGGGTGAAGACCCTCTGCCCCCCTCCGCCACCGGCCGGGGCTCAGGCGGCCCCAGCTCGGCGTGCGCTCAGACCGGGCAGCGGCCCCGTCCAGGGCGCCCAGGCTCCGCGGGGATGCCGGACGAGAGATGCGTAGTCGGCGCCTTCGTCCTCTCCCGTTCCCACGTCGCCGTCCTCCCGCCAGGCAGGGGTGACACTCTGGTTGCTACTTCTTGCTCTCCCTCTCCGTCTCCCTCGACGTTCCCCCCAGCCCGGCTCGCCCGAGGCGTTCGGCGCTCCCCGGCGGCGGATGCTGCGGTCTGGGGACGGCACAGCACCGTCACCCCACAGCCGGAGCAGCGGGGAGCGCAGGGGACGAGAGGCAGCACGACACCCCCGGAGTTACAGCCTTTCCCTCTGGCTTTCAGGGATCCTTAGAAACCTGCTTGCTCGGGCATGGCAGTGGGTTTTTACTTGAGCTGCACAAGTGCCTCTCCTCGGGGCAGAGCAAGGGTCCTTCCCTCACCTCTCAGATCGGCTTCTGCAGGTCTCTGGTTGTTGGGAACGTCTAAATGCAGGAAAAGCCCCTTTCTCCCCATTAAATGCACACTGCGGGTGGGGGAAGGAGGCTGTTCCAGAAGGGATGAAGCCAAGGGATCCAGCAGAAAGTCAAGCAGAGCCTTTTTGCCCCAGCCAGCCCTCACTCCCAGCAATGAGGGCACCATGCTGCACTCTGCCCGACTAGAGAAGTAGATTTGTTTCCTTGTAGTAGAAGCAGCCCCCTTGCTCTTCTCCAGCCCAACTTGTCTTTTCCCTGGCAGAGACCCTGGGCTCAATACTTTCGTTCCCGTTGGTCACAGCCATCTGAGAAGTGAAAAGTTTCCTTCACACCTTCATGAGGGCACTGTCAAGGTTCAGTGACAGCTTGGAGGAGATGGAACCCTCTTGTCCCCACCCAGGAGGACACAGAGATGCAAGAAGAGCCACAGGCAGGCCTTTGCCATGGCTTGAATACTGTGCCCTCTTAGCTGATCCACTGGGCTTTGCAAGGAAACAGCACTTTTCTTCCCAGGAGGAAGCACCACCCTGCCTTGCACATCTCACGTGGAAATGTGTGTGCGTGTGAGCACTCAGCTCTCCAGCTAACTCCCACCCTGTCCCCCATTCCATCCCCATCCCAGCTGTTGGAATGTCCTGATGTCTTTCAATTCTTGTACTCTGCTCCACGCTTGGCCAGGCCAAGACTGCAAGCTCAGATGCTGTTTGAAGGGGAGGAAAGAGGCTCTACCTCCCACCCCCATCACCTGGATCCCAGTGACTTTCCCGGTGGGACCCTTGGGAAAGAATCCACAGCAAGAGTGGTACCTGCTGGAGCTGTCCATTGCTTGGACATCTGTATCCTGAATTTCTGTCAAAGCACTCCTGGGTAGAGACCTCAGCAGAAAATCTCTAGGAGAACTTCACTTCATTTCCTATCAGGAAGGGCACCTCCCTCCCTTCCTTCCCCAGTGGATTCTGAGTGACAAGGATGAAAGGAGGAATTGGGCTAATTCCCCAATGCCACCTGTCAAAACATCCACAACCCCTTCCTAGCCCTTCCCACTACTGTGACATTGCGATGCTTCACTGCCTGGAGCTGTGCCTGGCTCAGGCAGGAGCTCTCTGAGATTTAGTGGCAATCCTGAGTGTGCACCTAGTGATTTCCATGGCAGGAGCTCTCCGAGATTTAGTGGCAATCCTGAGTGTGCACCTGGTGATTTCCATGCGCAGCGGTCAAGCCACAGTGGGCCACCTCATCAGGTGCGTGAGTAGCCTGGCTAAAAGCCTGTGCTGGGGGCTTGTGAGCACTGTGAGTGCACAAGGGTGCTGGAGCTTCAAAGAAGGCTTGGAAGAAAAAATCAGGTTGTGATGGGAGTATGGTTTATGGACTCAGGCAATCATCCATCACAGTAATTTCTTACTCAAAATGTCTCTACTCTTACAGGTGAGGGAGGATGCTGCAGGTACACTCACAGCTTAGAGCTGTGGAGGCTTTTCAGCCATCTGAAATGCAGCAGTTCCTGGGAACCATTGCTGCTCACACCAGTTGGCTTGGGCTTCTCTGCTTTCCTTGCATTTAACATTCGTGAAGACAGAGGAAAGAAAAGGTCTTGGAAGGGCAGAAAGCATTGCATGAAAAGAAGAGAAGGGACCAAAAGAACTGTCTGTGTAAGAGGGAATTGTTAAGGGGCCATTCCCAGAAGAGCTTGGGTAGCTGCCTGAACAGCAGAGACACCAAATCCAGCTGCCTTTCCTCTCCTCCCAAAAAACCTGGGAATCCTCATCAATGTGACCGAACGGAAAATTTCCTCCTGACCCCAGCTCTGTTGAGTCCACAGGTACCAAGGCATTGTGTGAAATGCTTTGGTCATGGTTCTTCCTGGTATTAAGCTCTCGTTCCTAAACATATCCAAAGGAACACTGATGAGGGAAAAAGAGCTTGATCACAAGCAAGCTCCACCTGCTCTATTAGGCACACCGGTGTTTTTTTACTAAACATCAACAGGTTAAGAAATAAAATGCAGGCTTTAGAGAACTGTATTTAGATTTACAAACAACATTGTAACTGGATCAACAGGCTATAATTAGAATTTAATAATCCAAATGGAGGAGTAATATGCCCGCTGCTTGAAAAATTGGAGCCTTTCTTTTGCAGTTCTGAATATTCAGCTCTGCAGATTGGACTCCAACTTGCTTGACACAATTGCTGTCCTAGTGAGGTGAACATGTTACAAATAAGAACAATAAGATCAACAATAGTTTAAACCTAATACCATAAACAAAGGAAATAATCAGAACACCTCTTGCCCCAGCGCAATCTGCACAACTGGGATGGCAAATTAGCATGGTTACTGGAAAAAATACACAAGGAAATGCTGTATTTTATGGATTTTTGAAAATATTTTAGGGCTGGGAAATCCCAGGCAATCCCACCAGGTGCATTGATGAATACTGGTTTCAGTCTTTGCATTTTCTTCTAAAGTCTACCTGGGCCAGGGATGACTCTCAGAATAACTGATGAATGGGACAAAAAGACCTGTATAAGCCAGATTCCCCTCACATTACGTTCAAAGTATTTAGCCTGAGGTGTGTAATTAGGCAAAGGTTAATCTAAGAGACTCAACACACGTGTGACAAAATGGAGACAGTCCCCAGGCTGTGTTGGTATGACAACAGCCTCTGGCAGGACTCGGACACAAAGCAGATCCCTGGCCAAGATCCTGCCAGGGACTGACTGCTCAGTGCTGCAGCTCAGGCCAGTTTTCAGTCCCAGATATTAAAAGGAGACCTCCCCTCTCACTTTGCTTGCTAAGAAGACATCAGAAGGGATCACCCACCTGGCTTAAGGTAGGACCTCTTTCCAGCCATTGGCCAAGCCGGAATAAGGCAGGCCTGCTTCCCGACAGAGATGCTCTAGTGCTGCCACCTGTGGCATCCGTGGTTTCCTGAGTGCACTGGGGATCTCTTCTAAATTAATGAAAATTAATGAAAATGTGGCTCAAGGGAAAGGGAGTACAAGCAGCTCTGATCCCTGGGCAAGAGAAGGGACTACAGAAAGGAAAATGCTACTTGGGAAAAGTTTTTCTCCTCCATAGTTTCTGCCACAATGATGGATACATTTTCCCATTTGACTTAGATCAGGTTGAGAATCCTATTTTAAAAACTCATGCCAAAATCCCAAGACTAGTTCATGAAATATTCCATCTGTCTGAAAATAAACTGTGCATTATTAACTCTCATTTTACATGGTTTCATTTCCATAGGACAGGAATAATCAGAAAGAGAATCTGGCCCAGCCAGAAGGTGATTTGGAAGGATACCCTAAGTCAAAAATTCAGTTGAGAGGATGTGATCAGATAATCTCTAATGAGACCCTTGTCAGAAAGGACATATGTTCTCTAGTCTATTTTAAAATTGTTACTTGATTTTTTACATGCTCTGACTCATATTTGTCTTCTTGTAAGGGCTTGAAGTTTGCCAAGAAAGCAGTGACATTGTGAGGTGTTTAAAGAGACTTCAAGGTGAAAGATTATGCATATCCAGTGAGCTAGAGGTGACTAAACCAGACATAGTATGAGTTTGAGGATGAATGTGACCCATCAGTAGAGCTCTGAGCCCTTCAGGTGTGCCAGGAACACCCAAATTGTCCCTGGGTGCTGGTATAAGCCTTCAGTCTGCTGGGCTGGCTTGAAGATGTGTAAAAATCTACTGACGTGAAGATATGACTCCCTGTTGAGGGTGTTTCTGAAGGAATTCAGGTGTGTTGCTTATCCCAGCAAGTGCCTGGGACATTGATAGTTTTGAAACAGGCCCAGGAGCTGTCATTTTGGTTGGGGCTGTGGGAGTTTGAGGGGACCAGCTGAGTCTGTTTAGCTCCTGCCTCCTAGAGCAGCGAAGGCTGCACCAGTTCTCTTGTGCCTTTTGGGACAGAGCCATGCTCCAATTTAGGGGCCTTGTAATGCAGATTCCTTGGAGCTCATCATCACTGCATGTGCAGAGCTGAAACCTTCCCCCTCAGGGATGACCTGGGCTTCACTCTCATGTGTATCCAGGCAAGACATGCAAGAGTGGTGCAGCAGCTGCCACTCCTTCCCCTGCTGAAACAGCAGCACGAGCGGAGAGGTTCTCCATCACGGGCACCAGCTCTGCGTGACAGGGAGGCAGCTCGGGGGAACGTCCGGTGTGACAGTGGGGGGAGCTGGTGAGGAGGATGTGAAAGGAGATGCTCTTAAGGGACATAGAGCTTGTTGGCTCTCATGGTGTCTCTGTTTCTCTTTCATCTCACACTAGTTTAGAGATCAGGCAGGAGTGAGTGAGATCCAGATGAGATTCAGGGAAGAGATTAATATTGTAACAAACTCTTGGTTTTTTTGGTTAAAATGACACTCCTCAAACTAGCTGGATAGCTGTAGGCTGTTCACCATAGCTATACTTGCAAAACCCTGGAGATTTCCTTTCTTGCTCTCTCCCCCATTGCCTGCAAAACCAGGGGCTGCTCTTTGGTGTGCTGCAAACAAGAGTTCTCAGAAAAGGGGCCAGGGTGCCCAGGAGAGCAATGGTGAGCACACAAGTGGCACAGTGCTTCCAGTGTCCCTCACAACCATTCCAGGCTGCTGCCCGTCCTCTTGCTACAGTTTGCAGCAGATCAACTCCCTCAGAACATCCATCTGGCCAACTGACCCCGCATTGACAGATCTTTCAGTGGTAATCCATAAAGCAATGTGTAAGGGAGGTCACAAGTGATTGTGTTTCTGTTTGTGTGTATTTGGTGCCAAGAATTCACCAGCAATTCATAGGAGCTCACTGATAGCACAGAATCTTAGAATAATAACATGGCCTGGCTTGGAAGGGACCTTAAAGACCAGCAAGTTCCAAAATCCTTGCCATGGACAGGGACACCTTTCACTACACGAGGTTGCTCAGAGCTTCATCCAACCTAGCCTTGAATTCTTATTGGGATGGGGCATCCACAACTTTCCTGGGAAACCTGTTTTGGTGCATCACGACTCTCACAGAAACGATTTCCCCCCAAGCATCTAATCTAAACTTACTCTCTTTCAGATTGAAGCCGTTCTCCCTTGTCCTGTCACTCCATGCTCTTGCAAAAAATCCCTCTCCATTCCCCTTGCATTTCCTGCCTCGCTTTTCAAAGGCGTTTGGACCACGGCGAAGACATGCTACAGAGGCTGAGCGGGCTGAGCGTCAGCTGCCAGAGGCGCTGGATGTCTCTCAGCCCTCCCTGCCTCTGTCCCAGACCCTTTGGAGCTGCCCGAGCTCCCGTCGGGATGCGGGACGCGCTCGGCGCTGCCCCGGGAGCGCCCGGCGCTGCTCGGCCCGCGGGCTTCGAGCTCTCTCTGGCGGCAGCGCTGCGGTACTGGCGGCAGAGCCGGAGCAGGAGCATCCCTCCGCCCTCCCTTCTCCTGCTGCCCTGGCAAATTCCAGCCGTCTCCCCTGGGAAACTGTACTGGAGGTGGATAACGGGCACGCACCAGCCCGGCCCGCGGGAAGGTTTCCCGGCAGGTGCCACCCCTTGATGAACTCCTCTTTCTTTCAAGGGCTTGGAAATTCTTTGCTTGCCACAGAAATACCGTCCTCGGCTCAGGAAGTCCATGAACTGCAAATTGCTTGAGGGTAAAAGACTATTCTGGAAAAATACCACTCCAGCCTGCCTTGCACTCCTGCCCTTTCCTGAGCAGCTGCTGATGGAGGCAGAGGTGGGGGGCAGGAGTAGGACTGGGTGGATCCTGCTCCTGCCCCGGTGTGGCTGTTGCATGCCCCGGAGGCAGGGCAGAGGGCACTGGCAGATGTGCTGTTTGGGAACCACTTTGCAATGGGATTCTGCAAAAAAAGATATTTTTTGCCAAGGTGTGTCTCTTTGGAGAATCATAGAACGGTTTGGGTTGAAAAGGACCTTAAAGATCATCTCTTTGCAACCTGCCTGCTGTGGGCAGGGACTCTTTCCACTAGACCAGATTGCTCAAAGCCACATCCAGCCTGGTCTTGAGCACTTCCACGGATGGGACATCCACAGCTCCCCTGGGGAGCCTGTTTCAGTGCCTCACTACCCTCACAGTAAAAAATTCATCCTAATATATGACCTAAACTTACCCTCCTTTAGCTTAAAGTCATTCTCCCTTATACTATTTCCACACAGGATTTTTTTGGCTGTTTATCCATCCCTGTGGCTATGCCACAATTCCCCCCCCCCTTTTGGGATCCAGTGCAACTGTGTGCAGAAATCTGCTGTAGCCCGAGCAAATACACATGTACAAGTGAACACATGTGTAGAGGTGAGAATATCTTAAACTGGATTTCTTCTCCAGTCTTCCTCTTCAAGCAGACAGATGAGCACTGCAGACTCAGTGGCTCAGCTGCTTTTCCTATCCTTATAACTCCTCACAGGGCCACCTTATGCTCCCTGCTCACAAGAACCTGCTTTCTGCTCCCTGTGATAGGCAGTTCACCCAGGTTTTACTGCACAGAAACTTTCTCCAGCACAGCAGGACCATGCAGCTGAGTTATTCATGGTTATCCATCGAGTATCCTGGGTATGTGCCCTGCAGCACACATGGGCAGCTGAGTCTATGTGGAGTTGCTCTGGGAAAGGGTTTGGCTGGGAATGAAGATACTTGATGGCTTCGTGTAAATTAAAGACATAAACTCCATGCAAATGCCTAAGGGGGTGTGTCCAGGTTACAGCATTAACAGAGCCTTTTACTTCTGAGTGCTCACCTTGGCTGTCTTAAAACATGTCTTTAAAATGTAGTTCTGCCCTGGCCTGGGATTCTCCTCTGTAATTTTGCATGTTGTGTGTGTTGTGTGTTTCTCTTTGCAGAGAACAGCAAGTTCTTGGACAGGGAAAGTAAAAGAGAAGCCAAGCAGGAGACAGAAATGTGGTGTGAGTGATGAGTCTACAGCTAGGATGACTAAAATGGCTTATTAAAAAATAAAAGAAAAGCTAATTCTGCTTTCATATCCATTAAACTGTGTTGCATGAGTTTAAAACAAAGCAGAATCTGACCAAATTCTGCTACAGATCAGCTATATAAAGGCATTAAGTTGAATGCTTAATTGGTGTAAATGGCACATTTCTGCTATTAGTGTTGGACTGCTGACAGTCTCAGTTTCAAATTAATGAACAAAAATTCTGGTCATTTCAGAAGGGACAGAAAGATCCAAATCTACAAAGGGCACTTCCCAAGATAGTTTTGCTTATGTAAACATCTGACTGCAAGGAAGAAGAGAGGTTCTATGTACTGTTGAAACAAAATTTCAGGAAGGAGGGCCTCTCTGTCCTTTGGCAACCCTCTTGTGCATTTGGAAACAAACCTCAGTTATGTCCAGAGCTCCTGGATCTGAGATGCCTCATCCAGCAACTTGACCAACAATACTGAAGCCAATCTGTTGGCTTGGTGAGCTCTAGAGCAGTGACTTTGCTGACAAAGAGCAGGAGATTTGGGCTAGGCACATCTTGCAGTTATGGCAGCAGTATTTTGTTGAGGGGACCTTGGTCTGACAGAGTTTGCTGAAGCAGTTACTGTGTGTTTCCATGAGATGTTGAAAGGAGATGATGGAGTTTGTGCCCTTGCTCTGTGCCGTGCCTCTGATGTGGTTACCAGCCAGAGAAGCTGACCTGCAAATGTAATGTGATGTGGGTCTCTTTTGGGGCAAACATTTCACATAGCTGTTAGGGTTGGCCTTCTAACAAATTATTCAGCATAGTGACCAGATAATTCCTCTGGAAAGAAAGAAAGAAAGAAAGTCTTGGCATACAGACTGAGAAATCCTGGCAGGTTTGGTGTGATACCCAACAACTGAAGTGAGCTGATGCTGTGAGACAGTTGGGTAGAGATAAGAGCTGAGCAACAACTCTTGAAGAACAGGTAAGAGGCCAGCATAGAGAGGCTACCACTACAGTTCTCCTTCCATCAGCAGTTAGCCTGGAAAAATGAGGAAATGCAGCAGTGTCCAAAAGGCATCTTGTCAAGACTCTTCATTTTGCTCCATGCTGAGTACTGCTGGCAGCAGTTTGGGGGCCCTTGTTTTCCAGCCAGACCTCTGGATGTGGACACAGATCTCTTGGCTGAGATCTGGCTGCTGTGCTCCATCACCCCTTCCCTCTTGTTGCGTTAGGAGGGCAGTGATGGAGCGAAGGTTCTTGGTGCTGTAGGATTCAGGAGGCTGTGCTTCTCCTCATGACCAGCACTGCCAGCATTCATTACTTCATGGGGACATGCAGTCACCTCCAGCCCTGCTTCCTCCCTCCTCTGTGTGTGCACAACCTTCAGGGCTCATCTGAAAGCTCCCTTATCTCTCAGCTGCTCAACATTTCATTTCTGATGTGTTTCTGTTGTCCTTTTGTTTAGACAAAAGCTAAATCCCTGAATGCCGTAACCTAAAGCCCCATCTCTCTGAATATGATGCCACCAGCTGGCTTTGGCTGCCTGGCAGGATTCAAACAATAACTCTGGCTAAACTTATATTCATCCTGCAGCTGAGCTGCTCCCCCCATACATCTCAAATTCCCAAGTGACCCCAGAGAAGGCCAGTGCCATTTAGATGGCTTTTTCCTGCAGTCTGAGCACCAGGCAGCAGCAGCAGTGGGCAGTCTGGGTGCCAGGCAGTCTCGGGAAGAGCCAGCAGTCCCCGGGCAAATCCGGAGGGTTCACTGCGCTTGGGGCCTGTGGCCCAGATGGCTCATTCAGAAGTGCTACAGGATTTTTCTTTGTTATTGAGAAGAGTGGAAGAAGAGACTTCATTCCACACTCAATTTTTGTAAGACATTCCTCAGAAAAGACGGGTAATTTTTGCATTAATTTTTTTCCAACCCAAAATATTTTGCAGAAGGCACTTTCATAGAGCAGTCCTACATATCAGCCCAGGCAGGATCACATCATCGAGAGATCACGTCCTAAAATAATAAAATATGTGAAGCTACATGGGCCCAGAACCTGAAAGAGTGTCCCCCACTAAGGTGGCAAAATGTTGTTTACTGATTCACTAAAAAGCATTTAAGAGCTATTCCCATGACTGCCAAAACATTTAAAGGGACAGAATTACAAAGGGTAAGCAATTAATGGTTTATTAGCCGAAATGGGTGGGACAGGATTGGAAAAGTTCATGTATTCCTGCTCAGAGCTAAAGGAAATCAGCAGAATTGAAAGAAATTTGAAGACAAGTGTCCATTCAATGTTGTTCCAAGACACACCCATCTATGAAAGTGTCTTCCACCCCTCAAATCCACAAAGACTAATGAGTGGTAGGATAATGGAGTTAAAACTCCTGTAAGATTACTTTACACAAAAGGGGAAGAGAAATCGCTTAGTGTCATTAGGAAAATTGGGACGAAAACAAGTGATGGAAAATTTAGCCTGACACTCAAGAAACTCTGAGCCACTGACAAGAAACCGTGCCCAGTCTGATTGCCAGGGAGAGGAGGCAGAAAGAGGTGTCTGATTGTGGGCATCTTACAGACTCCTGCTTGTGGTTTATAAAGTGCCGTGGATGATTGAGGGTAGAAAACACTGTAAGCAGGGTACTTTGGGGATTTACACTCCTTAATGACCTCAGAGCTCTTCCAGATACACATTTGACCTTGACGTTATCCCTAATACTTGGCCAATACTGCAGCCTGAAAAGGATGATTTTTATCTGTGTTCTCTTTGACTGAACTTGTGTGTGACATTGGAAATAAGATCAACAGATTTGTTTTTTCATTAGTGTTTTGCATGCTGAGAGTGGAGAGGGTCTGTGCCAGTCACAGAGGCAGTCTCATATGAATGCTGTGGATATTTATGGCTAAAAGTTTGTTCTCATATTCGGGGTTTTAGATTCACCTCTTTTAAATTGCTTATATACATATGCTGCCACATTAATAATAATTATAAAGAATAAACATTTTTTAAGAGCAAAGTAGACTCGTCATCTTTAATCTACGTGGGTTTTTTGCCAGTTCAGCTAAGTGCAGAATTGCTCTGTTGACACGAATCATGATGCTTTCATGCAGCACATAATCTCATATACTCTAATGTTAATTAAATTCCTAAGAAGCAGCTTTCTGATCTCTCTACAGGGAGCTTGTTTGCCTTAAAATGAGCTACTGTGCTGAGATACTCTCCACTATACCAGAATTACGTTCACTACATTAACTCAGTAAAGACTTTGGCATAAGACTTGTATCGGAACCTCAGTAATCCCCTTTGCTTATCTGGAAAACCAAGGCTTCTGCGCCGTGGGGTCTGACTCTGGTGGCTCGTGGTGATACCAACCTTTCTGCTTGTTACAACACCCTGAAGGGGTGTCACGGCATTCAAAGGAGTCACACAAAGAAATGAGCAGCGAGGTGGCTTTGTTTGCAAAGCTGTCCCCACCATGATTGAAAACTGTTGCCCTCTAACCACCAGCATTTGGTTTTGCTTGTGGCCCTTTAGAAAGGGTCTGGAAGAGTGTGGTCTGTCTAGAGCAGCTTCTCCTCCCAGCCCCAAGTGAATTCTGACTTACCACATGTTTCAGAGAGCAGCAGGAGCAGAAGTGTCTGACACAGAGCTCTGCTGTGCTGGAAACCTCAGCCTTGCAGCAACCAAACCCTCCAGATGAGATGAACCCCTGGCTACTGGGTGAAGCTCTGGGAGAGAGATGTCATCCGTTCCCAAGGGAGCAAGGGTAATATTTCCTCATATGGGGGGCAGCTCTGCTCCTTCTGGGCTGTTGTGGTTGCTCGGGTTTGGGGAAGAGGAAGGCCAAGTGAAGTCTTTCTACCCCCGCAATGATTTGGGGGTGGGGGAGAGGGGATCAAGAGGCTGGTTAATCTGTGAGTGAACAAAAACTGGTCCTGTGTTTAGTTACCAGGTGAAAAAGGCTCCCATCAAAAGTGTTTTCTGATTGTGTGACTTTATCCCTCCTAAAAAGAAAGAGAAGGAATAGAAACTAATACCCAAGCCTTAGCTGGTCCTGGGGCATATGAAAGTGTTTTTCTCTCAGAAGTGAATTGATGGGACTGCTTGCTTGGCTTTGGTGTGAACAAAGAATGAAATAGGAAATTCTCCTATTCAGGGTGAGAGTCCTGGACATCTTTGAATCCACTTAGCATTCTATGTAGAGTCAGCATGTTAGCCCTGAGTGCTCTCAAATATTCCCAGAGGTTACGAGCTCAAGTACTTGACTCAAGCAAAAGAGAGACTTTTAAAGATGGATTCAAAGAAAGCTAAACCTTCCCTGGGGGATCCAACACACCCTACACCGCCAGTTAGTGCATTTCTCTCTCCATCCCAGCAGTGTGAGGCGTTAAGGGCACAGTGGTAAGAACAGGAGGTGTCAGAGGAATTCATATTCCAGGGAAATAAGGAATATGGGGTTGTGAGGAGAAAAATAATTGGAGGGTGCCTTAAAATCTTGTGTGGCTCATGTGGCAGGATGTATTTGCTCTGCACAAATGTCATGTGTCTGTGTTGGGGCTGGACTTGGGCCAGCGCTGCTCCTGGGCCCCACTGTGGGCTGAAATCCCACAAGGACAGGCCTCAAAAAACCCCAGGGATGGAAAGTATTGGGATAACCATTGTGGGTGGGAGGTGGGAGGAGTCCTTTGAAAGTGCTCAGGATGCTGAAAGTGAAACCTCACAGACACCACCCCCCAGCTGACCTCGAGTGTGTGTCTTATGTCTTGGGGTCAAATCTAGTGCTTACACAGCCCTGAGATTGCTTTCTTAATGCAACTACTGCTGCCACTTGTTTTTGCTGTTTTGGGGTGTTTGGGGGTTATATCACCGTTATACCAAAACATTCATTTTCTTGGGGAGCTTAGGTATATTAATGCATTCTGGAAATTCTTTCCAGGGGCCTATAGTAGAGCAATAGATCAAATCTTCCACGATCCTTGTTTACATTCAACCTTGAATGGAGTGTTTTTAATTCTCATTGTCATGAAGTGCTGCCAGGCTGAGGTCTGAGTCTTCTGTCAAAAATTATTCCCATCGGAATCAATGACAGGTGTAAATAAAAGCAAACAATTGAGTCCATTGCCATTTATTTTTAAAAAGCACTGTCATCCTTCAAGTCCCTTTGATTTTCTCTAAAAAAAGATGACATTACACTCTTTGTCAGCACAGAACAGAGAATCCAGTGGTGTTTCATAGAAGAGGTAACACAACAGGTCTTTGGCAATGCGGCGGATGACTTAATGCAGGGAGAGTTTTACTGATTATTGGAAAAAATTTCTCTCTGCCCAAACAATGACCTTCTAGGTTTAACCTATGTAATCCAGAAATATCAGATAAAATAGCGATTTCATCGTAAGTATATTTTTACTGGAATTATTTAACCTTGCAGCTGTGGTCAAAAACTTCCATTTCAAGCAGCACCTTACAGAGCACTCACATTTGCCCTAATCAAAGAAATGGAAGTTGGGACAAGTTCAGGTTTGCTGCCCATTAATGTGAATAGGAAATGTATATTGCAAAAATCTCTCTCAATACAAGTACCAGTAACTCAATTTGGAATAACTTGTGGTTAGTGGGATTTGCTTTTAAGCAACTGAGTTCAAATATGTAATACAGCAATAGTGGGAAATGGTTTAGATTAAGCAAATAATGTAAAAATGATTTCTGGTTTTATTTTTATTAAATTTTCTTGTTGTCACAAGCTCAGAGCCTGATGCTGCAAATGGCTGAGAAGCTCCTGGGAATTGCTAAATACTTTGCAGTACTGTGTGTAGGAGGAGGCTGAGAAGATTTTAAAGCACTTTGTAGGAAAGATGTTTATGTCTGAGTTGTAGATGAAAAACTGTGCAGGACAAATGGTATCAGAATTACCATCCTGGTCAGTGAAAACCTGTTTTAGAACATTGATGGGAATATATTGCCCCAGACAGGGGCCCATTTGGCCCAGTACCCCATCTTATTTTTACAGCTGCAAACTATTTTCAGTTCAGGGAGGTTATTGAGCCCTGCGTGGTTTGTAGTCAGTATTAATGACTATTCTTCTAAGCATCTCTCCATCCTCTTTCATGTGTGGAAACCCAACATCCTTTGGCAAAGGCTTTTCTAGCTATGTGAGAAACAATCCTGTTTTATTTGTTTTGAAGCAGCTTTCTACTCTCTTAGTTTGATGGTCCTCAACTCCGCTTCCAGAAGACGCTACAGAGAGCTGATGCCTCACCTGCTCTCTCCAGAACACCTGGGAGATTGAATATTGCTGTTATATAGTTCCTCAGTCACAATTTTTCCCCCTGGCCAATGACTTCTGAGTCATTCTTTGTCTGAAATCTGTCCGTACCTTCAGCCATCCTTGTTGCTTTTGAATTTTTCCCAGTTTTTAACTGAGAGCAGGGTAGCAGAACCACGTTGACTCCTCCAGGTGTGTGCAACCCATGCATTCGGACAGGAGTAAATAGCTGTCCAACGTTTTAGTCTCTATTGTAACTCTATTCCAGCATAAAGGACACCAAACCTATGTACGTTATCTCCAGGTACAACCTCTCAGGAAGCTGTGTTGCTTTTGGCTAATTATGAACATCAGCAGTTTTTAACCCTGTGTTTCAGGTCAAAGGGGGAAAAAAATAAAACAGAGATTGGCTGCAATAAGAGGATTCATAAAGCTGTTGCCAAAAAGCAAGACTGAGCCAAGGAGGCAGATAACCAGAAAAGTAGCAAGCACACAGGCTTATTTTTGTCTTAGCCCTGAAAGCCTCTTTTTTATAGTGGAGACTTGCATACTGCTGAACACAAACTATCTTCTGATCCAATTTGCTGAGAGTTTGACCTAGAAGAAATCATTGTAACCATGTAGGATTTCTGTGTGGACATGTTCCATAGATACAGCTCAGTAGGTCTTGGCTGCATGAGACTGTTTCAACTTTTAATGAAAGATGCCTGGAGATGAAATATTTAACACCTCTTTCTGTAAGGTCCAACTTCCCTTACTGCCATGACAAACATTTCAAAGGGCAGTGCAACTGCTTGTTGCTCGAAGTGTTTTAGAGTGATAGATGAAAGGAAAGGCTTTATTTTTAAAGTTGGGTATAGTTTGCTAAGATCACTAACCCTCAACGGAATCTTCAAGTTCTTACTTACTAAGGTCAGTGAGAATTTCCTAATTGGAATGACTATTAAAATAGGAAGAGTTTATTTTATTCAAGTAAGAACCAGGCAAAACTTTCTTGGCTCTTTTTATTTTATTTTTGCTTGGGAGAAAAAGAATTTAAAATTCAAAAGACCTTCTCTACAAAGATTTCACAGAGATTCTTTAAGACCTCTGAAAGAGAAATTAATTGTTCTATACCCTGCCCAGGGGTGACAATTAGTGCCATCTCCTTCTTTCGATTAATTTTAAATTTCCCTGTTTGTTTCTGGGAGAAATCTTTAAAGAACTCCATCCCTTACAGTGTGCATTTTCCCTCCTGGGAGCTGCAACTGTTTCTGCTCTATCAATGGGGAACTGTTGTTCAGGAGAAGAAACTGTAAGCACGAGTTGGCTCCAGTGGAAGCCGATAGGAGCTGGTAATCCATGTGCATTACAGTGCTGGCTGATCAATAATAATTCAGGGATAGAGTGGCGTGGCGTCAACTGAGAAGTGTTTCAGAGCTTGATTAGTTGTGCTCCTTTTCCGTGGGGACTGTAGTGCAATCTTCACTTATAAAGACATGTGATCTGAAAGCCTGAGGCAGAACAACACTTGTTTTCACAGGAGAAGCTTTTCTTGGCTGTAAAAGCTTTTACATCCTCATCCTTCTTTCTAAAAGCTGTGTCTTCTCCACAAAATTATATATACTAAAAAAAAAAAAGTGAGCTTAGGATGGCAACAACATCACAGCCTCTGCGAGGTAAAACGACATGTAAAAAAATATTTTGGGCAGTGTTTCCTCACGCCTGCTTCATTCTGTCTCTGGTCATCTATGCTTTTCTTGGGGCTCTCATGTTTTCCCACATTGAAGGTAACCGGGAGGTGACTTTAAGTGAAGAATATAGAACATTTCTGCAGAATCTGACCTACCTCGCCAGAAAGTTATCAGGTATGTACTGGAATTTCAAAATGACTTAACCATACAGGGAGTTACTGATTCTCTTGCTTTCTGAAGGAGATTTTTTTTGCTTTTGAAGACATTCTTCAAAATACTAACAGCTGACCCTGCGAACAGGATTTTCTCTCTGCCCAGCTAATGACTGCTGTTTCCTTCCTTAGCTGTGATTTTTGGCTGCAAGCTTCCCCAGCCCCTGTGTTCCTGCCTGGAATGACTTTTCCTGAGGTGCCTGTGTTCTCCCTTTTGCCCAGGTTACCTCAGGTTCTTAACAAGAAGCTGAGATTCCTGTGGTATTTCCTTCAGTTTGCTGGGGGCTGAATCCCCTCTCAGAAAGTTTCTCCAGCTCCCTCTTCCTTGCTCTGAGCTTCCCTACCAGCCTTCTGGTGATGGGATGCTCAGAGGGAGACAGGTGCAGTTCTGCACCCCAGACCCAGTGATGCTGATGGAGGGGGTAGAGGAGAAAAGAACGGCTAGAAAAGCTCCTGGATTTGTGATGGGGCTTGTCCATGGGCTTGGAGTTTCACTCAGGTAGCTGTGCTGACACAATGACCAGTTTTGGGAAATTAACCCTGTAAATAATGTCCTTTCAAGCAAGACTCAGCCACGGGGAGGAGGAATAAGGGTGGCAGGCTCTGGGATTCACAGCAGGGCACTGGGCAGTGACATGCAAGTGGTTCATCTTGGTTCTCTGCTGTTGACCCCACACTTCTTAATGTCTTTGGGTAAAAAGAAGACTAATCTCCTGGGAAGTCTGAAATGAAACAGGACATTCAAGCTGGAAGCTGATTATTCAATCTTCTTCCCCTACTTCTTTATACTTCTGCTTATTTGTTCCTTTTTTCTTTATTCACTGAAGCTACTGAACCCACCTGATTTTTTCAGAGGTGGGGGTGAGGGGCTTGAAAGGGGAGGGTGAGAAGGCTAGTATTTTTATCTTTTAAGAGCATATGAGGAAATCCTCAGCTGGAGTAAATTTCACTGGAGTAACAGGCTGGCTGCTCCCCGAGTGGTGGTCTGCAAACACTCACTGTGCCTCCTGCTGTGACTGTGACAGATAACGTGACAGAAAATGAGAAGATGTTTAAGAACGACATCCGTGAGCTTTTCAACACAGCTGACCCAGTCTGGTTTATCAATCCAGAAGACAGATGGAGTTTCTTTGGGTCTCTCTTTTTTTGCTGCACAGTATTCACCACCGTGGGTAAGTACGGAGGTAAAGTAACACCCTTCAGAATCAATTCCTATTGCTGCTTTCTCTAATGCATTTCTTCCAGGGAATTAAAACCACCCTAAACAAACAAACAAACCAACAAACAAAAACACCCCTTCTAAACCCAAAGCCCAAATCCCCTTGAATTTTTCTCCTGAGTATTGATGATGAGTCTGCAAGTGATTCTGCAAACACAGACTGCAGAGACATAGCTAAGTCACAGAAACAAGTGATAATTTGGTAACTGGTGATGGTACACACTAATTAACTGCATCATTACATATATACTATAATATGTATTCACATATGATGTGCACAGAATTATTGGACTAAAAAAAGAGCTCAATCTTTCAGTCAAACCTTACCCTTCTCATTGTTGTGTGTTCTCTTGGGTAATGTTTTCTTCTCTGGGAAAAGTAATTCATAATGCATATATTGTTTTTCAATTGCTTCCTAGTTACTTATGTCTAATTCAGCTTTGTTAATCTGTGGCTCTGTAATTAACCATGGTGGTGTTCACGTTTCTCTGGGTTACCAGCACATGATAGTGTTTAAGTCACACCTCTGAAATCTTTCATTCTGACTTCATATTTCAAAGGAGGACCTAGATCAAATAGAAACATCTGCTCTGATTTTGGCTTCCTCTGTATTGCTAAATACAACTCCTCATGCTCATTCCCAAAGCTACTTTTATCCCTTTGTTAATCTTTCTCAAATGCTGGCAAGTACAGGCACTGTCTATCCAAATTTGCCGTAATCAAAGCTGGATGGGAAGTATTCTCACAGCATTGTATCAAATTGCAAAAACGGTTCTTCACTGCAGTAGGATATGCTCAAGATCCCAGCATGGGTATGCATCTTACAGTAAAAGAAACATTGAACCTTAAAAAAGAGCTTATCCTATGCAAGGAACAGTGTGAGAGCTGATGTACTCACTCAGAGCTCTTGTGTGCTGTGTCACAGCTTGAACCTCAGACTCTCATGTCTTAGATGACTATTCAAGCTCAGCTTCTTGCAGTTTGGAGACAGAAGTCTGGGTGGTCAGTGACACACTGGGGATGTGACCAGAATCCTCAGCCTTATGAATATTTCCTGAGACAAACACAGCAGTCAGGAACTTTTGAAAGGGGATGTTTTATCAGAAAGCTTTGACTTCAGCAAACTGATGAAAAAAAATATTGATGGAAATGTCTTCCCTGGGTGTATTTACCCACCTCCTTTAACATGGGACTTGACAAATGTCTCCGTATACACTGACCCAACTTATTTATTTCTAAACTGCCAGTACTTTTTGCCTTCATAGCTCTGAGTATTAATGCATCTTCTTCAGTTTTGACCTGAGTTTTGGGATCAGTAGAAAGACTGGAATATTTGCAGTTAACAGATGGAATAGGTGGCTATTTCCATTGCAGTGGGTTTGTTATTTGCAGTATTAGGAACTGATAAATCACCTCAGGATAGAATCAAATTATCTATCTTGAATTGTCTGGGAGAACTGACGTACCTACTCTGAAGTTTGATGGTCTGAACTGCCATCTCTTCACTGCCCAGGGAGGCTGCCTACTGGCTCAGCTAGGATAGATTTCTGGAGAGCTAAATTTAAGCTCATGATAAGTTTTAAGCCTTGAAACTGCACAAGTTATTTTTACAGAAATCAATTTTAAAAAGAGTAAATAAGATCACTGTGCAATAACTACAATAATCTTTCCCAATTGCTTCAACAGTAAAGATTAGCATTCCCAGTTAGCCTGTGGGGAACAGTGACCAAGAATAAATAGTATTTCAGTGCCTCACAGCAAAGCAGGGACTGAGCTTGGGTTCAGACCAAAGCCTGGGGCAGCCACAAGTGAAAACATGAACGGATGAAGAAAATGAAGGAAACCATACCTCAGCATATGAGCTGATAATCTTACAGGCTAAGCGCTTGGCCTAGGAGCTCATCTAGAAAAGAGCAGTGTTTTTGAAGGGAGAGAAGAAATACTCTGTGTCTTCTGAAGGATGAGGAGAAAAACAGTTGTTAACATTTAATACAGTTACTATATCACCAATGTTTTCTCCCACTATAATGGAAAAGCACTGACTTACAATTGAAGTTTCATATCCAACATGTTAGAGGAAGGAAATATAAATACCCAAATTGGATTAAGGGAAAGGGCATATCTTCTGCTACCATTTTATGTATCACATCTCTCTCTCTCTTTCCCTTCTCTTCCTCTTGTTCTTCTTCAAGGTTATGGTAATACCTATCCTGTGACACGGATTGGGAAATATCTCTGCATGTTGTATGCTTTATTTGGGATCCCTCTGATGTTCTTGGTCCTGACAGACATGGGAGACATCCTTGCCACTGTCTTATCCAAGTCTTACAATGAGTTCAGGAAAGTACAGTCCAAAATTCAGGCCTCTAAACTCTGTTCTGGATCCACATGTAGCAAAAGGAATGAGCTGAAATCCAGGGCACAGTCTAAAATAGTCATCAATGAGCCCCTGACAATTATAGAAGTGCTGAGAAGTCAGTCAGGTATGAAACGGAGGCCGGTCAAATATCGCAACGTGGAACTTTTTGAAATGTTAATTGCCAGGGAGAATGAAAACACACGACCAGCAAGAAATAAAAGCATGGAGAGATGGAGTTCATGTCCTGAACTAGCCAGGGGAAAGTCAGTGTCCAGAATAATCGAGAATTTCGACAAGATAGGGAAAGAGTTAGAAAAATTAGATGTGCCCATTGTACTGATGGTGCTTGTTATCTTTGTGTACATCTCCTGTGCAGCTGCTATTCTTCCAAACTGGGAAAGAAATATGGATTTTCAGGAAGCCTTTTACTTCTGCTTTATCACTTTGACCACTATTGGATTTGGAGATACAAAACTAGAACATCCCAAGTTTTTCTTGTTTTTTTCCCTCTACATTATGATTGGCATGGAAATTGTCTTCATTGCTTTTAAGCTGGGCCAAGACCGCTTAATTGTTCTGTATAAAAAGGTGATTTCATTTTGTGCAGAGAAAAAGATGCCATCAAAGAAGGTATATCCAAAATAAGAGCAGTCATTTCTCCTTCACTTGTCAGGATTGGCCACTGCAACGAGATGAAATTGTTTCTGTGTATTTCTGCCTTGGGCTGGCAGATGCCATCTGATTTTCTCTGAGAAACGACTGTGAAATGGCTGAGTACCTCTGGAGGCACTTGGTGAATGCATCTCCAGGGAATACTTTCCAAAGGGGTCGCTTCTCCCAAACAATCAAAGATGCTGCATGATGAAGAAGATCAAGGCTCTCCCTGCTGTTCTCCCTGACATATTTCGCAAAGCTCTGACTGTTTGCAGCCTCTCTGTTCCCCCTCCCACAGCAAGCCAATTCCAGAATTCTGCTTCCAGTACTTGTCCAAGCAAGGCCCAGCTCACCTGGCGGGTCCTGTCCTGCCAGCTTGTCCGCAGCCAGGGTTGTGGCTGTCTGTCCTGAGCTGTGACACTCTGCTGCTGCCATCTGCTCATCATCAGAGAGAGCCGGGGAGGAGAGGCGTGGACCCAGCTGCTGTGTAAGGCAAACATCACACCTTGCACAGGCCAGGGAAAAGTTCAGTGGAAAGGAAGGAGTCCACATTTTTCCATCTTCCTCTGTCATCTGTCCAGAAACCAGTCAGAGAATTGCTCATCTGTTCAGGGCTGAAACCACTCCTGTTCCATCATGATTTATCATGTCAGTACCCAGCCTGGAGTCAAGGTGTGTCCCACAGTGTGCAGCTGCTGAGGCGCTCATGGCAAGTTCTGCTCCTTGGTGGCACCTGGGGGAGGCACACAGCAAACCTGGAGTGGTTACAGCCCTGGAGTGACGCTCCATGTCTTTGCTGCTAAAGGAGCATGTGTTGAACACCGACCCCAGAAGTCCCCACTCCTCATCCACATCTCACTCTGCACAGACTGTTTGACTTCTGGGAGCTCCTTGACCCACCTGTAGAAAGAAAATCCCACCTGTTTCACTGGGATGTGGGGAGGATCCTGTAGTTATATAATTGTGGAGCATGTTAAGATGAGAATATTGTTGTTTCTTCAAGATTTTGCTTATGTTATTAATAATTTGAACTGCCAATAATAGCTTTTCATTAAAAACAATAATTTAGAATAAAAATATATAATTAATATAAAAGAAACCACTGACTTTAATTAACAACCTTTTAACTTGCAGATGATATGCATGCCCAATAAATGGGAACATCCCTAGATAAAAAAAAATGCTTGATTATGACAGAATGTACAATATCTTCCATTAGCAAATTTACCAGTTGGAGCTGAGATTTTCAGAATATTTACATGCCATCTTACGTCTGTTGCACTTCAAGTATGTGGCAATATGTATTCAGTCCTTATTAATAATTAGATGCAATTAAGCATTGATGATATGCAAGACATATAATGACTGATAGTATATAGAAAAGTGTTTTATAACAATAAAAATAAAAAACTACAGAAGCTGGAAGAAACTTCAGTTAACTCTGTCATGTTTGCTGTGATTTTGGCTTTACATAGAAAGTCCTTCCATTCATGTTGCTACTCTCATATTACTTAATTTTATGTCTTCAGATTAAAATCGGTGTAGAACTTTGGTACCATGTAAAAGTTTTCAGAAATCGGTGAAAGGACTTGGATGATATCATGGGCTTTGGATCAGATAACTGCACTTCCTGCCTCCCAAGGTTTTCCTTGTGATATCCTAAACCTGTCAGCATTTTTAACAACTGATCTTTGTATAGTTTAATTTGTTTCTCTCATATCAGTGGGATCTCATTTGTGGAGAGCAGTTAATCCTGAATTTATGCCCTATAGATTTCTCATTGGCACAGTACATTTATACCTTCCCATTTACTTCATGGATTTAGGGAATTTTGGCTGGTTTTGCAATAAAGATTCTGCACCAAATCATTCTAGTTATGGCCAAGGGATGGCAGTAAACAGCTTTCTTTCCTAGAGAATCTCTCAGTTAAGGGGGATGAAAATGGATTTAGTAGGAGAGGGAACAAATCACATCACCATCACCCTCTATAAACCAATAATGCACCTGACTGTTGAATATACTGCACAGCTCTGGTTCTTCACCTCCCAAAGGATATGTAAATTTGGAAAAAAGTTTATAGCCCAGGGTAGAGGATGAACAAATACAGGGAACAACTTCCATACAAGACACGTACAGTAGCTCTCTAGTCTGGAAAGAGGTGAGAGACTGATGGAGAGACGTGTAACATTACAAGGGCACAGAGAAAGGAAACAAGAAGTGATGGAATGATTTTCAAACATCTCTCATTATGAGAGCTTGGGCTGCTAAATGAATCCCACATGTGACAGGCTTAAGAAAAGAAACAGAAAGAAGGGAAAATGGTGCTTCGAACAACATGTAATTAAGCCGTAGATGCTCCTTGTCATGGGAGGATGTGGCAATTAAAAGTTCCCATTAGATCAATGAGAGATGAGACAAAACCATGAAAGAAAAACATTAAAAGCAATTAAATACAAAGATAAGAATTCTGGCTCAATAATCACTGAGTTCTGAATTGGGAGATGAGGAGGTGCCTCTCAAGAGACTTTGCTGTCTCTGTTTTCTTCCTTTGCAACCTGCTGTCTCTCAGAGACAGAAAGTGTTCTGTCCATCCTGTTCCGGCCTGATTTCCAGGCCTGTTATGTATAGAACACACTGCTGTAGTGATAAAAAACACTCAGCAAATCTAATACCTGAACAGATACTTAGTTTCATATTTGTGTGCCAGGTAGACAAACCAGTCCAGTCTGGTTGTGCAAAATGTATCACCCAAAATTGTGATTTAGGCAGCACAACACAACCAGCCTGCAGTAAAAGTAATGCGGTCATTTGGCTTGTGTGGTGAAACTAAAAGAGGGTGGAGAGCTGGACACACACTGCATTGTCAGGTACAAAAAGTATTTATGTCTTCTGTTCAGGTGCACTGAAACAGTGATCCTCCACAAACAGGAATATCCAGCTCTGAGCCTCTTGCTCTCAGAGCTGGGAGCCCGTTTCCAGATGTCAGAGCAGTGTGCAGCAGCCTTGGGCTGACAGTGACAGCAGCAGTTCACACTGCATAGCAGGATCTGAATGTAAATGCAGTAAATATAGCCACAGAGTTAATGAAAGTGGAACAAAGTAGTGAGTAATGGCTCATTTAGTGAGCCCCAGGCATAAATATTTATGATTTGACTGTTCTTATCATGGACTAAATCCTGGAAGAATTCACAGTCTCTGCCCACAGAAGTTTTTGTTCAGCAAAATTGACATGGAGATCAGCTTTGTTTGCTTCAAAGCAGCACAAAATATTGCTTTTCATAAATTTGTCCCATCACGATGTGCATGAGATGCTGGATTAGATGTGAAGGGCTTCATTGAAGAACTCTTCTTTCAGGAAAGACGTGACTGATGGGGAAAGAGTTGCTTGATGTGTAACCCACAGCGGATGTGAGTTATTACAGCCCCAGCTGGAGAGTTTTACAGATCAAATGCACTTGACACTGAAGGATGCTGGATCAATCACCCTTGATTGGGCCAAGATGGCAGCTGTCACGAGCACTTAGGAGCAGAGAGGAGGGTATTCCTGGTGTGGGAATCACAGGGGAACCACGAAGGAATGAGTGAAAGGAGGGGAAAATAATCTTTGGGCAGAAGGATTAGAGGGAGAAAATGACGGCAGCAGCAGAGGAAAAAGCCATTTTCTGCGTAGACATAAATATGGTGAAGAGATGCTCGAGACTGAAAATACAGTGAGGGCTGGTGCCTCTGGCTTGGGAAGGTTTGTGCAGCCAGCCTGGTTGGAGAGCCCTTCTTAAACCAGCACAGCTGGATGAGGAGCTCCAGCACAGGTCTCACCACCAGCAGCCACAGGAGGGCAGAAAGGCTGTGCAAGGAATCCTCCTGAGAGATAAAACAGTGGCAGAAAGAAGATAGAGGGTCTGGACTGAAAAGCCATTCATGAAACCCTCAGAAATATTCCTCTTCGACTCTGCTTTGTCATTCAAAGAGTGACATTTCATTCAGAAGCATCTTCTGCTTGAGCAGAACATCTGAGGACTCAGGAAATTCTTAATGAGATGTAGGATTTGTCATCTGTGTGCCAGTAGTTCAGATGTAGTCCAGATTTTAGTGGGCTCAATGCTAGTAACATCTGAAAACACTTTGATGGCTTTTGTGCTTTTTCAACTTGTTCCAGGTGGAGATGCACCCACATCACAAAAACACTGGCATATAATGGATGTTAATTGCATGTGTGGTGGCAGGCTCAGCAGAGGCAAAGGCTGGGACTTCCAGCTGAGAGCAGTCCCTGCAGTCCTCTTTGCTTCCAGGTTCCCAGCATACCTTGTGATCCTAATTTCCAGACCACAAGGAGCATCAAATGCAGCATGTGTGGCTGTTGCATGCAATGTGAGTGTTTTGTGAAGCCAGAAGGATGGGTCTTATCATTTAACCTGGCTTTCATAAATTAAATACCTTTTGAAAATGTATTATTCTTATCTATAAGTAACAACAATATTTTATTATTATTTTTATTATTATTATTACTGTTATCAAGCAACTCCACAGGCTGTATTCAGCATGTTCTGCCAGGACATGCTATGTTCTAAGACCAACTTAAAATATTTAGCTGGGCTATCTTTCCCTTTCTTCCTTACCTTATGCACCACATATAAGGTAGAATAAATATTTTTCAAGCCATCTGACATGACAGCCTGCATTTACATGCAGAGCAAGGGAGATCAGCTCACTCAGGATAAATTTCGATTATCTCTGTTAAAGTACACAGGCACAGATAGTGGCAGAAAGATGAGGGATTTGCTCCATCACTCATATTGCACATCACAGCTATGTGAAGACAGCAGATCTCTCATATATGAAGCCAATATTTTTAGGATAGCAGCCTGAGGTCTAAGTGCAAACCTCCATGAGCAATGAAGTCCGTGAATGTATTGCTTGTACGTGCCAATAACTGATTGTCTGCACGTGGTTTTCATCAGAGTCTTAGGAAGTGCTTGAACAAATGTTAGTTGGCTTATGTGCCTACGAGTTTGCATGTGAATCTGAGCTTTTTCATTCTTTTTTTTTTTCTCTTTGAGTTAAAAATTAGTCTCTGAGTAGATAAAATGTAGTTCTTTTGAGGTTAGTTCAGGTTTTTTCAAAGTGGTGAAGCTCTCAGTGTCTGACCAGAGCCAGAATCCTTCCAACACTGGTCTTGTGCATAAAACTTTGTCTGTGTGTTTTCAGGATGCACCAAAGTCCAGAGGAAATGGAAAGCAATGGGCAAGAAGGGAAAGGAAAGCAAAGCAAGAAGAAAAGAGTAGAAATTTGACAGTGAAAAATGAAGTGCTGTGTTAAGCATCTACTGATGAGAAATCAGGGTAATGATGCTGTCTAGCAACATTGATTCATTACGTTATCTGCTTCCACAAAGTCCTGTGTGAACAGGGAAACTGGGTGAGAGAACACCACAAAATCAGCATATAAAATTGCCAATGTACTTGATGTGCTGCTGGAAGAGAGTTCCTTGATCTGCTGTGCACTGCAGACTGTCATCGTGCTCTCTGATCTGTGCCCTGTGGGGGAGAGCCACCCCTTTGCTGCCTTTTGCCACACGTGGCAGAAAGATTTGAGAAACAGTACCAGAGCTGGAGGCTGGGGTTCTGACTGTGGGTATAAGACCCTCACTTATTTCCCTCACTTTGTACTTTTCTTGGCAAGTAATAGAAGATGTTGCTGCTAAAGGAATTTGGGAGTTCGGGGAATTCAGTTATGTATTAAACCTTCTGCTCACCAGCTTGATGAGGCACATGGTTTTAGGCTTTTTAGCTCTCACACAACCATCCAAACTCTCAGGAGAGCACTGACTGCCTAGATTTCACTGATGCTTAATGGACAGCTTTCCAAATACACTTGTCAGCTAAAAGTTGTAAGTGTTCTCAAAGCGAATCTGAGTGTACAGTGGGATTTTTGGCTGAACTGCAAAATGTTGATGGTCAAGAGAAGGCTTCTGGAAAGGCTTTAACAATTCCACCTGTGAATGACTCTGTGAGATGAGCCATTCATGTAAGAAGGGGAGGACCTGAAAGTTAAAGCTCTTTGTGATCCTCTCATGCTGTCACTGCAACTCCAGCTTCTCACAGAAAGACATGTCAGGTCACACTGCTGATCAAAGAGAACTGGCTTTCTCCAAGGCTCATTCCAAGCTTTTCCATGTCTCCCAGGAGAACACCAAACACTGATGTGATCTACTTCAGACAAAGCAATATGTGGCATTCTTGATAAAAAACGTTTCTCCAACAGTTTAAATATTCTTATGATAAGACAGCCTTGTACTTCCTGGGAAGAGGAAATAAGAGAGCAAATGGAGGCTCATGAATTTTCCTTGGAGTTTAAGAGCAGGACACAATTTGCTGTCTAATCAGACTAAGAAGTCTGACTTTCTGAATGGGTCTGTAAATAGTGAATGCTTAGACTAACATTTGACAGCCAACAGCACCTCTTTTATATATCCCCTGTAAGAAAAGTTACAGTGCCGAATGGTTTTTACAGCAATTTTCTCTGCCAAGGAAATGAACACTTCTTATGCACAAAGAGGTTAAGGACTGGCATGTGTACATGTGCTTGCTTTCTAAGAAAGCCACTTATAAATGCTATTTGAGAAGAAGAGGGCTAAATTCTGATCTTCTTGAGATCCGTGGCAAAGCTCACAGTGCTTTAGAAAAATCAGGTTTGGAGAGAAGTGACAAATTGAATATGTTTTGCCATTAATCACTTTGATCCTGGTTTTGGAAGAGCCATTTCATGCGTAAAATGTCCTAGCATGGGAAGGTTTTTTTCTGCACAAAACTGCCTAAATTACTGATTACTTGTCTTTTTTTTTCCTCTTGAAAGGGCTAGATATTTTTCCAGGCCAACAGCACTGACCCAAAACCAGGACATGATTACAGACTGTGGAGACAAGGAAATTTCTCAATAAATCCAAGTTCTTCTTGGTCAAAACCAGACAAACATTAAGATGTGTCTTATGCCTACATTAAGCAGTCATGTGGTTATTAATTATTTTTTTCTGTGGCTGTGTTTGCCATTGTCACTGGCTTTGAACAGAACTCCCTGTCCCAGTTCCCATCTGGATCCAGCATGTCCCTGGATCCTCTGGCAGAGCCTGAGAAGTGTGACATGTTCCCTGGGACACCAAGGCTCACCCTGCCACGGGTCAGAGATTTACTTCTTCCTTGGACAAACATGGATATATTCCCTCTGTTGGCCTTGTTTTCCATTAAAAGAGAACAGGAAAGCAGAAGCATCAATAATAACAACCCTGTAAACACAGAAGCTAAGGTAGTCATTAAACTCAGTCCCCAGGTGTCTTTAAAATAGATTTTAGAGATGATGTTCCAATAAACACTTTGACTTGAGCTTAATTGAAGTCCAGTGTTTTTAAAGTCAGGTATTTTATTTGTTCAATTATAAGCTCTTACTGATGGAAACAGGAAACCACACTAGAAACTGTTCTCAGCGTTTCTACTGTTTGGAAAAGGTGTCATAAAAAACCATGAGGGAGTCTGTTTCTGTAAAATTCTGCAGCCTACTACTTCACACAGAAGGATTTGAAGTGGCTGACTTTGGCAAATGCTGCTTTGATCTAAAAATCTCACCTGCTTTTTAGTCTGAATAGCATCAGCAAGGGGCTATACAACCTTTCAGAGCAGCTCAATTATAAATAAGGAGGGCAAAAGATTTGGTCCCTGACTCTGATTACACTTTCAGCACTTTCAGAGGGAAGCAACTCTGTCGAAGTCAGAAAAAATAATGAAATTATAAACCCAGCATGGGATCGGGGTCAGGCTCCTTGAATTCTGTTAATAATTATTATTTCTGGAGTTTATTATTTTCATTACGGCAGTTCCTTGGAGCATCTTAGATAAGGACTTTAAATCACCATTTATCTGAGAGTTTCTTGCTGCATGCCTGCTGCTGGCTGCATGTCTGTAACTAACGCAGCCCTTATCGCTTCCTGCCCGTGCTGGCTGAGCAAGAAAGAGAAACTCCTCATGGCATGTGCACAAATATGTGTCACTGGGTGATTGAGGAGATCTGTGCAGCAGCTGCGGTGTCTTTCAAAAAAAGAAGAAACGCAGTGAAATAGGAGCTGTGAATGCAGAAGCCTCCCACAACACCATGAAATTTCATGGCATGGGAAATGTCCTGCTCCAGCTGCGCCACTTCACCCCTCCAGCTGTGCTCCAGCTCACGGACACTTGACCTGGCCAATCAATCAGTGAATGCCCAATCAATCCATTGGCTTTGGGTGTTAGTGTTTATAAATATCTTTACTGACCTCTACATTAATCTCTTGGGTAACTCTGAATACTGAGGGAAGCACGAGTTTGTCAGACTTCGGACATTAATTTAGTTTTCGTGATGATAGATAGCTCTCGTTCAAGGTGCTTGAAGCTGCCTGGAAAGCTGGAAGAGTGGTGTAATCCAGCACAGCAAGAATTTGACAAGCACAGATCGAGGAAATCACTTTTCCCCTCTCTAGAGTGGGGAAAGAAAAATGTGAGAAACTTGTAAAATTGTACATCATCGGCACATTTTATGAGACTGGACTAGAAGGGCTGTGTGTCAGAGAAGTACTTATATAGCAGTGTTTATAGTCATATTATTATATTGCCAAGATTAAGTGATTTATAGCAAGAAAATCTGTACTCAGGAGTCCACAACATCACTTGTTCACAGGCAAGAGCTGCCTTAGAACTAAGTTGGAACAGGTGCAGGAAAGAGATCAGTCAGAAAAGCAACCACACTTGAATGCTTGTTGTTGTTGTTGAGAAAGGACTGAGACACTGATAGACCCTTAAAGGAGATGCTTCATTTCAGAGCCTTCCTGGCTCACTCCCTGAAATATCTGTCAAAACTGTACAGAAAGAAGTTTAGCTGAAAGAGAGCTCCATAGCAAGAAGGGCTTCAAGCGACCTGATTTAATGAAAAATAAAGAAAACCAAAGCAAAGCAGATTATAATGTCTGAGAGAGAGCTGGGCAATACACAAGTGGTCTGATAGGTTATAATGGTCAAACCTGGGAGGGAGATGAACCCCTGGACATAGGATGGCCCTCTCTTCACATCTGCAGGCCTATATGGATCTCTGGAGACAGGAAAGCAAGAGGCATCCTTTCATTCTTTTAGCTCCACAGAGAGGTCTCTGGGTCCCTGCAGTCTGGAGAATACACTCCTGCTCCTTCCTGCAAGATTAACATAGCGATAACCTCTCTAGACTATTTGCCTTTTTAAATTTAATTTTAAAAGAGAACACTGAGTGAAGGGAAGTTAAATTTGTATCTACAAGTGGAAAGCAATATGCATAAAAATTTGTTCAGTCGACCTCAAGCTCTCTTAAAGTCCCAGAGCCTTTTAAATCAAATAGGCTCCTGTTGCCTCTGCAAGGTGTAGGAAACTCTTCAGGAGGACATTAAAACAAATACTTTATGGCAAACAACAAGTGCTTAAATTCCTAGAAAGGCTTTCCAAGTCACTGTGCATTTATGTGCAAACATGACTCAAAGGCTACTCTGAGTGAAGGATAGCATTTACAAAGAATTCTGCCCAGGTGGTTTAGCAGGTCATGTGTTTCATAGTGAGGTGTTCTACTTTCTACATATATCATGCTGTCTTGAGGGACGAATCATTTGTATTTGAAGAAGTCTATAGGCATCCATTAAACACAACCTGGAACCTCACAGCCAAGTGCCTCTCTCTTCCTGGAGGCTTTCCATCCTCTGACACGTCCATGGATCTCCATGGTGAGAGAGAAAGGTGCTCTTTGCTTACCTCAGGTAAATTCCCAAACTCAGAGCGATTGACAACAACAGCAAAACTCTTATTTTCTTCAATGGAAAACCAAAGACCTTTAATGTGACTCTATCCCTGAATAATGCAGCTCCTGTCATTCCAGTTGCACTTCTGAAGTCTTTGGAGATGCCTTTCTTTACATTCACTTAATAAGAGTGATGAGATACTCTCTGTAGCTTTGCTTTCACAGCTCTACTTCTCTCTGGAGGAAAGCAAAATTGTTCTTAAGCAACTGCAAAAGGAAGGAGGTGTGACAGTGATCACAGTCTGACCTCCACAATTTCGACCCTTGGAAGTGAGATTGGACAGATGCCTTCTTTTGTATTGTTGTGGAAGAACTGTCCTCCTTCCTTTACTTCTTCAGGATTCTGCTTTCTTGTGCTTCAAATGGGGGTAATGGTAAATAAAAATGGCTGTGGGGGAAAACAGCTGATTAGTAGAAAATTCTCTTTTTTTTCCTGGAGGAAGGTGTGCTTCACGCATTTCCTGTGTTTACTTAGAGTTGCCTGAAATTGCAGATGCCTCGTCTGTATTTTTATTACTCAGGCTTGCTGGGGATGAGGGCTGGGAATTGAAAATCCCTTCGGCTCGGTTACCTGAAGCCACTAGATGGTGCAAACAGACCTCGTTCCTTCGGGAGGCCCAGAGCCACCAGATGGCACGGCTGAGGTGGAGTCAAACCTTCCCATTTGTTCATTAGGGTTCATCCGCCTTGGTAACCAGAGAACGACTTAGAAGATTCTACGCAACATTAGCAACAAGTTTTTTACACAGGAATAGCGGAAATGTTAGTTGGGGACTTAAAAAGGAGGAGCATACAAATGAAGTTTAGGAAGGAAAGAAGAACTAAATGCACAGAATAGTCAAACTCCTATTGGCTTTTAAGTTAAAAAGGGCCACAAAGATCATTTGATGTGATGCCCTGCATTTATCTGCATAGAGAGAGCATAGATTTTAAGATGCTCCTAGATCAGTTCTTATTTTAACATTCCTTTTAGACAAAAAATATATAGGAAGTATTGAAAAATCTCAAATTTCTTAATCATGGCCATATGAATGGGCAGACTGAGGCACAGAAGGTTTAGAGCCATACAGCAGCTCAGGGCCAGAGCCAGAGCCAGAACCAGCCGCTGGGTCTGCTGACTCCACAGTGCTGCTGGTCCCCCTGCCTCTCTCCAATTCCTCTTCTGCTCCTCAGGAGGTGAAAAAGAGTTTCCTGCAGTGGAACCTGGAGATCACTGCCCAAAGCAGGGGCAGAGGAGGTGACAAAGTGTCAGCTCCTAAGCCAGGCGCACCCAAACCCATGCGGGAGGCAGCCAGTGAAAGCTGAGGCCTTTGCAACCCTTGTTCGTGTGCGGGGAGGGCCAGGAAGGGTAAAACCACTGCCCACATTGCTCTGCATGCCAGCAGGGGAAGTGCTGGCTGATGGCAAGAGAAACTGATCTAGAACAGGACATTTTATGCTCTGTTTTTTTATTTTGCATCAGTTTGGATAAATGGCCTAAAACAAATTACAGCTCTCTTGGCTTTATTTGCCCAAATTCACTGTAGGGTGGTAATAATACCTTTGAGGACTGTGGCAAAGCCTAATATGCTGTTTGCTCACCATAGGATAAAAGATTTAATTAATACTAGAGGAGGGGCTAGATTTTAATTCTTTGTTCCTATAATTTATAATTTTAATTCTTTGTTCCTATAATGATCTCTGCAGGCCTTTCTTGCAGTAAAAAAAATGAACATCTCAGCCTGAAAGAATAATTTTTAAGTTTATTGTCCTGTGTTGACAAAAAATCATTGGACACACACAACAAATTCTAAAAAGTCAAACCAAACCATCATCCATCACACTACAATTAAAATAATGGTCAAAACAAACCCTAACACAACAAGAACAATGCTGACTTCAGGGTGTGATGGAAGACAGGGGAGTTCTTGGAATTCATGTCACCAAGTACACCCCGTGGTGGTGTGAGATGGATAATCACTTCAGGAACTCAACAGGAAGTTGTTTGTTACCATTTCAGCATTAGGAACAGAGAAAGAAAATGGATCTGGTTTAAGGATACCCTGAATGCACAAGTCTTCTCTTCAGGCAGATCAGTTCCACATCCGTTTCCCACCACGTCCATGGAAACAACCAGCAAGGAGGATGTTTTCACAACCCCTCTATAAAGCTGGTGTCACCACTGTGCAGTGCCAGGAGCTGGACTTGATGATCCTTGTGAGTCCTTTCCAACCAAGGATATTCTAATCTATGAATACTGAATGCCTCAATGCATCCTGGATGTGAAATTTATGTCTCCACTCCGATTTCACACTGAAAAAACATCTCTGAGATATCTCCCTCAATGCACATAGTACCTTTTTTTCCTGCTTTGGAGCCCTGGTTTTTGTTGGAAGCCTCCAAACATCATTTTTGCTTCCTGGGTTATCTCTGAAGCAAACTCTGCCATTTCCATCGCACTGCAAGCAGTGATTTTTCCTATTCTGCAGCCAGTCAATATTTGAATTGGCAGGAAGGTGGGTGTTTCAAAGGACAGATAATCTTTTATTTGTTCTCTTCCATCCTTGCTTATACTCTGCCCAGACTTCTGCTTAAATGTCTACAGTTTCTCTTATTATTGCTATTTTTAGTGGAATTTATGTTGCAATGGTAGAGGCCACGGGCCTTGAATCATTCCAGCTTATAGTCCTGGTAGCATGGCTGATTATAACCGCACGAGGCAGATCTGATGTAAACACACAAAATGTCAGCCCCTGCACCACAGCCCCATCCCAGAATAACACCGACCTCACCACCCCTCTAAATGCTGCTCCGGATGCTGAACTTTCCCTGCCCTGAATGCAGGAGGAAATACAAAGCACAGGGGAAGGGAATGGCTGCCAGCGATGGCAATCCGTACATCGGGGATCACTGATGAAAGTGCGGGGGAAAAGGAGAGGTTAACCAGAGGTGACGTGCTCCTCAGTGTCATTCCCGGGCCATGGAGGACACCATGTGGGTACCTTCCTGAGAGGAGGAGGGAGAATGGGTGCAGATCCCTGCTGGTGGCCTCGTGCTGCCCCTTTTGCTGTCCCCGCAGTCCCCCAGTGCTGCACCTTGCAGGGATTTCTCCGGGTTTGCTTTTGAAGGAGGAGACAGGGCAGGGGCTGAGCATGCAGAGCAAACACAGCAGCCACCATGCCCTTCCCCTGTCCTCCCTGCCTGCCCTCTTCCCTCTCCCCTCGTCTCCTCCAGGGCAATTCCCACATCAGTTCAGGCAGAAATCCGGGCAGAAATTCCTGTTGCATGGAGCAGCATGGATTTACAATGAGGGCTTAGAGAGGGACCAGGGCAGCATCAGCACTGAGCCCCTTGGGCTGCTCTGCAGATCCAGGGCTGCACAGAGGGGTGAAAATTGACCCAAATCCATCTTCCTGACGCAGATTTATCACTCTGGGCTTCGTCAATGTCCTCATTTGCATTTGCACAAGCCGTGGCTGTGACTCCGTGACTTGGGGCTGCAACAGCCCCTGCTTTCCCAGGCAGTGGTTATTGTCAGATAAGAGCAAGACAAAACAGAAGGGCTGCTCACACACAGAGTGAGAGGGGCACTGCACATGCACAGAAAATGAGCCCAAACATTCATTTCACTATCTGCCCAATGAATGTTGCTTCTCTTCGTAGAAAGGACTGGCTGGAAAGCACTTACAAAGGGCTCAAGGGTTATAGCAGAGCAAGCAAATTATTTTGGTGAGTATTAATTAACATTTGTCAATTAATTTCTTTGGGACAAACAAATTTTAAAAAGAGCAAGATCTGTTTCAAAAAGGTACCTTTTGAACACCTATCACAAAAGCAGTGTGCTTTAAATAAGACCATATATCAATAGGCAATTCTTGGCAAGGCTTACAGGACCCAGAAAGGAAATGTTAACACTTAAAAGACGTCTTTGTTGCTGTTTATTGATCTTCTCTATATATTTCAGACCCTGGTCTCTTTCTGACTCTACAAGTTGTGTATATAAACTGACAAATAGAAACAGAAGCATGTTATCTGTGCAATCAAATAGGACTAAACCACACACAAAAGAGTTTCTAACATTATCAGCCTTTTACACTGAATGGATTATTGTCTCATAAAGAAATTCAGCTGAATTACAATATTTGATAAGCACCAAGAAGGAGTGTTCTGCTTGTACAATATCCACAAGGAGAAGTTCCAGCTACAGGATATTGTTCTGCTCTTGTAAACATTTCAAACACAGCACTGCTGAATGGTTGACAGAAATGCTGTTTGGGCTTAGGTGGTCATGCTCAGTCTGCAATGGAACAAACTGCTCAGCTCAGTGCTGTCTGATAGAGGGGTGTTGCAAGGAGTATTGATAAACCCCTGTTGATGTGTTAGTTCCCGTATGGAGGCAGCCTGCAGTCCCAGCCCAGGACTGGGAGTCCTTTATGTTATGCACTGCATAACTAAATAATGTGAAGGCAATGCCTGCCCTGAGCAGCATCCAATCACTCCAAACAGGAGAGGGAGAGCTGCATGCAGGAGCACGGGGGGAAGTTGCACTGCCTAATGATCAAGCAGGCAGCAATTTCCATGTGCCACCTGTGCCAAGATATTTGTAATCATCATGGGCTGAGGGAGGACGACAGAGTTTCTTTTATTCTTCTCTGGTGAATGCTTTTGGTGTCAAGAACAGCAGAAGAGGAAGGACAATATATTTCTTAAAAACATGACGGAGTCTGAGCATCAGCAGCAGAGTATCCTGAAGCTGGCACAGAGGAGCCCAAGGACAGACCTTCAGCCTTCAGCCAGGCTCTGTGTCATTTGTAGCAGCCTGGTTACTCTGGTATTCCTGGACACAGCCACTGCACTTTCCAGCAGGTGCAGTAAATGCAATTAGTTGCTATGGATATCGATCCTGCCTTTAGAGTCTAACTTTGAAGTTGGTTTGGGTTATTTGAAAAACAAAGATGCAGCACGATGCTTTGCCTTCACCAGGATTGCAAATTATTTCTTTTATCCTCGAATTTTCCTTTTATTGCTTTGCTTTCTCTCTTTTATTTATTCTTGTGAAGAGACAGTCTATGCAAATATTGTGATTTGAAAATAGAGGCAATGGAGGCAGCCTACTGAAAGCTCCTTTCATGTAGCTGCAGGCTCTAGCAGAGCTAAATCAGAGGTAATTTTTTTGCAAAGAAGAGGGAGTACCTGATTATTTTTGACCAAGAGAAGCCATATGGAACGAAAAACACAGTATTTAATTGCAGGTGAAATTCAAGAGATGTTCAAGACACGACTGGATTCCAACTGAGACTGGGAACAGTCCAGAATTCAGATGTCCAGCTTATTAAAAAACCAACAGCTATTCAGAAATATCTAGATTTGAATTTTGAATTTCCAGAATTCCTGAAGTTTACAGGAGCTTGATTCTCAGATCCTTGGTTTGGGTTGTTTGTATCTCAAAGTATGAGGGATCTGCTACTATATACTTACAGGACAATCTGAGAAAAACCAGGAAAAAGTGTTTACATTTTAAAAAATCATTATTTAATTTAGGAAATTAGGAATATTTATTTTAGAAAATTAATCAGTTACAGATATACAATAATGAAAAACTGTGCTCTGTTAATATTTTGGTGCTTCGTATTTCTTATCAGAAGCTGTTCCTTATGGTGATTGTTCACAGTGCACAATTCCAAAAACATACTTCATTTCCCCTGAAAAAGGATTTTTAGCCATAAATCAGGAAAAGTTTTTGGGAAACACATCCTTACACAGAAGCCAACCAGCACCTTTATCACTTCTTCACTTTCTTTACTGCAGGCAATCTAGATAGTTAATTACAATTATAATTATCGTTATGGATATAATTTGCAGCTTTCAGTGGATCTATCTTACCTGGATTCCTCATGGAAAAGGCACAGAAAGAGACGGAAAAAATGAATGACGATGTGTTCTCCTGTTAAAATCCAGAGCCTTTTGGCCCGTGCCAGGGACTTAAATAATGAACTAAACCAGACTGGCAGAGAAATATCCATCTTTAATACAAATCAGTGTGATTCGCAGTCCATTTCCCTTTCAATCCAGAATATATGGCCAAAATGGGATTTGTGCTTCAAATATGCGTATAATTCTTGTGTGAAGCATCTGTAGTGCCTGGATTTCATCCCACTAACTGTGGTCATTTCTGAAAACGCAAAGCCCGCTCTTTCATGTAACAATTTCCTTTAATAAAACCCCCCAAAATGTAGCCTGAAAATCTGGGAGTGTGTTATTCATGGAGCTATTCTTGTCCATAACTTCTCACATATAACGGGACCCCCTAGAAGCTAAAAATCAAGAAACTGTGCAAATATTCACCAGCGTAGAGCCATAAAACTCAGTAAAGGACCTGAAAGTTGAAGGGAAAAGGCTGTGGACATGGCTCTCCCTTAATTTAGCTGAATGAAGCAAACAAACCTTTGGAAAATGAAAATGAAGAAATCAGATAACGAATAACTGTAAAGGCTTATTAGAACTTAGACGTGCTCCCCTCAAATATAATTACCCTTAATACGATTTCATCAAATGTCACTGAAGAGCTGGAAACTCGTAATGATGAAACACTTTTCGCCCTACAGTGAGGAGGTCTCATTGGGCTCTATAAATATTGACAATGACTGAGTCTTCCTGCAGGGAAAAATCTGGTGACTGGAAAATGAGGGTGTTTAATCTAATAGAGAGCCCAGGCAGCGTCACACGGCAGGTGGAGGTCGAGCCCCTCGGCCCTCTGGCCCCACTCAGCCCCGGTGCCCCTGTCCCAGCACCTGCAGGATGGTCACCCCCACTCACACCTCACACGTAGGATGCCAAACGTTTGTCAGGTCTGAATATCCAGCTGTGGAACTTCCCTCCTCTAAAATGTTTAATCTTCACAAGGATTAACTAACCTGTCCTGGATCAAAACACCAGTTGTGGTGAGCTGCCGTGGAAAGTAGAGGAACTAGAAAGATTTCTGACAGTGGAAAAGTTGTCCCCAAATATTTCGTATTTGATTGGCTTCGTTCACACAGGAAAACTGAAGGAAAAATGGTATAAAACTATATAGGTTAAAAAAAGTAATATAAAGCCAGGATTGTACGACAAAGAAGATACTTCATGTCACAGAATCCTGATTTTATTTAAGTTCTCCTTCCTTTTCAGAGAGGCAAAAGTGTTATACAGTGAGAATTTAACCTTTGATGTCATGCACAGAGGAATCCCTTCACTCCCTGTGCAGAAACACTCTCCTGCTCACGGGCTGGTCCCTGGATGAAGATGGAGGTACTGAAGGTTTTTAAATGCAATGTTCAGCAAATCACATTTTTCCATTTCGTGGCTTCTGTGCTGCATTCTGCTATATTAAAGAAAAAAAGTCTCTGGTTGCCAAACTAAGCCTTTATAATGCTTTCAGGGAAAGCTCTTTCTTCAACTTAGGTTTTACAGTTCGTGGCTTCTCAGTCTGAGCAAATGCATCTTTTGATTCAGCACTGGCTCTGTTATTTGTAGTCAACTTTTCAACACCAAAGGCCTGAACCGCCCCCTCCCTGGACCGTGTGAGGCAGATTGGTGCTGATCAGTGGCTCTCAATGACTGAGTGGAGTCTCACCTGAGAGCTGCTCCAAACTCCCCTCTCCAGGAGGGCCCTTGCTGATGTCTTTTCTCACCTGTGTGAAGGCTGATGGCATTTTGCTCATTGATACCACGTTTCACACCTCCACACCTCCCTTTCTACATGCTGGACACAACCAGTTGAGATTCCTTGCCATTGTATCTGTTAATTCCTGTTTTTTTAACTGTCTGACACCATCCCAGCTTTGCTCCTCTGCTGCGTTACTTGGATACCATGTCAAAAATAAAGGCATCTGAGAAAGCACAGGTGTAAAGAGGTATTTTATTGAGCTGCTTTCCCCTGGAAGATCCATGGAAGTCCTCTAGCCCATGTACCATTGAGGGCTCATCTAGGACTGCTGTGGCCCAGAGAAGCTGTCTTTGTCAGCAGGCCCAACACACCAGGAAAGTTTTGATCCTTAAAAGTGGAATCTCACATGAGAATGTGCAGCAGGTTCACCAGAACTCTCTTCACTGCTTGGAGCCTGCTGGCTCATATTTGCTTCCTCTTTTTCTGAATGCATTTAACACAGCTTCATAGAATCAGAGTTTATTAATGCTTCTACTCTTCGTGTTCCCTTGGAAAATGTCCATAAAGACATCAGGAAAAGCTCAGTCAGACACGCTGCAATATAAAAGGGCAGTTGCAATGCATACGATATACATAATTTTTTTAAGTAGGGTTGAAAACAAAACTGCAGAGCTCAGTTTATATATGTAATTTATCCAAATCTACATGTAAATACGTGTGTTTATCCATCAATGTGGCATTACACGTCCATGCTCATGGACCCCTGCACATAATATGCAAAATTACCTGACACATTAAGACTACACACGACTCACAAAAGTTTGAAACACTGACAGAAGACAGAAGGGAGCACAGCCAGCTTTGATGGCTTCTGACAATAAATAGTAACCTTTATTTTTCACTTGCGTAGCACAGGCCAAACACCACATGTATGGGCAAGCCCTGCTATAGCTAATGGAAATATATCCATTAACAGCAACAATTTATTCTCCTTTCATTTCTGGGTTCTACAAAGCAAAACAAAATATGAAATTAAGCAGGCTTTATGCTAAGGGAAATGCAGTTTTGAATTTGAATGCATTGATCATGAAAGAATAATTTGCCCCATGTTTTGGGGTCGTTAGTGTGGGAGATAGTGCAGTGCAGTCCAGCAGAGTCTAAGTTTAGCAGTGATATTTCTCATAGAGCACGAAACTAATTAGTCCCTCTGAAATTCCTTCTCAATCCCTTGTGGATTTCTTTCTGAAAAACCTCAGAAAGTCAATACAGAAGTTCCTCTTAATGCTATGCATCTCTAGTTAACTCCTTATTTTTCAGTGTAGGACCGGGACGAGTGTGGCAGTCTGGAAGGTTGTTCACAGTTGTTACACTTGTAAACGCACACACTTTTCTGGGCTTTAGTATTGCAGCCATTAATAAGGAAAAAAAAAAAGGAGGGGTTCTCCTGCTTTGATTTTCTATTGCTAAAGCCAGTGCTGAAGAAAAGACGGTGTGTAAGAACCCCAGGATCTGAACCTTCAGGCCCGGGCTGCAGGCACCACAAGCACACGAACACTGGCGATAAATACACCATGAATTTCAATGGATCCTCATGGAGACCAACAGCTCTACTTGCAAAAAAGTGAATGGTTGCACACCAGAGTCCTGTTTTCTGCTGTTTCCTTATGATTCTTCCCTTCCCCTGTTTGTCTTCCATCCTGCCCTGCTTCCCATATCCATTTTTCCTTCTGCCACCTCAAAGGCTTTAGGAGAACAAACATTATGAAGACATTTCTGCCAAGAGCTGCCCAGACCAGGACTCACACCCCTGTTATGAGCTCAGTCCCTCATGATTATTTCCTTAGCACTGACATGTTTACCCTTCAGTTGAGCAGCTGCAAAAAATTACAGGCTCTGAAATCTCTGTGTATTGTTCCTCTGCGAGTGGTAGGGATCTGTTGGAGCCCAGTTCCCTTCCATATGTGTCAACTGTTCTCCCCAGGAATACTCCTGCTAACTCTGCTCTAACCAGCCACTGCCAGATTATTTCTAGGCATTAAAAAGATTTTCTTCAACCAAACACATTTAGGATTTTCTAACAGCAACTTAAACCTAATCTGAGAATGTCTGGAAGTGGAAAATGACTTCTACATGCTGAGGATAGTGTTCCATTACCAGTAATTTATTGTCTTTAAGAGCATCACTGGAACATTTATTGACACAACAAAACACAGACATTTCTGGTTCATTGTAAAATCTCATTGTGCTCAGCCATTTGTGACTAAGCACAGCAGTGCAATTTATACTCCCAGGCAGGGCTCCCTATCTTTCCAAGTGTGCTTAGACTCATATGAAGATCATATGGTTCAAGGGACAAAAAAAATCTCCTGTTGAAAACCAGTGTAAAACCACAAGCACTATTGGTGGAAGAAAATCAATTAAGATCTTCAAAAAGGAATTTGGCTGAAGAAATTTACTGCAGCATTTCCAGTTGTGTATGCTGGCATCTAAGAGATTATGGCTGGTTTGTTGAAGCAAAGGGTTTCAGTCATTTTAGACTGTAAATCATGTTTTTCTGCATAAAGAATTCAACAAGCTCATGTAAGATATAAACTTAATTTTTGTCTCTTCATTGACTCTAGAATGGATATTTCCAAGAAATACAAATTCTAATTAAAAGTTACACAAAAGAGAACTGTTCAGAAAGTTTTTTTTTTTAAAATACTTAAATATTTATAAGACATTTTAGATCCAATCCTGCAAAGTCACATCTTGAAGTCAGGGATTACACATGTGAGTAACTGTTAGGGCTGTCAGAGTATTAGAGTGGAAATCTTCCTTGAATTTCATCCATTAGCAGTGGGTGAGGGAGCAAGTCCATGGATGGTTCTGGGTGTCCAGGGAGATCCTGTGTGAGTCACACATGGCTGAGAGATACAGCTCGTGCACCCCCCATTTCACTGATGTTCTACTGCATCATTCAGAACAATCTCAGAAATGAACTTTTCCAGGATTCAGAGCTGTTCAATGCCAATTTTTAACCTTCAGATATTTTAGAGATCGTAGTGCATTTTTATTTTCAACATACTTATTTCTTGGTACATTTCACCAAACTTCCTTCAACCTGACCTCTATCACCTACCAAAAGAAAAACTCATTGGCTTCTTAGGTTTGTCTGGGATTGCTCCTACTTGCAGATGTAGGTGGCAGAAACTTCTTCTTCTGCCTTCCCATCTTTCCTGTAAGACCAGGATGTTTTATGTAAGGCCTTGTCCTGTAAAACTAATGTGATTTCCCCCAGACCAGGCAGTTAACATTTCTCATTGACTGCACTTACACCTAACAGATTGCATAAAGGTCTGAAGAGATTTCATTTATGCAGGCAATATAAATAAACCCATACAAAAGCTTTTTGTCCCCCAGCTGATCTAGTACCTTTGTTCCTTCATTACAGTTGTTTGTTTTCTTGCAAGCTCCAAATGTTTCTTTGTGCTCTTATCCCATAATTATTTCATTAGGACCCGTGAGGCTGCTGCATCAGCACAGCACATTCAGCCCAGGTGTTGCTAAAATTATAATCTATGGGAAGCAATCACAGTGTTCAGCAGCCTGCAGGTCACACCTGCTCTGGGTGGTTGGCTTGTTTTTCATTATGAATTTTCCACAAGGTTTATTCCAGGATAATACATTTAGATGTAGGTCTGGCAGGCAATTCAAGGATTTTAGAGTGGATTCACTTTCCATGACAGTGGGGATTTGCACTTAAGTGTTAATTAAGTAAGCCAAATTTTTGGAGCCACTTTCACTGATGACTGTGTATTTGAGGGACTCTACTGTAACATCATAATTCTGTAACATGGCAAATGAACCTTGTTTTATTTTGTTGACACTTAACTTGTCCTTTAGAAAGAACAAGTTACAGCTTGGTTTAGCATTCTTAAAGCCAGCTGCACTAAAGCTGTGTTGAAGAACAAGGAATGACTCCACAGGGATTCCCGGGGTGAGTGGGTTGTGCACCAATACCTGAGTAACTGATCTTAGGCACAGCCACATCCCTTTATGTACATATGTCTGTAAATACAAACTCGTACTGCATTCTTATTGCTAAACATTTTTCCTGATACAAGGAGTTCACAGTTTGTGCCTGGAGGGGACTGTGTTTTCTCGCAGAGCCGCCTAGAAAACACCAGTTTCAAAAGACATGTGGGCAGTCAATATAAACACAATTCACATGCAATGACTGAATTCCTCTGAGCTCCAGGGATAGGAAGAACATTTTTTTGTCAGATGCTTTTTTGTTTCAGGCAGATTTCTGAAGAAAATAATTAGGTTTGTAAAACTGAGACCAGCGTGTCTTCCCACTGATCACAGAGCTAAGAGTGCCCTCAGGGCTGTGTTCACTCCACAAGGAACACCGGCTTGGAAAGAACAGATACAACAAGGTGTTATCTAGCCTAGTTGTTTCCCAGCTTTTTATGTGCTTGGCAGAGCCTCTTTCCTTGTCAGAGCCAGATCTCTCCATCACTAATCCGTGGTCAGTAATACCAGAGTACTCAGACAAAGCCTGCCATGGAAACGCTAAAAATAGCTTCCCTGGCCATCTTGCAGCGTGATGGTTCTCCTGGACAGTTCATGAGGACAGACACATTAAATCCTCAGCCCCATGCAGCTCTTGTTAATGTTTGCTCTCAGGAATGAAAAACATTCTCGGTGCAAAAAACCAAGAAATGATGATGTTCTGGGGTGTGGGATGGAAGGGCTCTGCCTCTCCCTACCCTCCTGTCTCCTGGTTTCTTTAGGTTAAATTTTCAAGCAAGTCTAAAACATAAGGATATACCTGGCATGCCAGGAAACCATAGCCACTGGTGAAGCATTGGTGGTGTTTATTCTGCTGTTACTTTGGCTACCATGTAGATATGTAGGCAAATACTTTCCCATCTGAACCTAAACACTCTTCTCATGCTGTAACATGTTTAAGTATCCCAGTTGATGTGTTTTCCTCAGGGGTTTAGACAGGGAGCAGGGTTAAGTGGTGTTTTTCTATTCAAGCAGTCCCCCAAGTCCAGAATTGTCATGCTTTTTTCTAATGTGAATATCAAAATAGTTTAAAAAATGAATTTTAGAGATGTTTTACCATAGAATACACTTTCCTAAATTTGAAACATATTGAAAATTTCAAACCTTCATTGAAACCCTCACAATATAATATTGTAAAGGTTTCAATGAAGGTTTGAAATGTTCAGCTCTTGGGGTTTTTTTATTTGTTTTCAGTGTGAACGGTACAGAGCAAACCTGAAGGAGCAGAATCTCAGACTGCTACTCCTATTTTGGGCCAAGACTATGTGTGAACAATATTTTAGAATAAGTGCCCTAACTTGAAAAACTTTACTTTTTAACAGGTTAAATTATTTAATGCATGTAGCTGGCCTCTGCCATTATGTATAGAGGCTCAGGATTTTGTCCATGACACGTATATACATGTTTAATTTTCCATAAACATCACAACAAAGCATCACCTATTTATGTTCATATCTCCATCTCCTCTTCCACCACAGCTTTCCTACAACTCCAAGAACCACCTGCACAGTTTCTTGGTGGATGGGGAAATGTCTGCCCTGGATTCTGACACTAAAATTAATGTTGTTGTTTCTATTCAAAGGGGAGCAAGTGATATTTTATTCCTTTTTAGCAGAGATACATGAGCTGTGCAATCTCTCTTCTTCTCCCACATCCCATTCCTCCATCCTGAGCCTTTCCAGCTTTAAAAATCACCCCCTCAGAGCATGTCAGCCCTGGTTATCACACACACAGTTCTTCAGCCAAATAAATGTTCAGCGTTATAGATGAATTGGTCAGTGATTCTCCGAAAAGCAAAATTTCTGCTTTTTTCCCCTCTCTCCTCCAAACGTTACAAGCCATAGTGAGCAACCATAGATATAGAAATACACATTTGCACACACACTTTCTGCAGGTTGTAATTTCTACAGATTAAAATATAATGCACACCCTCTGTTCCTGGAGAAGAGATGCATTATTCAGTGGAACTAACTACCACACAGTCTCACTGCAGAGTAATTAGCAGCATGACTGTTGGGCACAGAGGGGAAAAAAAAAGTCTGGAAAGAGCAGCAAAGGATGAAAAAGCTGACTAAGTATATTACTTGCTATTAGTAAAACATAAGCTGCCAGGTATGCCTTCCAACTTAAACTGTAAGAATTATTTATGGCAAGAGTTTTCCCCAGTAGCAATAACTGCAAATTATTCATTCATAGAGAAAGCTAAGTTAATTATGAAGTGTTGCAAATTAAAACTCCAAGCACTCAAAAAGAAATGTAAATCTTAAAAAGAGACAGCTTTAAAAGGGATTGCTTTTCCCAAAGAAGCCAGCAAGGAAGTGCATTTCTCAGGCTGGATTGTGAGAACCAGGAGTGTTTTTTTTCTAAATTTCAACATTTAAAGATCCTGTAGGCAAATGAGCAAAAATCCACTTCTCCCTGGGGCTTGCAATGGAATCATAGAATGCTTTGGGTTGGAAAGGATCTTAAAGATCATCTAATTCCAATACCCCTGCCACAGGCAGAGACTCCTTCCACTAGACCAGATTGCTCCAAGCTCCATCCAACCTGGCCTTGGACACTTCCAGGGATGGGAAGTATTTATAAGTAAGTCCTCAAAATTTGTATTTCTAAATAAATATAAGCTTTTGGAGCTAATTTCAGAGTTTATTTATTTTAAAATTTTCTTATTAGAAGTTTATTTCATATTAATTTCTTATTAAAATTAATAAAGTGATCTCATTATTAAATATGGGTCTAATAAGCATGTGCATAGTTAAAGAAGTCAAAGCAAATAAAAAGCAGAGACTTAGCAAAAGAGATGGAGCTGACCAGCATTTTTCAAAGCATGAAAGCATTTTTGAGCATTTTTACTCCACTGTTCTCTTGAAAGATAGAATAACAACTGGGAAAAAACCTCCATGGCTTTTCTTCACTCTTTTTTGATGAATCTTAATCAAAAATTACAGAATAGTAAAAAGTTGCAAACATCAACAGCTGGTTTGGCTGCAGTCCTATTCCTTTTCTGCTTGTTCTTCAGTAGACACAAAGATGACTGATTAAAGACAAATGGATATTAGTGGAGGAATCATTATTTGCCCGAATGCAGTTCACACCTGCAGAGCAGCAAATCTGGCCGGCTTCTGCCCTGCTCCCTTCCTGGGGGTAACCACAATCCCATCAGCTGGACCAGTAAAGCAAGAGTATCCATGCACCAACAGGCACCTTCACATGCAAATGAATGTTCTTGAGTGCTCTTCTGTCTACCCATGCTAATAGCACAGGCATGATTCTGCATTTATATTTTAGCATTATTTATCAAATGATCAATTAGCTGAAGGCAATAGAAAGCAGGATGGTAGGAAAGAGGAGTGAAGTAAAACTCCAGTAAAGTGACCAGATGTTGTCAGTGTGTTGTAGCACCACAGCAAGGGGGGGATGAGGAGGAGAAATATGCCAGAAGAAAAGACTGAGAGAGGAGGCAGGAGGAAGGGAAGGTCCCCCTGTCATGTCATTGATGCCGAGAGATAGAAACAAATTGCTTCTACAGTCGTGTCCCTCTTCAGGAATATTTAGAAAAAACATCTCATTTCTCTCCACATCTGCTTTTTGACAGGTGACAAAACAACAGCACTGCTGTCGATTAACTCTCCTGTGAATTGTTGGGAATACAAAATACCCAGATCCACGTTTTCCTGGTAAAATATTGCTATTGACATTCCACTGACGTGCATACAGTATTAATGCTGCTTCTGCTGCTGACCAGAGTTGGTGCTCCCCTCCTCCTACTGCAATCCATGCAAGTTGTCAACTAAATAATGTCATTTTTTACTAAGTGCCTTCAGTGTCTGACACTTGAAAGATGAAACATTCCTCCTCAGTTTAGTCCAGTCGATTGTATTTTTCTATTTCCTCTGAATACAGAAGTCCTGTTTTGGAAATTCAACTTCAAATGTGAATGTGTCCAACTCCTGAATCTGCTGTTCAAAAAAGTTTAAAAGCCTAAGACAATTTTAAGCCATCATTCAAGAATCAATAACTCATTAATAGCTTTGGGTGATACTTGTCATGTGCTGGCATAATAGGTTCTATATAGAAATAATACATGGTGGACATGTCAAATAAAATCAAAGCTAGTTGCATGCAAACAAAAGAGAGCTGAGCTGTCAGTTGATCCTCTCCCACTTTTCTTTCTTTTTAGAAAAATCTGTGTACAGCAAATAACCCTCTGTCCTGAAAATTTACTCCCATTCCCAAGACCTGTTAAACTTCACCCAGAGATGGGTTAAGACTTAAGAGACCAATTTAGACCATAAAAAAATTATCTCGTACTATAACTGATATTGGCAAAATTCCAGCGTGAATGTCTTTTGTTCTGAGTCTGGGTGTTCAGAGCATGAAATGGCTGCTGCCACAGAGGCACCAGCAGAAGTTTGAGCACCTTTCCTAAGAAACCTGCATTAGCAGTGAAATCACATCCCACCAAAGATGGAAACCACTAAAGCGATTAAAATGCACAGCAGGCAATGTAGCTACAGAAATAAATGACTTGAGTAGACATGATGTCATTATCTTCAGCATGACGTTTGGATCTGGGGCTCCTGAACTCCTGAAGAGACTTTGCTCCCATTCAGTGGGTTTTTCCAAAAGTAGAGCTCTGTGAAGCAAAGAACAGTTCACAAAGTTCATCATTTGGTGACTAAAAGAAAGTTGTTATGTGTGTTATGTGATCTGAAAGACAAGAGTTTTACAGAAGTGGAAACCTTTCTTAAAATGTGTTTCTTGGCAAGTTCAACGTGGTAATCTCTTGTTTAATATAAATTGAGAAGAAATTGATAAGGTGAGTCAAACACTTGGAATGCCATGCAGAGCAGACAAGAAAAATTGAGGGGAGACTTCACTGTGATCTTCATGAGGGGAAGCTGAGGAGCAAGTACCGATCTCTTCCCTCTCATCACCAGTCACAAGGAAACGGCATGAAGCTGAGTTAGGGAAGGTTTAGGCTGGATATCAGGAGGACGTTTCTCCCCCAGAGGGTGGCTGAGCACTGGAACAGACTCCCCAGTTCATAGCAGTGAACACAGTCCCCAGGTGTGGTCACAGCACCAAGACGATCTGAGCTCAAGAAATGTTTGGACAATGCTCTCAGGAACATGGTGGGATTCCTGGGGTGTCCTGCATAGGGCTGGGAGCTGGGCTCGGTGATCCTGGTGGGTCCCTTCCGATATTCTAAGATTCTGTGAAATTCCTAATTCTAGGCAGTTGCTCTGTGTGGCTCGCCAAAGGCCGCACTGATGTGCTGCGGTGTCTGAGCAGCGACTTTCCCCCGCCCTGCCCCTGTCGCGGCACATCCCGCTGGGCACACAGAGGTTCGCCGGGCACACAGAGGTTCGCTGGGCACACAGAGGTTCGCCGGGCACAGAGAGGTTCGGGCACATCCCGCTGGGCACGCAGAGGTCCGCTGGGCACACAGAGGTTCGCTGGGCACACAGAGGTTCGCCGGGCACAGAGAGGTTCGGGCACATCCCGCTGGGCACACAGAGGTTCGCTGGGCACACAGAGGTTCAGGCGCGGCCCGACCCGCCCCGGCTACCCCGGAGCATCCCTGCTTGAGGTGGGGGGACAGAGAGAGGGGGGCAGACGAGGACAGAGGAGAGGAGCTCTCCCCCCGCGCCCCGCGCCGCTGCCAGCGCTCCTCGGACTCACACGGGGACCAGAGGTGCCGCCCCCTCTCCTCTCCTCCTCCTGCTCCTCCCGCTCCTCCTCTCCCCGCTCCTGCCGTGCCCTGGCAGCGAGCGGCCGGCCGGGGACGCGCGCCGGGAGCGCAGCGCGGAGCGGGGCTGCAGGAGAGGAGCGGGGCTGCGGGAGCGGAGCGGGGCTGCAGGAGAGGAGGGGGCTGCGAGAGAGGAGCGGGGCTGCAGGAGAGGAGGGGGCTGCGGGAGAGGAGCGGGGCTGCGAGAGAGGAGCGGGGCTCCGGAAGAGGAGCGGGGCTGCGGGAGCGGAGCGGGGCTGCGAGAGAGGAGCGGGGCTGCGGGAGCGGAGCGGGGCTGCAGGAGCGCAGCTGCCGCCCGTGTCCCTGCCGCTCCCCGCCGCCCCCACGGCCTCTGTGTGTCCGCAGCCGGGCCGGAGCATGGCTTGGGGCGAGCTCGGGCTGCTCCGCTGGCTGCGGGAGAGCCGCCAGTCCCGCAAACTCATCCTGCTCATCGTCTTCATCGCGCTGCTGCTGGACAACATGCTGCTCACCGTAGTCGGTAGGTGCAATGGGCTTGTTTCCCTCTCCCGGCTTATGCCAGGAGTGATCTCCGGCGGCAGATGTGCTCCCTGAATGCCTGATTAATGCTCTCAAACCCAACGTTTTCAAACACCGATTTATTTATTTATTTATTTTTAACCATGAATTGTATCCCAGGCATTGCAAACGCGCCGCCGTGGACGTCAAAGACTCGCTTTGTTTCCATGTTAATTGCAGGATAAGGAATGGTATAAAAAGGTCTTAATAACTCTTCTTTTTCTCTTTTTCTTTTTTTAATTTTTTTTTCTTTTTCCTACTAAACGCCACTTATACTTCACAGAACGACAGATAACAGTATTTTTAGCTCATCATCATTTTTTCTCCTGTGGTCATGCAACTGAAACAACAGGCTAGATAACATTGGAGATGCCTGTTTCCTTGTGATAGTTCCTCTTCCCCCCACATCGGTCTAAAAATGATAGGTTAAGAAGAAAACTATCTAACTCACTTTTAAGAAAAGCACTTCCATGTGTTAGTATAATAAAATGATCCAAGTTTTGATCAAGGTCTAAAATCCAACTTTTAATTACTTCAGTGGCAGAGGGTCAAGATTTAGGCATCTACTCAAATAAAACAATTGGATATTTTTCACTGGTAGATTTAGAACTCCTCATATTCAAATGTTTATAAGAATTTAAAGAAAATGTTTCAGAGGAACCAGTGGCTCATGGATGTGCACACAAACACACATGAATGCACATGGTTGTCCTGGGAGTGACTTGGTCTGTGCAGAGCCAGCTCTCAGGTGATGATGCAGACTCAGCTTCCAAATCAGGCTCCTGAATTTCTTGAAGGGGCTTCAGCTCAAAAGTTGGTGCCACAAGGCAGACCTTAGCTAAAAAAATACCTGTTTTTTGCACGCTGATTTTGGAATTTTTTTTACATTAATATACTTCCTTATAAGATTATTAATATTTAATCACTTGTGTAGTAATATGTGTGCTAGAAGCCCTAGAAATCGTTGTAATTTGCAGACTTGGGATGGTGGGCTTTTTCAGGACAAAATGCAGGATGGGAAGGGGTGAGTCTGTCACTTGTGTTAAAATGAATGAACCTGACATCTGTTTTTACAAACTCTGAAATCCTAATATCTGAGATACATGTTAAAGCAATTAAATTGCAGCTAAGATCCTAAAGCATGTAAAGATGGTTCTTTCTGGGTGATCTTTTCAATGTAGATTTTAAAAAAAATGAGATATGAAAATATCAACACGTTAGTTCTGATTCCTTGATATAGGACTGTTACCTTTTTTCCTTCTTATGGCTGCTCCTTATCAATATTTTTGTAGTTTATTTTAGAAATGTGTTTTATTGTGTATTTCATATATTGGTTTAATAATCATTCCAATGCTGTTCTCATTATTCATGTTTTCACAGTCTAATAAAAGGTTTTGTGCAGCCACGTGCAACAAAGAGGCTTCAGACATGGGTTTTGACACTTCTTATATTTTGCTTAGTGATGTCTGTATAGAAAACTTTACAGAAATCTTATCAAAATTGGCAAAAAATAGAGAATAATGTAAACGAACTTTTGGTTTTAAACTGCACTTCCGAGTTATGGGTGTGTTTTTTCCAGTGAGCAAACTTCTCTTTCATTTCTGTGTTTCTGAATGTGCTCTGTAGGAAAGCCTTGTGTTTCCCGACCAATGGCAAAGCAAGCAAGAAAACTTGGTGATTCCATTTACAAACAACCTGATAGTAAGATGCCAATGTATTCTATTTGTTTTTCCAGTGCCAATAATTCCCAGTTACCTTTACAGCATCGAACACGAGAAAAATGCCACAGACATCCAGACTGCTAAGCCTAACCTCCCCTCAGCACCGATGGACAGTTTTCAGAGCATCTTTTCCTACTACGACAACTCGACGATGGTCACTGGAAACGAATCTGACAAGACACGGCCTGGAGAGCTGCAGCAGACCCAGACAGAACAAATGGTTGTCAGTGCGACTCCTTCCCCCTCTGACTGCCCCAAGGATGACAAGGAGCTGCTGAATGAAAATGTCCGAGTCGGTCTCTTGTTCGCTTCGAAAGCAACAGTGCAGCTGCTGACCAACCCCTTCATAGGGCCTCTGACAAACAGGTATGTGACTGCTGCTGCACCAGCACTTAGGATTGCACACTCATGATTAGCCCAGATTAGTATTTCACACAAATTATTCTCTTTTGGCCCTGGCTTACTGCCTTCTTGCTTTTTCTGGAGGAATATTCTAGTGAAATACATTTGGTGAACACTTCTAAACGTTCACACCCTTTCCAAAATAGCTGCACATCAGCCATCAGTATCATACACTTTTCCTTCAGCTCCTGAGACCTTGGGTTTTTATAGAAACTTTTGCTGAAACGGTGTTGAAATAGCTCCCATATAGTTATAGGAGGCCAAAAGACACTGCAACTTTGTATTTACGAAGATTGTCAATATTCCTGTGACATCCACATTACGCAAAGATGATGTTGAAACTGTAGGCAGGGTTCAGGTCCCTTCCTTGCTCTCATTGATGAGATGAGCAGCTCTTGGTGCGATTTGGTGTGTGATGGTCTTGTGATTTAGTGTGTGATGGAGGTGTCTGAGGTGAGAAATTTGTGTGGATTCAGTAAAAAGTGGACAAGTGTCCAACTTTGCTGATGCCATGTTCATCACCAAGTTCAGTGGGTCCCACGTTCCCATCAGTACATGATTCAGCCCAGCCTTCTAATTGCTTCCTCTAAATTCTTGCAAATATATGGTGTCTTGAACCAAACAGGTTTAAATGGGACCTTACAGAAAATTTATTTGACCCAGGATCAAGCTTATGAACACCAATATAAATGACTTAAAGCCCCTCTCCAAATCCAAATACTGATGATGTTTACATGAAGATTAAAGAGTATGTGTAATATCATTTAAATTTTTGATGTTAATAATTAATTTGATTTCATTGTTAGCATTTTGTGTAACTGCTCCCCACAGAAGCAGCTTCAGTCCTCCCAAACAGACTATGAGATCCATCTCTGCAGGAAACAAACTCCAAGTTGTATTTAGTCCAGTCACTGATCTGCATATTTCTTATGTAAGCTGCTTTTATAGAGAAGAATTATTCCTTTCAGAAAATAATATGCAGCAGAAATTTGTTCTAGTAGAACACTTTTGTTTAAGCTGTCAATGTCCATCATAGGTGACAATATTTAAAACAACCAACACGCTCCAGTGCTAGATATTTCAGATTTTGAAGCCAAAACTACCTTAGGTTTTACACCATATATATGTGTACATACATACATGTAGACACAAGCACACACGTAAATATATATATATATATATATATATATATATATATATGTAGTCGGAGGGTTTTATTTCAATCTCATAAAAGATTATCCAGCCCAGGGCTAAGCAGCATTTGGGCTCACAGTGTTATGTATTCAAAACCTGTGCTTGATCTGTGAAACTGATCTAAACACAAAAGCTTTACATGATTAAGAGAGACAGTTTCATTTCTCTCTCATTTCCCCTTATCACCAATACATATCACCTACACAGATATAAGCACGTCACCACAAAATTACTTTTCCACAAATATTGCTGTAAGCTGAGGAGGAAAAAGGATTTTTCTTACCTGGATTTTCTGTATTGTTTAGTGAGGATGTCATGGCTCATCTGCAGGTAAAGTAACACAACATCAAATAATATTTATAATAGTTCTTTAGGTGTGCCTCTAGGTTTTCCGAAGTGCCTAAATTATTGCCCTATTGATATTTGTTCTTTTTCTGTTAGCATCACCATTTCCAGAGCCTGCCAAGGCAGGAGAAAGGCGTGTGGTCACACCTCTCCCCTGGAGCCAGCTCCTGAGAAGTGCATGATGCATCCCTGGGTTTGGCAAGGAGGTGTGAGATGTTCTCGTAGCATCTCCCTTTCCTGTTAGGTGCAGGGTTGACACCACACCAGTGTGAACTTCAGTGCTGTGAGCTGAGGTTTCCTCCTGGAAACATCCTACAGGTTTTTGCCCAGGGCAGGGTGTGTGACTGCAGTCACAGGGGCAGGTTTGCTCAGATGCCCAGTGAGTGTGACAAGGAAAAACAAGGAGCACGTCATCCCGTCATCCCACATGACAAACTCTTCCCTCATACAGCAGAAGCGAGTGCCTTAATGGCAAAGTGGCCCTAAATTAGATTTAGGGTTCACTGGTTTGCTTTCATGCATTATTTGTATCTTGGTACCGGTGTCTGCCTTTCTTCTGAGAGATGTTTAGCGGGAAATATCAGTTAACACATTTATCAATTAACTATAGAAGGTACTGGATGCCCTCCCCCTCTTAAGCTGACAATTTCTAATAACAATGTATATGATTAGCTAAAATTTGTGATTGTATAAATCAAACAGAAAACATCTGAGTTATCATTAGAAAGGCTCTTCCTTACCACTGATAAGCTGTTTGGTTACTGTTAAGCTTTTTGTCTTTATTACTTCTACAAAATTCCAGCAAAATACCAAAGCTTAAGGAGAAACAGTTTCTTGTTTCAAGATGAGTGTGCACAGTTGGTTAAGATGCCCAGGAGCTTTCTTTTTCAAATAAGTAGCACGTTGTGTACAGTGATCTTTATTTTTTGATCAAATATAGCTGTTCAAGAGTGGTTTAGAATTTTAATCAGGTGCTGGTTTTCACCAGGCACTGGCTTTGAGTGCTTGAGTACAGCAGCAACGGGATGTTCTACTCATATGAGTCTGTGCAAATAATCACTATTTTTTAGGTTTTCTGAAAGTTTTGGAGGGCTGTTTTCCTTTCTTTAATAATTACTGAAGGTGTAGATTTTCAAAAACAAATTTCAAAATTGGTTTCATTCAAGGAGTAAGTTCTGTGAAAAACATTCCTTATTTAAAGCCCAGCTCTTTTCATGGAATACCAGACCCACCTGGCTCAGGGAACGGGTTTGCAGTTCCTGGAACAATACAAGTTCCCTCTGCCCTAACAAAGTCCTAGAAAAGCAAACACCGGTGATGGCTCTGCCATAGGATGTCAACAACACACTTCCCACCGTGGCACGGTTTCAGGGCAGAGCTGATAAGATTTTGTGGGTCAGAAGCACATTATGTTTTTCCTGGTAGTGAAATTGGTAAGGAGCTGTACATAAAGGACAGAATTCGACACAGGGCTCTTGGTGAGAAGGTTGCACTGGCAGGGGGAGAGTGAAGGCTCTGCCTAAAGGTGTCCAGTGATGAGAGTGGGCAAAAGGCTGCCCTTTGTAACTGGTTTATCCAACTGCACTGGAACAGGGGCCCAGAGAAGCTGTGGCTGCCCCATCCCTGGAAGTGCTCGAGGCCAGGTTGAATGGAGCTTTGAGCAACCTGGTCCAGTGGAAGGTGTCCCTGCCCATGGCAGGGGGTTGGAAGGAGATGGGGTCTAAATTCCCTTCCAACCCAAACCATTCTGTGGTTCTCTGATTTACTCCATTGCTTTTTTCAAACTCTCACCAAGCTCTGTGCACCAGGCTGTGAGCCCAGCTGTGCCAACCCTTCAACCACTAGAGCCAATCAATGCCTCTGCCATGTGTGTCCCCTTCTTTTTTATAACAGTCTGAAAAAATACGTTGTTTTAACCTCATGATTATTCATATCAGCCTCAAAAACCATCAAAGAATTAATACTTTCATCATCATCATCATAATTTTGACACTATCCTGGCTACAGCTTTGAACTCCTTTGCATGAGAGAGAGAGACCAGCTAGGACCACAGTGTTCGTGCCCAAGACACACACAAAGGAGGAAGCAGAGGAATAAATAACATCTGTAACTACTTATTTACAGTTCAGTTCTTATGTGAGCTTTCCTTCCAGGTGTTGGCAGGAGATTGAAGTGAGCTGCTCTGCAGGTCACTCTGTCCCTCTGCCTTCCCCGTGCTCCAGCAGGGGGGTGGGGAGTGCAGGGACCACATGCCCTGTCCCTGCTGACCCTACATGTTTGCCTTTACCTTCACACACACTGAGTGGTTCATTGGTTCAGAGCCTCCAGGAACATATTCTTCTTGCCATAAATCCTCCCCTGTCTTCACTGCCAGTGAAGGAGAGCCAGAGTGCCAGCCAGGACAGACCTAGCCATGGGTGCTCACAGGGGTACCATGGAGCTGTGTAACAGCAAGGTTGGAATCAGTGGATTTGCAGCACTGTAATTGATAATTAGGCCCTAATAATCCACAGCTGCTCACTTGGTCAGTGTAAGATTTATTTTACTGTTGCACAGAACCACCAATCTGTTGTCTTATTCTGGGGTAATCTTATTAATGAGTGTCAATCTTTTCCTGAGAGTCCTGCAATCTGGGGCCATTGTGCATTGTGAAATGGAGTTCTTGTGGGCATTCTCCATCAGTGGCAGCCTTTCTTTTCCCTTCCCTCCTTCAGGCAGTGACTCAGACTTTTTCAGAAATCAGAAATACTTGTAATAAGCACTTGTAGCTGCAAGTAGCCTTGGTGAGATATGCTGGACTCTGCTTCAGAATTGCTTGGAGGGTTTTGAAAGGAGTGCCCAAGAAAATTATATGCTTGCCCATAGTAACAAGAAAAAAATAAGAGAGAAGACAGGCTGTAATATTCTTGGGTGTTGGATACATGCAGAGGAACAAAATGCAGAAGTAACTGTGATGGAGAGTGCCATGTCATGGCTGAGAAGGAGAAACTGCAAATTCACTCTTTTCACATGGAAAGAACATGAATGTCCCAGGACCAAGGAACAGAATCACTGAATGGGCTGTTTCAGGTGGGGCCTCTCCTTTTCGTGATGGTTTATGTTTACTTGTATGTTTACTTCTTTGGCAAAACCTCCCAGTCCGTGCTCTCTAACATCTGTAGAACAGACCAGGGAATGCAGCTGCAGATTAGACATTTGTGGTAGCACAACTGCCAACTCCTTAGTGCTGCTATTTCAGGAGGAGCAGGGTTTGTTAAGATTGCCCAGAAAAGGGCAATCTGCATATCTTAGTAAATGTCAGCTGGATGTGGGCAAGACTGTCCCCTGAGAAAGCTCAACCATGGCTTCTAGAGGTTCAGCAATCCCATGCAGGGGCAGCACTCCAAACTGTGCATCTCCACATTGTGGGGGATGCTCTAGGCAATATTGTCTTTCCAGAGTATTATAAAGACTTATTTCACCCTCTGCTATGTGTCACTTCCTGCCCTGCTGTGGCCCTGTTTGTCCAAGGAAAAGGAAGAATAATATCTGTGACTGCAAAAATTGAGAACAATGCTTGAACAGTATTTCACTGAGCATTAGAAATTACTTCCAAAATACTTATTTTCTTCCTGCCTTCAGCCACCAGAAACTTCCCAGGTGTAGGAAGCCTATTGGAAGAGCTGAAATCTCCTTTATTTAGTATGATAGCACTGCTCTGTGTTTAACCCATGAATGTTTATGGAAGATCTCAGAACTCATGTCTCTGATGTAAGGATGGGAATGTGGGAGCCAATTTGGATGGCATTTCTCTTCATGCAAATAACTGAATACTATTTCAATGTACTTGCAGAAGAAACAAATTGCTGTCTCACAGGCCCTGTGTCAAGTCTATGAATTGCTTGGTTTCTGTACTGAAAGCAGAATTCTCCCCCACAGTGTCCATCCTAGATACCTCTAGGACGGCCTTGACAGACACAACCCTACTTTACTTTGCAGTGGGAGAAGGCATAAAGACATTCACCTTCTGCTTTCATACCCCAGAAGAAGCTGATAATGCCCACCACCAGCAGTATCCATAGCTGCAGGGTTTACTTTTTTGTCTGTACTCCTATCAGTGCTTTCTTTAACTGAAAAACCTCAAAATCAAAGCAATTATGATCAAACTCTCTGTGGCCTGTTCTGCCTGGGCCCACTGGGAAGGGAAGTGCTCTCTTCATCTCTGAGGCAGGTGAGAGGCTGGCAAGAGGTAATTTTTTATTTCCTCCTGTCCACAGAAACACTAGTGGAGACTAGCATCCCATTGTGTAATACCTGTCACACACAGAGCAAGAGAAAGGCTAGCTTAGAAAAATCATTCACTTTAAATAAAGCAGACAAAAAAATATTGCTCTCTTACGTGCCATGTACCCAGGTGCTGAGAGATTAAAGTTATTGTCATAAGGCCACAGAGGAAGTTTGTGATAGGGATTTAATTTGCTTTGGAGATATTAGTCCAGGTAAGTAGCACCTGAGTAACCAATCTCTGCTGGATATTTACAACATCCACTTACAAATTTCATCTAGAAGAATTTGTGCACTAAGTTTTTATCATGTTTTAATGCAGTGATGATTTAAGGCAAAATACCACGTGAATGCTCAATTTCTTTCATTCACAAGAATGAGACAAACAATGAACTTTTAGCCCTGCACTTCAGAGGGTTTTCAATTATTGAAGGTCCTTGATTGTATAAAAACACTATGAAAAACCAAAGCTCAGAATAATTATTTTAGTTTGCCTATGTCATGACTATTATTATTAAAGGTTAAAAGGGCCGTTGTAGACCCTTCCATTATTTGATTGGCCTGTTTTAGCCAATACTGCCCATTTAAATGCACAACACTGCCAAATGATTGGAAGCTGAAATCCTTTGAAAGTACTCCTCTGAAAAGCATCGTCCATTGTTGAAGAATTTGGCCATTAAATAATGTCCTGGCAAATACATTTGAGATACACAATCCTACAAAAAAATGAAGCTGTGAACAAAGTGTTCAGGATAGAATATGCACACTGTCTTCAGAGCTACCTAGGTTTTGACTCTAGGGTAGATTTTTAATGGTGTGAAAAATAATATATTGTGATTTTTTTTGGTTGAATTTTCAGTTTTAGCTGCTCAAAGAACCTATTTGCTTCCCAGCCAGGAAATTCTTTATTTCCTGGAAACTTGAAAATACTTGGAGCAACCAGGCATTTCTACAGGCTGTTTAGAGTCCTAATGAAAAAATGGGCTGATGAAGAAAGCTTTGATCAGCTCCATTTCTACTCATAAACCCATGGAAAGCAAAAATATTATTCTCAGGCGGTTTGGGACTCTTCCAGTGCTCCTGAGGCAAAACTCCCAGAAAAGCTGATGACAATTTTTTCCAGTAAAAAAGCCATTGGCTTGACCGTGTCTCATTATAATCATTGTCTCATGAGGATGGGAACAGATGAGCATTGAAACACGACTGGATATTTCAAAGCTCAGCACACTCAGGCAAATCTTCCCTTGGCATATCTTTGGCAACCTCGTGGAGGCTCAGAGGGGTTTTATTGGGAACAATTAAGGCAGAATGAGAACAGGGCAATCAGGGCAATCATGAGAAGGATTTCTTCCAGGGATTTCAGATGCAAAGTGTGCTGTGTCAGATGAAAAGAAATTTGTAATGTGGACAAATACGGTCATGTGGTCCACAATAAATAGTTCAAAGCCTACCAAGAAGCTGTAGGTTGGGTTTGTGGTGTGGTGTGTGAACTCGTGTAAGACTAACTCAAAACCTCCATGCGACAACCTCAGAAATGTGAATGTTCCTTTTGTTTTCCAGAATAGGCTACCAGATTCCACTGTTTGCTGGCTTCTGCATCATGTTTGTTTCAACAATCAGTAAGTGTCCACATCTCATCTGGTCTGGCCCAGGCACAACTTTTGAAAAAATAGTCTATAATAATTATCACTAGGAATTCTTATTGATGTATGGGGACCGATTCCCAAGGAAAGTTTAAGGGAGCCTGCCACATGTTGATGGTGGTACTGATGAGATTGAACAAGTGCTCTCTTAGGAATGTGCTCTGAGGAATCACAACCCTCCATCCCACCTCAGTGGGTCTCTTCCTTAGCTGAATCGTTCAGGTTTTTGTGATCTGGAGCAGTGCTCAGACAGTTTTAAATAGACAGCCATGGGAGAGCTGTCTTGCAAGGCCCTGAACAAGGAGATATCACGGGGGCTTATCAGAAAGATGGTGAGGCTGCAGTGGCTCATGAGTAGAGTATGAGTCAACAGGATCACATCGTTGCTAAACATCGCTGTGGGATGTGCAAACAGGAGCACAGCCTGCAAGTCAGCTGAGATAATTTGCCTGCTCTAATGGCATTGATAAGGCTTCAGCTGCTGTTTTATGTTTGGTTTTGGGCTGACATTTAAAGCTGTGGCCCAGACAGAAAGAGAGAGAACGTCAAGGGCCATTAGAAGCCTGTGAGGATCGGTGAAAGAACCTTTTTTGCCTCAGAAGGCAGATGTAAGATGTATTAGAGCCTATGACAAAAAAGGAAGGGGACAAACAGTTTTCCATGTCCACTGCACATAAAAGAAAGAATAATGACAGGTTTCCCAGAAGAGATGTGGGTGCCCTATCCCTGGAAGTGCTCAAGGCCGGGTTGGACAGGGCTTGGAGCAACCTGGAATAGTGGAAGGTGTCCCTGCCCATGGCAGGGGATTGGAGCCATGGGGATCTTTAAGGTCTCTTACAATCCAAAACATTCTATGATCTTAAAACTGTATGATCAAGGGGACTGAAGAGCTAGAGATGATGACCTGGTCTTAGAGCCACTGACAACTCTGCGGTTTAGGAACATGTTAGGTAAATTCTGGTTGGGACGTAGCTAAGAGCAGTGAGCCTAATTCATGGCAAAGGAGAGAACTGCTGATCTGCTGAAGTCCTTTTTTCCTTTATTTTTCTTGATTTTTCTCTGTCCACATAGTAGAGATTTCTGTAAGACCTGTTGAAAAGCCTAAGAGGCACAATCCCACAGGGCAGGTGGGAGGAGTGCACGTGGATCCCATGTTTAGCTGGTGCACAACAGCTTCTAGCAGCTATAACCTGGTCAGCAAAATTCCTTAGGTGGCCAACAGATGGGAGCTGAAAAAAAGCCTTAAAATCTCATTGGAGATTTAATGACAACTACAACGACGTGGGCTCTACAGGCACAGATGTGGTTGGGTTTCTGGGTCACTCCTGTTTCCCAGTGTTGTGGGTGGGGAATTTAGCCAGGCTGAGTGCAGCATCCAGGGAGTGGCTGAGGGTGAAGCCTGGGCTTAAATCTCTTGGGGAAAGAAAGAGTGGCACATCCTCTGGTGCAGTGTCTCTGCTTTTGGGAGGAGCAGGAACTTCCTGCAGGTTTTGAATAGGTGGATCTGGCTTCCCTGCACCTTCAGCCAGCTGTGCTGCACTCATCTGGCATGGGGCTGGCAGCACCTGGGAAAACCTCTCTCCACCCACTCATTATTGGTGGAAACATTGGTGAGTGCGTTTGGCATCCTGCCTTCCCCGAGTGCCTGGAGCTCCAGACTGGGCAGCCTCAAATGAAGCAGTGTGGAGAGATGAGGCTGGAAAGAAAAGTCTTATTACTCCTCCTGTGTGCAGCTGAATCAGAGCAGATGTAATCAAATCCTAAGTAATTAGTTAAAACTGCTTGGGATCTTGCATTCTGTGTTACCTGGAGGCTTAGACACCTGAGAGCAATTCAACACTGACACATCTAAATGCAATAAGAGAAAATAATGCAGTTAGCATTGAAAGTGGCACAAGTCACTGTAAACACTTGACTAGATTGTAGGAAGTTTTTGTGATGGTTTCAAGAAATCTAACTTTTTAACTTAGTTAGAGTTAACCTAATTTAAAAATTTACCTCTGTTTTTTTTTCTGTAGTGTTTGCCTTCTCTGGAAGCTATGCACTACTATTTATTGCCAGGTCCCTTCAAGGAGTGGGTTCCTCCTGCTCTTCAGTGGCAGGTAAGAGAAAAGATGATAGAGGAAAGTGCAGATCACTTTCAGTCATTTTTTAAATTGAATTTTGTCAGCACATTCAATAATTTACACAAAAATATTCAGTGAAATCAATTTCATATTTGGGTTTTTTTTTTTTTCTGTCCCTTTCATATAAAGTAGCTCAAAAGCAAATATCTTTTAAGACTTTCTTGGTATTTGGGTTGCAGTAAGGTAGAGCACTAAATGAACTGTGCTCTCCCTGGGATTTCTGCACCTGTGTCTCCAACATCTTAAATTAATTTTTAGCCATTTTAAAGGTCACTGAGAACTTATGTTGGTACTTATTACAGTTAGAACTGCAGCTCTGTCTGTTACAGAAACTTCTGTTATAAAATGTTGTTTTCAAGGGCTTACCGTGCTGGCTGCCAGTTTAGCCTCAGTATACCTTTCTAATAAAAGTGTCTCATTTTTAAATGAGTAGGTAAAATGGAGTATGGGTTTTCAGCTCAATTTATTTGAGCATTCTTGAGGTTGAGGCTGGAGAAAATATGTTTTGTTCATGCTGAATATTTCAGTCTTGGAAAAATTTCCTGCAATAGCAGGAACTGACATCAGTTAAGGTTACAAGTCAAGCTTTCCCAAGGGAACACATGCCAGAATCAAAAAGATTGTTCAGCTTTAACTCAGTCCCTGTGCAAGGGTGCATCTTGAGCTATGGGCTCTTAGATGAGCACATGACTTTATTTTTTTCTCAGCCAATGTACACAAAAGAGCAGAAAAGGCCAAGGGACCATCTTGTCCATCCCCTTCCTGAAGGCAGGATCAACTTAATATCTGTCATTCCTCATGCACACTTGACAGGCATGACCTCAGAAGCCTCCAGAACTGCCCTGAGCATCCAGCTCTGTTCTTAAGTACCTTTATGGTCAGGAAGTTTTTTTTCCTGATGTCTCATCTAAAGGCTCCTTACTGCCATGTGAACTTATTTCTGCTTCCCATCCTTCAGAGAACACAAAGAACAGTTTCCTTTCTTTATCTCTCTGGCTCTCTTTCATATTTCAAGACTGTTATCACCTCTCATATCAGTTTTCTCCCCTCTGGTTTTAAATTGCAAGTCCTGCAGTTGTCCCTCACAGGTATTATTCCAAGCCCTTGCTCCCCCTCGTTGCCATTCTCTGCATGGTCTCCAGGCACCCCCAGCTTTCTCCCTGTGCTGCACCAGAACCAGACCCAGCTCTGGGAAGCAGCTCTGACTCTTTACAGGGGCCACCAGCAGTGAGAGTCACATCGTGTATCTCCCAGGCAAAGGGAGTTTTGTGCACTATTGCTGCCAATCATTTACTCCCCTGCATTTGTGTGTGCAGTCGTTCCTACCTATGTGTAAAACCTTGTGTTATCTTCTTTGCATTGCCCTCTCCTTCTCTTTTTCCAGAATATTTCCCCAAATCCCACATCCACTGTGAATTCTAATGCAGGTCTCTAACAGCTCTCCAGCTGTTCACGCAGACAATTTGATGTCATCCACTCTTTTCAATAAACATGGTAATCCATACAGGACCTCTGCTCTTTTGATGCACATGATGGATGGTATTTACTTAATGATCAACCATACAATGTATTGTTTTCCTTTTCTGTGTAGCTGTGGACCTTATTTGCTGAGTCCTGCATAAATCTTGATTTGAAAACAGAATGATTAATTTCTATAAGGACCCTTCTGCAGCATTTACGTCTACAGCATCTGGGTGCTCCACAAAAAGACAAGCAAATTAGGCTTCATGTTTCCCTTTGTGAAATGAAGTTTCATAATCAAGTGCAGAAATAAGGCATGTGAAGATAAATGTCAAAAGAATCCTTTAATTTTGGATGCTGGACTTGAAATACTCATTTACAAAGTAATCAGCTCTGCATAATACACCATGCCCAGAGCACTGACCACAATTGGAGCTAAGTGGTCACCAGACCTTTGTGCACTCTCAGTATAAATAAACGATGCTGAATACTTGTCAAAAGCTTTGTTTCTGCTCATTGGAAAGCATCGTCGTAAAGCTCTGTGACAAAGAGATGAATAAAGAACCTAACAAATAAGGGCATCACTAAATTACCTGGCTAATACTGCACAATAGAACATGGTCTTGGAGACCATGGAGGTTGCCAAAACCATTTGTGCTTGGAAGTTAATTCAATGGGGAGGGAATATATATATAAATATATATATATTCACTTATATACACACAGAAATACTTGGCCATTTCTGTATAATGTTTAGTAGTTGTGGCAAATGATGGCCACAAACTGTAGCACACAGATACCTATTTTTGTGCTGATCTTTTTAATTTTCTTTCTCTCCTTTTTTTTTCTTTTTTTTTTTTTTTAATTGTAGGGATGGGTTTGCTTGCCACTGTGTACACGGATGATGAAGAGAGAGGCAATGCAATGGGAATTGCACTTGGAGGCCTGGCTATGGGAGTGTTAGGTCAGTGAGTAGGAGGCTCTGCTGGCAAAAGAAACTATCCCCCAGCCATATTCTTGGGACCTCTGAAAGCAGCAGAAGGCTCTCACTGGGTGTAATGGTATTGTGCAGTCTCCAGACTGGATTCATGATGCATGTTAAAACCAGCTTTTCCCGTAGCAGATATTCCCTATGTGGATACACGTGTCAGGCAGTACTCTCTGAGATGCTTGGGTTTTGGTTACACTGCAGAGTGTTTTGGGGATTGAAGAACATGTTTATTGCCATGATCAATAATCTTTTTGGGGATTTCTAAACTGGATTTTTGGTCGCTCTGCGCCCGTAGCAGGATGTCTGAATTCTTGCAGGGGGCTTGTTCAGAGTCAGAGGCTTCACAACTGTGTCCTTTCCTTTCCCTGGCAGTGGGCCCACCTTTTGGGAGTGTCATGTATGAGTTTGTGGGGAAGAGCTCTCCATTCCTGGTGCTGGCAGCGCTGGCTCTGTTCGATGGAGGTCAGTAGATACCCTGTGTCAGCATCACCCTGAAGCACAACCCTTTCCTATCCCTGCCATCTGTCCTCCTTCCTGGTGGAGTGTTACAGCACTGATTTCTTTTCACAGCTGTTCAGTTACTTGTGCTGCAGCCCTCCAGAACACAGGCAGAAGTGAGTATTAAGGTAAAACACTGTGGGCAGTGGGTGCCACTTTGCCTTTCCTAATCCCAAGCTTTTGTTCCGCAGAGTCAGAAGGGGACACCTTTACTGACGCTTTTGAAGGACCCGTACATCATTATTGCAGCAGGTACCAGACCTTTTTTGTTCTTCTTTAAACCAGCCATTGGTGTCATTCCTGGCTTCCTGGCATGCCTTGGGCTGAGCTGCTTTACCAGTGTTGTCATTTTCTGGTTTACTTTACATAAAGATCGTGTTGGTAATACAGGATGAATATCCCAGTAGCAGCACAATAGGCAGAAAGCTTGAAATAAATGTGTCTTTCCAACTGAGAGGCCACTAATGACTTGCAGATGCATGCTGAAGCAGTGAGATGTGGCCAGGAAACTTCCTGTGAGGCAAGTGGCTTGGGCCAAGGCTTTCAGAGTGAGGGATTGCCAGCACATCGCAGGCAGGCACAGGGAATAACGCTGAACTTTGTTTCTGTTTGAGGAGGGAGTGAGTTTGGTCTCTTGAGTGTGGGTTGTATTTCAGAAAAGGTCTGGGTTGAATGGTGAGTGGTGTTTGGTACTATTTGTATCCTTTGTCTAATGAGCTTTTCTGTCTCATGAGAAGTTTGCCTTTTTGCATTGCACATTGTTGAATGTTTATTCTGAAGTCTGTAATTAAGCCTGGCCCTTTCTAATGTTGATAAAATACCTGGAAACAGATAATTATTTTCACAGTTCTGTGTCTTCATTCTAACTTGCTTGTCCAACAGAGCAATTCTTCCAGGTGTTTCTTGAAATTCTCTGTTTCTTGGTTGAGCTGTGACTTAAATGATACAATCCCTTTCGCTTGAGAAATTCTTGGAGCATTAAAAGACCAGTGAGTAAAAGTATTTGAGAGAATAGAATAGCAAAGACTGCACTTGTCATAAGAGATCAAATTTGTCATTCAGCTGATTCAATAACTTCTCTTACAGCAGTTAAACATATAAAGCAAGAGAAAGTCCCACCCATGGATTATCAGTGGGATTAAGGAGAGCACCTGGGGTCTCTGCCTCCCAGGACAGAGGCTGCCCAGTGCTTTGACAGTACAGATGATGCTGATGTTCTCTAACCTCAGCCTCTTCTCCTGCTTTATTTTCCTTGCAGACCAAATTTGGTTTTGTCAGAGCTGAATACCAAATACTCTGGTTTTTGTCAGAGGTGATGCTTCGTAGTCTGTGCCACCTGTACTCACCAACCCAGGCAGAAGAAATGTTCCTGACATGTTTTGTCACTGCTGGTGGGAGCTCAGGGAGTGAAATCAATGTAATCCTTGCAGCCAGACCTCACTGACGGGGATTACAGGAAAGTCGGGTGCTACTGCCTGACAAAGTCGCATGGGCAGACAAGTTAGTTTAAATGATTAGATTCCAAAACCAGAGCTGAAACAGGTATCACCATGAGCACACAGGTCCTTGAGAAGGCCTTTGACAGCTTTTCACTGGGTGTCTGCTCTTTCACAGGAAAATGCCACTGATGTCTGTGGCACTCTGCCAAAAGCTGAGGGGGTTCTTGGCTGCGGAGATGGGATTCAGCGGGAGGGCTGCAATTTCACACCTTCTGGCCAGCACGGGACATTTAGTCTAATTCAAGGGAGAAAAGATGTAGGATTCATGCCCTTGACACATGGCCCTTTAAAGAAAGGTCAGCTCCATGCAAGACTGAGGAAAAAAAAAATTGTTTTCTTTTGGGGAAGCTTTGCTGAGGTAGCAGGCTCTTGGATTTTGCCCCAAGATTGCAGAGTACCAGCTCAGGCTCTCACTTTTCTCTTGGAGCACGCTTCACAGAACTGAAGCACCTTTATCACCATATCCCTGGGTACTTTGGTAAGCTCTGGTGGTGCTTCCTGGCCTAAGGAGAATTAGGTGCCACAAACATGTGCAAGCACACCTCTTTCTCATTCCTTTGTGAGGTTTGTTCCTAGTAGAATAAAACCTTTGCTATTTAAGCCATCTCTGTTAGAATGGTCCTGCTTCCTCTGGCTGCAGTTTGTGCAGCCTGAGATGTTTTTTCCAGCATCAAGGAAGCTGTTTGAGCATGGCTGGTTTTGGCTTGGAAGAGGGCAGCCCCAAGGTGTTTGACTGGGGCTCCTTAGAGACACACTCTGGGAGCTTGCACCCGAGTGGAAAGGTTGGCTTTTGTCTTTAGGGCAAAGCAGAGCTGAACTGTTGCTCTTTGCCCCAGGAAGGGAGTGAGCCAGCTAGCCAGCAAATTCATTTTAGGAATTGTGGATACACAGTCTAATACATTCTGACAGGTTTGAGCAAAGAATGACATCAGTGCTCATTTGGTTTTGAACCTTGTGATGAGGAACTTGTTCTGAGAGAAATAATGTTTCTCTGACCTCAGAAAAAATCAGCTTTTTCTTTTTTAAAAAAAGTAAAGTTTGTATAGTAAATGGCTGGAAGTAAATGACTAGAATATTTTCCTACATTTCAGAGATTGTAAATATTAGGAAGAAAGATGGGAACACAAGTTTGAGGTTGTCACTTCCAGCAGAGGTTTCCAAAAGCCATTTCGTAAGGGATTAGCAGAAGGGACATGTCCTGTTGTCCTGCATTAAGCTTTGAGGGCCTGAGGGTCTTTTGAATAAGCGTGAAAGGCATCTTGAATCCACAGAAATACCGTGGGGTTTCATAATCCCTGCACTAAAGCTGAAGTGCACTACTGAGGAGAGATGAACAAGACACAAACCCACTGGAGCCTGGATCTGCAGGCAGTGGTGTAGGGCAGAGCTGAGCTGGCAGGCAAGACTGAATCAGCACTTCCACCACTTGTTACCCTTTGTGTCTGGGTTATTAAAGACCCAGGAATTCAAAAGAGATTTGTAAGCATTTGAAATTCATAGGGCTGGGCAAGCTCAAAGCCAAACCCATGTTTGCTGCACAGGCTCGCTGGCTGCTGACTGTGGGATCTCGACAGAAAATTCCCATTTGTGGGGGATGGACGTCCCTGTGGTTGTATCTTGGTATTTTTACAATCAAGGCCTCCACATCCCGTCATGTGATATAGGCATGATCTCCCAGATGACAGAGGCATAGGGTCAGAGCCTGAGCCTCTTACAAAACAGGGCTCTGGTATTGCCCCAGGACACCAGGTAAAGACCAAGTGATTGTGGTTTTAGCTAATCACTTGTACAACAGACCTCATGAACTTTCCAAATGTCATCAAGCTCACTGCAAACTTTCACATTATGAAATAGCTTAACCTTTATTGTAGAATTTCTAGGAGAATAGAAAGGTATAAAAAGTTAGTGTTCAGTGATTTTACATTGTGTTCTATTTAATGTTAATCACCATCTGACAAATAGGGCTGTAAAAAGTGCAATATTTTATGTAAAAGCATCCATTCTTTGCATGGTGTTTTGTTTATAGTGAAAAGAAATAATTACTACTATTTCTGTCCCCTTCCCTTCTTTCTTTAAGGATCAATCTGTTTTGCAAACATGGCTATTGCTATGCTTGAACCGGCTCTACCCATCTGGATGATGGAGACCATGTGCTCAAAAAAATGGCAGCTTGGTAAAGTACAGGAGATTGTCTGCATCTCTATATTTTGTTTATTGAGTGTCTGAGTTCTGGTCCTGTTAAAGATTATTTTCTTGGGGGGGGGGTAATTTATTTTATTTTTTTTTACCATCTTTAAAGTGTCAGTGTTAAAGCTGAACAATTACAAACACTGGTCTGTAAGAAAAACAGACAGTGGGGTGATGTTACTGCAATAGAGGCTCCTGTAATGGGCTACACTCACATTTCAAGGAAAAGTAGTTGCAGGCAGCCTTGGGACTGGGGTTGATCCAGCTCCATTGGGAATCCCAGCACTGCTTTGGCAGCGAGTGTTGGCCAGGGTAGCTGCGAGGTGCCTGCTACAGAGCCAGCCCCGCAGAGCAAAACCATTCATTTGGTTTTTTTCCCTGTAGGGAATCCCTCCTCAGTTCCTAGTTTGAATTGCCCCGAGCAGGCAGGCAGAGAAACCTGCAGCAGGGGCACTGTGCTGGGTGCAGAGCGTGTTTGTGGCAGCACAGCCTCCTTCCAGGCTGCTCCTGGTAACACGTGCAAGAAAGATGGACTTTTGCTTAAAATGTGGCCACAAGGGCGCGAGGAGCACTTTCCCTTGGATTTCGTATATTTGACATCCTTTTAGTGGTTACTTAATCATCCCTTTCAACAGAAAGCAGTGGGGAGCCCCAGCTTGGACCTCTTCATGACTTTTATCAGGGACACAGTGTTGGGAAACCAAGTCCGCAGGCAAAGAGGGAAGACACCCGTGTATCCACTTACACCAGAGAGTAAAGCTGGGGCAGTTACTTTCTCTTTGAGGTGAACAAGAGCAGGAAAAACCACCAGAAAGTGGGTTAAATTCTAGTGAGTGACAAACCATGTGTGAGAGGTTGATGTGAATCTTCTTAAGTGGGGGACGCCCAGCCTTCATCTACCTCCTTGATAAATTTAATGATGTGTCCTGTGCTGTGATGTTTCATGAGGGTATTTTTAAAATCAGTGTATGACATTTGAAAGAAAAAGAGAAATCCCTAACGAAAATGATGTTCTGCTGATATTCCTACTCTGTGTTAATGTAGGTGTCCCTACACCCTAGAGAAGGCACAATCTTAGCTCTAATTAATACAGTCGAGATTTAGGGTGGCCACAGATGCAGTTCTTAAGGTGCTGCTGTACTGCTGGACCTGGCAATAACCTCTAGCCTGTAATAACAGCAAAATGAACATGCAAACATGGGTATTTTGAGCCTCAAAAAGGAAAAATATATATTGCTTATCTACCTCCCTCACTAGTTTCATATTACTGGTGCAATAGAAATGAGATTCACAAACCTCTTCATTGGACAGAGGTTACTGGAAGGAAAATACCCATTTTAAATTAAGACTAATTTAACCCCTTAATGATATAAGTAATTGACTCCATTTCCCTTTGTCTGATTTGACAGCATTAATTAAAATTTTTAAGCCTCTTAAATTGTACCTTGAACTTCAGGGTTTTAAGCAAACTCTCATCTTAACGCAATTGGAAATCCAGCTGTTTGAAGCATGATCTGAAGAAGGTATAAAGAACCTTGATGTGACCAATGAATATTACTGTGCATAAAGCCTCTTTAGAAAATTATGGTTCAGCTTCAGAATACCACACCTTGCAGACCAACCTGTGCAAGTCTTATTTAACAAGCCTTTGCAGTATTATTTCTCTTTTACAGCTGCCAAGGTCTGCTCTGTGTGACCATTTGGTATAACCAGACAGCTCCAAGCAGTGTTGAAGTAGCTGTGGTTACACAGGTGAAAATTAAATCTTTCCCCAGCACCACCACTGTAACCCACAAGGTTTTTAATCACAGGATATTGCTGTGCTAAAAATTACCTCTTGATTTTTTTCTTATGAATATATCGGAGAGGTGGGAAGGAAGATGGATAGGCAGGAAATGAGAAAATCTGTGTTGCCCTGGTGAAAGATGAGGAGCATATACTCGTGAAGGCAATGGCTGGATTGTGTACCCTGATGTCGCGGCTGCTTTCCACATCTCTGGCTGGGTCCTGCCCTGGGACTTCTGTGTAAGGAGAGGATGAATCCTTCAGTACAGACTTTAATAATTGGCCTTTAAATTGTCACAGACAACGCCACCTACTCCAGATAAGGCCACTGCTGTGGCAACCTCAAGGATAGAAAAACATTGCTGGTGCCAAAAATGTGCTTTTGCAAGTGGAGGTGGGGGATGAGAGAGTCAGAAAGAATTTACTCAGGTGTCCTCATCTGCAAGTTATTACAGGGGGTTTTTTTTAAATTTATTTAAACCAATACATAATTTTTTAAAAAGTTAAAAATATGGCTAAACAGTTTCATTACAATTTTTAAAGGATTTTTACCCTTTCATTACTGATACATGCTTGACTTCGGTCTCTGCTTGACCAAGGGCCATATCATGGCACTACAAACTTGCCTGTAACAGGAAGCTTCATGGCATTCCCAGGTTTAGAGGGGCCCTGTCTCTTGCAAAGCCACAGCAGCTCTGCCGTCCCCTCCTGCAGGGGGGATTCACCCACCCCTGAGCATCCCAGGCTGGCTGCATGTGCTGAGCATATGCTCCATCAGCCCTGAAACTGCAGGAGAGTTGCTTTCCTTGACCTATCCCAAAGTTTATTGTAGTTAGATATAAACTTCTTGCTCTTTGTTGTTCTGTCCCCTCTCCCAGACCAGTTCTTGCAGCTGATGCTGAAAAACTCTTTTCAAAGGCATCACGTTGCTCCTGCATTTCACAGATGATGTCCTTAGATTTCATGGGAAGGCTGCAACAAACCGGATATTTGATTCTTTGGGCTCTATTAGATGTGTCTAGATCAAAATTGCAGTGTCTGGGATTTATTAGTTTCTTCTAACACTTCACTAAAATCCTTGCTGATAAAACATCTCGTTCATCTTTTTCAGGCGTTGCTTTTCTTCCAGCTAGCATCTCTTATCTCATTGGGACGAATCTTTTTGGGATACTTGCGCACAAAATTGGAAGGTATGGTTAATTTAAAAACACTAATGACCTTCCAGTCTCTCCATGTACCATTTCCAGTGTTTCCCAGGGCAGTTTATTGATAGTGGAAATTATTAAATTTGTTCTATTGTAGCAAAATTGCTTCTTTTTGAACACATTTCTACTTCTGCTGTTTAACTCAGCACTTCAGACATGGCTTTGAAACATTCAGGATCAGCTCTAATATCTCATTATCACCCATCTCTGAGTGATGTTTCTTCTTTAATAGGTGGCTTTGTGCTTTGCTCGGGATGCTAATCGTGGGAATAAGTATTTTATGTGTAAGTAGACAATCATGCATCTTTTAAATCATGTGAATGTTTGTGTGCTCATCTTCAAACATGCCCTTTTCCCATGAGATTTTTATGACACGTTATTAAGCAATGTGTAGTTAAGAGGTTTCAGATCAGAGTTTTGAGTGCTTTCCAATTTCAGTGCTTCAATTCTTTTTAGAAATGATGATTCTGAAAAGAGGATGCTCCTCTGTTGAGCTGTCACTCAGCAGTTTGTTCTTGCTGATAATAGTAACTGTGTCAGTGGTTTAATGGCACAGTTGTCTGAAATGACAGCTCAGAACAAGGATCAAACTCTCAGATCTGTACAAAGTGGGCTATAACTGCTTGGAGAATTTATCTCAGAAAAAGAGACTAACCTCATTAGCACGTGCAGTGTGACATAATTAACTGCCTGAAATTTCCTTTATAGGTACCATTTGCTAAAAACATCTATGGGCTCATAGCACCAACTTTTGGAGTTGGATTTGCCATAGGTAAGAAAATTTGCAATGAGTTCTTACAATCTGTTGTGTTGTTTATGTAAAAATGATTTGATATGAAGTTACATGGAAAATCAGTTTTGTTGCCATTCTGATTGAACGGTGGGGAAGCCTGAGCTATGGCCCATACAGGCAAGCAGAGCAAGAAGGACTAAAGGACAGTGCTTAGGGAGTTTGAACCAGGCTGCCTTAGACAAGCTGGACCCCCAAGCCCAGAATTTCTCCATCGACCTAAACAGATCTTTCAACCTGTCCATGAATGTAAATGTTGTTTTCAGAAATGAAGCCGTGCACTGCCCCAAACCCACAGTCTTCCCTGTGGTGGAAAAGGATTTATATAGATATTTCCACAGAGAAAAAAAAAAAAAAAGGGGCTTAACATTTTTGTACATGAAGAGGAATTCCCAAGCCCACACACATGTACTGCTCAAGTAACACGTGTGACCCTTCCTTATGCTGGGCAATGAAAGCTGCAGTGGGGACCCTGCCTTGGTTTTCACTGCTCAGCAAATGTTCTGGGGCATCTTCACACATGAGGGATGTGTAGTGAGGAAAGGAGTTACAGGCACAACTACGGATCCCAAGTGTCTCAGCAGTTTTGTGAGCTGTCTGTGCTGTTTCTTGCCAGAAATGAGGGTGTGTATCAAAAGACATGATAAAAAGTCTGTAAGTAATTTTGAGTGACTGGGGGCTAACGCTGTCTTTTAGGCCTTCAAGTAGGTGTTAGTTCACAGCAGACAACTTTCCCCTAATTCCTTGGCTGGTAATGTGAGGTGGGGGCTTTGCACGGACAGTTGCTGGGAAGTGTGGATACACTCTAAGCTCACATCTCTCCTGCCCTCTGGCAGGTGTCACGTGTACACCTGGATACATGCCCACACGTGACCCCAGACACAGCAAAGACTCTAAAAAGCAAAGCTAATACAGACTATTTTTACACAAATCTTTTGCTTAGCTATGAATAAGCATCCTTTTAGCTGCTTTTGCATCCCTTCTCAGCACATAGTTCGCCAAGATGTTAAAAGTAGGGGGGGAAAAAAGCAGCATTTTCCTGAAACACGTTTTGCTCCCTCACGAGCAGGAATGGTGGACTCCTCCATGATGCCAATCATGGGCTACCTGGTGGACCTGCGCCACGTGTCAGTCTATGGCAGTGTGTATGCAATAGCTGACGTTGCCTTTTGCATGGGTTTTGCCATAGGTAAGTCCAGCCTTTCCCTGCCTGGAAAGCACAGTTAAGAAAAGGGGAATCTGCTACAACGCCAGGTGTGAATCCCAGCGGCACTTGCGGGTTTTATGAGAAGGGGCTCTTATTTTCTGCAAGAAATCAGCAGAGAGAATTGTTTGGCATCTGTTTCCCTCCTCTGCAGCAATGTTGTGCTCACTTCATTAGCTGTAAGAGGCTTGGAGGTGTCTGAGGGCACTGAACACAAATAGGATACGCCTAGGAAAGAGGCCTTGGAACATTTAAAACTAACACCACAGCTGTGTTCCAAGAGTCTGTGAGGGGAGTAACTCCCCACTGACCCCCTTCCTCCTTGACTGCATGACACAGATGCCCTTAGGAACATCTCTAATCTCCTCAAGGAATGTGGGGTATGGAGCCAGGAAAGTTTTGTGATAGAATTACAAACATGTCTTTACATTCCTCAAATCCATTTGTAAGATGGGGGGGTTTGTATATATTATTTTATATATTTTATATATAATATATATATTAAAATTACCCTTGTTTAAAGTGATTGCTGCAAATTTTGTGTCTGAGCAATCTCCAGAAAAGGGTTTTTATCTGTACAAGGTCCCTCTGCTGGTGGTGCCATTGCCAAGGCCATTGGATTCCCATGGCTCATGACAATTATAGGAATTGTGGATATCCTCTTTGCTCCCCTGTGCTTTTTCCTTCGAAGTCCACCTGCCAAAGAGGAGAAAATGGTAAGCACAACTTGGTTTCTTTTTTTTTTTTTGTTTTGGAGTTCTTCAGTAAAACAAATGATAGCTTATATTAGCATCTTTGCCTCTAACTTCCTCAAAATGGGACCAGCACAGTGTATTTCACCCTCAGGCATTAACTTTGGAATGAACTCCCCCTTCTTTTTATGTCCAAGATGTATAAAGGCAAACTCTTTATTAGTTAGATGCTACAAAGTCACAAATGTGATTTTTATGAAACAGGGTCCTGCAGATATTCCTCTGCAACAGCCTGTGCTGGAGTCAGTAAAGAATGTATTTCTGTTTTCCTTGAGGAGCCAGAACTGTATTGGCCAATTGGCCAAATTATTCCTTGGTGTGCCTCAACCTTTTTTTTTCCCATGGTCCTCCGCAGTATATTTTGCATCATCTTTTTTCCTCCTTCTCCTTCCTCCATGCAGTTCACCTGCCCCTACAAAGCAACGGCTTCTCTTGTCCAACCTGCACCACAGGGCTTGTTTTTTTAATATAAATTTACCAAAGACTTAATGCTCTAGAGCACTCAGGGTTCCCCAGCCACTGTAGGGTGTGTAAGAACAGTGTCACCAGCTGCAGGTTTAGCCCACTCAGCACTCCATCCTTGCTCTTCCTGAACAAGGCTGACCTGGGCCCAAAATGTAGGTGCTGGTTGTTTATTTGGGTGAAAAGAAACTGATTTTGCATGGCTGTGGTCTTATTCTGCAGTGGCACATGCCTGCAAGGTAAGGACAGCACCTGCTGCTTGTGCTGCTCACTTTGTAGTGGCAGCAGCACAGAAGGTGGAAAATTGAATCTTGCTGAAATAATGGTGCATGTGAGGCCAGAGACCTTCTGTTTTGCTCATATTTGGACTGCAGAATCCCAGAGATGCCAGTTAATCCCTTGTCATAGACCTTTGCTGACTGCACTGGTTTAGTTTGTTTTGGTTTTCTAACATTAAATAAGGCTGAAGAACAGAAAGAACAAAAAATAAATCCGCTGCTGTTTCCTGGCAATATAAAATTTACCAGGTGCTTCCCTGGTCCCTGACAGAGTTTCATTTGTAACATCACAACCCCCAAAGGGACAGGATCTCTCCCCATGGCTCCAACACCTTCCAGCACCTGCCACGTCTAACACACCTTTAAATGCAAAATAGCTCCTGTTCCCAAAGTGGCTCATGGCAGTAAAGTGATTCTTTCAGGTTGGAGGAGAGTCAAAAGGAGGGTCCCAAAATTGTGGTCTTTGCATAATTAATTAACCCCCTTAAACCTAATCACTTCAGCATGAAGAACACTACACGATGGCTCCAAAACTCCTTGGGAAAATTCAGCCCAGAGAATTTAGTACCTTATCTGGCCCTTACCATGATTACCACTTTTAGCTTTCCATGGGGGGCAAGGCACAGTACTGGGACTGCCACTCTTGGCATTACCCTCAGTTATGCTGTTCTGGATCTCCATGGAAAGAGGGAACAAAAGCAGTAAAAGAGAACTGGCTGGAAGCAGTAGGACTCCTCTTGACCATTCATCCAGTTTTTAATAGATGGAGATTAAATATGGGAGGGGTAAGCTACTGTATCTGGAGAGCAGGTAAATGTATTTCAGGAATACATGGGCTGAAATACTGGAAATAGAAATTTTCCAGAGATGTCTTTAGGACCAAGATCCCACCTCACACAGACCTGTGGACTCAATTTACAATAATTGCAATCAGTTTGGGCTCTGCCTCAAGGGAGGAGAGGTGAATCCCTGAGGGGTGCATGCAGCATGCTGGCTGTGTGGTGGATCAGCCCCAGACTCAGCTGGATGCTAAGCAGAAACACTCTCACTCTGTTTTCTTCCAGGCAATACTCATGGATCACAACTGTCCTGTGAAAACAAAAATGTACACCCAGAACAACATCCAGTCCTACCCCATAGGTGAAGAAGAGGAGGAATATGAAAGTGATGAATAACAGAAAAGCCATATAACATATTTAGGTGTACAAAATGCTGTGGTTCATGTGAAACATCTCATCCAGAAATAGGTTTTAGTTGTACTGTACATTTAATAGTGAAATGGTCAGAAAAACCAAAGGTACATTATTTATTGCCAGTGACTATAGAGCAGACTGCAAACTGCCTTACAGGGGGGGAAGAGCTTTTATAGACCATTTGTATAGTGTTACTCTTTGTGTATTTAATTTTATTGAATATTACACCCTATTTTTTCTTAAATGTGTAGTATAAATCTGTAGAAAATGTGAATTTTAACTATTTGGTTTTTAAAGTCACCTCCTTGACAGTATTTCATATTTTATTTGGAGTCATAAGTTACTGTCAAAAGCTTGAGTCTTTCTTATTTAATTGGAAATTTAAGAAAAGCAACCATCAAAGAAAACCTATCCAATTTGCATCCTTTTAAGTGGCACCCTTCTAAGTACATTGAGAGGAGCTGGAATTCAGAGTCTGGACAGCACTATCACTTTTTTCATCAACTTTAGGTCATAATACTATATATATAAAAAATTAAATAAGAGACACAACTTCTCTGCCAGTTTAAATAGTGAGCTCTCCCTGAACCAGCAATGTTGAGGAAAACAGGTTGTTAAACAGATGAGTGTATTGCTATTACTGGTATTTAAGAAAGTTTTAATCAAGCACTTGTGCAATATGAAGCCCCCCAAAAACACACCACCAGGTAAACAAAGTCAGTACGAACATGCACCGTTCCTTTCCCTTAGCAGGGAATGCAACAGCATGAGGATACTTTTTATATTTTTATCTTTTGGATCTCTTAACATATCTCAACCTTATTTTAGTTGCATTGTCAGTGACTGGTTAAGAAAAGCTGCAGTGGTACAGTATTTAGTCTTAGCATGTACTGAAAGTGAGCTGCTAACTGGAGCAGCTCAAACAACTCTTTTACATGCATTTACATACACATCTAAAAATTCAATCTACAGTTATTTTTTAAAATGAGTCCAAATATACTCTTTGCTTAAAAAAATGGAAGAGCCAGCCAGTTTGTTGCCAATCTCTCTTAACATTTGGGGACACAATCCAATACACGTGAAATACCGTATTAGGCAATCCCGATCTGCACTGAGAAAAAACAAGACTTGCAAAGAAAGTGTTTTAAAAACAGTCCCAATGTCCTTCTGAACCATGCTGTATCGTTTCATTTGTAAAATGAAAATCTTTATGTGCCTTCTCTCATGTAATTGCAGATGTTTTATGTACTACAGCATAGATACTATGTTTACATATAGTTTTGTAAAGCGTATATACTATGGTCAAAAATATGAAAAATATAGTGGATCAAACTTCAAGTATTGCTCTGTCAATAATTACACATTCAGAACGCATCAAAATAAAGTTATCTGACAGAAGTTCATGATCTATTGTAATAAAGTGAAAAAAAAGAATTAAAAAAGAACAAATCCCCCTTCATGATTTGCCTTATGCTTTACCAACGTGGAGAAAGCCGTCAGGTGTCTCAGCTGGTGGGAAAGCACTTCTCAGAGCTGCTTCAGAACCAACATTCTGTCACAGGATGAGTACTTCACTGTCACCAAGTAAGTAACAACTGTGCAGATCAGTGACTATTTACATTAGGTTCAGATTTTACTGTGGATTTGGACAGTTGAAACTTTGCCCCAAGAGAGGTTATTTTACTTCACTAAACTCCTGTGGTCAACATCACATTGTTAATCCAATCAAATTTGAAACTGAAATACCAATGCAAGAATTCTAAATTATTACAGGACATGTTCATTTTTTTGCCAGCTGCTCAACCAATGTATTGCTTGACCTCACAAGTATGTAATTCTAACATAGCAACTCCCATATATTTCCTAAAAAGTGCAGAAAGGCTTTCGTCATGTCTTGGTTTTGTATTTTTGGGCACATCAAAATCAAGGAGGAGTTTGCATTAATCTGCAACGTGAGTACAAGGAGGAGACCCAAGGAGAGATTCATGGATGACATTCCTCTTCTGCAGCTGGAGCCAGGTTTCTGCTGGGCCTTAGGGAGCAGCATCTTCCCATGATTTCCTGAGCAGATCAATGCAGTGCAGTGGCTCCCCTGCTCTTGCTCCACTCCTGCTCCACCAGAAGAGGAAGATAATTAAAATCCACACAGACAACACATGTTTGGAATCTCTGAGCCACCTTTCCCTTCCACTCCCAAATAAAAACTTAGCAGTAGTTTGGGATTTTTTGAGTAATGAGTAACCAAACCTTTTTTGCTGACACTCAGGAAGAGATTTTACTCAGAAAATACAGAAAAATCCCCCTTCTGTCCTGGAAAAATGTGGATTTTTCCTATTTTGTATATTTTGATCTGTGTCAAATTAAGTGTGATAAAGACACTTAATTCATTTGCTCCCACTACTTGTTCCTCCTCTGCCATTGTAAATTTCCACAGGTGCTTTACTTCAAATTTCTCAGCCCAATTAATTCAGTAATCAGTAGTTTAACATAATGCAAAATGTGTTTTTCCCCTGAAGATCCTTCCTTTAAGTGGTGGCTTTAGATGATAAGCTACTGAAATAGAAATGTTTAAAAAACATTGACACAATGCAAAGAAGTTGATAATTTAGCAAAACTATTTTATTAAAGCTTATTCTCATGATAAAATAATAGCCAACAAAATCATATTAGGCAGGTCTTCTGCAAATGTGTGTAGCTGCCACCTATTCAGATATCATTAAGTCAAGATATTCTTGTTTTCTGTGGTATTCTTTATTTTCAGCTATTTACAGTCAAGCATGAAGCAAAGATTACATCAGGAATGTAGTATTACAATTTCCCCCTCGAGATTCACTGTTTATTGTAAATAATGCCAGATAGGAATTTATGTTTTCCTTCTTATCACTAAAATACAACTATTTTGCCCCTTTTCCATTCGGTATATTTAAAAATATTGCACTACATTTAATTTACCTCTTACAATCATCATCATTAGCAACACCATGCGAGGAAAACGATATCCAGCTTTTCTTACCCACTGTGTTACACAGGACAATTTAAAATCATGAATGTGTTTTTGAAATCAGTATCTGCATTGTTTTCACAGCTCCTTCATGTGCACCAGGGCTTAAATGAAGCACTTGGATATAATTGAAAACCTCTATAGTATTCTGTAGGAGCAAACACTGATGGGATTGAATGCAGATCACCACCAATGGTAAGCCGCTGAGAAAATGGAGTGGGGAAGTCTTAATATGCATCTCAAGCAAGTATAGGTTAAATAACTTTTAGACAAGAAGGGAAGCTAATTTTGTGCGATTATTTGCTGAAGCTTAATTTCAGAAGTGTGTCACATGCCTGTTTTAGCATGGATAGTGTTTTCCATACATCAACTAAGTAGCATCAACTGCCCAGAACTCACAAAAAAGTGCAAGTAGTTGCATGGCTGGCAGTAACCATTTTGCTTAGAAGCACAAGTATGCTGTTCCATGGTCAAAACCACTGCTTCTTAATTTTGCCCATCAAAAACTAAACCAAGAAGCAAATTTAAAGGAGAGGTACATTATAGATGACCTCAAAAACTAAAGGAGTTATTCAAACTCCACTCCCACAAAGACATTTCTTTTCTACTACCAGCAATACCAGTGATAGTGATACGAGTACCTAGCACAGTACCTAAAATAAAGATGATATTTTATACAAAATTTCTATACACAGAAGATGAAACAAAGACGTGTCTACAGGAAATAAATAAGAACAATGGCCTTAGCCAGGTGATGCTAAGATCCACAGTTTACACACAGCACAAGACCAGACAGTTCTTTTCAAAAGCAGCTGGTTGAAATTTCTTCCTCATCTCTACTGGACTCACAAATTGACTCAAATAAAACATGTTATATACACTATAGGACATTTTGCTGACAAAGGTGATCCTTCTGCTCAGCCTGTATCTTCTGTCTGAGAAGCTGAATGCAACTTACCACTCTGATTACTCAAAAGTGTTGAGAGAACGTTTAGTTACTTTGTATTTTGCACCTTAAGCTTTCCAAAATGATAGTCTGCAGCAAAATATTAACTTCTTATATTACTTACACCATCATTACATGCTTTTTCACAGAATGCAATGAAACCTCCAACTCTTGTGAAGAACAACTTTCCTTTATCAGGCTATCAGATAATACATCATCACAAACAAATGATTTGGTTCTGGAAGGCAACAAGCCTCTTACCTTGAAAATATTCCCAATTAAATTATTATGAGATACCAGTTTATACTTTGATACCTAACAATAGTCCGAAGTTCTAAGGAGGATTTCTTTTAGCTTAGCATTACTATATTTTGTGTTAATTACAAACTACAAAAAGTTCTCGTATTTAACAAAAACATGGAAAACAAATGATATGCAATGGTAATTTCAGTAACTACTAATAACAGACAAAATGAAAGACCTTTTGTTTGCTTTCATGATATGTTTGGCAAAAAATACACAACTACCTAGAAGACATACAATAAAACTGTGATCAACACTTAAAAGCCTGGCCCCTCGGTGACTTCTGTGTCAGTCATCAGCTTAGGCATGCAACAAGCTTATAATGTTTTCATCATACAATGGAAACTGAATGTTTTGAAAATCCTGCCTGTTTCCCATTGAAAAGACTAGCTAAAAAAAAAAAAAATAATATGGGGAGGGGAAGTGGGGGCAAGTAACACATTTAGGAAACCACACACATTGATGTGAAATGGTAAGGTTACATAATTAGAAAAAAATAAAAATAAGTTATTAAAAATAAATTTCCAATATAAACCCCAAAATGTAGTTTTAACCAGCCAGTTTAACCAAATGATGGTGCTGTAGCTGGAGAAGAGCCACTATTAGCAATTAACTGTGGAGAAGCAGGACACGCACATTATACCAGTGTTTTAATTTAATTTGTGTGTGTTTGGAGTTAAGTGCAAAGGATTCTTTTAGTCCATTCCTTCAAAGACTAAATATGTAAATATCAGTCTACTGATTGAGGTGGATCAACTGGTTCTTCTGATATGATGTTCAATGTTGGAGCCTCTGTCAGACTCCCATCTTCGATATCCACTTCTTCTGCTATACTGGATTCCTCAAAATCTTTAGTTACTTTTTTGGATTGCCTCTCAAAGAACATGTTCTCCAGGGACTCTATATCCTCAATGCCTGCCCTGTAGTGGATCATCAGCAGCGTGAGGGCCTGCAGTCTCTCACCCGACTTAGCCAGTGCAGCAGAAATCAGAGCTTTTTTCCTCGCGTCAGTCGCCTCTTTTTCTTCTTTAACGAGCGAATTGTTATTTTCCAGCTCTTGGTCTATTTCATTCTGCAGCTTATCCAACATAAACTCTAATTTCTGGAAACGCTCCTCTGTGGGTAAACTTCTGTAGAGATCACGCCCAATTTCTTTAACAGCAATGAAGACACTGTCGTCGAGGCCACCCTCCTTCCGGACCAGCTTGATGCCGGTGCCCGCCGCCCGCTTGGAGGGGCTGCTTGGCCCGCTGAGCTCGGTGTCGCTGCTCTCGTTGTCAGACGTGTTCGGGGTGTGCTTTGGCGAAGGCTCGGCCACGTCCGGCCCCTGCTCGGCCAGGCGGGCTTTGGGCACTTGCCGGAGGTTCAGCAAGCGGGTGCTCGTGTTGATGATATGCCTGGTCAGACCTGTAGTTCTGTTCGCAGACTTGGCCTCGGAATCAACCCGAGAGGCTGCGGCTGGGGGAGCCTCCTGTCCCTCTGCTCTGCTACTGCCCACAGTTCGATCGAGCCGCTTTTCAGCTCCTACACAAAAGGGCGTCTCAGTTAAACATTTTTCTTGACATTTTTTATGGCAAACGTAAGCACAGAGCATGCACTGCGAAGCTGCTTTAGTCCATACTTTCTTTTTGCAGTAATCGCACCAAGTCGGATTCTGAAACTGAGTATCTTGAAAGTTATGCTTGTTCTCTGTAAGAACTTGTCCCGAGAAAGGATCCTCTTTCTGAAGGGCACGAGCTTCTTCTTCCAAGTGACACTCCCTCTCTTTCTCCAGATATACGCTTGAATCATCCACTTCACCTTCTTTTAAATATTTGAATTGTAAAGTTACATCACCATAACAAAATTTTTCATTGAAACCTTTATGGGTTGTCAAACTCCGCAACGCTGTTCTGTTGACTGCTGCTTTAGGTGTAGGAGCATCCAGTTTAAATGTTCTAACAAATTCCATCGAGGTTGTAGCTAGACAATCTAAAGCAATTTCTTCAAGTTTTATGCTTGCATATCCTAAGCAGATGAAACCACCTGCTTTGAAAGGGTCTCTGCACCACAGTGCAACATTAAGGTACTTATGGTATCTTTCTACTTCAAACAGACAGGAGGATGTTCTCGTCATTGGCCATTGGCCCTGACGGATTTTATAAGGAATTTCTGGTGATTCCCATATTCGATGATCATCACTATCTTTGCAACTACGTGCATTTTCTGTAAGTCCATCTTTTAATGTATCTTGCTTTGGTGCGGTTACTACTTTTGATACTGCTGGGTCTTCTATCTGATCACTAATTTTAATTACTTTCTCTGTAGATTTTTCTCCATTATTTGCAGGTGGAGGTGGCCTTTCTGGTTTATCAGAATATACACCTCCGGTTTCTAACACATTTTGGCTATCACTAGTAGACAAAATAGGCTTAATTTGTGGCCTAGGTGGCACAGGAGGCTTAGTACTGGATCCTTGTGACTGTTTACCCAATGGCTGTGATGCATCTGAAACCTCAACAGTTTTAGGTGCTGCCACTTTAGCCCCATCTTTTTGTTGCGTTTTTGATGTTGTCTGATAACCTCCTAAATGCAGTTTCCGATTCAGGATGGGCGATATAGTTCCAAGAGGTTTAGCAGCAGCAAGAATTACTACTGACCGTTTGGGACTCGGAGTTGTTGGCAGATCTTCTTTCTGCTCAGGTGAATCACAAGCTAAGTCTTCAAATTCTGAATCAAAATCTCTGCCATCAGCATCAGCTGCTAAAGTATTCTGGTCATCTTCCGCCTGTGCCAAGAAAGCAGTGTCCTCCAGTTGTCCAAATCCATCCTGCAGTGCTGATCCATGCTGATTATACCCAACAGGCCTTTCATAGAAGACTAGAACTCTGTCCCCAGCCTGTCTAATAAGCTTCAACACTTGGACAGTTGATGTGATTTTAACACCTATTAAAAACAAGACAAACATTATTAAGTTTTAATTATGATAACAATCTAAATGACTAAAAATAGTCAACGAACACATTGTTGCTCAGTAACAAAGGAAGTTAATTTTTACAGAAGAGCTTAACTGAAATGTAACAGATGGATTCTCTCAATTTTATTCATGCAAATATGGAGCTGGAAAAAATAATTACATAAATACTCCAGTTTGCTGCTTGGTAATAATACTGTAATCTTACAGAGTAATGTTGATTTGATGTGGAAACAGTTGTAGCTTTGCTCTTACTGTAAGTTTGGACTTTTCAGCAGTAGACATTTAACAAAGGACTCAAAAAGGATGGGTACCTTTAAAGACAGTTATAATTAAAACAGAAGCAGGCTAAAAAAGAAAATAGTTCTAGTATGTTAACAAAATATGGCCATGATGCTACGTTATCAGTATGGCTGGAGTGAGCTGAACCATCTTCCTCAGCAGAACTTTCACAGTTGTTTGACACATCTCCAAATTACATGCAAGCTAAAATATCTTAATGAGTACACAGTCCAAATACAGTCATGCAGGGGATCATACAAAAATGACTTTTCCTTTGTTCTAAATCAATCATCAATTATCTGTTCAAAACAACTGAAAACCCTTTTAAAATATCACTGGAGTATTGCAATGGGGACTTATTTAGGCACTACCTAAGCAAGAGAACTCGTAGTTTTTAAGCTCTGGTCTGTAAAACCTCTGTAAAAGGTTAAACTTCCTGCTAGCCCAGTCACATTAATGTTTTGGCTGGGGTTTTTATTGTTTTGTTTTGCTGTTTGCTTGTTCTGTTTTTAATGCTGTTGCCAAATTTTATTCAAGCTTCTTTCGGCTTTTACCTAGGAAGGAGTAAATAAATATGCAAGAAAATAAATCAAGCCAACAAAGACCTTAAGTGACCATAAGTACATAAATGCTAGCTTTTGAGTGCCAAGCACAAGTGTAATTATTAAGAAAGGGAGATTAGTTGAACCGCATACGTGACAAGACGACCCTTATTGTGAAAGCTGACATATCACTCACTGCCAATTGCCAGCAGTCTGTCTCCTCTCTGTAGATCAGCAGCTGCAGCAGGTGAGTTTGGAGTCACAGTTTCGATGACAACATGCCCTGCATCCTCCTCCTTGGACTGCACAAGGCGCAGCGTGAGCCCAACGCTTTGCAGATTCCCTTTCACAAGTTCTGCCTGCAGAGAAAGAAGTCAAAAGTATCTCAGTAAAGCTGCCTGCAAGCTGTCATGGCTACTAACAATAATTTAAATAAAGTTATATTATTTAAATAAAATTTAAATAAAATTATACTGTTTATATTATTACAAACAAATTTTTATTTAAAAAACACATTAGGACATCCATTTAAGATTATCACCTAATTGTTTAACTGTCTACCAACTAAGCTTACACCTTTGGAGATATTCACAAGAAGCCCCAGTCCTAAATAAAATATTACGACTAAACACAACCTCATTATCCATTTTATTAGGAGCACTGTACCATCAATCTAGGTATCACTCAGAATGTACCCTATTTGTATTATAAAGCCTAACACTTACACATTGCTAAAGTATATTTAGAACAAATTTCAATTAACAAATAGCCTAAAAAGCTTCTGCAAAGACTCAAACCCTTCCCTCATACATATCTTGCAAAATAAATACAATTTAAATTTTAACTCAAATAACCTCAAATACCTTTTTCAAAAAAAAAAAAAAAAAAAGACAACTGAGGTGTCCCTGTAGTTGACTTTCAGACAACAGACCTAGGAGACCTAGGCAGTGATCAATTGTTTACAGACCTCAGTGTCTGAGATCTTTGGCAACTTTTTTCCTAATAAAAGCAGTCCTTAATGAATTTAACAATATCCTTTTTTCCCCTAAAGCACATTCCTTTCAGACTATTTCAAATCACTGTCTACCATCATTTCATCAACATATATTCTATTTGAAAAGGGAACTCATGTGTTTCAGCTTCAAGGATAGAAATTTAATTTGCTTTTTTGATTCCCAAGAACAGAGAGGCTGACAGTGTAGAAACCTCCACAGGAAACTTTATATTTGGTTTCAATTTATTGAGTTCAGGTAGACAGCCTTCTCCTCTGTCCTTCTGCATTTACTTTGTTGCTATTCAATTGTGGATGTTTGAACTGTCTGGAGTTGAGCCTCCTCTTTGGAGGATGTGTTCGTTTACTCAGTTTGTGCAATGGCTTTCCACAGATGAAGTGGATTACTCAGCTCAGACCATGGCTGTCACTCCTTTCCTATAATCTTAACAGCACCACATCTTGGTTTTTTGTTAACTATAGTTCACTTCTTTATAGAAATAAAAATGCTGTGCTGCTTGGCAGTTTGCTTAAGAACAGCACTGAGTTTGAAGAAGCAGACTTGCATTAACTCTCTAAGCTTTGTCACTATTCTCTGCATTTCCTACAGGCACTTACTCTTTTTTCTCAAACTCCTATTGTGAATACCCAGTAATGTATGTAAGAATAACAAGACCAATATAAGCTCAAATGCAGTTCCCAGATTTAAGGTTACTTCAGAATGAAACAAGTAAATAGTTGCCTACAGAAACAACCTTGATGGGGTTTTTGGGTTGATTTTTGTTCATTTGTTTAAATGCCATCCTCATTTACACCAAAACCACTGTTACAAAATTACATTTCAAAAAATTTAAATAATAAACTCCTAAGTGTTAAGAAACAAAGAAGTACTAGAAATGTCTGTGGAAGAAGACAAACTTTTTTTTGTAAAAAAATAATTGCTCTTCTGCTTTAGTCCTTTATTTATATGCAATATAGCTTTAAGCTAGTGATTCACAAATGTTGCAATGTGCTGTATGGAAACAACATGAACAATTACTGCAATTTCAAACTGAAAATTGAAATTAAAATTGAATATTTTAACTGTCAAAAACACAAATGACATGAATTTGCTTTGGCAGCACGCAAAGCTGCAACAAAAACAACATCCAAAGATCACAATAATATAACTGCACATTCTTATCAAACAATGAGGAAACCATTATTTCTGAGCTTTGCTCGGAGTCCAAGTACTCAAATCTCGGTTTTCCTATGATGGTTCCTTTGTAAGCCTCACTCTAAGTGATGAAGCTTGAAAAAATATTTCCAAATCGTTGTGTTTGAATAGAAGAGGAACCATCATAATAAAGATCAGGAAGTAAACTCACATTTAAGGAATGCTGACAAACACGAAAATTACAAAGGGCTGAAAACCAAATTATAACCACTTTTCCCCCTAATTTTTGTTAGTGCACTGAAGCAGAAAGCTGTTTAGTGAGAGAATTCTGGGAAAGAAATGGATGCTTAGACAGAACACTGAAGGGAAAAAACCCCAACAAAAACCTCAAGATGGTTTTCCTTTTAACACCATGTTATTCTGGCCATTTAATTATACTCCTTTAGGGAGTCATCTATTTTGACTGTATATAGTTTCTTCTGAAATCTTACACTAGTTCCGTATCTCAACGCCCAGAACTGGAGTTCATTAGTAAGACAAGAGGTTTGAGAGTCACGGCCCATCCAGGATGGACATCCTGTTAGTTTTCCATGGCAGCAGGAGAGACATTGCTGTGAGTTTGTTTGCAACACGAGGTAACTCTTGTCCACTCGGTCTCTGAGCAGAGCAGAGAAACATCCAACTACTGAAGGAAGGTGGCCATCACAACACCGTCACAGGAGTTACCTCAGGCAAACCTACTCCTTTCTTTTACAGCTGGATATTTTCTGATCCATTCAAAGAGTGGCCCAAAGTGTTAAGATTTCTTCAGAAAACCACAAGTCTTGTCTGAAAGAGAATGTCAGGAGGAAAAGAAGAGCTGGTGTTGCAATATCTAGTGTTTTGAAGATAGGCAGCAATGACCTCTAACTGCTGCTGGTACTTGCAATCATGGTGAAGTGCATGATGAGCAGGTATTATGAAGAAAGGGCAAAATTAGACAGTAAAAAGGAAAAAAAAAGTTACCAAAAGCTCTTTTTTTCAGAATTTGCTGGTACAGACTCTCATCCTCTTGAGCTCCCTTTGAATCCAAGGGCTCCTTTGAGCAGAACTACATAGTGGATGACTCAACAGTGAAAATATTCTGTAGTGCAAAGTCTAGAAACCCCTGAGGTAATCCCCAGCAGTTCACCCTTCCCTCCTCCCCCAGGGAGAGACCACATGAAAGAAATGAGGGACAGCTGGGACCCAAGATACATAGGTATCTCTGAACATTTGGCGCCCATGCAGGGACACGGCCTGCAGATTACAACACGTATGACTCACTGATGGCAAGGAGACTTCCAATATTCCAGCAGTATCTGACGGAAAGCTGTTTTGGAAGGAGAGCGCCTTTGAACATAACAAGCTAAGTTCATCTCAACTTTTTATTAACTTTGGCACAGTCACAAGCTTTCTCATGAAGTAAACTGGTCTTATTTATCAACCCAAACCACAGGAATAGTTTCCTTAATTATTCTTTCTGGCAACGGCAAGTAACACCACGCTATCTCAGGGTAAGATGAATGCAGGTGAAGACCATTTTGAGCTCTCAAACACCCTCCACCCCAACAATTACACTCACAAACCCAAACATCTTTGCATACCCAGCACAGCTACTTTATGCCTTTCTGTCTCCCCATCAAATTAAGACTTGATAATAAATGTGAAGAGCCAAAGACCTATTGGAGCATGAAACACAAGGAGGATGAAAATCAGCTAAATGTCACAGAGGTTACAAGAAAATTGCTGATCATGAAAGGACATTTATTATCAAGAAACCTTGCTGCAAGGGAGAAAAGCTAACAGCTGCACCCAGGAGAAAGGGAAATTTTAACCAATTAGCTATATCATATTAAAGCAAGTTTATTTTAATTTGATCTAATTAATAGCTCTGTTTCACTAGTTCCTGCAAACCTCAGTAGTTATTTAAATAAGGAGCAAGACAAAGCAGACATTAGTACTTCATTGTCAGTGTATTTTATATTGAAAGAGTTAGAGCTAAACTGTATCATAGAACTGAGAAAATACACCTTTTTTTAAAAAAAGGCAGGCAATCCCCAGACTATTTATTAAATACTTGTTGAGATTAAGATGCAACAAAACAGGAATGACTATCCTGGGAAAAAAAAAGAAGAAAAAAAAAAGGAACTAATTTCCTTAGTGTTTTATTATTAAAAAAAACCCCCAAACCCAAGAATAAAACAAGAGGACATAAGATGTCCATTAACTTTAAAATTAATGGAACATTTTGATGTGGAGCTGCGAATGCTTGACTTTTACAGGACAAAGTCCACAAGCATTGATTTCACAGCTCAGGCTTTAGTTCGTTTATATGCACGAGTGTATGAGGCACGGCAGAGCATAACCCCACTGCTACTTTCAGTTCAATATTGGAATTATGCTTTGGAAACACAATGCAGGAGAAAATTATCTTGTGTCTCATAGCCTTTCCTTGCCTCAGCCTTCTTGTTCTGAAAGCCTAGCAGTTGAATGTCAGTGAAAATCAATTTTTCCAAGCCTTTTTAAGCATACCAATACTGAACTCCACAGCTCCACAGTGATTAATCAGAAGTTTATAGCTTGCTAGTATCATTTAAATGGCCAAATATTTGTATGAGTGTCAAAACACAATGCAGTTTTAATCTTCAAATGCTTCTTTACATTATCAGTCTGAAATAATTTACGAATACAACAGGATGATAAATAAACATCCCTTTTATGGGCAACAGACAAATGTGATGCCATCTCATTTACTATTTATTCCAAAACTGTACATATGAATTTAGATTATGATTTAATTCAGAGGTAAGAATGCCACCTGTAATACTGTAGTCTCGTAAGTAGAATGTAAGTTAACATTAGATACAACACTTCCATTCAGAATTTCTAAGACAAGACATAATAAATAATGTCCATTAATAAATACAGAGATTACAACATCTGGGAAAGTACGTATGAAAGCTCTTACCAGCAGTACAACAGCACTCAGCCAAACTTTAAAAACTATTATGTGCATACAGAAACAGAAAATCAAAAAATTAAGCCAGAGCAGTATAATTAGAACATAAGACTTATTCCTGCTTATTTTCAGGAACTAAAAATGAAATTGGTTTTTTTGAAAGTTTAATTTTACTCTGTAACTAATATTCTATATTTGCTTAACTATTTTTAAGTATTAACACAATAAATCTTCACTAGAATTTTGTAAGCATGTCATATTCTTTTGAATAAATGCTAAGAAAAGCTTCATCACCCAAGCAAAAATAAGGAATCTTATTTTACTGACTTTACATCAACTAATAGAATACTGTTTTTCCAAATCCTTCTTATTCCCTATCAGGGAATGTAATGCACTCTATGTAACAGAAACTGAACCCATGTCAGTGCTGTACTACAGATCAAAATATTTTTTTAGTCAAACCATCAGAGTTGCCAAAGGGGATCTTAGGTATTCTTGCAAGGTATGGTCTAATGTGTTTTGAGGAAAAAGAAGTGAAAATGTCTGTGAATATGTCTGTAAAGTATTACATTCTTCCAGACAACCCCGCACACTGAGAAGAGAGGAAGGAATATTTCATGTCAAAAACCCCAAAACATTAAAGTCCAAAACTGGGAAGCAGTTTCTTCTCTTCTGAAGACTCAGTTATTTGTATTATTGAAAAAAGGTTTTTGGCAAACATCTTTAAAACATGGACTTCGGTATTATTGCTTTTTTCAACCCTATTACTGAATGCAGTTATTATGTATGACCTGCACAGCAAAGTGACTGTGAGATTATTTACAGGGGAGAGGAGGCAGTGAAAGGAAATGGGTATTGCCACACTCACAATTTGCTCCTTAAGAACACCAGACATAAAGGAAAAAAAAATCATTTTCTTTTAATGTTCTGGGACGATTTCAATCTGTTGATTAGAAAAGGAGTAGATATTTTTCTTCTCCTTGTGACACAGCCCTGAAGCCCAAAAACAGAGTGCCAGTGTAGCACAAGTCTTTTTCAACCTCTGCTCCAGCCCTCCTGCCCATGGGGCACGACAATCCCTGACATGTTCTGATGTAAACCTTGACTAAGGAATGCATGATGACAGGAACACTTTCATTTGCCAGGCATACAGAAAACTCCCAAAAACAGAAAGAGAGGAAAGTTTTATGAGCATCCAAGAGCTAACCCTGTTCTTGGGCTGCTTAAATAGCTCAGTAGTCAAGAAAGTATGCACTGATTATCAATTATAAACTGTGTTCACTATTATGTCTCACACGTGCACAGGTGTAACAATGTAGTCATATGGATGTGCCTCCATCTCCAGATTTAACCTGAGTATTTCATTTAGCAGGTTCAGAAATGCTGAAACACACTGACAGAAGGTTTAAATAAAATAAAAAGCTGTAGCAACATTTATAGAATAACTAGACTATACAGTACGACAGACAATGAAAAGGAAGGAAATAATCTCTGCAATCAAATTAAATCTACATAGGAAATTCACTTAAATTATTTTCCTCCCCACTAGAAAGAGGCATTAATTACAAATCACTCATTAGAAAAAGACTGATAGCAATGTAATGTAAAAGATAATACACTGGCTACTTAAAACATCAGTATACATCACAGCTAGAAGCAACATGCCATTCTAAGAAACCAACACATACTAGAAAACACATTTACAAACTTGGAAATTAATTTACTCATTTGTGAAATAATTTTGTCAAATCATTAATAAAAGACTGCTTGAATAAAAATCTGACTTTAATTTTTTTTAGTTGAAGTTAAATCTAAAGTTGCTACTGTTCCAAAATTTGTATCAAGACTTCTATGACAGTAATACACTCTTTTTTGCTATGTGACCCTTCCTCCATACCAAAACACACTACAGTATCATTCAAGTGGAAATTTTAATGTATGTTTCCACCATTCCCAGGTTTACACTGATTCAGTTAATTTCAACAATCATTTTGATTTGTCCCCACCATTTTTTTAGTATCTTAACAAAACGCATCAGGCAAATACGTTGAATGAATATGTATTTCTTCGCGATATACAGAACAGTGGGTGAAGGAGGTGTGTGTGATTTTTTTCCCAAAATAACTAAATTTATTAATACACTTAAACATTTAAATATATATATATATGTGTGTGTGAATAGAACTTTCAATAAGAAATCAAAAGGAAACTATCTGCTGCTGAAGTCCTATTAGCACTAGACCTTTTAAAGAACAGTTTTAACTTGTAAAAACACCTCAGTTCCAGAAAAAGATTTATTATTTTTTTTTTAGTTCTGGTTACTGTTCTCCCACTCAGCAGATGATGCACATGACCTCCACACCACTTTCCCATTTCTTCTCCCCTTCACTAAGAGCTATAAAACCCAAAAGCAAGCAACCAACAATCCCCCCCAAACACACACGAAACACCTTTGTCTTCAAAAGATTTGTTACATTCACTGGCATCTGGAAATGGCCAGTAAGCAACTGGTTCTTATGTTCTTCAGTGACCAAAACATTGAACCATATATGCTGACTTTAAGCCTGTTGGTCTGTGTTCTGATGTCAAATTAGTCAGCACAAGATTGATTAGCCCACTCTGAGTTTGATGTTGAGAAGCACTAAATCTTAGTACAGACAAGTTTGCACTGCTCGGCTATTTCAGGTATATTAATATTAAAGTGAAGTACTTCAGTTGCTTTGAGAATGTCTAATATTTTCACTACTCCCTACCATTTTTAATCTCTTCTTGTCCATTTAAAGTATCTTTAAGCATAACATAGGATTTTCTCCAAGCTATACTGGCAGCAGTTTGTAAGAGACAGAATTTTCCATCAATGGGTATATCACATTTCAGCCACCACAATTAATTAAAAAGTAAAAAAGGTAAAATTAATTAAAAATTAATTAGGAAAATCACTTTCTCTTTAAAACCCAAACAGCATTGTTGATGAAAAAGTCTATACAGCAAATGTGACACAGAAAGACATCAAGCTTGATAGACTCTCTATCTCCGCTTTCCTACAAAGGTCTGGAATAGCCACCAGCTGTTTTGTGGAGTATTAGGAACAACAGATTTTTGATGACAATAAAACAGTGACAAAAGAGAAGTGGGATGTTCTACCTTTTGCTGTTAATCTTTGCAGCCTTGTGAACTGTGGTCTGTGCACGGGGAGACAACAATCTCAGACGAATGCTGCATTTTTCCTGTTTGGTTTGTTTTATTTTTAGGAAGAAGCGTATTTATGGATAAAGGTCCTGATATTTTCTTACTAGTCACCTTAAATAGCAAGGCAGTGGGACTCATTTTCTGCTGTACACAATAACTTGTAAAACCCAAAAAATACAAGTTACAAAATATGATGGTAATTTCATTCTGAAATGAGTTACATATTGGACCAAGATCGTATTTAAAATAGTAATTCATTAAGGCCACAATACTGCAAATGTTATGCACATGTCTAACTTCACCATCATGAGCTTTGTCTGAAAATAAATGTGACAATTCATCGCAGGAAAATTAAACATCTGCATGTCTGCCTGATGAGCACTGAAAACATTTGACATCAGCAAAATCCAGAACAGGCTTGTTACAGAACAAAATGAGGAGCTGTATCTTATTTTGCCCAGTACTTCTGACACATTGCAGGTACTCTTTGGCTAAGCTACTGCTAAAAAATTGCACCTTCCAATTGCATGGTGAAGCAGGTTACACGACATGCAAAAAGCAAACTGTTTAGCAATTATCATGAATTGCTGGGGCATTCTTACAGCAATTACAGGACACGAATGGAGGAGTTAAAGACAAACAAGGCAGCAGAAAACCTGCATTTAACTTTGAACTGTCAAAAGCAGGTAAAATACAGGCCTTCAGTTTTAGGTGGAGCTCTTCTTTGCAGAGCAATTTAGCACAAACATCAACACAGCTTTTCTTTAAGTGCTCTTAGTCACTGACATCCTTTTAGTCTTTATTAAACCCAACTTTGATGATTTCCTTTGGCCCTGAAGAAATGGAAAAGATTGATTTTTTTTTTTCCCTAACGTTATATCACCACGTAAGTCTTTGATAGGAAAAAGGCTTTCTCCAATATTGCTTAAGCATTACTTGGTCATCATATAAATATTTTGTGCAGAACCAGGTAGTCTAATGAGAGAGATTGAAATAAGGCTACTAAGTTCATTAATAATACCATATGTGACATCAAACCAATAAAAACTTTACTTTGTTATGAATTACTGCATTGCAAATTACAGATAAAGGAGATTAATAAGAACCTGTGAGTTTAGGCACTGTGAATAAGTGCACATGAGAGGTCACCCCAGGGTTTTGTTCCTCTCTGAGATGGAAGCAAAAAACCTGAAAACATTCAAGTGTATGCATTAAAAGCAAACCCTATAAAACAGTAATTACTTATATGTATCTTGGAAGTATCTAATCAACAGTGATAAAACAGCTACTGTTAATCTTCCTGCAATAAACTCAAAATATTGGACTATCAGGTAAGGCTCTTTATAATGGAAATAACAGACATAGTGAAGAGTTTTCTCCACACAGAGAAACTGCTTGGCAATTTCGACTATCAGAACCAGCAGCATTAACTACCTGAATACTGACATGGATATCGCCATCAAAACTAAAAATACAAGCAGTTATTATCCACTGCACTTACAATAATGTGCATCACAGATGCTAGTCTCCATGGAAATCAGATATACAATATAATTTATATGCACTAGAAAGTAGTGACTTTTAGATTTCAATAATGGACTTAGAAGTTACTTTTCTGACAGAAAAGTTACATTCTCACAAACAAAGCGTTATGACTGCAGACAATACAAATTACACTCTTATCAATAACACAGCCAAAGCAACAGGGACCTCACGCACCTAGAACCTACATAATCATACAATTTGAAATATCATAGAAGTTAAGAGAACAGTTTGTTATTTCTGCACTGCATAAACACACTATTTTCTTGGCAACTGGTACATTTCTCATCAACATTAATGGCTAGATGGCTATTCAAGCAAAGCACAAGCCTGAATAATATCCTGTGTGACCCACTGAGTGTTCAGACTCCCACATTCCCACTGAACTAGCTAAACCCAAAGGAACTAAAGCAGATGTAGTAAAATAATTCGTGATCTTAACAGCTCTTCAGAAATTAAATAGAAGACCCATCTGTATCAAAATGAAGTTTCTGCTGCATACAAGCCTCAGCCCCACCCTTTGCCCAGTAAAACCAGACCAACACTTTTCTTCTGAAATTCTAAGTTACCATGGCCAGAAGAAATGAGGATTTATATTTAACGTATTCCAAATAATTCCTGCAAGAAGGCCAAGGTTTTGTATATAATAATCTTTCTGTACCTAGAAAGGCAGCCAAACCACACTGAGTTGTTTTCAATTAAATTCTGGACAAAACACTGCAGTAGAAACACACAACTATATAACCAGTAAAGATTTCCACAACCATACATCTATTTCTGGTTATTTTATTGAACACATCACATCAAATCAATTTATTTACGGTTATAGGGCACAAGTCGCTGGCAGGCAGTGAAACAGCAGCTCAATGTCACATCTAATTAGCAGCACCAAGACAACAGCACACCTAGAAATCAGATTTTCATTCTGTTACCGACCATCACTTATAAAAATTGCCACAACTATTAAACTGAAAATATCTTTACATCAACTCAGTCAAATACTGACAATTCACTTTGCAAAAGAAATCAATACCCAGCTCTATCCCCTCTGCACTTGAAGAATAATCCAGATTATTTTTTATACACATAAAGATCAATTCCCAACAGATCCAAAGAATGATTTAGAAACAGAACATTAGCTATAAATTGGAATCACATACCAGCCAGCTTTGCAACTGAGCTTCTAAAAATGCTTCATGAAAATCCAAACATCTGAACTTTTCATAGAAGGGATCTTTGTGTGCAGTTTTCTCTCCACGCAATCAACGTGACCATAACTGCTTAATAAAAAGTAGGATTTCCTTTCCCTATAGTCAGCTATCTGAATGACAAGAAAATAATTTGTGTAACTACATCTTCTCCAGAAACCAATTTTAGATCTCAAACCACTAACACTAAAGCATGTAAAAGAGCTAAAAAGAAATATTCTTCCAGAAACAGCTTATTAGGAGTACAACAAAAAAAAAAAATTACAAGAGGAACAGAACACTACCCATAGCGGAAGTAAAAGTTCGTTCCTTTTGACCTTTTTTTTTTTTTTGGTATCTTCTGGCTCAGGGAAGTAATATATACCATTTCCTCATCTCCCTTTTGTAAGGTAAGTGAAAGAATGAATAGGAAATTATGTCAAGCTTAAAAACTTCTTTTACTTCAGCACTCACTATAACTTCATACACTCTGGTTTTATGCTCTATTAGTTTTAAATTAGCAACAGATTTTATTGATAGTTGGTGAAATATATATGAAAAATACCCATGAGATTTCATAAAGCAACATCTTTCTACTTCCCTTTTCCCCTTCTTTCCTCTGTCACCAGAAACCCAGCTTGCTTGGGACTGTGGCCAATTACCTCTCCCAAAGAATTCAGAACTCACTCCTTTAATTGAAAATCGAACAAAGGATTAGTCAATACTGTAGAATGCTTGAGAAACAAATCTAACTTTAAAAAAAAGTCATACTGAAGAAGGTATGAATAATTCGGTTTACTTAATTTCAATGACCTTTATTAAAAAAAAAAAGAAAATTGCATCCAAGAAGCTGATGAAAACTTGTAAAACAATTTGAATACTTGGTTCAGACCACGGTACTATACTTTTTTGATCATCACCATAAGGGCATTGGTGAAACAGGACAAAAAAGGCATCGTTCATAAATGGCACATTCACTACTAAGTATTCAAAAGTCTGAGGATTCTCTTTTAGAGTGATGCTTTTGAAAATACTTCATTTGAAAGCCTACAAGCTTAAGACACCAGGACTCTATAGAAAAAACAAATGTGCAGTGCGATGAATGATGAAATACCTCACAGTAAAAAGAAGAGCAAATCCAACAAAATTTTTAATAGTAAAGCTTCAGGACACAAAATTACAAATTTAATCATCAGCTGGTTCCCAATGTTATACAGCCACTTTCCTACCACTAGAGTTCAATATTTTTTATAACCTCTGCAACCCACTAAAAAAACCCACCAGAAAAATGACATTCAGTCAGAGTTTAGAGAAAAAAAAATAAAGGCGTAAAACAACTGCATATATAGAGATGGGAAGAGAAAGGATATTGGAGATGGAAAAAAAAAAAAAAAAAAAAAAAAAATCAGACCTGGACTGGAAAACCGCAGTTTGTAAATCCATGGCTGCACTACGATGGCAAAACACTTCTAATTTTCCCATTCCCATGACCTCTCATTAATAAAACTTAATTAATTGACATCAACTACCAAGAAACCAATGGATTAAACTCAGCTTTTCAATTATTTGTGTACAATGTTACATTTCAGTGGAGACCTCCATGCATATATTACAATATATTAAGATAAGAATTGCCTTTTTCACATGAAAAAGGAAAAAACAGGACAACTTTGGAGCTAAGAAAGCAAAACTATCAATGCTTTATTTTTTTACTTTAGGAGTCTGTTAGCCTGCAATGCCAAAAGAAAATCACGATGAATAAATGTGTGTTCATCGTGCACAGCTTGCCCTTCTTCACGAACTCCTGAAGTCCACAAAACCAGACTATGGCTTACATACTTTGATTTCATTTGATAAAGAGCATTGCAAAGTAATTAAACCTCAGGTAAGTCTACACTATTAAGCCAGAGAAACATAAAAATTAACTGTAATCTAGATACTTTCAGCAGAAGTACCGTTATTTTTTGCAATTTTCATACAAGGACACGTTTCTGAGTTGAAACAGTATTTTGCATAGAAAGCAGTCCGAGGTTAAAAAAGGGCATGCAAGGATCATAATCTGAATATAACAATAACATCAACTAATAAGTTGCTAATAATTATTGAAGGAGCTATGGTTTTATTACACAGAGAGTAAAGTAGCAAGCACTTTACAGGCCCTTCTCCCACCAGATTTCATAACCCAACATCTTTTCTATTTCCGTTTCCCCCTTCTCTCCTCCTCCACCAGAAATCCAGCTTGCTTGGGATTGTGGCCAATTACCTTCCCCAAAGAATTCACAACTCACTCATTTAATTGAAAATTGAACAAAGAATTAGTCAACACCATACAATGCCTGAGAAATAAATACAACTTAAAAAACCCCACAGAAATAGCAAAGCTCTGAGGACACAGGGCCAAGGAGAGTAACAAGGACTAGAGCCAAGCTAGGCCACCTTCTTGGTTTAAGTCTCTGCCTGGGTAAACACATTTTTTCCAACAGAAGTTGAAAGTTTATTTTACAAATAACTATGATTTCTTAAAAAAAAAAAAAAAAAGGTATTATACAGGTATACAGAAACTCAGAGGTATCAAAAAAGGAGACATAGCTAAATTAATACAAAGATGAGACTTTTTCCAATGAGCAATGAGACACTTTGAAGTGGATATCAAAGTTATGCCTCCAGATTTCAGTGACACTCACTCAGTTGACACAACTACCTCAATGTAGTGTGGCTAAATACGATTTTCTGAAATTTTTAAATAAAAAATTGCACTACTAACCATAACCAATTAAAAATAAATCTTTACACCAGATAAGACCCCTAGCCAACAGTCACATTACACAATATTCAAGATAAATGGCAGCAATCCTAAAAAAAATGGAACTAAAGATATGTTGGGGAAGAGGCGAAGTGATAGAAACTCAAAAAGAGCTTGTCTGCATCTACAGTGCACCCATGCACAGTTTGCATATCAGCCACACTCTCTCTCTGACAGAAGGCATTGCTTTGAAGTATTTCTGACCAACTGATAGTTACTGGCTGCCTGCTCATTCAGCATTCTCAGCTGCTATTCTTTCCTTAATAAATGCTATGCAGAAATGCACGATACCTATAGATACATAAAAAGATGTCTGTACACTTCAAGTTCATGATATATTTGAAAAATTTTCACTTTTCTGTAATGACAAATTAACCACTGCTCTCCTATTCTGAGTTTATGCTGCTGCCTCAAGAGAAATTCCACTTACAAAAAAATTCAATCTATTCTATTGACAGCAGAAATTTATACTCCTGCACTTTGCATTTGTCAATACATAACACTTGAAGCTTACCTAGTAATCTGTAGAACTGCTAGACACCAGTCATGAGGAAAGCACATAGCAAGAAAAAAGAATCTAGCTTTTCAAAGGAAGAAGAATTTCTTTCAGAAGCTGGTTGGTAAAGTCACTCCCCAATAAAATGCAAAAATAAAAAATAAGAAACAGTGCCAAGTTTCAATATCAAAGAGTTATTTCTGCTATAGACAGAAGAGAAGAGAAAGGAATTTGCTTGCACCTCTCCTCTGCTACCACTGCTTTGCTGAAAAGGAGGCCCAGGATAAAATCTGTCAAGACCCACACAGCATCCTTCCCTACACTGTTCTTCCTGCAGCCACAGCAGCATTCCTTGAGTCTTTTCTGTCGTAGATTTAAAATACGTACCTCAGCATTTGAGGAGTTATACACCAGGTTGAGGATTTGGCAAAAGCAAAAAAGAACCTTTTGCTCCAGTAAATTATTTCTGAACATGCAGAAAAGTGTGTATTGTGTCCAGGACACATTTCCAGTGCCTTTATAGGTTACTACTTCCATCTGTTAAAAGAAATAAAACATCTCTGTAGAAGTAAATTTTTTCTTCTTAGCAAGAATCAGGTTCTTAATTTTCTGGTAAATCTCATTTATTTTCATTACAATTATTAGATATGAGTGAATATTGCTTTAATGACCTGTCATAAAATCTGTTCCTCCTAGCAGCTATTTTTAAAGCTCGGGAATTAATTACAGCTCTTGGTTACCTCAATCATATGCAACCAAGACTTTCGGTTCCTCATATACTTCTACACAGCAGTTGGCAAGAATCTGAGTGCCTCTGCTCCCAACTGCAGCCAGAAGTTTGCTCCTAGTTATTACAAACATTTTTAGAATATTTGCTATTTCAGATTCTCTTCCAACAGCTAAAGCCTGAAGAACTGTAGTGGAAATACAAACATTTATGAAGCTTGGCAAAACACTTGTTTAAAAAAATGAATTCTTTTCTCAAATATTGTTTTACAAGGAATAAAAATCCATCATAAATGTTTTCATGTCTTGGCTAAACACCCATGTAGCCAAAATGAAGAAGTCTAATATTACTTTCTCTCTCCAGCAGGTCTGTACCTCAGCTGTTATCTTGATGCAATTTAATTAAGAGTTTTTAGGCTAAAACTGCCTCCAGGCTGGACTGCCTGCTACACAAAGAAAGTTTATTGCATCTGAAGCCATCCCTACAGATATATTCTTAGGCTAGTCTGAAGACTAAATTAGTCTTTTTGTGAATTATTTCTCTGTAACTAGTCAGAATCAGTTCAGAGAGCTCTGCTGCCCTCCCGTCCCTGTGTAACAGTATAGTCTGTCATGTACTATTTAGCAAAAGTCAAAATACTATTAGAAGAAAAAAGACTTTTTTAATCAACAAGCTCTGCCTGGCTGTGCTCAGGAAAAGGGTCTGAGCCTGCTTAGCCCTGACCTGGCTGGAGCTGGGACCAGATTACTTCCCTTCTGTTCTAAATTACTGACTCTAGTAACCAAGCAGATACCTTGTCCAGATACCATTTTAATCTTGTTTTGGGTTATATATATATTTATAAAGAAATGCTTGAAATTGAGCCAATTTTTCTGCTGAAGCCAGCTGCTCAAAGTTTCTGATAGTACAACCACATATTTCTTAGGAGCTTCTCAAACCTGTAGATAACATACATTAATCAGGCACTTTAAAGATTCCATACTATCTGTAATCCTATGCTCCCTTCACATGTAGCTCACATAGTTATATAAAGCGATTGTTTTTAGTTTACAAGCTGCTGTACAGACTATTCCTAATATATTCCCACAGATGTGTGATTTAACTACTGTGGGACCTAGAAATAGATTTCTGCAGTTGCTCTCTAAACATCAGCTTTGTCACTTCTTGATTCTGTTATAGATCACTGGAGCTGTAAGTGCTGATGAACTTCAGGTAAGTCAATTCCAATTTCTCAAGGATCATTTATTGTATTTGCAAGTATCTACATTTTTTAATGCATGGTCAACTTGTTATCCATCAGACTTCCATCTACATTTAACTGAAGTAGAAAAACGGATGTTTTTCATTTCATCTATATATGCATTTATTAAGTGCATGTAGTTACATATATGCACAACTTATACACAAGAAGTGCATATGCATATTTACAACGTATATGCTTCTAGATGGCTTTTATAATTAAAAAAAACTCCAATAAACAAAACACACAAAAAATATTTCTGCATATCTGCCTCAGGTTTCTAAGGACTTAGGTTTTTTTCTTTCCTTCAGCCAGGGAAAATCTATAGCTTCGATTAACGTCAAATGGATCTGAGGGTGTATACAGACACAATATTTGTTCCATCTAAAAATGGAAAGGGACGACATCAGTATAGATCTGAATATACTGACTTTTGGTTAAAGTAGCTGTGAAGACATTCATAGTTCATAAATTCTATTTATCTCACCCAAACTCGGACAGAGGCAGCCTTTTACCAGACTGCATTAAGGGAAATGTTCCATTTTCTGATGATGATTTACTCCTGATCACTCCTGATCTGCAGGTGGCCTTTGCAGAGCATCACTCTGCTCCCTCTAACCTTAATACACCAGGTGACCTTTTAGTCATTTCATTTGTGTGACGGGAATCGGCAATTCCAGGTTTGATCCCCAAGGCTTTTCCAGGGCAATTGCTGCGCTGCCCACTCACATTATTCTCTTAGTGCTCTCTGCCATCGTTACAGAGCTCTGGGAGAACATGCACTGTACTTGCCTCACAAAATTTCTACTTATACATTTTTTAAATTATGGAAACTATTTTCAAGATGCTTGGTCATCATTAAGAATCGCTTATCTTGCATTGATAATTATCTTAATACTCACTTTTGCCTACAAAGTGAGATTTCACTCCTGCTAGTCTACAGACACAGAACAGCCACAGTAACTGGTAATGCAGTAACCAGAGAAAATTATAACAACGTAAATACACCAAACACTGTTCTCATTCACTTTGTGTGGCCTCCATGCGCTGAGCTCCACCAGAACTAGAAGAGACTTGTAACACTGAGACAAGCACCTAATTTCTGCTTCAGCTTGTGATGGAAGAGGGAGAAAGAAAGGAAAAAGATAGTCGATTTGAGATAATGTTCAGTTAAATGATTACATTCTAGGAAGGCAAGATATGACACATGTAACAACACTGCATTACCTTGAGTCCAAGAATCTGAACTGCTAAAATCATTTGACTTCATAAAAATAGTTACAATACATTAGAGTGTACTCAGAATAAGGAATTCCTCCCACAAAATTAAAGGTTTTGCTGTCACTCAGTACATTTTATGCCTGTATTTTGACACTTGAGCACAAAACTTAAAATGACTAGATATCAGCTATTTGTGGTGTATGAAAATTCATTTCTATCCCATTGAAGGGCATCAGATACCTACGTTAAATGGTAGGTTTATTAGTTAAATAATTAAATTAAATATTAATAATTACTTTATAGTTATTAAGGGTATTTTTTTTAAATTTCCATTCCAAATTTCTTCCTGGTATTAAACCTGATGATGCTCTTGTTTAAGCTAACATAATTGTTAATTTAGCCAGTGTAAACATAAAAATAGGAATCAGAACCAAGCAGCTGAGATTTCTTGTACGGTCATCTCAGTAGTTATTAATGCACTCCAAAGTCTATAAACAGGTGAGATGTTTATACTTGGAAGCAAGGACAATATCAGATCCCTGAAGGGCAGAAGTTAAACATCAGCTGTTCTGTGACAACTACAAGCACTTGCCTATCCTTTGACAATCTGCAGGAGCTCCAGTGTAATCTTCTCTTCCTTAGCTGCAAGATGAACTTCCAGATGATGAACTGCTTGTGGCAGTAACGCTCAGACAAGTTCCCACCGAGCAACTCACAGTCAGAAAAGAACAACTCTGCAACTCTGTCATGTGTCAAACCTGCACACATCTCACACAGATTTTGGAAGACGACTGCTTTAGGACAGCCTACAAGCACCAAGTGCCCGTACCTTGCTATTTCTTAACAAGTATTTTTACTCACAGCCACGGGCCTCTTTTCCACAACTTTTTACCCACTCCCAGGCTTTCTCTCTGGAAAACGTTTCTGGTCAGTAATTAGACATTCAAGCACGGACTCCCTTTCTTCATTATTTTGGGAGACATAACTGTTCACCAACAGAAGGAAAGCATCTGTCAACATGCCCAACTCAATGAGGTCCTGATTTGGTAGGGAAACATTGCAACATCACTAAAATCCATACAGATGAGTAAATTAGCTCCAATCCAGTTACTACCTCCTTAGTAAGAACAGATCCCAGTCTCTCAATCTGAAAAGACCGATGTTAGGCAGAGGTTAACTATTATAAAGTTATCAGAGAAAATGTATTTTAAAAGTAAAATGGATGGCTGAAGAAGAAAATAAACTACAAACCAATAAGAATAGAACCAGCTTATTTTTCCAAAGGTGGCTGTGGATATCTGTGTTTTAGTCAGTCCCTCCCCTTCCACTCCAGCCATGTGAGCCTCCAAATGAAGCTGCCAGCTCATCTGGCCATACAACTTTGCAATAGGACGTAACAAAATAATTTAAAAAGTCATTCCAGAAATACTGAATTACCCAGAAACCACTTTGTGTACCCTGGTCAATAAAACACTGTTATCTCTCTTACAATAAGCCATACTGTTTATACAAATGAAATTAGCTTTTGTGCATCAGCCATCTATTTATTTAGCAAGATCAGCTATCACTGTAAATCAATTTCTCTGCAAATGAGAAAGACAGCTGCTGTAAAACCTACTTAAAACTCTTTACTGCATTCAGTATTTGGACAGGTTGCAGAACAGGTGACAAGAATAGGAAAAAAAGAGTCACCAGTACCACATCTAGTGACACTCTGAAACAGTATTTACTTTTACAAGCATTTCTAAGGAAAAGGTATAATTTAGTGTTTTCTTATTACTTATATATATTTAAATATGAAACTGTACATTTAAAAGTATGACAAAAAAAGCTTACAACTGCCACTCGAACTGGGTACTACCAGGATGATATATAAAATAGTCAACTGAAAGGTAACTCATAGAATCTGTACTACAGGTTGGCTATTACACGTATAAAAACACAGCAGAAATGAGTATTCTTTTCATATCAGCTCTGTAAAAAGTACTAAAAAAACAAACTAATCCTGAGTAGGCCTGAAGTTTCGTGTAACTTTTGTCCTAGAATAGTCATACAGAGAAGTCTTACTATGGGGAATTCACCCAACACAACCAATTAAAAGGCTGGAGCCTCTTTCACAACTCAGTGATGAATCAGGAGGTCACTGCCATGTTTTCAGAGAGTTCAACACCCTGCAAAATATGAGCATGGAAGACCCCAGCTGGATAGACAGTATCACCAATGGCATCTGCAATACAACTTGGCTACAAAATCTAATGGAGATTTCAACTGGAATTAAGTGGCTTCAAATCAAACTTATTTCACTTTACGAGACAAGTATCTGGTTGCAGTAGAACTCCTCCTTTTAAACCGGAGTACCATGAATTAGCTTTGTTGGCTCAAAGTAAGAGTTGGGGGTGTGGAAGTGCAAGAACACAGAGAGCACTAAGCACTGCTCAGCACAGCTTCTTCTCACTCAAGTTATTTCATCCATTAATCTTTTCATCAACTATTTTAAATTTGAGACTCAGCGAGTCAGATTCCTTGCAAGCACTCAATGTCTGCAGCACTCCAGGGAAAGATCACAATGTCAAATTCGACATAGGGAGAAAAAGGTGCAGGGAAGGGAAGCTCCAGACTTGGATGCACATGATAGATACATTTAGTACTGCCTGCTGCCAAATGCCGGAGTGTGGCAAGTTCCACTTTCTGCCTGCCCCAGTGAGGGTCTTCAAGCCCAGGGATGCAGCACAGGACAGCTTCTGACGAGCAGGTAAGTACCACCAGGTCAGACTGTGACTAGAATGATGACATTGGGCTCTAAAGAACTATCTGAATATACACTGAAATAAACCCCTCTGTCAGTGGGGTTTCGGTGTGGGTTTTTAACGTTCATATTCAACAATCTCTAAGCAATAAAGAACTACAGTGCATTTTCACAGAAGGTTGTTCATTAAATCACAGTAAAGCTTTCTGAAGCCCCAAGTCAAAAAGCTTAAATGTTTAGGATGAGACTGAAAAAATCCTGATGGCCTTCAAGTTTATTTGAAAGACAGATTACAGAATATTATGTAAGGCACAAATCTCAGAACTATTCCCCATTGTATTTACAAATATTACCAAGTTTTACAAGATCATGAATTTTCATAAAAAGTGACATTTTCAAAAAGCCTTTCTTGCTTTAATCCTTCTCCTTTCTTTTGATAGGATTAAATGCTGAAATGGCAGGCTGTAAAATAAGCACACTGAAATGCCAACTGTGAGGCATTTAACTCCATGTATTTACAAATTAACATTTCACAGTTGCTTTAAATTTTGACATTATAGTTTAGTAACTTCAGGCAACTCATTTCAGAAGATGCTGGATTTGATTTACATTATTTTTCATTTTAGATTCATATGTTATGGTACTGGAATACCTTTAAGTTTCCCTTAATCCCTGATAAAGGAAATTTAGTTTTATGAAAAGCTGAGAAATATTGTACCAACCAGCCTGGAGATCATGGCCTATATATCTCTCGGTATACATATGAACAAATTCAAAGTGCAAGACTGACAAATGGTGTTAAAGGCCATCTCCTTGAGTTACTCCAGTGCTGACCACGATGTTCAGAATGAACTGGAGAAAACATCAAGCAGTACTCATAAAAAAGCACTGGGATGTTCATCCTAATTCTTCAATTCTTTCTATTATTAGTTTACTTCAGAAGATAGATCTGTGTGCTCCTGAGACAACTGCTGCAAGAGTGAATCCTATGAGCTACCAGATGTGGCATTTTAGATGGAAATTTTTACTTTGCAGAATATGAAATGCAGTTTCAGTATTGCTAAAGTTAATATTTACAGAAGAGATGTCCACAAAAATTGTAATGAAAAACCCTACCAACAACAAAAAAGCCCCAACACATACTGCCTGTAGAAACAGGAAACTGTGGAGAAATACAAACCCATGGCTATTCTTACAGTACCACCTCAGACAATGAGTTGACACCAGAGTTTAAAAGTGTTCTTTCTTTTTTTTGGGTTATCTAACTTGATTATTTCATGATCAATAATGGTTCTCTTGTGCTCCTGAATTTCTATAAAAAAGACTTCAAGAGAAAACTTGGAACAGATACATTTTTGGTGTGCAGTTGAGAACCTCTCTGCACTACTTTAGATTCTTACAACCGATAAAAAGTACAAACCATTTACAGTTTACATATGTTTTCTGGGTGTAAGCGTATCAGAAGATACCAATCTCTTTGCAATAGTTTCTACAAGTTCTAGAAAACTACTTAATCTTTATCATAAGAATCAGGATGTAGATAAAACCATGACTACAAAGATGTGCAGAACAGTTCATAAGAAACAAGATTCTCACTTCAATACAGCAATACTTTTGAGCCACTCTCCTCTACAGAGGTGGATCCAGAGAGAAGCACCAGCATCCACAGAGCAGTCAAGACACTGCAGTCAATGCTTACAAAGGTACCTCAGGTCTCTGCTACTCATACTCCAAGTTCATCTCCATGTCCATTCTTCTGCCAGTTCCAAAGAAGGCAGACTATATTCTCCTCTTATGCACAGAGAAACTTTGATTTCTGCTGAAAAATCATGCTGTTCTTTCACAACACTATGCAGGAAGTGCTGGCACAGGTAAAGTCACACAAAGAGTCTCACCAAGAGTAAGAGGGCCCAGGGTTCACTCTAAACAGATGTGCTCCAACAGAAAACAGAACAATTCTTTTTGTTGGTAGAAATCAATCTGGTACTGCTGACTGGCAGTTCAATGGACATAACCAACCACATTTATGATACAGCCTCCACTTCATACCTACAAGCATGTCTTGCTATTTAGACATATCTAATTATTTAACCATAAAACACCTGTCTAGTAATCCAATGCTGCTAATGCCAATTCCTGCATCCTAGCCATACATAATTAAGTTTTACATAGCAATGCACTGATTAACATTAATTCCAGCAGCACGTACTACTAATTAAGATATTTAAGAATGTTTACATGTTTCACATGAGAATGTGCCAAATCACTCTCTGAAGTCTTACTGGTGTTTCAGACTTGACAAACATAAGTCTGAGACACCTTTGTATTGTAACAGACACTTCAATAATGCTTCAGAAATATTCAATAACACAGCGTCTTTTTTCAAAATCAATTGTGACATCTACTAATGTTCCATAAATTCTGGGATCAGATTAAAGTCTTGCGAAAATTCATTACAAAGTATTAAACCTGTCTAATCTTTTATCACTACTACTAACACAATAAAAAGAATGAAAATGTCAGGAAGTATAGAAAGTTACGAGAATTTTCCTCAGGAACGTTGTAGAACATAGTCTGAATCAGAGGATTGTCATGCCTTTATGAAGCTTGTATAAATTAGACCCTTTTAAACCAGAATATATCTTCTAAACTTTTCACTTCAACTTTGTCTGCCATTTCTCCTTCACAGTTTCTGAAATTGTTACTCATTCTAACTTCATCTTGAGTAAATATTGCACATGTGAGCATTAAAAGAAGGATTTAATATCAGAAAGATATTAAGTATTTCCATCAGCGGCCTCATGGTTAATATTGCATTAGGGCTAATAATCACAATTAAGGGTAGAAGCAAACTTTTTGTTTGGAAAAATATCACCATTTTTTCATTATAACTTGCTATTTAACTACTCACACTTAATATGTCTTAAAAAAACAAAGTTCCAGTGCTAAATGTGTCAGCAACACTTCCTACTTTGTTGAGGATCTTTGGCAATACTCTTACTACTCAGTGAGATGTCCTAACATTTTGTAACTCAGCTTGAAAACGTAACCTGATTTCCTAAAGAAAAGAGATTCTCATGATTACACTACAGCTGTTGAATATAAATCAAGAAGCAAAAAGTAGTTCTGCAAGCTGCTAATTTTCATTTTCCATATTGTACCATATCAAGACTTTCCAAAGCAGGATCTTTAAACCAGGCCACCATTCCAGCGGCCTCAAGTTCAAGGTGGTTGAGCTCAGTGAATTCTCCAGTGCCAGCTGAGCTCGAGATGCAGCAACTCAAACCAAGGAGTCTCTGCTCTCTGGCAGTGTTGGAACATGCTTAATGAAGGACTGCACCACAGATGCACAGAAAACCCTCCTGTACACTGCAGACCAGATTTCCAAAAACTTATGACATTTTTAAAAACTGCCATTTCATTTAAAACCCTGCCATTTCATTTTAGATGCTGACACAGAAGATGCGTTTTTGAGAGTCTCTCCCTGAGCACTTTTCCATAGTTTTAAAAAGCAGCCATTCCCCCCTCACTCATTTACTCCTACTGCCATCTGCTGTCACAAACACATTGGTGCCACAGTGTCTGTAGAGTGTTTTTCCTTTCCTCTTGTGTTGTTGAGTGTAAAAGAATGTGTTCTGACACTGCTACTCAACACCTAAAAATAATCACAGACTAATTTGTGCAGAGGAGTGTACTGGTAAATCAATGCACTGCCACCTTCATTGCCAGAGCATCAACCCTGCAGATCCATGAATGTTTTCATACACAGCTGTTGCTCAGCCATACACCCTTTTTGGCAAAACATAATATACAGTAAGCTGGAAACAAGTATCACAGCATTTGTTACAAGGATTTTAGAACCAATGCAAAGTGGAATCTAATGGTGGAAAAGTGAATGAGATGTTGAAATTCTGGATTCTTGCTGCTCCAGTGGAAAATGATGCTGGTCTCCAAACACAACTCCAGTCAGATGTAACAAAGGCACACGCTTAAGCTAGTTGCACTCAGCAGAGCGTAAAATGCAGGACAGGGATTTTTGTTCCAGTGATTTCTTTAAATGAAACCAACTGTTAACATGAAGTCTTTTTAAAGCTTCGGGGGTTTTTCTTCAATAAGCACACTACTTATTGCTCAGCACAAGCCCAATTCAATTTGATTACTACCACAATATCCCTCTAATGTAAAACTAAAACGCTCTTTCATACATCACACCTCTTCTCTGAAGAAATAAAAAAAGGTCATTCTCACCCTCACACACACAAAAAGGCAGGCAATCTGTAGGCTGTATGCTGCTAAACTCATGTTATCAAGTGTAATAATTAGTAAAACACTACCTTACAATACTGGCCTGGCAAAGACAGGTGAATCTTACTGCTTTCTAAACACTGCCCCACCCAAATATAACAGGATTATAAAATGCATCTTTTCCACTATTTGTTTTAATGCAGCTGGACAGCTGACAGTATATTCAAACCAGGTACAATTTCAAGCACAGTTGTGAAAACTGAACGTGATGTTGTCCATACACAAAAATTTGACAGTGGATTAAAACGTAACTGGTCTGCTACATTTTGGGTGTGGTTTTTTTCTGTTATATCACCCATGTGATTACCTAAAGACACACTTTCTAGACATCAGTATCAGGAGCATAAGACAAACTGCAATATGCAATGAAAACACCCTTGTTTTTTTACCGTTTTAATAGAACTTCTTGATTTTTCTTCCCAAACATTACTGCTCAGCTCCATTGTGCAATGAACATTTGTTTCTCTTTCATAGGATCCAAAGATCAATAACCTGAAATAGAAAAGCCAATGGTAAGAACTGTAATACCATTACATATATCTCAGATATCACATTAAACTCCCCATCCTTCATTTATACACTATTATTACCAATGTGTACACATAGAAGTCGAGACAGAACAGATTGCACAGGCACAGCCCTACAGCAAAAGAAAGCCACTGCCACCCTCTAGTGGAAGAACTCCAAAAATATAAAATACAACAGATTTTTTAGCTAAAGCGATTTCTTTGAGTTGACTTTTTTCCCTACTGTGGTTTCCTTTCTTTTTTTTTTTTGGGGGGGGGGGGGTTGTTTATTTGGGTTTTTTGTTTTTAAATAAAGTGTTCAATTAGCATTTTTTCCATAAAGGACTTATGTTTTATTTTAAGAAGACCAACAACAGCCACCAAAGTCTTCCACTTTAGTCCTAAACATCACAATGTGAAGCTCTCCTTGGTTTAAGAGAGTTCTTATGTAGATTAAAGTCACAGTTTACTACTGCTTGTATTTGTATTTCACTAAACTGGGATCCTCTTATCTGTGATTTTTGTAACATTTATAACAAATGAAAGAGTGGTTCTTCATGCATGATACCCTATTCCAGAAGGCTACAAAGCTTTTCAGACAGATATCAGTACTAGAAAAGTACTAAAAAACCCCAGACTATAAACTTTAGGCTATAGAACAACAATCAAGTTGTTCACAGCTTATCTCACAGTAGCTGGAAGCAGATAAATATTTTGGAATAAAAACTTCAAACAAACCTTACTCATTCAAAAGAGCTGTTAGATTATAATTCCCCCTAAACTTTCTATACACATTTGACAAGAACAGTTTTTAAGTTTTCATCCAAAGTATCTTACTTGTGATTGTGATGTGTTACACAGATCTTTAGATGATACAGACAAAAGCTGTCAGAAAAACTTGTCAATTTTCTCTGTTTATCTTGACATTGCTAAATAATATTTCTAGGTTAAATATTTATAATCAAAAAAGCGCCTCGTCTTTCAGATGTGGAGATTTGTAGTAAACATACTTTGAAAATTAAGTAAAGCTATTGAAGACAACTTTCACCAATAATTAGGACTGGTAAAATTAAGCCAACCCAGGAAAACACTTTTGTGACTGTGACAGCTCTCAAGCTTGCTTCTGATCGCTTAGACACATTCTTAGGGAATTTCTCAGGGGTACTTATGGTCCCTCCAAAATACCAGCACAGAAGCCATTTCGCTGTATGGAAGAACAAGCACATGAGACAGGTCAAAACAGGAACAGAACAATTTTTAGCTAGGACTGTAACATAAAAGTCACAAGGAAAACAAAGAGCCATATTGAGATTTCACTTTACAGCAGGTTAACAGCACCTATCAACCTGGTGAAAGGTGAAGAAACACATCACAAGACAACCAAACTACACATTAAAATTTTAAGAGCTCTTCATGCTGGAGTTTGGAGCTCAATTTGCAATTTCAGAAAGACAGAGGGGAAATTTTAACTGCTGCTACACTAAGAAAATTTTTGTTTGAACAGTATCTCCATTAATATGCAAACAAAGGTGCTGTACTCTGTAAGATGGCTGCACATAAAGACTGACATTATTGTATATAACTATATATTAAAGAGATATCTATATCCTACAGATTGAAAAGTGCCCACTTTATGGCACAGTTTTGGAAGCGTATTCTCACCTAATACAACCAGAGTTTATAGGCTTTGTTACTTTCTTCACAGTGCCTCTTAAAAAAAACCAAAAACAACTCAAAATTTAGCAGAATGTTGCTTTGTTTTTCCCATATTTTTCAAAGTTTGAAGAAAATGACAGATAACAGTGTTTTTGCAACAATTCAGTTCTGTGAGGGCATCACACTCACAGAAATTTGAGGTTTTCGTACAGGTCAGATAAAAACTAGCAAAACATATTCCTTTCATTTACACCAAAGTTCCCACCCTTTCACTGATTTAAAAGATGTGTAAAATTTAATTTTTCTTTCAACAGCATGACAGCAGAAAATTGCTATGGTCAAGCATGCAATTAGAAAAAAAAAGTACAAAAAGTGCAAGTATTTGGTCATGTGAAGAGTGTAATTTAATTAAACAGGCCATTTATAACATAGAAAAAGTTTGGTAAATGTTTTACAACTATAGTTTCACCACCGACATCCAGACTTAAACAGGAGAAGCAGCAGAACTCTATCATTATCTGACTAGATGGAAGAATTCTAATCCAAATTCTGTACAGAAGTCAAAGATCATCTGCTTTACTGAGAAAATATAAAACCTTCTGGAGCACTGAGCAAAACTGAAAACCACACAGAAATTAAAGTGATCTTTCATTCTGGAATGAGAATGAAAGAATGAAAAATGATCAGGTCCCTGTGGCAGATTTAAGTGCAAAAGCCCTGGATGTCAGCACAAAGTGCTGCACTGGGAATTGGCCCAGCCAACCTTCACACCACTCACAGAGGGCTGGTGGAAAAGGGAAATCTGATCACTGTTACTTTTGTATATATTGTATGTTTCTTCTTTCACTACCAAAATTCCCTATTTCTCTTTCTACCTCATCAATATCTTCAGATGCAAAGCAAGAGTATTTACTCAACTGAGGGACTCTATGGACAGCAGTTGTAGCCGTTTAGTTCAAAAAAAGAATGGGACAACTGGAAGATCTGAGGAATTACTGTGGGTCCAACAGTCGGACATCTCGGCTGAGAAGTGTGTGTTGAGAAAGCCCAAGCTGCATAAAACACTTGGATTATGTCAGACCTGACAAATCAGCAACTGCATCCTCTCCCAGCCATCTGATAAGCATCTGTGACAGCTGAAAATACTGAGAGGTCAGACAATGATGTCAGACTGAGCAATCTGGGTTCTCAGTGCAAAGAAACTCAAGAGCTGATGCTGCACAGTGTTTCAGATTCAGGACAGACAACATTTAAAAGATTACTTTCCAAACCAAGAATAACTGCACACAGTGCAAGGTTGGTCATTTTGGCCCTTATGATAAAAACAAATGCACCACCGGGCTGAAATTGGAGAATTGCTATGAAGAGAGATCAGAGTTCCCTTACTCAGTACAGGCAAAGGGGAAATGCTCTTGGTGGCCAAGGAACACAGACAGACATTTGGGATCCTTGGATTATCCACAGAAAACATCACAAAGATAGGGAGACAGGTGAGCAGGAATTTTATCACAAAAATATAACCACTGTTGTCACCACAGAACCCTTACAACCAGAAAAATATCTTCTGGAAATCCTCAGCACTGATAAACCACACTAGTACAGCAAATACAGCTCAAGTGGTTGTACAATGCTACAGAAATAGGTGCAAAGAGGAGTTGACATGGGAATGCAAGCAATGAAAAGAACAGGTTAAAAAAAAATCTTGCTGCAAAGCAGTTTAGTTCATAAAGAGTAGAACTGCACACGACTAGATCAAAGCCTTAACACTACTTGGATAAGATCTAACATAAACCAAGAGGCCTGACAAAAAACCCCCAATGAACCAAGAGCCCACACACCTTCTCTCCAGCTTTGAAGAGAGCAATTTTCTCTCCAATGAATGAAGGAAATAGATTTTATTTCTTTCCATTATTTTGTTCAAGACAAAGACAATAAATAATGCCTTATAATAGTGATTTGGATTTATCTAAGTAAGTAAGCGAAACAATTATTTCCCTCTGCTTACATAATACAGTAATATAATTACAACATTTATATCGTCCTGGAAAGAGACTCCTAATTTGCTGTGGCAGAAAAGCAAATCAAGCAAATAAGAGGAGGCACAGACTAGCTTGTAACCAGGCAAAATTCAGAAAGGCAAAGGCTTGCACCCACACAAAACAGAAGTCCCTCAAAGTAACTGCAATTTCATTTGTTCATTTTTACTTTAAGGAAAGTACATTTCTTGATTAGAGTGCAATCACAACACCAAAGCTGCCACTTTGTGAATCAGAATTATCCTACAGCTATAATTACTACAAACTGAGGAAACACTGGTCCTTGCTTAGTCAAGAATCAGCAAACGTGCACAAAAATATACCTTGTACATTCAATTAATGTGACTTTCAGTCGACCTTCTGTCAATAGAAAATCCTGTATACAGAGGTCTCGATCTTCATATTCCTCAGATGGCAATACTTGAAACGGAAAAAATGGCTTGAACCTGAAAAATACAGAAGAAACTTCCCTTAATTCAAATTACACAAATAACATAAACACACAAAATTATAAAAAAGGTAATAGGACGATAATTAATCTTTAACACTCTTTAAGAGAAATACTGCCATTTCTACATATTCATTGGTCAAAAGGAATGAGTAGGAGCTAAAGGTTTTTAAAGGCAGCAATTGGACAACACAAAGATTGCTTCACAGGAATAGATTGAGTTACGTTTACTAGCACAGGTAATTTTGAGGAAGTGGGAAGCTGGTAAAAATCACACAGTATGTTTATGATTGCAAACATGATTTAGTACAAGAGTCCTATTGCAGTAAATGTCTTCCCAGGTCTTTAAGTTCATCTGCATAAACATCACAGCATAGAAAATGAAACATGCTATGACCCTAAAGCTTCAACTTTTTATGACAGTGCTGCTGGTGCACCCTAACGAACAGCTCCCTTTAGTTACACAGATTGATTCTTCTCTCACTTTGTAAAAAACTTTCAGTTGCTCTTCTTAGCCAGTCTTCTTGAATAAAAATAAAGATACAGGTATTCTAAATATTTGCCCTTGAGCTTTATTTCCCTCACTGCAGCATGTGATTCACAGGAAAAGCAGTTCATGTTCAAGATAACGTGTATAAAACACTGACTATCTCACCACATAATTCTCTCTTTGATTAGAAAATGCTGAGTTATAAATACCAATTTGGTTTTTAAATGATAGTGCTCCGGTGTCAGCCCCGACCTGAGGGAGGGAAGGAGGGGGAGAGCCTGCACAGCTGCAGCCCCATCACATGGCTGACACACACAGGCAATCCCAACAGCAAGGGCCACAACCCTGCACAAAGGAAGATATCACAGCATCTGTACTAAAGTTCTGGAAAAAAACCCAACTCTTACAGGGTATTCCTTCCTTCTGTCTTTATTTATTGCTCTCATTTCCTAGCACTGCCTTGTGCCTTGGTTTCCATCCTCTGTCACTGACACAGCCTCCCAGCGATTATTTGTGTGGAGACTTACAAATAGCAGGAGAGGAGCAGCACAGCCTGCAGGATGTCTCTGCCATTTCATAAGAAAGAAGTCTTTCATAAGTACTGTTTGCTCAACCATCAGAAGCATCTGCTTGTCACATTCAGAGATCACAATATGTTGAGGAAACAGTCACATGGAGCTGAACTGAAGAGTTTCAGAAACTCAAATAAATAATTAAGCGTTCTTTAACTGTCAGCACACACTTTGGGAGGGAGCTCCATGCTCTGATTCAAGACACTCCATTTCTGTACGAGCAACAGCCTCGTACAGAGCCATGAGAAAGACATTTCTTTTGTTCTCTTTGTGAATAAACACAACTCAACACTCCAGCTATTTTCCTGAAATCCAATTCAACTTCTAACTTTAATTTGGTTCCAAGTTTCTCCCTCATTAACTCCTTCATGAAGGAAAACATTTTGAAATATGTCACATACAAATACTCAGTTTTAAACACTTCTCTTTTTTTTAAGTCTTGTGCATGACAAATATGAGGCTATTAAATCACTCTGGCCATGGTTTAGGTTTATGAGTATACCATAAACAACCAACCCAAAATATGCCCTGTGCATGTACTGACTGGTCTGGTATTTTACTCATAGTTTTCCTTTATAGTTCTTGAATTACTAAAGTAATAGTAAGCATCACAAGGGTAGGGAAAAAATACCAAGATGATCCCACTATTTTGACTCTACAAAACTTAGTACCACTTCAGGGCCTGGCCACCTCCCCACTCAGACCCACCTCACGTTTCTCACTTTAAGCACATGCAATGGTACCTGTTAGGTAGGATTTTACCCCCTCAAAATACAGACTTAGCTCAGATTTCGTTAGGCAGAAGAGTTAGGCAAACAACCTGGAAAATAATGCCAAGTTTTGAGTGAATAGGTACTTGTAGGTTTGAGGATTTTTAAGCACTAATAAACTACTTTTCAATTAGTACCAGCAACTGCCAATACACCTTCTCCCCAAAATCGATTAAAAAGATAGTTTTCCATGGGAGTATCAAACTAACAACCACCATTCCGAGCTCCAGTGACTTACTGAAACAAGACTTCTGGCAGGGAAAAACGACAAAGAAGAAGATAGAAGATTTAATAGGTTGCCTTCAGCTCTCCCAATTTCTGCAAGTACCATGCTTAAAAGTGTTGGTATTTAGAAGCGCTTTCACTTACATATGCACACATCCTGCAGCCTATTTAGCAAAAACACAAACCTGGACAAATCTATCTTGAACACTAAAAGAACAAACCAGAAGAGCAAAAGAACAGATTAAAACATTCCAGTAAGAATGCAGACATATCCACCTACATATTCAAACCAAAAACATCATCCTCAAGTGCCTTCAGAACAAAGTGTTAGTACAGCACACACTGCAAGCCTTTGTTGCAGCGTGGAATAATGAAATAATCCCCAGAACAAGCCATTTTCCTTGCTAGATTAAGACAATGTTTACTATATTTTTGATTTCTATTTTGAAAAATCTTTTTATAAAAAGTTTATACAACAGTGAATTAAAGACAAAGTAATTCTAAAATACCAATACAGTTATATGCAATAATATGCAAAACACTTCACAGAGTATGCAGGACTTCGTGCAGCACTACTTAAACTTTCTACAAATATGGAATTAAAAGGCAGTCTCAACATCATGTTTAATTTACAACAAGCACTTATGTTCACATTCTTATCACCACAACTAATTTGCAAAATTCTTAGCAAAAAAGGAACACATCACCTATTTCCATTGGCACAGAAATGTACAAAGAGCTAAATACCCCATATCAAATGCATTTTTAATGTTTGAGTGCTGCTCTGAAGCATTCCAAATTTATATCATAGCACTTATCTATTTAATTTACAGAGAGTTTGTGCATTTCCAAAATTAAACGTCAGACACATTACTATTTCCTGTAGATTTCAATTACATATTAGGGAACTGAACTGTTGTCAGAATATTTAAGTGCAAGACAACACTATTTATTCAGAAAGACTTTCCCAGTGGGAGTTGGTGAACTAATACAGACCCAGATGGGGACTGCTGGTAACAGGGTGAGACCGTTCCCTTGCGCTGTAAAACCACGCACAGGAAATCCATGCTCCCAACAGGGACAGGCAGCACAGTTCTCCCATCTTTCTCCCCAAAGTAGGAAAAGCCTGTGAGCTTCCCCACCCTCTAAAAGCAGGGCACACGTTCTTACAGAGCCATCATCTCTCTCCTTTTGTTTGGCAGGACTGCAGCAGGCCAGCAATGGATGCTCTCTGCAGAAAGTCTTTAAAAGTACCTTATATTAAATGCTTATAGTGCCTTTTCAACTTGTTTTTAAATTACCAGAGTGATGCCTTAGGTTTTAACTTTTATATTTTTTTAAACTCTGTACTGCTTAGTGTGCAACTTTAAAGCTTCTTGTAGCCTGTTACTTTCTGCTCTCTCATGCTCGTTAGACACAACAAAGCCTCTCTGGACTGCTCTTCAAGGACACCTGGACCATCCTGAGCCCAAGGGGTGTAAACCAAGGAGTCTCTGAAGGGGGGGTAGCTAAGGGGAATTACATCATTAAACTGGGGCTTTAATTAAAGAATTGACCCTGATATGCAAATGAACCAAACCTATAAAAGTGTGAAGAACTCGTGAGCTGTTGTCCATCTTGGGGTCCATCTTGGCAACAGCCTCTGGCTCCCCAGGGTGTACCTTGAAGGCCCTTCAAATGAATACCTACTTTTGTTCCTTTACTCTGTCTAGTCTCTGTGTCTAGGAGGCCTGATAAGGCATCAAGAGTCCCTCCACAAACTCATCTTATTTGTCCAAAAGTCTGAAATTCAGACAGTACACTATTAAGAAAATGCTAGCTAAAACCTAGCATTAATATGAAGAGGAATATCCATCAGTCAAACTTCATGTGAAATTTTAGCAAGTGAAAAAAACCACGACCCTACAGAAACAATATTTAAAAGAAGCTGTAGAGTAGCAGGTGTTTGTTAACAAATACTGCACGATACAAACAGCAAAAAATAGTCACTTCACACGAGGAATTAGTCAGGTGATTACACTGAAAATAATTAAGAAAACGTTACTCAATTAATACATAGGATTAAAGGTATATACTACAATAGCACAGTACTAAGCTCTTCCACACACAAAGCACAGCAAAAAAGTTTCCAGCCACTGCAGGCAGTGTCTCCTTCACTTGAAGGACTTCTACACTCCATTCATGCCAGACTCCAGTCACTCCAGTGGCTCATTTGCTCTTCAGTGACTCATTCCCTCACCACCACCTCATCAAAGTCTACATCAAGAGCGTATCCAGAAAAACCCCAAGCAAATCAAGCTTATTCCCTTCATTTTGAGTGCTTTCAGCCCTAAATGGGGGGAATTCTCCCTTTCAGTTGGCAGTTCTGAGGGCAGAACTCACCTACGTGGAACAAGTCTGTAATTCAGTGATTTAGTTTTAAAGATGTCTGACCTACATTGCCTTTAATTTATATTCACTATTCTGTGATGATTATTTTGTAGTCCTTTAGCCAGCTTTTAACAGAAAAGAGGACATCTTAGTTTAATTAACCTATTACCTAAATTAGCTGCTCCCCTCAGTACCTACTTAACAATATTTTTAGTTGCATGAGGAAATCTAATGAGAACTTAAAAAAGAAATTGATTTATCTGGTATGATAACCATATGCTTCTGTGTCCGCTCATTGCATCAGTTAAGAATATCCAGAATCACAGTAAAAAAATCAACAATAAATTGTTCAGAGCTAAACAGAACCAGGATCAAAATTCAAAAGCTCTCAGTACTCCATTTCCTACTTGGAGAACCAGAAAGTCTTACAGTTTCATTTCTAAGTGCAGGAGGAGGTGGCATTTTGTAGAGTTTTTGCTAAGAAGTGAGATTATTTTTCTATAACAAGTTATAAGAAAAGTTTTAAATTATTCTCTGGTTTTATAAAGGAAGTTTGTATCTAAAACAGAGTTTAAAATTACTGAACATCTGTTTAAGAGCACATTAAACACTTGCATGATATGAATCCCAGCACTACTCTATTGACATAAAGATTAAACGGTTTTGGGTTTAGGAATTTAAGTTACATTAACTGAACATCTGAATATTAATAAGAAGCAAAAAAAAAAAAATCTTAGAAGAACCCATCAACTAAAAATGCAAGTATCTTCAGCATAAGGCTACTTAAAATGCATTGCAAGTCTTAATTTTTACTTAGAATTCTAGTAGAGCACCAATTCAGTTTTGTAAATGCTACCATATCTGAAGACTCTAGTATCTAAAATACTGCTGAAAGAACAACTGCTGAATTTATTTTCAGTTTGGGGAGTAATCAAAAGGTTCAACTAACTACACAACAGAATTGAGTTGTTTTTAGATTTCCTTTTTCACCTGAGTCACAGAAACACAAGTTAGGCACTTGTAAAGTGGGTAAATTTCAAAGAGTGATTGAGACCAGATATTTTAAGATAAAAACAAGCCCTCTACTCTTACACTGCGTGTAATTTAAGATGAAGTTTTACTTCTACAAAAATTCTAAAATACTACAATCCACTCCTAAAAAGACATGATCACCTTAGTAAGATTTAAAAGTACTTATCAGCTAACATTTATACTTGTCAGGAATTATAATGTAAACAGCTTATATCATTCTTCACACTGAAGAGATAAAAATGGAGCTCATCCTTATTTTGAACAACAAAAAAAAAAAGTAGCAGTACTGGTTTCTTTATAGATTTTGTTAGAGATTTTACAAAAGCAATTCTCCAGCTTCCACTAATTCCTCAAGGAATAATGCTGCCGAACTGTGTCAGTATTCACACTCAGGAGACTTTAACAATTCAAATTGTGGTAGGTTTCTATAACAAGTAAGACTAATTTCAGTTTTACTCACAGCCATGAAAATCTGGCTTACAAGCAGCCTGAAAAAACATTGCGATAAGACAGTGTTTATTTTCTAGGACGTTTTATGGTAAACTGCAAATCAGATCTAGTAATCCACCCACTGTTCTACAGGATACTCTGCCACATGCATGTAGGAGGCTCATATACACAAGTTCTCAATATATGAACAGTCCCCTTTTTTCCTTAAACCAAGTCCTCAAAAGAAAAAAAGGCAAGGATTTTACTATTCTCTTTTTTTCTTCCAAGAAGTTTCACACATTTCCAGACTCTTAAACTACAGTCTTCTTTCTTCTCAGTAATTCTGAGGTGTATCTTGAATCATTCACTTGAGACAAGACACTTCTCAAACATCAATTTGTTCTTGACTTCCACAAGAGCAAATAAAAGAATAAATGCAAACAGTTTAGTAACTTCTTCAAAAAAGACAGTAGATTTTTTTTTGCTTATATGACAGAAATTGCAAATACAACATGGAGAGTCTTAACAATATGGTTTTACTGCCTGTATTGAAATAGCCACAGATAAAAAATAAATCTTACCAAAACCTTTTTCTTATCAGCACAAATCAGATCAACCTGACCATGTGCATACTTTTTTGTATTTCAAGAGCACTAGCTTCCCAAATCCTAAATTCCAAAAATACTGAAACAGCTTTGTTAACTCAGTGTAGTCAATGCCTATTTGATCCCCGAGTTTTCAGGTCCTGTTGATTCAAATTAAGAGATGAAAATCCTGCTGTAATTCAGACAAGATGAAGACAAAATTTCCCTGTCTAACCAAAAAGCCTGAATTGTTGTGGCTTTGCTCCAAATGGGACAGAAAATACAGAATGTGCTTATGTTCACATAAAAGAAAGTGAAGTAGGTGTGGTTTAGCAACCAGCTTTTAGGCATTCAAGGAAAACAGCAGCAGGAAAAAACCAAACAAATAACAAAAACCAAAAAGTACACACACGAAAAAGCAAATAAAACCCAAGCTACCCCAAAAGTCTACCTTTAGCCAGCTAGATTAGAGATTGGTCCCAGTGACTGATGCTAGGCAAACATTAGCTTTTGCTCACTTCAGCAGTATGCTCTCCCATAAGGAAGTCTCAAGTCTCTACAAACAGCACCTGCCTGCAATCCTGGTTAGAGCAAAAAGATAAGGTTCTGTGAGAAGTCTAAGCTCTGAACACAACTCAGTCATTGAGCTGAAGAGTTTTAATCCTCTGCTCTAAACCCTAGCCTATATTCATGTGAAAAAAACTGACATCTCTTAGGCTGCTTAGACAGAAAACAACTGTCTCACTGCTGAAAGCAGTCTCTGACAGCTGTAAACCAAAAGTGAAAAAACATTTCTATCTATTGTGAATTCTAGGCAAGAGAGCTTCCCAAGGTTTATCCTCACTCCTCCAGTTAGTTTTAAAAATGCTCAAACTGCAGAAGATTCTCTTCAATCTACGTTTATCCAGTCACTTCTGACAAGACAGAAGATGCTCCAATCCACTGCCTGGGAGCTCAGGCTTAGTAGTAGCATTTTCAAAGCTGAGATGACTGACAGCTCACCCTGAAGCTGTAAGCAGCAGTCGTTATGGGCCTGGTTTTTACAGAGCTCAGGGTCTGCAGTGGCGGAGAGGGCACAAATGGACCCAGGGACACACCACGGCCATGTACTTGCCAGCTGTCCCCCAAGCAAAGATGACACCACAGGCAAGTCACAGCATTTTATTAATAGACCCATACTGTAAACAGGATCAAATAACACAGAAGCTCAGTCTGGACATGACCTGTGGCACCACTGTTGATAGTCAAACACAGGAAGGGTTTGTGAGATTAATTAACAGGAAGGATTCCTGCCCTTTCCAAATCCTGCATTCCTCATGGCAAGTTACAGTTAGGACTTGTGATTACATTTGATAGAAGCAGCTGCTCAAATTAGTATAACCTTTTCCTACCAACCTCATTAGGGATTTGAATACTTTCTCTAATTTGCCCTTCATTCAGAGGAACAGAGGAAAAGAAAAAAACCATCTGAGTTTTTGTAGTATTGTTTTAAAACAATACCACTGACTAACACTGCTGCTCCCACCCCACCGCCCTTTCTAATTCACTGGGCTCTTTCTTTGCTTGGAAACATGAGGCTTTGTTTTGTTTCTTCTAACATGTTGCATCAGGTTTTGTTAGCAAGTATGCAGTTATTCTTAAAAAAAAACCCCAAACCAACAAAAAACCACACAACTGTTGAAGTTTTCAGAGTCATAACCCCTGGTTAATTACTTAGGAACTATTCACCAAGCAGGATCATTCAGAGGTGATCCAAACACCACCAGGAAGCCCTGTGCCATGTCACCGCAAGACTGGGATTTTCCATTTCTACTCTTCCTGTTTGAGCTTAGGCAAACAGGAATAATGGTTTAATAATGGTTTAAGCCATTTACTACCCAAGTGACTACACAATGGGTTACCTTTAAGATACTACATATAAAACACGTGACAGGGTATTTTTCACAGGTTTAAGCATAGTTTAAAGAATTTTACATATGTTGTAGTAGTTATGACCAGTATTACTATCTTCATTTCACTTGCAAACAACACATAATCTTGTACTTAATGTCATTACAAAAGTAGATTGTAATATTTGTACACATTTCCTTCTGAGTGAGCATTTTTTGTAACAGTGTTGCCATTGACACTGATGCAGGAAAATAACCTGCTTAGCATTAAGTCTCAGTTAAGAAAGTCAGAACAAAGTATGTAAGTGTTATGATTTCCATTAGATGTCCACAGATAATTTTAAAATATTGGACAGAAAGAAATTTTTTAAATTTACATCTCAAAGTGTCCCTGTGAGTTTTTCAGCTAGAGCAACAAAAAAATGCCAAAAAATTAATTCCCAAGTAATTATCATAATCTAATTTTATGCTATTCATATCTGGCAATTAATTACTGTCTTTAAGTATGTGTAACAGTCTGATTAACTATCATCAGCTGATCACTGTAATACACACTCTGTTTCAGACAGAGCTTTATGACATCTGGTAAGCCTTCAAAAATGTGTGAACTGTATTGCTATAGTAGAATTCCTGTATTTTTCATTATATGAAACAGCTTTAATGGAGCGGGCTGGGGACACTGCTCCTCACAGGCCATTCTGCTGAACTCCAGCAGCACTGAACAGGGGAATTAAGATGTTATGAAGGTAAGTTGTACCCAATAGTTTTTAGGCTAAAGTGAATTAGAGCAGCCAGTAGGGGAAAGAAAATACCAAACTACATAGCTCTCCAGAGCCCAACTCAGGGTTGAACACAATTTCTGTGGTTTTTTTACCTCACAAAATTTAAGGTTTTCCCCTCTCTTTCTTTTCCTGTCTGTTATGGCCAGCATCTCCTCCTGGCAGTTTGCAGAGCTGTGTTTGGCCACAGACAGGTCTAAAACTCTGCCAGGCTCCAGCTGGGTCCTGCAGCAGAGTCCTGAGAGGACTTAATAACTTAGGCAGGGCTGCACAAGGGTAGGAATCCTTCCAGAAGGAAGGGTGCCTAGGGAAGAAGATGCACCCAAATGGCCTTGGGCAGGTGTGATGTAGGAGTCTTCATCATCACATTGGATCATTGCTTTTTTCTGGATGAAAGGATGGTTTGAGATCATCATCCAAAGGTTTCTGTACTTCCACAATTCAGGGATTTTAGCAGACTGGGGTGACACAAATTATCTATTAACGTAACCTACCTATGTGGGTTGCTAATTTCTCTCCACACTCATTTTAGAAAATAAAGTTTATTAATCCTAGAAGTAGAGTTAAAGTCTTTGACTATACTCTAAAGAAAAAATAATATCAAGAATACCTAAATGTTAAAACTGTTTCAAATCAAGCAAGCGTGAACATGAACTGTAAACACAGGAACAGATTGGGTGACTTTAGGCAATCTCTGCAGGAATGCAGAATAAGCAGTTTCCCACAGAAATCCAGAACATGAAAGGACTAGCTCCAATAGTGAATCCAGCAGTTTGAGACTGAGCTTCACCAGCACTGCATCGTTCTACCCCACTAAAACCTACTATCCTTACCCAGGCTGCTTTTAAGAGCTTTCTGATCAAGTGTCATTTGCCAATAAAAGATTAACTGTTTTGCACATTTAATAGATATAAATAAGTTCAACAAAAAAGACTCCTACATTTTTACATCAAATGAACTACAGAGAGCTGTATTAGCTACACATCTTTAAAGGTAAATTCTGTGTCTTTGTTCCTTGAAGTAATCTCCTTCAGGGAAACCCAATGTTCAGTTCTGTGTGGCAGGTGGGGAACATTAATCATACTACCTATGCACAGAGTCTAAAAATCATAATACAGCCTGTAGAAGGTGGCTCAGAATAGCCCAATTCCAGTGCATGAACACACCTACCTGCTCCAGCAGACAGGCTCAGAACCAAACCCAGACATTTCTTAGGTGCCTACAGTTCAGTAAAATGATTAACTCCCACCTGATGTATATTTTGAAAGAAGTTACCTTTCAAAAAATAAATCCTACGACTGCTTAGTTCGTATTTTATTCATATGCATTGAAAGCAACACAAATTAGGACGACTGAATAAAAAGATCCATATTTGTTTTCACTGAGCAGCAGATCAGTTCAAGATTAGAGCCAAGACAAACAGAAACATGGTCTCAATGCTGGTGCATGCCAAACACCACCAAGTACTAAATAAATCTTAGCAGATTTTTCAGTCTTTATTCACTATCCACATGAAAGTTAATTGCAGGACTAAGACCAAGTAACTTTTAAATACAAATCAGCAAAGGATTAAATGAGATAATTTTCTTTTCATTATCATTGTACAGTCTTTTATATACTGTTGCAAGGAAGAAAAGTTGAAGGAGGTCCTATTTTTGTGTCAGAACAATTAAGCTTACTGGATTTCTAGCTGTAGGAAAGGCAGATACTAATCACCAAAACTTACTCCTTCATGTCTTCATCCATCTCTCCCTCCAACTGAGACTTTTTCTTCATCCTTGACTATACCTCCCAATTTTTTCACTAAACCATCTCAAGTCAGTGATGTGTTAGTTCCTCACCCTTGCAGGTGAGAATAGAAAATCTAAGATTTGTTGACTAACCACAGACAAATTCTCACTCTTAAGCTGAAAAGAATGCCACCTGTATACTGGGAAATGTCTGGTATGTAGCTGGTCACTCATTAAATCTGACTTCACAATGAACAAGTTTCAAACTGGCATTCTTTCTGAATTAAATCTTTCCAGTGTGAAAACTCATGAAGTGCTGGAACTGGGGAAGATGACTAAAAATGTTTCAAAAACCCTTAGAACCAATGGATTTGAACTTGACAGGTACATAAGATTTACATACATACATTGTACCATGTAATTTCATACAATCTGAAGAAAGTGACCCTCCAGAAATTATGTATGCCTCCCAAAATAAAACAGTAAAAAGCTCTGCGCTACAAAGCTCCCTTCTATACATGTAGCACCCTTGAAAAAAATGAAAATATTTGCTGTTCTGAGGTTTGGTTGTGTTTATTGTGGGTCAGGTTCCTACAGACCCACTTATCCAATTCCTGTAAGAAAAACTGCTTGTCCATGCACTACTAAGATAATCTTCCAAGCAAGAAACTACTCTCTACAGACAGATCTACTGAGTCAGATTATCGCCACTTTGCCATTAGCAGAACAGTCTGTGCTGGCATCATTCAGGGCAGTACCTCTGGGACAGTCTGCAAATCACAGTGCTGTTTTACCATCAATTTTTGCAGAGCAGAAAAGGACTCAGATCCTGGGGGCTTTCTTAATGCTTTTGTACATCGGAAGATTTTTGTATCTAGAATAGGCATGGCGTTAAAAAAAACAAACAATAAAAAAACCAACAGACAAACGACTCTTCTCTCCTTTCAGCACCAGTAGGAATGAGAACTTCAAACAGGAGTGCCTGACAGATTTAACTAGTAGAGATTCATATCAACTACAGTAGAAATCCAGTCAAAAAGAAAAACCCTCCCTTTGCAGCAGCTACAGAGAAAGGTACCTGAAGCAAAGACACGCTCACAAGTCCAAGCTCTGATTACTTCTGGTACTCCTGTATATAGCCTCATCATATGAATAATACATACTTTTTTTAATTTTATACTTTTTCCAATACCTCCATTTCCTCGTTATGAAGTAATTTCTATTGTAAAACACATTTCAAATCAATAGCTGTTTACATTACTTCTAGGCTTAAGTTTTGCCAAAAATAGGAAACTACTATGTAACTCTCAAATTGCATTCTATAATGGTAAATAAAAATAGGCTTGTCTAATTGTTCTTCCCAGAGAAATTCAAAACAGCCGCAGCTTCCAAATAAAGCATAAAACTATTTAACATGACTAAATATATTGCAAATGATCAGTTCTAAGGATAATTCATGTTGGAAGCAACCAGAGGAGGTCATCTAAACACCCAATATAGAATGGTAGAAGAGAAGAAAGTTATTCCCCTGTGTGGTAGCAGGCATTAAAATAAAGCAAATCCAGTTTCTCAAAGCAGGCTAGTATCAATACAAAATATTCGAGTTTTTTAACATAGCAAACTAAGAAACAAAGTGTTTCTAAAATATACAGAACTGACCCACTGCTTAGGCAACACTTGGTCTGCTTAGAATCTGAATGGACGAACTTGCAAGATGTTTCATTTAGGAAAAGAAAAAGGCAGCTGTCAGGTTTTTTTACATCATTGCTTAAGAAATACCAGGAAGTTAAATTCTGGCAGAAGAAGGACTTCACATATACACAACAGACTTTTTATCTTCATTATGGCAAACTGTATTTTGATAGCCTAGAAGGAACTCAAAACCCAAACCTCTCCAAAATTTAAAAGCAAGATCAGGAGCTGTGCAAAAGAGCAAAAATACATCCAACTATTAAGAACAGGCGGACACAACACAATCAGTGTACTGATAAACCTGAGGTGAGGGGGCGCATAGCAAGGTTGTCACCATAAGCAGCTTAATAAAAGGTTAATGAGCAAGGTACAGCTCATTAGAGAACTAACACAGATGAACCCATGACTACTGCAACAAGGAGACAGACACCTGAAATAGTCCTTACTCTGTGCCTCTAAATCCTAAACATGCTATGGCAATGCAAGGAACTGCAGCTCAGTGTTAACCACCTTAATATCCACTATTAAAAGGACATGATAAAGTTAAAACCAACATGAACAGTGTCTACAGAATTAAAGAACTGAGTGTATATAATGAAAAAACAAAGGTTGGACTCTGGTCACAAGATAAACTCCACTTTGTGCTGACAGTATTCACTGCCCTGCTCTACTAAAAGAAACCTACATGAAAAATCCAGTGTCAAGTCAAGCTATGTAGATGCAAGACTGACTGAATACAGTTCCTGAGAGTGCCAGCATGAGAGATTTGGGCACAATAAGACAGCTGGTGGGTCAGTGGCCACTGCAGAACACCAACAGTTGACATGACAACCAACCAACAGGGAAATCAAGGTTTTACATGCTCATTCTCAAGCTCCACCCACTGGTCAATGTATCTTAGCACTAAAAAAAGTGTAATTTAAAAAGTTAGTTCAAGTCAAAACAGAGTTTGGAGCATATAGAGTCAAATAAATCATACCTGCAATTATTCATTATGGCTAGTAATAAAAAAGAAATAATATTAACTTACAGTTATTTTGTTTCTCAAAAGTGCAGGAGAACTCATGTATAAGGGAGAATAAAAAAGGTTGTATTAGCTCTTCCCCACATCTGAACAAGACACTGCTCTGACAGACCAAAATGTTTGCAGAAAAGCTGCCTGCACTTCTGTTACAAAGCAACCAATACATTAACATTAACTATAAAACGTAACTATTGCTATTATCAATAGAATTGCACAAATCCTTTATCAATGGTGACAAAAAAAAAGAAAAACCCAGCCTACCATTCACTGGATTTTACCAGCAGCCTTACATCTAGGGATTTACACAAATTCTACTATACAAGACAGCAATTCCCCTTCAATGGTAGAGCAGCTACAAAGTAGGGTGTTTTGCCAAACACACACACATTTATTAAAGAGACAGAGAAAAGCGATTACATGCTATTAGAGTAAAACACAAATTGCTACTTATTTGTTTAGACATAAAGTGCATCCCTTCTCTTTCAATTAGTAGACAATTGCTTTTATGGAGAAAAAAGTGCATAAAATTCTAGACAAACTTTAAATGCACTTACTAGGCTACACTGCCTTTCCCTATAGACTCTCAGGAGTGCAGCAGGAATGCAAGATGCCTTTTCCTACTTCCAAGGTACAGTTATGCAGATCACACAAAGTCAGTCCCAGAAATGGATGATACCAAATATGATCGTACACATCACTGCTCTGCATCCACATACACATCACTGCATAAACTTTGTACTTAACTGGAAAGAATACAAAGTACTTGTGTAGTAATTTGGCTGTAGCAACAGACACTACACATATGAAGATACTTTTTTTTAATACAGTATTTTATAACTAAATAACAGAGGAGGCCAGGATCCATAACACAAACTTAGCTACACGATGTTCAAAATCAACTACTGGCAAAGGTTATCTTCGTACGCCATTCACTACCCAGTAATAACCTCTAGAAGTGGCCTAATACAAAAGCCAAAGAAAATGGCATATTTTTATATGCTAATTAACACCTTGAAACAAGATAAAACTCTTCTGTGGGCTTCAGTGTGGAAGCCAACAGAGTAGCAAAGCGCCCCTTTAACCAGATAAAGAGAGAACTCACACTCCAAGTGCTTTTGTTTACAACGTTGCAATCACTGCTATTCGAAGATTTATTTACAAAGTTACTTGAGCAAGAGTAGGGAGACATCAAAAAGTTTTTGAACCACACAGGGAAGCAAATACTGGCTATGTACTTAAAGACATATAAGCAATAGGAAAAAATTAGGAGAGAATAATCACATTCCCTATAGATGAGAAACTTTTAAGCTTTAAATAAGGTAACAGGTTATTAAGCAGTTGAGAAACTCCTGACTTTCTCCTATATATTCTTTGCTAAGAAATATACTAGCATACCAGAACCCCAAATCCAATGTAATCTTACAGCTCTGTTTAAAGCTTTAAGTTTTGCATCTTATCAGCAAGGGACTTGATTTTCCAAACCAGTTCACAGTAACACCTGAAATCTCAGCTCTCCCACCACCTTAGAGTGTATTGTTACTACTCAGTTGTTATCAAGTTTGGGCATTCACCTGCCTGAACTCATCTGGGACACACTGGAGACGAATTCGTAGTTTTAGTCTGTGTTCCACAAAACCTTGGGCTACTGTGGACAGCTAAAGGCTCCCACCTGAAGCTTTAAAGGCGATGTTATGGACAGCTGGGACACCAATGACCCAGTCTTCATTCCTTAGGACAATTCCATTAATGTGCATTGAGCTTAGTGTCCCGCCTTAGTGCCCCCTGCACAACACGGGGGGTTGAAATGATATGTTCAGTACATGGCATAAAATGTAAAGGTCAAAAGCACCATATCAGAGCTGGACACTGTTTCACTGAACATAGCAGGCTACCAGCCACTATCTAGTGTGGAAATCAGCTATGATACTGCATTTTACTTTGAAACATTCATAAATTTTCAACTCCTTTAACTAGAGAGAACATTTTACGTTAACAGTTAATTCTTCTTCATTTTATAACTCTTTATGCTTCATGTATTATTCTTAGTGTCAGTTACCTTCTATCCTCACACTTCTCATTTTTGTCTCAGGCTCTGCACTCTGCATCTTTCCTTATTTGCCCTTCCAGTCCCTCACACAGGCCTCATTCATTCTGTCTGGTGGCAGAAAGTTTGAGGAACACGTGGAAAATTGACTGTCTCCAACTGAACGATGAGAACACCTTACTATCCCCGTGCATCTCTCAGAGGCAAAGTGAAGATGCCTGTTTTCATCTGCTGAAGGGGAGAAACACATCATCACTGGTTGCACAGGAACCCTAAAAGCTTGCCTAGGGAGTGCAAAGGTCATTTGTTCTTTCTAGGTATGCTGGGAGTGCTGACTCTGCACCACGACTGTGCTATCCCAGCCTCTCCTTCCGGCTCTTCTCCACAGTTTATAGCTTCACTCTTTCCAAAACAGTAAGAGAATGGAAGCAAACTTGCTCTTGACAGCTTCCCTCCTGTCCAGGGGTTGCTCTCTTCTGGAGAGCAATCAAAATCTGAAAGGAACTACCACATTACTTGAAAAAGCCACTTATTGCCCTGTCAGGGCTAACCAAATCTTGGATATTTTAAAAATCCACTTCCATGAGAGCTCTTATAAATTCAATTTCAGGAGAATCAGCTGAAAAGGCTTTAAAAATTACATCACTACAAGGTTAATTACACTTCAAAATTCAAATAGCCATTTTCAGTTACTCATCTCTCATGAATTTCAGGGAAAAGGCTTATTGCAGAAGAATGTGGTAAACAAAACTAAAATCCTTACTTAACACATAACAAAAGCTAAAAAGGACAAACAAAAGAGAAAGGAGACATAGTAACCTAAGAGTGGTAAGACAACAGAAAGGAAACAGTACCTGAACAGTGGTAAGACATTCAATATCACTACCAGAGGACAGGAACAAAGCATATATGCCTCTTGCCACTTCTGCTACAGAAGTATCACCACACATTTCATTATATCCACTATATAATGCAGTCTGTGCTGCAGTGTGTGCATTCGTAAAAGAAAACATACTATAACACAAAAAAAAAAACCCCAACAAAACAAAAGGTCCCCCAAAGTTTTACTTACCACAGCAGTGGCAATATATCTCTTACCAACTTTTAGACTTCCCCCCCAATTACTGAAGGAATTAAGCAGACCAGAAAGGAAGCAGACTGCCCATATCATGGGATCTCAAAAATTATTCCTTAGAGAGTGAACTCTACCCCTTCTTATATTAAGTAATAATCACCTCACCTCTATAGGTAAGCACAAGCCACAAGTCTTGCCCTGGTGGCTCACCAGTGGCAGAAGCTTGGGAGGACACCCCAAACCCATGCACTCTCCATGGAGCCATCCTCCTACCTCTTCCAAAGAGCACTATCATGGTCCTATTACCACACACCTAACAAGACCCCAAAACTTTTTATACATATTAATTGTGCCACTTAGTTACACCCAGTTGAGGGCATGTCACAACTTCACTGTGCAGTGGCTTCTCCACCTATTATAAATGGAAAACGATCCTTCCTTTCATGGAAAGCTTCTGCCAGCAGACAAGCAATGTACCATGCTAAATACCCATTAAGAGCAAAGCAGCAATTCTGCTGCACACCACCCAAAGTAACGCTGAGGATGCAGGACAACTCACCTGATTTTATAACTGGGTAAGGTGTGCTTGCGCTTAATTACTTTCTTGAACTGGTTCACTATGATGGAAGTGAGCTGAGGCATGGGCCTCCCTTCAAACTGAGACTTCACCTCAAAGACTATCACGGGGTCATCCATAAAAGAGAAGAACCAGTGCGTGAAAGGCAGGCGCGTGAAGACCAGCTTCAGCTTCCCCATCACCCGGGAGATTTTCACGAAGAGGTAGGCCGACTTGCCGAACACTAGGTCGGCATCGATGGCCAAGTGGAAGCCACCATTGTACTCCAGGTCTACCTCAAAGCCTAGCTCCTCGGGACAGCCCTCCCCATTGCAGATCACCGGCCGGATGAGCTTCACGGACTTGAAGACAGGCAGGACATCGCCGAGAGAGACCTCCCTGAGGCTGAGCCCCTCCAGAACCTTCCCTGTCATCTTCGCCTGGAGCAGCTCCTCGAACTCCACCTTGATCTTCTTGATGACCCAGTCCCTGACCAGGGCAGTGTCCCTGAGCTCCCTGAAGAGGAAGAGGAAGATGGCATTGAGGAAGTGGCACGTCTCCTCGCGGGAGGAGGGGTCTGGAGGGGGCTCCGGCTGCTGCTGTTGCTTGGGGCCGGGCTCGGGGCCCGGGGCGGCGGAGGGCGCAGAGGCCGGGGCCGGGCTGGGGGTTGGCTCCGCCGACGCCGGGCCGCCGGCCGGCTCCGCGCCCTGCAGGTATTCCCTGAGGCCGTGCTCGGGCGCCACGCGGGCGTAGACGAGGCCGCCGTAGGCTCCGTCCGCCCCGGGGGGCTCGGGCTTCTTCCTGTAGAGGAGCAGGAGCTGGAGCAGGAGCGTGAGGCAGCAGCCGGCCAGCGCCGAGAGCAGGATCACGTACAGCAGCGGCATCCTCGGCCCTCCGCGCTGCCCCGGGCGCGCCGCCCTCACCGCGCCGCCGCCATCGCGGGGGTCGCGCCCGCGCCCGGCCGGCGTTTAACGGCCGCGGCCGCCAGGGGCCGCCTCATCCGGGTCCCCCCCGCCGCCGGCCGCGGGGCGGGGCGGGCGCGGCGGCGGCAGCCAACCAGCGGCGGCGGCCCCGCCCTCCGCGCGCTCCTATTGGCGGGACCGGAGGTCGACGTCATGGCGCCGCGCGCCGCCGCGGCGTCACGGCGCGGCGGGCGCGTGCGCGCGGGGGGAGAGGCGTGGGCGGGGCGGCGCGGGGCGGCGGCGCGCGGAGGGATCACCCGCGGCCGTGAGGGGCGGCGCTCGCTCCCGAGGGCGATTCCCGGGGCGCGCTCCCGATGCTCGCTCCCGAGAGCCGTTCCCACGGCGCCTTCCCTGAGAACGCTCCCGGGCACCCCTCTTCTCCCGGGCCGCGCTCCTCCATGCCGCTCCCGAGACTTGCTCCCGGGGCACGGTCCCGAGACCCTCTGCCGGGGCGCGCTCCCGAGGCGGCCGTGTGCCAGCGGGCCGTGCCCGGTGCCGCGGTGCGGGCGGGGTGTCCGGGGCAGGGGAGGCGGGATGGGCACGGGCGGGGGATGGCACCGCCCGCGGGAAGGTGACCGGTGTTGGTGGCACTTGGTCGCCCGAGGAGCACCGAGGGGCGGTGACAGAAAAAGGACGCTGAGCCTCTTCAAAAATCGGCGGCGGAGGGGGATTGTTCCGGTAAAATTGTTCCGGAGAGGGGCGATGAGATAAAGTCTCTTTTCGTGGGCGTTGTGTGACTTCCTAGAAACCTCTTTGTTTCCTGCTGATGAGAGATGCTTTTAGCACATTAAAAAAAAAAAAAAAAAAAAGCTGCCTAGATGACATTTTATCCAGCTCTGCTATTATTGGTGATAAGATATAAATCTGTTTCCGTCCCCTTCAGCTATCTACTTGTGCTTAAAAGTCATCATTGAATACATGAAAAAAACCAACCAAACCTATGGAGAAAAGGAACTCGAAGAAAAGAAAGCTGAGAGCTTTGCGTGATATTTCAGCCTGTGATGTGCATGAGATCGCTGCTGTCCTGTGGGTAGGACAGTCAAGGACAGGTTTCTTTTAGGACAAACTGTGGCTTCGATGAGATCACAGAGGAAAGGAGAGGAGAGGAGGGATCTCACTGCCCAGGCTGCTCATAACCCCTTCAGGGAGGTGACAGATGCACTCTGTGCATGCGGCACGGCCAGTGACACCCCATCAAACTGGGGACCGGGAAGGATGGGCATTACAGCACCGCTTTAAAAGCAGTGAGCGAGGATAGAAGGGAGAAACTTGGCATGAGGCAGGGCTACACCATGCAGGGAAAGCATGCGACTCTTCAGAAAGGGTCATTTTGAACATTTTGAGAGGTTAACTCAGAAGAGCCATTGTATTCAAATTTGGTTTACTGAATCGTCATAGAAAATAACTGTATTTTTACTGGAAAATATAAACATACATCCAAAAGAAACCCCTGTGATTCTAATCCAGCAAGCTCATTTAAAGGCCAGATCAAAGCTGTATATACTGCTGGGGCATGTACTATGTCAGCTGTACACTGTTTTTCCAGGTGCTTCCCTTTGTCAGGGGTAGTCTTTTCTTTCAGTCTTGAAATGGAAGTTTTATGATTTCTGAAAGGCAGCCACAATTGAGACAAAAGTTACTTAAAAGATTAAGTTTGTTTTTTACACCATTTTTTATGTTTAGCTAAATACCTAGCTAAAACTTCTCAGATTATGTTATATTTTAATAGAATAAAAGCAAACTTATGCTCACATTGGTGACTGGTTTTTTCCCCAACCTCCAGAACTGCTTAAAAATGCAAAGAAGAGGAGAAGAAAATGTGAAATTTTATTGCCAAGAAGATAAAAGCTCTCTTCCCCATCCCCCTTCGTAAAGTGTGTGGGGTGGGAGGATTGAAAAGCTCTTAATGATGTAGTGCTGTGGTTTGAAACTAGAGATTCAGAGTATGAATTTTTTATAGGTCTTGTGACTGAAAGTTGAAATGCCTGAGTGTTTAACAGAGCACTTCTATAGAAATACCAGAGAGGTCATTAGTCCAACATTTGAACTGCTCTGTTACGGGCCTTTACCGTGGCTAATACAGGCATACATGGTAATAATGGAAAGGTTTGGGATTTGCAACTAAATGGCTTTTCAGATAAGGACTAATCTATTCAGAAAGGCAATAGCAGCCTTGCTTTTGGGTCACGAGGAATAGCAGGAAGATAAAAAAAAAGTCATGTTGCAGATGTCTCAATTGAGTATTTTCTTCTGTTAGACAAGCAGAATAGGGAATTTGGCACATTCTGTGCACCTGATGGCAGCTTAAGAGCCTCTGAAATGTTCAGCTCAGTAATCGCTTTTCTCCTTCCCTGGGAACATTTTCAACAGGAGCTATGTTATCTTAAAAAACACGTTATGAAGCAAGAATCGGGCGTGTTTTAGCATTTTCAATGAGAATGGGAGAATGGAGGGAAATAGCAAATGTGGTAACGTGAATACAAAATGGTTGTGCAAAAATGTTATATAACATAGGATTGAAATACAATAAAAAAATATTTAAATTTGTGAGATAGAGGAGAAAAAGAAGATTCATCTTAATACCATCTAAAAAGGGCCTTTAAGAGCATATTTTACTTTGGCTTCCATTTGGAAGCTCTTATTTGCATTTTTTGGAAGTCTAGATAAATAGAAAGGTTTATACAATCTCACCAATTTCACCCTGGCTACACAGAACTGTGTAAAACATACTCGGTTTACTCTTTGAATAGCTGGAAATTATTAAATGGGACACAAGACATGCAAAATAAAAAAAGCCTATATTTGTACTGGTCTTTTAAAAAAGTACTAGGAAATAGCTTATTTAAAGGGATATTTTACCTGTATTTAAACAAGGAAAATACTCTTAATTTGTAAATCAATTTAGGACATGATGGCAGCAAATCTCTAAGCGTAGAACTTCAAAATTAGTTTCAACATTTTGTGGGAGATTTCAACAATGACAGTGCACAAGGATTGCAAAATACGTAGAGTTCCTTAACTGGTAATAGAGAGCAAGTAGCATAAATTCACAGAAGGGATGTGTTTGAGGCAATTCTCCTGTTCTAAGCAAAGAGTGGTGGTGCCTTGGGAACATTTGTCTCAATTCATCTCACTCATGCCTGATCCAAGGATCACGGGGCTTTAGGAGCATTTTCAGTAACCCCAGGCAGTGTAGGACCAGTCGAAGCTGCACACTTTAAAATTCATGTTGTGGCACCAAGGAAAGAACCATCCATATCACAGTCTTGGAAAGGCAATTACAGATGGGGTGGGTTTTATTTTTTTCAAAACTGCAAAGTAGTCTAAATTGTTTTTCAAAGCAGGATGTGCTGGATTGTTTTGTAATGAGTGGTTTTAGTAATTTTCTTCATCACTGGAGTGGAATTGTTGCCTTCTTTTGTAATATCTGTTGGCAAAATGATTTCATTCTTTCCTGGGCCTCCTATTGTTTTTGTATTACATCTCTTAGAGACCAAAATTAGATTATCGTTCTCATGGTGCTGCATGAAACAGGATTTAGAAAGTGATTAGGTAAATTCATGAGCAAAAAACAATCCATTGAAAGCTATTAAACACAAAGATTGCTGGAAGTTACACTGGTGACAGACAGCTGGAGGGTGTCTTTTCCTTTTGACTGTCCTCAGGCATCTACAAATTCAGACAGGATATGCTGCACAGAGAGCAGCTGGTCTGCTCCAATTTTGAAGACATGTTGAAGAAAAAAAAAAGAGGAAACACATTCATCAGTACTGCTTCCAGTTCTAGTTCTGAACTCTGCCAAGCACCCTGTTATCTTAATATCAGGCAATTCTGCATTTCATTGGTGTAAACCTCTTTAAAAACACTGGGACTGTAGATCAGGTGAGATTTTCTTTGATGCCATCTAAATTCCTACTTTTCTTTTTGTTTTAATTCTGCCTTCGAAGGGGCAGGTTGCACTGTGAGGCTGCTCCCAGAGCTGGCAGAAAGAGCTCACCCTGTTTCCAGCTGGTTCCTGGGGAGATTTGTTCAACTGACCTGGAGGAATTTGTCTCTCACCTACTCTGAGCCCATTCCTTGCCCAGAGGAGAATCCATTGCTTGTGGCTCAATATTCGTTTCCAAATCTCTCAAGTACATTTCACTATTACAAGACATGTTCCCCCACTCAGAATTTTGTGGGGAAAAAATACAGTTTGGGTGACTCAATCGTATTTAGGCTGTGTTAGTGCTATAGAGAACCACCAGCATTTCGTCAGCCGGAATAAATCATTGGCTCCATTGCGTTAATGCATCCATTCGTCCTGCTAAAAAATATGACGCGTGCATCCCCCAACTTCCAGTTATTTTTAAGGATGGCAGCTGAGAATTTTAGGAGGTTTTATTCCTATCCTAGAAATGTCTCACTGGAAGGCTTTTTTTTTCAAGATGGGAGTGCATATTGCATATTGCTTTTTTGGTGGATCCTTCCTGAGATACCCAACCCTCAGTTTTCAGAGATAATGAGAAACTACAGAATTTACTTTGGAATTGTGAATATTGTGTGCAGCAGGAGGAAAAAACCAAAACAACTCCACTAGCTGAGTAAAGATGCGGATGCCCCAAATTGACATTTACTTCTGAAAAAGAAGAGGTTTTCAACTCTGTGTCTAAATTTACAGATCTGGTATAATCCATCTCACAACAGGGATATTTTTGTTCATTTATGAACAGCTTTGCAGTCTTACCTGCAACAAGTAAAACACTTGAATTGTTTGGTAATAGTGGCTTAGAGCCCAACCACTTTGGATCAGAACTTGTTAAAACAAAAAAAGACAGTGAGGGTTTGCATCCAAGGTTTAGTTTGGCCCAAATACAAACCCAGTATTTTCACTGAAGCTCATCTTTAATTATCTTTTAAAGTATGTTCTGCTTGTTTAATCAAGAGCTTAACATTTTGGATGTAAAGATGCTTTGGCTACTTACTTCAAGAGGCTCATCTTGTTCAAGCTTAAAGTATCCTGGTTCTTAATTAGGGATTCTGTTACTATCTCACACAGACCCTGGTTTTATTTTATCATGAAGCAAGTTCCTCCACTTAGGAACTGTAGCTCTCAGATAACTTTTCCAAGATTAAAAAAAAATACTAAAAAATATCTATTTTAATTGTAAATATAACAAATTCAGGCTTTTAATATTACCAGTATCTAAGGAAAACTGAAGATTTCCTTTATTCCCTGTCTGCTGTTACATCCTAAGTCCAGAAACTGTTACTTAATTCGCAGATGCGAGTGAGACTTGTCACACGTATTTCACTTCTATCTGCATTTACTTTGCTGACTTGTGGTATTCATGTAAATGCCAGCTTGCTTAAGCCTTAGGAAGTGATATGTTTGGGACCGTTATTACCACATTTGTCATTTAGTGTTCATTCCAGTACCTTTTCCTTACATGCTCTGAAGCTCATTCACCATCCCTACTCAGAATTGCAGGCAGCCTCCCCAAGGCCCTCTTGCATGCTCCCAAATTATCTTTTTCAGAGTGGAGATTGTTTTAGCTACTTCCCCTGATCCATTTCAAGTACAATTACACTATGGTCAATATGTTTTTGATGTTCCATAACCTCACATTATTTTTTTTAATGCTTGGCTCACTTCCTGGATTAGTCCAAAGCAGCCTCTGGCTGATGGAGAGGCTTCAGGAAACTGCATTGAAACGCAGTTTTGGTTTGCGCGGGGATTCACTGGCTAAAGGGTTAATACACACTTCAGAGATGAGTGTGGGGTTTGAGATGAGGGTCCCCGTGAGGCTTTGTGCCTCACTTGCCCTTCATTAAAAGTCTAATTCCTTGCGTCAATCCGCAGGTAGTTGGTCGGGTCCGGCCGCCGCCGGTCGCGGAGCATCTGCTGCGCCTCGTTGGCCTCCAGATAAGCTCGGCGAAATCAGGCCACGGCGAGAGCTCCCTCGCTCCCTCGCTCCCTCCCTGCTGCTGGAGGTGGCCACCCCTGCGGAAGGGTCAGAGCTTCACACGTGGCCGGGCTGCAGCCGCTGAGGCGCAGAGCAGAGATTCTGTATCACCCTCTGAGTCCGACTCTTCATCAGCCGCTGTCCTGCAGCAGGGAGGGCGGGAGGGCTCCGCGGGGGGAGTGGGAAGGAACCACCTGGCACTGCCCCAGTCCGAGCCCGAGTTCGTGTCCTGGTCTCGGGAGAGCGATTACTTGTGCAAATGCTCGGTAATCCAATTTCAGCAGCTCCAGCCCCGGGATCGGTGACATGCCGTGGCAGGTCCTGGATTCCTGTAGCTGCTCGCACCCCCCGAGTATCCTGTGGGGCTCAGCTGGAAAGTGAAGCTACGTAAGGGAACAGGAGATTTGAGGGAACCTGCTCCAATCCTCCAAGCTGGAGGGAGTATCTCAGAAATTTTAGCTCAGATCGGAGTTTTTTCAGAGAAGGAAGATACTGGGATTTCTGCATTATTCACCTTAGCGTCTCTGATTGCTGCTAAATTTCATACGAGGTCTCGAGCCATTAAAAGGGAAAAAAAAAAGGAAATTACTGATCAGCTCATGTACTTTATGGAGAAGGTGTGTTTGGTGTAGATGCAGTGGGCAGGCATGACTGTGTCCTTTCACTCCTTGGGCTTCTCCGGCACCTTCACAGGGCTGTACATAAAGCTGTCCTTCTCAGCATCTGTAAACGTGTTTATGGAGCTGAAGAGTTCACAAATGCCTGGAGAGATCCTTTCATCTCCCCTCCTGTTTGGTCAGCCCTTCGTCCCCTCAAGCCAGCAGTTTAAACTAAAATGAATATAACTTGTTCCAAGCACTCAAAGGTAGACCAGGCATTTTGATGTAAATAAATCTGGGGCGGGGGGGAAATACCTTTATACTGGTGGGAAGCTCAGGAAAGGTAAATGGAAACTTTTATTTACATATTCTCATTTCTGTTTCTTCCTACTAACAGGTTTTCACAACTGTCTTCCTCTGCCTGTATTGATGCTTCTCTATTCAAAGAATTAAAAGATGCACATGAGCTCCCAAGGCTAATCTATACGCATGAAGTTTTATTCTCTTCACAACATATTTCTGCACAAACTCAAATAGATTTTCTTGGAAAATATCCCAAAGACCATGTTTAATGACAAATAATAATCGTTGCAACCATATCTGAACTATAATTCTAATGTAAGTACTTATGTTTGTATTTTAATACATACACATATCAATTTGGGCTACCTATTTGTAAGAACATGAATTACTTCCTTCAACTATTTAAGACAAATAGCTATAATATTAAAATCTCTGTAAATACCATTAGTAACGCATTTCAGCTGAGAAAGCATAACATTACAATTCCTGCCATTCTCCCTTTAGAGTTTATTTAATAGTCTGGTTTCATACTAAGCTGTCTGCGCTGCTTCTGTCCAGAGCAAGGCAAACACCAGCCAGATTTAAATTCACCCAGAAACACAACCTCATGTTTCACACTCGAGAAATGATACATTTGAAAAGACAGAAGCAATTCGTAATGTCACAAACATTTTGCAAGTTGGAAGATTGTACTATCTCTGTAGTAACAGTCAGATCTGGCCTTATCCTTTGACATGGAGTCTAGGCTGTAAGTTTTTAACACTTTTTTTTAACACTTTTTTTTTGTGCATAAGACATTGCAGAGGAACGGGCTAAGTGAACTGCCTACACAAAGGAAGTAACAAAAATAAATAAGAAAAATAGTGAGGAAAATCAGCAGACTGGGGAGGCTGTTCTAAAATTTGGATTATCAGTAAAAATACAGGGAAATTTCTGGCAGAAATGCAATTTAAAACAGGGATCTTCATGTTCACTTCCAAACTTCTGACAAGGCAAAAAATCCAAATCCCTCTTAACTGAAGAACGATTTCCCATATTTTGGACAAACTGTACTCCTGTAGCTTCATTAGGCCAGAAGGCACAGCTCATGGATATTCATACAGTTTTGGATCCGTTCAATTTCCACTCTCTTTTCCCAGGCACTCAGTGACGCTGAGGATGCTGGATTGAGTGAGAATGTGAAATTCTAATCTGCAGGCTAAAAGAAGTGAGGAACCTGTTTGTTGTTCTCAGCATCACAGCAGATTAGCATTTCCTCCCACCACCAGCCTACGACTTTTCAGTTATTCCACTAATTTAAGAAGCATGTCTCTAAAACCACAGCTGCCTGAAATGCAGCCTATACACTTCTATTTGAATTTACTTGTTGAGCTCTACATCTAACAAATGGTAAAACTGAAGCAAATATTTTCAGTATGAAATTTAAAACTTCTCTGAAATAAGCCTTAAAGCAGTTTGGCTTCCTGAATAATTTCTGCTAAAATTTGTCATCCGTGCAAGTTTATTTAATCCAAATCAATATTAAAAAAAAAAAAAAGCCAGGACAATGAAAACTGTAATCTAAAAAGTGAAACTGAAGTCCTGTGAGGGCTGTATTTCCAAATAATGTTATTTTTATTGGAATGGGTAAAGCTTAGAATATGGTAATAAAAACTTGGAGGTTTTTTTTTCCCAAGATTTTTACTTAACTGCCTTTGACCAGCAATATTTTCTCAAAAGCTTTTGAAAAAATCAGCACATGTAACTGCCTAAGTACCAGCAATACATTTTCTGCCATTGGTACTGTGACCTGATCAGCTCAGCTCAAAAACAAATAAAAATCTTTAATGCAGTCAATGCAGGTTTTGTTTGAATTCCATGCGTTGAAACTACTCAAATTTTACTGAGGGAGCTCCAAATGCGTGCACCGCCAGCCATATGAATGATAACCCTTATTTTTATAATAGGATTGCTGCCTTTATCACCCCAATTACAATGATCCTAAGCACTGATCCTAAGCCCTTCTGCTTAAAAAAAGGCAGAGTATATTAAACAAGAGATATCTGCAAAGGCAAGAAACTGTTAATAGAGTGCTGCAACTGTACATCTACAAATTTTTAAGGGTTGAAAAACTGAGTAAAGCTCCTCTCAAGTGCTGTTTAGTTCCACAGTCTGTGTACTCCTACCACCTCGTACAAGTGGGAGTATTGTCAGCTTCTAGTAGTCTGAGAGAAATGTTACCTATGAGGGATGTAATCAACGCACATCACGTACAGGGACTACAATAAAGGTCTCCGTAGCAACATTAAGAACAGATATTTTTAAATGCTCTTAGTCTTATGTTCATGGGGTTTTTTAAATGCAACTATTAACTGCTTCCACTGCAGATGCTGCTGTGAGCTAATCATCCAACAAAACTCCTTTGCTGAGGCTTAAAAGGATGATCCCTGCCTTGTTTTTCTGCAGATCACCACAGGCTTGCTTTCCCCTGCAATCAGTAGATATCCACTAAATATTGCATCATTATTTATCAACAGGCAGCTGGTCTGAAAAATCAACCTGTGAGAGCTTCGTCTCCTCTGGCAGGAGTAGGAAGAGCTGTGGAAATAGAAAGAATTAAAAGGAAAACTTGAGCAGGTTATGGCAGACGATCCACCAAAATGGTAGAAAACAAGAGGCTGGGGAGGCTCATCATGCCTGGGAATGGGGCTGAGGGAAGCAGAGGTAGGAGGTAAGGTGGCGAGGAGGAAGCTGGAAAGCTCCTCAAAGCCCTGTGAACTGCTGCAGGTGCTGCAGCGGGGGAGCTGCTGTGGGAGCAGAGCTCGATTAAGAGAGGAAGAACGACAGAAAACAGTTGGGTTTATCTCAGGGATCAGAAATGGCTGGTTCTGGAGGAGGACCAGGAAGGATGTTAATATTTTTCTAAGAAATGAAGCGGTGTGTGAGTTTTTCTTGCAAACCCCTCTGTCACAGCAGTGTCCCCAGAGCTTCGTCCCCTACTGATTCCAGCATAAAGACTGAGTTAAGGCAAGCATGGATTTCCAGACCTCCTTGTAACCAGAATTTTTCTTTGTTATCTCAGAGTAATCCTATTGCTTTCCCCTGATTCCTCAACCCTACAGAAGGCAAAGCAGTTTGAGAGGGGAATGTAGATTTCAGGCAGGTAAAACAGGTAGAAAAAGGATGAGCTCAGCTGCGTGCTTAGAGTGGTACTGGGGCTTCATTTCTGGAAAGAACAGAAAGCTCTTCCTTTTCGCTGTTAGCTTCTTAAGAGAAAACCAGCAAGGACCAATATTAGGAATAATTTATACATTGCTGTACACAGGAGTGATACAGGAGTGATAGAGGCATGTACTGCAAGCCTTGGACTTCATTAATTATATATAAATATGCATACTTGGTAAAACAACAACCCTCCTAAGTTTGTTAATAGACTTCTGAGATGCTAATCTTTGCTTCATCAGCTTAAAGGCTTAAAACAGTCTGTTTGTACCATGCAGAAATGATCTGTTTTGGAGGGAGCACAACCCAGGGAGCATGAGTGTAGTAATCCATTATCCACTCTATTAGGTACACAGGGTTCTGGCCCATCTCTGGAGCAGCTTGGGCACAAAGGATGTCAAAGGCAGGGGAAGGGAATCGCAGGCAAACATGTAAAAATTGCTTGTTGAGAAGGATGGCAGGAAAAAAAATGCGTGGGGATTTAACAGCAGGCCTTGTCAAGAACAGGGTATGCAGAAGGGTGGGTAAAAGGAGTGGATAGGTAAAAGGACTGAATTCTGCCCCATGCAAAAGCTCTTCAAGGGAAACCAGAGGTCTTTAACAGAGATTCGCAATGCAGAGATGCATTTGTGCAACAGAATTGCCTGGCCTGGGCAGAGCTGGTGTGTTTGGGTGTTCCTCTCTCTTCGGTTAGGACCGGAGTACAAATTTCCTCAGCTAATTACAGCTCTGTTCCTAATGGCAATTGTCTGGGATGTTCTTCTTGTTCAGGACTGTATCCCACCTCCACTCATGCTGTTTTACTGGGAAGGCCTGGGAGAGAGCCTGTCGATGGCCATTTGGCTGAGCTGCCCATATCTCTAGGAAAAGAGCAGCCATCAGCAGCTCTGTGAATGCTTAATGCAATCAGTACAGCTCCTGGCTGGGTGAGTGGGAAGTAACTGAAGATTTAAGGCCAACTGCACGGTCTGTTCAGGATCTGTGCCAAGGAGCAGCTGGACAGGCTGCTGGCTGAAGCCTGTTACACCACCATGGTTCATAACCGAGGTAATTGTCTGTGTTTGATTTTACACAGGAGATCTGTGGGCATCAATACTTCCTCCGCACCAGTTGCTCGGCATATCTGATGCTGTAACGTGAGCTCGCCGGCTTTCTCGTTGTCAGAAGGGCACCATCAAGGACATTTTCAAAGTGTATGCCAAGTTATTTGTGAAAGCCTCTCAGAACAATGAAAATATTGCTTTTCCACAAGGCCAAGTTCTTATTTGATTCCTACAGTTGCCCTCATCAGCATGACTCTTCCCACAGTAACTTTCCTTTTCATGTCTTTTATTTACTGGGGGAAATTTTCATTTGACACAAGATAGGTGCCATTAAGAGCAAGCACAGGTTCAAATTTAAGTGAAGAGGAGGTCACACAAATGTAATGAAGATTTAAAAGCAAATTATTGCTGTTCTTTTCACATCATTGATTTTCCCCTTTTACTTCCCCCACTTTTTACATTTAGTAGAGTTAGCAGTGACAGTCTGTAGTTGGTTTACATTTTGTATTTCATTTTGTTGTTGTTTTGGGGTTTTTCTTGGCACAAGTGTTACCTGCAGATAGAGGTTTTAGTCAGAATTCATCAGCACAGTCCTGTCATCCCTGCTTTCTCATTATTCTGGCTCGATATTTTGTTTCTCTGTTCTTCTGTACCTGGGCTCAATATGCCCAGCTGCCGGGGTGGTTTTGCTTTGAATCTGCCCCATCCCAGCATTCAAGGAGGGTGTTGTAATGGTTTGTATGCCAAACCTGGAGAGAACAGCCCCGTGAGACAGCAATGCCAGGATTCCTGCCTGAATTCTCACCACAGACATCAGCCACGTTGCTTCATATCTTCAGAAGGTATTTAGTCACCTGAATCCTGTGAGATGGAGCTTAGGTCTTCAAGCCCTGAAGTCACACCTGTAAGATCAGGATGAATGTGCTTACTAAAATGACAAGCTGGTTAGATAAGTTGGACATGTAGACACATCTGGGGCAGCTGGAATAAATATTCCTATTATCCACAGTACTGAGCTGATATAGCTCTTGTTGGAGGCCAGGGCTGCAGGAAACTGATTAGGTGATATTGGAAGAACACAGGGTCAGTGAGGGTGCTGTGGTTGCTCTCACTACATTTTCTCTCCCTGTGGCTCAGTGACTCATTTTCACACTTCCTCATTTCCCCATTTACCAACAATACAAAGTACCCTTTTCTAACAGAAGCATTTAGAAGCACTGGGTTTAGTTAAACAATATAAGAATGATTCTTGGTAGCCTCGAAGAGTTCTGGTTCACAGCTTTTCTGAGGAGTGCTTGTCTTGATGCAGACACACCTCTTTTCCATAGCCCATTGCTTGCACAAGACCCAACTGCTCATAGTTTGAGCAATACCCCTGATGTACTCAGTGCTTCTCTAGTCCAGAATTCGTGGTGGATGATGAGAATTTGCAATATCTGATCCTCTTCATCTGAAGATTTCATGCTCAATAAATCACGTGCATTTCTTTTTCCTTATTTCAATCTGGGAACAAAACTTTTGGTGCCTTTTCTGCTTTTGCCTTGGTTCATTCTGCTTTAGCTACACTTGTTTCCTGATTTAGCTCATCCAAGGAAACAAAGTCCTGCATGGGTCTGGCAAACAGTGCGTATGCTCCTGTGTGCTATGAAGAAGTAGCAGGTGGAGAACTTGAAAAACAAGTTATTTGGAAATGCAATTAAGATGCCAAGGAGTAACTTGCAAGATTTTGCTGGACATGTAGATCCAAACAGGTTATTGCTGAATAGGTACTATAGACTAACACAGCTGAGTGGAAGGAAAAGCAAATAGAGAATGGTCATAATAAAATTAATAGATTTTCATGTAGGGAAGAAAGGAGAGGACCCTCTGTCTTATCCTATTACAGATACTAGAGGTTTGTGATTTTCTTTTTAAATTTTTTTGGTTTTCGTTTTTTGGTTTGTTTGTTAATTTGGCTGGGTTTTTTTTTTCACTAAGTGTGAAATATAATATTTCAGGACATTAATTAAATGCCTCAGGAGTTAACCACACAAAGACTCATAGCTGCACCCCTCAGATTTCCTGTGGCATTAAAAACCTAACCAGCACAATAAAAATACATTATCCTTTGAACAGCTCCTTCTGAAGATATTTGTGGCTTGAAGAGACAAAATATGGACCAAAGCTTCATCCTCACAGGTCTTCTGGGACATGGGGCTCTAAAACTTTGCTCTTTTTGAATAGCAAGAGATGCAAAGCCAGCCTATGCTTTCTCCAAAACAGACCAGCCTCTGCACATCAGCGCATAAAGCAGAACAGCAAAGAGTATGAGATCATTAGATCTTGCCAAGGTTTGTCTAGTCAGGCTTCCTGTAATGTGATGCTATATCCAGCAGCAGAGGAATACTGGAAAACCTAAGTGCAGTGCCTTCCTTTGCAGGCAATAATATGCCTTTATATCTTGTCAGTTCTACTTATTGATGTTAACAGAAGAGCTTTGCAGTTGTGTAGACATACTCAAGCCATCATTACAATGAAGAAGATATCCAGTTTCTTCCCTTTTTTGCCCCCAGACTGAGCCACCATGGAGGTAGATCAGCACAAGGAGACCTGAACTCATGCATAAAAATATGCATCATTAATGGCTTTTTTTCATCTGTGGTTAATGATACAACTGCTACCTTCACCAGGTAGCACAACCCTCATTTCTTAACAAATTTTGAAGACTATGAGTACATTTCCCACCATGCAGTTGTGGTACCTCACCTGTGGATAATCCACAATCTATTCGAGAGGTCCAAAGAGAACAGCTGAGAGGAAATAAAAGACAGCCAGCAAACATCACAATTGTGTGCATTCAGAAGATCCTGGGGGAGGTCCACTTAAAACCAGCATTGAATCCAGTTATTGAATCCACTGCCTTTGGGGGATCCACTTTTTGTGGTGCCACCACCACCACGGAAATAATTGACTTCCTGGCAATTGACTTCCTTGACTAATTGTCAATAGCTGAGACGTCTCTGGACAGATGCACAATATTTTTTAGCACAACTTAATAAAGAGTTTTGTACCTCTCTCTGTATTTCTCTTACATCTTCACTGGGAGCTGGGTTGGTCCCTTTCCATGGGATGCAGGGCAGCCTTAGGCTCAGTGCAGTATCTGCTCCACAAGGTGTATCCTCATCCATTGCTTACATTTCCACAGGGTTAAGTGACAGACTATTTCAGCTCAGGGATGAAGAAATACTGCAGGGGAAAAAAAGCAGAACAGGCCTTGTTAATGGACTTGGATAATGCTATAACATTCTTCATTCTGGGGAGGCGGGGGAGGGAATGGGATGGGGTGAGGGAAGTAGTTAGGAAAGAAATAAAACTCTGTTTTCCTCCCACAAAATTTACTTCCCAGGAAGCTCAAGGAACTCTGCCTTTATTTCTTGCTACAAGAATTTAAAAGAAATGGAAACAGAGCGAGCAGTTGCTGTCTGTGCAAATGGAACTGCTCCCTCTTCCACACACAGTCAGGATTAAATCTACATGCTCACTATCTCCAGCAGCAGGTAGCTGTCATGAATCCCTCACCATGGCAGTGCTGGTGATCTCAAGTCTTGGAGAAAGAGCAGGGCAGCCCAGCAGAGCTGCACCATGCCCCAACAGGGCAGCGCTACATGACCAGTCCACAGCTGTTTTTCCTTTCAGCCTGCAGCCACCCTCCATACACATTCCCTCTTCTGCAGGTGGGTTGCCTAAGGACCTTATCCCTGCCAGGGGTTTTTGGAAATATTTATAATAATAATAGTGACAAAATGTACTCCAACCACCCCTTTTAAGGTTTCATTTCTTACTGAGCTGCCAAACCTCCAAATCTCAAACTTCTGAGAAAGCAAATCTTACTATTTGCTCTGAATTCAGCTAAATTTAATCCTATTACATTCTGTTAACTCCTGCTAGACTTACACTGCCTCGTAAAGACTCTGCTGGAGACTGATACTGTCACTTACTCGCTTCTTCCTTTTCTACAACCACCCTGCTCTGTCACCTACCTGGCACCAATAACATAAAGCCTTCCATTTTTAACTCCTGCCTTGCAGCCTGATATTTTTCTTAGATGTGATTCTGATATCTGGTAGTGTTAATCTGTTCTCTCTCTCCTGGTTTGGAGGATGTTTCACATCCCATGACAGGCGGTTACTCAAGGAGTAGCTCATATCTCCTGTGGATACAGGCACTGCTTACTTCCCCCTTCTGTTTCCTTAACAGGAATCAAACTTCTTGATGATGATGGACTTGTTCTGTTCAGCAGGTTAAGCAGAGGTGCTAATTGTACCGCTGAAGTATTAGTAAGTTCCTTGTGTATGGTTTGGAAAGACATCCCAATATTTTTTTAGAGGAGCAGAATCTGAATTTTCTGAAGATTCCCATCTCTGTTGGAAGTTAATATGAATGATTTACCAAATGATTGTAAGTACTAGCTGAGTATAAATAGTTGTATGTGAATAGCAGGAGCTTGCTGCCATCTGGGTCGTATTTGGAGCCTTAGCATCTTTTAATCCCAAAAGAGGACCAAGCATTACCAACCAGGTAAGCAAACATTACAAGAAATGGAAGAAGGACAGAAATGAGAGTCATCCTGACAACGGACAAACAAAAAGTGACATGACAGAAATGTCTGTCATCATCATGACGTCCTTAAGCAACCACCCTGAACAGACAAGTAGAATATTTCATCAGGCTGCTATCTCAGATAATGCATCAGCAGGATCTGAAAGACTGGCTTCTGTACCTCTGCTTTTTAGTTTCAATACATGTGTTTTTAGACTCAGTTGTCATTCCTTGAAGCATCTGTATCCTAAATGTAAGCAATGAATAGTGAGCGGGGTTTTACTCCAGCGCTTTCCACAACTGTGAATTAAAGGTTTGAATCTCTGTGCAAAACTTGCTGCACAAGTGCCTAAATATAATACCCTGGCTCAAGCACAAATCAAGTACACCAGAGCCATAAACCAGGCAAGAGCATTACCAAAGCCCAGGGCTCAAAAATGAGTGAGCTCCTGCAGTGTAATGAGTTACTTACTGAGCATCAGTGGAGCCAGATGTTCTTGGCCTGTCTCATATTTGAGAAAAAATGTGTTCATTTAAATGTCAGCAAAAGAAGATTTAAGATAATGCATTTTTGCTGCGTGTTTGTGAGAGTCTAGAAGAATGCATGTGGTGAAACCCCCAGCCTCGAGGAGCACACAGTAACTCTCCAACCAACAGTAACTTGATTATCTGTCCCAACCCTGAACTGAACCACAGCAGTCACTTCGTATTAGAACTGAGCAAGAGGCACAGGGATGCCAGAGAAGGTGTAAATTTAACTTCTTAAATTGCAAGTCAGGTCAAGTAAGAAATGGTGTTTTACTGAGGATTTCCTTTATGGAGTCACAGCAGCAGCACTTCAATAAAAAAAAAGCCTGTTGTCTCTGAGGGAGAGTTGAGCATTTCCTAATACACAGTTAGTCAGTAAAAATTATTCTGCATCTGGCTCACACTAGGCTGGTCAGTATTTTTCTGACACACCAAGGAAGAGAACCAAGGTCTTCTCAAGTTCGCCAACTTGTCCAAACCAGCTGATGCACTCCTTGGTGGCCTGGTTCACAGCCCCCATCAGGAGTCACTCTGCAGCCCTGTCTCAGCAGGAAGTGAAGCTGAGTGGCTGCAATCCAAGACAGTCCCTGTGTCTGCTTGTCCAAGGTCAGGGAGCCATTTGGATGCTTGAAATATTCCCTTTGCTGTATTTAACACGTTGTGGGTTGGAACATGATAACATGATAAGAAAAAAAAAAGCAATCATGATGTAGAAAAAATCACTCATGATGTAGGATTGCCAAGTTGGACTTGGACTACCTGGATCTAGTGGCCATCTAAATCTTAGGAAATAGGGCTGTGAACGTTTTAATAGGTGTCTGCACTGTATTTCATACAAATTTCCTTTTAAAAAAGCATTGGTAGCAGATCCTTCACTCATCATACAGAAATCACGACATCTGTATGACCCCGCAAAGTGCAGAAAGCCCCTTTGTTTAGACAGCATTGCCAGAAAATGCCTAAGAAGCCAAGGAGACGAATAGAAACCATTTGAGAGCCAAAAAGCGCTTGGAAAAAACTGATTAAACAAGCTGCCAACCTGCATAGACACCCCAAGTTCATCCATATTTTACCTTTAACTCCAAAATACATTATTGAGTGAATTAAGCTTATTCTGAAGGCCAACATCTATGGAGAGAACACTGTGTGGGTCAGAGCAGAAGAGTGGGTCCTAGTACACGAAGATTTTGCACTAGATCTCCAAGAAATTATCTAGGTGGATATGTGTGTATATGTATATATTCTTCGTTCCCTGGATGGTGGCACTTATAAAATCTACATAAAATTTTTTTTGCACACACAGCACTTTTAGGAGACGTGGTAAATCCAGCCCAAGCTGTTACATCCCAAAATTACTGTGGCTGTCTCAGTTTGTGGCCACTGGATGTCACTACTGATCCATTTCAGGGGACGAGCAGATTTTTATGAGTGCAAAACAAATACACTCCTAATTTGGAGAAAATGAAACATTATTTTACTTCTTATTATTGTTTATAAGAACTTGACAGGCCGTTTTCCTAAGCATAGCACGCCTGCTTCTTTGTCTGTAACTGTGAAGGAGCAAAGGCACAGACTGTTTCCTTGCATTGCCAGACAAATTCTTCTAATCAGGGAAGAGATCGTGGGATCCAGCGGAAAAAACTGCAGCTTTTGGAGTGATGGTGCCATGTCAAATCTGCTTGGAGCAGAAGCATCTTCATGCAGCCTGGGCTCATGAGCTGGGGGATGCCAGGAGCCTGGCAGGGGAGGGTGCTGGGACCCTGCTCTATACATCCCTGGAGCTGGTGCTAAATGCCAACTCATTACCACCCTCATTCCCTGCCTTTTCTGTGGAAACAGGGAAGATTTGCTTATTTTCTTGGGGATAAAAGACTGATCCCAAGTATTATAAATTTTAATAAACAGCAGTGACAAAGCACCTGCCAGGCCACTAAAGATGAGTTCTCTATAGATCCACCACAGTGTGTTGGACACTTGCATGGACATCAAGTGAGAGCTGGGTCTGCTTCTGAAGCCTTGCAGTAGAGGAGGTAGCAGAGTTCAGAGGTCAAAAATATTCTGTTCTGTGATATCTTTGCTCTGCTCTTCTGGCATCTCCACAGACCAGAGGAGAGGCAATCTGATAGGAGCAGATGAAATGGGGCTCTGGGGAGGGAAGAGAGACGATGACATCAAGATTCGGATGAGAAGATAGAGTTTTATGGCAATGAAAGTCAAGTTAAGGAGATTCTGGAACAATCACACCTAAAACATCACGAAACCAGGAATCAGTCTTGCTTCCCTGAGACCTCTGGCCAGATCCTATACATTTACACACTCAATGCAGTGCTCTGGAGGGTCTGGCACAACCAGTGGGGTGCTCTCCTAAACATTCTGCGAGTCCACCCTGCACTGCCTGAGTCCCACCTCATGCCAAGGCTGTTCAGCCCTTCCCAGGTAAAGGTCTTATTTGCCATTCGATACAGCTTCACTAAACTTTCTTCATTCAAGCTGAGAACTCCTGTTAGATTTTTCTGCCTCAAGCTGAAAAACAAGGATATAAAACTATTAATCTATTTCTAAGAAAGAAAATTGAAAGAGAAATCATATCTGTTTAGTAGAGACTTCTAGAGATTAATAATTGGACTCTTCCAAGATTTATCCCCTTTAGGCAGGCAAGGATCCCAAGCCACTTAAAGACTGGGTGACAGACTGGGAGGAGAAAGGAGAAAAGGACTAGACAGATAAAGGGATGGAGATTTTATACACAGGGCAGAATTAAGTTGATACAGGCAACCCAAAATTACTGCCTTTGAGCTCCTCCTTGCCACCTGGAAGTGTTTTGAATGCATTTTTGTAGTGCCTTCCCCTTGTGACCCGTTTTGTGGTTGGGTGTTGTTTAGGGTGATTCAGGTATTTGCAAAAGCATAGATTTTGGAGCTCCAGAGTTCCCGAGCCCCATCACAAGCTCTTGAGGAGCAGAGTGTGGCCTTATAACCTCATCATCCAAGCCACAAGCTCGGTCCAGTGTGAATTACCTCAGCTCGCTGAATTCCTGCAGTGACATAACCAGATAAAGATAGTGGTGACCAACACCCAGTTATCTCATGGAGCTGTGGCTCTAACGGGGCTGAGCCGGGGCTCTCCCCGTCACCAGCCCACTGAGCTCATTGGAAAACTGAGAAACTCCTCAGATTTATGCTGGGAGGCTCATTTTGATTTAATCAATCTGGCATTTTGCCAGCGTAAAAATTTCCTCTCTGAGATTTTCCAGCCAGTTTCAGTGAGAGCTAAAGAATGAGCCAAGGAGGTCTTCAGGAGCTCCTCTTCTCCTCCTGTTTCCTTATGTGCAGACCCAGATTAATGCCGTGGGGAAATGGCACCACGTGCAGAGTTGTGTTAATGTCATGGAAAATGAAAGAAATACATGTAACAGCAGAGAGGGGGTACAGGGCAGGTACTTCACCTAATTGGTGGACTTTGTTCAGGAAAAGAAGCAGCAGGACAATGCCCATGGGATCCACCCTTTTCATCTGCTAGTGGAAAAGCTACTTTATTTAAGTCAGGATGTCCAGTGACGTACGCTCACTTTACCAGTGTGGCTGGGAATTTGGCTGGAGGGAGGAGGAAAAACAAACAAAAAAAAAAACCAACAAAACAAAACAACAACAAACAATCAAAAAACACAATCAGAAGAAACAAAATGGCTTTTTGGACAAAATTGATGCATCCTTTCTGACCCTGGATTTCTTTGTGTGTGCTGGGAGAGCCAAGCAGACAACAAAGCTCAGCCGTGGCATCTCAGTCCCAATATACTGGAATGCCTGTAGGGTTTAAAGCTTTTTAGTACATAAGTAAACAAGGTGAGTGGATATTTGGAATCAAAGCTAGTGGCCTCTACACCATGCCAGGACATCTTTCAGCTCCATTGCACTACCATTGGTTTCAGTACAATTACTTACAGAGTAAGAATCTGCTCAGCCTGAGGGAGAGAACCTGATCCCTTGTTTTCAGCTGAAAATGTAAACTTTGAGACAAGGATCATTTCCATTTTGCAGAGGCTCAGTTTGGCGCTCTCTTCGACCGTTCTGTAAAGCAGCATATTGCAGGAAAGCCATTTACTAGTCCAAAACAGGATACTGAATATCAACTTTAAATCATCTTTTAGAATCATAGAATTATAGAATTGCTTAGGTTGGAAATACCTTTAAGATTCCTTTGTCCGACCATTAACCTAGCGCTGCCAAAGCCACCACAAAACCACATCCTTAGGCACCACATCTATTGGACTTTGAAATACCTCCAGGGGTGGTGACTCCACCACTTCCCTGGGCAGCCTCTGCCAGGGCTTCCCCACCAGGTCATCTTTGAGCACATGGGGACAACTCGCTCCTCTGCCATGAAGATTTCCTTCCTGAAGAATGTCCAGCCCTCCTGGACTCCTTTGGCCTTCAGCTCTGCCTTCCAAGGGACTCCATGAATCAGTATCCCATAGTCTTCCCTCCTGATGACCTACACAGCAGTTCTGTGGATCCTCCTCCTTACTGGTCTGACAATCAAAATCTCTTTCATTCCATGATCCCTGTGCCTCAGGTGGCCTCCAACCATCACATCCCCCACCAGTCCTTCTCTGTTCACAAACAGCAGGTCCAGCAGACACCTTCCCTGTCTGGTTCCATCACCAGCTGTGTCAGGAAGGTCTCTCCTGCACACTCCTGCCGCCTTTCCAGAGAGAAGCCTTAATTCCTGCCTGACAGCTCTCAGGTGCTTCCATGGTTTCTAACGTATCAATAACCCTCGTGTCTCTGTTGCTGAACAGATCTCCAACCCTTCCTCCACTGAGACAGCAGACCGAAGGACCTCACTAGCACCCTGTCCCTCAAACTTCGGGGTGCTCCCCCAGGCTTATCTCTAGCTAGCCTGGTTTTATCCCTTCCCCTCTTCAAATCTAGTTTAAAGCTGTCTCAGTGAGCCCTGATAATGCCTGTGCAAAGATATTTTTCCTGCTCTGACACAGGTGTACCCCATCTGTTGCCATCCAGCTCGGTGTCATGTAAACCAACCCATGATCAAAAACCCCAAAATTCTGCCGATGACACCGGGCTCGGAGCCAGCTATTGATCTGCTGGCTCTTCCTGTTTCTTCCCTCATCATTCCCTGCAACTGGAAAGATAGAGGAGAACACTGCTGGCGCTCCTGATCCCTTAACCAGTTGCCTCAAGGCCCTGAAGCCTCTCTTAATTGTGCTTGGAATTCTTGTTGCGAATTTGTCACTTCCTACCTGAAAAATCAGCAATGGATAGAAATCCAATGCCCATACCAGGGCAGAAAGCTTTCTCTCCACATCTTTAACCCAGACCCTAGGAAGGCAGCAGACTTCCCTAAGAAATGAGTCTGTTTGGCCTAGTGGGCCTTCTGAGCCCTTCAGAGCCCTTCAGAAGGGAATCTCCTCTGACACTGACCCATTTTCATCAGCTTCATTTCACAGTCACACTATATTTTAGGCTAGAAAACTTGAATTTTCCCAACAAGAAAGCAAAGAGGGAAAGAGATGGCCAGAGCTTTCTGAGACACGTTGGCAGGATCCTTCCTTCCCCACTGCACTGCCTGGCAGATGACTCCCTGAATGCCTTAGCACCAGCTGCATGCTTCTCCCTCCTTTCCTGGAAGTGCTGCTTTGTCCTGTGGAAACTCAAATACATATGATAATATGCAAGGAGTTCTTACTAGCTCTTTTTATGAGCGCTGTGAAAGATGTCAGATGATTATCTGAGGCCTCCCCACCAAACCCATCGCTTCAGGGGGACACATGGAGGCTGGCAAGAAAGCGAAATCCTGTGGCCAAAAGCTCTTGGAGAGAGCAGTTTCTCCTCCCACTTGCAGAGACCATACTTAAATATTTGTGGTATCATAAATATGCTCTTTAGTGCGTGCACTAATAGATCTCTGGAACACAGCTGGGTTTGGACTCGGGCTTTTGGAAAGCAAGGTAAGAAGTGTCCAGTGTGTGTGGGGGGGTGTTGGGTGAGTGTCTGCTGGGCTCAGGGTCATTCTGCTTGACCCCATCCTGGTACTAAAGCAACCTGACACCATTACAGCTGTGGGATTTTGAAAAGAACAGTTTTTTATCACTAACCTGGATGACTGTAGCATAAACATTACATATAGGGAGGAAAAGTTACTACCATGGGGAGAAAACTTGGCAAAACAGACCTCTAGAGCCTTATAGGTTATATAGCCACTTATGCATGTATGAAATGGATATAAGAATATATAAATTTTATTATATAAACATAACTGATAATATTCTGCTTACCCTTCATACAGTGATTTTATGCTAAGGGGTGTCACTTATCTAACATGGTGCTAAAGCCTCGATCTGAACTCTTAATTCCCTTCTTCAGCCATGTTAAAACTCCTCCTTTGGGAACAGAACTGCTCTTTTCCCCCAAGCCCATGCTGCTTATGTCTTCAGAGAAGTCTCTTTAGTCTCAGAAGCTGAGGTCCTTCCTAAGAAAAGCAAAGTTAGACATGCTGAAGGCTTTACCTGTAGTGGTTTGGTGTAACGAGACAGCAATCCCTCAGGGGCAGAGGGGTCGAGGGTGACTTTAATGATTTTCTTCATGTCACAAGGAAAGTTTAAATAGATTTCTGTGCCCTGAACATGAGACCAGTAAGAAGTGATTTCTGTTTAAGTAGGTATTAGGAGGTAGGAAAGAGTGTTGTAATAACAACCTGTCTCGTAAGCCAAGGAAGTGAGATGTTGAATCTGTACCCAAACAAAGAGTGAACCTGAGTCACAAGAACACTTTGTATTTATAGGGCAGCTTTCACTGGAGAATTTCAGTGTTCCAGAGTGTTTTACCTGCCTGTAGAGCTGGGGTAAACATATGAACTTATACCAAGTGCAGCTTTCCTCGGTGATGTCATGAAGCCAAACAGTCAAGGAACACAGAGCCTGGGACTGTTTCAGTATGAGTAAGAGGACAGAATTTGGCCCCTTATGCTTAACTTTCACATCTCTTTTCCCTTGTAAATTAAGCTTTCATTCCACTTTATAGATGGGTAACTGATGTACAGAGATCCCAGGGAGTTTGTCTAAAGTCACAAATTGAGGAAGGTAATGAAAAAGGACCCAAAAGTTTTGGCTTTGTGCTCTAACCCCAAGGAAAACTTAATTTGGCACTAGCAGCTGCTTGATCTTTAGGGCTTCTGCATGAACAGGGAGTAGTTTGGTTAATGAAATAATATCCCAGGCACATATGAAGAGCAATTACTCGCTCTCATATAAACTCTCATGTATTCATCTAGAAAAAATGTTCATGACTCAGTCATCTGGGATGGTTCAGGCTACTCACCCTCCAGCATGAGGTGTAGGCATTGCAGTGGTAAAGTTAAAAAGGAAGACACGTGACCCCAATTACTCACAAGGAGAAAAATTATGATCTCAGATACAGTGGTATAAATCCAAAGTCATCCCCCCCCTGAAGTAATTGACATCATTCTGTATTTTCTCCAACGTACGGGAAATCAGAATGCAGCCTGTAATCCCAGTTTGTCTGCAGAGCTTTGTTCAGAGAGAGGCTGTGCTCTCCTGCAGTGGATGTTAAGTGATGGAGAAAAATAAGGCTGAAAAATGTACAAGAAAGAAAAATGTGTCAAGCTTCCCTGTAACAAGAGCAACAAATTACTACCTAGCTTTAACAGTGTGCTTAATAATTATTTCACTTTTTCCATCAGGTTTTCTCCATTTTTTATAAGCAATAGAAATTAACTGATATACAGAAAGACTGTCCAGTTGGCCTGTATATCAATTTCCTCTTTTTTGCTCTGGATGTCACAAACACTGAGGAAGGAAGGTGTTGACTGTCAAGAAAGGTGAAGAAAATGACGAACTTACAAATTTACAGATGGAGGGTGACAACAAACACAGATCTATTATTAGGGACATTGCAAGTTCAGAGAAAAGATTAATTAATGTAATGACCACAATGAACTGTTCCAGTGGGACATGGGAAATTGTATGAAACCGTTTCCATTAGTGCAGAACAAAGGACTTAGAGTTTGAAGAGTGGGGACACTGGATTCAGCACAGCAGGAGATCACACAGAAAAATATTCTAAATAGACCCTCCATTTATAACTTCTGAGATTTTTGTAATTGTAATATTCTCAACTTTATGGTTTTAGTAATTTGGAACTGACAGATGAGAACTTTACCCCTTGAGACTACGGAAAACCTGGCAAGAAATGAACGGGGAAAGGGTTCAGTTTGAAACATTATAGGCACCTAGCAAGTTTCCAGCACATCAGGCAACCCAGAGTCTTTACAAATATGTGTGCTTTCAACATTTTCTAAGACCACAGAAGCAGTTCAAACGTATGTAAAATTGTATTATTGGCAAATTGTACCAGCAGTGTACAGAGGGACACCCAGGTGTTGTTCCTTAAAAACTCTGGATTTGTAGGAGGCCTGTGGGGTGCCACCACAAAGCATCCTGCCTGCCCCTGCTGCTGGCACTGGGAGGAGCACAACAGACAGCTCCAGTGCATGCAACAGTACTTTATGGGCACATATTGAAATTTCTGGCCGGTCACCCGGTTCAGATTCCTTCCTGAAAAGTCTTGGCACACACATCTTGTTGATATAATTTCTAAGTATGCAGAGGACATGCTTGTGCACCAGTAAAGCTACAGGTCTTGTGGACTTAGGAAAGTGATCCCTGTATTACATGCATGAATGCAAAGCATGTATATTTACACGTGCAGAAAATGTAGATGTATTTTACACATGTGGCAGCCTCTGTGTAATGGAGTGTAACACAAGGTCCAGGGGTATCATTAGGAGACACTTGAGTGGAGGTGAGGAGGAAACTGTTTGCACTGGCACAGCTGAAATACTGGAGCCTCTTTGCAGAGAGAGGCATTGCAACAACTTGATATGTTTTTGTGGCAGATCCAAGAATAGTAAAGCCTTTCCCAGCATCAAGTACAGTCGAAATGATGGTTTGCAGTCACTTGCTGTGTGTAATTAACAGCTCTCCATATCTGCATCGGTCAAAACTCCTGCTGGGGAACTTCCATGTATCTGGTAACCCTGGCAGAGGAGTGGCCCCCAAATAGCACCCAGCCCAGTGCAGCTGAGTGGGGCCAGCTGCTCTGTGATGCTTCATAATCTCAGCAGTGTTCTGGTCTGGTTTGGGCACTCTGTATGTGCAAAAGTATAGAGCAAAAAAATGAAGTACTTTAGTTAAGTATCTTTTATTACTAAAGTAATGAGTGTTTCCAGAGCAGTTTTATACAATTTCAGTTCAGGGGTGATTTTTTACTGGAATACTGCACCAGCCCATCCCTGCACATTGTGTCTGCTGTTATTAGCAGAGAAGGTGCTGTACATCAGAACAGCAACACCCAACTCCCACGATAAGCTCATCTTCCCTCGGAAGAGGCAGTTCTGCTTTTCTCATGGAGAGACACTTACAAGAGCTGCCCCCCAACGTGCTGCTCTTCCTCTGGCTTGGGATCCCAATGGGAAGTGATCACTGGTCCTTTGGCTAACCAGCAGCATCTAGGTCTCTGATCCAGAGAGAAGAAGATGGACACATGGCACATTTATGAGATGAAGGAGAATGTGAGGGGGGAGCATCTAAAGCACCCTGAGAAATTAAAATGTATCCTGTCAACACCAAGAGTGTGCTGAGAGTTGTGGTTTGACAGCTGGGAAAAAGTCACACAATATAGAACCAGTCTTCACAAACTGGGAGGTTCGGGTCCTTGAGAAGCTTTAAAGAAAAGGATTCTTGCTACTGTTGCGTGGAAATGGAGCATTGTCTCCAGAGATGACACACCTCCCTACTTTAGGGACCTTGAGTCTCCTCATCATAGACACCATCCCTTACAGGCTCTGATGGGAGCACAGGGTTGTTTTCCAGCAGCACCGTCCCAGACCCTGGCCAGGACTAAGTCTGCAAGGCTCTGGGAAAGCTATATCTCCAAAATTGCATGAAGATCGCTCTGCAGCCTACTTTCAAAAGCGTTGATACTGATCTAGCTCCTCTCCTCTGAAAGCTAGCTAGAACACTTTGGTGAGGGTTGTAGGGCTGCAGCGGAGCACTTTGAACTGCATTTTCCTCATTCTTGGTGAATAGAGAAATCTTTAATGGGGTATTTATTTAATGTGCCAGAGCCAAGAGGTGTAGGTAATTTGGAACTGCTGAGGACAAATCACCACGTGTAATGCTAAGACAGTTACTCCAGGGAGGAGAGAGGGAGGGGGAAATGCTGTATATTAGCATAACTATCTCCTCACACATCCTCTCTCCTCTTTGCATAATATCCCAGTCTTGTGGGCCCCTGCCAGCAAAATAAAACAATGATCCTAGCCCTGTGGGCCTGTCATTATTGGTTTATAAAATACTTACAGCTAGTTGTCTTAAATGTGTCCTTGCACTGCAAGAAGGAATTGCTGGGCATACAGTGGTGTAAGACTGTGGAGTTATTATCATGCTATATGAGTTAGACATAAAGGCATCTTCAAAATGCCTTTTTCTAGGCATTTTGACCACTTTATGGAAACCCATCTGGAAATAAATGTAGCTGGCCTAATGTATGTAATGAATTTACTGTGCTGTTCTTCCACATTAAGGATAAATCTAATAGGATGATTGAGTGGGGCCAAACTTCTCCAGGAAATTCCTTTATAATACATGATTGAATTATTGTTTTTCTATTAGGGCAGCCAAAACATTCAGTGTCCTTGACAATGCAGGATGTGTGCCGTAACTTTTTTGCCACTAAGCTAGGCATACTGTATCTGGACATATGCCCAGCTTTTTGAGTATTTCCAGTTGAATGATTTATTTATTTTCCTAAGAAAGGCTACATAAGTTATACAGAACTCAGCCGATTTCTTTTTGGGTCAGACGACAGAATTTGGTGCCTGGCTGCCAAATGAATGAAATCTCAGGAATCCAGAGGCATTTACAGCAAAGCTGAGATTTTCCTAATGGATATCTAAAAGTTGTGCTTATGAAACTACTAAACCTTTTCTCATTAGAAATTGTGCTCCTAACTCCCTTTGCAAATCTCTGTTTCAAGTCTGCATTCAAGCGCCTGAGTACCCTGATTTTCAAAAATGTTGCCCTTCCAGCTGCAACCATGTAATCTAAGAGAAGCTGAACATAGCACATGTGAAAATTGGATTATTTATTTATAAGCCTAAATAGGATTCTAGAAGCCTGACTTCAAATGCCTTTTAAAACCTAGGACTGGATTCAATGATCTTAAGGGACTTTTCCAACCTAAATAATTCTATGATTCTATAATTTGAATGTGGGCTGTTGGTTTGGGTGTTTTTTTCTGGAAAGACATTGTATTTGAGACACCCACCTGCACTCCCGGGGGTTACAGCCACAAAATGTGTATCATTATTAGTGCACATGATGAGGATATGCTGTGGCTCTAAGATATCCTGGAACCCCAAACATAAGTAAGTACATGGCTGTATACAAAAGGAGACAGGGAGAAGAACTCTGTATTTTTTCAAACTACAGCTTGGGAAAAGGTGGTGTATATTAGTGTAGCCTCCTAACCTTGTCTAAAAGACCTCATTGCTCATTTCCTGTAGCACTAGAGCTTCTTCCTTTCTGTCTTCTTAATAGGGGAGGGCAATTATTTTTCATCTGTGAATAAAATATTTGCCCCCCGCCAAGTAGTCTCAGGTCAAATCAGTCATACAGTTGCAGCTGGAAACCATTTCTGGCCTAGGTTTACAGCTCTGTAGAGGATATCCAGATACTTTACCAAATATTTAAGGCACTCAGGCAGGGTGTGGGAGATGGCAGGGTCAAATCTCTCTGGAGAAGTGGATTTGAATCCACCCCCCAGGAGGTAACTATCATCAGCACCTTGCTGTGTAGGGAATGATGAGAGACAGAGAATGATTCAAGCAACCCGAGGTTTGACCAGCTACTTGTCTCACTTGGGGCTTTCCTCAGTTCTTGGGCTGCAGGGAAGGTGGGATGGGGTACAAAACCAAGCAGGGGGCTCGGTTTGACCTCGCAGGCTAAACCAAACCACTTTTACATTCAGCCATCATCTGTCTCAGTCATCCAGAGGTGAGGCTGGGCTCGCTTTCACCCCTACCCGTCTCCCAGAGAAACCAGTGTTTGATCGCTATGTTTGATTTCTTTTTAATCCTCCTTAAACTGAAACTCAGAGGTTGTCTGCCACTGAGCCAGGATCCTTACTCATCCTGGCAGAGATCAGGTTCTGACCTCTGGGACATCAAATAAAAGCAAGGAGGGGAGTAATATTTGTTGGCCTTGTTAGTAACAGAGTGAAAGACACCCAAGTGGGTAAAACTGGAACAACCCAGTACCTGCTCTGCGCACAGAATGTGCTAGACCCCTCCTGGTGATATTTCTCTGCAAGTTCCCCACAGCCTTGCTCCTCAAGTGTACCTTGAGTTAAACAGCTCACCAGGTTAACCCATACTTTTTGCGCAGGATTCCTAAGCTAGCTGAGTGTTTATCATCCTTTAGGAATCTCGCCTGTGGAGGTTTGATTAATTTTTTTCATACACATATAAACAGATTCAAGATGTTCTTGCTCAGCCAGAGGATAAAGGTTTCTCCTGATATCTCAGTTCTCCATCAGAAAAACCGTCATTCCCAACGTGCCAAGATTCTCCCAAAGGCATAATTGCCGTCATCTGCATTTACTAATGCAGGCTTGCAGGCATCCTGAAAAACAAGGACAGTGTCCTTTCCCAGCATGAGCTCTGAAGTCTGGATAGTCCCAGGCTTGAACTGCTTCTTGCATGTATCTAGAGCCAGCACAGCTCTCAGAGAAGACCAGGAGGTCCCATCCACAGTACAGAAGTAACATCGGTCAGCTTCGGTCAGTGGCTGAGCCTCTCAAGAACAGAAGGATCAAACCTGTGATTCCAGTTTGGACAAGTGCAGAGCATGACCTAAACCTTCTTAGTTCACTCAAGAGTCTTCCCTTTCCCTCCTAAGTTGCCAAATCACTCTGCCAGATATTGCTCAACTGCTGACGTCGGTTTGCACTGCTTGTACCACGTGTGAGTGGATGTTAAAAAGAGTCATTATCATTAGAGAATCCACATTTGCTATAAAAAATCACTACAATATCACTGAAACCTCATCAGAGCATGAGGGCCACATGCATCCACAGACAGCTCCCTAGGATGCTCCAGACCCACTTGTCCTTTCCTCCGAGGCAGAAGCCAGGCTGTTTGTCCAGCACAAATCCAACCAGACTCTGAGCAGTCTCAAAGTGATTTCACTGATCTTAAATGAAGAAAAGATTATTTGGTTTAGGATTCAAAAAAGTCAAAAATTTCCACCGTTCCACCCTTTCTTGCCAAACCCCAAATATTTAAATTGAATGCAACTGGACCAAAAAAACCCCACCAAAACTGAGTATTTTGATTATCTGGAATCTCAGCCTTCCTACTGAGAAATAAGGTCACAGAAAGTGGAAAAGAAAGCATAATTTAGAAAATCCTTGACCCCAGTGCTACAGCCTTGCCTTTATGTCAGCGTCCTAACAGGGTGAAATGTTCTCCTGACCAATTCTGTTTAATTCTTTGTGGGAGATGCCTGCCTATTCAGTCTAGTATAATCTGCCATTACTATCTCATTTACAAGCTACTCATCAGCACAGCTGCATTCCGAGCTGGCAGCACGAGCATCCAGGTTCAGGATCTCTGCTTTCTTCTCCCCTTTGATTTTTCCTTCTAATTTGCATATATGCACATCCACATTTCGGATATACCCAATGATATCGGGTTTTGAATTTCTCCATCATTTGCTATCACAGAGATTTGGGCAAACTAGAATTCTTAGTTCTCTGCACCACTTTCTACTGACATGTTTGCATGTTAACAAATTAAAATGCCAGGGATTCCCTGTAGCATGTTTCCAGCTTTCCAGAGCAGTCTGGGGAAGGAGCTTGTTCACTGATTGCTGCAGCTACACAGTGTCATAAAATGTCATTATTAATATATTTGCTTTATCAGGCAGAATAATATGAATTATTCCCTCATAAATTTTTACGGTAACTCCTCCCTACACAGGGCTCTGGTTGACGAGAATTGTAGGTCTAATTATTGGAACATGTGCTTTAATGTGTTTTAATGTCATGTTTTCCTTTAATTGTATTATATTGTGAGCCTGCTCTAGAAATAACACTATTAAAGTTCCCTTTCAAAACAAAGATATATCAAAGAGACAAGCAATTATTTCATTATGCTTAAGAAGCTCATAACATAATGAAAGGAATGTTAAAAATAAACTAAATGGGTGTACTTGATTGAAAGAATAGATCAGTCCTAGTGACTTTTCTCAGAGAGTAAAAAATTATCCAGGATTACATTTTCACAGCTTTGAGTATATTATGGATTCTGTGTTTCTAATAATTAAATAGGGAAGAATTTCTTCAATAATAAACCAAGAATGAAATTAGCAACAGTTGCACCTGAAGAGAAGCAAATACTCAGGACAAAAAGCCAAAACTGCAGTTCTGAGAGCAGGTGGGATTAGATGATGTTTGGGTTGACTGAGTCCTCTCCAGCCTGGCTTGGAGGAGAATTCACATGACTCCACACCATCCCTGCTGGTGAGCCCTGGAAGCCTCTGGAAGGGAATTTTGCAAAGCTTTATGGGCCTACTTGGATTTTTTTTATCCAACTTTTTGTAATATTGGAGCCTTTCAGAAGCTCAGATTCTGAGGGTAGAAGCAGTGTAGAGGGACATCAGAGAAAAACTTCTTGTAACAGGAAAGCTCTCCCAAGAAACTGTAGGAAGAAAAAGCTGAGCAGGTAGGATATGGATCAAAGGAGGAGCTTGTCTCGCTTCTCAGTCCTCTATCCAAATCTGACTTCTCTGGCCTGCAGTCTGAAATAGGCAGCACCTGGTAACCATGAGGCAGCCTGGCTGCAGAAGGTGAAGGCAGCTTTGCTGGGCTCCTGGGACATTTGCCACGTGTAGCACTGGGGCCAGGCGGACTCTGCAGCATGGAAGACAAAGCTCCAAAGAAACAGAAAGAGCAAATTTCGCCTTTCACGGGCAGAGGAAAATGCCTTGCTTCCTGTCTGCTTTCCTCAGTGGAGAGGGAAAACCAGATGGAGGAAGAGGGATCTCAATTCATCACCACTGGGCAGGTTAGGGGACCATCCCTGCGCTCCCCTGTGCTCCCTGCCCAGCAGCTGTCCAGGACCAGGGAGCCATCAGAATTGGTTTTCATAGGGTCACTCTGAGCGAGCTGTGCTGGAAGCAGCTCTTTGGACATCAGCTCTGACCTAAACTCTCCCAGGGGAATGTGTTTTTTACCCCTCACAGCAGAACTGGGCTGGCAGTGCCTTCCTGCCATTGGTTGGACCTGAGCTTGAAGTTGGAAATAGTCCAATCAGTGCTGCTTACGCTGAAAAATACTGAATAAATTCCAGTATCTCCACGAGTATTTCTTTATATAGAGCCAAATATGCCATGCTCAGAGATAAACTCCAGAGTGGTTTACTCTGGGTGTTGCCTACATTCGAATGTCTCTTCAAAGCTGCTCTGAATTCTTTTAGCTCCCGTTGCTCCCATTTTACCAAGCGAAGCGAGGAGTGAGAGCAGCTGCAAGTGGCCGTGGCACCAGGTGTGGGAACAGGTGACAGACTGGGTTCCAGGGCTCCCTTTGATAAGGGTTTCAACATGGCTAAACTGTGTCCTGACTTCCAGAAAGAAAATCCCTCTTGGCGTCACTGCATCCCAGCAGGGCACCATCGTTGCTTTAACCAGTTTCTCAATCTATATAACCAGTTCATCCTGCCTGAGGTGTATGCATCAGTATTTGTTAAAGTAGACTCTCGTGCCTTGTGTTTGCTGAAGAAAAGTCTCTGCCTAACACTTTTCATCCTTTATTTTGCTGTTTCTTTCTCTGAGGGGGGGCCTTGCTGTGGCAATTTCTTTCACATGTTGAGACTGTTGTTTTTCTAGCACAAAACACTATACATTTCAAAAGCTTAGTAGGAAAGATATATTTCTAAGTCATATTTCTTGCCAGAGGAGTAGTGAACACTAAATGTTGGCTGTAGACAGTGGTAGACTTGGGATTTGGTAGTTAACCAGTAAAAATATTAAAACAGGCAAAGTCTGTCATCATGTAAGAGACAGCTTTCAACTTTACTAAATGTCTTTCTACTTACAAAGTTAATGGAAACCAGTCACAATGATAAAATCTGTGATTGTCTTAAATAGAAAGAATTCTTGGTTCCTTGTGGTAGAAAGAAGACTGGAATTTAAATTCTTGGGCTTTCCCTCCTCATTTTTAATTCCTTTCATTTGATTAAAAGAAAGTTTTTTTAAATGAACAGGCCAATGCAGGAAGAAAAGAGAAACACACATCTTAGCAAGATAAAACCCCAACTCTTAAAAAAAAAAATACCCAAACCGTGCAATTAGGAGAAATCCAACAGCCCCAAAACATGTGGACCCAGAGCAGATAGAGAAGGTAAACGAAACCTTGGGCAAAAATGGGCAAATGCAGGAATGTTACTGGAGAATGCCTGATAAAAACATGACGGGAGAAACCACCATGCAAACCACTTGCAGCTCAGGAAAAAGAACAGCAACGAGGCAGAGATGGGAGCTGCAGATAACAACGTGTGGAAAATTTCTGAGAGAAATCAGAGAGAAAAATAAGGAAAAAGAGAAATCTAAGAGATTAGATCCGCTGAAATGCCAACAGAGAAAATCATGAGGGAAAGAAAGTGTGAGAACATGGAGCTGAAACCTGTGATAGCTCTGGAGAGCCTCCCCAGTCACTGAGCATCACGAAAGGAGGAAAAACACTCCAGATCTTCTGCCTCACCTTAAACATCCCTGCCTGAAGGAGGAGGCTGAACTATGACACAGTGCTGCTGTTGCAGCCTTGCTACAGGTCAGGTCGGGAAGAAAACCCCAGCTCTTGCTCTATCTTTGTCAGAGAGGCTGTTCTTTCAGCTCTTTTAGCCTGATGCAGCACAATCCAGGCTCAGTCCCCTGCTCAGGCTCTGAGGCAACAGCAATGGCCCAAATAACAAAGAGCAGAGCATAGTCTAAGTCTCACAGCATCAAAACTGAATGGACTGACTCTTGTTGGCCTAGAAAAGATAATATTGGCCCCTGCATGGAAGCCAAAATGCAAAGTCAGCTGGTGTTTATTGCGGATTTTTGTCTGCCCTCTGGAATACTCTAAAGAGTGATGAAAGGGGAAGTAATATTTTCTAGCCTATGAAAACTTCTATTGTAAAAATGGTCTAATCTGGTCTGTGCTAGAATGAAGCCATGACTCCCTGATGTTTTACATTAACAAACAGAGAAAGGCTCTCATCACAGCACACATTAGTGCAGTGACCTTGACACCTGCCCATTCGGACCTACTGGTGAGGTCAGCTCTCCCATCTCTCGAACATCACAATGTTCTTCTGTCTTAATTTGATGTATTGGAGGCTTTTTGCAGTGGAACTTGAAGGATCCTGAGTCTAACCCAAGTCAATGACAAAACAGACTGGAATTAATCTCCATGAGCTCTGGCAGTGTGGTTTAACAAGGAGGTGACTAACAGGTTATCAACTAGGTGCATTTTTTTCATTCATGGAGAAATACGGTCTCCAGCGAGTGAGACTGTGAGAAGCTCCAGAGGATGATTCACGCCACCCTGAAGCAATAGGTGAGTCAGGGTGCATGGTTGTTTCTCTCTTCACAACAGCAACCTCAGGATGTGTTTAGCTTTAAACATCCAGCTTGCACACAGCCCACGCTCAATTAAAAAGAATCACCCAGAGGACTTTGACATGTTTGGGTCAGGCCCTACAAGGGAATGTGCATTTGGAAGTAGAATTTGCTGGGAAAAAAGTCATTTAAGCCCTTTTATTTAGAGAAACATCTGTATGGCTGCTTCTCCAAATTAAAAACTTTTCCTTTTGCTCAGGGCAGGGGAACCATGTTGGTTCTAAGAGTATCTGGGAGAGATTTTTCAGTCCAGGCTAAAATTGTTATCAAAATGAAGAAAATACTCCGACCACAAGAACTGAAAGGTACTGCAGTGATAATTGTTCCTGTTGGAAGATCCTGAGCTTCATTTGGGAGGCCAAAAGAACATCTGAAAGCCAAAGACACAAACCTGTTGACGTGGCATTCACCAAATCTGCAACTCATCTTTGCCTCTCCTCTTCCTGATGCTCTCCTGCATTGAACTGAGCTGTGTCTTCACAATGTTAACGTTAAAGTGTTAAACTATGCTGGTTACCTGTGCAAAAGTTTTAATTTGACTTTGAAAAATACCTCAACAAGTGGTCCAGTGTAGCTGGCACACATTTATGCTGCAGCATAGCTCTTAAATGGTTCCTCTTAAATGTTTAAACATAGTAATTCCAGGCAATTTTGAGAAATATTGATGGTTTTACTAGTTTTTAGTAGTAATGGACAGTACATAATTACTAAAAATGTAATATTTTTACACCTGTGTTCTTTTATGATAGTGTTACTCCTGTGCAAAATTAAATGTCAGCAAGAGAAGAGTTATTCTAAAATGCGATTTTAAATAAATGTATTATTACACTGAGGAGGTAATATGGTGATTTAATACGGTGGCTAGTCACACCTGAATAACTAAAGAGTTTGTTTTTACAGGGAAGCACTAAGTTTACTAAAGCGAGGGAAAAGTATTTTATTACAAATAGATTATCTTGGTGCTTTCACTCAGTTTGGTGCAAAACTTCATGTAGAAGCTGAGATTTGACGGAAGTGTAGCTGGGGAAAAAGGAAAGAAAAGAAAAAAAGCAAAGTAAAACCATGTAAAAAGTTATCAAAGCAAGGTCACTAAAGATGAAATGCTGTGGAAGGAGCAGCCAAGGACCTTCCTTCATAGCTGTGGGTCCGTGCTCTGCATTAAGACCCCACAGAATCCCACAGGAGTTACTGCAGCAGCAGGGTTAAGGACACCCCATCCCTCTTTGGGGTGAGATGGGCAACTCTTCAGAGCTGGAGCATCTCCACCACTGCCAGTAGTCATTGGGCTAAAAGCCACCCTCCACCCACTGTAATTTGTAGGGCTGGAGAATTTATGATAGCTCATTTTAAAAATTCTGCTCAACCCGTGAACACTAGGTGCTGAATGAATGCAAAAGAACATTGTATTTTTTCATCCAGAAATTTCTGGAAGGAACCTAATTTGCTGACACTGTAAATTCAAAAAATCTGTTTCCTGAGTGCATGGTTAATTGGAGTTAATTGCAATGCTGAAGTTCTTATTCTGACTGGGAAAGGTTCTGTTTTCCTTGTGGATCTTCTTAGGGCTGGAAGGCAAGTTTGTCCACAGATGTGTCCACTGTGAGGAGAGAGGTGCGAGAGGCTGCATGACTGAACCACAGACCACAATGTGTGCCATTTATGTGATCCTGGGGTTTTTTCCTTTTTTTTCCTACTTCAACAGCACAAAAACTATGCAGGAAGTATTGGGAACCTCAGCCCAGTAAGAGAAGAAAAATTCTGAGTGTCTCTCAGAGTAAAAGAAGAGTGTGCATCTTCATTCTACAGAAAATTGTTCTGCTTTCTCCTGAAATGGCCTCTGTAATTTTTTTATAACTTCCTTATTTTCCGTCAGTGCAGTTTCCCTTCTTCGCTGATTTCTTGCATCAGACTATTCACTAGATAGGAGGATGTAAAAGAGAATTAAAAAATAAAGAAAAAATAAGGATCTGTTCCCAAAGACAGTGAAAACAATGGGAGTCAAAGAAACTGGCATTGACAAAAGATTTTATTTCCCTCAGGAGAGTAAGAATGATCCTAGCCAAAATTTTATAAAACAAAGATTCCAGTAATAAGTCCAACACAGCAGAACATAAATTGGCATCACATTTAGGTTCTTCCTTCCTTTCTAACAGTGGCACACACCTCAGATTATGCTTGATGAGTAAGGTAAAAGTTGCCATTATTGTAATAACTGCATACAGCATAGTCTTTAATCTTGCAATGGGATTTTAGGCTGACTACTGTACATATTGCTTCTGACTGCTAAAAGCTGAGGGTAACCTCTAAAAAAGATTAAATCTCTCTTTTTTTTTTTAACTTCGGAAATTACAAACAGAAGAGCCTGTGATGTAGAGACACACACAGAGGGAAATGATCTGAAAGAGGCTTTAATAAGCTAAATAGGTTCAGCCTAATGTAGATTCATGTCTTCATTAATTTAGTGGATGATTTTCAGAAGAGTGAGCGGCTCTTCCTCTGGAGTAGGCAAAATGCAGCTAAACTCACCCCCTGCTGATTTGCTATGGGTAAAATCATCTAGAAATCACTTAATCTGAAAGCAAAAATCCTCTTAGGTATTTTCCCAAATACTTCCTTGCATAGGCTAAGCATAGGCAATCGTATGTGGAAGATCATGGTTTAGCTGAAGATTTTCCTGTATCACAGTCCCAGCCCTACATCTCTTCCCCTCAGCTGCACACGATGGCTCTCCCTCCCCTGGCTTTGGGAAGGAGCACTGGCTGTCTGTGCTCCAGGGAACTGACAGCTGCAGCTCAGCTTCAGCAGATCAAGTTAGAGGAAATCTCATGAGAGGGAGCTGTCATGGGGTGGCATAAATGAAAAAGCAGCCCTCAAGAAGCAGGCGTGTCTCAGGTGCCAAAGCACTGCTCCGGAGGAGCTGAGTGGCAAGAGCACCCCTGTTTCCATCCCAGCTGCTCCACGGTGCCCATTCAGCAACAGCAAGCCCCCACGTGCCAGCTGCTCCCGTGGCATGAAGAACAAGACAGGCAGAGAGAGAACAAGAGCTCCAGCCCAACCCATCGCCCCAGCATCCTGTGTGCAGGGCGGGATGCGCTGGAGCTGCGGAAGGAGACTCAGAGTTGTATAAAACTTGTTTTAAAAACCTCCAAAACATATTCTAGTGTGGCAATAATATACATTGGCTAAGGAAAATTTAATGTAAAATAACAGTTTGCTCAGATGTTTTTATCTTCTTTGGAACCATTCAAATTTGGGGAAATGGCTGCCTCTGCACTGTAGTAGCTTTAGGGTAGCTGTTGGGTTTGTTGAGAGGTTGTGGTCAGGCAGGTTTTGTTTGCAGGTTTTGTTTGCAGGTGCTGTGCCACAGGTCTGAAGGGAATTCTCTGGATAGGGTACTTCCTTCTCCTGATTGCACTTTGAGCACAGAAAGTGCACTAAACCACATGAATTCACTTAAATAAACAGGTCCTGCATCTCAATGGTAATCTAAGTGCTACGAACTCTGTTGCTTAACAGCAGCGTAACTCTGACATACTTTCCTTTGGAAAGCTGGATTTTGGAAATTGATTTCAACTTCCCAAGTACCAAATATTGCTCTTGCAATTAAACACTTTTCTTTTTGCTTTCTTTCTTTCCTTTTTTTTTTCCCCCCAAGGCTTTTTAAAATATCCTGTGATTAAAAGGCGTCACATTTCAGTATTGATTACCCATGCAGCTTGTAACTGGTATTTTTATTATTTTTTTTCATGGTTTTAACAGGATGCTGGACCTCTACATTTGGAGGCTCACTAAATGCCTACAACTTTCTATTTGATTGCCAGGATCTTTTTTTCTGGTTTCTTAGTCACTGAAAGTGAATCTAAAATCATTTAACTGTAGTACTTGCTGACAGAGAGATAAAGATATTTTTTTGTGCAATGCGTACTCACATGATGGTCTTTGCTACATGACAGTGAGGCAAAGATCAGTGGGATCTGATATGGGAATCTGCATGAGATGATTTATGTTTTGTTCTCGTTTGATGAGGTTAAAGACTTTTTACCCTTTAGTGGCTCATTTGTGTCTGGAATCTCTGCACCTATTGGCAGCAAAGCTGGTGCCGTGGATGAACTGGTGAATTAGTATCAGGCTTCAGTAGTGAAGAATGAGACTTTCTTTCTCATCTCGCAGTCTTTGAGTGGTGTTACTGGTCCAAATCCATTAATGGTTTTGCTACCATCCTCCAGCAATGTGGGAAAAGAAAAGACAAAGACTATTCATGTCAACAAGAAATCGGGGAGGGGGGAGGGAAACAAAACCAAACCAGGCTTTCATAATCAAAGAAATGTCTCTGTAAAGCAGGATAAAAAATGAAATGTATTTAGGATTCCCCAGCAATAAATACGCCTGTAGTCTGAAAAGCAGCATCAATATACACAGAGATAGCTGACATGCCATTTTAACTGCGCATTTGGGCTGAAAACAATTTTGAGAACTCAGCAAAAAACCTCCCAGTCTGAGGCATACAGAGCTTGTGTTCACACTGCCGCATGATGGATGCCTAATGGTTTCCTCCAGACAACCAACCTTAAAATATCATAGACCTTATTGTGTTGGTGGTGTTTATAATTTCTACTGCCGTCAAGCCTAAGAGCCGAGGGCCACAATTGTGCTGGGAATGGTAGAAAGAGAGCAAAAACAGCGTCCCCCAGATACCGCAGTCTAAGCAAAACCTCATCTGTCACCTGTTCTTTCCTCTGCCTGATGGTTTGTGTTTTCTCCAGCCTGACTGTTCAGTGAAACCTCTCTGAGGTAAGAACAACTTGTTGCTGACACATCTGGGTGTCACTGGATTTAAAGGGTTCTTGAATGAATAAACAACAATACACTGAGTAGAGCTTTATATGTGCCTGTTTGAGTTTTTGGGGTTTTGGGGGTTTGGGATTTTGGAGTTTTGGTTGGGCTTCTTTTCTCAGAGGGGGAATGGACTCCGATGGCTTTTGGAATATTTACACTCAGCTGATTTTTTTTGGAATCCACAAAAATACAAGCCATAATAACCAATAAATTATATTTTCTGTGCTGTTGTGTAATTCCATTGTAATTATCTGGAATTCTATTGAAATTCTTCTTGCAGATGCCTCTGTCTTTTGCTGGATCTGGCCGAGGAATTGAATGTGGGCTAGTGAGGAGCATTAATGCAGGGATGGAACATGTCCATCCACTCTATTGTGATTCCAGGCAGCCAGCTTCTTTTTCAATGTCTCTCGTAAAGGCCGTGGCACTTGAATGAACCAGCCTAGAGTCAAGCAGGGCACTAGAAGCCAATTCACCTTCTGATACCTGACTTGTGAAAAATATTTTCATAGAACCATGGAATCATCAATGTTGGAAGGGGCCTTCAAGATCATTCAGAGTCCAACCATCTCTCCACCACTGCCGCTGCATCCCCTAAACCACAAAGCCTCCCCTGGCCCCTGGAGCTGCTGGTTATGAGGAGGAGGTTGAGCCTCTCCTGGAAGTGGAGGTGTTCACTCTGTTCCCACCACCCTGCTTTCATTGGCTACTCCAGGCAGAGGCTGCTTAACCCAAAAACTTCACAGCTCCCTGAGCAGCGCTGAGAACCCCACTGCCAGGGTTAGGAACACCAGCACCACTCTTCCCTCAGCACAGCTGCCGTGAAGTAGACTCCTTTAAAAATGTGATGCAGGCACACCTTTGCCAAGCACCTGAGAAACGAAGGCAGAGAAATCCCTCTGCTAACTCTAACCTGAGGCCAGTGCTTGCTTTTGGTGCTGTGAATTGGGTGGCACATTAGTCCCTGTGGATGATCTCTTGCATGAAGCCCCATCCCCGCTCCTGGCATGGCCAGCCTCACCCTCTGAGCTCTTCTCTTGCCTGCCTTATGTGACAAACTTCAGCCTAAGTTGCTCTCTCCGGATTTTTGCTGCCTGATTCTGCCCCTGCCCACTCTGTCTTTTACTAAAACTGCCTGTGAGTCGCTCAAACCCACAGAGTCTGCTTCGTTTCTTCACTCAACTCTGTCATGATCAATTGTTTCAGCTACTTTGAGTTTTCTGCGGAACGTGTGCCAGTTTTATTTCCAAGAATGCAACATCAACATTTTTCAATTATTCAGATAGGTTTTAGGCTGTCATCGTCTCCATCTCACTGGAAGGAATTACTCACACTTGCCCTACCTCTGGTCCCTCTGACACTAATGTAATGACATTGACTCTGCAGAGGTTACTTCCAACTTCAGCAGGAAGGCGAGAGCAGGATCCATCCCTGCTATGCAGCCTCTCCTGCCATGTGGAGCAATGCTGAGCTGCTCAGTGCATCTGGTTTCAAAATAAAGCCCTCTACAACAGACAAATATGTTAAACCTTTGAAAGACTTATTTCCAGGTTTCAACAACATTCTCTTCAGAAATGAGCACTTGATGGAGTTCATTTAAGGTTGTTGAAGCCACAACTTGCTGTCAGCACTATTTACCACTTCAGTGGCTCAGCTAGAGCCTCAGCTGTTGTGAGCCAGTTCAGTGCTAATAACGGAGTCCTCCTGATTTACATCAGCTGAAAATCTGACCGAGCTTCTGCCAGGCTGACAGCCTTCCTCTGCTGGGTTCCAGTAGCTGTTTACATGTTCACTCAGTGCAGACAGTAGTAAAAGCAGTTTTTCTTCTGACACTCCTGTCTGTGCCCTATTTTTAACGTAAAACCAAAGCGTGGCAGATGCTCCAGCGTGGTGTCCTCTATTGAGTGGGCATTTCAACTGGGCAGACACCAGGATTCGCTTTCACAGTCCTGGAATGCAGCTGGAGCACTCCATCAGTGGTGCCTTGTATTCCTCTCTCAAGGGCTGCATTCACGGTCTCTTCTCCCCAGTCCTCTGGGAACTGATAGCAGCAAATCTCCATCTCTCACTGCAATCCCTGCTCCTGCACTCCTTGGCTTTGCTTGGGCTGAGAGGAGGGACTTTCATTTTTTCAATCATTATTTTTTAATTCTGTTTTCCAGGAGGAACAGCTCCGTTCCTTTACATCCATTGGGCTTCTTACTCGCTGCTGCTGTAATTTCCACTCCTGCTCCCAAATTAAAGAGCCACAGATCTTGCCAAAGCCATGGCACTGGCCCATTTCCAGTTGTGCAGGTTAAAATTACCAACATTTTTTTACTTCCAGCCTTTTATCATCTTCCAGGGTTCTGCCCTGGCTAATGCTGTGTCTGAAGCCTGTAAAAAAACTGTCTCATCAACTCACAGAGCCAAAGCCCTGCAAAATGGCAGCCATCTGCTTCATGGTGAACTGGCAGCGCCCAGTAGGCTGAGAAGTGGATGATTTTAGTGCCTTCTGTCATTTATTTCAAGAGTGACATTAATTTTATTATCTTTCTCCCCGGTTTGCCACAGAAATTTGCTGAGCGCCATCAAGGGAGGTTTTGACCCTCTGAGTTATTAGGTTGATAAAATGCCAGTTTTCACCTCCTGCAGAAGCCCGGCTTTTTTAACAGCGGAGAACGATGGCTTGCAGGCAGATCCAGGCATCCTTTTTTGGAAGGTACCGAGGGAATGTTAATTTCCTGTTAGCTCATCCCCATTACTTGGTAGGTGGAGAAGGGTGGCATCACCCAGCGGGTCGTGCTGAGGGACGGGATGGAGAAGAGGGCACTGTGAGCTCAGGGACATCACACCAGAGGCCCTGGAGGAACACTGAGCTGTCATCTGGGAGAAAGAGCTAAAAACTGGCCTGGAGGCCAGCTTGGCTCATGGGGTGGAGAAACCAAGGTGCAACGGGGTGGGGGGATTTGTTAATCCACCACGTGGCCCCAAATCAGAAAGCTGAGAGGAAATTTTTTGAGACTGCCAATACCAAGATGTTTCAAAGAGAAAAGAGTGAAATCCACAAATACGTGTGATTAGCTGAATAATAACATCATTGCATTTGTGGCCGTGCCTTAATTTCCCCTCCGAAGGGTGCATTTTTACCATTTTGAAAGATTCTTTTCTCAAAAAAAAAAAAAAACCTCGTTTATAAACAAAAATCTGACTTTCTCTCGATTGCATGATTCCCTCAGATGGAGCGTTAAAGGGAAGTGTTTTATATGACATGAAAAAACTGTGAGAGCTGACAACAATAAATCTTGCTTAGAAGAGCTGCTACCACCACAACATTTGTGATTTCTGAATTTAATTTTAATGCACAGATCTCACACTTTTGTGTCAGTTTTTAAGGGCATATCAGGATATTGTGCTCCAGCACTGTATGTTAATGGATTCCTGCCTCCCTCCAGGAAAAATGGAATATTTCTTCTCTGAGCTTTCACGCACTCTTCTGCCAAGTCAAAGCAGAAAGGAAAAACTGTGTACAATGTTTTATTAGGCCAAATGTCAATTTGTTTTTCTGAAATCTTTACCAATCTCCCTGGCATTTAATGTTCAAACAGAGGGAAAAAAAAAAGGCAGAAAAATAATAAGGCTTTCATTTCAGTCAACAGTGTCTGAGACATCCAACAGGCCATGGTACATGGAGCTACATTTCTCTCTTCTGTAGGAAAGGGGGGGACAGTGAAACATACTTGAGAAGGTGGACAGCATCTGGGTAAAAAGGAAAAAGATAGAATAACATTGTATTTTTGAGCCTTTTAAACCAGCTTTCATTAATTTCTGCTGAGTCTGGCTAAAGATGGCACACCTCCCATTTGGTCAGATCTTGGTCTTGCCCTCAAAACATGAGTTTTTTCCATGAAAAAAAGGATTTCAGTTTCTACCTCACTTGGAAACCTTCCCACATTTCCAGCTCACCAGACAACACAGCGTGAGTGTGAGCTGAACCTTTTTATATATTGGCGTTGTTTGGTACTTGGTGTTTGGAACAAGTCAGCGCAGAGGCCTTGGCCAGCCAGGAAAGCCCAGCTGAGTCAGGTATGTCATTTGACATTAAGAGCTCAGGAGTTTGTAAGCTCCATTTCCAATGCAAGGGCCACTGCTTGATCACCCCACTGAGAGACACTCCCATCTCTTGAATCCCAGCCTCCCACAGGAGCTCCCCTAGCCATGGGCAAACTGGATCCTGGCCATATCCTGTGTGAATTCTGGGCATCCCAAGTGCCACCTCTGCCCTTTGAACATCCTTGCTGTGAAGCCCAGTGCACACATCCAGGCTCCTGCTTGCATGACAAGGGTGCAGAGCTGCTCTGGGCGTGCCCAGCTGCCCCTGGGGTTCAGCTCCAAGGCAAACACTGACTGTCTGTCCAGGGAGTCCCTTTGATAAAAGAGACACAGAAACAGGTTTGCTTTTTTTGCTTCCCGCGGGCTGTGGAGAGACTTGGATAAGCAATGGTCCTAAGTATTTAACACAGGAACCGGGATCTAATCCTGATTTGGTTTTGACAGGGACAGCTCTGTGCCCACACTTAACTGTCAGCAGGATTTGTGTCATATTAAGAGTATGCCCAGCAAGGCTCAGAAGTATCAGCTGCAGATTTAAGTGACTTCTATGAGTTGTAACTCTTTTGTATTTTCAGTTACACCATTTTTAAGCAGGAAAAGGAGCCTGGATTTTACTTAAAAGGTCTTTACTGCAGAGGCTCAGTGTGTTAGCAGCCTCTGGGATCACTTTTGTCCACTGGATATTACAAAGGGATTCAGTTTGGGACCTTAGCCCATGTCAGGTGTTTCTGGAGAACAGAATTCATCCTGTTTCACCGTGAGCATGACACAGGCTTTTTGCATTAATGTCATGCCCACATAGTGGATTCTTCCCAAAACACCACTGGGCATCAGTTGTTCTGAAAATACACTCCATTACCTACCAGACCTAGCAGCCATATTCCTGTTGGACTGTGAATTGTTGGTGCTGGAACAGTTCTTCCCTTGCCCCTGGAAAATGGGGCATTGTTGCTTTGCCTCTTGGTATTGACTTCCCCTTCTATCGAGAGGGCACGGGGGCATCTCAGTGACAGCACAACAGAACAGGACAGTGTAAAGTAGTGTATCTGTTCACTTGCCCACGAGTTATTCTTCCTGATGCATAGGAACAATTTTTCCATTGAGCTCCAGTTAAAAGCCTGCAGAACCCTTGCACTGAAATCCCAAAGAAATCTGATGTCATGGATTGTCGCCTTAATTTTTTTCCAGGGCTGTAAAAGCAATAACTCATCAGAGGGAGGTCGGAGGTATTTGAAAGTAAGAGATTCACCCTGTTTCTTCATCACTGCTGCCTCCCCCTTCCTCCTGCCCATCTAAATGTGACAGCGGTGCTAGGTCCCTACAGAGCTGGTCTAAAATCAGCCCTTAGCCTGCAGAGAGGGCGAGGGCAGACATCTCTGCGCAGCTCAGGCACTTCCCTTGGTAGCACAGACCCAACCTCATCGGAGAAGAAAGTTTTTCAGAGAGCTAGAAGGAATATACATCAATGACACCACAAGCAAGAATTCACAACTTTTCCTTTGAAACAGCACAAAAATGCGTCCAAAGAATGGAGGTGCTCCTTTGCCTAATGCTCTACCTTTCTGAAATTATTTCACCCAAAAGTACAACTTTCTACAAAGAGCTTTTTACACAACTCAGATCTTTTCCATCTGGTGTGGTCTGTGCAGGATCCATTCATATTTGAACCTTCCTGGCTATTAGCCCAATGAAGTGATCTGGCTAGGAGAAAAGAAAATGGTGAGTTTACATTTCCCCCTCCTGGCATTCTCACACTCTGCTATATTTTTAGTAACAATCCTGTTTACGGAAGAGAGGTTCCTAAGGAGTTACTGCATGTTAGACAAAAGAATAGCCGTAGGCAAAAAGTTGACTTGAAATATATTTCAGCAGATATTTATATTCTAGTTAACTCAAAATCTTCACGTAAAATATCTGCTCTTCTCTACTCAGGGGAGGAAGGGATCATTTGAGGAAAAAAATAATTTATTAATTTCAGCCTTTTTTTTTTCTGCCAAAAATACCCCTGGATTTGGCCAAAAGAAAAATATATTTTCAACAGAACATCAGTGACCTCTCCAATACATGGATAAGTAATAAAAGGATGGCATATGGCCCAAACAGTGTGCAATCAAAGAGATCTTTAGGCATTTTCAAAGCTCTGGCTATCACAGGAGATAGTGTTGATTCAAGTTCCCTTTCATCTTTTCTTTTTTTCTCTGCTTTTAGAACCCAGCTAAAGTATTATCAGAGATGATTCAGGGAAGATGGAAAGGTACATCTCACTGGGTTCTGGCAGTGAACCCTGTATCACCCCAAGAAGAGCTTTTCTGGAATGTCACATTCCTACAGGAGATTAAGAACCACCAGGCAGGAGATGGGGTTAAGCCCCTGTCTTCTCCTTCAGACTTCAAGGCTTGCATGGAGACTTGTGGTTTTCATTCTGCCTTCTGCAACAACGCCAGCTTCAGGTCTGAGTTCAGCATATGGACCTCTCCAAGGTCTGGAAACGTGAGGATCCTGTGTTTTGGTTGGGTCTCCTCCTGCTGAAAACGTGTCATTGCCTTGGGTGAATTGTGATCAATGTGTATTTAATAAACCACAGGGAAGCGTGCAGCTATTCAGTACCTTTCACCAGAGGCTCTGAAAGTACTTCACAAATAAATAGCTGAGTTTTGTAACAATTTCTCGTTCCAGGTTTTCTAGATAGTAGGAAAGCTGACATCCAAGTGGCTTTCCCACAATCACACATCAAAACTGCACCAACTTGTGAACAGAACTAATACATCCCAATTCCAGCTCTAGTTTCATTCTCAAACAAGGTTTGTTATTTCTGCACTTCTTATTTATCCAAAATTGCCCTTACTGCTGGCCGGAGATAGACACGATCATTTACACCAGTGAACCTTTTTTTTTAGCTTGAAACTTCTTCCCCTCTCTAACATAAATAAATAAAATGGATAAATTTGAGCAATCAGAAGAGAAGATTTGCAAGGACAACCAAGAGCAACAGGTTCAAACACCAACTGCATGTCCCAAACCAGCGCTGGCTGCTCCTGACCCGGCACATCACATTTGGAGGTGATGGCTGCTGCCGTGCTGATCATAAAGCTGAGAAGAGTGGCAGGAAGGGTGGAAAGCAACAGGCTGAGTCTGGAAAAATGGGACACAAATCCAGTCCTGGGCAAAGCAGATGTAATTTGTGATAAGAGGATGAGAGGAGCAAAGATGAGTGAGCACTTTCGCAACAAAAGTAATTTTCTTGTTGTTCTCTGGGTCCTGAATTCCTGCCCTGCCGTGTAAGAATGATGTCCAAGGCCAAATACTTATTAATAATACTTTTTAGTTAATAACAACAGAAGTGCTATTGGAAAATTTCAGGTCCCATACTCACAACTTGATGCTAATGTAGTCACTTCCCAAACTGACTTCTAAAATTAGAAACAAACAGGCCCCTTCCAAAGGCAATAAACAGCATTTTAATTGGACTAAACCCTATAAATCTGTCAGCAACTAGTTACCCTGGCTCCCCTGTGTGATCAGCAGCTTTGAATGCCCTTCTGGGTCTTTTGCAGAGGGCTATGATGCAATCTGATGTCATCACAACGAAGGTGTGATGGAACAAGGAATCACGGCCTGGTGGCTCAGTGCTGGGCTCTGGGGCTGATGTGCCCAGCTGGGACAGGGTGCCACCACCAGCAGGGCAGAGGGACAGCCTCGTGCTGCACAGCTCTGACTGTGTGGGCTGGGAATCCATGCACGTGAACTAACGCCCTGGGGAACTCTCACATCACATGAAATGTGCATTACAATTCATTTTCCTGTGCTAAACCAGGACATGTGGCTCTATTCTTTTGCGTGATGGAAGACTAAAAAGGAATTCTCACGCATCTCAAAAAGATGCCAAGTGTTAGCTTTGTGATGCAGAAAATCCCATTCAGAGAATGGGTAGCAATGCCCAGGTAGCCTCTTCCCTGACAAGAATATGCTTATAGAAAAATAGACCAAATAAATACATAAACCTGAAGGGAGGAGGGAACAACCCTTTTCTGATTGAGCAATACTGGAAAAAATCATGATACACTCTCCAGAACACCAGAAATAATCAGCAGTAGCTGCAGGTCTATGCTACTGCTTACACTTTACCCACTTTTTATTGCTATAATTTTCATTCTTGAAAGAAAAATAGAATATTTCACTAAACACAACTGAGTATTTTACTCTAAACTACATTGACCTGAGGCTGTCCTACAGTGCAGGAGTAATGCCTTGAAGAAAAGTATAAAAGTTAAAACCTAAGGCACCAGGAGGAGACAGCCCTTTAACCATGCTTCCCAGCAGACATGCAGCATCACCTGGCACAAGGCTGTCACCTGGATGTGACTGGGTGACCTCCACCAAGCTGTGACCATTCACACCACTGCAAAGCTGATCCTCAACTGCAGATGTGCCCAATGCCAGGCTCCAAAGGAAAACAATAATATATTTCAGCAGCGTGCCTGTGAAAACAACTGATTCTCTGGGCCCTTGAAATACCCTGTATTTATAAACAAAAGATGGGTTTAGTTTTTCTTGTCCTAGAAAAAACACACTGGAACATTTCACCACCGTTTTCTTTCAGTTTAATTAGCAAGCAAAGAGGGAATGTCAAAGAGCAATTATACAAAATATATACTGTGCTGATTAAGGATTTCTTTTCTGTAGCATGGAGAAGGCAGCTTGAAGTTCACATTAAATCTCTCTCCCCCTCTAATGAGATATGCCTTATCCAACTCAGAAAGATACAATTAACTCAGGAAAGAATGCAGCCATATTCTCAGGGGGAAAAAACCGGAGGGGAGGGAAGGAAGGATTCATGTTCAAAGGTGAAGCGCAGAAGGCTGATCCTGCAGATCCTGAGCATGTATCTGACTCAAAAGAAACATCCTGAGCAGCTCCAGACCTTTAAATAAGCCCACAGTTTAACAAGGCCCAGTCCTGGTCCTGAACACTTGTGGGCTCCAGGCTAAATCACCTCTCTTTCTGCCTGGAAGTGCTGAGACCATTTGCCTCCCCTTGCCCAGGAGATGGTTGTTTGGGGACCAGGAAATCAAAGAATTGTGAGACTGAGCAGGGGCTTAAAAGGACCCCAAAAGCCACTACCAGTGTGGGCTCTGCTCTCTGGGGACTGAAAGGCTTGTGTGGGTCCTGGCTGACCTAAAGCAGCTCTGGGAAAGCTGGAGAGGGACTCTTTACAGGGGCATGCAGTGATAGGACAAGGGGGAATGGCTTGATGCTGAAGGAGGGTAGATGTAGATTAGATATTAGAAAGAAATTCTTTACTGTGAGGGTGCTAAGGCATAGGAGCAGGCTGCCAAGAGAAGCTGTTGACACCCCATCCCTGGAAGTGTTCCAGGCCAGGCTGGATGGGGCTTGGGGCAACCTGGGGTAGTGGTAGGTGTCCCTGCTCATGGCAGGGGGATGGAACCAGGTGGTCTTTAAGGTCCCTTCAACCAAATCATTCTGTGATTCTATGACTCTGTGATCAGCCAGCCCCGGCTGCACCTTGGCCACCCCACTTCCCACAGGGAATGGATGCCCCTGGGGGCCGCCCACCTCGCACCTCAGCCCAGCCTTACTGCTCGTTTGTATTACTTCAGGGTGTTTTGGGTTTTTTTTCCCCATGACATTTGTATTATTTTCATTTGAAGAGGCATGCCATCCCTCTCTGCCCTTGCCCCTGGCGGTGGGCAGAGGGTCCCGGTGCCAGAACCCGGCTGGAGCGTGTGCTCCTCCAAATCCCTCCTCAACGGATAGCGGGGTCACAGGGAAAAAAAAAACCCCAGCAGCAACCCAGGAGCATAAATTGGACCCAGAAGGGCAGATGCAGAGTGAGCAGGAAGCGCTGGCCCGAGGCGAAATGAAACAGCTGTTGCCATTGTTCTGTCTCTGCGCGCTCCGCGGCCGGGCCGCGGCAGCAGCTGCTCGCAATTACCGCACATGAAAAGGGGGCACGGGATTAGGCGAGTGACGAAAAAGCGAGGGGACCGCGAGATTTATCACCGAGCGGCCGAGCAGCCCCGCTCCGGAGGGCGGCGGCAGCCCCGGGAGCTGCCCGCGGGCAGAGCCCTGCCCGGCCCGCACCGAGCCCCGCCGCCGCCGGGGAGCTCCGGGATGCTGTCCCCAGGTGATGGCTCGCACAGGCGAAGGACAAAGTTGCGGGGATCTACGCCCGGAGATCTGCCCTCGGGGAGCCCAGAGCCGCCAGCCGGGAGCCGCTCGGGCCGATTCTTGGCATGATCCTCTCCCGAGGGATCCCACCGGGACCGGGGACTAACCGGGCTAAGCCTATGGACAGATTCCACCACCTCTCTTCGTACGAGCAGGAAAACAACAGGCGAACGAGATACAAGTTTAACATTCCTTGTGAAATTACTTCAGCTCTTCCACATAATCCGAGTTGTAAAATTAAAATAAAATAAAAATAAAATAAAACAAAATAAACCCTCCCAGCTTTCTTTTTGCAAGGAGTGATGAGCATAAGAAAGGTTTTTCGGAAGGTGGAGCATGTGTTTGCCATCTTCGCTCCTGATATGGAAACCATATGCTTAAATACCCCACCAAACATACGCAATATAACACTCTTTTTTATTAAAGGTGGTTTTATAAAAGCTATCCACCTTCCATCCACTGGTGACTCCCAAAGAGGTCACATATTCTTCATTGCAACTATCAATACATATTTGGGATAAATTAAGCTCCAAATAGACTGTTTCTGATTATTACTGCCAAGGGAGCAAGAGGCTGTCTTATTTTCCCTCACTGATAAATTAAAAGAACTGTAATGGGTGATTTCTGCAACCTGTAAAAGGGCAACACCATCTGTGGCTCATTTAGTGTCGCTTTAAAGAAAATTTATTTTATTAATTTGGGCAGAGTATAAAGAGAATATACTTTTTTTTAAAACTCTACTGCTAAAGAGAAAGAAGCAGCAGTAGATTTGCCCCATCCCTGGAAGTGTTTGCCCCATCCCTGGAAGTGTTCAAAGTCAGGCTGGATGGAGCTCTGAGCAACTGGATCTAGTGAAAGATGTCCCTGTCCACGTGATGTGGGTTGGAACTAAGTAATCTTTAAGGTCGCTTCCAACCCAGGCCATTCTACGATTCTAGAAGAAAACCCTGACTCAGAAAAAATATTTTGCAAATGAAAATTGCCTAAAGTGTTATTAGAAGTGCAGAAGCTCCTGCCTTCCTCTCAATTTTGATTTTTTTTGCCCTGGCAGCTAGATCTCAACATGAGATGGGTTTAACTAAGTTCCATATCATTGATGAAGGGATAGATGAGAAGCAAAATACAAAAAAAGCAGAACTGAGATTGAGGCTGCTCCACTGCTCCTCTCTTTTGGAGTCAAAAGGAGCCAACCATCCAGCCATTCCCCTGGTGTGATCCTTGCAAAGACCCACACGAGATTATTTCCTTCAGGTTGTGCAGCCAGGAGTAGCACCACTTTGTCAAATGGGTTTTTAGTTTACTCAGCACCCAAAAACACCAAGAAAGAAGAGTGGGGAGAACGAAGAGGGAGAGAGGATGGCAATTTCCCATCCTTCAAACCAGAGGTGATGGTAGCAACCACGATGTGACCATCTTTGTCTGGACTGACAAGCAGGAAGTGGAGAAAAGATCAAAAGCAAGTGGAAATCAAAAGGATTAAGATATTGAAATTCTTCTGTTTTGCCACAGGCTGTCACCCTAGCTCCACGTATCACTCAGCCAGACAGGAACACTGTGCAAAGCAGAGAGAAATAGCTCTAGAAGTCTGGAAGCTTAGTCCTCTTGAAATTTAATTGGCCAGCAGATTGCCCGCAACCTCAACTCCCCTGCCTGTAGTCTAGACAGTAATATTAAATAGTAACGATAATAAATAATTATTAAATAATACATTAATTTTTATAAGTGGTGGCAAATTCTGTGGGGCCTGGCATGTAGAGAGGGGTCTGCCTCAACTCTGGAGTGCCACATGACATCTTTACTGCTGCAGGGTTTGCACATGGACGAAGACGTTCTTTGCTCTTCGACACAGGCTAAGTTGCTTTGGACTGCTTCATCCCCCTGCAAAGATTGGGCATTTTACACCTGTTGTGCTCCAAGGATCTGGGTCCAGCAAAGTACCTCTGAGCATCTGGATCTTCCTTACAATCCGTGGCTTATGCAATTTCATTTTTTGTCACCACTAACATCAGCCCTGAGCCAGTCCCGTGGTAAATTGTCCATCTTGCACACCCAGCACGTGCCACCTGTTCCTCTCCTGAACGCTTCGTGAGTCAGTTGGATTGGATCCCTGGAGATACTCAGGTTGCTCACTGCTCTTCCAACATTTTGGACAAACCCCTGCCATTTCCAGATGGAAAGACTATAAGGATAGTGTTATTTTCATAACTTGCTGTGGAAAACATGGACGGACCTCTGAGTTGTAAATGAGAAGAGAGGAAAACGTGTGAGTTTTTTCAGGGCATTTGAGAAACCTGACAGGAGGTTGGAGCCAGGTGAGGGTTGGCCTCTCTTCCCAGGCAACCAGTGACAGGACAAAAGGACACTATCTTAAGCTGTGCCAGGAGAGGTTTAGGTTGGACATTAGAAAAATTCCTTCACAGAAAGGGTGATTAGACATTGGAATGGGCTGCCCAGGGAGGTGGTGGAGTCTCCATCCCTGGAGGTGTTTAAGAAAAGCCCGGAATGTGGCACTCAGTGCCGTGGTCTGGTTGACACGGTGTTCAGTCATGGGTTGGACTTGATGATCTCCAAGGTCTTTTCCAACCTAATTGATCCTGTGATTCCATGGTTTCCAAAACACAGTAATGCAATGTTTGCTCTTCTGAGAAAAGGGCAAAAACCTGTGAAATACCCATGAGGATATTTCATTGTTGAAGACCCATTTTGTTAAAATACTGCTCATCAAATATGTGGGTTTTCCTCATTAATAGTAGTTTAATTTGTGCCTAGTTTACTAACAGCTAGAGCCATCCTAACTTATCCAAATATCATTGTTTCACTTAGTGATCAAATTTTCACAAATCTCTGGCCTAGCTGTGACTTCTGCAAAGAAAGATTTGATGATCCCGTCATGCCCTTTCTTGCCTTTTGCCACAGAGGATCTGCAGTGCCAGGTCTGGAGCTGCTTAAACCATTCAGCTCTGGTTCTCATAAATAAACTGTTCAGGTTTGGTTTGTTTTCCTAAGTGGCTTTTTACTCTGGGCTGTCCTGGTTTTGTCAAGTGGAAGTTGGGGGATAGGGAGATGGGATTATTACTTCACGTGTTTCTCTAAACCTGATACGTGAGAAGGGGTTCCATTGGTGCAGGAGGCAACAATACATTTCCTAGTGATCAGCAAACCAGGCTTTTCCAAAGTGGCTCTGGAACTACAGGGAAAAAAAAAAAGATTTAAATTTGACTTTGTGGTAAATTACTTTGATTTGAGAACGACGTATTGTGAAGTATGTACATGGTAGCAGCACAGGCTCCTGCCCTGTGAGATAACCATGTTGTGTATTTCTTTATTTCACACTGCACGTAGGGAAACCTCCTGTCTAATTTTTGCACAGTGCAGCTGCGTCTTCAGTGTAAGGCTACTGATGTCTGAATTTGCAGGTGATGTAATGGCTTGGGGAATTAAGTCTTATTTTTTGCTTCCTCTTTACCTCCTTCTATTTGCTTTATTTTGTTTCGTGCTATGTGAGCCTTTAGTCAAATACCCCACATACACACTCATCACTGGGGCAGCTTTAAGCACAATGCATGGGCATGTCTGGGCACTGCATTAATACATCTTCTTGTTGTCTCTCTGTAGATTATCCTCTGTTAGTGTAATTTGTAACTCCGGCCCTTTGTGTACATGCTTCCATTCTGAAAATGTAATATCACTGCTAATTAAACAGTGGTTTAAGAAGTCAGCTGATAGCTCCTCGCAGCATCTAGGAATTAACCTCACCTGGGAGCAAGCTGCTGGTTCAGGCTCAAGGGAAGCTTAGATAAAGGCGGGGAAAAGAAAACACATCAAAGAAGTAGTCACCACCAAAACCTCATCCTCCACAAATTCTAGGTGTGGAAATGTTTTTCAGCCAGAGGGATCCTCCCTCCACTGGATTTCCAAATAACTATAATCATCAGAATTCCCTCTTTCACCTCCCTCTGGCCTGATTATCTCATCTTTCTCATTTGAACTGGCTTGTTACGAGCAATACATTCACTCCTCTCCTCTTTATTACTTTGATCCCAAAAAAGCCTAATTTGGTTCAGATGGTGCTAATTTAGCGACGCAGGGCTTAGGGACAGCAGTGGCCTGGTGGGCTGCTTTCACCTGTGAACAAGGTTTTGTTCCTAATCTAAAAGATCTCCTTGGGACTGGTTTTATGTGTCCTTTCCTGGAGCTCCCTCAGAGACCATGGGTCCAAATGGGTGTATGCAGAGGGGAGAGCTGCCTTGATACCTGACCAGTGCTCGAAATTCATGTGGACTTTGGGAATCTAATATTCAGAAGCCTCCAAATGTTTGGGTTTTTTCCAAATTAAATATGCTTCTTAGCAGAAGACATGGAATAAACAAAGAAATCACAACCCAAATTAGGCTCATTCTGAGTAGCCTCATGTCAAAATCCAGATACCAAAACCAGTAATCACTCTGGCTGTAAATTTTAGGATGTTGACAGAGCATATATTTTGTGATAAAGAGTACAGTATGGATATACAGCTGACATAAGGAGGTGATTGAATTCTGAAAGAGATAAGCAGGGTAAATTTCAAAGGCTACACAGGGAATTCTTCCACCTCTGTGGATGGAACAGTATCACTCCTGAGTATTATTAATGCACCTCAATTCTTTGTTCTCTCTCCTTTTTTTCCCTTTTTTTTTGTGTTCACAATTCTTAATAATATGTTTGGAAACTGATTAAACTTACAAATCAAGACTTGGGGTTAAAGGCAACCCTGTCTAACTATCTTATTATTTATAAAAAGATTATCATTAAATATCTTGCAGAGAAATGCTGAACCACTGCAGAATCTGAAAGTTAAAAAAAAATGCAGGAAAAAAATGGCTAATGTGTCTACTTTTTAATTAAATGTAAATATAATTTGTAAGGCTTATGGGTTTTAAACAGAGAAAATTTACTCTGCGTAATTTCCTTTCTGGTTAACCTTATAGACAGAAGTGTAAGTAAGGTTATTCAGAAGAATTTTGTAGCTATTAAGCCAGTTACCAGCTCCGGATCACTTTAGGCACGTCCAAGGTTTCACCTGAAGAGAAAGTTCCTGATTAACAGTGACAACACAGTGATTCTGAGCATCAAAACAAACTTTGTTAAACAACCTGGTTTACAGCTTGTTGGGGATGTCAGCGGATTTTTCATCTTTATTGCTGCAGACAGATAACAAGGCTCGGATCCGGACATACCTCATGGAAGAGCTCAAACATACAAAAGTGAACTCTTGGTTATTTTATTTTAATGTGACAAGTAAATATAGCCCAGTTACAAAGGCAGGATAAATAGGCCTGACAATACAGCAATGCCTAAATTACTGCCAGCTTAGTATTAAAAGTTCTGTCGTGGTTTCTGGTTCAAAGAGTCCCATAAAAAATCAGAGTTAATTTAAAACTTAGCCATCTGTGAGAGTATTTCTTAGTCACACAATACAGGATCTCTTGCACAGGTCTGTTTATATGCTTCAGCTATGGAGAAATTTTCATTTTCATTTCAAGAAAGTACCCATAATCAGTCCAGCAAAGTAATTAAGCACGTGCTTAACTATACACTTTATTTAGGCATGTGCCCATTACTTGTCATCATTTCACCTGTCACAGCTTTTGGAGCCAGTTGCTTCATTATTTGATGACTTTGTTTTTTGAGTAACTAATTCCTGACAAGATTGTGATACTAGGTTACAGCAGATCAAATGTTGTAGAACACTACTGGGTTTTGTACCAGATCACGATCCAGCCAATATGAAGAGTCCACTGAGCATCACTGCCTAGAGACACTTGAAAGTCCTGACCCTCCTGTGGAAATCCATGTAAATCTTCCCTAATTTCATCAGGAGAGTCACCTGCCAGTCCATAACAGGCAAGAGGAGTGAAGGAAGGTTTTGTAGGCTGGGCGTGCAGTGAGCACCACTGGCACCCCAGGGACAGTTCCTTCCAGCACGGGCAGGTTTCTCAGCTCCACTAATGGAAGATGCTCTTCGATCAGCACTGTCAGAAATGAAAGATGCTTTCACCAAATGGACAGAACAAAACAGCCATTCCCAACCCTAATTCAGTTATGCGATTACTGGCAAAAGGAACCTCTGGAGCTTTGCAGTCTAAGCTCCAGCTCAGAGTAGGGTCAACACTGAATTCAGACCAGGATGCTCAGGCTTTGTTCATCTCAGTCTTGAGAACCCCCAAGAATGGGGATTTGATAACCTTTCTGGGCCCTGCTCCACTGCCCAATGAGTTCAGCACCTGTGTGCCATGAGCACCACTGTCTCTAAGAGCAGCCAGACAGATCTTGGCCCTGCTTTCAGCAGTTTTGTCTCAGCTTTCAGTTTCCTGCTATTCCACAGCTGCCTGCTGTTCCAGTCTACTGCCCCAGCTTTTCCCAAAACCCTGCTGCTGTTGCTGCTTAGTTGTAACTCCTAGCTCACCCTCCAGAGCCAAATAGTTCCTAAGTAGGAACTGCTGGCCTTTCCCACACCAGAGACCTTTCCTGGCGCGCCGGCATACGGATAACACATGCTGTGTCTACACTGCCAGGAAGCTGCAATCCAGAGCGCTGCTCCCAGCTTGATCCCAGCGGTAGGGAAGTGGCTGGAGTATGTCTCAGGTCCCCAGAGCCCGCTGCTGTGTGTCCTTCTCACCCACAGTGGGGTGGGAAGGGGCAGAGGGTTTGGGGATGTGCTGGCCCTGGCGCAGAGCAGGGTGTGATGATGTGCATACCCAGACCAAAGAGCAGGAAATCTTTCCTACATGGCTTGCTTTACTGTAGCTTCTGTGCCCAGAAAAGCACCAGGGCTGGCACCAGATTAGTCAGAGGAGGAAGGGAGGTCTGGCAGAGATGGATGCTTCACCAAGCATCTCATGCTGCTCCTGCTCTTAACCTAATGAGCTGGGGCTCCAGGCAGTGGCTTTTGGTGCCTTTCCCTGAAACCAGTGTGTCTTGGAAAGGGATGTTTCCTCCTCGGCCTACACAAAACTTTGGGCCAGGTTCTTCAGGCTTGGTGCACCCTTGCCCTGCTGGAACTTTGCCGATGGGGGGAAGCCAAGACTCACCAGCCTGGCTGAGCTCTACAAGGGCTCTGCTCTGGCCCTCCTCATGGCAAGAGGGACTCCACAGCAGATGCTGTTTCTCCAGACCTCCTTCTACCAGGGGAAGAAGGGAAAATCTCCATCCCAGGTTGCAGCAAAGTATTGAAAAAGTCCTTTCTCATCTCCTGCCCTCTGAAAGAAGCAAAGAGAAAACTGCTGTGAGGAGTCACCAATAGTCTCTGTCCAGCTCACGGAGGCTCTGCTGCAGAAGGAAACACCTTTTCTCTCCGAGGAGCAGGGAGCCAGGACACAGAAAGGCAAGTTCCCAGCTGCTTGTCCGGAAAGACCAGCAGGGCTGTTAGGAGAAGAAGGAGGAGGGTGTGGGAGAGACAGAGGCTAGCCTGTGATCTGGGTGTGAAAGAATCCACAGTTGAGCAGGATCAATAAAACAGTGCCAAGGCTTGTGATGAAGGGAATAGAGAATAGGATGGTGGAGAGTAACAGAGAAGGAGCCCCCCTACAGCTCCTGAGAAGAGAGGGGTAGGTAAAAAGGGAGCTCTGATACCACCAGGCCCACAGGAGACTCAATGGGTTGTCTCATTATTATGGTGAACAGAGAGAGCTCATGAGCTGGGAAAGATAGGAAGCTTTTATTTATTTTTTTTTAAAGAGCACAGCCTCTAGGAGGGTTTTTGCAGCTCAAACGCTTTTATTTTGTGCCAATTACTTATACAGGGTCTGCATTATTCCAGTAATCAGTCTAAATGAAAGTCAAACATGAAAGATTCCTAACAATGAGCTAATTGGAATGCCATTACCATTTAGATTTAATAAGGTATTTGTAATAATAAACTTGCCTCAGTCTATAGAGTTGTCTTATTCCTACTCAGATCTTGCGAGAGTGTAAGGGTTGACATTTGTCATTCGTTCTGCAAGACATTGGATTTAACCTTCAAAATGTTTTAGTCTTGCAGCGCTTAGTAAATGTCAGGGACGGAAACAAAATCTATAGCCTGCTATTGTTCTGGCTGTGTCAAGCTCAGGGTTAACAGGAATTGTGCTAAAGCTCAACAGCAGATTATATCCCACATATCTTTCTTTATTTGCAGTCCAAACATCTCGTGGTTTAGAATGAGTTACTCAAAGTCCTCTTGTGTAGCTTCATTCATTATTTGCATTGAGGTCTTGCTGAGGAACTTCGGTCCAGTTCCAGCCCTGCCAGGTACTACACAAGCACCGAGAGCCTTGCATAGCTTAAGATCTAAGTAATTAAGTCAACGCAGCTCTATCTTGAAGCCAAGATGTCCCATCTACAGAGGTAAAAGCTAATTAGAGCTCCATGCACAGCTACTTTTGAGAACCAGTCACAAAAAAAAAAAAAAAAAGAAGAAGAAAAGAAAAAAATTTCTTGCTTTACCTTTCTGTGCGAGCTGTTTTCACAGAAAGCACATGTGGGCTCAAAGATTTGGTCTCACTGTGCAGCCGAGGAAGTTTCATTCAACTGCAGTTCATACCACAAAAGCAACTCAATCCTGGTAGGTATTTCTCCTATTGTGAAGGGGAAGAGCTTGGTACTTTGTGCAGTCTGAGGGAATTCCCTTAGGAATAGACTGAAAAGGCAGAGGTTCAACAGGTGTGTTGAGTACATGTGGGAAGCATAAAGATAAAAAAAGAGAAAGAGCCAACAAAAGACTCAAGGCAGCACGGACGATGCAGAAAACAGCATGGTGGGGGCATTCTTTAAAATCATGATATTGCTTCTCCCTCCCTCTTTCACCCCAGAAAGATGCTACTGATATTTCTCCACCCCCTAAAGAGATCCAACAAGCAAACAAAGGGGCAACAGAACGCTTCATTTCTGTTTTAACCGGGAATAAACCCCACCAAACTTCCTGGTGGTACCTCTGCCTGAAGAAGCGTTACCTACCCAATAAACCGTGCTGCCATCAGCCACAGATGAATTATGTTCTGCTGACATTCTGTGGTCCCAGCAGCTAGTCCTGAATGATCTGACTCAACAGAAAACTTTGTACAATAGCTCAAATAAACATCAAATCATTGGAAACTGGCAAACATCATGGAAATTTGGAGTGTTCCTTTCTGAGGACAGTCTTTTAATACAATCCGACACTGGGGATTCAGCTGAACATTTATAACGTCCAGGAAATTCTAGGCACAGTTGGTAAAATGACCAATGCTCTTATAAACCTACTTTTTTTTTCCCCTCAAAACTGTGTGTACTTCATGCCAAAAGGTTTTTTTCAGCAACATAAGCCAACAGTCAATGGTCTTAAGTTAACCATATGCCTGAGCACTGTGCTGGATTGTTGGAGAAGAGCAAGGAAGCATGAAAATCAATAGCTTCCCTGTATGTTTTCACAGAAGACAGTTTGGCTAAGAGTTAAAATCTGAGCCTAAAATTCAGACTTTCTTGCTCTTAATGGCCTGGTTAAATTACTTTGTCTTTTTCTGATTCACTTCATACATTAGGAAGAAAGTGATGCTTGTTACTTAGATCACAGCAATGTTGTGAAGCTTAATTTTTTGAGAGGTGTTTTGGGATCCTTGTATGAAAAGTATTATAAATATGCACATTCTTAGTACTATTTAATTTACTTCCTTTACAATTCCTTTGAGCCAGCACATGTTGCCAAAAATGCAATATTCTCTAAGATGTCTTTTCTTCTTATATCTGTCTGGAGTCCAGGACATATCCCAGCCTTATAAAGCATCCGATATTGATGTATGCACATGCAGTGTGTATATATATAGCTAATACCATCAGATGGGGTTTTTTTCTCCGCACAGGAACCCAGGCTTGCTCAATGTACAAGATGGACGTGCTTAGCAAATGAGGCAGCTGTTCAGGTTTTATTTTTGTGCTCATTGTTTGCTGTGCAGCCGCATGTCTCGTGGAGTGCATACCATCCAACCTTCGGAGTGAATCAGACAAGGCTCCACCATAACTCACTCGGAGCATCCAGCTCCGCCCTGCTCCCTGTTTGACATACATTTGTGATCGTGTATTCAGGGACTGGAGCATAAGAAGGCTTTAACTGTCCTTTCCAAACTTTGTTGTTTAGCCTCAGATTTTCTTTATGGGGGAGTTTTTACTGAGAATCTCGAGGGACGTAAAACTTTGCAGTATCAACACAATCCCCTGAAAGTTGCATCACACTGTGCAACAGCATCAGTGTCCTGCAGATGGGAGGACATCTGTACCTGAGCATCAGCTGGTCCCTTTTCTCGCCTTTCTGAAAGAACAGAGAAACTTTCAGGGCTGCTCCTGGTTTGCTCTTCTGCATTGTGTCACTGAGCACATGACAGATACAATTTCATCAACTTTCCTAATGAAGTATGCAGCAGATCTGCCTGTGCAAGAAGAGATGGACTTTTCAGTGTTTGATAATAATGTTATCACCTGTGCATTCCTCTCTCTGGGGGAGTTGGGGGGAGATGTATAAAGCATCACCATTTTTTATATTCCTCAGGGTTTTGGAGTTAAGGGGCTTCACACATTTTGCAACAAAACAAAAGGACTTTGTTCCTTGCTTCTATGACTGGAGGTGGTATAGACATCTTTAAAGCTCTTTAAGTTGGTCTGGCTCACAAGTCAGTAGCTGAATATGTCCTGTAGCTCCTAAATAGAACAATGCAAATAGCTTCTACTGGTTAACCAAGAAATTTGAGACTAGACTATGGGAATAGAGAAATTTGAGTTTGGGAGCAGCCTGGAGAAGAACAGAGAAATCACAGCACTGGATGCAGAGCTCCCTTCTTTTACATCTTCAAACACATACAAGGAGGTGGCAAGAAAGCAACAATTTATGTGCAGACAGAACAAAAGGCCAAGGGCTTTATCTTTCAAAGGTTTATACCCACTTATCTCCAGACTTACAATTAGCCCCGTTAATTTTGGTGGTACCTTGGCTTCAGGAGGCTTCTGAGCGTGCAGTATTAGACTATTTCATTGACATGCACTGTGTTTAACTGCTGCAGAGAGCAAGCTCCAGGAGCGAAGAAAATATGCTACAGAGGGTCATGGGCTCAGCAATTACTGCAGGCAGTGCTGGGCAGACAAGATAGTGTTGTCCCCTGCTTGGTAATATATGATATAATTATTTATCCAAGTAGAGGTGGTATTTTTACATCTCAAAGTCCCCAAGTTTAAATCAAAGTTGAAAAGGGGAGCTACAAGAGAGTTGGAGAGGGACTATTTACAAGGGCATGTAATGATAGGACAAGAGAGAATGGCTTCAAACTGAAGAGGGTAAGTTTAGGTTAAATATCAGGAAGAAATTATTTACGGTCAGGGTATTGAGGCACTGGCACAGGTTGCCCAGAGAAATTGTAGATGCTCCATTCCTGGAGGTGTTCCAGGCCAGGTTGGACAAGACTTGGAGAAACCTGGGATAGTGGAAGGTGTCCCTGCCCATGGCAGGGGGTGGAATGAGATGAACTTTAAGGTCCTTCCAAACCAAACCATTCTATGTAGACAAGAGGAGGATGCTGGAGAAGAGAGGGGAGAACGGGGCAAATCCCTCACAAGTCAGGGCAGGAAGTGCACACACAGAGAAGTGCATCCACACGAGCTGAGTGAGCTGATGATTTGGGAACCACGGGAGGTAGGCAGTGCTTGTCACAGCAGCCCCTCTCACCCAAGCATGGGGCTGTCACAAAGTGGAGCACCAGGGGATGCACAGAAGCACACAGTGGTTTTGCAGAGACCACCACTGCAGGTCCCTTCTCCAAACTCTGGCTGTCATTTCGTGTGTCCCCTGTCATTGTCCCACTGCCATGCCCTGCCTTTTGACACCTCGTGGCTGAGAGGGTGGCACATCTCCATTCACATCCCGTGTGCTGCCCCACCACGTTGTGCACATTGCTCTAAGCAGAGGCAGTGCTCAGATCTGGAGGATCTGGGTCCTTCACCACAGTCCCCACGTCCTTAGGATGCCCCTAATCATCTGTCCTTACCTTAAGATGCACAATGGAGCCCACTATTCTGACTGGGGCCTCTAGAATCTCTTCTAATATAAATAGTAATGACTATAATTATTAATCATTACTGTGATTATATGATTATAATTAATAATCATAATAATGAATCATTATAATTACTCTACTAAATGACAAGCCCTGCTTCCTCCAGCGAGCTTCAGAAGCAGAAAGAATGAGCTGTTGTGTATATTTAAGGAATCTCAAACACTTCTGTAGTTAAAAGTCCAAGCGTCTCTCTTTGTTTTAAGGACTTCCACATTGTATTTAATTTGGAAATCTGCAGCTGCCTTGAATTGTGACCAGTGGAGTGCTGCTACCACGTGCAAGGTCCTTTGCTTAAAATCCAGCAGAATCATGAACAAACAGAGATTAGAAAGAGGAAGGAATGTGCATATGGATGTTTCTTGAAGGATGGAGAGCCAGATCTGCCTAATATTTCATTTTTCCACCTTAGATTTATAACTGAAAGTAATTCAACTAATTGAAGAGCATTTTCAGAAAGACAAAATAAAGCAGCAAATGTAGAGGCTGCAGGCACTTGAAAGACAGATGGTTTGACAAACCCTGTTACTTGGGTCTTGGGATCCGTGGGCACGACTACTTTGGTGCTATAAACTCAGGACAAGGGAGGGGAATAGATAAAAAACATTAATATGATTTTAAAATGGCACTTAAAGTGCAGGCATTTTCTCCCTTGATGATGTGCATGCCCCAAGCCCAGGTGTCTGAGACATGCTAACCGTGAGCCTCTGTGTTTTACATAAAATACCTGAAATCTGGTCAGGGGCACGTGGCTGCTCCGTGCCTTTCGGAAGAGGGTGTGGAACAAGTGCCCTTGGGAAACCTGCTGGAGTCACTGTGTGTATTGCATAGTTACCCCTGGTTGCTGTGAGTCACTGGGCTGCTGTGAGTCACTCCTTCCCAAGCACAAAGAAACTGATCTTGCAGAATGTAAAAACCACCCAGGAGATGTCATTATTTAGGTTTAGCATCTCATTCTGGCATGTTCAAGAAGGGGCACTGGATGGGCATAGGGGCAAAGTAGAGGAATCCTGTCATGTTTTTAAGATAAAACGTTTGCTAAGGCTTAGCTGATATGGTTTGATTCATTACTGGTGCCCATAAAATCTCATTATCCTTTGTTGTAGTTGGGCACGTGTGTTTGAGACTGTGTATTTCTGAGTTATTGTAGCAATTACTCTAATGAGATGGGTGCAGTTAGCAAAAGAGCTGCTGTCACCACTTCCACGTGACTGAGTGCAACGATAACATGTGAAAACTTTTGCATTATCTCTTCATATTTTTGATACATTTTGGAAAGAAAGGAGTAGAAAAAGGGCCTATCTCTGTTTGTGTGTCAGGATTGTCCCAGCACAGAACTCTCCAAAGTTAGTTACACTAACAGAAGGTGAGCACATACACACATCAACTCCTCTGTAAGCAAATTAAGGAAAGAAAACAAAGCTGATAGAAAAGAACATTAAAGAGGTTGTTTGGGCTACTCATAACCAATGAAGTCTTCTTTAAGATCAATAGGTGGTTCTAGAATTTCTGCAACCTCCTTGCAGTGATAACCTGTCTAGAGGCGGGGGACAATCAAGGGGCAGAGGCAAGTGCATCCTCAGCCACTTTGTGTAGCAGTTCCAGCCATTACCCCATGTGAAGCAGAACCACTCCTGCTGCTGTTTGTGCTTCTTTTCAGAGAAGATAGAAACTTTTGGGCTTAAAAAAGGAACTGGAAAGATAAGTAACTAGCATGGCTTAATTATAACAACAGCTCTCAGGTCTGAACCTGAAGCAGAATGTAGCCGTTACTTACTGTATTCCTATTTGCAATGGCTGATAGGCACTAGATACTGTATGAAAGGAATAAAAAGATGAAGGCATAAATCCTGAAGGTTTTTTAGTGTCTAATTCCATCAGCTGCTGTCTAGAGTCAGGCTTGTGAGTTTCTGTTGAGAAAGTAGCATTCCTTCAGGGAACAGTCCTGAGAAATCCCGAATGAACAGCCAATAGTGGGACTGACACCGCTGCCCTCAGGCAGGATGGGTTTTCAAACCCCACACTCTGAGGTGGTAGGAGCACAGAGGAGATGAGCCCTGGGGCAGTCAGAGCTTCTTCAAACAAATATGTGGACGTATAAATGATTTAATTATCAGACTGTTTAGGAGAATTTCTAATCTCTCTTCAACCACTCATACTGACATCTCTGATGTGTGATACCATTTAGATTGAAAAGAGAATCCATTTAAAGCCTAAATACTCCAATTACTTTTTTAGATGCCTGGGAGCAGCTCAGAGTTCAAGCACATGATGCTCTTAAAACCCTACTAAATTAGAGGCCATGGGGCTCGGGGGGAGCGAAAGAATGTTAAAGTACATTATATTTTGAAGTATGTGGTTTTCAAACTGACATGAACGAGTTTTTAACTAGAAGTGTAACCTAATATAGGTCAAGGTTTCCAAACTGAGGTGTGCATTGTGCCAGATACATGCAAGCAAAAAAACAAAACAAACCAAAAAGCTGGGGCAGTCCAGCTCCAACCCTCACTGTGAGACAACCTCCTGTGAGCATCTGGCAGTTCCTTGCAGGAACCAGGAGGTCCCAAATGCTTCTCCCAGCCTCCCTTCAAAATCAGGCTTGCCAAGCACTGTGTGGGCTGCTAATCAGCACGAGGTGACTTTGCCTGCAATTGCAGCTTGAGTACATTGTGGAGGGAAGAAGACTTTCAAACTGATTCTTACACATCCCTTGAAGCTGCCAGTTAGGTTTTGTGATTCACAAATTTGCTCTCTTGTTATAAACAAACATTTCTTTTCATGATAGTGTCACGGGGACCAGACTTGCGAGCCTCCCTGTATTTTTTTTTCCTTTATTCTTGGCATATCAGCACAGTTGAAAGACACACACTCTTGCCTCCTCATACGTCTTGCCAAGCCACAACCACAAACCATCCTTACAACCCCAAAGCGCTTTTGGCAGTTGTGACACAGAACGTATGGCTCATGTGGTAAAATGTGCTGGCACGTTCCCTGCAGGCCCCATCCAGCCATCACTTATGTGGAGAAGTTGATGCCAGATAGCAGCTGTTGTGTTGAGGCTGCTCAGAATCACACTAATCAGTCCTGTCTCATCCTTTCTTTCCCCCTCCCTTTCTCCACCTGCTGTTTTCTTTTCTTTTTCATTTTTTTACTTCCCTTTTTCGCATCTTAGATAAAGACTGGAAGTGCTCTGGGGCAGGGACTATAATTTTGTTCTGCGTTTCCGTCTCTTGTCACAGAGTCTGCTTGCCTGGCACAACAGTAATGCAAACAGTAATGCCAAATAATACAGCTGGTGCCCAGCGATCCCTGGCAGATTACATGGTGAGTGACCTGAAAACTGACTGCCCTGGGTAAAAAACACAGCTCCAGGGAAGCTGTTAATGAACTTTTTGAAGGTAATATAGTGCTGCTTTACCGATATGAAAGTATTTGCACAGCAGAGGCCTGAGCAGTTATTTATCCTGTTCTGGCTGCCTGCGTGTGTTCTATGTGTTTGTTTGGTGGTTGCTAATGTTTCTGGTCTGAATTGCAGGACATGTTTATGGCTCAAGAAAGTTGCCCAACAGAAAGCCTTAAGGGAATAGTTTGCTCGGAAATAATGACACTCTGCGTCTTCTCCAGAAGATGTCTGACAGCAAGGATCATGCCTGGAACTGAAGGCAGAGCTCATCCTTGGTTTAGGTGCAGTCTCAGTCGGATACAAGTGAAGAGGAAGGATAGGTTGGAGTGGATGTGTCCCTGCAAGCACTTTATCTTTCCATTCATTTTAGTGAGCTTCCCTGGCTACTGGCAGGTTTTGATTAAGGTGAAGGAGGAAGCTGCAGTTTCTCACACCTTCTCTGAGGCTATCCAGCCTAAGGATAACAAATGAGGAATCAGTGTCTGTTGGAAAAGCTGGAAAAATGAAGATACCCATCTAAATACATCTGTGTATCATCTGATGTGACTGATTTCCTCTGAGGTGTCAGTTTTCTTTCTTCATTTTGACTGCAGATACAGGTTATAGAGCCTCATGGTCAGAGAGGGAATTTAGTAGTAAGCTCCCTCCTCTGAGCTCACATGGCCATTTTTTGATGACTCGGTAACTATTTAATTGTTCTAAGTATGAAAGGAGATTTTCTATAGGAAGTATTAGCAAAGCATTTTTCACAGTGATGCAGAAGCTCAGGGAGTAAATGTTGCAATGTAATTCCTAAATTGCACACACATGACACCTTTACTGTGGCTGCACATCCTGCTTCTACAGCTCCTCCTGTGATTTGCTTTTTGACCTTCTTGGTGGTTCTGCCTCTGTACTGGATAATGTACAGTGCTGTGTGACTATGCACATGTTTCATGCTGTAGAAAAAAAATAAGATGAGAAATACTGTCTGAGAGCTAAGTACAATCATTATATTATCATGCAATACAGTTTAATCCTGCACTCTGAGTACCAGGAGACATTTTACCACTGGCTTCATCCAGAGCAGAAAACAGTTTGTAATCAGTACACTGGAGTTAGGAGTGTCCTTTTGCCCTTGGCTTCACAATTTCTTATCTATTATTTACTGTAGTGTTGATACTTTCTTTTCTGGCTTTTTTTGAGGCACAGACACTTGCTTTGCCCTCTTACTGAGACTACTGTGCCAGGGATTGTCATCTGCGCACTGAAGAACAGCCTGGCACAACTGATCCTTAGTCCTTGACAGGGTACACTAAATGTTATTGCAAAGCAAATGAGTAGTCCATAACCAAACCCTCCTCCAGGGAGGCTCTTAGATGCCAAAGTATCAGAGTTCCACTGAACTGTGCACGACTGCAGTGACCAGTGCAGAGATGAGATTCCTGAGAGCTGCTGTTCTTCAGGTGTCCTGGACGTTCATACGCAGCGCTAACGCAGAGTGGATACACAGCTGCCAGTAATTCCCTTCTTTCTCCCTCCTTGCCCATTTTAGGGTGTCCAAAGCAAGCAAGAACCAGTTCTGGACAAGACAAACACTGCGTTTTCGAAGAATTTCCTTCCCAGCAGTGATTCTTTGCATCTTCTGCTCCAAGTGAGGTCAGCCACAAGTGGGCAGTGTCCAGCTGCGGCTCCCCGCAGACCGGGATAGGCACCGGCACGAGCGGGCCGGGCAGCTCGGGGAGAAGGGATCTGCTCCCGGCTCTGGGCAGAGCTCTCCACAAGAAGTAAAACAACACTCTGGGAGCGATTCGAGGGTGGCCAGTTCCGCTTACGCTTTGCGAAGCATATTTTTATATGAGATGTCCCGCCCATGGTAGCAGCGATAATGGAATGGTATTTAAACACAAATGATGCTCATTTCTTTGTCATTTTGAAAAGCAGTTGTTTCTGGATTTGCTTCTCTCCAGCACACACTCTGCGTGCTACGTTGGACGGCTCTGCCTTTATCCTGACTTCCTTCCAAGTGCTCATTCCTCTGCAATTCCAAGTGTGCCACCTGAAGCTAAGGCTTCTGTTGGGGTCTGCCCATATGGGCTATACCGTTCGCCATCTATGGGAATTCTCCCGTTTACCAAAGCTGTAACATTCTAGCTAATACTAGCATTTCTAGCAATTAAAGCTGCCACATAGTTCAGTCAAAGACATGATTGTGCTGTTTGCTGCTGTCTCCCATTAGGAATTTAGTTGCCTAAAACTTTCCGTGCTGTCCAGCAGAGTGGAATGGGCTGTTGACGGCTATGCCCTATTTTTTTTTTAAACTGCACTGGGACAGATATGGGTTTGGTAGAATATTTTCACACTGAATTGCAAATGATCCCATGAAGCTATTCTTTTCTTCTCGGCAAATATTTTCCATCTCTGGTCTTCAAACAGTTAAATGAAAGACAGCCAGTAAAATGGAGGTCTCTTTAATCCCGGGATAGGCAATTGCAAACACAATAGAGGACACCAACCTCTTTTTATTTCCCATTCAGGATCGGGAGGTGAAAAGTCAATATTCGTCTGTGAGATGCATCCAGCTAAACAGATGCTGAACCGCATGTGCTCGTTTTAGTCCACTCCGCAAGTTTATGTACAGCAGAAATATTTACACACAGAAATAAGTCACTCACCCCCTCCAAACCACAAACTTGACTTCCAACCCAGGCGGCTCCAGTGCGTGGTGCCCGCACCGCTGTTTTAAAGCGTGTTTACCTGTATGGCGGGACACCCCGCCCCGCTGTGAGAGACCCCGGGTTGCCGCTTCCCGCGGCTCTGGGGTTCTGCAGAGGCGGGCAGGGCCCGGGCCCGGGAGATTATGAGGCCGGAGGGAGCTCAATCCGCGCAATTTTGCTAAATGGGCTCTTCTGATGGCAGGGGCAAAGCCTCCTGTTGAAGGTGTTTGCAAACGGACACGGGCCCGCGGTGTTTCTCTGCGCCGGACAGAGCTGGGGATGCTGGGGAGCGGAGGGGGAGGCGCTGCGGGCTATAAGGGGTTGTTCTGGGGGACCCCCGTCCAGATGTGCGGTCAGTCCCGCCTTGCTCACGCACCCCCGGCCCCGCAGCTGGGCTGGGCTCCAGCTCGGCCGCACACGACGCCCCGCAAGGGCTGGAGCGCCCGCAGGCCCCCTGCCACCAGGTCCCTGTCGCGGGGTGCCCGGAGGGCCGGGAAATGCGTTTGGCCTCGGGCACCTGGTGGGGACAGCTCGTAAGTCACCGCGAGGGTCGCGGGTACGTTTAATCCCGAATTTTTTATTCATTATCACTAGTCTTTGCTCTTTAGTTTCTTCGCTCTGTGGCTTTGCCCGTCTGTGCCAGAGCGTGTCCTGCTCCCTGCCGTGCCCCCCAGCTCGGGTTTGTGACAGACATCCCCCCCGAGGTCACCGCTGCCGCCCGCTCCGCGCCCGCGGGGCGTGTGAAGCCCCGGGCCCGGTGTTGCCCGGCGGCCTCGCTGAGGGGCGCGGGGGACAATGGGGAGCACTTTAAGAGCCGTCTGCTGAAGAAACATAGCCGGGCGCTGGTACAATGGGCTATTTTCCATCAGGCGTGTAAAGAATGGTTAGCTGGTGGCTTGAAAATTCAATTGAATACCTTCACGGACCTAAGTATAAATATTATTTTTTAAAAGAACAATACGTAATTAAAAACTAATATTTAACAACTTAAACGCCTATCCTCTAGGAAATAACAGCCTTTCTTCGCAAAACCTCCGAGATTGACTTCGCTTCCTCCTGTAAAATGAGGCCAGATTTAATTCTCCAAAGATCAGTGAGATCAAGTATTTCAGCGCTCAATTTACAGCTCCGGGGTATGTGGGACCCTTTCCCAGCTATCTGGGTAGGCTAGGAAATAACTCGGGGAAGGAGGAGGGGGAAAGGAAGGAGAAGTAATTCCCGAACACCGCAGTAACACCTGTAGTATTTCCTTGACTAAACGTCACGGCGGCGATCACCGGGAGGGGGTTTCTCAGCCACGGGCAAATCGCGAGCAGGAAAACAGCACAACTCTTGCAAACAATCAAATAAACAAACAAACAAACACATCGAGTTTGCTCGTTTGTGAGGGAGCGCCCTAAGTTGGGAAGATCGCTTCGCGGAGCAATTCGGTCCCGTCGTGACACAAGCGGGGAAGCAGGCCAGGTACCACCATCGGCCACCTCCGTAAACATCCTCGCCTGTCGATGCGTGGGATTGTTCGTTGGGCTGGAAGGAGCGAGCTACAAATAAACGTGCTCGTTTCACTGAAACCTTAAAAAAATATATATATAGAATGCATTACGCTGACTCCGAGGGTCCCCGCTGCCCCCGGAGTGTCGCGTACTGCTTCCCCGCAGAGCCCGGCTCCTCTCCGCAATGTCAAACCGCGGCCCGGCTGCAACCTTCCCCAAACCCTCCGCAAGCTAATCCTCTTCCTTCTCCGCTCCCTTCTTCTGAAATCCAGCGAAAGGGGAGAGAAGCCACCCCTGCTAACCTCCTGGGGAGGTGGGAAGCGGAGACCAGGCGGCCTTTCTCCCTGCCGCCGGCCCCCTTCCTCACCACCCTGCCCTTGCCCACCACGGTGCCTCCGCTGCCCGCTCTGCCTGTGCGGAAAACTGCGGAAAGCTGCGGGCTGCGCTGCGCTGGGGCGCAGGGAAGCTGCGGAGCAGATTTTCAGCAGCGAGGCTCTGCATCGGCACTGCCTGCGGAGCAGACCCCTCGCAGCCGCACGCACTTCTTCCCACAAGGAGGTCTAGGCTTCTGCTCTGCCTTCACCATCCGTTGCCTTTGGCTATGGGGAGCACTCCCTCTTCGGGACACCCGCGGCTCTCGGACGGAGCCTGCCGGTAGCAGTGCGCCCGCCCCTCGCCGGTGCGCGGAGCGCGGTGAGGCACCGGTTGCATTTTCCGACCTGCGGTCAAAAAACCACTTTCTTTTCCATAATATTTTTTCCCTTCTTTTCATTTTTATTTTATTTATTCCCCCTGTAACTGTTTGTGGAAAGTGAAAACCAACTGGAGGTAGGTGATTTGTGGAGAGAACTGCGGTGTGCGCGCTCTCTTGCCCATATGGAGAAAATTATCCCTCAAGTTCAGACTTTCGTTGGATCGCAGCATCAAACAGCGCAGACCTGGCAGGAGTCGGAAGAGGGGGTCACTTTCGATTCCCGGCTGCTGCTCCTGCCGCCGGTACGGCCGGAGAGAGGAGCGAGGAACAGCGTCCCGGGGCCGCCGCAGCTCCCCGGGCTCCCTCCGTGCCGCACCCCGCTCCGTGCCCGGCCAGCACCGGCTCGGGGCCAAGCCCTGCCCGGGCAGGCGCTGCCGGCGCTCTCCGCCGCCGGCCCGTTCGCTGCTCGCACTCCTGTCCTGGCATCGGCTGTTCCACCCCGGCCCTGACACCGACCGCTGTGTCTGGATGCTGGCAGAGAGATCTGGCGGCTGTGAAGGGCTTGACCGAGCAGCACGGCCGGTGTCCACCCGCAGCGCGGTGCTCGCCCGAGGAGCAGGGTGCGCGCAGGCGGGCGCCGAGCGGTGACTCCCAGCAGTGCCCTGACCTTTGCCGGTGTTCTTGAGGCGAAAAGAGCCGGACAAGCGATGAGCGACCTGCATTACCCCAGGGGAATGGCCTGAGAAGCGACGCGGGGAAATGCAGCACCTCTGCACAGGTACTCCCTCATCTGTGCACCGCACCGAGGTGAAGTTTTCTAAAACTCCGAAAAAAGCCTTTTCCCTGTTTTGTTTCCGTTTCAGGGAAGAGAGAAAGACAAAAAATTAGTCTGTAAAAGCACTCTTAGTTCGGAACTAATCTATGGAAAAAGTTGTTGGATGGAAGCAAGATAACGGAGCGGCAACCCGATGGAATTACACACACAGTTTAAGCAAAAGCCCCCATGTCTATATTTGACATACATTATGCATGTAAAAAAAACAACCATGGGCTTCGGAGGCCTGAAACATCCAGAGAAACCGCTAATTTTGCTTTAGGAGTTCTGTTTTATTACACTCTGTATGACTTCCACAGCGCTCACATCCCTGTGAGCTTGAATATGTGGGAACATATTAACAAATGAAGGAATTCAGTGAGGTTATGCGTTTCAAGGCTGGATACTTATATTCCTATTCCAGGATGCCGCTACAAGCAATTATGTACTTGAGGTCCTTGGGAAAAAAATGAATTAATAAAATGAAATGCGTATTAATTAGTGTCCTCACTGACACTTCAATCTGCTATTATTTAGTCGCTAAATTTTAGAAGCCTGGAGAATTATTTGGGGGTTGTTCGGTCTCTTTCGCTGCAAACTCCTTGTGCCTCATGCGGGTCACCAGGAGAAAGATAACTCGGGTGGATGGAGGGGCTTGTGGGGAGGTGCAGACAGAATCACTCTGAAAAACCCTCTGCTCTTTTGCAAACTCAAATTTCCCCAAAGGATGGACAAGAGTTGACACACGCACACACACAAAATAAAAAGAATACCAAAAGACCATAAAAAAAAAAAAAAAAAAAAAAAAAAAAAAAAAAAAAAACAAAAACAAACCCGACCCGACCACGGAGCAAAGGCAAGAGAGGGAGCTGAGCTCCAATAGAGCTAACTTCCTTCCAGGCTCGCCCCAAGCCAGGTGAGGAGGCACTGGAAAATAGCGACGACCTTCTCCCCGTTGCCCAGAAAAACTCTTCGTGAAATACAAAGCAAATTTAGGCGAGTCCGCGCGGTCGGGCTCTCTAGGAGCAAGTTAAAATGGAATAAATCACAAAATTGGATGTCTGAACGAGAAACTAAAAGTATCTCAGTAGTACCTAAAAGTGCCGAACAGAACTCGTGGTAAATTATAATGGGATTTTCTGTTTTCCCTTAGAAACAAAGCTTTTGCTTTAGAAGACATGATTTAGTTTGCTTCTCCCCGCTTCCCCATCCCGGTACGGACAGCGGTGAGCTCAGTCCGGAGGAAAGTTTAGGAAAGTTTTTAACTACAGCCCCCTCCTAGGGCGGGATCTCCCCCGCCGCGAAGTGTCTCTGCCTCCCCTCGGCCGCTCCCGGCCGATGCTGGGGTTGCGGTGTGGGACCTGCGGGACCCCCGGGCAGGACAGAGCCCCGTGCCTGCAGAAGAAAAGCACGGCACAGATGGGGAACCTTAACTGTGTTCTGAGATGGGATGGGGAACGAGAACACCGGAGCCGGGGATTCAAGGCAGCTCCGCGCCGCACCGCGCAGGGCAGCGAGTGCTGCGCACCTGCGGGGTCCCCTCGTGTCCCTCCCCGTCCCGCTCAGGGCAGTGAACGTCCCGCCCAGGTGCGGAGCGGGGGTTTCTTTCGTGGACACTGTGTTTCTGTTTTGGTATGCATCGTATTCCGCTAAGAAAAACAAGCACCAGGTGGAAGAGCATCTCCTGCATGTTCTTCCCACGCGACCTCCACATCAGCGGAGGCTCGGACACCTTTTCGTTCCCACGCGAGACGAGCGGTTTCCCATGGGATGGCCAGAGCGCGGACACCTGCAGCCCCTGGCTGGCCTGCAACTCTGCCTCTGCTTTTAGCTCTTTGTTTCTCTTTTTTTCTTTTTCTTTTTTTTTTTTTATGAGTCTGACGAACTTTCATCAAGGAAGAGCCCCCATGCTTGACACGGGCACTCAGAAACCCACAATTTAGGGCTTGCCCAGGTAGCCGGTGCCGGGCAAAGCCCCTGTGTCTGCCGTGAATCGAGCACCCAACAGCTGGACACTGGCTGTAACTCACCGGCGTGCGGTACCGCACCGCTGACAAGCCAGCGTTTCCGAGCCCACGGGAGCCCCCATAGGACCTATTCCTTCGGGACAGAGCCCGCAGGTCAACCGGAGAGGCGGGCAGGAAAGGCAGCCGCCTTTTCAAAGCCCTCTCGCCTATATCCCACCACGCACTAGAAGTGGCAGTACACGGCGTGGCACAAGCCAAGATTTTGATCGAAGTGCCAAAGTAAGTTCAAGGGCTGGATGCAGTGTTTGGATCCAGCTGTTGCTGTGGCTGCCCCGGAGGGATAGATTTCAGCCGTGCTGGTCCCTCGGTGGGTAGTTCAAATCAAGGGCTCTGCCAGCTCCGCGGGGAGAGTTTGGAGTGCGTGTGCGCGGATGTGTGTGAATACACACGCGTGGAGCTTTCTCCGCGCACGCTGCGCCCCTCAAGGGAAAAAAAAAAAAGAAAAAGCCCTTTAGGGCTTGATTGCTTTTATGAATAGACACATCAAGCGGCCTTAGTGCTCCTGGCGGCTTTCTGACGGGATCGGGGAGCTCGGGAGCGGCCGGGCCCGCCCGGGCTCCGGTGCCGGCGGCGGGACCGTGGGCGGGCGGGAGCTGCGCGGCGGCCGGCAGGGGGCGCTGCCGCCCCGCGGATGCGCGCCCGGCCCCGCGCCCGCGGCCGCCGCCCCCGCGCCCCGCGCAGCGGGCGGGGACCGGGACGGGAGCGCCGAGGCAGCGGCGGGAGCGGCGTGCGGGGATGCTCCCAGCGGCCAAGCGGCCCGGCCCGGCCCGGCCCGGCCTGACCACACGCACTCTCGGTACCGCGCTGCTCACCGCGCCCGCACGCAGCTGCGGATGTTTCCTCCCGCTTCCCCCGCACGTGTTGACGTTTAAAAGGTCTGGCACGGACGGGTGCGTGTTAGGGCTTCGCGTGTAAAGCTGGGGGTTACGGATGTCCCGTGTTACCGGCATTGTATTGGAACCGCGAGTCCGACACCCCTGGCACGAAAACAGCTGCGCGGAACCACGGCGGGGCCGGGCTGTGCAGCGCGCAAATGGCGCTGGTTCATAGAGCGAGAGGGGACGGGGCCCTGAATTAGAGTCGAAAACAGAAAAACTAAAGCGACCCTGCCCGATCGCTATTCCCGGGTCGGTGAGAGGAATCCGGGCAGCAAGGCCTTCTCCTGGTCCTGGTCCCGGTCCCGGTCCTCTTCCGCTGAGACGGGATCCCGGCGGCTTCAGCGCTGGCCCCGCTGTGCAGAACCGAAATAGAGGGGTGAAGTTTTCAGGGCTGCTCTCCTCGATGGGGAGGTCCGTGGGAAGCATCCCGTGTGTCCGTCCCACCCGGGAGCCCAGGATGAGTGGCGAGAGAGGCCCTGTCCACGCGTGGCTCCGGCTGCCCGGGGCCGGCTGCGGGCGAAATCCACCTGCTCGCCCGGCTCTCCCGGAGCCCCGCAGCCCTGCCCAAGTTCTGGGCGCCCGGCTCGGCTCGGCCCGGCCCGTCATTCCTGCCGAGCACTGCGCTTTTGAGAATGACTCGCAGGAGGCTCAGACATACTGAGTAGGGTTTAGGGCGTCCAGAAAAGAATTAAATTTGGCATTTCACCCTCTCCTTTAACTCACTCAGCCCCACGCCAGACACGACCTGCCTAGGTCACCTCTCCTCCCTGCTGTGAGCATGAATCTCTGGGACAGGAGGGAAAAGAGGGAGACGGATCCCGCCTGGAAAAGAAAGTTAAGGGGAGGCTGAAACTTCCTTCACCACCACCCCCATACTCGCGAAAGTTCAGCCTGGTTTAGCTCATGAACGACCGTCTTACCCCGAGGTCCCCGCATCTGAGACCTTCCTCGCATTTTCTTCTCGGCTCGTCTTTTAAAAGATGAGTATTAGTTTGGAAATCCGGAGCTAGTGCCTTTGAGGCCAGCCATGTAATTTGACTGCGAATGTAGCGCAGCCCTCCCTCCGAGAGAGGCTGCCTCTCGGTGCGCTTGGAGCAGATCGGGGATTGCTGGGAAGGGAGCCCCTGCCAGATTTTCTCCATGAAGACGCCAAGGGGACAGCGAGAGCAGCCTGTCAAGACCTTGGGTAGGAAAAGTTCAAGAGAGGGCCTTCGGGAGGTGTTCCCGGGACAGGCCGGGCTGGAGCTCAGCGGCCGTGGCCGGGTCAGCAGAGGCCGGGGGCTGCGCGGGAGGCGCCCACGAGAAATGGCCACGGCGACGAGTGCGAGAATGATACAAAAATTTAGGGAGAAGAGACAAATTCTGGGAAATCCCATCCCGAGTCTTCTTGGGTTTTATTCTCACTGTCCCCGGCCTGTTTTATCTCTGACAAAACCCAGGGAAAGCTTGTGTTCTCCAGGCTCTGCTTGCGGTTCCTCCGCCTGGATGTATCCCCGCACACACACACACCATACACACAGATATGTGTACGTATGTACAGAGCACAGAGAGCGAGCAGGGCTCCGACCTCCAGGGTGCTGCGGCCGAGATCACCCGCTTTTCCCGAAAAAAATCGGACTTGGCCGTGGCGAGCTCCCCGCTGCAAGCGTAGCCTCCTCCGTTCAGCTCCAAAACAACGGGACTCCCCTTCGGAGAGGGATTTTAGGCTAGAGGATATTTCCCCGGCGGTAAAGAAGTCAAGGGAAATTTATCGATCGTTTTGGAGGTTCTGCGTGTGTGAGGTTTCTTTTCAAACGGATATAATTCCTCCCTCCCCAAGTGCTAAATTACTCGATGTAGTTTTCAAAGGAGCCCCGTGATTATGTCAGGATGTCTGGAAAGAAAAAAAAAAAAGGAAAAAAAAAGGAGTTGAAGTTTTTCCAATTCAGATTCATTCTTCAGTCCCGGAGAAGTATAAATACGCTGATGCAGAACACAGTTCCTCCTAGGAGAAGGAGAAGTTTCTCTCTCTCTTTTTTTTTCTTCTTTTTCTTTTTTTATTCGTTTTTTTCCTTTTTTTTTTTTTTTTTTCATTTTCAATGCTCTGGAACCAAGGCCCCAGTCGAAACCAGCACATCAAACACGCGTCGTATTTAGGGCACTTTCTCATCCTTGCTCGTGTCTATAACCCCAGGTGTTTTCGAGAAGAGGCATAATGACGGCCCGTTGAGGGGAAAAAAGTTGTGCGGAGAAGGGGTGAGGGGACTTAAAAAGTTCAGACGCTAGCGATTCACGAGGGACACGAGTGGGGCTGAAGGGAAATCCTTCTCTCTCTTGCTCGGCACTCTCAGCTCAGCGGGGCGGGAACCCTGCACTCTGGTGTCTTCGAGCAGGAAAGGTTTTCCCAAATGTGTGAGACCTGGGAGAATGGCACCAAAATCTGCCCAAAGACTTGAGTTACGCCGCGTAAAGCTGTCCCTCTCTTTGCTCTGCGCTCGCACGCACGTGTGGCTGCGGATGTCTATACGTGCGGCCGCCCCACGCCTGGAGATCAGATTTACATTTCCTACAGAAAGTGAACTTCTCCCTCCACAAAGTGCACACAGCCCGGGGTACACAAAGGGAAACACGGCCTCAGACAAAGGCGCAGGAGCAGCCGCATCTTTGCGTGCCCAACACTCTTTTGTCACTTATATTTAGCCCGTCGATTTGGTATTGTGTTAAAAATATCGGCAAGCTAGGAACAGATGCTTTTAGCAGGGAGTGGGGAAGGAGAATAGAATTCACCTCGCCCTTTACTGGAAACAACCATTTAGACAGCGATTTGTTTTTTAGCATAATTTAATGCAGCTAAGTAACGGATTTTTAGTGTATAAAGTGGAAAGAAAATAGAAAACAAGGTCCGGGAACGAAGGAAAGAAACGCTAGACTGGTTTTAAGACTCCCCCCGTCCCTTGGTTCAACAGAAACATTAATTTACATTAGCAATTCCGCATCTTTAAGATAAATTACACAGCGGCGTAATAGATTTAAAGTGCGCCAGATTTTTTTATCATTAATTGTAAATGTGCAAAATACCTGCTGGTACTTCACTTTAGAAGAATGTAATTGGCAAAAATGGGAGGCTGATGAATAGATAATAGATCCTTAACTACCAATAAACAGTAAGCACCAGCCAAGAGTATTAGGATGTGATCATAATTATTCTGCAGCTCCAGCCAATGGGAGGAGGAGAACTCAGCCCTAAAATCATCTCCGGACCCAAAGGTAAACGCGAAAATACGGACAAGGCTGGAACCGGAGACTTGATCCCCTGTCCCGTCTGCGAGAGCTCGGCGTGTCCCAGCTTTGCACGATGCTTCCCTGCGCTTTGTGTTCCGCGCCGCGCGGTGCGGGCAGTGCGGAGGACCCAAGTGGAAATAAATAAGTTCGGAGGAAGAGGACGACCCGTTCTCTCACCGGGACGAAATCATTCCCAAGCGGGGCATCTCTCCCTGGCGCCCCGGGGCCGATCAAGGTAACCTCGCCGGGCTGAGAGTACCCGAGAGGTGGCAGGGAGAGGGGTGTCGCGCTGGCGGAGCAGCCCAACTCCCCCACGGCCCCCACCAGAAGAGATGCAGGGGCCCCCATCTCCTGTCCCACTGAGCCCCCCCCCGGCCCCCGTCCGCCTACCTTGGTCGCCGAGCGGCGGCAGGGGAGGGAGGGCAGCGCGGCTGCGGAGGGGCGCGGAGCCGAGCGGGGCCGGGCGCGGGGGCGGCGGCGGGGCGGGGGCGGCTGCGCGGGGCGCCGCGCTCCCCCCGCGCTGGCGGGCGCGCTCCCGCCGCACTCCGATCCGCGGCTCCATCCCTCCCGATGGCGCTGCCCGGCGCTCGCCTCCCCTCTGACGCACTTTAAAGAGTCTCCCCCTTCAACCTCAAGGCGAGTAATAGCGACCAATCATCAAGCCATTTACCAGGCTTCAGAGGAAGCTGTTTATGTGATCCCAGCACTAATTAGGCTCATGAACTAACAAATCGTTTGCACAACTTGTGAAGGGGCCGATCACATCCATGGATTGTCTTTGGACTTAGGGGGGGAGGGGGGGGCGCCACTGCCTTTTCCTTGCAGGAGGGAAACTTCTCCCAGCAACTTTTTTTTTTGTGTGAGTGTGTGCGCGGTGCGTGTGTGTGTCTCCCTTTTGGGTACCGCTGGCTGCCGCTGCCTCTTTTCCTCCAGCCCCTGTCTATTTATGTGTGTATCTATCCCTCCTCAAGTCACTCCCTGCTGCAAACTTCCCCGGATCGTCTCCCGCGCACCAGAGAGAGACGGGCAGAGATTGGGTCGGGGACTCTCGTCGCGGCAGCATGTTTCAGCCCACACCCAAGCGGTGTTTCACCATCGAGTCGCTGGTGGCCAAAGACAGCCCCTTGCCCGCGTCTCGCTCCGAGGATCCTATCCGGCCGGCGGCGCTCAGCTATGCCAATTCCAGCCCGATGAACCCTTTTCTCAACGGCTTCCACTCCACTGGCAGGGGGGTCTACTCCAACCCGGACTTGGTCTTCGCAGAAGCCGTCTCCCACCCGCCTAACCCGGCCGTGCCGGTCCATCCCGTGCCCCCTCCTCACGCCCTGGCCGCCCACCCGCTGCCTGCTTCGCACTCCACGCACCCGCTCTTCGCCTCGCAGCAAAGGGACCCCTCCACCTTCTACCCGTGGCTAATACACCGCTACCGGTATCTGGGCCACAGGTTCCAAGGTACGTGCAACTTTTCTTCTCCTTCCGATCCACCCCTGCATCCTCCAGCGGGCCCCGGCCGGTGCCGGCGGTGCGGGTGTTGGGGGACGGCGGGTGGGCGGGCGGCCCCTGCCCGGAGCCGAGGGCTCGGCTCGGCTGGGCCCGAGGTCTTTTGTCCCTGTCTTCCCCTCCGCCGAACTTGGAAGAGCTGTCAGAGCCGAGGGGCTTGGGCTTGGTTTTGTTTTGCTGCTTTTCCCGGTTTGTTTTGGTTTCCCGGGAAGTGGGGGGCAAGCGGGAAGGCAAGGCCGGCCGGGACTTCGTCGGCTTTCTGCCCCCATTGAAAGCAGGCGAAAAGGTGGATATTTTTTGTTCCGGTGTGTTAAGAGCTAGAGAGGAGCCCCCGAAGGAAGCGGCCCCGCAGAGCGGGGAATGGAGAGGTGGTGAGGCTGAGGTTCCCCCGGGAAGGCGGCGGTGCCCTCCGGGCTGCCGGGGCCGAGCTGCGGGGCCGCAGGAAGCCCCTGCCGCCGCCCCAAGTCCGGCCGCTGCCCTTGTTAGAGGGGAAGAAATGAAGCGAACCCCAGAGAAAGGAGGAGGGGAGTGTGTGCGGGAATTAATCCCAGCGCCGGAGCAGCGCTGGGAGATGGGGCTGCGGAGGATAGCCGGGGAATGGGCACGGAGGGCGATCCCGACCGTGCGGTCAGCGAGGGGCTCCAAATGCCAAGCGATTAAAAACCAGCTGAAGGGAAATAACCGAATCCAATGGCGGACAATCAATAAAATCCCCCTCGTTTAACCCTTTGTAACAGGCAGCGTCTTCTCCGAAGGGTGAGCCGATCTCTCCCGTAATGGGTCCGGCTTCTGCCACTTTCATTATAGGCAAACCAACAAACAAACAAACAAAATCAGCCTCCTCTCTCAGGGATCCATCTGGCTTTTTTTTACCCTTGTATTTTTATTTATTAATTCGGAACGAAAACAAACCACCTGCATGCTGCATTTTCCCCGGCCTTCCACAGCCGGGCCGCTGCAGCCGGGTTGGAAAAGGAGCTACTCTCTCCGAAGCCAGGCGGTCTGAGACACAAAATGGATTATTACCCTTTCAGAATAAAATTACAGGTTTCGCTCACCAAATTATTTGTCGCAGGCACCAGGCGATTGGTAACGAGGGGTAGATGAAAGGCGGAAATGTCCTGGTGTTGAGCCACAGCCTGATTTCTAACACACCCTCCTCCTCCAACGATTTTTAAAGCACTTCCAGAGAGAGCCCCTCGGTGCCTTCTCCACCTTGGAAGGACCAGCCCGGAGAAGCGGCACAGGGGCACCCCAGAGGGAAATGCCCACCGAAAAGCCCCGGCTCACCACCCCCCGCTCCCGCCCCCGCTCCGATGCAGGCCGGCAGGAATGGGATGGGATGGAATGGGATAGGACGGGATGGGATGGGATGGCCGCTCTGTGGCCTCCTCGGAGTTTGGTTCTTTATTTCCACCCTGGTTCCCGGCGGCGCCGAGGCAGCGGGGAGGGTCTGTGGCCGGGAACGGCGGCGGTGGGAGCCCCGCTGCGGGTAGCACACCGGCAGAACGAAGGGAAGCGGCGGGAGAAAGGCTCCGGCCGAAGTTTTGGGCGAGGGAAGCCGAGACAAGGCCGGGGGAGCAGGCGGGCGGCTCCCGGAGCCCGGTGGGCGGCCAGGGAGACTCGCGAGGCTCGGCCAGGGCTCCCCGAGAGCCGCTGCCCAGCTGGCCGCGACGGGAAGATGGAAATAACAAACAAACAGGGAAAGACGTGAGGCTCCGGTGGTCGAGGGGAAGGGGGGCAGCCGTGAGATGCAGCCGCAGACACCGCAGCCGGGCTCTGGCCAATTCTTTTTCTTTTCTCTTTTCTGTACTGCTCCCCAGGTTGTGTTTTAGCATTTTAATTTCTCCCAGTCCTCTCCTCCCCCCCTATTTATTTATCCTTCCCCTCCACCTATTTATCAAAGCAAAACTCAATACAAAAAAGCTCTGAAAAATAAAAAAGAAACTGTAGTTGAGTATAATGATAGGAGACAAAAACTCTTGCGCTAAAAAGTCCTGTCGAGTGCGTTTGGGGAAGGTGTTTTACTAATCTCTGTTTCACCCTGTTTCCCAGGGAATGAAACCAGCCCGGAGAGCTTCCTATTGCACAATGCACTGGCCAGGAAACCCAAACGGATCCGTACAGCTTTCTCCCCATCCCAATTACTGAGACTGGAACATGCCTTTGAGAAGAACCATTATGTAGTAGGAGCGGAGAGAAAACAGCTGGCACACAGCCTCAGCCTCACGGAAACTCAGGTAAGGGGGAAGCAGGGAAGGGGCAGTTGGGAAAGCGAAAGTGCCGGCATCTCCTTTGGAAAACCCACCCGGCCGGGCCGAGATTCGGGCAATGATAAGGGCAAATTCTAGGGGTGCTTAGGCCTCCAGTCCTGAACCGGTGGAGTGGAGAGAGGGACCTTCCCTCGCCTGAGCGTTGTAAAGTCCTTTTCCCTTCGTGGTTTCACCGCTCGGGCCGGGGGTCGCGGTGCCTCGGCCGGGCGTGGGGAGCCGCAGCGCTCGGGGAGCGATTTGGGGTCCCTCGGGCAGCCCCGGCTGAAGCTTCGGCCCGAGCGGGGAGGCAGCGGCGAGAGCTGCGGTCTGTGGGTCTGGTCCTTCTGCTGCGGGACTGGTCTGACCCTCAGGAAGGAGTTCGATGTTAGGGGAAAAGCCACCAAAACAGATGCGGGGGCAAGGGGAAGAACCCCCCGTTTGGACCTTACAGCAGAAACACAGTTTCTTGGATGAATTTTCTCTCGTTTCTAGTCGGCAGAGGGGATGTGAGGAGCCGGTTCAGGAGGGCAGAAAGATGAAAAATAAAAGCAGAGAAATTATTAATAAGCAATCCCCCCCTTCCCCTCTTCCACTCCCTTTCCCCCCCGGCCGACTGGCTGCGGGCCAGAACCGCACCGGAGACTGTTTCGGTCTCTCTGGCGGGACGATAGGCAATGTTTCTGCCACGGTCGTGCCGGCCCGAGGGTCTCGGCAGGTACCGGGGCCCGGGCACCCGTGGGGCGGCGCGGAACGGGCCGGGAGCTGCGGCGGGGGCGGGCGCAGGCTCCCCCCGACGGCCGGGGACCCGCTGCCGGCGGGCCCGCTGCGAGGGCGTTTTTCTCGCGGTTTTCTCCCCGCCGGAAGAAAGGCTGGAGTTTGGAGGATTGGTGGTTGTCGTTGTTGTTGTTGTTGTTGTTGTTGTGTCGGGCTTTTGTTTTGTGCCCTTCCAGGAAACTCGTGGAGAGAGGGTTCCAGATGGGGATTGTCTCTGCTACAGTATGTGGCACTGTACTAAAAAAAAAAAAAAAAAAAAAAAAAAAAAGCCAAAATACCCAGCCGCAGCCTAGTTCAAAGTTCCCAGTAAACACAGCGTTCTCTGGGCGGATTAAGTTGTAACACTTTTTTTTTTTTTCTTAACTCCTTTTCGTGGGGGAAGCAATAAAGAGGTTGGAGCTTTTGTTTTAAAATGTCTCCCTAACAAAACAATAAAAAGGGATCGCCACTTTTATGAGGTTCCCCGAACAAGGGACCGGTCACAGGCTTATTTCTACTGGAAAGCTGTATTTAAGGTGGTCTTTGTGCTGCTTGATTCCGAAGCTGGTTGGGGTCTTTTGTCCGGATGTCAAACCCCCGGTCCCCTACAAATGAGCTCCCTTTTGGGAGATCAGCGTGCAGAAATGAACCGTCCTCCCCTTCAATTAGCAAACTAAAAGCAAATTAAACTCACCCCTTGTTCCCCGCTCAGCTTTTTAATGGGGGACTTTTGGAGAATATGAAAATGAAGCGGAGATGTGTGTCCGGCCAGTCAGGTCTCTGTTCTGAAGAGGCAGCGAAGCGGGTTAAACCAGCTTATTAAAATGCTCCAGTTCCCTTTCCCCCCCTTGCTGAGGCCTTTATCAGGCACTTTCAGACAGAACCAGAGTTTAAACTGCTTTAAAAAAAAAAAAATGTTTACCTTTGGACGCTACAAGGAGTGTGGCCAGCCCTGGAGATAGCTCCCAGATCAATACTATCTGTAATTAAAGCACTGAAGTCAGCTGCCGGATGGTTCAGTCAGATGTACGCAGCGCTGAACAAAATCAGAGGGATATTTACGATGCCACTTACAGGTCACACCGCACTGCGATCGCTCCTGGATGGCGCGTCCCAGGGAGATGCTGTGGGGAGCCATGAGCGTTTTTCTATTCGGGGCTTTTTCGTACATTTTATTCACTTTTCCAAGAGGAAAAAATCCCGTGCCTCCACCCTCTAACCCCATCCTGCCGCCCCGTTAGAACGGACGAGGCCCTGTCTTTGCTTTGCTTTGCTTTGCCGGGCAGGTGGGAGCCCCGCAGCCGGCCCGGCCTCCCCGCCGCAGCCCCGATGGCTCTCCCGGGCTGGAGGCCGTGGGACACCTCGCCAGGAGCGAGGAGCCGGAGCCTCTCCGGGCGGCGGGGCCGTCGAGGTGACAGCCCAGGGACGAGCACCGCCTTGCGTGCTCCCCGCGTGGGCTACCTGGGCACTGCTCGTGGCTACCCGTCCGCGGGAGCTGCAGGTGCGCGCACGGTGCATCCCCCCGGCGGTGCTGCCCGCTCCTGCACGCGTGGGTGCTCTGGAGGTGCCCGGGGGCCGTGGGGCAGCTTGTCCGTGCCTTTCCCGCAGACGGCTGGGTGGCAGCGGGGCCCCGGCTCTGCTCGCCCCCCGCCGGGCTGGCCAGCGGTGACAGCAGGGCACGGAGCAGTGGAGACGGGCTACGGACAGGGCACAGTGCGGGCAGGGCACGGTGGCACCGGCACACGAGCAAGCGGGGCGCGGAGCACCTCCGCAGGTCCAGGGCAGCGGGCGGTCGGACTAATGCCCGGTGCCTTTCCTCCCGCAGGTAAAAGTATGGTTTCAGAACAGACGGACAAAGTTTAAGCGGCAAAAGTTGGAAGAAGAAGGTTCAGACTCACAACAGAAGAAAAAAGGGACTCATCACATTAACCGGTGGAGAATCGCCACCAAACAAGCCAGCCCAGAGGAAATCGACGTCACGTCGGACGATTAAAAACTGGCACTTTTGGACTTTTCAAAGCCAGCACCCCACCAACAGAAAGTGTTAAAGGCTCACCCCCCCCCACACCCCCCCAGCTTGGCGGTGCGGGGAAGGACACGGAGATCTTCATCAAAACACGATTCCCGCCCGGGAGGGAGTTGGGAGCGAGCGAGGGCCAGCCAGCGAGGGGTCCGAACTGTGGCACTGCCGGCACCGCTCCGGCACAGGGGATCTGTCAATCAAAGCCAAAACACCGGGACGAGGTGATTGACAGGTATTCCGTTTATCGCAGTCCACTTTTAAAAACGTAACGTCAAAAAAAAATTAAAAATATATAGAAAAAATCTTAAAAAGAAAAAAAAATAGAAGCAAAAAAAGCCCCCAACCAAACCAGAAAAATTAACACCTTACAGGACATTTTGCACTTCACAGTTTTTTCCGTCTTTGAAAGAGAAATTTCCATAAGCAGCCAAAACCCACACCTGTTTCAGAAACTTGAATTGCATGTGTAAAGCCGTCTGGGGAAAAAAAAAGAAAAAAAAATCGGAAAAAAATTACTCCGGTTCCTAAAGACAGAAATGAATTGTAATTTTTTTCCCTTTAAGACAGGTTCTGTGTGCTTTTTAATTTTATTTTACGAGAAATGTGCAGTCTGTAAACATTTTATGATAACTTCTGGCGTCAAAGTGTTTGTGAAAGCTAAATGAAGTAGCAGTAACAAAGCATAGTGTTCCTTCCGGATGGACAAACACGGTGGGGAGGGGAGGGACGGGAGGGAAAGGCGGGGGGCGGGGGAGGTTGGGGTTGGTCATAACTTTTGCTGCAAAAAAAAAAAAAAATCGAATGAAATTATCTCCCCCCCCCCCCCCCAACTGTACCCCCATTGCAAAACCGGATGATGATTACTTTTTTTTTTTAAGATTAACAAAGCGCAAACCCAGCGACCAGTTTTGGCGGTGGGGACACCTTCTAGGCTGGGAGGATCCAGAGAAAAGGGACTGAAAATCACGGATTGATATTTTTTTTTTCCTAATGGCCATTTTCATTGGGTCAATTTTCAAACACTGACCTTATAATATTCCGAGATCATAGAGCTACTAAAAAAAAAAAAGTGACAAATGTTTCCTTCATGTCTCCTATATCAGAATGTAAATATTTTTGTGTTTTGTGTTTAATTTGTTAGAATTCTAACACACTATATACTTCCAAGAAGTATGTCATTGTCAATATTTTGTCAATAAAGATTTATCAATATGCCCTAAATTTTTAAGCAATATCTTTTCCCCTTCACCCCCAAATTTCTCGGAAACCGATGGTTTCCCCCCACACCGCCTTGTTTTTAGCTGCTGAACCCCCGCGGCCGCGCCGCGCATTCCTGCGGCCATAGGCGCATTTTCTTAATGTATTCGCTGGCTGCTAAATAGACCTCTAAAAATAAGCCGCAGAGGCGCACTTGCTGTAAATAAATACCTAAAACCCCCCAAAACAGAACCAACCAACCAACCAAAAACCCTAAGGACAAACCCAGCCCCTTCCCTGGTTAGAAACTGAAGTGCGGACCGGTTCGTGATGGTGAAACTGGTCCGCAGCAGCCGGGCTCTGCTGAGAGGGGCTTTCCTCGGCAAAAATATCTGTTTTATTTAGCGAGAGAGGATTTTTTTTTTTTTTTAATTTCCCCCCGTCTTTTCTATCCCCTGGCCAGGTCGGTGCGGTGAGGAACAGGTCCTGTGAGCAGAGGCTGCGCCCCAGCTGCTGCTCTCCCTGCTGTTCTCAGGGAGCGATCCTGGGCACAGAGTAAAACTCTGACATTAAAGACGTGGGGGAAAGGGAAAAAAAAAAAAAAAAAAGAAAAAAAAGTTGCTCTGGGTCCTTGAGGAAACTAGCTGGTTTTCTGGGGGTACACAGTTGTTTTTTCATGCTTCATTTGCTCCTTAGCCTGATAGACTGCATTAATCAGTTTTATTTCCATTGATAGAGAAACCTCGTCTGCTCTGTTCGAGCTACAAAGAATCCTGCAAGCTTTTGTGAAAGTGCAAATCAGTTTAGGCAATTATCATACCAGGAATATGAAGGGGAAAGAGGAGGCATTGCCCAGTGGTCTCCTTTAATCTCTTAATCCGTGGATCCAGGGGGGCTAGTTGGACATAATTTAGGACAATCTGACTACCCTTTACACTGTGATAAGGCGAAGTTACAATGCATCGCAAAAATACGAGCTTTGTTAAACACACTGCCTTGAAAAGTTAAGATTAGACATTCTGTGCACGCGTTGGCTCTATCGGGTACTATGTAAATTTAATTTTTTTTTAAATATCCGATCTTATTTTTTTTTTTTAGCATCGCTTCTTATACAATCCCGGTGACTTTCCATTCACTTGTGCTGCAAATATGAGAGAGGCCCAGTCAGGGTTAGGACGCATGTCGCAATGCAGTCCCTTCCATTTAAACCTAGGCTAATTATTTAGTAGAGCTATTCCCAAGGTAAACTTCTCGTCGCGTTTCTTCCCTCCTCGACCAGCTGATGATGCAGATCTGGAAACCAAGCAGGACGCACATTTCCCCTGAACTCACCCAAGCTGCCTTGCTCTCCACTTCAAACCCGGGCAAATGGGCAAACATTAAACGGATTGCGGCCGAACAGCAGACTTGGGCCTTTCTAGAAATTGTTTCTCATCTTGATAAAAGGCTTATTTCTGCAGGAACCATATACTTCTCCCCCCACCCCTCCTTTTTTTTTTTTTTTTTTTTTTAACCATGAGGGAAGAGAGGGAGAGGGGGGAAAAAATTAAGCGTCCTATGTAGCGTAACAGCAATAAAATCTTCAGAGAATGCCATTAGCTTTGAAAAAAACCCCTAAAAGCTTTATTACAAACCCAGCTTTGAAAATAGGGGGGATTAGGAGTCTGAAAGGGTCCCACAATGGTTAGAAGAAAAGGTTTCATGCTAATGAGGTTAATGCCCTTTGTATCTCAGGACTCCACAACTTCATTACTCCCTATCTCCGGCTGCACCAAGCGGCTCAGAACACTGCAATCCACTCCAGCTCTCCCCTGCCTTGCCTAGAGAAGGATTTGATAGCAGCTCTGTTCAAACTAGATAATTATATCTTTTCAAGTCGGAATTAAGATAAAGAAAGTGAAGCAAAGGCGGCTAGCCTTGATCCACTGCAAACAAATTTGGCGCACTTTCTAGTCTCTCTCCCCCTGCCTCAATAGGCAGGACAGTCAGCTTATTAGACCCTCATTTGCTTTATTAATTCATCTATTTAAAGTGGCAGGATTAGAGAGAGGGAGAGAGAGGCAGAGTCTAATGTGGGACAGTGGATGCCAGGCAACGTGGAAATATAAATATTGGCGAGATGCTATCCGAGCGGGTGTTTAAAAATACATTTTATATTAAATAACTGAGAGGGGTGGGGGAGGGAGAGTGGATTTCGGGTGGCGAATTGCAGACTCGGGCGGATTTTTACGGCTTTTTTGAAGGAAAGCTGGGGGACGGCTGCCGGGGGCCGGCTCTCCCTCCGGAGGACGCGCGGGCCTCGGTGCCTCGTCGGGGATTTGGCCCTCTGGCCCCCTGGGGGCTGCAGGACGAGCGGGGACCCCCCGCACCCCGCGGCCCGGGGCCGCTCCTCGCAGCGCTGCCCGGCGCCCGCGGGCGCGGAGCGGAGCTCGCTGTCCCGCGCAGCGCCCCGGGAGCGGGGCTGCGGATGGGAGCGGCCGGGTTTGCGTGCTTCCCCTCCTCCGTCGCTTTGCTCTGTCCATCGGCCAAGGTCAGCGCATCCCGCCCCCGCCGCTCGCCTCCCCCGGCCCCTCTCAGCCCGGGGTCCCCCGCCGCTGCCGCACCCGCCGAGGGCCGGATCCCCACCCTTCGCAGCTCTGCTGGCTCCGCGTTCAGGATCTGACCCCTCCGGCCTTAGATTTTTAACCCTTTCCCTTCGGACAAAGCCAGCGGCTCCCAGGCGGGGTTGCTTCCCACCGGTGGGATTTGCACTCCCCACGCGGCACAAGTCCGCACCCACGCAGCCCTCTCTTTGCCACTGGACCGGGGTGAGGCCGGAGGCCTTTGGAGCCCTCGCTTTGTTGTGTTTAAACGCTGTTTATTTACCTTCCTCCTCTGATGGATCGCGCTGTTACCTGTGAGGGCTCGGCGGAAATTAGCGGTCCCCCCTAATTAGCACCCAGCCTCCGCATAGCCCGTAGGAAACAGGCAGAGCAGCTCGGGCAGGATTCCCTGACGAGCAGGATTCTCCCAGCCCCTGCTCCCGTGTCCATCAGCGATTCATAACTGCTCGGAGCTAATACAGCCATTGATTTACTTCTCCAAAGGGTCCCGCTGTGAGGGGGAAGCGGGAGTTTAGAGAACCTCCTGACCCCGAGCCGTAACCTCTCTCCTCGCCAGCCTCTCTCCTGGTGGGACACTCGCAGCCGGGGAAGCCCAGCCCGTGGCCCACGCTTGAAACCGAAAGGGCCATTAATCACCTTCCCTCGCTCGCTTTTAATTGACCTTTTGCAATTAGCGCCTGTTGCAGGGAAGGCGACCCGTCGGCTGTGAGTGAACCCCCCGGTGCCCCCTCGGACCCCTCTTCCCCGGGGGGGGCCGCGGCCGCCCCAGCTCCGCGGGTGTCCCCGCAAGGCACGGCTGGGAAGATGCTGCGGGCACCGCTCCCGCACCGGGCTCAGCCCTCCTCGCAGGTGCCTGCCCTGGCCGGAGCAGGGAAGGCAGGATCTGCCTCCTCTCATCCTTATCCTTCCCCTTGTCCCCGCCGTGGGGCCGCTCGGCCCTGCTGCCTCGGGAGCCCCATCTCCCCGCACGGCCTGGCTGGAGCCCCGGCTGCTGCGGGGGATCCGGGAGAGCATTTATAGACCCGCTCTCCATCGCCCACGGCTGGACCTGACGTCAGGAAGAACTTGATCTCGCCCGCTTTGCTCCTGCTTCTGAAACTGATCCTTGAAATGAGAGAACAGACTCTACACAATTCCCATGGCCTTGACATAAGGTACAGCGATAAATATACACCACTAATGAGCAATTACCATATAATCACCTTCCAATTAGCTCGCATAATGATGAATTAAACATTCTAGCCTGCTGGATTAGGTTTCTTACTTTGTATATTATTTACGAAGGCTAGCTTCTGCTGAGCACCAAATATCAAATTAGATAGGGAATTTTCAGTTGGGGGTAATTAAGCATTCAGAGCATGCCCGGAGTTTTTGTCACCAGCCAACTAAAGTGTATTGGAAGGTAGTGTCCATCCTTTTCTGTCTTTCCTTTTGATGTCTTAAAACAAAGTCCACGCTTTTCCGCCAATGCTCCGCACGTCTCCTCCCCAGTGTTAATCCTGCTTCCTTCCCCAAGGCTGGACAGACAGAAGAACTGGACGGTTTTTTCCCTGGGACAGTTAAATAATAAGGAGCAGGCAGAGCCAGGAGCTGGGGGAAGCAAAGGAGCTCTCAGGCACACAGTCCTCTCGCTCATGGTTGCTCCATCCCCGGGAGATGGGAAGAAACCCGGCCTGTTATCCTGGACAGGTAGAAAAGCCCTGGTCCTCCGCTCGGGGTGGTGAGGACTGGCCGGGCACAGGAGGGGACATCCCCCACACCCCCGCCCCGGGTTGCTCTCGCACAGATCCCAGGACACCCTCCCGCGAGTGGTTGTTTCCTTCACATTCTGGGGAGGGGGCTCCAAAAAAATCGAGTCCCGGCTGCGTTTGGTCTGGATCTGGACTGAGGGAAGGAACGGGAAAGGCTTTGGGTGCCTATTCCCCCTGGAAGGGAATAAGAGGAGAAGCATCAGCTCCGTAGGAGGAGAGAAGGATGCGGAGGTCGGGCACTCGGTCAGTCCCAGCCCTCATCCAGAGGGGATGGAGGGACGGAGGATCGGGGCGGGGACGGGGCTCGCAGCCGCCGTGTGGAAAGTGGGAACCCGTCTCGGAGCTGCTTGGCTTTTGTTGGTTTAAGCTGGACCTTTAATGTTTTCTTAATTAACAGTTTGAGTGTGAGTAAACCTCCGCAAGGCGTTTACAGCCTGGCTATAAAGTGGGAGCGGGGGATCTCCCTGCCTCCTGCATTGCCTGAAAACATTCCTTGGGGGCTTGAAGCGGGCAGAGAGCCGCCCCACAGGGAACAATGTTCTTACTCAGACTCCCGCTTGGATTTACCTTTCTTAGAGTCCTCTACCTGTAAAGGAAAGGACAAACTGATAGTCCCGTCTTTCCCCGCTCCGCTCTCTCTCGCCTGACACACGGGTCTCTGGAAAGTTTCAGCGATTTCCAGGCAGGAAAGGAACAGCCTAGAAGAGCAGAGATGCTCGGCTTCACCCGTTTTTTTTTTCTATGTAATTGTGTTTTTTATTTAAAAAGGAAGTAAAAAAAAAAAGAGAAAAAAAGGAGTGAAGAATTCGAAACAATTTCCCTGAGTGAAAGTGTTGTCTGAATGATTGTTGGTGACCTGGATCCAAATAAACTCAGATAAGATGTGGAAACTCATCTGCAAAGTCCCGCATGTCTGGAAGCAGCAGCCGATCCAAGCCTAACTCGTGAGAAGCTGCTGAATTCCGGTGTTTTTGTGGAGTTACACTCACGGCTTTATCAGTATTTGAACAACCTTTTTGTGGTTTTGCTGTGTTCACAGAAAGCGCGAAGTCCTGACTTTCTCCCCAAGGCCGGAGAATACAAGCACGGCTGTTATTTTATCTTTAGATCAGCAAGTGGGTATCAGAGGCAGGGAAGAAAGTGCATTCTTGTGGGTTGCGAGACTGAGATATTCCCAGATAAACTCTTCTGTGATCTCATTTATAATCCACGCGATCACGGCTATTTTATTTGGCATACATGTGTCGAGAGGAGACGTTTGCTGTGACAGGATGTTTAGGATCCAAATATGATTTTAAAACCTTTTACAGAGAGTTATCTCCTGTGCCACCCTCCTCGTCCCGGTAAGCACGTTGCCTTTTTGAAGCGATCTGTAACCCCACACCGTACCTGCTTCCCCGTGGGCTCCCAAATGTCTCTTCTCAGAATCAAGGAAGAGGGAGGAGAGGGGAAGATATGAATTGGAAGAGTAAAGGCTGTTCAAAGAAACCATGAAAAGTTATTTTCATAAGAATAACGTTATTTTATTTCAATTCCCGGGGAATGCAAAATAACAGGAAGCCAGATCGAAGATGAAGCACTGACTGAAATCTGTAAGGAAACAGAGAGGAAAAGAAAAAGAGAAAAAGAAATAAAGATTAAAAAATACGCTCAAGAGATACATGAAAAGAGAAAAAAGAGAGAGACAGGAAGGAAGGAAGGAAGAAAGGAAGGAAGGAAGGAAGGAAGGAAGGAAATGTCATGTATAAGAAGCCAAGGTCCCAGTGTGGGACTGAATGAAACCATCGCAGGGACATTTGTCAGGAGCCTGGGGAAGGGTCGTGAGTTCAGCGTCGGGCCGACTTGGAAATCCATGCCCATTTGTCTTTAGAAGAGTCAAGGGCTGTCGGAAATCCCCTTTCTTCCCACCATTGTGGCGAAGCCCTGAGAGCGTGGGGTCAGTGGGTTCTGTCGTTTTTCCCTGGCAAACCCAGGCGACCCCCAGAGACCCCCACCTGGCAAAGCGGAGGGTCCTGGCGGGCGGGGAGCGGTGCCACCAGTGCAATCCCGAGGACATCGTCGGGCAGAGCGGGCAGGGCGGCCCCTCCGCCGGGGCCTTCTTCTTCTCCTCAGTGGGTGTTTCTCCAAGTGCCCGATCCCGGCCTTGGAAAGGCAGGAAGGGAGAGCGCGGACTGCCCGGGATGGGCAGCCGTGTCCTACATGGCGGGGACCACCTTCCCGCTGCCACCCCGCGCATCGCCATGGAAACCGCTGCAGCTGCACGTCAAAGTTCCCGGAGGCTCAGCCCAGGGTGCCCCGGCAGGGACTTGCCAGGGACCCCCCAGCCGCGCTGCCGCTGTCGGGAGTGGGGCGCAGCCCCCCGAATCGACCTTCCCCGGCCTCGGCCGTGGGTGGGCAGGAGCTCGTCTTGGGGGTGGCTCCGCCGGCAAGAGCCACTCGGGTGCCTTTTCCACCCTGACACGAGGGTGAAGGATGGGAGAGGGGTGGCCTTGGGATGGGCGGCAGCAAACGAGGGACTGACACCGGCCAGCACTCCTCTCTCGTCCCCACCGTGTTGGGGCGACCGCGGGGAAGGGGTGGAGATGCGGGGCGGCAGAACTCGGGGCCGGCAGATGCGGGCGCAGAGCTTGTCACTGCCCTCCTTTACCATCGCTTAAGCTTCGCCCGTCCCAGCCAACGACTCCTGCGTCGCCCCAGGGTCCCTGTCCCCGCACCCGGCCCCGCAGATGCGCCCAACGCAGCGGGACCTGCAGCCCCGGCCAGGTGCCCCCTCCCGCGGAAAGGGGCTGCTCCTTCTTTTTCGGGTAGAAGGGCAAAACTCGGCCAATCTGCCCGCTCCTCCCCGCAACTTGAATAAAAAAGGAGTAAAAGGCAACGTTTACACCAGTTTAATTAAGGAGGGCTCTTGTACCTTGGGGAGGATGGCATCATTTCACATGAAATATTCATAGAGGAGGTTTCCCGAGCTGCTCCGTTTGATCGTTCCTGCTGCCAGCGAAGGGCTCTGTCTTTATACATGTCTGTAATTTGATTTTTAATGCCCCCACTTTTCCAGCTGCACATGTCCGGAAGGTAAGTTGCCGTGAGGAAGCCAGGGCTGAGAAACACTGCCCGGCCCGGCCGGGACCCGCACCTGCGGAGCCCTCCGCAGCCTCCCGCGGGTGGCCGGGAGCGCCCGCGGGTGCGCATCTCCTGGGTGCGCATCTCCCTCGCTCACCACTCCGGCCGCGGCCGCCGCTCCTCTGTCTCCTCCGCTGGACTGTTCCGCATTCAGCCGGGTGAGATACTGCAATTATATATCCCCATTTACAGGGGGAAAAAATAAAAAGGCAGAAAGCAAAACACACAGAAGGAAAAGAATGTGGCGTCGACTAATTTAAACCAGTTCTAGTGGAACGGCTGTCAATTCTGTAAGTAAATGATGCTGTGTGGATTCAGATGTTTCTCGCTGTAATTGCTGTCTGAGGGGGAAGAGCCGAGGCTCGGGCTCGCAGATTCGGAGCCGATGGGAGCGGGAGTGGCCGGACCGGGGCCCCGCTGATCCCAGCTGAGCAGGATGGATGGCAGGAGGGCCCGACACCTCCGTGCCCCGCAGCACGCTGCCTTTGCAGGCTCCCGCTCACACTGCCTGGATGGGGAAGAAGCTAAAAGGAAGGGGAAAGGACATCTGCCCCTGAAATGATGAGCCCCACTTCCCCCTCGACGTCCCCAAGCAGACTTACTATCAATCACACTGTTTATTGGGTGTCACCAGCTGGGCTGTGGGGAGAGGAGCGCATGTTAAATGATGCCATTAGACTGTAGAGCAACAAGCAGAGACGAGGTAATTGGCAGCAATTCTCAGACCCAGTCCGGTGACCTGTTAATCTGTTGCCACCAGCACTCAGTCAGGGGAGAAAAAAATAAACCAAGAAACCTGGTTTATTATGCAGAATGGAGAAAAAGTCTGACTTACCTCAGACCTGGTCAGCTCGTTAATGCTCCACTTGTAAAGAAAGAAGGGTTTCTGAGCAAACCCTGTCTGCGTTCAATCAGACTGTTACTCCGTTTGCTGAGTGTAATATATGCTCCGTGGTTTAATCTGTTCTCCCTTTTTTAAAATTTTTTTTTTCTTCCCTTCCTTCATTTGGATCCCATAAGATTTGGCATCAGACTGTTGGAATTATGAGCCAGAGGGTGTCTGCAGAGCAGGAGCACCATACAGCACCTCTGCCTTTGCATTTCCCATTCAGAAGGCAGCTGTGTGATAGGAAAGTTTGGGATGTACATGCAGACCTTCAGTCCCCCAGAAATTTTGCTCAATAAACCTCCCTCTGTCATTCATAACAAAGCACAGAAAGAGCTGCTGTCCTGCTTGTGCAGGTGGGAATGTTTGTGTGGAAGGCTTTGTACAACCCCTGGATCCTGAACTAAATACCCACAGTGGCTGGAGATGGGAAATAGAAACTTAAACAGGCTGAAACCAACTGTTTGAAAGCAATTCCTTCACAACGTTACTTTGTCTCTGAAATGAAAGAGATAGGCCCTTGGGTAGCTTAAAGGAAAACAGATTTTTAACAGGTGCCTTGGAATCAGCAGTGTTTTCAAGAGCTCAGGGTAGAAACAGTGACACCCCCCCAAATTAAAACCGTTTTACAGAAAGTTGAAGTCATAGGGGATGCACAAATCTACCATCACAATGTGTATTTTCAGCATTAAACAGGACACATAAAGTGGGTTTGAGCTTGGTTTGTTTTTTTGAAGACTTCCATCCTTCCCTGATATTTTTATTTGTTTATTTTTAAAATGGAAAGGATTATCAGGAGACTTCCCTAAAAATGATCTTTTGATCTCACTGCAAATATAGGGCTGAGACCAGCAGCCCTTACTCAACACTAAACCATTTCTGAAATGGCTGCTGGGTTCCACAGGAGGAGATCCAGGCTATTTTCCATTATTCATAAATATTTCAAGCAGGTAAGTTTAAGACTTTTTTGTTTTTGATGAGCTATTCTCTCTCACACACATGCACACAGACAAGAGCTACTTAGAACACACTTGGATTCAAGTCCAAATCAATGAATAAATTTCACAGATGGGTTTCATTGCTTCTATATTTGCTACATGTAACAAATCAGCAAAAATGTTCAGCTCATTAGCGGGGACAATACTGTGTTGGAGGGGTCAGACACAAGAATGAAAGAAGCATTCATTTTTTCCTGTAATGTGACTGATGTCTGGCTGAACAAGTGTGATTTATACCAGACTTCTCCCTTAATATAACGTATTTCTGCAATTCTTGTGAGAAAGCCCAAAACATTCATACATGACAGAATCAAAAATAACTCCCTCAGAAAGGCTAAAATACATGTTTTGGAAAGTTCCAGCTGTGTACAACTCATGACACTATTTTATTGCTGAAGAGTTGTCTTTTTTTTACAAGTGATAACTGCAATCCAGTAGCAGCTAAATCATTCCAGTGGGTATATGTAGCATATTTGGGCTATATATTAGAAATCAGTAACTCTGTGAACTCTAAAATAAAGGTTTTACATTTTATCTAATAAATTAAGGCCAGTAAATTGTGAAAGAGCTCTGCACGTATAAATAGACCCTGTTCCACACTGTCACTTGCTCTTAGTTTTCTAGGGGGACACAAAATATCTGTCTTTTCCTGCCTATCCACTGTCACCCAGACTTATTAATACAAATAAGATTGCTCTTCTGAATGGAGCCATCAGGTCAAGCAGAGGAAACTTTTCCACTTCTGGCCCAGGGGTGAGGTACTACTGAAAGAGAGTGAGTGAGCATTGCTTGGGAAAGAACACAGGAATCTGTGCAAAACTTCCAGCTGCCATTCTGTGACCTGTGGAAGAAGTCCCCTCTTTTGATTTTCCAATGAACAGGACTTGCAGGTTGTGATAAATGAGGCTGCTTTGTGCCATGACTGGTGTCAGAAGGCTCTATTTTCAGTGCTGGGATACCATGCAGGTGACCTTACAGTGAGCCCTTTCAGCTGAGGGCACAGCAGACATGCCACTGCTGAGCTTGAGGTGTTCAGGAGAAAAGTGTGGGCCTTGAATTCTATATTCCTATGGCTATTTGAGCCCAGGTCCCTCCATCCTTGCTCTGCTGACTGATATAAACTCTGTGATGCAAACAAGGCCCGGAAAATCTTCTGTACGCCACAGGGACCGTTCCCAATTATGCATCTCTTGGAGCACTTCCATTGAAGGAGAACCTCTTCCGGAGACGCTGATCCACTGCTGATTGGTGCAGCGAGTGATTTACCACGTGAAGGTTGGTGTGGCTCCTCTGTTCCTCTGTACACGGCTGTTCCTAAAGCCTGCCCCTGTCTCAGGGACACATGCTCAGCCATGTGCACTGCTTTTGCAGAACACACAGCCAGATATTAAACTAATCCCCTCAGTGCACAAAAAGTTCCTCTCAGAAGCTGAGTTTTCGGATCTTTTCCTTCCTTGAATTCTATTTAGCATCTAAGTGAGACATAGATAACAAGCTGGCAGGCTGGAGCTAAAATGACCTTTCTTCCAATGAGTAACAACTGCGTGTGAAGGGAAACAACTGCACGCAAGGGTTTTCCATGGGAACCTGAGTCACAGCCCACTCCAGAAAACATGAAAATGCTTTACCAGGTTTACACCATGTGTGCAGTGTATTTTGATGTGTCTTGTGATACAGATCTGAGTGGCAGCTGAAGTTACTGTGGCACTGGAGCCCTGCTGTGGGTGATGCTCTCAGGGCCTGCAGCTGAGCTGGCCAAACCCCCTGCAGGCAGCCTCAGCCTGGCTGGGAAATTTGGTTTACGCCAGATGAAAATTCAGCTGGCCCCTGCGTATACAACCTGGGAGTTCGAGCTTCAGAGTTAGAATGCATCTTAACAAAAAGAGCCTCTTTGACCTGTGAGAAGACAGGACCAAGCAGATCACGCTGCTAATGCCTGTCCTCCGGCACCTCTAGCAGAGTGTGCTGCCCCCTCTCTCCACTGAGAGAAGCTGGGGAGGTGAATACCTGCTCACAGGTATTTTCAAGCTGCTTTGGCAAAGCAGAAAGACAAATCCTTTTGCTCTGTGCTTGCACAGCACCTCACACAGCAGAGTCCTGGTGCCTTAGTGGAGTTGCCAGGGACTTCTACAGCACAAATAACAAGTACATAATGCATCTGCTACAGAGCTCACAAACCTTTCATGTTATTTATGTACTAATCTGAACAGCGTGGGCCAGATTTTGATCTTGGTTATTCTGGAGTAAATGAGATAGGGGTTTGGCCTCACATCCATAAGATCTATAGTCAATCAGTGTTTCTAATGTGCTCATCATGGAAATATCTTGGCATTATGTGGCTGGCCCACTTCAGTGTGACTAGAATAGCAAAACATTATATTAAGCAAACAGAACAGTTTGATTTATAGATTTGTGGTAAGAATAGTTCAGTTTTCCAGGGTGTTCAATTTAATTAACATTCTCCAGGGAAAAAACTGCTATTGTTTCCCTAACCACATGCCTTCCAATACAAAATAAACTCTTGCTGGTGTGTATGTGCTGCTTAATTATCCTAAATGGTTCCTTTTGAAAGTTGTCTATTGACCTGCTTCTACACTTCACAAGTGGAGCATATCCTATTCACTCAAGAGTGTGTCTCTACCTGCACTTAGCAAGAAAGAGATACCAGATGAATTTTAACACTGCTAAAAGGAGAAAACAACCTGCTGCATGCAGCATTCCCAAGTGGTGTGCGTGAATAAGGCTGTGAGGGTAATTTATGAAGCCAAATAAATTGCAGTAATACCTGTAGGTCCTAATTCCAGCCACTGTTTGATGGCTGGGGATAAATCTACAGCAAGGAGCTCTGCTTGGATGCTACTGGAGCACAAAGCAGGGGAGCAGGGGACAGTTTATCTGTTTGACCCACTAGGGATCAAATCCTGCTGTTGATATTCACCTTGAGCTACTCCGTGGTTTCGATGTGCTGGTTTTAGAGGGGTGAGTTGCAGGAAAAGCAGATCCTGGGCTCAGGTCATCCCTGGCTGCCAGGGCTGTGTAAATCACACTGCCTTTTGCACCGACACCATGTCTGACCTGCTGCCTTCATCTTTCAGGCTCTCTCGTTGTTTTTCAAGAGTGCCCAGATTCAGAAGAAGATGGTGGAGCAATCCTGACTCCATTTTTTTTCCAACATTTAAGTGGAAACAGAACTGGGCCCAGTGAGCGCTGCGGTGTGGGATGACAGGAGGGCGAGATTTCGTGTAGTTGAGTCAGTAGTGAGAGCTGGCTGTAGCCGGCTCTGACTGAACACAATAAACAATTCCACTTGCAACATGCTGTACCATTTAAGGGCTCAGAGATGCCAGTGGGAGTTTTGCCTGAATAGCAGGCGAATAGCAGGTCCTTACTCTCGATCATGTCACATGAGATATCACAGCCCCATGTGTGCTGCAGAGGCAGATAACGGAGTGGTGGAGATAAGAAGGAGTTGGGGAGGGGCAGGAGGAGCAGAGGCGCTGTGCCACTGCCTCCCCACTTCTGGAGAGAGCCTCCCTCCGGCTGGTGAGCTCCCATCCATGCTGGAGCTGTCTGGAAGATGCTCTAAGGATGGCCAGGGAAACTACACAACTAGGCCCTGGAAACTATGGGTTAACCCTGTAAAGTAAATGACATGATTGCAATGATTCCCTCTGCATTTAGCATCTATTCATCCCTGCCACTGTGTCTCCACTAGTTCTGCTTTCCAATGACTCCTCCTGCCTAAAAACAGGAACCTAAATTTTAGGGAAAGGTTAGAAATAATTTTTTCTGCTGTGCAATGTGCAAGCAATTTATTGAATAGTCTCAAAAATCCAACTATGTTTCTTTCCTCCTGCAGTACAGCTGATTCAAACCTAAAGCAGCAGGTTAAAATATATTCATAAGATACTAAAAAAATTAAACTTGTCAAAACAAGCAGCAGATTTCTCCCTAATATTATGGTATACAATTTTTATAAATGTGGAGGCAGCTTTTCTTAGAAGTGTATTTTAAACTCATCTAAATTATATTAAGAGTCAAGGCCCAATTTGGTAACAAGCTGTGAGACATCAAGGGTTCTTTTAACGAAGAATTCACGCTGGAAAAATGTATGTCACAAGACATACGACTGGGTTCCTCCATGCTCACTAACCCTTTGCTCCCCATGTACTGATGTGCACTGAAGTGTAAATCCAGAGAAAAGGGTTCAGATGAAGTCCTTGACTCCAAATGGCCATTCGGGTCTCTCCGTGAGCACACGGCACCGCAAAACAAAGCCGCATCAGCAAAGATGCCTGAGGTTTGATTTGAATTTTGCTCTAGTTGAGTGATACTATTTATACCCTGGGCTAATCAGAACCAGGGCTGTTTCATCGTTCTAAATGTCAGGAAAAATATATCATGCGCATCAAGGGAGAAATCTTGGCCCCACTGAAGTCAATGGCAAAACTCCCATTGATTTCATTGGGGCCAGGATTTCACCCTGAATAAAAACTCATGTTTTATAGGCAGTTTAAATGGCAATGGGTTTATCTGAGAGTGGTTTTAAGAATTGTTTTGGAGAAAAATACATTACTGAAATGCAATTAGGCATTTATTTAGCCTTTACAAGCACTCACTGTTTTCATGAGCAATGTAAAGGAATTTAAGAAGAGAAACTCAAGGCTGAAGTTGTATGATATGCAATTGGGCAATTGTTAGAACACATAATTGAGTGTGATTCAATGTCTCCAAGCACAGTTTCACTAATAAGCTCCTGGGTTTGCGTCTGGATGATCCACATGTGAATATTTTTTCCTACTGGGTGACGTAATAACTCACCAGGACACCAGTGCAACGGATGTAACATATTTGATTTGATGAGCTTGTCGGACAGGAGGAAGAGCTTGCAGTTGTCTCTCTGACTTGCTGTCACACTAATGGAACACAGCCCTGTGGTCTCTGAAGTCCTGCTGGGCTTGAGCAGCTGTCTTTGGTACTGTCCCCAGCACAGGAGGTGGACAGAACATCATTAGAAAGGTTTGGGGAAGTCCTCAGCTCCAGCCTTATTGTAAATCAAAAGATTCTTGTCTTTCCTTGCTGGTGTGCTAAATGAGCAAAGTGTTAGGATATGTAGGGTTCTGTGTTTGCTGAGACAATTCACAAGAAGGAAAACAGCCTTGTTTTCACTGTCTGATTAGTTCATGGCGCATATTTCTTCAGCTGTGTACGTAATACTTTGAAAAGTATCATGGGATCTTCTGCATTTCAGTCAGAAAAGGAGCCAGTGGAAAAAAAACCCCATAAATGAACAACACTCAGTGATTGGAAAACACCACATCCCTGCTTAAAAGGGCTTTCAAAAGATATGTTGTACTCAATGAATCTCACTTCTTCTAACCAAAGCCATAAGTCTGATGTACAAAATGTTCCCTTACTTTGACTGGATCTATTCAAACTGATTAATTTTTCACAATTTTCTCTGAAAACCACACTGTGGCATCGCTTCAGCACTAGCTGCCCATCTCTCACAGACACCATCGGTTCCTGAAATACTTGGGTTTCCTGTGAGTTTAGGATGGGTCCCTTCCAAGTATTCACTTTGTCTGATCTTGTTTAAATTATATGAATGAACAAAATTATGGCCTTTGATGCTACGTTGCGAAAACATTTAATCTATTTTGTTTTCAGCTTTCCTTTGACTGGTACAAGAAACAAAGCCTGGGAAAATAGGCAAATCATGACTTATGGGTGAGTGGCTAGTCACATTTGGAGCTAATTTCTTTTCCAAACATTTATACTTCCTAAGAAACAGTTTCTCCAAAAGAATAACTCCTGGAAGTGGCTACTATAGTGGTCAGAGAGAGGAAAACATGACGTTTGATGTAGGCACCTCGAATAAGGTCCTGTCCAATTAGGTTTAACAAGACAGGGTTAGAGAATCATCCTAAAATACACTGAGGAGAGGAAAATATTAAAGAACAAAGAAGCCTCTGGCCTCAAAGGACAAGAGAAAAGAATTTCAAACCATCTTGACAAATCAGTACAACCACAGCTTGATGGAGAGACAAAAATGGGATGACTCTGGCTCTGAGGATTGATGCCGAGATTAAAAAAGCAAACAGAAAAATAAATCCTTTCACTTCTAGACCACTAACTTGACTTCATAAACCAGTTAGTCATCATCATCTGATAGTTACTGAACACGTCCTCTCTGGAACAAACTGGTGGTCTCAACAGGAGCTCTAGGAGGCATATGACAATACTCAAACCAAACAACAATTTCCTGCTTGGCATTATTGCTGGCCACATCCATAGGAAGGCCAAAGGAGCAAGCAATTAATAGTGGAGGAAATCCCACCACCCAAGTTTATTACTATTATTACTATTATTTTTATTAATACTAGTATTATTACTGTTATTAATACATAAGAGGAAATTATACAGTTGTCTGAGAATGGCAGTAATTACGCAGTTGAATGGGATTACTGCAAAGCAGGGCTGAGATGAGGGATGCAAGCTATGTTCGGATTAGGAAAGCATCTGTGGCTGCACTGACTTGGCGAGGGACAGAACCAGGGCTGTCGGTGCTTGAGACCCAGAAGCACCAGCTATTATTGCATGAACTGGGTGCTGCTTTTGCAGGCACGGGCTGCAGCAGCTCCCACCCTGCCTGGAGATGCACTGTGGTGGGGAGGACCAGTGACACGCTCACCCATGGGTTGTGTCCTTTCTTCTGGCTTGCCCCTAGCAGTTCAAACCCCTTCCGCATGAAGACTCCCCCAGAGGATGGCTCACCACCCAGAAAACTGCTCTCTTTCTCAGGCCACAGCAGGAGTTGCACTGAGGCTGAGCAAACACGCAGTAATGTGCAGTGTCACAGCTCCTCTGTCCTGGACCTGGCTGAAAACACAGCGTCACCTAAGAGCTGCTTTCCCCAGGCTTGCCTTTGCTTTCCTGTCTTCTCTGGATGAGCAGAATGAAACAGTCACAAAGTCCATCACTGCACTCGTGATCACTTCACTGATGTCTGAAAAGAGGATTGTCACCCAGTCTGTTCTAAGGGTTAGAACATAACACCTCATGGTTGATATGTTGGCCCTAAGGTGGTAATTTAAATGAATTTTGTATTCTGGGCTGATTTATGGTGGCTAAATTAACGTAATAAAACTTCCTAGACCATTTTCATGCACATTATTGATAAAAACATTCAGTAAAAGAAACGTGTAAATCCATCTTTGTGAGCTCTAATACTTGATGGTGGCATCTGTTTTTCATTTAACAAGATGACTGAAAATGAATGTAACTACAAAAAACTCAAACAGCCAAATGTGCACATATCATTGTGTAAAAACTGCAATTTCACCACTCACTGATAATCAGCCCTGATTTATTTGAACAGACTTTGAGGTTCTGACTTCCCTTCTCAACCAGGGCTTCAGTTCAGCAGGAGTTTTCCTTAGGCAGGGTCTTCCAGGTCTGACCCAGACATATCCATTTGCAACAACATCCACTGGAAAGGGTTTTGTACCTGGTAAATAGCAGAGTGAATCAGAAGAATTGAAATTTCCATTCAGTCACAATCTTCTGTGCTTTGGCACACCCTTAGGGCGTTTACTAAGTGAGTATGAACATCTTTTGCACTATCTTATGACAAAATGGGCTGTTTATGGAATGACACCATTTCTGGATATGGAAAAGTTACCTTTTATCATATATCACGTGCAAAGATCACCTAAGAGATTAAAAAATGGAGATATGTGGAAAGAAGGGAGTGTGCAGTGGATTATTCAGCACCACAGAAATGCAATGTGCGGGAAAAGAGTCTCTGGAGACTGCCTGGGTTGTTAGCATTGATAAGAACAACTGGGATGTGATGCTGAAGCTCGACTGGTGTTTGTGGTCAGGAAGGGCTTTCAGGGGGTGCTGCACTTCCCAGGTACCACACAGAGCTTTGTACGTGAGTTCGTCACTGGCACACAAATAGGGCAGAACAAGTACAAATTAAATAATCTCTCTCTGTGCGTGGTGATGGAATCCTTGCAGGTCAACAAAGAGCAAATCCAGCTGGTTATCTCCCCAGATACAGAGTCTCGCAGAAAAAGAACTGGTGCAGCTCTGCTGCACCAGGTAGGGATCAGATTTTAAACATGGGCAGGTAAGGGCAAGGCAAATATGACTGTAAATGATGGGAGATACCAGCAGCTTTCCAGCACAAACCACCTAAATGCCCAACAACACGGGCTGAACATTTTCTTAGGACAATGTCTGGGTGTAATTTGCACAAAACTGGGCTGAGGGTTCACAGTCATTAATAATGTGACAACCACGACACAGGTGTAACCAGGACAAACTTTCTGCCAAATTTATCAGCCAGGCAATGGCAGTAACATCATCTCTGGGTGCACAGTGACAAGTGTTCACCATCCCGAAACAGGGCTAGGAATCCTGGGCCAGCTACTGAGACATCCATTTAGGATGTGCCCCTCAGTGATTCTCCAGCTATTCCAGCAGCTTTTCCTAATGATGCTTCTTCCCAGATCTATTTGCCTAATTTGCAAATTCATGGTTGTGTGGCTGAGGAATGCAATAGGGTTAGATCCTTGGGAATTTTGGACCTGCAGGCTTCAATGAGCCTTGGGGGAGTTACCCAGGCTCGGAAGACATCCATCAGGTCCTTACTCCAAAGAAATCCTCCACCATCTGCCTCATTCCACATGCCCTGAAGCCAGTGGGAGTCCTACCAGATAATTCAATAGAAATCAGCCCGGGACTCACCTAAAAACACACCTGTTCCTTACAGCATAAAGTGATAAGCTGCAAAAGGTTTGGTTTTTAATTGGACACTTAATGCCAGCTTTGGCAGGTGATTAAACTGTGATTTACTTCCAAGGGAGATAAGAAGTAAATTTCTAAGGAATTCTGGAGCGATGGTTTAACAGCACAGTAATTACACAGAGTTTTTTTGGAAGAACTGGGCAAGTTAAGGGAGAATCAGACATAAATAAGTGAGTTATTTTTCTTCCTACACTCAGAAGACACAGGAGATTAGAAAATGACAAAAAAAAAATTGAGCAGTGTTTAAGTAGTTTGAAAATAAGGGATTGTGAGTGGACACAAAAGCTGCCCAAGAAATGTTTAATAAGGAGCCAACAAGGAATGTATTTCCACTCCAACTGAAACAGAAGTGGCCGGTGCTATCAGAACATCAATGTATACAAATCAAACAATACAGCTTAACTAGCTCCCATGGGTAAAATAAAGAGGCATGAAGTAGGGATTTGTCAGTCATTGAGACTTTTATTAATAACAACTGCAGTTTAAAGAGCATGGGTTCTGGTACTTGCAAACAGGAAGCAGCAGCACTCAAACAAGAAAGCAAACATTTCATTGCATGTAAAGGAAGATCATAATTCAGAGGTAAAAAACATTTTTTTGGAAAACAAATTAAGCTACATGACTGCAACAAGGTCTGGGATACTAATAAAGCTTTTTGCATTTTGCATTATAAAAATACAGTATTCTTGAGTATTGTATTAGAATTGTCTGACTGGTATTGGGGCAAACATGCAATGGAGAAAGAGAACAACAGTTCAGAATGGTCAAAGAATGAGGTTCATCTCCCATACTCACCCAGCTTCACAGCAAATTTTTTAATTTTTCCAAGGACACATTAAAGTACTTTTTCACCTTTAGGCTGCTGTTTGAGAGGGAAAGATTATTTCAGGCCTCTTGTGGTGATGCCAACCACAGTCTTCTATGCAGAAGGCATTTTACACACTTGGGTTTGGATAACTTTGTGAACGGGAACAGAATTGTTTATCCTCAGCACCCAGACATGGACTGTACTGCTGAGGGTATACCCGAAAGTGGCTGAATGTGGCTACTATTTTTGGCTGGACTATCTCCACTGAACCTTCCCTTTCCTCTGGTTTGCTTGTGTTTCCACAAATCTGACATGAAAGATGCACTTTGGGGGACAGTCCTGCCCCTTCAGCACCACATAACCCTGGGAATGGAATGCAGGGGTCTTGCAGAGCCCATCCTCTCAACCCACCAGAGCCCACAGGCAGTAAAAAAGTCCCATCAGTCTGTGACACCCCCGTACCCCTCCAAGCAATTCCTTTGTCCCCCTGTGGTCTGACTGCTTTAAAGGTAATTGGATCGTGACTACTGTGGTTTTTTGCAATTGTTCTCCACTGCAAACACAGGTGTTTGCTGGGGCTATAAAGTACCACAGCCCCAGACACAACTCAAAGGGGGGTTTGTACCTGTCTCCCGGTAATTCTGAGTTAACAATTTTTCACCTGAAAAATAAATATTTCCCCTTTGTCCTCTCCTCGGGAACACTAAAGAGAAAAGGACTGCATCCTGTATGTTTTGTGTAACTGGGTCAAAAGCTGTAGTAATTATATAATAATGGCTTGGAAAGGCAGTATTTCAGGACAAGGTGTTTCAAGCCAACGACTTCAGTCATAAGAATGACAATGGTATTTATTGCAGGAAATCCCTTGCAAGAAAAATATCTGCCTATTACAGACAGCAATAAAGTAAAAATTTTGCCTTGAGCATATTTCTTCCTAAGGCAGAACAGTAAATATCTGAGCTGTAGAAACATTAAAATACCTGTAACTAGTAAGAATTTACAGTTCTACAAAAACGTTGTCAACAATGTGTGTAGGTGCTTTAGAGATAAGTAGGCATGTACCAAAGATTTATGGATTACGGTATTCTGTGACATCATAAAATGTGGGGAATCTGAGTGCACGACTACTTGGCTGGGCAGCAAAAGACTCTTCTTAGGCCATTAGGCTGTGCCATACATCATTCCTAAGGTTGTTTCCTTGATAGGTCTTGGAAAAGGTGTTGTATATCACAAATAGTCTATGACCTCAGAAGTCAGGCTGGGATCACCTTTTCCTCCACCAGCAGTTGAAGTTAATACCATTTACTTTTTTGCAAAGAAAGTAATTACCTTGAGGTTTTAAATGCTTTTTCCAGATTGAAGCCGTGACCTCAACTTAAGGATGATGTTGATGTTTGTAATCAGCCTTATTTCTGCGTTTGACGATTCATCATGCACTCATTAGATGTGATTTTCTTGTGCAATGGCACAACACATTAAAAGCAAATGAAGTTATATATCCTCATTTAAAGTAATTTGAAGGGAAAATCAGTCCCACTCACTGCTGCTTTTGTGCAGAGTGCTTCTACCTTCACTGGCACTTCACTTGATGAAGTTGAGGATTTAATCTCTAAATTTCATAGTTGTCTAACAGACAGTGGTATTAAATGGGATACACGAGGGACACTGCCATTGTGCAGCTCATTTTAGTTACTTTTATATCTTGCATTGCCTTGAAAACAAATTAGAATCTTCACTCTAAGATCAGAAAGGCCAGGAAGAGCAGAGGAAATTTTATGAACTAAGTACAGTAAAGTATTTGGGATCTGTATCCCTGGGGGTGACCTTTCCGTTCCTAAATTGTTTTGTGTTCCCAATTCTTCCCCTCCTTTCTCATTCCCAAAGGACCTGGCCTGGGTGTACCTGTCATCTTGCAAAGGTCAAGAGAAAACTGGGACATGGATCTCCTGGTGGAAACATAGCCAGGACAGATTGCCTGGGAGCCTTGCCCTGTGCAGGATGACAGGACAGGGAAGGTCACAGAACCAGAACCATTAGAATGGCATGGGTTGGAAGGGATCTTTAAAAGGTCATTTAGTCCAATCCCCCTGCAAAGGGCTGGGACATCTTCAACTAGACCAGGTTGTGCAGATCTCCATCCAGCCTGACTTTGAATGTTCCCAGGAATGAGACATCTGCCACTTTTCTGGACAAGATGTTCCAGTGTTTTGCCATCCTCATTGTAAACCACTTCTTTCCCATGGCTAACTTAAATTTACCCTTTCATATTTTAAAACCATTATCTCTTGTCCTTTTGCAATAGCCCCTGCTGCAAAGCTCGTCCCCTGTAGGTACTGGAAGGTGCTCTAAGGTCCCTCTGTGACTTCCCTTCCCCAGATGAACAACCCCAGCTCTCTCAGCCTTTCTTCATAGGAGAGGTGTTCAATCCCTCTGATCATCTTCGTGGCCCTCCTCTTGACTGGCTCCAAAAGGTCCATGTCTTTCCTGTTCTGAGGACTCCAGAACTGGACACAGTACTCCAGGTGGAGTCTTGCTGAAGTGAGTTAGAGGGGCAGAATCCCCTCCCTTGACCACAACCCTGAAATTTAGATATAAGATCAAAAAGGAATGGAAGAAGTTGTTACTGGAGAGACCAATCTGTGCCAAGATTTCAGTATGCTTTCTCTCTTCTTTTCATGGGAATGGACATCAGGGGCAAAAGGAATGTCTTTATTGCTGGAAAACATACGAAAAATGAAGCAGCAGAGAAGCCATTCGGCACAGAGGGATTGCAGCAGCCAAGGAGAATGGAGGGCTTTGCATATCCAGAGCGAAGCTGCTGGGAAGGAGCTGCGAGGGGATTATGCAAATCCCTGATTGGGTGAGCAGGGGCTGATTGCCAGAGCAGGGGATGCACACACTGTCTGTACCTGGGTAGTGATTATGCAAATCACACCCCCCCAGCCAGGGTCCAGGGCAATTGGCTAAATGAGAAAAACTCTGGTTACGCATCAGTAAGTGCTCAGCACTCAGACCAGCCCACAGACTGTGCAGAATAAACACAAACACACAACTCTGCCTCCCCCTCTCCCTGGGATCCACCTCACACTGTGCTGCCGGGCTGGCAACAGATCCCTATCGAGTAAAAGTGGGTGTCCATTTTCATTTTCTGTGAGTCAGCCACCAAAGGGATAGAAAATGGAAGCTCAGATGAAAACTTCTCCCTGTTGCCTGCAGTTTCCTGATCCCAGGAAAATTCTGTTTGTCAAAGGAGGGATGCACCTGCACAGTGGATGGGCTCAGGCCTTAGTTTTGCACCATGCATGGGAAAGATCTGGAGGGATGTGAGATGTAATTAAAAGATCAGATATTTAATACCTATTCCATGTCTTTTTAGGGGTTCAATGGCATCTAAATTTGCAGGAAGACAAAGACATTGCCCTGCCATACTTACAATAAAATTTTAATGTGCAGAAGTTTCTTTTTATTCTTTTTTTATTCCAGTGTGTACAATTATGTGCCTATATGTGTGCAATCCAACACCAGTTCTCAAATCCAGCATAATATCTCAATATAATTTAATTTTGTTCTGAACAGCCTTTAATGTTTTCAGGAGCTTCTCACAAAAGGAATCTCATTCCCATGAACACCTAAGCCTGAAACACCTCTATAATTCTCACTGCAGAATGTTGGAAAGACATGACTCAGAAATCCAGGAAAATACACTAATTATATTGTACAACTAATTGCACTCCGCAGTTTTCATAGCTTACTGGCAGATGGATGATTCAGATTTTGAGGTGATTGGGTGAGTTTAAAAACAGAATATAACTGAGGAATAGCTGGACATGTCAGAAGAATGGAAAGAAATTGTCCATCTCGTCCTGTGGCACAATATAAGAGCTCACTAAACCGGATGGCAATAAAATTCAGTTTGTTAGCATGTCAGGATTATAAGAAAATTTCTTGGTAAAGCCCATGCCAGTGAGGAAGAGAGTAAAAAAAGGTCCACAAAGTTTTCCACACTGAATTTTCTCCCTAATTATTCCCCTGGGTGAGCAGAATCTGCTTCTGTGTACAACAGGTTATTGGTGATATCAGCAAATGTTAGTCCCAGGGGACCAATTAATTTTAACAGAGGCTCCACTGAAAATCAGGGAATGAGGCCAAATATTATTCCAGTGAAAATCAGGTGAGTGTTTACATCTGGAGAAAAAGAAAAGGGAAATAAATAAACATACGAGGCAGGAAGGGAAACCTAAGTATGATCTGCAGGCAGGACAGGGTGGACAGGCCTGGCTGGGGAAAGTCTGAGGTTCATCAGTACCTTCAGTCATAAACCAGCCAACATAATTTACCGTATTTACTCTCAAAATTAACTGCCCACTGCCAAAAGATGGCTTTTGGAAACCCAAGCTGTGGGCAGCTATTCCCAGTCTCCACAGGGTGTGGTTGGTGATACAGCACGGAGAGCTGAGGAGAGTGGAAGCTGACAGGAGATGTTTTCTGATTAACGCTCTGCTCTCTTTTTAATAAGCTAAGAAGCAATTGAAGAGTGGTAAATTGCAATAATTTAACTCCTAGACTATTTCTAGCCCACTTTTATGGAGATATAGGACAAATGTTACTTAAATAACTTGCATCTGTCATGACACCTGCTTGGTCTGTACCTGTTGGGCTGCAAAGCTATGTGAGCAGCAACTTTCAATGAAACATTGATTCTTGTCAATTTGCAAAGAAAATAAAGAATGTCAGCCCTTTGTGGAAAGAGGGAAAGATCACAGGAGAACTGAGCTATGCTACAGAGTCCTCCCCTCTGGCTGAACTGTGGCTCCAGTCCCACTCATGTCAGCAGTGAATGAAATTTGTGATGAGTCAGTGCTGCTTCCTCACCTGTGAAATCATTTACACACTGGAGCACCAGAGACAAGGGCTGCTGGGGATCTCTGCTCAGCCCCTCGTGGGCAGGTGTCCCAGCCACATAAACCACGGTGACAATTGACATTAATTGGCACCCTTGTTGCAGTCTCCAAGGAGAGGCTAAAGATTTCAGGGGCATTGAGAGTGAATTATTCCCAGATGCCTCAAGGTCGTCCCTCCAGGGCTGTGCTGACACACACGGGCAGGGCAGTGCCAGACGCCTGAGCTGCCACCACTTGTGATGGATTTGCTTTGCTAATATTTTTAAAGGACAGAGACAAAAGAAACGAGAAACCCAGAATAACAGGGAAAATAGAAGAACAGCATGTTATTTCTCAAAGACATCTTGGAACTGAAGTAAATACTTCTTCTTGGATGAATGTGAGGTCAAATGGGTGAATCTTTATGTAAATTGGTGGCTCTTCATGGGGGGAACCACTTCATATGAGCAAATACTTAATACAGAATGCTGCCTTTTTTGAGAGCTGAATGATTTCACCGTCTACTTATAGATGAAATACAGATTTTGTTATCACCTTAAGTAGGCCAATGTTAAATATCTATATAATTTTCAGATGAAACCTGTTTAAAAACAAAGTAAAAAAAAATTCCATACAGAAACAGTCTACTTCTGAAATTCCCTGGCTTCTTTTGCTTTGCATTTATCATGCTTTATCCTAAGTATGAATAACAGACATTTTTTGTGGGCTGCAGGATTTTAGAAATAATAAAAGAATGCTTTGGAAATGTGTCATCTCTTCACAGTTGTAACTCAGCAACTCAGGAGGCAAGATTTCCCAGTGCTAACTTCTCTCATATTGGCTACTACCTCTATGTCTGAAACAATTTATTTCCAGATTGACTATAAAAACAAGACATCACATAATTGTCTGGCCATAAAATATGTAAAGTATTGCACTACTGGGGCTCATTAGCAAAAGCATAGATGCTTTTTAGTAATCCATAAGGTGATACTTTTTAATGAATGCTGCAAATTATTCTACTGACTACCTAAAGATTAATAATAGATATGTCTGCTGCAACAAACAAGTCTCAAATCTCTGGAGAGACCCAGAGAAAGTGGATAATAATTAGAATAAGAACACGACAGCTATTCTTATATCCATAGTTTTGATCCTATCAGCTAAATGGTGGTTGTGGTTTGTGTTGTGCAGTTGTAAACAGACTCCTCTAGGAGTAGGATCCAGGACTAAGAACATTGCACACAGCTTGGCTTGTGGATAGGAAGAGAAAAGGATTTTAACTCTGACTCAGGGTTTAATGCTGCCTAATTTCAGGAGAGTTAAGCATCTTTACAAGACCTGAAACCTTACAGTTTAATTATCTCCAAGGACGACTCTTCATCCTTTTGAAAGGAGCCTGAAAACAGGCACTGTATTTAGGTAACTGCATTTAAATTTAGGACTCTCACAGGTTTTGTTTTAGCGAAGTCTCTACCTTATTGCAGCATGTGAAACTCTGCAAAGGAGGTATAGAGGATGAATAGAGTTTTGAGATGTAATACCCAATCTATCTAGCCATGAGAATTATTAAAAACTGGACAAATATCTCTGTGGTAAACAGCACTGGACACCTCCAAAGCCCCTAAACCACACCCCTAAAAGTTTGTTTCTCTGAGAGTCACATCATATGGTTGGTTAACCTGTGCTGTTGCCCACCCAGGCTTTGGAGGATGGTGTGCAGTGCCTCATTCCCACTCATGCTGGGAACAGAGGTCACGAGGCCAGAGACAGGCCAGTGTCCATTTTGACTGGGTCTGTGTATCAGCAGGAGAATAAACGGGTCCAGAAGAGCTTATGTGAGTCACTGGGGTCCCTACAACCGCACTCAGCTGTGTGTTCATATTTCCATATCAGATTAAATGTCCCAGTGATCCTAAAAATGAAAGCTCCAGAGAGAGAGAAAGGAAAGGACACCACAGTGACTCTTGCCAGTATTTAAATCTGACCCAGTGAGACCAAACTGCTTCTCTGGGTGTAGTGGGTACAAGGCTGTGCTTCCTGCTCAGAAATGCTTCGTTATGGTGCATCATCTCTGACCCAGGCTTGCTCTAAAGCTCTCAGAATCCATGGGAACGCTCTCAACTGACTCCTTTAAAGCTTGGATCAGTTCTATTCCCTGGCAAAGGAAGGCCTGGCAGTTCTCGAGCCCTCATGAATGCTGCCAAATGGCATGTGACTCTGCCAAAACCTATGGTGGTTTCTGGAGAGGAGGAAATTCTCCACAAAGAAGAACCTCACAGGTTTTTTTGCCTTCAGATGCAAGAAGGTGAATGTTACAAGGCTCCTGAGATGCCTCCTGTTGTTCCACCTGCACTTCAGCAGTGATTAAAAAAATACTCTGTCCACAGTAATCCAGCACAGCACAATGGTCTCAAACTGTTGATAAAATTATTCAAAGACAATGATTCATGGCTGGCCTGGTAGGCAGAACAAGCAGAAAGGCAATTTAATTTGAACATGTAAGCACACACCAGTCCCTGCTCAGTACACCGCCAAATTGGATAAGTTCTCCATTAGTTTGGGCTCACATTAAAAAGAATTCCCAGAGGGTGCTGTTTAAACAATGTCTAAATAAATACTTTCCTGATCATTTCATAAGTTGCTATAGGACCTCGGGAAACTCAGTGAGCACCCTCATGGCTGTCAGTTTGGGAATGAATGGTGTAATTGTTATAACACAGTGATGGGCTGGTCTTTCTGTACTTGGAGCTCTCCCTGGTCAAAAGATGTGTCTTCCACAGGAATGACTAACTTTTCAGTGTCCTGTCTGCTTCCTGAAAGGGAACTGTGGAGTCTGAGGCCATGATAAATTATTTTTTAGGTAACCTGACCTACTGGACGCAGCCCTGGGGGTTTCACAGAGACCTGCCACTGTCCTGCTGCATCACCTGAGATACATCTTACACCGTCCTCCATAGCCCAGTTTCTCCATCTGTCAAATTAGGGCATGAAATGTAGGTTGCCACTGTAAAAAAAGAGTCTGAAGTCTGTATCTCCATGATAGAGATGTTCTCCATGATGCTCTACAGCTGCTGTTACACAGACTCCAAACCATCATCAGGCACCCTCTGACTCATTGTTTGCCTTGGATGGCCAGGAAGAAAAGCAGTGTCCAATCCTTTGGATTTGATCCTGAACTGCTGGTTCAAGTGACTTGGCAAATTAGATATTTCCCAGCTCTAGTTTAGAAAGATACAGCCAACTTTAGTTTATTGATTCTGAAGAAACCTTGATTTCTAAAGGAAACTTCCCTACCCTGACAAAGCTCTGGAGACATCACAATATAAATGACATAATCGAATTCAAAGTCAAAACCAAATATGAACATTCACAGGAAGTTCAAAAACATTTAGATTATAAGAATTCAATGGTTAAAACCATAGGGAGCTTACTGTTCACACACTATTGAAAGTAAAATAAAAAGGGCACTTCTTGATTTAAAAGTGTGAGCACTTGTTATTTTTAAGTAGGATTAAGTATCTGGACTTCCAATTACACAATGCAAAATCCCTTTTTTATTGGTAAGATTTTAATTAAGTACCTTGATTTCTGTAAATGGGAGCTTCATTTGACACTTGTGGCCAACTTTGAATAAGTGCTAATAGAAACTGAGTAAATTCTGCTGAACTACATAGCTCTGAGTGCTGCTCAAAGAGAAGTCTGCCTCCAATTTCATGTCCTTTAGAGAAAATCTGAAATAAGCACATTGAAGTCAATGTTGCACTGGTAGAAATCAGAGTAAGAATTGAACCATGCCTAGGCCTGCGTTAGTTTGAGCACAGTATTGAAATACTCTATGGTATAGAGTAGAAATGTATATAAAAATGAATATATTTTAAAAGTCCTGTTACGGACAGATAATTTGTACAGGAATAAAGTTGCAAAAGCCTGTCCTCCTGTGCAGCTTTCAGCCATGTATCTTCCTTTCTGGCAAGGAAGCCTGTTGGGGAAAATAAAATAAATACATTGCCACTTGCACAGGAACCAGCGGAAAAGAAGAAATCAGCCTGCATTTCTACCTTCAGAGATGGTTTGTTGCCTTAGATTTGTGAATTAAATTACTTTTCTCAGCCATGAGTTTTAAACATAAGGTAGATATCATGATATATTTATTTAGTTAGAGCATCCTTTAACAAGGATATGTTGACACATTAACCTGATGAAACTTCTCATGGAGTCTTCCTTAGGCAAAAATGTGTAAAGTAGATATTTACAGAACATTGACCCTTGTGCATCTAGTAAAAGGTCATCTATACCTCTGGGATAGATGGATTTTAATACTTTTATGTTGCATATTAAAATTTAAAGACATTTCTACAGAAGCATTTAATAATTCCTGGAACTTTGCTAACCTGATAATTTTAATTACGTTTAAGGGTAATTCATAGCGTCAAGAGTTTTCACCTTTCATTCAACTACTGAGCATTTTAACTATTATATCACAAAAACCCAAAAACTACAGAGACTTAAAGGAGGGCATGTCTTTTATTAATACAAAATTTCATTTATTCCCTCTGTTGCTTATTTTTCCTCTGAATTTGATGGAATATGGGTAATGTCCCTCTCACGTAGCTTTGGCTGTATGAAATACAGAAATCTTCCTCTGAGCTGCTCTTCTGGATGGAATCTGACTCCTGTGTGATTATCACAGTAAGATAATCAGGTAAGAATAAGCTGCAATTCATTGAATTATTTTAGATTTTTTGATAGGATGGGTTGCTCTTGCAGTATTCATTTTTCATCTCTAACTATGATGAGAAGTTAGGCAAGTCACTTGTATCTGGACCAAATTTATGTGATTTCTTGGCTTATTTGCAAAATGTGTACTCTAGTTAAGGCTAATTACTACTTTATATTCAAGAAGACCCATGGACTTTAACAGGAGGAATTGTTCTTCAAACTTAATTTAAAACCCAATGTGTGGCTTTGCAATAATTTATATTTTCCCAGTACTTAGACTGCATTCCCACACGCTCCTCTCATCCTTCTCCATCCCTCCCCCACCACACACATCCTGAGTATTCTGCATCCATTCTCCTACTGTGTCTTGTGGCACCATCCCTTCCCTCCCAGATGGCTCTTCACCATGGGCACAGCTTTAATGAACTTTATCCTGAGGTGGCTTGGAAGAAGGTTTCCCATGAGCTTGTAAAAAAAGGTAAAAGATAAGAAAATTTCTTTCTTATCTCACAACAAAAGATTGTGTGAGATCGTGTTGTGTTATTTCACAACAAATTTGCAGTGGGAATCCTCAGAAATAAGTTATTCACTGTTGCAGCGGTTGTAAACTGTTGCTGATCGTTCCAAACAAAACATTGAAGGAAAAGTGCAAATGATAATAAAAGCAGGTCTCTCACTAAGAGAGACTGAGAGTACTGTTCATGTCCTCTGCTGAACAGCATAAGCTTGATGAAGAAAGCAGGTGACATCATGTTGTTTACAATAAATAACTTATTCAGCAAAATTTGCCTTTTTCCAGCTTTCCGACTGTCTCCTGGCAGACCTAAAAAAAATAAATCCCATTTCATCCGTAAGAGCTTTTGTGCTGCTTTTCTCTTTTGGTGGAGAGATTTCACTGAAATTATTTGATAGTCAGTGTCTGAGTTATGTGATTAGTTACCTATATCATGCAGCATGGGTTTTAATCTCCCAGTGAATAAATTTTGCTCTTGGGATCAGGAGAAGAAATTCTCTGGGGACTGAGATCTCATTGCTAGATGGGAAACAAATAAGAAAGAAGCGGGACATTTCAGGAATCTGTGTGAACCAATCTTTTATCTAATGAGTGTTTCTAGCAGTACTTAGTTGCATAGATTAATTTCATTTTTTTCCTGTGACATTTGCACAAAATGACTGGGTGTATGTAATCCTGATGTACAAGGACAGGGAAGGAGGGAAGACATTCTCCCTTGTGTTCAGCAAGAAAATGTTTTCTCAAGTCCTGGTGAACTGGGGCTACAGAGGGAGGGAGGAAGCATGGCCCAGGGATGCTTGGGATTGCCTGCTTGGGATTTGTCATAATGAAGTTGGTTAATCAGTGCAAGTCGAGTTGGAAATCCACAGATTATGTGATACAAGTATTGTCTGCAGCACTTCTGAACCTGTTCTAATCAAAAGTCAGGTTGAGGGAAGATAAAACAGATTTGTGCTAAAATGAAAGAGAAAAAAACCTGCTGTCTCTAAGCAATAATCCATCTTGATGAAACCAGAGTGATCACATGAGCAAAGCTTGTGCACCAGAGTGAGCTCACTACAGTGAGCTAAATGGAGCTTGGTTGTCTACAATGGTCATTACAGCTTTTCTTTGCATATTAGCCTTCATTTCTATCACACATGCTTTTAGAGCTTTGGGCAGGTATTGACAAAAATCTGAATATATTGCACCTCTGCTGCCTAATTACAGTGGTGACAGCAGAAGACAAAGGATATACATGAGATCTGAGCGAGGTGTTAAATCATAATAACGTGTTCACACCATGCCCCATTCCTATATATGGGACGAAAAAATCCCACTAATTAAGGTTACTTTGTTAGACTGATAGGTAATTACCAGAGCAAAACTTGTAACCTCCCAGCCCTTAGTAGGAAAAGGTCGAAAATAATGGCGTAGTCCTTCAGAAATCCATGAGGAACGGAAAAGGAATACCAAGTAACTTAACACAGAGGAATTTTAAGTTTCTATACACACTCTTTAATGCTTCTTAAAGAGCACTGCTTAGATTCATATTTCTTTCAGCTTACAGGACATTCTGAATTTAATCTCCCCGTAGCCACTCGTCTACAATGATTTCAGCTGTGGGTCACAAAAGTTAAACCTGATAACCGCTCCATTGCAGCCCTTCTGCTTTAGAGGTCAATGGAAAGTTTCTCAGGAGGCATCATTCAAAAATAATATCTACTTCTACACGAGAGATTTAAGTCAGAGTTTGATTTCCTCCCTCCTTTGACTTAGAGACTTTTCTTTGATTAGAATGGAGCACTAAATGCTGAACACCTCCTGGAGAACACATCTCTCTTAAAGAGCCACCATCACCGAGCTCACATCTATAATATGAACCATGATTTTGTTGGTCCAACAAGAAGTAAACATTGCAGACAACTGTTAGGAAAAACTGGTGACATTAGGAGGCCTATTAACACTCCGTCAAATTAACAATATATTTCTAATTCCCTTGAGTGTCATATGTGTTTTTCTTATAATATTGGCTGATTCTCTCCTGCATTAATGAGGTGGACTGCTGCCAAAAATATGCAAATGGAAATCCAGTGGACCTGCCTTTGTAAATTCAGATATCTAGGAATTCGCACTTAAATGAGAGTTGAAAAACCCCCAAACCAAACAGTCATTTGGTGGCAAATCCTGTGCTGTTAGATTGCTCGCGCCAGTGCTGGAAAACATCAATATGTAAATACCTTGAACTCTAAACTCCTGAAGTCTGTATTATCGGAGTTTTTACAGTGGAGGTGTCAGGTCCCCTTTAGACTCTCTCCTACATTTAAATATAGATCTGCAATCAAATTACAGAGCTTTCCCTAGGAAACAGCAAGTCATGTAGTTCTCAGATAATGTAGACAAACAAATCACATTTCCTTGGCTCTCCCACCCTTTCTGAATTTGAAAATTACTTTTGAAGCTGAAAACGATGTCTTAAAGCAGAGGAGAAACACATGAATTTCTACACACGTACAGACCCCATATTTAATATAGTAACAGATTGTAGTTCTCCTTAGAAACAAAACAAAGCAACAATAATGCTACACAAAGCACTGGCAACCACACAAACTCACTCAGTGGCCCCTACTAAATCTGGGGTTAGGCATTATGACACAGGGTATTGGAAACCACCCCATCCCCGCCTCCCCACAGCCCTTTTCCCATATGTTCCTTATTTCTGGTTACCTTCCAGCCGCCAGATGTTCTTTCCCACTACCACCATCCTGGACCTGCAGACCCTTTTTCTGGGTAGAAATAATAGCATGCAGATTTCAGGAATATTTGCCTTTATTTGATGCTATTCTTGTCCCACCCTTGCCGTGGCTCCAATCTCACTGAAAATTACATGGTAGATGATCTTCATTTATTGGGCGTGTATTCATAGATTTGAAGGCAAGCAGGGACCAATATCACTATTTAATCTGGATTTCTGCGTGACAGAACTGTAGATTTTAGCCAGTGGTGCTGGTGTTGAGTCCAACAGGCAAGAACACATCTTGTAGCCCCATACTCCTCATTGTATGCAGGCTAAAAGACAACCTGGCTCACATGGATGAACTCCAAAATTTAACCCTTCTCCCACTAAAATCCTGGATTTTATTCCATGTGGACAGAGAGGGTCTCTGACCAGCTCAGTCCCTAAGAGTCCACCTCCCCAAACTGATACAGATCCTCAGCTTTTTCCTGTTATCTGGACAGCTCCCTTACAATTCTTCACATATGAAAAGGAGAGAGTAAAAAATCAAATAATAATGCAGTTCTCCATTTCTCCATTTGGCTTCTGGAGACCATCATCTACTTTCTGCTGCTCTTATGCCGTAGGATCCAAGCCACTCTCATTTTTAATGAAAGGCTAATGTAAATCATGTGAAAAGTCATGCAGTGTTTCCCTGAAGTGTACACGCTAAATTGCCATTCAGGAATTCATACCTTTTAGTGGAGGGAAAAATAAAAAGAAAAAGAAGTTTAGTTCCTATTTGAGACAAGTGGTTGTGATATAAATCCCAAGCAAGAAATATAAAACAAAAAGGTGGAAGAAGCAAAGTGATATTTTTATCCTGTTTAGGTACTCAAGCTGCAGCTAAATGCATAATAGTGTTTACAAAAGCACGTAAGTGATAAATTATGACTTCAGGAATGAAAATGCTTTGAAAGTTTTCTCATAGTACAGGTTCTCATTTAAAAGGATTGAAGTCTTGTCCAGGTACTCACTGTGTTCTGCATTTCTGAAGACTCCAAAACACAGCCACACGAGCAGCTTTATCAAGGCTTGCACAATTTCACGTTTTCAGTAAACAGATATCAGGACCCAGCTGGTTCTGGGGTATATCTGTACACGTTTGATTTTTTATTTTTCCTGTATAGAACGTAAACTCCACAGCAAAAATAAGAAATACTGTTTGAGAAGGGAAAATCTTCCAGGAAGTGAAATAGCTAGTTAAATGAGATCCATTTTAAGTCAGTTGAATATCAATTCACAACTGTAGAATGTAAAATAAAATTGATTTATTGGACAATATCTGATTTCAGTGGCTTTACACCAAGGATGCATTGGTTGAGCTGGTATTTTGAATTAAAGAACACTGAAAAAATCTTTTGTGTTTATTGCACACCTGGCCATAAACCAGCCCCAATCTTCCCTTAAATTAACTTGTCAGAAATCCACAAAGCAGCAAAATGCAAGTCTTGGAGTAGAATCTCACAGTGGAATTGAGCTCTATCAAAAATAAAGATTTAGACCATGTGTTTCCTGTATGATGTTGATCTGGTAATTGTCTTTCTTGCTGCTTTGGGTGAGATTCTGATATCCCTTATATCAGTTTTCCAGGTGTTATTTTAGTCACCTTCCCTTTGCAAATAGAAATCATTTCTACTTTTCAATTGCAGTAAGCTACACTTTAAATGAACTCCCTACCTGTCTTGACAACTGTAACCACTGAGTGCTTGCAAGCAGGTACCCAGAGCAATTCAGACCTTCACATGTATTTATAATGAACCTTAAGCCATGACACAGTTATTTTTAATATCTTTTCATATAATCATCACTAACTTCCAAAAACATTTAGTCTGAAATAAGAGCTTTTCCTTCCTCAGTGATCTCCTTGTGTTCTGCCCACTGGATACCCCAGCAGGAATGTAATGGCCGTGTGTGTTAAAGGTGAGGGGACCCATCATAACAGCTTTTAAATGATAATTATTCAGACTACCAGAATGTAAACCTGGCTCTTGTGGAGGGACCATTACAGAGCCACCAACTGATGAAGTTAAACCAAATGGGAATAGAGAAAATGACTCCCAAAAAAAAAAAAATAGAAAAGTTTTTCTGCTGTGAAAACACCCACTTCCCCACTTGGTTTTCTCAAGTCTGCATGGGCCTCATGCAAGGGCCTCCACTTGCTAGAGAAGCTGACACCTGAGATTGTCCTCTAAGGGAACAGAACAGAGACCCATGAAAGCTCCTCCTGAGCAAGATCACAGTGGCCTTCATGAAGCCAGGTGCTTCCTTCCCCTTCTTTCATCATCTGATGGTTGTTGGGGGATTTGCAGAAGTGGAGACAGAGGAGAAAACATAACATTTGTTATAGATTTGAAAGAATTCACTCTCTGAATCTTCTCTTTTGTGGGAGGAATGTGGAAAGAAAGTTTTGCATGCCTGTGCGTGCATGTGCTTCTCAGAGTCACAGAGTCATGGAATGGTTTGGGTTGGAAGGGACCTTAAAGATCATCTCATTCCAACCTTCTGCAGTAGGCAGGGACACCTTCCACTAGGCCAGGTTGCTCAGAGCTCCATCCTGGCCTTGAACAGGAATGGAGCATCCACAACTTCTCTGGGCAACCTGTTCCAGTGCGTCAAAAGTCTTACATCACGTCATTATAACCACGTCATTTCAGCAAAGCTCCTTCAACGCAGAGAGGAGGTAAAAAGAAAAGCAAGAATCATTGTCAATCTGATTTTTTTCCTCTCTTTATGGCATTTTTGGGTACAGATCCTGTCTCACATGCCTCAGAGTGTGTGAGGCATCTGTGCTTTATGGCTTCTCAGTGTGTTCAGGCATCACCTGGCCCCTGGGATAGCAGCAGCTTCAAGACCTCCTTGGAGTTATATTGGCCCCCTAAAGACTGTGGAAAGTTGAAAACAGGAACAGTGCAAGCCATGCTACCCACAACCCTGACACTCCTCCCTGTCACCTAGTTTGTCCAGTGGTGGAGCACTGTCAAACTCTTCGAAGAAACCCCAAAAATCTCAAAAGATATTGCACAAGATGGCCATATGGCCACTGACATTTTTGAGTCTTGTATGCTGCTGGCCCTGTGTAAAAAGGCTACATTGAGATAGATTATACTATAATATTATAATATCATCTCACGAATTCATGAGTAACTCCATAAATACACCAAATTAGCACACAACATTACATTAAGAATTAAATATTGGAAACAAAACAAAACAAAAGTGAGCACATTCTGAATTAGCACAGTGGTACCAGGATCTGATATTATGCCTTTGTTTAATACTGTAAATTAGACAGGAAATGTGGTTTAATTTTGCGTATGCTTGTAAATAAACAACATGTTGTAGATTTCATCATGCTCATTATATGGAAAATTAGTCCACTTTTTTTTTTTTTTTGGTTACAAGAGCTTATGATGCCAAATCTTCTGTTTATCTCGGTGATTTTTTTTCTGAGTGTAAAAAAAAAATATGCATTATGCATCCTAACATCCATATCTGTAATTCTGTGAGCATCCCTTTTGTTTACTGCACACAACATAGTTGTAACAAAGACATTTACGCTTTTGGAGTCTGAAGCATGAAGTCGTTCTAAATCTGTGCCCACAGGTAATAATTACTTCACTCATTAACAGATCTCCCTAGTCTCTCATAAAGCAGCTCTGAAAAGGTCTCTTGGGACAGAGTCAGGAAGTGTGTTTTATGATCATTAATATGGTACTACCTTGGAAATACCTAGTCTAGCTGGTTTAGCCCCAAAGCTATGTTTATTTGCACACACCCAGCAGGTTGCAATGACAGAAGGTGGACTAAAGCCAGCCCCAGTGGGTCCTCTTCATCCTCATCATGCACCAGAGGGCTGAATCACGTCTTATTCTTTGGCATCAGCAAGTCGTTACTAAGAGAAAGGGACAAAGTAAGGCTACAAATGAATAATTTCTGCAGGGCATTCAACAGGTTACGAGAAATAAAAGACAAAAACGTAAAAGCTTGTGGCAATTTTGTGTGTGCATGTACTCAGGAAATTTTCAAATTATTGTCTTAGCTAAAAACAATCATTAAAATAATTTATTGATAAGAGTTCAGGGCTGACAGTCAAACATAGCAGTAGTGTAAGGAGGCAGGACCTCACTGAAGTGTGTACAGCTTAGTCTACTTCCATGAGCAAGGAATTTGGGTCTCTAGATATGTTGTACTTCAGTTTCGTACTCTTTTAATAAATAATCGATAAATTTGTACAAAGACCTTTGGGTTGCTAAAGACAATGCTGCAGAATGAAAAATGCCCTGCAGGAAAATGTAGGTGATTAACCAAACTAGACAACCACTTCACAGAGTATCCAGTTTATAAAGATATAGGAGTTTGGATCAGTCTGCAGTGGGTTACGAGAAAAGCATTAAACAAAATGTCCAAGGTATGGAAAATTGGAGCCTGTCCTTTGTATCCCGTGGGTTCCAAAGTTTGACACAAGCCAGTGAAAACTTATTATTCCTTCCTATAAAAAACCAAGCCCAATAATATCAAAAAGTTGCTAAGATGCTGTTTCTTATGCAACCTGGGGTGCTGTGGAAGGTCTACTCTCCTTTCCAGCTAGAGAGAGGACAAACACTGGACATGCAGACTGGGACTTTCTCAATGTGTTCAGACTTTTGCTGGGACTTGGCCATGAAAAGTCCTACCAAACCATGTATGCCACCAAGGAATCTGAGGAAAACTCAAGGTGAAGAAGGCAGCTGTCTGCTAGTGAAGAAAAGAAGGTTTGTCTTGCCTGCAAGTATTTGCAGCACATGCAAAAACTGTCTTCCTCTGGTACTGTGCTTACTTGGTACATCAAAAAGATCTGTCAGTGTGTTATATCACCACTCAGATATGCCACTCAGGGATTTTTTTTTTTCTTTTTTTAAACAGGGTTCATTTTAGACACCTCAATCAATTTCCCTGTTGTGGCTTTTCCCCTTCAGGCCAAAGCATCCCAATTTCAGTACTAATTATTCTTATTACAAAAGTCCCTCAGGTCCTACTCAGACTTCTGTGCTTAGGGGTATGCTAAAGCCTAACTGGAAACATTCCCAGTGCCAAAGAATTTACAAGTAATTTAAGGCAGGATGCAACAAGTGGGTATGTGAGACAGTAATTAAGGTGAGGGGATTGGAAAGGAAACCCATAGTAGCACCAAGTGGTCACACTGATTAGCTCCACTCAGTGGTTTTGACTCAGCTGCAAATTTTTTTTTTTTTTTTAATGCTGAGGTATAAACCACTAAAATGGATACAATTGTGATTTAGAGATTAAGTGCTTTAAAAAATCTGAAATGTGTGGTTTGCAAAGTTTATCAATTAAGTGTACCCAAGTATCAGCTGAATTCTTCATTCTAGGAGGACAGGTGGCTGAGGCTGGGAAAGCTCAAAGGGCTCTAGAACCACCTGATAAACTCTCAGTAGGGCAGCATAGTTCAGGCACATCAGGCAGTTTTTATTAACAGCCCTGTAAGATACTCTTCTCCAATGTATGCGGGAGTGAAAGTTTGGAGCCATGAAAATACAGCCTAAAATGATAAAAGTCCTTCCTAAAACCAGCAGAGCTTAGTGAGAAACATTATAAATCCCACTGTTGTCGCCCTATCCAAATTTAAGTGCTTGATTTTCTCCCTCTGGGAGAAACTGGGGCCAAAACTTCTCCTGCTTTCTGTGGTGCAGCACCAAGATCTTTGTCTGCTCGAGCGGTGTCACACACATCCCTTCCCAGTGGTAATTTCAGCCCTGTCAGGCAGGGAATAGATCTTTGGCCAATGTAAACTGGCATGGAGTGAGCATAGTTGAGACCATCTGCAGATTTGCCAAGGGAGAAATTTGCTCACTGATTGCCTGGGAATTGGGATGGATGGTACCACAGAAAGAGAAAATGAAGGGTGGTGAGGGCACATGTTTGCAATATCCCAGCGCGGGGGAAATTAGGATTTAAATTAGCTTTTCATTTTCAGAGGGAAGGTGGCTTGTCCTGTGGCCATCAAGACAGGTTGTTTGGACATGACGAAAAGCTGAGGCAAGCTCTGAGGCAAAATGGCCCCGCGGAATCTACTAAACCTAAGAAAAGTGATCTGCAAGAAACTGGAAGACGAAAACCATGTCCATGTCTGCCACTCAATATAATTTAGTGTAGCAAATAGCAAACACTCAGACTGAACATTCGAGAGTAGAAACAGTGCAGGTATTAATATATCTGCTCTTCTCACAGATTGGCAAGCAGCCTAAATCCACTGCTACCTGAAATTATGCCAACCTGTTCAGCACATCTGAATTTAAAACTAATCTCTTATTTACAATCAAAGCATCTACAAAGCTGGTGCTTGTAATGGGTTTTACTATACTGCATTAAAGATTGTTGTTGAAATTTGCATTTCCAATGGCCAATTAGTATATTTATTTATTAGAATTTAGTCATGCTATTTCTAGTAAATGAAATGTAGTGCATAAGAACATAAATAGGACTATTAGCTACATTCCTCTCTTTCCTCTTCTATGGGTTTCATTATTTTTGCACAGATGCCAGGATTTTTTTTTTTTCAGTGAAAAATTAAGATTGCATGAAGACTTGCCCACTCTCAAAAGCTGTGATGACATTCAGTGTGATTGCAAGTTATACCACATTAAAAAAGACGTTTCTCTGAGAGCAGTGGTTAAAACCCAGACGCCTACATTTATTTACATTTGCAATGCTTGTGCCATGTGTACAGGATACAGTGAACTGCTAACTTTTGGAATGAAAATAACTTGTGTCTGTGTTAAATGTCACAGGAAATTGTAGCACTGCTTAATAAGTAAAGAATACATCATAATTAGAAAAAAAGTTGCTTCTTGTAAAACTGCTGCGTGTGTTTAAATTCTCATTCATTTTTTTCCCAGGAATGAGCAGATTAAAATAAATAGAGGGATCACGTAATGAAATTTGCTCTCCCTTTAATGTGACTGTTCAGGTTTCAGGATAACATTGTTCCTTAACAATTTATTTAAAACAGGAGGCAGAATATTTCCGTCGTTACCTGGTTTATTAGGCTTCCAAACACAAAGAAAAAAATGCGTTTATTTGCCTCAAAATTGTAGTCAATATGAATTGAACAACAGCTTAAACGGCTAGAGAGTAAAGTTTTTAATTAAAGCTATGATAAGTATTTCTTGTTATTTTCCTTGGTTAGGGGTCTGCAAATAACAAAAATTGGGGTAACGAATGGAAGGGAGGAGATTCTGATCCAGACTGGAAAGTTTTTGAAGTTCAGGACTTTTGTTTGAGCTTCGAGTTTCTCTTGCCTCTTGTAGCATTTCCCTCCCTGCTGCTTTACACACGAAGGTGTTGGTGTGCTTTTCAAACATGAATAAACTGTAACAAAATGCAGGTATAAGATTAAGGAAATGCTTTTCTCAGATTGATGTACTAAGGCCAATGAAATCTCCAAAAGCTAAAGAAACCACTTTGGAAGCTTTTGTGAGCATTGATGCTGACCATAATTCCTTCTTTTAATAAAGCCTTCAAAACAAGTGGACCTATTCCAGGGTAAGTTCTTCATCTGACATAAGCTTTTTGAACCTTTAGTGTTTTGTCATTCCTTAGACATATGGAATCTGGAGCAGTATTATTTACATAAATTGATTTGTAATGTACCTGTAATGAACTATTTTAACTAAAAATAGTTGAACTCATTGTTAAAATAATGGAGAAAATGGTAGACCTCTATATAGCTATAATTTGAGATGACTGAGATTGCTTTTTGGCAGAGAGAAAGTGAAGGTTTGATAGGACAGATGACAGTTTTAAACAGAGTTCTCTTTTTACATCTATTTTATAATGACAGTGTGTATTCACTAACACCGTACTGAACTCCAGCTTCACCAAAGTCCACAGCTGTGAATGGCATCAAGAATATAATGTAGTCTGCAAGCCAGGGTTCTCTTTCTCCATTTTTTATTGTAATCAGGGAAGAGGGTCCTGCTTGAATTCAAGCACCAGATCACCTTTGCTGGGTAATTCAAGCAGTTTGTTGTTTCTCTGCAGCAGCCAGGTTGCAACCAGAGCAGCACTTCTTATCTAATCACTCCCTGTGCTCACTTCTAGGAAGTATTAGAGAAAATGACATTTGAACACTAAGAAGTGCTCCTCTGCTTCACTTCCTATATCACTATGAGCCAAAAAAATGATGAAGGGCAATCCTTATTTAAATTTAAAACTGAATTTTTTTTTGATATCTCAGCTCTAGCATGCATATTCAAAGCCGTTAGTCTCTTTGCCTGCAAAAGTAAGCTGAAATCATTTAGGAATGAAAACAACCAAAGAGAAAACAATCCAGCAAAGCCATGCTTAGATTTCAAGATGATGTTCAAATGGATCATCATGAAAGAATTTTTGGAGTTCAAAGCACTAAGTAAGTACTTTGCTCTTTGACAACCATTGCTCACAAGTTTGCCAATCATTTCATTACATATTTCTGGCAATAGACCTGACTCTACTGGTAAAGCTCTGATAAAATCATCCAGGATGCTTTTCATGTTGGCTGCTAGAGTTTCCAAGTGACTACTGTGATGTTTGCAATGGCCATCGGGAGCTGCTTTGAAGAAGTGTCCTATCAGGTGAGCAAACCTCCTGTCATTCAGTGTGCACCATCCATGTAAACCTTGAATTGCTTTCCACACTTCACACAAGTTCCTTGTAACTTCCAGAGCACTGACCAGCTTCAAGCTGACCACTTCCAGAGTGGTGAGCAGTGATGAAACAGAGCATCTTCCAGCACCCCACTTTCAGATGCTCATCACTCCTGCAGGCACGTTGGTGACAGCAACAGTGGCAGCAGACTTGTCTCACTGCAAAGCAGAGGCTTATTTTGAACATTTTGATCTGTTTTCTGGATCCAGTGAGTGTGGTGGTGTCTGCAGGAGGTATTATATCATGTTTCTTGTCTGACTTCCCACTGAGTTTTGCTGACAGTCTGTTTTTCCTTGCAGGTACAAACAAGTCTTCTGTGACAAAGCAAAACTTTCTGGCTTCAGCCATGTGGTAACTCAAATGAAAAGACACTTCAGAGATTACAGCATTCACTTAACAGGCCAAATAGACACTTTCCTTTTCCATTGTCAGCTCAGTGTCTTAATGCTCTTTACTCTCTGAAATGATTCAAGCTAGTAAAGATGATCATCAGATTATAGGAAGACTTTGTAACACAAGAGACAACATAATGTGAATTAATTTCACCTGAACTCATGTTGCATCTACACAGTCTCATTTCCAGGTCTGTTACAGGTTTGTTTTTATCTTCCTTCTGGGAGAGCAAGTTATACAGACATCACCTGCCTATCTACATTTAGTAGGAGTGGCAGTTTATTATTTCTGAATGATACTAACATGTTTCTTTTGCTTTGCTACTGTGTCTGAGCTCAGGATTCACATTTTGTGTCTAAAGCCACAGACTCAGTGCTGTGCCTGAGACAGCAGCCAGCCTGGAAAAGGAAATATATAACTGGTGAAAAACTGATAATATTACAGTGAAATGTTCTGCAGTGGCAAACACAACATCAGTGCTGAGGGAATATCCTGTTCTTCCCCATGCCCCACCGATGCCAGCCTGAAAACAGTGTAAATTGAACGGAATTAATAGAATTTAAACGCTATAAACACCCAGATGCTCCATATGCATCTGAGCCTGGAAGTGAGAGGACTGCAACAGAAGCAGGAAGCTGCTAATGCACTTTCATCTGGCCTTGCTTTGCTTGGCTTCCCACCCAGCTGAGAATTTCATGCAGTTTTTGGAAATATCTGAAAACTTTCAGGCAAAGCCTTGTGAGCAGCTCAGGAGCTTGCCAGTGCCATAGGGTTTCATTAGATATGGAGTCTTTTGTAGCACTCCATACAAGCTTTCTCTATGGAAAGTCTATTTCTTGGTCACCTTTCTCAACCCCCCTGGCAGAGGATTAGATCCCTTTTTGCAGAGACAAAGGAGCTGGTTGTGAAGAATGGAGAAATGTTAGAGGACATCTCTGCAGGTCCTGACCTACCAATCCCTCTCATGCTTCCAGTCCTAGACCATGCTCCTTTCCTCCCTGAGATTTCCTACAACTCCTCTGTCAGCAGGGAGCTTGTGGACACCTGACTGAAGATTTTATATTAAATATTATATATATTTAATAGCTATATAAGTTTTGAATTTTTTTTGTCCTTGGTAACACTGTTGTCATGACTGCAAACCAAATAAAATTCAGGTTAGGCCTTGTTCAAAGACAGAAGAGCTGTCAGTCCCGCTCCAAAGAATTTACAAACATATTAAGTTCAAGGTAGTCAAGAAAACCAGGTTCTCTGTGTTAACATTTACAAATAATTTCATTAAAATTTTTTGACTGTGTTTCTGTGTTTCTTAAAATTTTGCTGGTTCACCATCAGACTTCATGGATACAGCTGCTGACTTACTCCATTTCAAAGCAGGTTATTTCCCAGTTTTTCCTGGTCTGAAGTGAGTCCATGAATCTCCAACTTTTCTGGCTTTTTATGAAGGGCAGATATCATATAGAGACTTTCTAGACTTCATAAATGATTACTGCATTTTTAAAGCCTTGTTAATTTGTAGGGGGTCTTCACTGTCACATTTTCCTAATCATAGAATTCCAGTTAATAAATCGCGTCAGTGCAGAGAATACTTCTTCCAGATGCATTAGAAAATGAAGACCCGTGAGTGTATAGTTTGTTTCTCAGCAATCTACCAAAAATCTTTTTGGAATCTCTTGGTAGAATAGATTTCACTTTTCTGTTCCTATTTCTTCTTCTTAAGCCAAGTTTTTGGAAAGCATTTTGTATCTTTAGGGCTGTGTGAACTTTCAAGAAACTAATTTATTTAGCAATGCCTGTTACTCATCCTACATAGAGAGATAATTTTTGGTGAAATCAGAAGGAGCTCCAAACAGAAATCCCAACTCTAAACTCAGAGGAAAATTTAAATCTCTCTTCTGCAGCTGCATGACAAAGTCTGTGAAACTATAACCTTAGAACATTTCGAAATATCTGCATCTAGGTCAAAACTTGACACTCTAGTTCCTCCTTATTTTAATCATGCTGTGTGATTCATGGAAATTCAGAGGTTTTCTACAAAAAGCTGTCGCTAATATATATTCTCACATGAATTTTTGTACTTTTTCTTTAATTTCCAATACAAATTTCAGGGCCTCAGATCTTTGGATTGAAGGTAGCTTCAATCTAGATGGTAACATTGAAGGATGTTCTGATACGACCCCATGTTTATGTGCTTTGTGTTTTATAAGTTGCATTTCTTTCTGTAACGAAACCCAACAAACAATTATTAGAACAACAGAGTGGCTGATTTAATTGCTATAGTGTGGTATAGGTGTTTGCCATAAGATATTATTTTTTTAACAGATGTTTAGAAAAAGAGTTTCTGGGGAAAAACAGGACATGAGAAAGCCTAACTGGTAGGGTATTGTGTGAATTTGAAATCCATTTCCGGCAGAGTCAAACGTGTTTGTTGGGGTTTTTTCCCCCTAAATGTGACTTTAAAAATGTCAGGTTTTCTTTACGTTTTCTTAAAGCACAGCCTTTAAATTTCATCATTTTTCTCTGATAGCCTCTACCGTGACTTAATGCCAAATTTTGCTGAGGCAGTGCCATCTCCGGAGTCCTTTGGATCTCACCTGGCATAATTTGCCACAGATAAATAAATGATGGCAATTTACGCCAGCTAAGCATTTTTATCAAGATTTTTTGCTTTCTGTTATTAAAGATAAAATCAATACTTTTATTTATACATGTAAAACCAACGTGTTTGAAAAAGTGGCATTTATGCCATCCGTGAATTGCCTCTCCTAAACAACAGAAGAGATGCCATTCAATTGGTAAATACACATAAAATCCTCTGTGCTGTCAGAGTGGCTGAGAGTTGAATGGTTCATTTCATATACATTAGTGTGCATAGCTCCTTATTTTGTTATTTTTGGGTGCTAATGATACGCAGGTGCAAAAATTACATTACTTATGATATGTAATGAAGCAGTTTCCACAGCAAGAGTTTTTCAGCTCTATCACAGTTGGTAGTTCCTTTGCATTGTCCCTTCACTGTTTACAGCCTAAATTATCTTTTTTTTTTTTTTTTGGTATAATTTATCTCTGGAAATTTGCATACCCAATTGATTTTTAGTGGCCAGCACCTCTTTTTTGTGATATCCCTTTGACCTCATCCTGACAATCCTGCACTGTAAGTAACACAATTCCCACAGGATTGCAACTTCCCATGGCAGCCATAGCTAAGCTCGTGTCTGTGTGGGATGAATGTCCCGGGCCTGCTCAGACAGCAGAATGGTATTAAGCAAAGATAATATTTCCACCAGTCAGCTCTACAAGAAAAACTCTGCAAGATTACCCAAATTTATGAACCTATGTAAAAATATGGTTTTGCAAGTGTTTATTTCTGAGGGGTTTGACTGCGTATTAGTTCTGTTGTATAGGTAAACATACACAACACACATCTGATAATTAATCAGCTGCTATGATTTCATTTTCACACCTGCAAAGAGTTGGAGTGGTGAAGCCATGAAGGTACTATTTTAAGATTCCTATATATAACTTTTATAAAAGGATTTTTAACGAACCCCTTGTGTGAATTTTAGACAACAGTGTATGCTAGAGCCATGTCTGCTGGCAGGTTGATCTACAATATCCAAAGAATTTGGGAACAGAAAAAATCCCTTAGGCATATGAGCCCCAAAATTATAAAATAATTTTGCTTCAGATGTAAAAGCCAGATTAACTCATGGCAGCTGGCTTGTAAATGTATTAAATGGACAGAGGCATAGTGAACGTCCTTCAAGATGAATTTCTTGTCATCTTTTCTTGTGAAAAGAGGTTTATCCCATCCCTTCAAAATCTGTAGGGTATCCTATTTTTTTAGTCTCAAAAATATATTTGGTTTTCTTTGAAGATGAATAAAACTGAGATGCTATTATATTCAGTTCCTACTTTGCAGCATCCAGAAATTCCTTTGCTATTAATATGCCAGAGAAACAGATTTCTTTGATTTTTTTCAGTTTAGAAGATCAAAAGCTGTCAGAAATTGTTTCAAAAGAAAAATAAATCTTTGAGAAGTTGGATTTGAAATAATGAGTCTCCAGCATGTTGCATATACAGTACTTAGAGCTGTTTAATGGAAGATGCTGTTATAATTGTGGGGTTTGCCTCTTCACAAGTATCACTCACCTAGAAGATATTTCAGCATTAGTTTTGCTTCTTCCTAAAGTAATTATTAGAGAATTGGATATTAATGGTATTCTTCTTTTGTAACTTCTTGCAAATACTGAGTCAGGTAAAATTAAAAAGCAGCACACTTTTAGACTGAAAGGAAGTCTTAAAATCAGTTTGGGAGTTTTCACAGTTTGTGTTCATGTAAAAGCTCTTCATTTTTTTATTTGTATTTAGGGAAACTGATCATGACACAGACAGGGAATAGCACTCTTGTTGTTGCTGGAATTGCTCTGGGAGCACCTGTGTAGTTCAGGGATGGCTATCCTTGTACTAACCACCCACCAGACAGGATTGCAACAGCTCTAATGTGTTCAGAGAGGCCTTGTTGTGCCAGAGAATTAAAACTTGGAAGCCTGGGTTTGTGTTATGATCATCAAGAGACTGAGCCTGATTTGGTTTGTATCAATAACATCAAGAACCACGGTGTGAAGATATCCCTGCTGTAAGGGCTGGAAGAGCAAGTAGTGAAAAAGGAGATGAAACAAGGCGATTAAATATTGATAAACACCAGGCCCATTTGGAAACAGCCCCGAATGCACACAGCCTACCCTGCAGCTGAAGATTAAGATGTCATTGTGGCTTTCAACTTTTTCATCAGCAGAGCTCTAAATCAATCTAAACCTATAACCCACCTCCATTATTCCACATTTGTAACAGCCTATTGGGAACAATGTTCACCAATTCATCAGTGAAAAACTGTCTAATGATTGGGCTGGCAAATAAATAAGTCAAATGTGCTTTTTTGGAAGGGGAGTGAATACATTTTTACTTTCAAATTAAAATATTTAGTGCTGTATAAAGCAGTTGCTATTTAAACTGCCAATAATGTTTAACATGAATTTACTCACCACTGCATATCCTCATACTGTATAATTTATAACACTAAGCCCTTTCAATACTCCAAAATGCCAGATAAACTTTTCTCATTTGCTCTTAATTTGGTCACGCAGGATAATACCAACATCTGAAGGCTCTTTAAACTGCTTTTTAAAATGCATTCCTGAAAGCACCACCAATGCCACCTCTGCTCCTTGTCATCTTCCATAATTATTTCCAATCCAAAGCGGTCCTTAATGCGCTTATTAATCTGGCATTCTCCTCAGTGTGAAGCACATTCAGCTCTATTAATTTTTAAAAACCCTTTTTTATGGTGGACTGCAGATGCTTGGCTATTACTGAAAAGCTATTAGAAGTTAACACCTTTCTCTCCCCAGGGACTGGCATCGTCCTATGCTTCCAAATGCCACCCTATTTTACATTATCAGCTGCTAAGACTAAGTATTAGAGACTTTTTTTCCTTTTTACTTCTGAACTGTTAATGCTATTATTAGCTAATGGCAGAGTTCTGTACAGAGTATAGATACACACACCCTCTCAATGTCTACAGCAGATGGGGTTTTATTTATCTGCCTTTGAACAATGAGGTTTTTCATTCCCGTCATCCATTAGAAGAAAACTCACATGTAAACAAAACATAAATCTTATTCCCAGGGATTATTTTTGCCTTTTCTCAAGCTGGATATTATGATCAGGTGAATATTTGGTAGAAAAAATGTGAAAGAAACAAAGTCATCATCCATCAAACCACAAAAGGGAACTCCTTCCCTTCCAGAGAGTATCTATGTCTTTGTGAAACACAAGCATCCCTTGTATGAGTGAAAGCTTGAAGTTCTGAAAAAATATTACAGAATGCTATTTCTGAGCTGGTTACAAATATTAGAATTGACAGGGTTTTAATTTTCCGAAAGAATTTTAAGTCCCAGCTACTCTTCTGACTGTTTTGAGCTGTGATGACTAAAGGCAAAAAACTAACATATCGTGGCTTGGAAATGCTCAGATTGTGCTTACTAAACCTAAAGCACTATCAAACAAAATACTACAGAGATTATGGTACAGTCACATTAGTAAATATTCTGTATTAAATTTAGTAAAAATCTATATTCAAAATGCTTCAAAGATGTTGAACAATTGTGTCCAGAAGACTGCAGAAAGTTTGACAGCAATATAAAATTTAGGTCTAACCCTCCATGAAGAGATTCAGGAGCCAGAGCATGAACTTGGATATTTACACAGCAATTAATGGGGTTTCCTATCCCAAAGTCAAGGCATTGTAAAGGCTGAAGGGGACTCAATTCCAAAATTCTGGCAAGTATTGTGAAGGGAGTTTCTTGCCAGAATTCTGATAATATTGGCGCTTTAGTGACTATCTTTTAATATCTTTATTCATTAGCAGCTGAAGGACTCAGTAAGACCAGGGCAGTGGCTCATAAATGGTGTAGACAAAGAAAGAGTTCTTTCCTAGAAAACTTCGTACTTTCTCTCCATAGAAATACGTAAAATACACAGAGAACAGACCAATTTAAGAAGCTAATCACTCCATGGTCTGAATGTGAGGCTGGTTGGCAGTGAAAACTTGCTGCGGTCCTTGTGAAATGACAGTAGAGGTGTATCCAAGCCACGGGGAATGAATTCCCAATGGTTTTTGTTAGCATTAATGCTACATTCAGTAGCATCTTGAGAAATGCAAAGATTACATCAGGGTCACGCAGAATGGAGCTCCTGCTCTCCAGAACAGGGATTTGGATACTCCTGGTGAGAGCCAAAATAACTTTAAAGGACAGACTTGTTTTGCTACAGATCACAGTGGCCCTTCTTTAAATGATTTCCAAAAGATTCTTATGTATCCTACTTCAACACTTGCTGTGGTGTGTGCCTGGGCTTTTCGTTGTTTTCACCTTTTCCTTTGTTATTTTATAAGATATTAGTGCAAAATCCAAGTTACTGAGTCCTGTCCTTCCAGATTTATGGAAGAACGTCACTGTGTTCAAACAACAATGCTGGAAAATAAAGCAAAAACATTGACGCTAGAGAAAATTATGATTGAAGTGTGCTTTGAAACACACAATGACAAAGCTGGGACACTCTGACCTGGGCTAGCGTCAGCTTAAAAAGAAAGCCATGAGGACTGGTGGCTGCTTTAACTGAAAATTTGCTGGCAGATTTTTGTTTCCGTGAAAAAAGTAAACCTGATGCTGAACACCTGAAACATCTCAGCTAGGTCTGTGGGTTTTTAAGAAATATGGAATAAAGGCATTGATATAACTTCAATTTTTCAATAATAAAAAAATCATTAATTTTTTAAAGGAAAAGAAAAAAGATGTTAGAAAATTTGAGTACAAGCCTCAGCTCCACCTTAAATGTGTGTCCTCTTTCGCTGTGCAATTATTAATGTACAGAGGCTGGAAAGCTTTTTGGAATGTTAGGGAGATACGCAATTAGCTGGTCCTCTCAAATGCATATTATATGCTCAATAGACCTGAGTTGTTCCCATCGTGTGCCGCCAGCCCATCCCAGAACTGCTGTCAGTGCATGTGCTTTTCCATTAGTGAAGAGGTTTTCCTCACTTATTTTGTTGAGCCATGTCCCAGTGTACGGAAATTCAGTCTGGGCTGTTCGACTGACTGCCTTTCCAATGGTCTGTGCAGCCCCAGAGAGAAGAGCAGGACAAACCTCTGGTGCAGTCCAAGGAACCAGAACAAGGAGAGCATTTGTGAGAGATAGCCTAAGCCTGGGAAGGCTCAGAGGTCTCCCTGAATGTCCCTGGCTGTGCTTGGGGAGGGCCATGCACAGCCATGGCAGGGGGCTGTTCGTCCTCGTCTTCCCCTTCCTCCAACCCATCCAGTGCCCACGAGGGCTTGAGCACTTTGGTGCTTCTGTTTTCTGAAAAGACTTTATGTGCTTCTTTGCAAACGTTACACCACACAAACTACTGGCCTAAATTAGAGCAGCCCCAGTCCTGCCTGTTCAGCTGGCCGTGTTTCCAGGGGGCTGTAACAGCAGCTGGGCATTTGCAAGGCACAGGATCATATCCCAGTGATTCCCTCCCTGCTGCAAAGCAGCCTGGGGAGAGATGGGGAGATTCACTCCAGAGACCTTCCTACCCAGGCTTCGCAAGGGAATAGTAAAGATATTCAAGTTTTGACTTGAAAAAACTCATTAACTCCAACAAATTTGGGGTGGCTTTGTGCTGATTAAATTATTTGCCCAGTCCTATTGAACACTGAATAAATGTAGTCATTCAAATGTTGGATAGAGTAGTAAAGGCACTTTTTCCTCTCTAAAGGTGTAATTCTTTCGCATGAGATTTAGACAGCAGATATTGACAGAAGAATAGATAATAGATAATTGATGTCAAAGGCTGAATAAGAAAGTTGTCGATCAGCCAGAGTTTAAGTTATCTCTATGTAAAGTAATATAAAGTAATGATGACTTATTGCTTGAAAAAGTTGACAGAATGAAAAAATTCTTTGGAATTGCTGGTGAATGCAGATTGATTTTTCTAAAGAACTCTACCCAGACCTATTTCTCTTCCAAAAGGATACTGCTGGTTCTAATTATACGTATTTTAAAAAATTGCATTTCTAAAAACTTATACCATGAGAACACCAAACACCCTATCTTTAATACTTGTGGAAAGCAGAGTATTTTCAACCGTCTAATTTGATACAGCAAGGAGATAAGAAAAGATGTGATTTGCTTTTTCAACCTCCTTCAGGTGCACTGCATCACACAGCCTATAGCAGTTTCTCCTATTAAACCTCATGGAAATGGAAGAAAATGCTTTGTGAAAACAGCAGTAGCCTCTAAGTAAAAGATGAGTAAAATATTAGTACTGGAAAAAGGTGAACTGTTAAAAAGGTATTTCCTTAATATCAGGATGGCATCCAGTTTAGGAGTGCTCCTCCCACATTTCATTTAGCCATCTCTCACACTGGAAATCTGCTTTGAGTCCAGGAAATAATCTCATGCTCTTTCCAGAGTCCCCTTGGAAACCCATTGCGCACAAGCCAGCAGGGTATAAGTTACACTTCACAGGGATCCATCTATGCAGAGAAAAAAGCTCAATATATTCCTCAAATTAAGTTCTGGATGTTTTCCAGAGTCATAAACATGGCATCCCATCATCTGTGCCTTTACTGTGCCTTTTCTAATTTTTTTCCTGTTATCTTTATGAAAAAGACCTTCTTAGTCTTGGTGACGTTGGTATCCTGAAGCCAATCAGATTCTTTCCTGACTAGAACACCTTTTTTTGTGTTACCAGATTCTTAGGCTGTTTGCACAGACTGCATTTACAACTCCTTATATTATTTAGTTTATGCTACTCTAGAATTTCACGTATACATTCAAAGGCGCTTGAAAGAAAGCACAGCACTTAAAATGGCTTATGCCACTCCCCTAAAATATTAACCTCTGGTTGGTGTAACTCCACGAGAGTTACATCAGGCATGAGTTTAACCCTACTTTTTGTTTTAAATCAAAAGAAATTGGTTTCTTTAGCAAACACACCCTAAACCACAGGATCAAAGGCAACTGAAGCACTATAAACCCTCTTATTTCTTCCACCTTCCCCAAAAGCTACAGGGTAGCCTGTAAACTGGCTTTTAAGCACACCAATTTTGGAGCAGCTGATTCTGCTAAGAGCAGTCCTCAGCTGTTGGCAGTGATGTCACTGGTTAACACTTCACAGCCCACAGACTGCTGGAATGATTCATCTTGCCTCTGTCTGTCTCTGGATCAAATGAAAGATCCCTACAGAAGTCAGTGAGTGGATGTGGTAGTTGTTCAGTATATGTATATATATGCATTTATTTATGAATTGTATTGCTTTCAGTAGGATTGAGTTAAGCTTGCATTCATGTAATGGATTCTGCAGAGAAAAAGAAACCAGAAATAAGAATTTTTCTTGAAAGGAGAAGAATATTTTAATAATTAATGGACCGCATCTTGGTATCCCAGCGCATTTTCGAGAAACATGTCATAAAGCATTCTGTAAGGAAATGCTGTATAGAGAGAAATGAAAGTTAATGATTTTGGATAAAAATTGTATTCAGATCACACCTGTAGTAATTAATGTTTTATGATATTTCATAAGTAAGTCCAAACCCCAAGATTTCCCAGGAAGTATTACTGTAAAGTTTCCACATATCATACACATCTTTGGGGCTGAGAAATGTGTTTCCATGGTAAGAAAGTGTGCTTCCATGGAGTTTTTGTTTTCAACTTTTCATTACAGACTTTATTCTAATAGAATAAAATAGAAAAAAATAGATGCAGGGAAAGTGTAGACATCAACACTTTGTCAGATACAGAAGTTATGCAAACTTTTGAATCAACAGTAGCCATTAAAAAATTCAGAAGCTTCAAATGAGTAGTGCAATGGTGTAAAAACTAAATCAACAAAACCAAAATCAACAAGAGTCAAGTGCGTCCATATTTTGATGCTACGCAAACGCTCGCACTTGTTTACAGCCTTGGGTTGTTTACAGACCATCCGTGTCCTCTGCCAGAGCTCAGAGCTGGCAGACACCTGATCTGAGAGCTGTGCAGTGATGCTGGCACGGCGCTGCGTCCCCGGACTAACAGCGTCTGCCCTCTCCTGTCACCCCTGATGAGTGAGACGGGGGAAACAACACACAGCCAACCTCCTGTGCAGCTCTGGGCTCCACCAGCCCCGGCAGGACTCACCTCTTGCCATGGCCTGAGCACAGCCGTGGCCTGCCTGTGCACCAGGGAGTGCCTGAGGGAAGGATGAAATGGCTCCTGCAGGAGATGCCATTTGACAGAGCTGAGGCTGTTGTGTGGGGAAGGAGGTGCAGCCTGCTGTGATGGGAGTCCTGCTCTCAGAACCTGCGCCATTTATGGAGACAGAGCAACAAAAACTTGGTGCTGTTGTACGATGGATGTTAGAAGCTCGCTGTGTTCTTCACTATCCTTCCCTGAAGGTTCTCTGCTCATTTTAGCTGTCTGTAGATCCTGCTGGTCTCTGCATGGATACCTCCCAGGTGAGGACCTGGAGGGTGAGGTTCATGTCCCATTTCTTGCACAGCATCCACTGTTCCTTTCCGCATTTATCAGGCAGGGGTAGATGTAGATCCCAGCTCTGAAATCTTATCAGTTGAAGGTAGAGAGGATCTAGGATGTCTCTAGCAAGACAGTGATGGCCTTCGCTCACTTGTCTTTGCTTAAAACATGTTTTGTCTTCTCATGTATGAGATGCCCTCCCCATAACTGGCACTGCCACAGAGAATGGACACTACACTTTCACATTTTGTCCTTACTGTTCAATGCCTCAATCTGTGCGCTCTCCCAGGGCGTTCTGACTGCTGATGGAGGATGAGAGAATTCCCTGTGGGTTCTCAGTTGCCCATCTTTGCAGGGGTAGGTTACAAGCTCCACATTTCTCTTCCGACAGCCCTTTTTTCTGAAGATGTGCCATTGTTCTGTGAGCTGGTTCAGCACACAGAGTTGTGTGAGTTCATTTAAAAAGGCAAAGAGAATCCTGGAAAGACATTCAGTGGTGTCACGCACCGAAATGCTGCTACACTGTGTGAATCACGGGGCACCAATATCTTTGCTGGAATGAATCAAAGTAGCTCTGCCTTGTTATGTTGGAGTCATAGCCAAGCCCTTTCTCATATTTCAATTCCATTTTATATCCCCTGTGGTTGCACACAAATTCCACGGTTGAATAAACAGTCTTTGGTGATGATTACTTGGAACCTTAGGGGTTAACAGTGTTCTTAGCCTTTTCCCTAATTGGTGTTTACTCTCTTGATGCCTTTCCATGTGCATGCTCTAAAATATTCCCCAGGAAGAGTTTTGCCTAGTGCCAGGATGTTATGCTTTGTAGTAGATGAAATTCCTTGACAGAAAGTTGTGAAATGCACCTGTTGTAGTGCCGTGATAAAACTCTGTAAAACAATCCACCTGCTACAGAGCACAGACACCAGGCTGAGAAATGGTTTTGTGCGCTCAAAGAGGGCTCTGCTCACACTGCAAGGAGAGTGCATTTGGGTGATTCCACAAAGGACTTTAGCATTTGAGTCTGCATTACTAAAGGGAGATCGTCATGGGGAAGAGTTGACCTGGAAATATGAGGTAGTGTGGAAGAGAAGGCAAGCATAGAATTTAAACTTTGGCACTTCTGTGCTGCATTATGAATCTGAAGAGGTGGACTGTGGAGAGCTCAAAACAACTACCAACAACTTCTACCTGAGATGACTGAATCAGTCAGTTCCAAATAAAAACCTTCCTGTGTCTTGCAGCAGTTCACCCCACTTGCAACACAGACACAAATAGCAGCTCAGATCCCCACAGCTGCGAGGCTATAAATCCATGCTCGTATTCGTGCAGCTCGCGTCTCTTGTTTGTGCTGAGAAGAGATATTGGCTTTCAAGAGGGATCTGCTACCCCTCAAAGTCATTTGTATGGAGGTTAGCAACATCTTAATTGCTCTCTGTACCCTTCTTACAAAACTGGACTCTGAACTGGTGCTAGAAGTCAAAGCCCAATCCTAATTCTTTTAGTATGGAAGGATGTGGCTTTGCACAGTGGCTTGGTTATGGCCAACAGCTCTTGATGAGCACCTCTGGCATCCTCTACCAACAATTAGACATCAAGGAGATCCAAAACCAGTGCAGAGATCTAGTTGGGTGATTCACAGAACGACAGAATATGCTGCGTTGGAAGCGACTCTTCTCCAGGCTGAACAGACCAAGTGCCCTCAGCCACTCCTCATACAGCCTCCCCTCAAGGCCCTTCACCGTCCTTGTTGCCCTCCTTTAGACCCTCTCTAATAACTTCTTACATTGCAGTGACCAAAACTGCACATAACACTCACTGGGTTCATGGTTGTAAACCTATTGGACAAGGAGACTTCCTGCTGGGGCTTGCAATTAAAAATGTCCTCATCTTGTCTGCTTCTCAGCTTTTTGAAAAAGTGGCAATGATCCAGCTGACAAGGTCCTGGAGAGTGCACACATAAGGAGACCACTTGGTTCTGTCAGGAGATTAACTGGCAAGTGTCACTTGGAAGGTGAACACACCAGCTATGAAATAGAGATTTCTGTCCCCATCAAATTAGCCTGTGCTAACTCATTGCACAGTGAACTTGCATCTAAAATTCAGAAATAGAAGAGGCATTGTCTGGCTGCTTAATTTTCTTTAAATGTATGGGTGGAAGATATTTCTGTGCAAATAAAAACAATGCTGATAGGCTGAAAAACCACATAAGGAGGAAAATAGTATTTATATATTTATTTATGATTTATTCAACAGTAATTTTATTCTTTGATCTTACCCAAATATAAGCATGTGTATAATCTGCCAACATTCTTGTTGTTGCCCCTTATAACTGATGTAACCCATTCACAGACTCTTCCTCCTTCCATATTAAACCCAGCTCCAACTTAAAGCTAAAACCACCTCTTCCTGCATGCTCTAAAAGCAAACATATAACTTAGAGGAATACAGGTTTAACTGAGCTTTACATTAAAAAATGAGAAGGGAATGCAAAGATTAAACAAATGTACATGGTCTTAAGTTTAAGAATCCACCCCAAACAAGATTGACAAGATTTTGCAGCGAGGCTTTTTTTGACAGAATGCTGGATCTAGTTGAATGACATCCCTTTAATTTCTCTACCTCTTCTGCCCCCAGCAATATCTGCTTTCCATGGAATTTTGCCTTGCTGAAAAACTGAACATCTCTCTATTCTCCAGACCTCTGTTTAAGAATGATGTGCTGTCAGTTATAATTGTGGCTGGGGGCTTTGACTACTGCTTACTCTTTGGCTCTGGGCTCCTTTTATCCTCCACACAGGGGGATTCCTTGGATGCGCCCTACCAAGCCAGCAAGAGGCAGAAGTCCCCATGAAAGAAATAATCCCTCTCTCCTTTTCCTTGCCTGTGTCTTCACTCCTTCCTCTCTCTGGCTTCCGACTCTTTGCCTTTTGTTTCTCAGTCTTGCTCCCTGATTTCTCATCTCACGTTGCACAACAGCAGTTTCCCTCTCATGCTGCTTCCTAACAGTAGGGAGATCACCAAGAACAAGACTGTTTTCTTGGCTTGCTTGTAACTCCAAAACAAACAAGCCAAATCATTGTTTAAAAATCATGTAAATAAAAGGATATTCTGGGTATTTTTTTGCAGAAATTCTGAGAAATTCTAAAAACAAACTCTTGATGGACAAAAGTATTTCTCTTGGCCAGATGGGACACAATTATTCTGGAGGAACATGAGGTTTTTCATACTGAATTTCAACACTTATTTTTCAATCAAAGTGAAGGAAATTGTGTAATTAAAAGTGGTTTCAGACACAAAAACCTCTGAACTGTCATTTTGAAAGATGTTTCACTAAGTTTCCCTTTTTCAAATGCATTTTTTTTTCTTGAGAAGATTTTAGCAGAAAAGAAAAAATCTTTTAGATGTCTCTGTCCCTGCCTCCTTACCTTGAACAATGAAGCAAAGCTTCAGAAAACCTAATTTATTCGGCCTTTATTGGTGTGCAGGGACAAGAAGACTCACAGGGCTCCCCTCAAGTGCTTGGTATCATGGTTGACGTGGCAGGGCTGGTGAAAGAACCAGAAATAGTCATCAGGAAGCAGGAGGAGATGACTGCCCCATTTAATTAATATAGAGGTTAGTGTGATGTGCTGCTTGAACACGAGTCTGTTTGGCTTCAAATACTGGTGGATGTCAGTTCCGTGCACCCAAAATTTGAAAGAATGAAGAATTTTGGAATTTGGATCTCAGCATACCTTCCCAGTATCCTTCATTCTAGTGATACTTTAACCTAAGACTGAATTCCTGCCTCTCTGAAGTGAATGGGAATCGTGATCAAACTCACCTTTAGCTGAACTAATTTGCAGGATTTGGCATCAAAACCTGTAGTTCATGATTTTTATGAAGCTGAGTGTAAAGTTACTTCAAATGGCAATTTATAAAAGACAAATGAAAAAGAAGACATCGCTGTGAGTTGTCAAACTCGCCTCACAGTACAGAGCCCCAGGCTAGACTAGAACTATATTATCTCCAGTAAGATAGAAAGAGAATTTGTCTAATGGCTTTTGAAAATTGGAGATTGACCAGTTATGTGTCTTCACATTTCATATAGAAATGTCATAATTTTATTACGTATGAATTTCCTTGCTCTTTTTTTGAATGAACTTTTAATGATTCTTTGGAAGCTTGGTACTTTTGTATTAAGTATCAGTTTGCATTTTGGACATCCTTAAGGTATTACCAAAACTCACAGCTAACCTAAAACACTCAGTCACGACCCTTTAAAAAGATGGCTCCTATTTAAATTATGGCTGCACTGTGATTTTACCAGGATGAAATGAGAGATGTTAAGCTATTCCAAGGTGGACTTCATAATTGCACCTTCTTTATATCAGGCTAGTGATTTTCATTAGCTTAATAAAAAGATATTTTATCATTGAATACTTTCCAGAAACTGTTTAATGGATTATCAAAAGCAACTTGGTTATGGCAAAACCAATGGCAAGATTCAATACAAACATCAAACGAACCTGATCTTACATTGGTAGGAACCAAATTCCTGGAGGAGCAGTACCACAAATATGTTAGTCACTGTAGTGATGCCCAAATTCCACGTGATGATATGCATATGTTCCATTGTGAAGAAAAGTTTAACTTTGGCCATGAATACCTCCCTCATCATGCTTAGAGTAAGTTGAATCACACGTTGACCCACAGGCCTACTAAAAAGAGGAATTCTTTTAAAGAAAAAACATATAACACAGAGTTTCTTAAAGTGTGGCAGAGATAGGATTTATATAAATCTACTCGTCTCTAGAGTTTAGTTTCATAAGAAAGAGGAAATGCATTTAATGTAGAATGAAAACCTGGAAACCTTAAATGTCCTCCAGGGCTGTCAGTCCTGGACATGATTTCTGGAGTTGTATCCAGTGCTGGCCTCACGGTTGTCCCTATCCAAAACATCCACTGAAATTTAATGAAGGTCCTTCTGTTCCTGTGCATGAAGGCTGTCAATTAATTCAATATGCTGCCACTAAACATCTGACTGAGAAGGGCAAACATTTCTACATACATGGCCCAGAAGAAAACTGAACTGCCTTTTTGCTGATACTCACACTCTTTCAAACGGTGTTCCAAAGACAGACCCCACTCATCCAGCCCCAAGACAGACGTGTGTGGTGCTGATATCACTGATCTATAAACTGGCATTTATGATAAAATTGGTTTTCATATATCTCATCAGCGTGGCAAATTTCCCATTGGCTGTAAATCTCAAAGATTTATACATGAACCAATCTTGTATTTCTGAATTTTTCGTAAGAGGAGTTTTAAAACGTGATGAAAAGCTTTTCGCATCTTAGGCTAGATCTTAGGTGCAGGAATGTATTTTTATGTTTTCTGGATCAGCCCCATGGTACAGCAGCTATTTATGTTGTGACTAAATAGTGAGAATAGAAATAGACAAACTGTGACTCACTTTCAGAAAAATATTTGGTGTCCGACATGTGACATAAAATTTGCCCAAACAATTTCCTGGCCAAATGCCATATATGCCATATCTGAAGCTGAAGATATTTTATTGTAATTTGTAGCAGTGGGAGGGGAAACATGGGTTTATGATGGAAACAATCCTAACCACAGTTATGGTAGAGCTGCCACTGTCTCATTACAAACTGCCAGTTTTTCCCGTGTTAATTTTTGCTTTTCTTTCTACACCCTATATTCATAGAAGGAAATCACATCTGAATCAGTTGTGAAAATATTTAAACAAGCTAAGTTTCTTTCTATCAATTTAATCTGGGTTTCCTTCAGCTCCCATCTCCACAATATGTAAGTATTTAGTGCCACTACAAAATATCCCCAAACTGCTCCTGTGAGTTAGCAATTATTGTCTCCTGAATAGATGTTCAATGTACAAAGAGAGTATAATAATTATATTCTTTCACCTTTGGTTTCCCTTCTTTTCAGAAAAGGTGAGGAGAAGGGGATGTGTACAGAAATAAATATGCAATATGTGAGGCATTTGGAGAACCTTATTCTCCTGTGTAGAGCAGGGTGAAGGTCTGATTTTTAATCCAAACTTCAAACAACTTTTGCTTCTTCAAAACATCTTTACAATGTTATCAGCCATTTGATGTCTGAAAGAACCAGCTTCACTGGGATGCTTCATTTGTTAAAACTGTGATTTTAAAGTTACTCTAAAGGACCTGGAACCTGTGTGTGGGTGTAGTCACCTGGTCTGCCACCAAATTAACAGGGAGTGCTCAAGGAGCTATAAGTGATACCTGTTCTGACACATGAATATGCTCCTGCAGAGGGGATCTGCAGAACCTCTCTCTATTGGCCTCCAAGGAGAAGTCTTTTGGCTGAAAATATTTCTAAGTCAGACACAATGAGCTTCCAGGAGTGCCTCTTCCTTCATTTTGTGGTTCTGATGCACCTTACCTCAAACCAACCTCCCAAATGTGAGTTTTCCAGTTCTAAAGAAATGTATCAACATAATTTTATAACAACCACATGTATAATCATGTCAGAGGCGGAGCTGCATCAGCTGGTTTATGTCATTTAGTCTACTTCTTATTGGGCTTAAAGGATTCTGTGCTCCACTAGAAGCAGAACTGTTCTGTTGAGTGCAGGTAGAGACTGTGCAACATCCTTTGAGCCTATGTTATACTAAGAAATGTAGATTAGCAATTAATATGCTTAAACCTTTATGTGCTAACACATCAAAATGCTATCTTCTATACAATATAATTTCCTTGAAACAAAAATAGAGGAGGCTTTTGTTTTTCTTATCCTCTTCTGTAGATTTTTCCTTCACGTATTTTATTAAATGTTATATCACAATCCCAATGTTCTTCGAAATATATTTCATCTATGTTTGTTTTGGTTTTTTGCCAGATATTCTTTCACTTCTAATGGTTTGTGTTTGTTTCTTTCTTCAGGTAGAATATTTGTTAAAATTGCACCATTTCCCACCTCATACGGCCAGTGATTCATGGAGATCACACACATCACCCACCTGTCTTGTATTATGAAGAACAAGAATTCATGTCTTGTTTGTCTCAGCGCAAAGTTTGCATCTCACTAGTTGCAGTAGAATTTCTCTACAGCCTCCATAATCCTTTAATTTTGTCCAGTTCTGCTTTAGTCTCAGTTCTCTTGGTTTCTGTCATGAAAATTTTCCTCATCATAATAGCATGAGATAATCCCCATAATCTTTCTCAAAATACTTCCCCCCACACCTACAGAATACTACTTGCCCTAATGAGTACTATTGTCCCAGTTTTACAGGTGGGAAATTAAGGTTGTGTTTAAGCTTCCTATTCAAGCTGCTAAAATAAGCATCAAGGCAGCTTTCCACTGGCTGTAGAGAGAAACAGAATTTGTTAGTGTTGGGGCCTGTGTAGTTTAAATAACTCATTGCTCTGGAACCAAGGTCTAAGGTCTAAGGTCTAAGACTGCTGCATCTGTGTAGTGGTTGTAGAGATGAAAAGTTTGTCTTCATACTGAGTACTGAAACTCAAACCTCTTCAGTGCAGGGGGACTTCTAACTTGCATTTTGTCACTGGGCCAAGTCTCCATGGTCTCTTGGAGCCTGAAGCACTGAGAAAGGACAGCACAGGCATGGGGAATACATGTGGATCTGGCTTAGTGCACACAGACCTGTCGGAGTGTTAGCAGAGCTCTGAGCCTCATCCAGCCCCAGCCGGTGTCAGTGCAGGTGGCCTAACACACCCTGACGGGCCAGGAAAGTCTACCTGGCTCCAGACCAGGAGTGGGTGTTCCTCTGCTGACTACCTGGCCAGCTCTGACCTTTCTATGGGGTAAAATGCAAGGCCAAAACACATCCCTCTTGCTTGCTGCTCATGTCAGACCTAACTGGGCCATCCATGTGACAGAGACACCGAAAGCAACATGATGGGGAGTGTTCCCATGTGGTTCGTCATGTGTGCCGCTGCAGGCTGCAACCCTGCCCAAGCTGCTTCTCATTCTGATCTTGCAACCACTTCACTGGATATTTTCCTTGAATCCCTGTTTAGATTGTTCCAAATTCTTTTAGCTGATTCACCCCAGGACTATTATCAGGACAAAAAGAAAATATTCAGGCAAAACAGGAGGAATTTAGAGCACTCAGTGTAAATGTGATGTAGGCACATAATGAAATGCTGTGGGAAGCCTTGAGTGAGAGCAGAACAACGATGGTATCCTTCAGGAGAAGAGAGCTTAGAAGAATCAAAGCCCAAGTTGTGCACACGGCTTTGTTGGGTTTTAAGATGTGCAGTCCCACCCCAGTTCTGAATGTGTTGTGGGGGTAACCCCCTTGTCTTTAACAGTGTGGTGTTTCTCAGCCCCAGCTTGTGATAAAGGCTTAGTGCAGAAACTTTAGAAATGGAACTGCTGAAATCTGTAGAGGTGCTGCAGTGTTTTGTACACATATGCCTGCACTTTGCCAGCACTTTCTATATAAATGATTCCCAGATTTCCAATTGTATTTTGTTTATAGACACGTTTTGCTTATCGTAAATTGCATATGGTTTTACCTTTAACTTTGGGTCTGATCCTTTCACAAAGGGCTTGGCCAAGAAAAAAGAGTGGGTGATCCACTATTTGTTAACAGTTCATTTTATATATAAATATATAAAATATACATGTATGTGTATAGATCTAGATATATCTCTGTGGGATTGATACTGGGAGGTGCTGAGCTCTCTTAATCTCTTGTGAAGTCAACAGGAGTTGAGGGCACTCAGCACTTCCCAGGGTGGTCAGAAAACAGCAGTTTTGGGCAATCTCTTGCTTGAGATTTTGCTGTCTAAAGTACCTAAAAAAGAGATAAGCTTCTTAAAGCCTTCCTTAAAAGCCGGCACCTCAAGATTGTAACTATTTATGTTTTACCACTTTTTCACATGCAAAATGTGTTGCATGTTTTTTGTTGGAGTTTTAAGGATCAGATTGATGAAGGAGAGTTCAGAGCCAGACGTACAGCGTAAGAGACAAAGGTTTAGTAATGAGTTCAAAATTTACAAAACACAGAAGCAAATATGGCTTTAATACATGATGTGACCCTTTATAAGGCTTGAAATTACTCTTCAAAAATCATTCTGGCTTGACTTCAGAGCCGAGTGGATTGTGGGATACCACAGATTGACTTTGAGTAGTGGGTTGGTATTGCAGGAATTTTTTAATTTCCTGTAACTCACAACAATTTTCTTCCAGTTAGACCTTATCCTGCTGCAGAGTATTTACTGAACAATTTAGTACAGTGTATAAGCCAGATCAGAGGCACATGCATGCACTCATACACTTACACACACACACAGAGTAAGGAAAATTAAAGTATTAATAGTCAAATTCGAAATGATCAAAAGAGAAAGGCTCAGTGCGGTGATGTTTACATTTTAATGTGCGTATTATATTTAATATCTAACTAGTGATGTAAGGGGGAAGAAGAAACTTTGGGCTGAAACAAATTTTTTTCTATTTTGAAGAAAATAAAAATTGTTGAAGCTGTATTAATGAACAAAAATAAATTTGGGAAATGCTGGTTATTATTGTTTATAACAGTCTGTTAATTATTTCTTCAAACACATTTTCAGAAACTCTCCAAATATACTCAATTTACACAATTTAAAAATTAAAGAAAATTACTTAAACTGATGAAGGTACTTATGTATTTTTTACCAGTAAAGCAGCACTAAAAGGATCCCCATAGATCAAGGGGAGAAATATTTCATACCACAGAACTTCATGTGATCATTTCATTTCAATTGTCTCCCAGGTATTGCAGGGCAATTAATATAACATATTTGAAAGTTAAGAATACAACCTAGAAGGTCTGTTATAAAAAAACCAAAACACTATGAGTGATAGCAATGCATGTGGGTCACTGCAACTACAGATACAGATTTATACCTGATATTGATATAAAAATGCTTGTTGGTGTCGATGGGCTATTGAGGCACATATAGATATATTGTTAAAAAAGAAACGCTTACCAAGGAAATCTAACATTGTTTGCAAATGATTTATATAGGCACATACACACACACAATGCTTATGTTTGTGAATTTACGGCATGTTTTATCCCTTATCTAAAATCTACTAATGTTCAAGGAAAGCCTTGGCAAAAATTGTAATTAGGTTTTCACTGGGCCTTGAAGAAATGGGAAAGGAAGAGTGCATAAAACATCTGTATGTTATGATGAAAACATGATATATATTTTCACCATAATCCTGGAAGGAGAATGTTCGACTGAAAAGGAAGAATGAATATAGCATTCTTTAAAAAAGCTTTCTTAAAATTGGTGGTAGCAACAATGTTACCTGGCCATGCAAATAAAAAGTCAAAATGTAAAAAAAGTCTGATTGCCCCAAGAAAAATAACTTAATGTTTCTTTAACTTCTGGATGCCAAATAGGAAGAGATCATAACCTCTAGCATTTTAGAAAGCAGGATGTATGATGGGATTTATTAGTAGATACTGAGTAAATAATGCTTATTAAATTTCAAGGTAACTTTATTTTCTGTTACCTACCAGTGGAAAAGTCTCTTTTGAAATAACACTCATTAGAAATTGAAGGTTATACTGGCAAAACAGACTTGAATCCTTCAAAAATAGCCCCTAGGAGAAGTCATAGAAAGATCTGAAGCTAAGCCTATGACAAAAAAAAAAAGAAACTTAATATGCAGGGAAAGTTTTTAATATGTGAGCCAGACACAGAAATATTGCTCCTCTTTGAAATGAGCAAGAATTTGATGAAACACTAAAGGGTTTCCTATATTTTACTTTATTGGACAGCAACAAGTAACTCCATGAAAGTACATCCTGTAATAGCCGAATGCTTCTCGGTATCAGCTCAGTGCTTTAACAAGCACATTTCCCTACAACACAGAAATGTTCCCGAGTGACACGAGTTGTGTGCAAATTGCACCCTCAGTTCTTCACCTAAACCCCAGCTGGAGCCCTTCTATTGACTTAACGGGGCTTTGGATCAGGCTCCAAAATAATGAAGGGACAAATCCATTGAAGTCTTTATTTATGTCTAGATTGTTTTCCCTCATCAAAGGTTCCCCCGAGGCTCTTCCTCCTGCATTCTCCTGTGCAGAGTTTGCGCCTCCCCGTAAATCAAGCTGCATCCCCTCTCCCTGGAATCTCATAGATGAAATCAGGATTTGGCTCTTTTTTGGTCCTGTGGACTCCCTCACAGCTGCTTGTATTCCTCTTAATTATTGCAGCTGCTCAATCAGTGGATTCTTGCCTGTTGCAAGCGCTGCCACAACTAAAATATTAGAGTGTCTAAGACAAATCAGTAAAAAAAATAATCTTTAAGCTCCAGTAGTGCCAAGCAAAGAGAAAAAAATAATGGGTTATTTCTGCCTCGGCTTGGACATGTGTAAGGTCCAAGTACAGTGAAGTCTTTGGATCTGCCTTGACTTCTCTTCCCACTTGGATGGCCTGGTATCTTCACTTGCCAAGACAAGTGCTGTTTCACCATTAGAGTATTAGAAAATTATGTCCCATCTACTTGGTCACAGAAATCCAGGGATTTTTTTCATCCAGGCCAGATTATGGTCTTTGGTCGTGCATGAATGGGTATTTATCCTGCTCTAGGCTGTGATCCCTATGCCCCTTCACATGTACAAGGTCACTGTCCAGTGGATTCCAGTTTTGGGCTGTGGTCCTAATCTCTTAATATCTTAGCAAATTATCCCACAATCCTGCAGAGTGCAAGGTGAATACATATCTAGGAATCATTTTGACAAGTGCATCCGTTCAGAGACAAAAAGAATCATGAAGTACCCAAGATCTGGAGACAGTGCTTTTTAAGAGATCAGACTTATGGGGTAAATTCATCTAAAAAGTCAGGTAAATCCAAATTTTAAACATTTTTGGAAAACATTTCAGGACTTTCTTCTTTCATAAGGAATTTTCTGATAACTGATTGGCGCAGTGTGGAATCTTCCTCTATTTCTCAAAAAACCCACCAAGTTTACATTCATTTTTCCCCATTGCTGCTGGATTTGTTCAAGGAGGAGGAAATGTATGAAAGATATAATCATTAATTCTGCAGGGAAAGCACTGTGATACCGCAGTGGTGTATAACACATGTCTTGGGAATTTCCCAGAAGTAACTTTTGGTTTTACTCGGATAAATTCTAAGTGATCTGCTCTTCTTCCACAGGTGAGTTTCCTATGGGCAGTCTCATATAAATCTCCTCCTCCTCCACTTACACAGTTCTTGTGTGAGATGACATATATGCAACACAGGTTCTAAAAAAGTCATATCTGATGAAATCCTGTGCACTGTGATTTTAGCAATCTTCACATGAGCCACTCGGCATATCTGAAAGACAAATGAGAACAAGGGAAAGGACTGTCAAATAGAGAAAGTCCAGAACATCAAGCTTCAAAAGAGAGGCTGGCCTTGTGCATACGGCCCCGCATGAGGAGTCAGGCAATCTGGATTCAATTCCCAGCCTTTCCACAAATCTTCGGTGAAAGTAGAATAGGTTTTTTTTCCCCCTGATGCTCTTTGTAAGATATTCAAAAGCATCTGGGATGTTCCCTGCTTTTTTCTAACAGGGAGAAGGCAGGAGTATTATCAACCATGCTAACAAGTCAATTTGACAGGTCATTGTTGGATGAATAAGCTGCTCCTGATGACAAGTGCACCAGCTCACTTATGATTGTGAAGCTCTTGGAGGGTTCACTCATCAGAGCATTTGGTTACAATCACTCCCTTTGAGTTATTTAATCGGTATCTCCTGTCAGGCTGCGGTGCCAGGCCAGGAGACTGAAAGGATGTGGAAATAGATGACCAAAAGAGATGACAATTCTTAATTATAGAGCTGTATATTTAGTCCTGAGGAGTCCCCAAACAGTGGAGGGTCAGCTTAGTGATCACACTGGAGCTGTGCTCCGAGGCTGATATTTTAAGCAAATTCTTTCAGCCAGTGGCAGGTTCACAGTCAGGGAACAATGGGAGCAGAGGCTGCTTCACATTTCTGACATACCAGTGATGCCAATTTATGAATTCTTCTATAAATCTCTGGAGATGCAAACCATCTGTAAAGAATAAAAAGACAACAACATTTATGCATTTGGTTACACATAAGAGGAGTGAATATGTTTTGTTTAGACAATTCCCATGAATTCCAGTCTCAAGAATCACTGACAGCGCGTCTTGTTTATGAGTTTTAAATAATGACAGCAAAGCAGAGTTTCCAGATAGCTGTACAAAAATATAGATTAATAAGTGACTGCCTTCCCGTTTGTTTTTGTTACTGTGCCTTTTAAAGGGACAAGTTACACCCTATTTGAATACGCTAGTGGCTGAGCAGAAGTAAAAGAGCTTATCTGCTAATTTAATTTTATCTCCCGAATCAAAAGCAGTTATAATAGGAGCATCAGTTGAGTCTTAATTATATGTTTTTGCTTCTTGAAACTCCTTCATGGAAGAAGTAATAAACAATGAGGTATGAGACGGACTTAAGATTTTTTTCCAGGTCTTTTATCTTCCTTTGACCTTGGAGGTTATGTGTACAAAATATATTGCAGGATTAAGCCTGAGAAAATTAGGATTTATCATTTTTAGTGATACTTAGAAGAATTTGCCATTGTATGGGTATTATTTTTCAATGCTTTGCCAGGTTTCAGGGACAGAACCTACCTTTTACTCCTCAGAATGACCTCCTCCCATATCTAAATAAAAAAAGACAACCTGTCATCTGATCGACAAGTTAGCAGGGTTACGGCATGGTCTTTTCTTAAACTCAGAAAGGCAAAAAAAGGAAGATGAGGGAAAAAAACCCCATCTATTGCCAGGTTAAAATGAGCTGGGAACATGCTTCTAGAGCAGTGCTTGCTTAGCCTGAGCTGAAGCAGAAGTTCAGAATTGCTTAATGATATCAATGTACTTTAAAAGAAATTCTTTTATAGGAAAGCTTGACTCATAGCAAAATTTATCTCTTCTCAGTGAAAGTTCCTTCTAGTCTGGCCTGCAGATTTGCTACATGTAGAAAAGAGGAAACCACTAATAGACAAAGCTGGGGAAAGATCTGGAGCACAGGTATGATGAGGAGTATTTGAGGGAGATGGTGGAGCTTAGCCTGGAGAAAAAGAGGTTCCTGGGAAGACTGATCACTCTCCACAACTACCTGACAGGAGGGTGGAGCCAGGGGGAGGTCAAAGTCCCAGGTAACAGGCAGCAAGATGAGAGGAAATGGCCTCAAACTGAACCAAGGTAGGTTTAGATTGGATATTAGGAAAAATTTCTTCACTAGAAGAGTGATCTAACAGTGGAACAGGGCAGAGGCGGAGTCACCATCTCCGGAGGGATTTAAAAGATGTGCAGATGTGTCACTTGTGGACATGGTTTACTGGTGGGCTTGGAACTGCTGGGTTAATGGTTGGAGTCAAGGATCATAGAGGTCTTTTCCAACCTAAATGATTTTATGATTCTGTGATCCTACTTCTCTGATGGGAAAGAGGAGTTGACTCATTATCACACCTGTGCTACTTCTAATAATGATTGAACAGCCTGAGTTATTTGACCTCACAATAATTTTCCCTAATTTTTCACCTACATGCAATGAACCCTTCTGTCCTCATACCAACAAGTTGCAATTTTACAGCTGCACTGGTGTTAGCACCACTGTGATTTCTGCCGGGTTGTCTTTCCGTGTAGACTAAGACATTTGAATTGAAGTTGGTTCGTTTTATTTTAATCTTTGCTTCAGCTGTACATATAGAACCACTATAATTGCTCTCTGCAAAACACGCTGTCTTGCTGCAAAAAAATTAGACATATTACTTTTCCTGTTCTCAGCTCAGGAAGACAGGGAATAAGCTCAGGGATCAGAGTGTATGATCACACGTAAACCTTGAGGAGTGGGTGTAGACTTCAGGTTTTTGTGGTGTGTAGGGCAAATTCCCATTAATCCTTAGAGCTGCGTGGCTTGCAGTGTGGTAGCTTTCTGATCCTTTTGGTCAAGAAGCACTTAGGTCTGAGTTACTCTGGGGACTGATGTCATGACTCAGCCAAGGAGAATTAAAAACACTGATGTGACGATAGGCTGTGAAGGCGAGGATATCCACGGGGGTATAGGTGTCACGCCATGGGAACAGCAGCAGAAGGGAGTCTTTGCTGTAAGGAATGACCTGAAAATCCAAGGCCATTAATGTGAATTTGAGATCAGCTTTCCACGGCTTTACCAAGGAAGGCTATAAAAAGGACAAAACGCTTCGGGCCACGCAAGAGTGCAGATGTTAATGAAAACAAAAATCAGAAGTTGAAGCATAACCAATTTAATGCCTGTCCGAACTTGTACATGAGATATCCACTTGCAAGGCACGCGGCGAGAGCCTGCGACCTCATTTCCCCTGGCACACGGGGAGAAAGTGTTATTTTCTCATGCCATCACACAGAAACCGGAAGCTTTTCTTTCCAAGTGATAACTTGAACAGATGCAACTTATTTCCCAGTAATGCAGGCGGCAACATGTGTTGCCACTGCAGTTTGAAATGTCCATTAATTTAGCAGTAAATCCCTTATCCCTGTAAAATGAAAACACCATATTCTACATGGACAGAGAGGAGCGTATAACTCTGCTTTTCAGATGTCAGAGCCTCCAGTGGACAATTGTTCACCAATTTCAATTTACACAGCTGGCTGTCTCATCCTGAAAAGATGCCTTAGGACTGAGAAAGCATGGAAAGTAAATTACCATCTCATTCCAAACAACATCATTTCCCTCTCCCCCAGGCTAAAACTGAGGTATGTTAATACAACAATGTTAGGAAGTCAGCCCTGCTTCTGTTGGCACAACATTTGACCTATGTAAAGAGGCCAAAATTTTCCGAATCTGTAGAAATGAAGCCTTGTAGATACCAGAATCTTGTTTGTCTTACCTAAAGATGATTATGAGGAAAGGACTGAGGTACACAAAGTAATGAAAGATTTTGTTGCAATTGGAGTGAAAATTAAAACAACCCTGTCTTGCGGAGTTAAAACACGGAAGCAAAAAATGAAGTTTCTGCTTTATGTTAGAAAAATAACCATATTGAGGGTTCTGTTCTCAAGTATTGCCAGTTTTTCTTCTCCATGTAATAGAGCAGTGGAAAATATTAAATTCAAGACAGTCCAAATCTGTTTCTGACATTATCAACACTGGGAAGGGAATGATCTGACTCAGCAACTTCATTATCGCTGAGTGCACTTGAGCATGCTGAGTTTATAAATTTGATAATGCCTGGTTTATGAGTTTGATTACTGAGTTAAATTATAGCTCACAATAATTATCCCAATTAATGTTCACTCTACCACTGTGCTGGAAAAACTAACAAAACACACAGCCAAATACTGATTGTGAGACACATATGACAGCAAGAGGGAGATGGGAGCTGTGGCACCTCCCCCCAGCCCAACACTGCTGTTTTCCATCCTTACTTCACTCCTGTCAGATTATTTTAACATTTGTGAATGGTTTTCCATAACTGTGATACAATGGCAAGAAGTCTGGAATTGATACAGTCCCAAGAAATACTGTAAAGTAATATGATTTTTCTATTAAAGTTTGATGCTTAGCAAAACCTCAAAATCCATCCAGAATTACGTTTTTCTAAATGATCAGAATTGTTTTCCTTCTCCCTGAAAGGGGCATGAGTCATATAAACATTACCAAAGAGGATGCTATTGCGAGGCATGTTAGAAGCCCTATGGAAAGTTCAACACTACTGGGAGGCTGAGTCCCCTCTGCCCCTGGAAATCTCCTCCTCCTTGACACCTTGAGGCATAACATCAGCTATATTAACACAGCCTGAGAGGTCTCACTTCTCCAGTAGTCTTTACCAGAAGTGAAAGGACCTCTAATTTTTTTGGAGCAGTGCAACCAGAGGTTAGGCAATGCTAAGTGCAGTTCAGTAAGGTCTCCTTAGGTGTGGGAATTGGCATCCAGCCAGCCCCAAATGTGCTCTACCTGTCCATCTGCAGGCTGAGATGAAGCTGCCAGAGCAGAACCGTGCAGAAAGATGTGCAAGAGTGATATTTGCACATCTTTTTGCACATTTTTGCACATCAGGATGAGGCAGAGAGAGGATGATCAGCTGGACTGGTGCTGAGAACACATCTCTTAGGAGGGATCATCACCTTGGTACCGCCCTCAGGCCCTGCAGTTTATAGTAAGGTCTTACTAAATATGACCTGTACAAAATCCTGGGAGCAGGACCTAGGAGTCCCTTCCTCTCTGCCCTCCCTAATCACCAGGCTATTGTACAAAAATCTGGTGTGAGGAGGCAGCAGACACAGCCACTGTAAATACCAGGGACAAGAAAGATTTTTTGCAGTTCAGCATGGGCTATAGGGGCTACAGGACTGTTCTGAGAGTGCACAGAGCTGCACAAAGCATGTGTGAGGGCTGAGTTGAGGTGCTTCCAGGTACTGCCAAGATTAGGCAGGCACTGGAAAAGTTATCTTTTTCATCACAATTTTGGACTTTGTTGTCCCTGTTGTACCTGAGTCCTGCTGTGGACACGTAAACCATGTGGCTGATGCTCAAAATTCCTGCAGAACACATGGGTGGATGTGTCTCTCATTCAGTTAATGATCGTCCTCTTCTTTTCCCAGACTCCCATGAAAGCGTGAAAAGTGCAGTTATTCATGCACAATAAGGCGTGATCGTTATCATGATTTGTTTCTGCAGATGTTGTTAAAACAAGGCAATATCTGAAGCTCCACAAGAGATGCGCCTTTCTCATGCAAAGCATAACATTCCTAGCGAGTCGAATGCTGTGTCAGAGCTGGGTAAGCCGGAATATTCCAGACATTTTAATGCAAGTGCACACTGCTCCGGTGTGAGACATATGCTTATCAGCCAAGGAGAAATTCAATAGCTGGAGTGGTTCCCCATCATCCTTTTTGCAAATGAGGTATAAATTTAAAAGCTGTCATTAGTTACAGAAAGGTTGAATTTACATAGATTGTTGCTTATATTTAAACCCCCTCCTCCCCAAGGAGTTTATCTTTAACCATCTGCAAAGCCTTGCCCACATTTGTACTGCTATGTAAATAATGTTATAAAAAACATAACTCTGTAAATGAAGTTTGAGGCTTACACTAAAGAATCAGATATTTGGAGATCTAGAACAGCTTAAATTTTAAGACTATCTTCTTGAGATATATGTCTGTTTCTAGAATTTCTATCTCTTGGTTTTCAAAGATATTTTATGAGCAGAGAACCTTCCACTAGACCAGGATGGTGAAAGCCCCGTCCTGGCCTTGAACAAAAGATGTCTGATTCACCCAGGAGAAGGTTTGTCACAATTGCTTTTAGGGGTTATCCTGTATGTCCAGATCTTGTTTGGAGTGTGGTAGCTGGACCTGCTTTGTAGTTGTCATTCCATTGGTTCTGAATATTTAAATAGAAACCATGATGGTCCTGAGCTGTCCAAAATAGGTCTGAGTGCCCACAGGTATCCCCAGGTTGCTAATAAATTGGGTATTACATGCTGAAAAGCAACAACTGGTTGTTTATAGTGAAACAGGATACAGTACTGAAATGGAGCATCTTACCAAAAACTGTGTAACATTCCTCTTTCAACCCATAGGGTTCATCTCCATGTTACTTCTGCTGACATGTGGGTGGATATGTGCAGATGGAAGCATAAATATGAAGCTTACCTCCTGCTCCACTTGGACTCTGTCTTTCTGGTTTAGAAAGAAATTAATGGCTAAGCAGTCAAAGATCTGCACACTCTGTGTGTTTACATGCAGGGTCTGCCAATGTTTAGAAAGGCAACCATCAACTGTGCAATTCTAACGATTGCTGAATATGTTGATATCTGATGATCTGAGCTTCCTCTGCTGTAAATTGAAACACAGTTGTCTTTAAATCAATTGAGTTTTCCAGTCATGCCGAAAATGAGATATGATATCAAAAGGATAATAAACTGCAAATGTATTAAGTGACTTTTATCTCTCTGTCAGATGTGATCACCAAATCGATTAATTTCCTTCACCTGATATAGGCAGTCACTTCCAAACTAAAATTACATTATCTGGGACCTTGTGTACACTCCCTTTCAGTGAATACAAAAACAACTAATTATTAAAGAGGGGCTTGGAAACTTTTCCTTACAACTGTGCCCGTTGTGCTCTGATATGTGATCAGTGATTATGAAATGAGATCTCTGCAAGGATTCCAAGTGTGCATGCATTGCACATAACCATCACCACTGTTTATAAACTTTTTTCCCTTGGCCCCACAGAATACAGGATTCTGTTTCTCTCTTTTCTTCCTAGACCCGAGTCCATGGACACCTAAAACCAAATATGAAACACGTAACAGCATAGATAATTGTACAGGCTAAGGCAATTCATGGGACATTTTCCAGATTTTTACCTCGTTTGACTGAATCTATTTAACCAGCTATTTATCCATGATGAGCTTTGGTACCTTTGCAATAAGTCCATGTTGTATATTTTATTTAAATTTCCCTGGCCTCTGACTTTTGAGCTCAGAGTTTTTTGTTTTTAGCCTCAGACCAGCAGTAATTGTGCTGGGTTTCTAGAGCTCTGTTGAACCTGCAGAGAGACCACCTGGTGCTGCTCAGAGGGTGTCACCAGGGCTGCACGGCGAGCTCCACAGGCAGGCGTTGGCTGGAATCACAAGAGCATTGGCCAGAAGTTCCCTTCATGGTCAGCTGGTGCACTCCAAGGTGCCCTACCAAGGACACTGAGGTGGCAGCAACCAAAGAGCTCCCTCTGGAGTAAAACAACTGTGCTGAAACATGGAAAGGTGATTTTTCTTCCTTGTACTCACAAAATGACAATCATATCAATTCCATTGCATGTGTCAGTTGAGACAGGAATACCTGCCAGGGAAATGCCTGTTTGATATCTTTTTTCAAAGTCAGAATGACTGAGTCCATTTCAGACATGCACGAACACATCTGTACAGGATTAGCCCCATCTGGGCAAACATCAATATTCCTTCATCACAGGCAGTGGCCGGAGGCACGGAGAGACCTGAGGGACCTGCCAAGAGCTACGAGCAGGAGTGTCAGGCAGCTTGTTGGAAGAGACTGTCCACCACCAGAGTCTGGGCAAGGACCAGTGGAGTCACCAGGCCCCTCACAATTCGTTCCTGAGAGAGCTCACAAACAAATGCCTGTTTCTGTAGCTCCAGGCACAACACTTACCTACAGCCATACCTTCTCTTGTGCAAACAGATGCACCACTCAGCTCAGAGGGAAACCCAGGGAAAGGAGGTGCTAACATTGAGAAGATTGATTATTTTCCATCCAGAAGAACTTCTGTTTCCCTATAATTTAAATTTTAAGCTTCTTGTTTCTGTCTGGACTGGGTTTCAAGAAAAGCTTACATGATACTGAAAAGCAAACTCTGTTTAGCTGGATAATTTATTTCAATAAAATAAAACAGCTAAAACATTGGTTTTTTGGACTGGAATAGTCTTCTTCTTTATTCTTATTATTACTTCTATTTTATATTAAACTTCTGTAATGAACAGTGTATATGTAGAGCTATTGTGAGATCATTCATGCTCTGTACTCTCTGGCCAGGTAGAGGGCAAAAGTTTAATGCATTTTTATTATATTTTATGGTTTTATAAGGTCAGTCACAACTTCATACAAATTCAGATTAATATAACCTAATTAAGCCCTTATGAAATGATCAGCTCAGTCTTCTAAGGCACCAGAATTGAACAACACGTTTGGTGCCTGAAGCCCCTCTTCATCTCAGCTCCAAGTTAAGGGTGCTTTGTAGTTTTGGAGGCTGGGCTTGATCCCATGTTTGGGTCCATGTTTCTTCCTCAGTCACTTTTATTTTAATGACTGTGCTTTCATCCTCAAACAGCTTTTCCAAAATCTCTGTCCCCGAGTCTGCACCTTGCACTTATTTCTCCTTTTCTTTGTGGCTCTGAATATTATTTCTTGAATTTCAGTGTGCCAGGGCCAAGCACTCAATAGTGAAGCATTCAGGGGAGCTCTGTGGCCTGGTCTCCTCACAAGGACAGTAAAAGATGCTGTGCTTCCTTCCCCTCACTTTATCTAAATTTCATGCTGTGCTCCGAAACATATGAGAGCATCCCTGCCCTGCCTCTGATCTGAATGGTGATGACTAAAATAAATAGGTTATTAACTAGAAGCAGGTTCATAGCAGGCAAAATTTCAGTCCACATAATTCAAATCCACCATAGCTAAAAAAGAGAGAAAAGAAGAGAAGATAGGAAACCTAAAAAAAGAGTTTCTTTCAGTAGGAATTGCCAGGTTGTCTAAGAAGAGGTGGCTAGTCCAAACTACAGTGTCAGAACATACTCACATAGAGTGTTAGAGGGATAAATATTGTCAAGTCATTATCAGTGTACAATGAACAAAATTTAATAAAGTCAAATGAACCCGTCTATCTATCCTTGCAGATTTCCAAATTTCGTACACTAATTTCCATGTTCCTCTTTGACACTGAATTTTTAGGAGGAGAATTAATTCAGAGAAATGGCTCTTAATATAGAATTTAATCATAGCTTTTTCAATAAGTGTGTAATTTTTTTAAGAAATAAAATGTGATGTGATCTACATTTTTGATTAAACAGGGAAAATGCTTATAGGCTTTATCCTGATAGAGCCTTGATTCCTTAAGCAACACATTATGAGATGTTAATTAAATGACAGTAATGTGTAACATAGCTCTCGTTTTTAATTTATTCAGGCTTCATATTTTTTCCTCACTGAGGGGATATTCTCACCTTAACAGCAAAAGAGCTCTGTGAGAGGCAGAGCTGATGAAACCTGGTTTCCTCTAAGATTTGTGACTGTGGGTTGAGCTCAGCCCTGAGGATCATGGAGCATCCATGGGGAACATACACCTGCTGCAGCCTTCCCTGGCGTGGGGCTCTGAAAGCTGAGCGGGGATTTACTAAGACAACTCTAAGGGTGTTTTGGTTCTGCTGTTTAGGGAATTGTGTCCATTGAGGGTTGCTGGACACCTGGAAGTGCCAGACTTTGTTGAATGGGTGCAGATCAGAGACACACAGGGCTGGGCAACTCTGGATGAAGGGACTCACTGGGTTTTCAGCACATTTATCCCACTGCCACTGTCAGAAGCATGTGTAAACAGGAAGAACACATCTATTTTACTGGGTGCAATTGCAGGACAAGAACCCCCAGCCAGTCCCTGGTGGCGCTTGTTCCATAAGTTTTTCCTGTATCCCCTACAGGAGGGGAGCCCTACCAGCACATTCCTCCCCCAAGCACAGCCCTGGTGTTGAGACTGGTCACCATCCTGCTCTGTACAGGCTGCACGCTCTGGATCCCTCAGCTAGCAGAGCATACTTTCCCTGTCACTTCTACTCTGCTGGCAGGTGAGCTTGAACTGACTAGTGACTTGAAAATTTCCAAGGGGTTATTGAAAACGAGACAAGAAGGGAACACACAGAGCTTGAGAAATCCCTTTTTTTTTGGTGTGTGTAAGCCAAACAAGCAATACACATCTTTGTTTTTATAAGTGAGCTGAAGAAACACGTTTTCCTATCTTATTTATGCCAGTTTTATTTATTTTTGTATGTTCAATTGTATTTTTAGGTACTCGTGCTGTCTACACCTGAAACCCAGTCATTCCAGCACTGATGATACAGGGAGCCTTTGAAATTCAGTCTCCTACCAGTGGCACTGGGATTCAGCAGGCAAATGAACACCCCTGCTTCACCCCAGGGCAGTGAGACCCTGTTCTTGCAGGCAGTAGACAGGATGCTTCTCCTTTTGAAGTTTAGGAGAAACCACCAGGAAGCTGTGGCTGCCCCATCCCTGGAAGTGTTCGAGTCCAGGCTGGGTGGGGTTTTGAGCAACCTGGTCTAGAGAATGTGTCCCTGCCCACGGCCAGGGATTGGAATTAGTTGATCTTGGAGGTCCCTTCCAATACAAACCATTCAATGATTCTGTGATTCTATGAAAAAAACCCAAGAGCACACTGCTGAACAGATTAAGTGATAAGTTCAGTGCACTCAAATATGTTCTCAGAGCCATATTGAACAGAAATCTAGGCAGAAACCAAAAAGAAACCTTTGGGTAGCCTATGATGATTTAAAAGGAATGCTCTCTTCTTGGAAGCAGTGCCATGTATTAGGTTGGTTGTTAATCTAAATTTCAATGTCCTTAATTATGCTAATTTTTTTTCCTGGCAGATAATTAAAAAGAAGATTTTTAATGAGTTAGATGTCTTAAGATCCTAGAGAGAAGGAAATAATAGGAGAGAGAGGCTGGTAGAAAAGCAAAATAAAACAAAACTCACATGCATTCAGTCCTACATTTGCCCTGCCATTTAGTAGGCAGATTAATTTCCTTGTGTTGTCCTCTGACAGCATTTTCTGACTATGTGCATCCATTACAATTTATTTGTAGTTTCGACTAGGAGCTATTTGGGGCGGAGGCAACCTTTTCTCCTCTGCCTGCAGAAAAAGATGTTCCTGGGGTGCAGCTTGTACATTAGTACTCTACAGGAGAAATAAAGCAGGGGAGTTGTTCCTGCAGACAGAATCCTGACCCACTTTGGGACCGATCACTCCACAGTACTTTTATCATTACCCGCCAATGTTGTTTTCCAAAGGCTTGGTCTCTGACCTATTTTCACACCGATTTCTGTGCTAGTGAGGCTTTTATCCTTTAAAGTGTTGGATACTTGTTTATGTAAATACAGCACAGGTTTTGCTAACCAAACGAGATGCAGTGTTTCTGCTGGCAGAAGACGGTTTAGTGTTAGAAACTGGGGTGTGTGTAACAAATATTAACTTCATTTTAACTCTAATATACCTTTGTGCATTTTTTTTTGCATCTGGGACTGAGATGGAGATACTGAAACGAAGAGGAAGTGTGTATACAGCCTGTGAAACAGTAAACTGATGTGAGAAAAGAGTGTCTCTAAGCCAGAATTTTTGCAGAATACTCAATCACAGATACAAGCGGAGGAGAAATTTTCGGTCAGGGGTTTGGTTGTACTTTTGCTTCTGCTGATTCTGGAGAGAGCAGCCAGAAATTTCCAGCAAAACCATCCAAAACCCTGGGATAAGCATATCCAGAGCACCCCGAGAACTGGCCACGTGCCGCCTCAGCCCAGTCCTCGGCAGGCAGATAATCCTCCTTACAAAAGCCATTACCTCAACAGGTGCTGGTAGCCCCTGCTGTCTTCTTCATTAAGGGGCCAAAGACCATGTGATTATGAAAACTAAACACTCACTTATCCCTAGGTGAAGTTCAACTCGGTGACAGCGGCAAAGGGCGGCCAGAGGAGGAGGCAGCACCATTGTGCTCGCTCTCTGGACTCCATCCTGCAGCCCTGTTAACCCAGCACTTTGCACAGCACTAATCCCCCATTCAGCAGAACCCTGCTCAGCTCCAAAGCTTGGCCGAACTGGGGCCTGAATTCATTTTGACAGCAGGGAGAGAGAAACTGCAAATAAATCTGCGAAAAATATGGAAAATTTTTGAAGGTGATTTTTAGGCAGTGAAATGCTGCATGTAAACAAAGGTGTTGCTTACACAGCTAATTGTTATTCAGATAACTGCCTGTATACATTCATGGATATATATGTATATAGGTATATACATGCACACATCCCTTTCAAAAAAATAAATGAAATGCAACTTGCTCAGAGCTCTCCTTAGATGCAAGTTTTCTGCAGGTTAGGTTAGCTACAAAAGGGAAAGGACCACTAAATAAATAAATAAACAGCCTTGTTCAGTTGTATCTCCAGCAGGGATATGACTGTTCATTATGAATAGGGGCTGAAGGCTTCACTGCTCTGTAGTTTATAAATACTAATGAGTGACATATTGAAAAAAATTGTACCTACAAAAGCAAAGTCTTCTGCCATGCAAATCAGGCCCCAATTCCCCACAGATAAGGATCTTTTTGATGGAACACATGCAAAATCTACAGCTCTTAATTCTTTCATTAGTATTCCAGGCAGACGATTGCCAAATAACAGGGAAAACTGTCTGAATTGCTGTGTCTGAAACCTAATATTGATTTGTTTAATAGTGTCAGGAAGTCAAAATTCACAAATCTCCTGTCGATTGTTTATGAGGCAGTTAGCACAGAATTGGATGCCCCTGCTTAATTAATAACTCATTACTGAAATTTGATTATATGCTTGAATGGTTTAAATGGGCTCTAATTCAGTATCTGCAAAGCAGTGTTGCAACAAAGTAAAATGGATCTAAAAGCTTGTTTTTTAACACTACTGCTGTCTGTATTTCATGATCTCCAGTGGAGAAGAATATGTTGACATAGTTGCAAGGTCAGACCTCATAGTAGATTGTTAATTGACACAAAAATGTGTTGTTCTAATGATGTTATGAACTCCACTACAGCTAAATCAGATGGATACTCTAGGAGAAAGTACACTGATTTGCAAAGAAAAGAACCCTAAAGGTAATTTTTCAGCATATGATTAATTTGCCAGGAACGGAGATGAGGAGTAAAAAAGATGTTTCTACCATGGCCTTTATTCAGAAGCATCTTAGGGATTCTGGTTTGCATGTCCATGGGCCATGAACTCTTCAGTGCCTTAGGTGCTCCTGTCCACCATATTTTATGCCTTTTCTGGCACTTTCTCATCTCCAGTATTAATGGAGGGAAGAAATATTCCAGGTGTAATTTTGAAGTTTTGAACTTCACTGAATGAACCTTTCTCCTTTTTCAGCATCTGACTACACAAAAATTTCTCCCTTGGAGAGAAATCTTACTAGTTTTTGAGAAACCAGAACAAAACAATTTAAAAAATGTAGATTTGTCCACATTTTTGAGATAGAATGAACTAGAATGAGCTGTTTCTGAGGGCTGTGTAACCAGCACACTTATTTTGGCAACACTGGGAATCCCCAATTTTCATTATCTATAAGGAAGTACTATCTTATTGGAATATGAAAATGGGTTTGTCTTTGTCTTTGCTGTTATCTGTTTAAAGAATGTCAGCCCACTGGTGTGTTGTTTGCTATGAGAAGGACTCAGGCCTGTTTTTGACTCTTCATCTGGGTTTTGGTCAAAAAGCAGGAACTCCTGCTGAAGATGGTGTTCTCTACCTGTAGGATGAACACGTGCTCCAGGGTGACTGATAAATGTATCATGAATAATGAGTAGCAAACAGGAGAAAGTGAAGAGTTCCCAGGCCACCTGTTGTCTGAATATTATGTGCCCAGACTCTTTTAACCAAGTTCAAGAGGCTCGTTTAGCCAAAAGCAGTAAAAAATTAATAATTAATAAGATTCCAGCAGATATGTTCAACCAGCCCCAATAAGATAAATCAGTGAAATGCTCTGGGAAAAGCTGTTCTCATGAGAATTCCAGGTGTGGTTGGCCTTAATGAAAAGGTTTGCATAATTTGGGCAGTTTTAGAGCAACCTAGACAGGGAACACTGAGCTGGTCAAAGCCGGCCCTGGAGGCAAGAACTTGACCCATGGCAGTAATAAATGGCATCATTTCTCTGAAGTCTGCAGAGTTGAGGATTTCGGATCAGATCCTCAAAGCAACTTAATCCTTCAATCAATAAAATATACTTCTCTAAATATCCCCGAGGAACTGGACCTTGGAACTTGGACCTTGATCCACATGAAGTGTGAGCACCTACTCAGAATATGCCTTTTTGAACACTTCTACAAAGAATAACCTTCTAAAGGCTTGCAAATTGATGTAGCTGGGCTGAGCATCTATTCAGACTAATAAACAGGTCTGTTTGATGAGCAAATACAGATGTCCTGAAAAATATACATATATTTTTGTATATATAAAAATAGAAATCAAGTGGCAATTCTAATTGAAATAAAATTGACTAAAGTATATAAGTGCAAAGTATTACCCAATATGTTAACTGAATCTAAACTTTTGGGATCTTTGAAGGCAGCAAAAGGCAGCAGATGACTGCAGCTTTGTCTAGAACTGTCCCCAACCTTGTGCAGATGAATAAGCAGTGAGTTACCAGTCCTTGTACTGTGTGGGCAGTGACTGTCTGGCACAGTGGCTGAACTCCCTGGTATAAACTGCACCACATTTTGTGCCAAAACCTCTCTGGAAATGTGAATTGCAGCATATTCTATATTATAAAATAGCAAAGTGTTTATTAAGCTTTCTTTTCCTGAACATCTTGTGTGGGCAGGGGAAGGAACTTCTGATGTCCTTGTTTGGAAAGGGTAAAAGTCCTGGTAGATCTAGCAAAAACACTTTAGAAAAGCAGAAAATAGTAAAAAAAAAATCTGAATTTTTACCCCTTTGATGTGGTTTTTCCAGCCTTGGAATTGGGAAATGCTGCAGGGTCAACCTCCTATCCTCTGTCACTGAGCACCATACTTTTCCAGCAAGATACAAATGCTATTTCAGGTTATCTGAAGACTTTGAAAACAGTTGTGTATTTATCATAAGTACAGCCCATCAAAATTGAATTAAAAGAGGTATTTTAAAAAAAAGTTGCATTATCCATGTGTTAGATTTTTAAAAAAAGGCTGGCATTTTTCTGCCTTTTATAAACAAGTTTTAGTGATGTTCCATACAGATTTTTTTCCATTGTAGTTTCTGATAACTAGAACGTCATTACGATTGTTTAACATGTAGATTGCTTAAGCAGTTTAAGATGAAGATTATTTTAAATTTTCACTCTTACATAACGGAGCGTATTATCAGCGTTAAACTGTGAAACAGTCATTAATGATAACTAACAATAAGTAATACCGTCAGGAGTTCATTATTCAAGCAAAAAAAGGAGATGCTGTATGTTTTCATACATGCAGCCATTATCAATGTTGTAGTTTGCAGGTTTGCTAACTTCTTCTAGTGATAGGTAACTTTTACAATTAATTTGAGTTAAATAATTAAGCCCAGGCAACTAAGAACATTTTTGAACCACAACTAAAGACAAAAAAAATAGCTTTTAAGCAATGGTTTAACTTGTGCTAAGCAGCAGTTTCAGGAAGAATGAGGGTTTCTTTCTGCTCTGGGCCGATTTGTCAAAGTACTATTAAGAATTTTTAGTTATAAAAAAAAAATGGAGTGAACCTTTATTTTTCCTGCTCTAATTTATTACGGTTGATTACGCAGCTGGAATGGGAAGGTAGCTGCTGTTTGTAGTTAAATAACTCCTCACAATTTCTTAAAGAAATGATCTTCAAAGCTTTAATGGGTCAGTGGCTCAAGTACAAAGGAAAGATTGATTTTCATACTCCCACTCTTTGTTCCCAAAGTTTAAAACAGACACGTTCTGGTAAATTAGTTTGTCTATGTTATTAATGGAAGAACTTATTAAACTCCCATAAATACACGGTGGTATCTTACTTAAAACACAGAATGCATTTGCTTTGGAAAAAAAAAACATGTTTAAAAGTAAACAGGGATGTAATATTTTCATTTGATTTCAGAAATGCCTCAAAAGGCTGCAAGCAGGAGAACTGGGGGTTTGCAGAATATATTAGGTATGCATAATGATGAATGGCACAAAGACCGCGGGCTCGCGCCGATAGAAAATATGTTATTTGCCTTTAATGAAAAGCATTCCCATACTGGGTAAGTGGCAATGCTGTGGGGAGAGCGACTGCTTCAAGCAAGAAATATTGTCTGGGTGAAACGCTTCTTTTATGTGAGGCTCATGTGCACGTTCCTGGGCTGAGCCCGGCGAGGCCGCGCTGCCGGCGCAGGAACGATCCCGGGGTCAGGGCAGGCTCCAGCGCTGGCTGAGAGCTGCTGTGAGAGAGATTGTTCAGCTCCACGGAGGGAGCAGCACTGCTGCTACTTGAGGGGGATCAGGGGAGTGTTCCTGAGCCAACCGAAACTGCCAGAGCTCCTTCTGCATCAGCTGGAGGCCGGCCCGGGTCCGTGTCTTCCCCTCCACAAGCGGAGACACTTCTGATATATTCTCATGGCCCTGAGGTCACCGAGTTTCCCCTGATGAGCTGCCTGTCTGTAGAAGGATGTCTCGCCACACTTAATCACCTTTTCTTTCACTCATGCAACAGAGTTAAGTTTTCCCTGTGAATAAACCCCCCACATCTCATCAGTTCACAGGGAGGGACAGACCTTCAGAAATGTTCCCAGTTGACCCCATCAGCAGCTGTAGGGGTTCCTATCAGATATCAGATGGGCTCTCATTAACTAGAAATTCACTACTGGGGCTGTTTTCAGTGGAAAAAGCACCTCTGAACCTGGAACTCGCCAGTGCTGCCTGCCAGCGGAGGGGCAAGCTGCCTGTGACAGGCCATCGGGGTAGTACTGGTGGGCTGATAACCAAACAGAGCTGGTCTCTGCGTTCCCTGCTCCCACTGGAGGCAGCAGAGCCTATCCTGCTGCTGTTCCTCCTGCTTTTAGTCCTGCTGATGATTCTCCTTGTAAACTTTGGTCTGAAGGCCAGAGCCATAGGGTTAAATATGGGAAGAGCTGGAGGTTTCACTTGGATGGTGATGCCCAGTGGATGGGCAATGCACTTGGACTCTGTGCAAGTGATCTTTCCATGTCCTTGGTTTTGGGTTTTTTTTGCTTTACCAGGGATATTTGACATGGTCCCCAGTACAATTTGAGAGGGAACCAAATAACTGTGCTTCTTGATACATGGAGGTGCAGGGTGTGATCAGGGTCCAGCCAAAATTATCCATACCAGCACCCAGGGGAAAGGACAACCCTGTCTAGAAGCACTCTCCTGTTGGAGCAGGATATGAGGGGAGAAGGTCTAAAGTAACAATTTTTTTTCACAATAGACTACTTCCTTCAAATGTAAAAGCTTCACAGAGGTGATTTACACAGCCACTGTGAAATATCAGACTGGAACATTCATAGAAAATCTTTTGGGCTCAGGACTTTTGATTTCCTAAAGATGTTTTATTCAACCAATGTGTGCTATACATTGAAATGGAAAAAGAAGTCAAAACTAAAAAGTGTAATGAACTGATCAATGTTTGAATACTCTATTCCCTGTGTACTCATTCCTCCCTCTCTCTTTATCTTTGTGGAAAATTCCCACTGTTTTGAACTGGTTCTGGAGCAGAAATGAAAGCAAGACTTCATCTGCTCCTTTAGCAGTATAATCTTGGGGTTCTCCAGCACAATTATCCTCCCCAGTCCCAGTGAGATGGCTCTTTCAGAGCCATGACAGTTTCTCACTGTCATCCAAGAGTTCTCTCTTCCAGAAAGGGTTGGAAGGCTGATCCTGCATTGCAGCAAGAATGGGGAAATAAATCATTGTGTGCTCCACGCCAGCTCAGGGGAGAGCTTGCAAACCGAGGCGTTTGCCTCTAGTCCTGGTCACACAGGACACTGGGGTACTCATGAAACAGATTCTTATTTTGTTTACTTATACAGCCTTTGTATATGTTCCTCAATACAGGAAAAGATATCCCATGCACTGGGAATCAAGTGCTTCATTGCTTCCCAGTGCATTAAAGCTCACTGTGGAAAGTGATTGCTTTTCCTTGCAACCAGTAATTCGGAGATTGCTACAGATCCTTGATCCTTTTGGAGTAAGGTACTTCCAATTCTAAGCCTGTACTTATTTATTCATGACTGGTTTTATACTAATTTCTTCATCTTTAAACACTGCAGTCTGGCTCATCCTGCAGTACTTCAGGCACATTTTTTCCCAAAGGTTGGCAAGTAAGAAAACTTTCATCTTCTTTCATAAGATATGCTCCATATACGAGAATCATTTTAGCAATCCCTCTCTGACTCATTCCAGCTTGAATTGCTGTTTTGTAGGAAAGGTGCCCAAACAGCCCCATCTTTGGTATTTGACCATTCATTATCATTCATAGAATGTTTTATGTAGGCAGGAATAGGCCTTGGGTGGGTGAGAGGGTTGTGACAACAGAGATGAGTAGGATACTGAGAATACTACCTACTTGAATTAATTTTAGCAATGGAGGTGAACAAAAAATACAGACTGGAGGGAATACATACACCAAACTTTTCTCACTATGGATCACCTGTGGAAGTTCATATTAGTGGGCTTCAGGGATCTGAAATCTGACTCTGTCTAGGCTCGTTTCTACAGTTATTGTACCAAGAGCTATGTTTTTGTAATGAAGAGGAAGGAAAAATGACACGGAAAAAATAATTGGCTTCAAATACCACACAAAATAAGTTTCTAAAAGATAGCAGCCACCTGCACTAATGGTACTGAAATAAAATACACAAGCTCAGCACTGTATTTTAAAATATGTGTCATTAAAACCCTCTTATGGCTGCTTGTTAAGACAGTCAGAAACAGAAACTTGTGAGCATAGGGTTAGGGTTTTTCAGCTGCCAGTGACAGGATTTTTTTAGAATTTTCAGCATCTATTTTGGCTCTGATAATTTGCAGGGGCAGGGTCTGAGGGGACCCCCCTCTGCAATGGTGCAGCTGCAGTGGGTGACAGTCCCCATGACTGGGGGACAATCTGGAAAGGATGGGAACCCAGACAGTGCCTGTCCTTTCAGGTCCCAGGCATTTGCTTGTGAAATGAGAGTGCATTTCCTGGCTCCGACACTCAGAGCAGTGCACTTTGCTCCTGCACACACGCTGGACACTGCCTAAGGGAGCTGTGGGTAGACAGAAAAGGAGAGGAAAATATTCCTGTAGCACTTTCGTCTTTTTACCAACAGAGGGATTTGAGAGCCTTTCTCCATCTGCAGGCTCCGGCAATGATGCAGCCAAAGGAAACTAAGGATGTGTGTGTACCGTAAAAATGGCCCTGTGGATGCTGTGTCGTGTTCAGCCAATGGTTTTACGTACACCACATTTTCCAGGACAGGCTCGCTGAAACACAGGCTAAGAAATCTCTTCCAAGGCACCAGAAAGATGGATCTGCCGTTGGACTGGAGCAGTCGTCTGCTTAACAGCTCAGAGCTGCCCATACACACACACACACACACACACAGGTTTGGGTCAGGAAGTCAAAAATAACATTACACCAGATTGAATTTAAATTGTGTGAGGGTTATAAGCAAGCAGAATATTGTTGTGGTGCCTGGGTTAATATTTCCTCTTTCGGAAATCACTGTGGGATTATTAATGTATATAAGTGGTTAGGCAGGCGTTGCTTTTATATCTCATCTGTAAGGAAAAGCTTCCAAAAAGGCACTGGCTTTTAACCACAGGCTCTACGGCGAGATAAGATGCCAGTTACGGATGAAACAGCCCTGCTCTCCTAGCACAGGGTGTTTCCCCTGTGACTGCATATCCAAGGCTCTTCCACCCACATTTCTAATCTGACCCACTGTAGCGCTCACTCCGAATCAGTTCATTTGTCCAAATATCTGTTTGCTGTCTCCCAAGTATTTTAAAATGGCAATAAGCACCCAGCTTGCTCCCTCGCTTTCACCATGCAGGAGAAATGGCTTTATTAATGCCGTGGCTGTAAAGCTGTGTGTGTGTGAACACGCCTGTGCATGTGTGCTGAGCTCTGACAAGATTACAGCCAGAGATGGGCTGACTACAGGCTACATCCTATTTAGGCTTCTGCAAAGATTAGACAGAGAAATCTCCCTTTTGTCTTTGAAGCATGAATGGATGCTGAGCTTTCAGCAGTCTGTAAACTGACGCTGTTCCTCTGAAAAATAACAGCAACTTTTAAATTAATTGTTTACCATTAAAACAAGGGATAAAATAAAAGTCACTATCCGCACTCCCTTCTCCTCCTTCACCCAGCCAAACTGTACATGGATATTGAATCTCTTTTGTTGGCAGAAATCACAGTAATCTCTAAAGGACGTGCTTTTCCTGCCTTTTCAGGCTACCTCACTAAGGAGAATTCCAAAGATTTCTGGAAAAGCTTTTTAGCATAGGCAGTAGAGCTCCCCTCCTCATGCCCCTTCCCCCAGCATCATTATGATTTACAGGATTCATATGACCATGTAAATACTTTGCGATTACATGGAAAATACCTCACAAATACATAATAATTACAAGTTCACGCAGATTACTTAGTAAATACATTTGAAGTAAGAAAATAACTCTAAGATTAATTACCCCTTAACTCAGAGCATTTAAATTATTTCCCCCAAAATGTACAAATATATTTGTAGTGACTTCAAGGCTGGCGGGGAAGGGGTTATGATGGTTCTGATCTGAGAGGAAAAAATGAAACTTGACAGGCATGGATTATTTAAAGCATGCAGACGTGAGCCATACAACCATTACACTTTGATGCAAATCATAGAGGAAAGCACAGGAGGGATGGCTTGTACAGAGAAGTAGTGGACAAAGTTAAGATTTCCTGCCATCGACTTGAAATTTAAATAAGTAATCATTTAATGGTAGTGAAGCATTACATTCTTTGTTGCATGCATTAATGTCAGCAACTAGGACAAACATTTTGACAATTCTATTAAAATGCTTCACCATTGTCTATCTAACACCTGTTAGCTCTAATTTTCTTTCCTGAGACGTACATCAGTAGACAGTGCAGATTCCAAATCATTTATCACTTTTAAAGTGCTTCCATATGAGCTTTTTGGGGGGCTTATCTTGGCCTTAGGAAAACCTTTTCTGATGTATTAAAATTCAGTACTTAGAGGGGAAAAAAAAGTGTAGACATCAATGTTTCATAGCATTCATGTCTGGTAATTATTAGCCTAAATTATGGCTTGCACATGACTTGACAAAGTGGACCATGCATTTAAAAAAGCTGCTCACTAGACATGCACTGCTCAATATGTTCCAAGTTATTGAGATGTCAGTCGGTAATCATAAAGCAAACACCCCTCACTGAAAGGACCCTGCTAAGAGGGCTACGAGGCCTGGGGGACTACCTAAAAATGTCAGAAATGTTACAGCCTAAATGAATGACATCAGCAAGAGAACGTGTTTAAAAACATGTGCAATTACCTAGTACTATAAAATGGAAATCCTGGAACATGACAGACCCGAGGAGCTGTGCTTGGGAAGGAGCATTTAAAAACAAAACAAAATACTCTGCTCTGGAATGAGAAAACCTTCATAGATCTATATATACATGTATATGAAAACCATGAAAAATGATCACATTGGTGTTTTTACAGCTACACATTGCAGAAAAGGGAAGAAACACGTTATATTCTTTATCTACTGGCGCATAATAGACTTGCTTATCATTATGTATGTTAAATCACTCCCTGTGTTGCTCCTATCATGCAAAACAAGGTGTTCTGTGAATTAATGCGGCGTTGGTAATCTCTCACCTTTCACAACGCTGACCACAAGTTAATCAGCTCGAAGGGAGACGAGTGTTATGTACAGTATTTTAGAAGTACTTGCCTTTGCAATGCAATATCCTTTATGAGAGATAAGGCCTAACCTATTCCCACCAAAGTGTGTGGGAATTTTGCTGATGATTTGGGTGGGTAAAATAACGGGTCCAACACGCCGGATTCACACCAAGAACCTCTGCTGCAACAGTGGAAGGGGCTGTGACAGAAGGTGATGTCCAGGGAAGCAAACAGGGGTGCTGCAGCCTGGACTCTCCGAATTTTTTCAAACACAAATTTTGCTTTTATTACCTAAACTGTGCACACGAGACAGCCACTAAAAACTTTCGAACGCCTTCGGAGCTCTTTGAAAAACCGGGCTTCATCCCTTTGCACTTTTTAAAGGCACGTGCAGAATGCACAGAGACAAAACCCAGGAAACAAAGCCCCCAAAGCAGCTGGCAGTCACCAGAACTGCGTGCATCTGTGGGCAGCTTAAAAATGTCCATCAGAACATGGAGATGCACCTTTACTTTCACACGTCTGCTGTTTACTAAATAACATTTCAGCACAGTTTTCATCTTATAAGGAAAGTGTTTGAAACTTGGAATAAGTGCACTTAATTAAAGGAAGGCTGTGAAAATGTGCACTAATCTGATATGACTAATAGCAAAGTGCATGAAATTGCTAATTAGAATTTCATTAAAGGTGCTGCTTTATCAGACTGCGAATATCACAACCTTTAAAATTCTTTCAGGAAAGCTTAATTCCTTTTCAAACAGAAATATTCTTTAAAGACATTTGATTTGTTCTGAAGGAATTTGTAGCTTAGGCTGAAACATAAAATGTTGCCAGTATTCCACGGGAGTAATATTTGAATAAAAATATGTATCAGGTACTTTCTTTCATCAGGCAGATGAATAATTTTTTTTGAAAATATTATTGTTCAAATAATACAATCAGCTAAGAAAAATAAAGTTTAATCTTTAGATTATTTCAAACATAATTTGTTTTTATGCCTATAGTGTAATATTTGATATGCTTTTGCTTTAAAGGAGGAAAGAAATGAAAAGCTTGCTTCAAAAGTAATGTATGAACAATAAAATATACAGCTACGAATATAATTTTATAAAAATACATGAGGTTTTGGATGTCCAGAAAGAGGAAATTAATTGTCTACCTTGATTTTAAAAAATACATCAAAAACTAGTATTCTTTGTGAAGTATCTTCTAACATATTAAACAGAAATTAAAAAAAAAAAAATCTGTATTTTTAAGGCGTTGTTGGAGAAAACCTCAAACTTTGCACAAAAACCTGTATTTCTATAATTTGGTAACGTTTTAATTCATTTTACCTCTTTTTTTTTCTCCTCGCTGGGACTTATAGCTTACTGCTTTTTATTTAATTTTTTGCTGCTTGCCTCTCTCGTCCGACAGCAGAATTTCTCTCCCCAGATTTATCATTCATTTTGGAAGCACACTCTGCTGTCAGTGATTTTATCTGCATCTGAACAAGTCCCTTTTGCCCTGGCATCCCCTCAGTGAGAGTGATGGGGCAGTTCCAGGCTTTGGGAATCACTTGGATTCCAGGTTCTCTTTTCCTGGAGGAGCAGCTGCTGCCCATCAGCTTTTGCCCCTGACTCGTAGGAACTGCCCTTCTCCACCAGACCCTGATCCTTCCTTTCTCGGAGCAGGATCTCCGTGGCAGAAAGGGCTTTCCTTCATCAGCTTCACAGTGAATTCATCCTCACAGAGGGGACTTTTGACAAAATTCTCACTTATTTGTGTGTCACACTGTGATTTTTGGTCCAGCAACCACCAGGTTTGCTTGCATAAGCAGAGACGGTTTGGGACTTAAACAGGTAACAGCAAAATGAAAGATCCTTGAAGCAGCTGAAGTTTATGTGTATTAAAAAAATATCCATGAAGGCTCTCCATTCGTGGGCTGCAATTATTGTTATTAATATTAGGAAAAAAAAATGTACTTTTTCTGGAATTAAGTATTCAGAGCACATTTTTAGAAAGTCAAATTAAAAACTAATCAATGCAAATTTACATGACAAAAAGATTCTTGGAAATGGATAAAGAGTGAACAGAAGAATCTTTACTTACGAGATAGTATGTTATTACTTTGAGCATTTTTTAAAATCACATGTCAATTACAGTTCGGTGTGATTTCAGCTCTTGTTATAGGTATTTTCATGCCAGTAGGTATTTTATCAGTTGGACAAAGCAACACATAAAAGTCATTTCAGCTTTCTTCATAAATATGCCAACTTTCTTTATGTACATTTGCTTTCTACAATAAATACATTGATAAAAAAAATCAGTCTAGACTCAAATAAATGAAAATTATGCTTATTAAATCTAATGTCTGGTGTCAAAAGTGAGGTGTCAATCTTACCTATCTCACTTCTAAGCAAGGCAAACAAAGCTGCTAATTATAATATTTAAGTTTAAATATAGAATTATTGTTCAAATATGGGAAACAATGGTGTGGTTGTTCCTTCTACAGCTATATGATTAAGACTACTTATGTCTCATTTTATGCAAAATAAATGACACATGATTGTGATTTAATTCACACTAAGTAAATGTCTACAGGGATTTATGACCAAAAAAAAGCAAAAGCAATAACAATCCATACCTTGTTACTTGTCAATAACTGCATTCAGAACAGTGGGGAACAGCGAAAAATAAATAATTGCTTGGAAAAAAGGCAACTCCATGCGTACACGGAAGGAGTAGCACGCAATAATTTACACCACGTTCGTCTAAGGCTGCTGGTTGTAACACAGTGAGCGTTATAAATTGATGTAGTTCTGTGCTATCCTGCTCTACTCCGTTCTCCCTTTCCCGATGCCACCACTCCCAGATTGAAGGTGCCTCAATCCCCGTTGCTGGCGCCGAGATTAGCGCGCTCCATAAACACGGGGCTGCGTTCAGTCAAGTGTTTGCTGAGCAAAGATAAGGGGCTGACATTTACAATTTCCTTCTTCAGAAATTATAAGACGGATACGTTTTGGTGTGCAGAGGAAAACAGGAGCAGGAAGAACCCCCAGTCCTCCCCTCTTCCTGGTGAGGTGAGGCATGGGTGGCTTCCAGCTGGTGCAGGTTGGATTTGGGGGCTGGTCTCCAACATGACCCCAACTCTCCATTATGGGCAGGGGGTGTCCCAGCACCCTTCTGGGTTTGGCCATTAAAAGTAATATCAGGAAAGTCTCGATGTGTCAAGTTTAAGTCCTGATGCTGCTTGGTGGCAGAGGGGCAGATGTCACCAGCACGCCCTGGGGGCCCACGGGACCGGCCCCAAGCACCTGGCCTGGCACACCCCATGGAAATGCAAACCCCTGGTATTTTGGGGTGAGACTAAAAGCCATATAACTGCCTGGCTGGATTGCTCAGCCTGTGTTGGTTATGGAGGATGATGTGAGGCTGTTCCCAGCTCTAAAAGGATAATTTGTTTGAAGGTTGACTTTAGTGGGTTGTACGTGCAGAAAAGATGCTGAATCTGGCTCAGGGTAAAGAAGCCAGGTTTGTTTGCAGGATTTATGGAGTTTGCACTGGTCTGACAGAAAGCTGTCTCCTTAACTCACTGGTCCTGTGCAGAGCCAGGAGTTGAACTTGATGATCCTTGTGGGTCCCTTTCAACTCAGCATATTCTGTGATTCTGTGAATGTGTGGGCTTATGCTTGGCCAGTGTACCAACTTCCAAAGCTCCCCTCAGCAACGCTGAGGAACTTTGATCCTTTGCCATATTTCTTCACTGTTTGGCTTGACAGAAAAATATCAATCACAAAGAAAAGCATCTGGTTTTGCCAAGTAGTACATTTTTATTACGCACCTTCTGTTCACTAGACGTTGCTGGGACTCAGCAGTTCATTATGTGGAAGCCACAATCCTAAAGGGACATAGAGATCTTAAAAATTATCTATTTCCACTCCCTGCCATGGACAGGGACACCTTCCACTAGACCAAGTTGCTCCAAGCCCTGTCCAACCTGGCCTTGGACACTTCCAGGGACAGGACATCCACAGCTTCTCTGGGCACCCTGTGACAGGCCCTCACCACCCTCACAGGAAATAATTTCTTCCTAATCTAAACCTGCTCTCCTTCAGTGCAAACCCTTTCCCCCTTGTCCTATCACTAAATGCTCACGCAAAAAATCTCTATGTTGTAGGGTCCCTTCAGGTACTGGAAGGCCATTAGTTTACCCTGAAGCTTTCTCTTTTCCAGCCTGAACAATTCAAATTCTCTCAGCCTTTCCTCATAGTGGGGTGTGCTCCATCCCTCTGATCATCTTGGTGGCCTCCTCTGGACTCACTCCAGCACGTCTGTGTCCTTCCTGTGCTGAGGACCACCAAAGCTGGACACGGTATTGAAGGTGGGGTCTCCCTTGACCCGCTGCCCGTGGTGCTTTGGAGACAGCCCATTGTCAGCTCACGTCCAGCCTTTCATCCACCTTGCAAAAGACTGATAGATTTCATTCCTGTGCTTCACTAAATGACCAGTCAGAAAAGATCAGAGATTTCTTGTTCTTCCCTGCAGTGGCAGAAGCATTAAATCTGCAGATTATGTTTACAGTGAGCCAATAACCCTACATTTTTTGTTAGAAGTGATTTCTGGTAGCACAGAACAAGAGAAGGAACGAGAAAGAAGAAATAAGCAGGAACTGCATAAGCTTTGTGAGACCTTATGTGTTACTCTCCATTCCTTTGAAAATCTTGCTTTATTTTTGACTTTATCTTATATTTTTTTCAGCCTTCCTCTGCATCTTAGATTTACTCCTTTGTCTCTTCTTCCTCTGTGCTTCTTTCCTTCTTGCGTTTATGCATTTTCCCAGGCCATCTCATTTATTGTCCACTACTTTCAGGCCTGATGGTTTCCTCCTGTGCACATCCAACATGCTCTGTTTTTTTTCCTCTTCCTTAGTCCTTGCCACATCCAAGACTTTGCCATTCTTTTCCTCAAGTAAACTTCTCACTGCACAAACACTTGCTAAAACTCATAATAATATTGGCGTCGCTTAAGTTCAGAGTCACTTCCTCTGTCACTTCCTCTGTCACTTCCTCTGTCACTCATTTTCTTGATTTTCTTCTTGTTTTCCTTGATCAAGGGCCATGGTGATTGTCACTCTGTCATCTCAAGACAGAGACCTCTTTACTAAGTTGTGTGTTAAAAGGAAAGCAGTCTAGTGGTTTTGGAAGAAAAACTAAAGGAAGAAAGCTTCTTTTCCCCACCTTTTCTTGCATATGGCTTGAAACTTCAGCTCTCCACACAAATTGCCAGATTCTGTATTGTTTTATCTTAACCTTCGTGGGTAATCCTGAAAGCCTGCCTAATCAATTGAAAATCGTACAGTATTAGACTTAATAGTGCAAGGTGCTGCTTTATAATTCACATAACAAGCTCCTAAATAATTCAAATAGCAAACACATCCCGCTCCTCGGTGGTGGGAGGTTGTTTAGATCAACACATGCCACATCTCCAGGATCTTCCACACTTCAGGAGCCCGACAAAGTTAATTGCTGGTTTCTGGCAGCAGGGAGCATGCTGGGAGCAGGAGGATCTCTTTCAGCCTTTTGGGCATTCGAAAACATCCCTCATTTTGCCCTTACTTGTGCAACTCCAGGTATGGCAGGAGGATGGAAATCACGTGGTGAGACAACAACTGGTGTTGGCACCCCCCCTGCATTGGATTCATTTGTGAATTAAAATAAAGGCTTTAATGCTGATTGTTTTGCCTGTTAGATTTATGTACCATGCCGTACACGTTCATATACATTGTAAAAGTCTAATAAGAACAATCAAGCAATTACATCATTTTGCACTGCACATGGAATGCACATAAAAAGGCAATCACACCGTGGTGCCTCCCATCTTTGCAATGGAGGTACTTTGAAGGCTATAAATAGACAAGAAGCCTCAGAGTAAATTTGCAACACTATAATTTCCATTAGACACCTGCCTTGTAGTGTGGATGTGCCCAGGTGCTCTTTGTACTTATACATATATATTTAAAACCAATGTTTTGATTTCTAAATACCCCAAACATTCTTTTGTTGGTGATTTTTATTTTCTGGCTCTTTCTTTCTTAGCTACATACTGATTTCAAATAGTCTTAGGAGAAAAAAAGAGGGTGAATAAGTCTTTAAAATAATTTGAGATGAAGTTCTATCCATGAATTCCTGGTCTGATCCAAACCTCCTTGAAGTAATTTAGGAGTTTTGAAGACACTTTTGTGGTCTTTGGCTCACATGTGTAGCTCTATTAATTCTGCATATTAAGGACCACCCAGTTTACAGTTGGTGTCTCAGCTTCAGTAGAATAATTCTAGCTAAAGATCTTATTCAGAGACAAATATATAAGGAAGAGAAATTATTTAGCTATATAAATCAGGAAATGCTTCTGTTTCCGTGAAATTGCATTAATAACAGCATCAACTTGTCAAAGAGACTTTAGATAAAAATAACAGCTACATTCAACAGAGTTATAAATGATGCAACATTGAGTTACTTTTCAGAAATCAGCTACTGTAAAAAGCAAATATTTAAAGTAGAGAAGTATCCCTTTTTTCTACCCTGGGCACATCACAGACTCACAGTTCAATTTTTGCAGGAGTCCATGGAACATTGTGTTTCCGGGCTTATCTCTTCATTAGCCACTACAACAGTGGGCAGTGTTGCATCAATATTACAAACATATTTCCCAGGCATAGCTGATATTCTTTGGAGTCAGTACCACACATCCGAGGTGCTTGAAAAACACTAAATTGCATTTGATAGCTCTCAAATCAACTCGTTTCATTTAATTAAGAAAACCCCACAAGACTTTGGGAGTAAGCCTGATCACCAAAACAGTACGACTCCTCTTTTGTGTGCATATATATGTACATATATGTATATGCATATAAATATATACATCTGGCTAAATATGTGTTCTATTCTGCTCTGAAAGATGCTAAATATGGAAACTGTGAAAGGCTGACTGAATTTTGCAGTTCTCTTTGGAAAATGGGACCAGTACATTCTGTTACTTCTGGTACTTCGGGAAACAGGAGTTTCACATCACAGCACGGGACTGCGTGCACGTTTCTTACATCTCCAGTTATGCAAAAATAAAATATTTTTGTACTACCTGCAAGCATGCATAAACCCATGAGGCCTTTCTGATTGCTAGAAACAGGAATATAGAAGTTACTTGCTGCTGTACCACCAGGCATTGATGATACAGATGAAGTTTTCCCATCAGCTATCTCCCAAGTCCCTTGACACATCAACCTAACATATATTTTACTAATTGAAAACTTTTCACACACACATCATAGTTGAAAGGTACTATAATAATGCTCTATTTGGAAATATCCCTTAAGAAAAAAAATCAAAATTCATCAAGTACTTTCATGGCCTTGAGCGGGTACTTGAGAATTGAGCAGCAGATGTAATATTTACACTGAAGTGCCTCTCTCAGGCACTGGACATGTGTGAAATGGGTAAAATGCATTATTAACCCTCTCTACCAGTGAATCTGTAAGGGGCTTAAGTCTGGCTTCCAGCCTGCTTCTGTTCAAAATTTGGAGAAAAGGTAAAATCTTGCATGTTTCCTTCTGTAGGTTCTTTGTCCACTGCAAATAACCTTAATTAAAAAAAAAAAAAATATATATATATATATATTCGTCAGTCTAGCAACATGCATTCACTGCAATCATATTTGATGTCTCCTGAAGAATTTGACTGTGCATATTTTGCTGGAGGAAACGTGTGTTATTTATCAAATAGGCTTGTCTTCTTTCCAGGACTGCCAAGGATAATGTTATGCAATGTTACAGGATGAGATGACAGATTACTGGGTTTCACGCCAGTAAATGATCTCTGATAATGCTGGGAACTAAATATAAAAATCAGGAACTGGAGAGACGAAAGAAATTATGCTTCTTTTGGATTGTTTCATAGTTTACTAGAGAATAGAGAGTTCTGAAACTTGGACTTTAGGAACCGTGGGCTGTGGAATCTAAAATATTAGGCACCCAGCAGAGGTTTTATACAGTAGTTTCCCCTAATCTCAGAAACATCTGTTCATTTTTAGAAGTAAATCTGTATACAGTTTATGTCTCAAGGAGGGTCAGATTCCATTCTTCAATTTCCTTTGTGTGTGTGTGCCTGTGTATCATTTATTGTATTTGCAATCAGTGTGGATTTTATCCCTGCTTTCTTTTTCCTCCTTGTGTTGCCTATCCCCGTGAAATAAAGCTGGCTCATTTTCCAACCAAGTAATGTGTAAATAAAAGTGATTCCACAAGTGTCAGCACGTGATATTCCCTCTTTGTGAAAACTGGGAGCACCCCAAGCAATGCAAAAAATAAAATACTTTCTGGAAACATGGGATTTTCCTTGTACTTGGAAGCTGCAGGACTTCCAGAGCACATCAGCCAATTGATTACCCATTTAGCCTACTATGTTTCCTTTCATAGTACAAATAAGATTTATGACAATTTAGAGATGAGATGAAGTTTTGAAGCTTCATTTGATTTTTCGGCTTCAAAGAAGGAAGGCCTCCAGAACAGAGGCACTGGGCTCTTACCACACAGAATTGATTTTTCTGGAGGCAGCTCTTCCATTCACCGACTTGACTGGAGGCCCTTTTTGTAGGAATGCCTTCCCAGTTATTCAAGGGCTGGCAGTGAGCACAAGGGGATGTTCCCTCCTAAGTTTCTTTCCATTCTCTTAGCTGTTAGTGTCGGTGTCCAGATCGCCCAAGGCATGGAGGATTTGTTTTTAAACGAATTTTCAAAGCAGTCAGCCTGGTTGGGTGATAGCTGTAGAAGCGTTGTCAGCTTAAGCTGCGACAAACAATAGGAAATGCTGGACAATCTTGTATTCCTTTGGTAATCAAAATGCATTTTCCTTGTGTTCAACACAGCAGGGGAAAAGAACAACCTGTTTACACAAGCTTTTGGGGTTTAGAGCACTTAATGAGTGATGCTGTAGGATTGTGCTGGTGCAGGTACCCAGACTCTGTGGATAGTGCTAGAGAGGATCCCAAGTATGTAAGGAGAGGAATAATAATAAAAAATCTGTGTGAGAAATCGCTTCATTAATTTTGGCTTTTTAAATTTTCTCTTGATTGGTACATGTGGATGAGTCCATTGGCATGTAAGCTAGTGGCTTCCTGAAGAATTAAGGGCATGTAATTTTGAACAGAAAAGGCAGAACCCTAAACTAGGCTACTGTGTGCCTCTGCTGTGGAGAGCTGACCTTTGCTGTTAAGCAAACAGACTGCTGAATCATGGTTCTTACTGGTGTTTGTAGTTTTATTCCTCTTTACAGATTATATCAGTGTTGGCTGGAGCTTCTGAATCCCTATGGCCTGATCCAAGTGGGTCACACCCTTTGGGGCTGGTGCAGACGCAGCCGATTTTGGTCACCACTGCCGTGTTTGGCTCTGCAAGCCAAGCCTGTGTCCATGCAAACACTGAAAGTGTGTCAGGACTGGCTTTGCAGCTCCAAGCCCCTTGACCATAAGGGACCCAAGCACAGCCTCTCCTGCCTCAGCCGGTGCATTCCAGTTGTGAATCCACTCACTCGTTGCAGCAGAGCATTGACAGAGCTGTAAGATGCTGTACCTGATAGCAGGGAGATGTACAAGTAGGTATAACCTTCTAACTCCTGGCATTTCAAACCACTCTGTCTTTCTTGTTCTTCCAGCAGCCTCCTTGTTGAACAATATCAGGCAAAGGACAGAGCTTGTAAATCTTTGCCTGCAGGAACTTTAGAGATGTAGGAACAAATGCTAAGAATGCTCAGGCTTTCGGAAAAGGCCCGAGGTCCTTCAGGACTTTAACGTTTCTCCCCAGAAGCTTTTTGGAGACAAGACAAAAATATTTGGCAGTATTGAATGAATTAGATAATGCAAGGCAATCCAGAAAGATGAGTGTTGATTTACCTGTTTCTCCCCGAAGAGAAGGAGGGGACACGCACGGGAAATGTTTTCCTTGATCAAAGGCCATGGTGAATGACTGCAGTAAAATGTATCAACTTTCACGCTTCATTTAGCTACTGCAATGGCTAATGAGAAATGTAGAAGTTTGGTGGTTCTTTGACAGCTCTGGGAGCTTGGAATCAGGTTCATGAAGAACCATTGCAACGCTAATCAGAAATTGTTAACTTATAAAAACTTTTTCTGAAGAGATTTTTCTCCCCGTTGTTTGGACTATTGCCTATTTTAGAGCAGATAACTGATTCCATCACGCAAGAAGATATTCCTAGCAGAGGTCTTCAGTGATAAATCTCTTATATCATGTTGGAAAAAGGAAAAACAGAGTCCTGATTGTATTCTATATGCCTAAAATTAAGATATTTTCTCTCTCATCCCCACTCCTCCTGTCTATTCCGAGTGATAGATAAACTCTCTCCGGATACAGAGAGGCTTTTCTGTTAACTAAGATCAACGGTCTGAAAAGTAAAATGCAGACTAGCTTCTGAATATGGAAAATCACCTTCCTTCTTTGGATCCAAAGTATTTGTATTGGTTGAAATATTAGAAAAATCCTCTAAAATAAAAGAGGTCGTTTTCTAATGCTGAAATTTTCCTCGGGCAAAATTGATTTTGGGAGAAATTCCATCATGAAAGAATCTAAATGAAATATTTTTACTTATGACTATAAATAATGGCCCCTTATCACCACTTTTACTGTCAGTGAAAAAAAAAAAAAAACCCTCAACAACTTTCTACATACAAACTAGAAGACAATATAACTTTTAAAAAAAATTCTCTTAATTCCAAACTTCTGTAGCATCCCTCATGTTCTGGTAGACTGGATAAGGAGAGATCTGGATTAAACCTGGTTTTACAAAAGCAAACCCAGATTAAGAAGGTTGATGAGTGCAATGTAAAACCACCTCAGTTTGCTCAAACTTTTATCTGTTTCCCTCTTCAACTCTAAACTTTCATGGATGAGATAAAACAGGAACTGAATCCAAGCAAGCTGGTTTTGCAAAAGCTCCTCAGCTCTTCTCTAAAAATAAGATTAAAGAAATCCTCTAGACTGCAGGAGATGACTTTATCTTGTTACATTGCAAACCTCATTCCCTTACTTTAAATCTTCTTCTCTCTTACTAAAGATAACTAATAGGGATGCTGAGAACCATTGTATTCTGTTGACATCTTTAAACATAAAGCAAGCTATCAATATCTGGCTTTCAAGGGGTCTCTCTGCTACCGTTCTCAAGTACAAAAGTTTATAGTCATATCATTATGAGAAAGACATATTTCTACACATGCTAATGGAATTTACTTTTGTGAATCTCATTGAGGAGCCCAGGACACCAAGGACATCATTGTGCTGTGATTTGCGCTGGTGTAACACCCCTGAGTTCAGCAGAATTACATGTGATTTCCTCTCTACTACCCTGCAGCAGACAGGGGTCCAGAGACATTGGGGCAGGCCATGAGCAGGAAACTAAATTCTGTGCCTTTTTAAGATAATTCATACTAATGAAATATGATAGCTAAAATCACATCCCATTACGATAGAAAATTATGACATGGTGACTTTCCTGGAGCTGCATTCACTTCTTCGTGAGGTGAACTTACTGTGACAGGTTTAGACATTTGTCTGGACAAGTCCTGCATATTGCTTATAAGGATTCTTGTTTTTAAAATAGTACTGATGGCAAGTCTGCTCAGAGCTACCAATATGCAGCATTCTTGGCAAAGATGTGTCTGGCAGGGAGGGAGGAAGCAAATTCTCTTTTCATTTGCCACAGTGAGAAGTTAATGTAATGGCTCTAGATCTGTAAATACTCGAGATGAGATCCTGGCTCAGTATCCTTTGCACAACTCATTGAAAATGCTGACCAACACAATAACTTAATACGGATCAACTGAACTCATCTAAGTCTCTGAGTAGTTTCCCTGATGATGTTTTTCTTTGCTTTTATTTAGCACGGCGTGATGAGCCCATTTCACTATCTGACACCCTCTGGGCCAAGTGCATCCCTGTTGTAACAAGATCTCTCATATTTAGAGAATTACTTTGGGATGAATGTGGTCTCTTGTGTTTGCACTAAGTATAATACAGACACTAAACTGTGGATTATTATTTCCTAGTGGGAGATCTGTGTCTTGTGATGAGATTAAGGAGGATGCAGCTGTGAACGGGACCAGTTTGGCTGAGTTGCTCCAAAAAAATTTAACTAGAGTAACTTTGGTTTGTGAAAAACTGTCTGTGCACTATGTTCAGGAATAAGCTGCCACATAAAATGCTTGCAAAGCATGTGCAAAGCTCCTTTGTGGTAAAGCAGAGCTGTTTTGACTAGCCATATATGTTTCCTGTGTAAATCCGCCACATCCTGGTCTGTAGCTCTCTTGCATATCAAGTTTTCATGTGAGTCAGATTCCCAAGGCATCTTTGCCGAATAATAAAGTCATACATGACCGTGTAAATGATACCCCTGAAAAAGCCCCTCAGTCTTCTTTTCAAAGTCATTTCCAAGCCCAGATTTACACATACCAGTTTCCAAAGCTGCTCAGATAATTGCCAAAACAAGAGCGCTCCACTACACTCATCTCTAATTAGTAAAATCTGACTTTTGTCTTCCTATGACAATAGCTTTGCTTGTCTCTGAGAAAACTGGAGATCTATAGGATACTGGTGATATTTATTTTGAGATGGAATTTTGTTCATCATTTCAAAATAGCTAAATTAGAGGCAGTGTTTCTGTTCATTTAAATCATAATTTGTGCATTCCTTTTATCATTGCAATCCCTGAGAATGTGGAAGATACAAAATCAGTATAACACATTAGCAATAGATAATACAGTCTAAATAAACATAATAAGCTTTCCTATACGTCTCTAGACCAAACCTTATCTAAAAATACCCTAATGAAGCTGAACCATCCAATTACTTGTTTCTTGGAGGAACCCCTTATTAATGACATTGCAGTGAGGGAAAAACATTAATTATTGGACACAGTGGGATCTTTTACATTCTGTCTAGTCTGGACAGCACCAATTAATACAACAATAATTATCAGCTAGCATGGCAGGCTGGCTGAGCACAGCTCCTATCTGCTGATTGGGTGGGGAATGTGGGACAGCTCTCAGGCTGTGCAGATTTCTCAGACTTAGACCTCTTTTATTTTTTTGCATTGCTATGTGAAAACTGAATCCTAGAGATATTAAAGCAGGTGGATTACTCCATTGAGGCAGGGCCTGTGGTTATGAGAGGCAAAGCACAGGTGCCACCATGTGAGAAATGCCATTCCCTCCTTTATCTCCCACCCACCTGCTGCCTGACTTTCTGTCACTCGAGGTTTAACATGATCACTCTTTGATAAGGTGAGTGCGATGGCGCAGGCTTTTAAAGTTGTCTGTTTGCTTGCTCCCTTGTCCTCTCCCCAGCTATCTCAAAATGACAGTTTACAAATGCTGGAGCAAATGTTGACATGATTTATTGCCACCACTGTTGCTGCAGTCTTGAAAGCGGAATGCCTATTCTCCATCAAATTCAACCCGAGGCAAACGCCAAATATGGGAAACTTCAGCTCGAAAGGTTAAAGTCTGCAAAAGTTATAAGTGACTAGAGGGGGAACAATGGAAAGTGTTAGACAACCTGAATAACAGGCGTTACTGCTCCACTGCCTATAATAATAATAATTCACCTTTTATCCATTGAAGATAAAAGGACACAATGTGGGAAAATTAAGCTGTATAGACATCTTGGGGATATCTCATCTGAGATCACACACCACTCCTTTCTTGTGGTTATCATGATTTTATCAGAGCCACTTTGAAGTCTATATAGCCTTATATCTCAGTTATCTACATTTCATCCTGTATGTATTTATTGCAGATGGGCCTAAGCTGCTAAATTCAGATCCAAATCCAGATTCTGATTTTGAATTCCCTGAGGTCCGTAGCTAGCTTGAAGCTAGGGTTTTGGTTTGGAATCATCTCTATTTATGGGTAAGAAAAAGGGGTTTAATATATGCTCTCCCAGACTGCACAGCTCTATATATGTGCACACAGAGTCACTCTACCTCACATGTACATCTAGGAAAAACAGAGCGTGGCTGTGTAATTAAAAGCTGCCTACACTGGTATTCATACCTTAAAGAAGGATGGATTTATAAGTGAGCCTTAGCTTTGACATTTTGTGATTTCTGAGTGCTTTCCTTTTACAATCCTAACAAGCTTTTATCCATGTTTTAACATCTGGAGCTCCAGCACAGACAAACACCCTCAGCTCTCCCTTTCACACAGGTAAAAACTACAACACAGGGTATTTTACAAGTCTTTGTGCACTGGAGTCTGTTTTTCTGTGGCACCTGTAGCCTTGACTCCAGCAGCAAACAAACGGTGACACAGATGTAAATAGGGTTATAGAAAACCCGGCTGCCACTTTATTTAAAGCTTGAGAGGAATTCCCAAGGGGAACGAGTGTCCCGTTCACAGGGAAGGGACACCAATCAGCTACACCAGGAACAAACTTCCCTTGTTCTGAGACAAGAGTGTGTAGGATAAGCAAGCCCTCTGTGACTAAAGGGAACCAGAACTGCTTCTACCTTTAGCATAATAGTGATGTGCTAATTAGGGCACTGATATCCTCAGAGGGCAAGCTCAAATCTGATGATATGTACAAAACACACACTCTCTCTCTCTCTCTCTCTCTCTCTCTCTCTTTCTCTCTCACTCTCACACACAGACAAAGCATAATCAGAAGGACAGTGGCAGCAGAAATCAAGAAAAACAACTGCAGAAATAGTGTAAAAATGCATGACCAAGAGATCAGGTGGCATTCCTTTGTCAGGAAGCTGGCTGGTTGTATGGAGACAGTCTGCCATCAGAACATTGTCATTTCCTTAGTGGCTCTCTCAACATGCTGAATAGGGACAATCCAGGCTTGCTCTGTCTTTTTGTTCTTCTTTATCCAATCATTTGATTAAATGATGACATATTAATCATAGTCCAACACTTTACAGGAGTATGAGTGTATTATCTGACAGTCTTTCCCTGTTGTTTTGTGGTTTGAAGTATTTTCTATAAGCATCTCTTTCTCCCACTCTTCTCTATCACCTGGGCTTCCTAAACCTAACGAGGAGATAAAATGCTCTCCACAAGGGATAATCCATTCTCCCAATATAACTTAATTCCTTAAAGCTTCACATCTGGAAGAGACTTCCAGAAACTACATCTCAGCACCAGGGAGCTGGCATTTCCAGCTCTGAAATACCACTTCTCAAAAATAAAAGCCCTTTGTCTGACTAAAGACACATTGTGTCTGGAAATGTTGAGGGAAAAGGCATTTCCACAGCAAATGTTTACTTCTGATTCTAAACACCCTGCTAAAATTGATGAATTCTAATAAACTGTTTGTGCAACTGGATAGGTGTCATTATATGCTCGACCTGAATAGGTATTTCTTCCTTCCGTAAAACCTGGAGCTTCTAATTTAACCTTGTAAATATGATGTAACACTCCTGTCTGCAATAAATTGTAAGCAGGGACAGTATTTAAATGACACTTAAGTCCTGTTGCAACACATTTCATCATCCAGAAAACACAGGAATGCTGCAGACAGACAGTCTGTTTATCAGGAAAAGTTAAAAAAGATCTTGCCGGTAGCATCACCCCACAGATCCATTGAGACTCTGCAAAAGTTTTTTAGCCATGCACATTCACCTGCCAGATTATGGAGAAGCAACTGAGGGGTCAGCCCCTAGAATCCCGTAATTTACCAGTACTCAGGGCACCCTGTGGTTTGCAGAAGCCGCTCACTGCCCTTGGGGTAAGACATGCTCTCAGATCATGGGGGGTCCCATGCAGATTCATCATGGAGTGTACCAGTGTAGGACCACTAACTTACAGCAGCTGGGAACTCCAGGATTCACGAAAATAATCAGCCAATCTATCTGCACACTTCACTTTTACCTAACAAAATGCTATAGACCAACGATCCTATATCTTATTAGTCCATGTCTTGCTTTAATCCGAGGAGCTCCAGAGGAGAGAGGAAGGGATGGGAAGGGAGGAAAGAAGGAAGGATCAGAGGCAAAGCAGAACAAAGATGGATGAAAGGAGGGAATGGTGTCATGCCTTATTTGCTGGTCACAGTGCAACAGAGGCTGAAAAGGACTAATAGAAGTTATCCCTCACCATCTGCACACCGCAGAAACCACGAACAGAGTGTGTCAGGGGCACTGTTTAGTGGCATCACTCCCGTGGGACAATACAACACTGCAGGATTTCTTAGTTCATGTTCTGCCAGCACCATTAACCTGCCATGCCACGATAACAAAGATAACCCACGTTCACATATTTTCCTTTGGTCCACAGTCAGAAATGAGATTCTTTGAGGGTCCGGAAGTGCTGTTCTGATAAGAATCCGCATTTTTTTATTTCTCTTCCTTTGATCTCCCAAGCAATCTAACCTGTTCCCAAAGATCCCCCTTCAGACCTCGAGCTCCCACACAGCTGTTATTTCCAGCAATCCATTAAAAAAAGGGGAGAAAAAAAATGGGCTCCTACAGGGGTTAAACCAAGAGCAAAATCTAGAAAATAAAAACAAACTGAAGAATTATTTTAAATTGTAGAGAAGAAAATTTTCATCGAACCTTTTCCAAAAAGTGAAAAATGGATTGATGAAAACATTTAAATCAAATTTTAAAAAAACTATTCTTTGTACAACGTCAGGCTTTTCAAATATAAGCGAATTTTTAATTTGCAAACTATTCATTTACCTCAGATAACCACTAACCTGTCCCGTGGCTGACACTGTACCTTCATTACTGGAAGCAGAGATAACTTGAAGAGAAATCAACTTAGAGCAAAACCAGATTCTGAGGCAGGGGCTGAACTGAAGGAATTGGCCTTGCCCAGTTCACCAAAACTACTTTTTTAAAACACAAAAGATGAAAGAGTTCTTATTCCTATAAAGAGACATATTTTCATTAAAGCTGAAATGTACTGAAAGGGCCATCAAATAGAATGTTAATTTAATGGGTGACAAAATCTGACTCTAAATTTCTTGAATTTTGGTTGTCTAATTTGAGCCACAGTATAAACAACAGCACCAATTAGTTGGTTTTCTTTTAAGAAGTCTCAAGCTGTACCTAAAAGACTGTTGTTCTGTCTAGTTAAACAGTCATGCATTAAAATGCTAATAATTAAACTGTTACGACTGACTAATGAACTCTGCCAACTATAAATGATGGTCTTGTTAGATTCACTGCACAGCAAGGCTTCCTTTGTACTGAAAAAGTTAAAGGTTAAAGAGCTCTTGAAAACAGCGAGCAGCATCTAGAAGCAATTACATTTTTTTCCTGGAAACTAATAGTTGTACAATAATGTTTCAATTCGCACTCCGAAAAAAAAAATAATTACTATGAGCTCCATTCATCAGAGCAAATCTGCAGCTTTCTACACCATGGCAGGTTGTTAATTTGGCTTCTGCATCCAGCCTGCTCAGCCTGTAATCTAGTATTTTGCAGAGCCTTTTATTGATCCTGCTCATGGAAACTAAAAGGGCAAAGACTCGAGCTTGACTTGTGATACCTGTTGAGTAGCACTCACTCACATCAGAAAAACACTATGAGATTGAATTTCAAAAGGCTTATGTGGCAGATTTCCTTGGATATAGTGTTTATTCACTGGTTGTCCCTGTGCATTGACTTCCAGACAATACAGTCACTGGAAAATGCAGGAAACAGAGCTGGAACTGGAACTGGATTCCTGCTTGATTACATCTGTAACTACAGCTATGGTTCTTGACAAATACCACCTGGATAAGGAGATTTGGGATTCCAGCATGGCCACTCAATGAAATTGTGAGTTTCAGTATCAAGACTTTCTCATGAACCTCACATTCTTAGAAAATAAATAGAATTTCCTCTGTCAAGAATCGCTTGAACTTGGATTAATCCTTAAAGACAGTTTGTATGAATCCTAGATGAAATATGACTAGATATCAGTGAAGAAACTAAGGTATAAATGAGTATGTACAGAAGTGCATCTTCCTATCCATTCAGTTGTGGGCTGAAAGCAGCTAAAGCTTTCCCTTGGCTCTGCTTGAATTGCCTGTACTTGAAGTATTGAGCGATCTGTGCATTAGAGAAATACTCAGCCAACTTGACTGCTATCAAAATAACTTCTACACTTATTTTTCGGACTATTGCTTAGATAGCTTGTGCAGTGAACATACTGGTGGTGGGGAAAAATGTTGAAAAAAGATTTTGCAAAATCTCCCGAATATGGCAAACTGCCTTCGACCTAATAGAAAATCTTTCCAGCAGTAAAGGTAACATACCTCCTGACAGGTCTGCTTTTTTTTTTTGATGCACATTTACTTTTAAATACTGCTGTGGAGTTATGAATATATATAAATATTTACACATAAATACATAAATATATATATGAAAACCTATTGTCTGAGACTCAGGAAAGAGTCAGCACAGTAGGTCATGAAAAATCCAGTTAATTACGTCACTCTGCTCCCTTTATAGTAGGGCCCACCACAGCATGCACAGACTTTTGCTCAGGGTGTTTATATGATTGAGGAATGACATTATACTCCCAGTGCCCATTTCAAGTCCAGAAATACTATAAAAAATTTTGCTTTTAATTTCGTCGCTGTTAAGAATTAATCTACATGAATGTCTAACATCTGAACAACATGGCTTTACAATGTTGGTGGCATAGTGGAAATAGTAACTGTGAGCACAAGGGATAACTGCATTCCTTGGATGTTATTAAGAAGATATTATCCAAGAGAATCACCATACCCATCAGCGAAAACAAACCACCTGCTACTTTTCTTTAAGAGAACAGCTTCTGTTGAGGCAAAGAACGAAGTAAACTCACAGTCTTGAGGAAGAACTTGTGGGCAGCATTGAGCCGACAACTATGAGACAAATACTCAACCTTAAACAGCCAATACACCAGCAAAGAAATATCATTATTGTCAACTTTATACAAAAGTTTATAGTAATGATGTCAAACAGGTGAGTGAGATGATTGACAGCAGGCTCTCAGTGTGAATTTTCTTCTTGGACCTTGTGAATTTGGCTCTTTTTCTATGAAATAGTGAAAGGCATAGTGGCCACAGATTCTGCTCTTTATCTCAAAAGATGGTCACAGTGCCACCCTTCTGACACTTACAGACACCCTCATTGGTATGATCCTCTTAATGAACTTCTGGTGAGGAACTGGGAAACTGGGTGAGACAGCTGCAAACACATGGGATGTCTGAAAGGTCTGAGCAACCCTCTCTTATCTCATTTTCTTCTCTACAGGTTTCCCAACACTGTGGTCTGGTACACACAGTATAGTACACAAATTGTAATAAAAGCTCTTTCCTCAACACGTTTGTAGCTGACAGGAGGTAGAAAACACTCATCATCTACTTGGTCAGCACCCCATAATCAGATATTAGCAAAATGTTGCAAAGTCCAGAGAACAGAGTAATTTGGATTTTTATTATTACCTAATAGTAGGGTTAAGGCTCTGAAAGGCAGCTCAGCAAATAATATATTTTGGGCTCTTCCCTGGTCTATTATGTTGGCATCCTGAAATGAACAGTAGTGTTGTGTAGACCTTAGTGTGGATATTAATCAAAATAGATCTTTTAAATGTTAGATACACTGAATAAAGGAGAAATACATGATACCAAATTACAAATTCACCAGGAGCTACTGGTTTTCAAAACTGACTTCATTGATATTTGGCTTAATTTTGCTTAGAGAGAAACTGGGAAAAAATAGTTGAAAGAAACTTTGACCATAGAATCATATGAGATATGAGGTAGTACAGATGCAGAGAGTACTCACAGAGAAAATTGTTAGTCAAACACATCTGTCCAAGACCTGGTGGGTTGGCTTGATGGAGAAAACACTTCTAGATGCAGATAGCTACCAAATTTCTCAGCTTCTCAAGAGTTCTCTCCTCTCTCTAACATGACAACAGATACATCAGCTAGGATGCAGTTCATAAAAACAACAACAGTAAAAAGAGTCAACTTTTATAGAAAAAAAAAAAAAAGAGCATTATAAGTACTAGGGAAAAGTTTTGTGAATTCAGGCTAGCTATTCAAACATTCAGACCACCCCTAAAATAGCAGCTACAGTTCACAGGGGCCAGAGCTACACAAATTCCAGCTCTCCCTATGTGGTAAGTCTAATACTTTCTTTTCTTATGCTTTAAGGACTTCAAATAGGGTTTGTGCATTTGACTCCTTTTATCTCTTTCATAGAGTTCTCTCTGCTTTTAAATCCCTAAGTATCTCTGTCCTCCCCCTGCCATTCCTTAACAGATCCAGGACAGCACAAATAATGCCTCTTGGCTTTGAACACATCATGGCAAATTTCACTGACAGAGGGGAGATGTATGAGCAGTTATCTGGGATAGTTTTACACCAATCCATCTATTGTCCCCTATGTTCACAATCTTGGGCTGGAATGAGTTTCAGGCAAAGTGCATCCCTCGCAGACCACTTAAAAACAGAATAGGTTCTGTCTGAGGTCCCAGTCCTATCTGATGCTAAGCACCTTATTGCATCAGGACCTCACTGAGAAATATTCCACTTAGATTTCTCAGGGGCTTCATAGGGCTTTGTCTTCAGACAATGGAAAGATGACAGGAAGATGGCAACAGTTTTGGTGCCTCAAATCCTCCACAGTTCTAGGAAAAAAATGACCCCATCTGTATAAAAGGATATCAAGTCAACATGCAGAAATTAAGAAGGAAATATTTAAAAGGAAGGAGAAAATGATGACCCCACAGGTTTCTCTCTTGCTTCTGCTACCATGTAGGGTTTTTTGGGAAAGCAACACTTGAAGAGACTCACCTGAATAAAGCTGCACAATTTCCTGCATGTATAGGACTGGGGCTTTTGTAAGATATTCATGACAGAGACTTTTATTTCTTCTTCTGTATGGTGCCTGTCATTCTTTTGAGCATGGTATAAAACAAGAACTAATCATTAAAATACTAGCATGGAAATCCAGTTATTTACATTTTCTAGGTATTCTGTTTAATCAGTGCAGTAAGACATAGACTATTTGGTGTCTCCATAGTACTGTGCTCACATACTTCGCCATAAATTATAGCCTTTGGTGAGAAAGACAATGGTTATAGAAAAGCATTCACTGCTCTGCTATTGTGTTGTAATTCCATATGCAGGAATTCTGTGTTTCAGCTAAGACATATTTGCATAATATTAAAGCTTGAATTATAAAAAATGTGAAATGTCTGCAGTTCATATTGTGCAACATTTGAAAAGTAAAGCAGATTTTTACAAACATTTTTTACAAACATTTTTGTAGCACTGTATTTTGAAACATGCAGTTCATTAGGGAAGAAAACACAGCTTGTGTAATGAGGGATTGCTATAAGTAGATTTAACATATTCTAGCATTTAAATATTATTGTTGATCATAAAAGATTAAATGCCCTTTGGTTTCAATCCTCTTATTAAAAGCAGCAAATTTACTTTTCTTGAGTGTGGCAAGTAAGTTTGAGCTAAAATGTAAATGCTTAACAGGCTCTGCAAATGTGCACGCAGGCGTGTGATGAAGAGATGGGGCATTTCCCCCAAAGCTTCAATTTCAACTTGCTAATTTGTTATCATTGTTCATTAACTATGTGGTTGACCTAAGATGAGCCTGAAGGATTACAGAATATTTGTCTAACTATTTAACAGAAGCTTATAAAATAATAGCATTTGTTAAACACCTCAGGTTTCCCTCCCACCACAACTGTAATCTGAAGACATTAAAGGGCTGGGTGGGTGGAACACAAACACGATGATGCTCGGTTGGGTCAGATGTGTCAGTCCCTCTTGGTTTGAATAGGTAACCCAGTCCACAGTGTAACTACATTAAAGGGAGTTTCTGAGAAACCACTGTCAGCTCTCTGATTTCATGCTGATTTGCTTCTGGTTGGGAGCTGCTGTTTTTCATTGGGTGGTTGAGTAGCTGGGATAATCAAATTCATGTCACCTGCAAGCAAGGGTGGAATGAAAAGCACGACCAAATGGGGAGGAAAACCAGGATAGTGTTTCACTGTCACCTATGTCCTTAAAATACTGCTTGCGTTTGCCATTACATTTGCTATCTGTGGAGTTTCTCATGGGAATGCTGATGACTTAAAGCTCACAAAAGCCAAGTCTGCAAAAGCTCTGCAGAGAGCAGAGCCCTCAGGTGCTGTTACCTTGCTTGAACATCACCAGTTTAGAGAACTCTTCAACAAGGGGACTGGGTGTCACCCTTCCTCCTGCTCAGCAGCCCAAACCCCAGAGATTTTTGGTGTGTGGACCTGTTTGGACAGGAGCTGTGCAGCCCTGACTGGTTATAAAATGTTCTTTACTGCTGCTTCCAGAGGACTTCGCACTATCTGCTGCCGTCACGCAGAGATAACCTAATTTCTACTGCTTGATAAAAAAGACTCTCATATCTCAAAAGAAAAGAGAGCTCCTAAAAATTCAACACTTGAAGCTTGTTAGAATAAGAACACACCATATGGAAATTATCTACATTGCTTCTGTCAGGATGTACCAGATGGGGCTTAGGTTAACAGGCTTGCCTGCTCAGGCTCGTCTGCTCTCATTTCCCCTGTTAGATGAGCCTCAACACAAACTGCTTTTTACCTGCCGTGCTGCAAAATACTGGTGTACCAGCCCACAAACCCATGGAGGGAATTCAGAGCCAGAGTCCAAGTTTTCTGCTATGGCAGATCTGATGCCTCATTAAAGATTTCAACCAGACTGGAAACCCATGTGTACTAATCCTGATCCTTCAGGACACACCACAGAACTCGCTGGTAGGGTCTCCTAGGTAGAAAGAACTTTTTGAGAGTGTTGTAGAAGTTGAGAACTAATTCCAACTTGCAGTTTCAACATAATCTTTAAATAACTTTCTCAGGGTTCTTACACACGTTAGGACTGAACTCAGAATTCACCCAAACCAACTTAAGAAGACAGCACAGGACAAGTGTTTGCCCAGAAACAGACTTTTAGACCTTCTTGAAAATAAGTCTTTGGTAGTTGAGTGTTCCTTGATAGTTAAAGAGGTACTTCCTTTCTAAGCCCCTTTATGAGTTTCCAGAAAAATTACTCCTTTAGGCTGATACTTTCGTAGCTTTTGGAAAGTTTGGTAAAAATCCATATGGTTGGTTTAGAGCATGCTTAAAGAATTGTTTCAGATGTTAAACTTGTGCTAGGGTAACTGAAAACAGTTCAAACTTGGCATGTAATCTCCAGTGAGAAATGTGGGCTTGGATAAGTCGGAAAAAAAGATTGGTTCAGAAAGAAAGGAGTTATAAACAAGTGGAAATCGTATGCTTCAGTTATCCAGATGTATGCCAGGCAAGCATAGACGTCTGGATATCCACATGCTGAAGTAAAGGCATCTGTATTTATTTAAATGTGTGATGTAATGTGCATGTGCAAACATCTCAGTAAATGGTAGGCATGTTAATTTTTCCCATCTCACAAAATAAATATAGACAATACATGAGATAGACATGTATATCTGGCTGACCAACAGAATGACCCAGAGCTCTTGGATGCCAATGAAAAGGCTGTTCCTGAATGTAACGGAATATGGGTCCAATGCCCTACAATCCTGCTCATATATTAAAAAATAGAAAGGGTAAATACACATGTAAAATGTTAAAAACCTCATCAGTCCTTAAAAGTTTCCATTACACTATCTCAGATAATGCTCAGTGCCAACTGTGATGAATTAAAGTTTCCACAGCCAGCGAAAGCTGTTCAAAACCTAAAATGTAATATATGATTTTCTTGATTCAGAATTTCAAAACACAACCTTTTAAACAGAGGTTCAATCATCAAATCCACAGGATAAGTAGCTCTGGATTTTCTTGCTGAAAATCCAAATTACTTGGGTGCCAAACCTTCATATGCCTAAAACTGCTGTCGCTCCACCAGCTTCAGTGGAGCTATGCTGATTTACACCAGCTACACGGCTGGCCCATAAATATTTTCAGTTGATCTGGATTATTTTATATATTATAAGAATTTTCTTTATGGATTACATGGCAAAACATTTGTTCTCAGCTTCCATAATGTCAGGCTCTGTGAATTTATTTTAACATGGGACCATTCGTGTGGTTCTATTATTGCACAACTAAATACATTTGTGCTCACAACACAATTTTACTGCACATCCTCCCATTTATGCACTCACGCATAGACATTTTAGCAGAAGAATTGCCATCACTCCATCTATCCATAGGAAGCCAGATATTGGTGTGGAAGAGTGGAGTTGCAGCTGCTGTGGGAAACAAAGCAGTGAATTTCAAGCTGTTGGCCGTGCAAAAGCTTCCACTGTAACACTTTGGTAAGTGTAATTCTCTGCAAGTAGTTATGTTAGTGGGGCTTTAAAGCTAATCATGCATGTTATTATTCATCAGGGAGGTAGTGCTGGACACTTCACTTAGCACTTTGACACAGAGGTAAATAGATTCCAAGGATGCCGAGTAGTGGGATAACGAGATTTTATTAAATCTGTGATCTTCCCCTCTTGTATTGCCACTTACTGCAGGTCCCTTTTTCTCTGCAGCGCTTTGTTTGCAATAGCTCAGGTCTGGATTTGTTATGGGGTCAGTGAATGCACTCGGGCCTTTCCTTGCTAAGCTCCTGGGATGTGCAGCAAGGTGTGCAGCCACCTCCACTGAGCCTCTTGGGGCAGGACAGACACCAGGCAACCAGGCTTGGCTGGAGATCCAGGCAGGGAAATATCCCCTCAGCAGCCCAAGAAAATGTGATGCATCAGCTACACAACCCCATTTAGGGAGCAGGTAAATAAAATGTATTTACATTGCATTTAAAGAGAGTGTATAAAGAATTGGTTCCCAATACCTTCTGATAAATACAGAATCATGGCAGAATTCAGCCATGGTTTGCTTAAAAACTGTCCTACACTTTGTCCTGCCTTTTCTCTAATTCAGGGTAGCCCATAACATTCTGATCTGTAGTATGTTTGGTTTGTGTTGGTCATTTATTAATCCTCAACAAAGTATTTCTCCGTTAAATGTTAAAGCAAAGCACAATCAGAGGAAATGTAACAAACTTGCTCAAGAAGGAAACTATTGGTCCTGCTCTCAAAACCCATTCAACCGTCTGATAAAGTCCTCCTGCATCCAAATCCAAGTAGTTACAGACTGAGATTGAGGCATACAGTCTGGCAAATTGGCAGAGCCTGAGAGCAGTTACCAGCACCTGCCCAGATGGTACCTATCTTTGCTTTTATAAGCCCCACTTTCATTTACAGTTTTCTAGAAGAGAAAGTTCAAAGCAGCAACCACTATTTAATATGTGTAGACTTTCCTCTATGTGCCAGGGAAATTAATACTAAAGAAATTTCCTCAGTTGTCCTAGACTGCAAGTGCCATTTAAAATCCAGCCCATCGGCCCTGTTTCCTTCATACCCATGGGCTCTGTGACATTAAGTACAAGTAACACACTGTGAGACAAAAAATAGCATTGCTCCCAGTTCCCAGTGGGGAAACTGAGGCTTGGGGAGGCTGAACAACGTGGCTGGACATGCACAAGGTTTAGCTGTGCCTTGCTGCCAGGACATGCACCCAGGTCAGGCGGGTTCCCAGGGGCAGCTGCTGGACTTTCCTCTCACCCACTGCAGTGTCTGCTGGAGCACAAACAGCACAGAGGACGGGGCTATCTGCCTGCTCTTCCACACTGGGGTTCAAATAAAGGCAAAGCTGGCAGGGGTTAAAGGCTAGGAAACTCAACATTAAACAGTCCTGCAGTGCCAGCAAGGGTTCAGACAAGTGACACGGGACACACAACGGGACTCTCCTTCTGTGCTACATATGTAGACGGGTATTAAGGACATGCATCTCCCCTCATCTAAAATCATGAATTTTTATGAAGTAAGCCCTGCATTCCCATAATTCAGTAGGGTGCACTTTGCAGACCCTAAAGTGCTGTCACTACAGAAGGTTTCATTGCTTGCACCTGCTAAAACATTTGAGGTATTTGAGAGGCAGTGAAACACATTTGCTTTTCATTTTATCTGACTTTGAAAATCTTTGAAGTGTTTAATAGTAGTCCAGAAAAGATTTCTGCCTCTTAATCATTTACTTGTAGGGCACATTCTCTACTGGTAGCCTGTCAGGCAGAAAACGAGTTTAGCCCAGTTTTATTAAGTGCCACATGCCGAGTCAGTGTTCATTAAAGGTGTTTTAAGGTTTGAATTATGTAATTTATGAGAAAAAGAAACACAAAATTCCATTGTTTTATTAATATGCAGCACAGGATATACTGCTAATAACATACTTTTTAAACAGAAGTTTTATTAAAAAAATGCTTTTATGGGGGGCTACAGATAGACTTTTAAAAATCTCTTTTTCCCAGTTCAATAAAATTCAAACATTTTAATTCAATCAACATAGATCTGAAAAAAGGAACTATTCTTAACCTCTCCTTTCGGTCACTTTTCTTTACACACATTGTAGACAAAAGGAGAAAAATTTAAAAAAAGTTAGAATCTTTTTAATAGAAGTGACAGTACATGGTACTAAAAGCAAGCCAAAGCTAAAGCCTGCAGTCAGATGTTAATTCACCCTTCAAACAAAACAAAACCAGAAAAGTACAGAAATTATAAAGGAAAAAAGAAAATAAAAACTCCACATTTTAACCCCAGGAAAAACTACTTTCCAAAATTGTTTTATATTGCCCTCATAGATTCACAGCTAGTGGGATATTTTTAATTAGATGAGGGCTTAACTCAATCTTCTGGTAGCCCACTAAACTACTTTTATGGCCTACACTGTTTTAATACTGTAAATAGGTTTTCTTAAGCACATGTGAAAAGCAGAACTTGTGAAATATGAGGAGTATATTTTCTTTCTCAACCTGTCTGGCTCCAGTTGCCTGAGCCCAGACCTGGAAGTCCAAGGCAGGACTGGTCCTGTAGCTGGTGCTGGCAGAGAATCTGTCCCTGGGACAGAATCACATCGACCAAGGGCGCTCCTTACCCCATCTCTGTGGCAAAACTCCCACCAGCATCCCATAGTTTCACCTGAAAAAGGGGTTGTGTGAGGCCTGGGGAACCAAGACCTGAGTTTAATATGGGCTTTTATTGCCATGGGAAAGTCACAGTTGTCCTAACTTATACAAAACTGGAATTCATTAACCCCTTCAAGGCAGGGGAGGATGCAGTTCCTGCACTGTTGAGTTTGTTTTGTTTGCTTCTGTTTAATGTATTTCATTATTTTGTAATTTACTGGTGCTCTGAAAATTTCTGGGAACAGAGGAACCTTGGTGCTTTGGGAGGGACAGGCTGTGTCCATGAGGCTGAGCTGCTGGATGGCTCAGGTTGTACAGAATGGAAAGAGCTGGTTCCCACAGTCAGTGCTTAATAAAAAAATAATCATTGCAGATGCCATGCAAGTCACTAATTTTGGAGCCTCATGTGACTAATTCTGCTCATATTTTGGTAATGGGATGATCATGTGGAATCTTATCAGGGTTTACGGAGAGGGATGTATCAGTATCAGAATTTGAGATTTGGCTTTTCCAGCAAATGAACTCTGCATGTACCTCACACCCTGCTGATGTAAAGGAGTGATGCTCTCTACAAAGGACACTGAGAGTCAACCGTTGCCAAAAAGCCGCAAAATATGAAGTTGCGGACATTGAATAATTGGTCACAAGAAGTGGTATAGAGAATACACGTGGTACCAAAACATCTTCAATAGAGGTGGTAATTATACTTGATCACAACCATTAATTCTTAAATTTAAGTTAAGAAGCAGGAAAAACTTGTAACTATATTAAGAATTTGTTCATTTGATCCAGAGTAACACTTTAATGAATTCTCTAGAAGCATGAGCAAAGAACTGTTAAAAAACCCCTTGCCCTGCAGAAAGCACACCTTTAAAAACCTCCTTGCTTTGAATGAAACATTATTTTTACAGGGAGTCCTCATTTTATGGCAGACACATGCTTGTAAAAGCTGCCATTGTTTGTGTGGAAGGTGTGAAGAAAAAAATACAAGGGGAAAAACTGGCAGATGCTTTACCTTACAGGATCTGCTTTAAAGGCTCCTCCAGCCCTGGCTCTGCTCAGGAGCCATTGGCAGACACAGACTCGCTGATGCAGCGCTTGGGAAATTGGTGAACCAGAGCAGGGCACCAACTTTTGCTCCAGCTCTTAATTATGGCAGTCAGAGATGACCTCCCTAATTGCTGAGGCAGCTCCATTTTGGGAAGTAAAGCAGCATCGTGGCAGTTGTGCTGCCATCTCTTACTGGCAACCCACCAGAGACGTGGAGTGGGAGGAAGTTCAAATGAATCTGCTGCTTCTTCTTTTGAGACTCTCAGAGCAGTCTGCATGCCATGGCCATGTCCACATTGGCTTGGAAAGCCTCCTTCCCTTGGGCACCCACTTAAGGAGCAGAACACTTATGTGCCAGGCTCATCACCTCATCCCCAGAGGATGGGACCACTCCTTACCTCTCTGAAGTCAGCAGGGAGAGGGTGTTTTCCATTCCAGTGGAGGAACTGGCTGCTTCGGTTTTATTGCAGAATCATGCTAGTAATACACCCAGATTACTGCAGCTCACAGTAAGGAAGTCAATTTATAATGACTTTGCCATTGTCCTGTTGCTAATGTGCCACATTTGATTCTCCTCAGCTGGCTTTGAAAGGTCTCTTTGAGGAAGGAGGAGATAGCACCCTTGCTTATGAAAAAGGCAAATTATACCCAGGGGCAACATTGCTGCACAACAGGAAAAGGCCAGCCTCCTCCCAGGAGACATGGCCCCAAATTAAATGCAAGTAATTTCCTGACTAACCTGTGATTTCTATCTGGTTGTGGCTTCTGGCATACAGCTAAGTCTCCAGTTCTGCTGTTCTGTTCAGCAGGTCTCACATGTGCTTTCACTTTCATTTCCCAACGTTAATACAGAACAGCCCATTCACAACCTGCTGCTCAGGCAGCGGGGGCCAAGGATGCTGGGTCTGGGCTGTGCAGCCATGAGGAGGAGGAAGGACACTCTCTGCTCAGATGTCACCCCCCAGAGGGGTCCCTCAGCCACAGCAGCAATGTGCTGGCAGAGAAGATGGGAATGGGAGAGCAACACCCTCCTGAGAATGGTTCCTACACTTCCCAAGAGGGTTTGGAGTCTGGCTGCTCCCTTCCCCATCACCAGCCTAAAAGTGATGGAGCTGCCACAGGCATTGGGTCAGAAGAACCTCTGCCAGAACTTTCTACTCTACAGTGGGCAGGTCTCCATGGAGAAAATCACCAGCATTAGGTCAAAGTGATTTTTGTAGAGCACCATCAAAGGATTCAGAGGCAGGCTGGAAGGGTGGAAGCCCTTTAGCTGTCCTGTGGCTGGACAGGGTGGGCACCAGACGCCTCGGGAACAAGATGAGTTCTAGCAGGTTCCATGGAGTGTGTGACACAAGGAGAGAGCCTTAAAGAATAACATAAATGACATTCAACCTTTCTGTGGTTGCTTCTAGGAGAAATCACTGCTGGGAAGGAAGGAAGGAAGGAAGGAAGGAAGGAAGGAAGGAAGGAAGAAAGGAAGGAAGGAAGGAAGGGCCGACACAACAGCCTTCAAGCTCCACTGGGCTAGCAATGACAGATTTACTTTACTAAAAGCACTCTACCATGATTTATCCCAAATACCTGTCTTCCTCTTGTAGTTTTACAGCATTTGGGGGTGATTACTATGGACACTGTAGCACTTTTGCATTGGGAACTGTCTGTTCAGTAGATCATCTGGATATGGGCCACAGACATCCTGAAATGATGTGTGCAGAATTAGGGTGAATCAAATGGCTGAGCCTGTTTTAAGTCATCAATAGGGTGATTGAAAAGTCCATGGTAATAAATACAAGGACATGCCAGAATCATCTCTAGAAACTATCTGAAGTTGAAATTAATTACATGTGTGTTTGTGGCAAAACAAGATAGCAGCTCCATTACTGCTCCCTGATATCATCAAAGATGGTAAGTGATCATATATTTAAGTATTTTTTTCTTCATGAATTTAGACTTTAAGGAACTTTACACTCAAAAAGCATTAGAACAGCTCTAATGCTTTACTCACATCAAGCTGGAGAAAGAAACAACATCAGTCTTTTAGCATTTAAGGCCCAGAGTATACTAATTTTTTTATGCTGGTTTTCAAATTTCGCTTGAGAATATTGCTTTGCCACTGTTCATTTATTTAACCTAAATAGTTAATCTCTAGTGTGTCTTCTGGTGCAGCAGCAAAAGCATTCCTTCCACTGGTAATGGCAGAATTTCTAGTGGTGTGAGTAAATTCACACTGGTCACCACATAAAGAAAAGGCTGTGATATAAAGAGACTGTACCAGTTTTATTATGCTGATATAATCAAGCTAAAAAAAACCTGTGCGTGTAAATGATAAGGGATATTCGTGCTGTTTGCTGAGAAACTGGCACAGGAACAGCGGTGAATGAAATACATCTGGGATTAATAACCTAATTCATATAGTAAATAACAGGTTGCACAAATTTAATCAGTTGGAGAATTATTACATGCGTAAGTAGATACTCTGTGGGGGGGAAAAGTTACACTTGATGCGCAGGTCTTAAACGGTCAGTCTGCTCTTGATTTTGCTGTGAAAATGCCTGTCTGCTTCAAGTCAAGGTGGTTTTCAGGTTGAGGGATTCCTTTTAATTTCTGAAGCGACTGTTCTATACCAAAAAGTAGAGATTTTAATTTGGATTTTGACTTACTGCCGTTCAAAGTGTCTTCTAATCATCTCTATCTTAGGCTCAAGTAAACCCCCAAATCCAAGCAGAAACAGAGGTAATGGTGTGAATTTCATCCTCATTTCTGATGAAAACATATGAGAAACAATCAGTTTAGGAAAGGTTTCCTCATGAGATTAAAAATGGATACCACCTTGGTAAATAAGTTCAGAAATACTCTAATGCCCCCAGGCAGTGTTTTTTGTTTGTAAGAGAACCAAACAATAAATCAGGTTTTTGTAGGAAATTTTGCAAAGAGCATTTTCTCATTAATTTCTGTGGGTAACTTGCCTCAGGTGTTTCAGTGATTGCTAAATGCTTTTGCTACAAAAACTTTTAGCATGTTACAAGACATCTGTAGCTTGATACATAAATTTTAAAAAAAGACAAACCAAAATATTTTTTCTTAGCTTGTTTTTGATACTTGGACTTAAGCTTTGGCTCGGGTCAACTTTTGTTTTTGGCTAAATGTCCATGTTTACAAGAGAAACACTGGATGTTTCATTTTTCCTCAGCATCGCTTCGGAGGAAATGCCGCGGCATTGTATTTACAAGATACCCTGAACTGTCAGTTTCCTTGAAACACAATGTATTTAATACAAAGCCATTAAGCCTTGTAAAACTGTCAAAAATGTAAATGACACTTGTAATAAAACCTTGTCGCGTGACCGGCCCTGGCTAATCAGGGTTGATGATATCACTGCAGCTGATCACGGCTGGCGCTATGTACATTTCGACAGCTTTATGGCCCGCGTGGATTTGTGTTATTAAAATTGTACAGTTTTGTAAGGAATCTGGGATTTAATAAAGCAGCAGAGAAACTACAAAAGGGACAATATATCCCACTAAAAGCGAGTCAGGCTTTAAAAAAAAAAAAAAAGGTAAAAAAAATAAGCAGACAGAGCGCACGAGCTCGCCCATGTATGTGTGTGCCTGGGAATAGGGAAGCCTGGAGAGGCTCTCCCTGCCTAACTCGTACAGGGTACGGGCTGCTCGTATAAACCACTTTGGTGTATTTATAGCTCGGCAAATACCTTGCATCTGCGAGACCATAAAACAAATTACAATGTATCCAATTGCTTCAAGGTGGCGAATTGTGCTTAAACTTAATGACTTGTACAGATTATAGGAGAAAGAGCATTACCTGTTTAATGTCTTTTTTAATAAGTAATTCCCAAACAAGTATAGTAAATGGGAGGTTGGGAGTTTGGTTTGGTTTGGTTTCTTTTTTTTTTCCTCCTGTTTTTTTTTTTCTTTTTCCTCCCCTGAGATGTGAACAGAGCATTGTGAAGGCAAGGTAATGCACCCTTTTATTTATTTTGCAATCCTTGGAACTGCTCCCCAGAGCACAAACATGTCAGAACAGGAGAGACGAGGATGCATATTCTCCCAAAAATCTATAAATTCAACCTAATGGGGCAGATATCAGAAAAATGTGTTGGATTGAAGCCACATAAATCACCCCTGGTTTCCTGGCATGAGCTGGCACTGCGTGCCTTATATTCCAGCCAAATTATTCCATTTGTTTCTGAAGATATTTTAATCCCTCGTGACCTCAAACTTCCCGTGAACCAGGGCCTGAACAAAAGGCCGCCCACTGTCTTTGCAGTAAATCTGTTGTCTCCCTTCTCGGCCCGCAACCTGGGATCATAGATCACCCCTGCACCGCAGCTTGCTTCAATTTACTCAATTAACTCGAGTAAAGCACTTGTAAGTTTGCAGATGTTGCTTTATTATCAAGGCCTAAAATGTACACGGGGGTTCAGGAGCCCGAGGTTACGGGGAGGTTGTGTGGAGGGGGAGGGAGGCACAGCCCCACAGCCTCTGCTTGGGGCGGGCGGCCGCAGGCTCTGTGCCCCAGCCACCTCCTCCGAGCCCTGCTGGGCTGCCCACTGCTGTCCTGGGGGCTGCCCGATGTTATCTCGCAGAGAGAGGGGATAAGAGAAGTAGGTATTCCACCTCGAGATAACGTAGTGATTAACAGATGTTTAATTGGGCCATTCATCAAATGAAGAACCTGCCTCAAAGTCGGCGAGGCTAAGTAAATTATTTCCAACCCTGCAGGTGTTGGACTGGCAGCTCTATTACTCTTCTGAAAAAGGGCTTTAGAAGATTTTTATATGAAAAGATAATTTATTTCTACGGGGACTTTTTGCAAGGGCATGCACTGATAGGACAAGGGGGAAAGGTTTTAAGCTGGAAGAGGGTAAATTTAAATTGGATATTAGGAGGAAATTCTTCCCTGCGAGGGTGGTAAGGCACTGGAACAGGTTGCCCAGAGAAGTTGTGGATGTCCCATCGCTGGAAGTATTCAAGGACGGGTTGCATGGGGCTTGGAGCAACCTGGTATAGTGAAAGATGTCTCTGCCCATGGCAGGGGGTTGGAACTAGATGACCTTTAAGGTCCCTCCCAACCCAAAACATTCTGTGATTCTATGATCGTGTCTTTACTTATCTAATACACTTTCAGGTTTGGGCCCTGTCCTCGTCCATCTTGCATGACTCCTAAAAGTAGGCCTTTTGCCTTGGGCACACTTCTGCCACGGGACTTTGCTAAAGTTACGGGGAATTGTCTTGAATATTCTCCAGAACATCTTCAGCCCATATTACACCTGAGGAGCAGACAGGGCTTGGTGTGTGTGGCAAAAGGCTCACTGTGAAAGAATAATGGGAGCAGCAACACTGATGCGAGCAGTACCAGGGTTTACCACGCTGGTAGTCTCACTCCATGATCACAAGGCAGTTGATAACATTGCATGCCCATGCTTTTTGTAATCTGTGTGTCACCTACAACTTTCTCAGATTAGACCAGATCTCTGGAACAGCAGGAACGTAAAAACCCCAAACCTGTGTTCCTGGATATCTCTTGTCCCTAACAGTATTTATCTTACGCTGATAGTTTTACGGTTTCTTAGCTTTGCAGGCACCTTTATCAGGTGTTGGGCTTAAAGGGTTTTGACATATGAAGCAATTTCTACTGGTGACAGTAATTGAGCAGACTGGAATGACTTAAGGGAGGTCCGATTCTGTTGATTTGTGCTGCAACATCTAAACCCAAACTTGGGTTTGATAGCAAGCCAAAATTTTAGTCCTCAGTTTTCAGTATCTGTAATGCTTTAAATGGAGAAGCCAAACTAAATCTCAGGGGAATTCACATGGCTGACAAATGTGGATGCAAACGGCTTCATATTTTTTTGTAATATTTGTGGGCAAAAGTCTCTCAAACTCTTCTCAGCTTTTAACTGTCTTAAGAGACTCTTTAATTACTCTTTGAATATGCCATTATAATTCTTTTGTTACTCGCAGCATTTGTTTAAAATAGTGGTCTGTTTTGTTTCTGTACATAATGGAAGTTAATAAAATATGTGCCAGAAGCCAAAAATATGATGAGCTACAAAGCATACTCCAGACTGTTAGGAAAAAGAAGAAAGAGTTGGCCTGTAATTCCAGAGTTTATCACTACTTTTCCTTAGAATAGATATTACTTTTGGTCTGTTTTCTCCAAAATATCTGGCCCGAGTCTCAATAATTTGCCCCCTTTTTCAATCTTTAGCTCACCAATTTGTGCTCCTTTTAAATCTCTCCTCTGTTTCAATAACTGCCTGTTGTTAAAGTCTAAGGTTTAAACCTGAACTAGAGGTTCCCCATGTCTTTTTCTTCCACAGCATACTTAGATTGGGTCAGATCTGTTGAATTAAGAGAGCTGGAGGAGGAATCCCAGCAACATGCCACAGATCCATGAATTCTTTCCATTTTATTGCTGCAGTAGAAAGGAACAGGTCCATGAAAGCATCAACTTGCTGCTCCTGCATCTCCAGGTGGCCACTGGCACCCAGGCTCATTCCCACTTGCTTTAGACCCTTGCCTCAAGCACCTTATTAAGAAACTGGTTGCCTGGTTCCTGTAGGCAGTGCACAGAGACAGGAATCTTACCCGAGCTGCCTCCACTCCTTTAGAGGGATCTTGGCGATAGGACCCTTGAAGTGCTGGGATCTGGTCTGTGACTGTTGGCTGCTTGTCATAAGAAATAAGTTTGTCCATCAATCTACCTATTCCACTGAGTGTCCCAGAAACAGCTGGAACTTGGAGTCTGTGTTGCACTGGGCAAAACTTACGCAGTGTGAGGAAGGGATTGCTGAGCTCATCTAACACTTGTTTCTTCCTTTCTCTTCTGTCTTCCACTGCACTCTCAGCCTGATGAGTTTCCACATCCCTGCACAAAGTTTTTTGGTGATCTCATCGCTGATCTCATGCGACCTGGTACCCTGGCTGGAATACCAGCCAGGCTGGGGCAGCACAAGGTGCAGGATGATTTAGGGGTTTGCTGGATGTAACTCCAAGGGAGTTAGACGCTGGTGCTGCCATGTAGCACCTGGCATGGAAGAAGCCATCTTTGCTCAGCTGTTGATAAGCTGCCATCAAAACCTGTTACCTGAAACCTCATTTGGGTGTAACTATTCCAACTCCAGCCACTGCAATGCTGGAGCTGTTTTTGACAATTTGCATCAGGAAACAGTCTTTGAATTAAAGAGGAGATGGGTCAGGTCTCAGCCTGTAAAACACACAACCATCATCTCAAGCTTGGGGAGGTCTGTGGAGAAGCAATATCCTGATCTGGCACAGCTGGTGTTGAAAAGCCGGAAGCAGGTACAAGGTGTGCTGCCTTCTTTCAGGTTCCTGTAATGACTTTCTTCAGGATTTTCACAGCTCAGCAACGCTGGATGGAAAGAGCTCATGGCTGTATCTTGCCACCCCTTCTTTCTCTCCAAATCCCAGTTTGGAAACAGTTCTGAAATCATTTCCTGCACGTGATGAGGTACACTTTGTTACCCTGCTGTTTCTCTGGGACTTTGCAGTTGGGACTGTGCGCTAAATAAAGATCTCGTTACCCTGTATTTGCCAGTTATTTTATAGAATTACACTGCACTACAGTACTGAAAGGCATTCATTTCAACAGCCAGAGTGGATCATCCGTTCTCAGGTCTCTTACAGAAGAATAGGAAAGTGTGATGCTGTGAGGTTGTGTGTTGAAATGCCTGTGGGCTCATTCCAGCTGTGTCTATGGCAATCCCAATTCTCTCTCTCCACCTATCCGGTTCCTGTTCTTAAACCTGCTGGAACAGACCCTCTCTGCACTAGCACTGGGAACATTTTCAGCTGATTAGATCCTTCAGCATTGTTGCACTCTGCTTCTCACCAGCATGTCTTCTTCACTTTGTCCCATATGCCTGGGCTCACCTCTCTTTCCCCTCACAAATCACTCATCCGTGAACTACTGGCATCTCTACCCACATATTTTTGTGTGCACCTCAGTAGGAAATGTATGAAATCAATGCACCTTAAAGAGCACTGCAAACAGGTCAAACTTTATATTCCTAGTGAAAAGTCTTTGCACTGTTGCTACAGACTCAGCTGCAGTTCAGCCTCTCACTTTCCTCCTTCTAAATACAAATTTATTTGATATCTCAAAATTGAATTCCAGGAAATTCCATATGGTCTTGTCGTGAATCATGAGCCTACTGTGTGTCTTCTCTGAATACTGACTTGGCGTTGCACAAATTTACATAGAAAATGCTCAGAATAAAAACTTGCATTGACTTCACTGGAAGAAAGTGAAATTTTTTTTTGGCTTGTCTTCAGTATGAAAAGACAAAAATATTTTATAAAAATAAAAGAGGATGTTTGGGAGATTGAAAAGATAATTATAAACACAAATTTTTTCCAACAGAATCGGAAGTTTAATTCCAATGTGCATATTTTAAATAGATTAATTTATTTTTAAAATGAAATTTGGGAAGACTGTCAATCAGAGGCTGTTTTAACCTGAGGAAAGGGGGTGTACATTTTCAAATTCAGATCCCACCATCCTATTTCAATCAACTGTTGATGAAAAATGACAGAAACTCACGAAACCTCTCAGTATTTAATCTTCATTTATTTAATCAAAAAAAGTAAGAAAGTGACTTACACAAAATAATAAAAGCAATGTGAAGGTCACCCCCTGCTCCAGAGAAGCTGGAACGTGCTTGAATAGCCAGTGATTGAAATAAGCGCGTATCCTTTTTTCTGTTTTCCGAATCAATAGCACAATGACCATCAGAGGCACAGACTAGGACAGTGCTAATGAAAGACATTTTGGGTGCCTGGGCTTTTTTGCCATTGAAAGTCATGAGATTCTTTCAGTTACACTGAAGGCTGTTTTGTTGGCAGTAGTTGGATCTTTTCCTTTTTTTACATTAGCAAAGTTGAATAATATGCAGTAAATTGAATGACAGATACAATTTTGAAGGCTAAAACCTAAAACCTTTAAGCAGTGATTTAAAAGCTAATTATTATGGATATAGCCATTCAACATTCATTTCTTAATATTGTTCCCTCAAGAAACAGTGATTTAGTCAACCAATTATTTTATCTCTTTTAGGGATACTTTCTTAATTGCAAAACAATCTAAAAATATAATCAGCATGCTAAATACATGTGGTATCTTGTTTAGAATGCCATGTTGGAGGAAGAATGCAATTAAACTGTCAAAATGTAATTGTTTCTCATATTTAATTTAAAGAGGTTGATTCACATTTGCTTTTTATGTTTAGGAGTTAGAAAACAAAGCAAGCTACTGGTACAACTACTAGTTTTTAGTAAACACAACTTAAGCTCGGAGCACTGACGAAACCTGCTTCTGTCATGGGATGTTGCTATCAACAAATAGGCAAATATTCCCACTTTTCCACTCCTCAGTTAACTGCATTCTCCTGTTTATGCAGATGTACATCGATATTTTCACCATGATGTCAAACCAACCACCTTTTCCTTCCAGGTCAAAATAAGTGGGTCTTTCTCCTTTTCTCCTAAATGTCATGCTAGTTCTGTGACCCTGTACATCTTTTTTCAGTAGCAAGATACTTTTTAAAAGTTGTATGACATCCAGTTAAGGAAAATCTTTGAGTGAAATTAATCCAAATCTGCTGGGCCCCAGTCAAGTTGCCGGGAGCTTTTCAATCCCACTTATCTCCTGAACAAAGATAGAAGCCCTGTGGAATCAGAAGCACTGGGAATTAACTTTGGATCTTAGATGGGGTGGAAATCTCGTGAGCACCACGCTGAATTTCAGTTTGTGGTAGTAAACATGGTACCACAAATTATTCCAACGTACTCACCCAAACACCTTACACTCGGGTACTGCTGCCTTAAGTGGTACTTTTCCAGGTGAATTGGCATGAAACACACATGCAAATGCAAGAAAAAAGCATTTCCAGAAATTCATGTCTGCTTTTCCTGGGATATGTTATCTAACAGTTTATCTGGAAAATTATACTGTCTTTAAAATACTATCATTTAAGAGCTGTTTAAGTGAAAATATAGATTAAATGAATTTAAATGGATTATGAATTTAATTAGATTGTTTCTTGTGTGTTATTTGTATCCCATATATACTATTAGATGTACAAACTGAGTGGATTTTACTTTGCTTTTACATTATATGTTTTGTCAATTTTGTAGCTGGCACAATAAATAGAACTGGGAGATTGTTATCCCATCTATGGCTCAGCCTTAAGAGAGGGCTGAGAACTCAGCTTAGCGGGTGGGTTTCCCACCTATTTGTTGCCAACAGAGTAGATTTGCACTTTTATTTATTTATATATTTCTATATTTCTATAAAAAGGCAGGATCTAGCAGAAAAATGGTTAAAGGTCTGTCTGCCTCTATCCCCTAACATCTCTTCTCCTTATAATATTCTCCTTATTTCATAAGAGGGTCCAGCTGCATGTGAGCTGCTAACTGGGGAGAATTCTGAAGCACTAACCAGACTCTGGTAAGCAAAGATGTAGAGATTTACAGTTGTGCCAAGGCTGAGTGGGCACAGATTTGCACAAAATTGCAGGAGAAACATCCTTTGCTATAGAAAGACATCCCTGTTGAATGTTTTGTACCATAATCTTACCCAAAAGTCCAAGCCCAAGTAAGACACGCAAAAGAGACAAAAATTCTGCCCGTACGGCTGATGGATATGGTGCTTTATAATGAAAAGTGTAGGGTGACTTTATGGCCACAGGACCTACCTAGAAATGCTGTGCTGGGCCTGTGACACAACTCACTACAACTTGCATGAGATCTGACTCTCAGGTAGTACCTAGGGAGCAGCAAGAAAAGTGACACCAAGCCCATACTGCCTAATTTAAAAGTTTTTTGAGCATTTGGCCTTAAGCCTGTGAAACTAACTCCTATCCAAATTATTTTTGGCTTGTGTCTGTATTGTTCTGCCCTGCCATAACAAGGAAAATAGATTGTAGAAACTCAGGAGTCTTCAGCAGACCTGACCTGTGCTTCCTGCAGTGCTTTGCCTCTTCCATGGCAGCATGGAGAGGTAGAGGGGGTCCAGGCTTTTGGAGGACTGTGGGTCTGGAATACATCAGAGTGCCAAAAGGCTGTTCTTTGAGGCACTTCCAGCTCCTTCTCTGCCACATTTACCAGCTTGCAAGCTCTAGGATAAAGAAAAGCAATGTAGCTGCCATTTTTCCTCTCTGTATTATCACAGGACCATCAAGGTTGGAAGAAACTTTCAAGATCATTTAGTCCACCTGTCAAAATCCAGCACCACCATCATCACCCCTGAACCATGTCCCCAAGTGCCACACCCAGATGCCTCTTGAACACTTCCAGAGACAGCGACTCTACCACCACCCTGGGCAATTTAATGTCTAAACACTCTTTCAGTGAACATTTTTTCCTAATATTGAATCTGAACCTTCCCTCATCAAACTTCAGGCCATTTTCTCTCATCCTTTCACTAGAGACACAGCAGGATAGACCAACCCCCACCTCACTACACCCTCCTGTCAGGGAGTTGAGGTCCCCACTGAGCATCCTGTTCTCCAGGCTAAACACCCCCAGCTCCCTCAGCTGCTCCTCACAGGACGTATTTACCAGACCCTTCACCAGCTTCAATGCCTGTCTTCAACCACTTGCCTGACCTGAAACCAGGCAAGTCTGGGCTCTGGTGGGTATCAGCTACCACCCAATCAAGGAAAAGCCCTCTATCCACAGCCAGAAGTGTGGGAGGGGGCTGCACTTTAACACTTCAATCCTGCAAATCCTCAAGTCCTGCCCCAGCTCGCAGCGGCTCCAGAAGAAATGGAAGCACATTAAAAATCCCCCATGGTCTATATGCTTCTGCAATCATCCTCACCTGAAAAAAAACCCTGATTTGCCTGTGCCAGGCCAGGCCTTGGCTCGACTCCGGGAATTTCATACTGGATTTGTATCCCATAGGAAGAGGCATTAGGGTTGCCAGTTTGAAATATGACAAATCCCAGCCGCCCCAGCGAAATGGCCTCTGCCCACGCTCAGCTCCAGCCACACATGTGTGGTGCTTGGGGTAACAACTGCCAAGCCTACAGTAAAAGGGGCCAGGCAGGAAGGCAGCCACATGGCTACTCTAAATGATATTAATAAGACTTTATAAAAAGTTAAAAGCACAACGTAGCTTTTCAAAGTGTTTCTTAGAAATCCCTACATATGTATAGGTGTTTCATGTCCATGAGATAGAGGCTTGGGGTAAATTTAATACAGTATTCTTTTCAGCCTAAGAATTTTTTATTATTTTTTATTCCCCCTGAAAGCTGTTGATATAAACTGGGACTCATTAAAAACACCTTGTGTTTTGTTTTCAGAGATGCTGAAGTTATGTCATTCCCTGGATCATTAGGAAGTAATGTAGCATCAGCAAATGCTCTGGAAGAGCCCTGTCTTGCAAGGAACAGAATATTCCTGCTGCAGTGGACGGCAGTAAAAGGGTGCTTAGCACCTCTCAGGAGATGCTGAGCTTCTCTGCCCGGCCGAAGTCCAGAGATAGCATTCCCAAAGGACAGATACAAGGATATTAAAAAAGACTTTGATCAAAGAAATATTGCTTCTTTCCTCCTTTCACTAAGCAGATGTGCAACGTGTCTTGGGAAAGAAATAGAAAAATTCCTGAGTGATTTATTTGATGAACCTAGTTTTAACCCAGGTTATTGCATGCCTGATACGGTGATGCTGGTTATTAGTTTCCAGTTGAAAATGACCAGATAGAGAACATATTCACTTCATCAATATAATACATTTATTGGTTGTCAGGAGAGTCACATCACACAGATATGTAAATCTGTCACTTTGTCTTAAAAGTGTATTTCTCTATTACAATGTTTCTTGATGTATGTTTTAAGGCAGTAAGGCCTTTTAAATATTAAAAAAAAACCGAGACAAGGGGGAAGATTTGTCTATTCAATCACAGGATTTAAGACATTAAAAGCAGATGCATCATTTATAAAAGTAGGATTTTATCAAATGCCATAGCAAATGAAAGAATCATATCTACCATATGTAGATATGTGAATTAAAGAAACCTAATTTCCCAGGAAAATTAACAAACCCTTTTGCTAGCCTTAAGGTGGATTAATGCATGAAGCTGGTTACTAGTTGACCACAAATCTCAATTTGCTGTGTCAAAAGTAAAATAGAATAGAGTCTTTGTTTAAAATACTAAAAAATAAAAAGTTTATAAATCTGTTTATAAGTCCATGGCAGTAATGCTAGTTTTGAAAAAAATTCATAACTAAAGGAACTCAAAGAAAATTAATTGTAATTTAATTCTGCTCTTCACCATTAAAAACTGCATGTACTATCAATAACAATACTTAAATCAGCAAGAAATTCACTAAATCCATATTTCTCCCTTCAAAATGTGCAAAACCGTTTTTTTCAAAATGTGATGACATTCTGTATTTCAAAACAAAAATTAACACCTACAATATGACATATTATGGTACTAGTCCTTCACACGGGTCCAGTGCTGCAATGGGGGTGTTTGTTAACACCTCCCCCTGCTCTGTGCAGAGTAAGAACAGGTTGCTCAAGCACCCTGAAGTACTGGACCAGAGCCTCATTTTTTCTTCCTGTTAACCATTTTTTTGGTGATGGGACAGAGCAGTAGGGCACACTGCCCACTTGAGTCAATGTGAGGCTTCTCAGTGGTTATAGTGAGATTTGTATCAGGCTCTAAAGAAGCCTGACAGTACAAGCTAGAAGTGATGATAAATGAGAAAAAACATTATTTATTTTGACCGTACAATAGCAAATTGATCAGTGTGTGTGTTAGGTATCACAGCACAAATGCAGAGGAGCTGTATGAGACCTCCATTTGCCACAGAAAAGAAATTCTGTCTCTGAATGGATCCCACGCTCTGGGCCTCATCCAGCAGACCCTCCATATGTAAAGCTGCCACTGAACTTAAAAAAACTTCTCTGTTTGCAGCGCCCCTGGAATTAGTGCTGTGTCATCTTGGTTAAAACACACGGTAATTTACCAGCTGGGTGTCCTTGCTGAAAAGGATATTGGTAGTACAGAGGAGAACATGTACCCCCCACGGACAGCTTTATCCAGGATCTCTCCATCCTGCAGAGATTTCTGGGCACTGCGCAGTTTAGCTGCAGGATCCTGGATGTAGCAGCGCTCACACAATCCCTCCCCTTTCCCAGCAGAGGGGATACACCCCGGGAATTTATTTGGGCTTTGTGGTAACCCCATGGGTGATCCAGGGCTGTGCAGCTCCCTTTGGGGCTGCCTCGAAGGATGGGGCCCAGTTGGGATGAGGGAGTTCACAGGTGGTCAGTAGCCAGCAAAGAGTCGTAGTTATGGCTCAGGATAACAAATATCCTTCCTGATATGCAACATATAAATATATTGCCTGCCCGTGTCCCATCCCCTGCTGCACCTGCCTCTCCCTTTCCTCCTCATCCAGCACCATTGCTGGCCCATTACCTCCTGCCTTGGTCCTCTGTCCTTGCCCTGCTCCTGCCCCCCGCAAATGTCCTGGTTTTCCCCTGGCTCCTGCCCATACACACACTCCTGCCTGCGTGCACTGAGCATAGGAGTGGTAGTAGCTTTTATTACTCTCAGTTCTTTATTAATGCCACATGTGCTGTTGTAAGGTTAAGTTATTAAGTGATATCCAATAATTGTTTCTGCTCTAAAGTGGACATTTCATTTAACTATATTCATGTGGATCTGTTTCAGTACCATTTATCACGACCACATTTAAGGAAAGATTTCAATAGGCCATTTCTCTCTTTCCTTTCTTTAACGTAACTAGACCTAAAAGGTCCCGGTCAAAAATTAAATACAATTACCTTTGGACCAGCATAAGGGAACGTGGGGCTTGCATGCGCTTTGGAAGTTAAAATACAGATTTTACTGGGCTATCATCTCAGCTGCAGAGTTAATTTTACTGTATGTGTGCACTTGCTGGAAATGCTTACATGAAGGCATACTATGACCTGTTTAGTTTGCAGAAGAAAATGATGTCATTTGCAAGTAAGCTTTCAGCTGTGATATTTTATAATTGTTTAGATGAAAACCTGATAATCCTCTACTCCTTCACATAAACTGCAATCCATCTTTAAAACTGCGATAATTCATAAAACCTGCAGCTTAATAAACTAACAAACCCCAGGCCTATGTTATTTTAAGGGAAGTCAATCTTTGATCAGTCAAGCTGAAATGGGTCTGATAAGTGGAGGCCTTACTCACAGGGAGCAGCACTCCAGTTTGTTATTGCTATTTGCTCATCATCCTCAAGTGCAAAATAAGCAGAAGTCTTTCCGAGCTTCTTATCTCTTTTCACTTTCTTCTCTAGATCTCTGTCGCTTTAATCCAGCATGTCTGCTGCTGGTTAACAAGGAAATCCTGTGTCAATTATCGCCAACAACTTCCTGCTGTGAAGCTGTGGGGAATCAAAGCTTTTGAGAGCCTTTTTCACACCAGAGAGTAGTGCAGGGCCTAATTAAATGGCCCTCATATCCTGCAGCCTACTGGTGGCCAAATGATAGAGAGCTAATGAATGATAACCTAATTTTTTTTCCAAGAATTGTTTTGATTCTTCCGGTCAGTTGTGCTTATTGAGTGGCAGCTCATTGTTCATGCTTAGGGCTGAGGAGGGTGTCAAAAGGTAGAACTGGAGAAAGATACCAATCTGCTGGGTTTATTGTGTGCAGAGCCTCGATTATATAAATATATATATTGCATATCGGGAAGGATATTTGTTAAAATTGCTTTGCTGAAATGTGTTGCCCTCTTTCCTTGATATGAATTGCTTTGGTGACTCTTATACACATGTGGGCTGCAAAATTGTCCTATAAATCCCCCTCATAAATGCTATCGCTGGAATATTATTTTTACAGAATCACAGAATAAGGTATCTGCCATCGCTCGTGCACAGCTGCCCCAGTTCCTCCTCCTCTCTTTTTCCTTTTTTTTTCCTTCTAAAATATTTCTATGAAAAACTTGATCTCCTGCCCAAACAAGACTGCAGCTTTTGTATGGCTGCTGCTTAAGATTAACTAACCTTATGCTAAAGTTGCACATAAAAGAAATACAAATTTGTGCATCTCTGCTGGTTTGGGGTTTAGACAAGCCCCGGCTGCCTCTGCCTGCACAGGGATGCTGATCTGTGGGCACTCAGTGCCCCGTGCTGAGCACAGCTTGCAGTGCCCACAAGGGGAGCAGCAGCAAAACCACCTTAGGAATAAATAAAATACCTGAGCAGTTAGCAAGATACTCGTGTTTACCCCAATTGTTCATTTCTGAGGGTCCTATCGTGGTGCACGTACGTAAGGTGACAGAATTAGAGGTACCATGGGAGACCTAACTTTGAATTTCCTGACTTTTATGGTTTTACATTACAACTTTAATGTTCCATTAGCATAGTTTTTTTGTAGTTAATTTCCTTGGGGAGCTTGGAAGAGTTCAGGCTGGGTTGGTTTTTTTTTGCTTTATTTTTTAAATAAAAGCAGGGGCTTGGAGAAAGATGGTCAAATCTGCTCAGCTGCTTTGAAATGTTTAAAAGGATTTAATAGGGTTTTTTTTTTCCTAGAGAGAAACAAATACAGAATGCCAGCCAGAAGTATGCACACCTGCTTTCAAATTCTGAAAATCTCAGGGTCTGTCCTGCCCCTTTCCATACCCAGAGTTCTGGGTGAGATTGGCTGACATAAGATCCTGTGTTAAGATTTTTTTGAAGTGCTTTGGCTTTGGGTTTTTTGGTGCTTTCTGGGTCAGGTGAGTGTGAACATACCACGTGTTTAAAGAGCCCTCTCCTTTGGACAATGAGCATTATGAGTCAGACCCTTTATTTTTTAATATTTTTTTTGCAAAAATTTCAGGAATCTTTTATTTTCGTGTGGCTGGGGCTTTTAGTGTTCAAAATCTTAGCTTTGCTGGATGCAGGTAAAGTTAATTTCAATCAAACTGGGAAGTCCCCCATAATCACATGACTCCATGGGCTGTGGATTCAGGAAAAACACGTGTGATCAAAGTTATCAAGAGCCAAGCAAGAGTTTTCACAAACCTACTTCCATTCTCCTTTACATTCTTTGACACAATGAGCATTTGTTACCTCATGGAGTGCAAATTTTATTTGCTACTTTTGGAGCTAATCAAATTGTTTCAAAGTTCAGTTCAGGGTATTGCCCACTGCAGTGCATTGACAGGTGATTTCTTGCTATGCAGCTGATGACATCAGTTCTTATGCATATTCATATACTTTCTACTTGGATATAGTTTTTCCTTTCAAATAGGATTGAAAAACCCCAAACACACTAATTACAGTTTTTATCAGCTCTGAAATCACTGTTTTTGTGAATTTTTACACACACACTCCCCCACCCCACTGAAATAAAGACTTGAAATACCTATTTCCCTTAGCCATTAATAGTGCTGGTGGATATTTTTTAACTGATGACTTACAGAGATGAGGTTAAAAGAAAATAGATTTTAAACAGACATTCTGTGCTTTCGCCAAAAGTGCCAAAAACGTTTTAGGGTTTACAGATCATGGCCCAGATTTTAATTTCACCTTCAGCAGTATAAATTTAATACTCTGCATAAACCAGATTTTGATCCTTACTTTTCTAAATTTCAGATGTATTTTTTAATAACAAAATCAATAAATACACCTTCAAATCCCATGGGGAGGTTTACCTGACAACGTAAAGGGCTAAACAGCTCCAAGGATTTGGTAATAATTCACTACAAGAATATTTCAGCTAGTTGTATTTGTTTTTTTTTCCCAGGCCTAACCTATTTCTTTTATTAAAAATGATAAAGGCTTGATCCTGCCTCCATTTTAAACATCACTGCATCAGGTCTGATACAAATTTATTAATTTTTTTTTTGTCTCTCCTGGTCTGCTTCTCAGATGGAAGCAGAGAATATTTGCTTCTATTCACACCATACACCAAACTATGAATATTATTTCAGTTATGATTTCCTATGTGTCTGTACTAAGGAAAGAGTGGAAATAAAGGACAAAACCAATAAAGATTCAAAACCAAAAGCATATGTATGGGAGAGTAATACACAAAACAAAACAGGGGCTGTTAAACAGATGACTCCACTGAATTGTAAAATATTCCACGTTTTGGCAACTTTGAAATGCTACACTTTCTATATTTCATCTATTAATCATTTGTAGGGATGCTTTTTGGTTAGCCAAAAGACAAAGTATTCCCTAATTGCGTTACTGATTGTGTGCATGTAGCTCCAGCCATAACTACGTCAACAAATATGATGGAAAAACAAGGAAGTGGCAATAAATTAAAAATGATCAGCAACCAATAAGCATCAGGAAAAAATGACAGATTCTTAGGCAAATAGCAATAAACTAGGCTATAAAAATCAGGAAACAGACTGGCTGAGTGTCTAGAAAATCCTAGGAATTAAATAAAAGGACAATTTTGATGGAAACTGTTCAGACAAATATTAATTGCTTCACCGCTGAAATGAGTCAAATAATGGAAAGTTAAAAAAATCCAAACAAGTCTGTAAGAGACAAATCCCTGCAGATCACGAGCAGACAAAACTTCCAACACCAAATAAAACCTTGTTCCCACTTAGGCTCCACATTACCACCTCCCTTTGAGAGGGTTCAAAAATTGACAGAATCAGTTATTCCAATTAAAAAAAAATAATAAGAAAGAATCTGCATATTAAATAACACAGCTGTAAAGTAAACATAAAAGTCAGCAGAAGAACAGTAAAAATACCTTTGCTCATGGCAATATGCTATTCATTCAGCTGCCTGCAGAGTATCACTCATGAGTCCTTTAAGTACTGTCACAACAAATCATTGGAAACTGATGAATACACAATCCAGGATCCCAAACAACAAACTATTACAAACTATCTATGTGTGAAAAGACTGCTGGAAATTCCTCTAAGCCTCTGTAAATAGCTTTGAGTGAGGCTGGTTGAGGACCAGATGCCCACCAGAGGCAAATCCCAGCTTTTAGCTTCATAATAGCTGTGCATCTCATACTCACAAAGGCTTTTCCCTTCTGAAAATGTTAGTTTTTTCTCTCTCCAATCAGGAAACAAAGACAATGTTACTTCTCTGTCCAGCCAGAGTATATGCAAGGTAATAATACTGTAAATATGATGTGAAGTTTTAAAAACTGAGTAAAATTTAGCAGTTGTTCTTAGATAGCTCTTATGGAAGCAGAGCATCAAAACGAGAAGGCAATCCAAATTGGCCTGGGCAACATGATCTCACCACAAAGTTTACATTTAAACTTTATGTTCCTCTATAGAGGTTTGTATTTTGTGCAGAGTGTCTCCAAGAGCTCCACAACAGCAGCAGAAGAGCCAATAGAGTTATGTGTGTATTACAAACACATGGCACTCTCTTGGCTTCCTCCAGCTGGAGACATATCCTGAGGTGTATGCGGGGGGGGAAAGAGAAATATATTTGAAATATCAAAAGAGGACATTTTTAAATTTTTGAGGTCTTTCAGAATGTGTTCCATTTGTTTCCTTTGACTTCCCCTCATCTGTAAAATGGCCATATAAATTTATTTATTTTATATGTAATCCTTAATCAACCCATTGAGTGGAAGGGATGTTCTGATTAAGGACAAACAAACAAAACTTTTCTCCAAGTATTCTATTATCTTAACTATATTTGGAATGCTGATGGTTAGTGAATTGAGGTGCCAGGATTGTGGAAATCAAAACAAATTTGCTAAAGTTGCTACAGAGCAACACGGGGAAGGATGTCTGAGTGCCACGGATGTCTGAGTGGCTGACCCTGTGAAACAGAGATTCATGCTTCTGATCATTAAAACTGCTTTAGGGAAACAGATAGGCACAGGGGAGGGATTGCTTTCAAGGTGAAGATGTGGCTGAACAGTGATAATCTTGCTCCCACAGTGGGGCTCAATGCACTGAACTGAGCAGAACTCAGTCATTTGAGTGATTTAAGTAAAACATGGCCCTTTGAAAGCACTTTCCATCCATAGAAATGAAATTGCTACATTTGGAGGTTTTAGGGCAGTGTGACTCTACAAAATGTGCTAAAAATTTGAGGAGAGCTGTTTTTTTCTTCTGATTTGCAGGATATTTCCTTATTAGAATTTGGATTGTTTCCCCCCCAAAAACTAGAATAGGCCACAGCTTTCCATAAGAGCCTAACTTTAAGTGGTGGATGCTGTAGGAGCACAATCAAATCCCTCTATTTCTTTTCCTTCCTGTTTTTAACTGAAAAACAGAAATATAAACATTAGGGTATTTTTTAGGGAAATCTCAGGATTCTGAAAATATGCAGAGCATTTGAACTTACAGCGAAGCAGAGTGTCTCAGACTGATTCCCTTCATGATTTTCTCCCCTTCTCTTCTCTTTTTTTTCCCTTCTTGTCTGAAACAAACTGATTATCAAGGCTTGCTCAGTCAGCCTAATGCTTTACAGCGTGAGAGACTAAACTCAGTAGACATTCTGCTTAGTTAACTGTGAACATCACATCTTTCCTTCCAGGGATAGTGGTTCCAAATGTCAATAGCTGTTTTAGCCATGTTTGATAGGTAAAGTAATGTCTGAGATGGTGCTTCTCAGACTCCAGCTATAAATGAGGATTACTAACAATTTTTATGCATTTTGTTATAAACTGAGACCAACTGTGAAGTGACACTGACATGTACCAGCAAAAAACCGACAAAAATCAAATACTTTTCTATGCCAATTGTGCACAAAGAGTTGGATCTAAGCATTATTATAGCAGAGCCTTTCATGTTGCTATAGCCATGGTTGTGTCTGCATTTCCATAATAAAACCTATTTTCAGGGGGTTTATAACTCGGCTGTAAGAAATTTACTCTGTGCTCCAACTTGGCATAACAAGGTATCAACTGGAGAGCTGCAGTCCTTGAGCTTTTACATTCCCTGTCTGCTGCAGGAAGAAAAGATTTGTTTCCTTGCTCGTAGGTGTTTGCTGAAATTCCTTCTGAAACTCAAGCATGCGTGGAGGACCTGGCAATCCAAGACATGGTGGACCAAAGCCTAGTTCCAAATGTCTGTCAGCAGAAGTCCTGGTGAGGTGTAACTAGGGGGACTGCACATGGATCTGGGTACCAAGAGATGTATGTGTGAGGAGATTTCCTAAAAAACAACCCCAAACCCACCTTTTGGTGTCCATTCCTTCACAGGCCGGGAGAGAAATCGCTTGTCGTAGCACAAAAATACACATTTTGCAGGACTGCGTGTTTGAGGAGAAAAAAAGTGAGAGAAGTCAAGCAGGAAAAACTGAAAAAAGAAATTGGTTTTTCAGAGAGTGGGGGAGCAGCCTGGCTTCTCATGAAAGAGTTTCAGACCGTAGGTCCAGTTCTACCACAGTGTTCTCTCCGAGCAGGGGGACCACAGGGAACTCCAGCTGCTGTGCAAGTGTGTGGTGGCGGGGAGAGAGAGAGAGAGAGAGAGAAGGGATTTTTTTCAGCTCCTTTTCAGACAGCTGGAGCGTGAGAAGTTGGGAAATGGATGCATTAAAGCAGAGCCTGTGCTTAGCCCAAGCCACTGCGGAGGTTGGTACAGCAGGTAATGGGCTCCGAGGGACCCTCTGCGCAGCAGCTGCGCCGTGTTTCCCACTGGAGCTCTTCCAAGACGCATGGCTTTTTTCTTGGGGGACTGTAGGTAAGACTAGGAGTCAGGAAGTAATAAAATCTCATTATTGCTATTTATTGTTAGTAAACATTTCTGTAATGGTAATGCGTGGACGTGCCAGCCAGGTACTGGCTGTTTCTGCGTCTGGCTCTTTATCTCAGCGGGGCCCGTCTGTGACGGAACACCAGGAACATGCGGCCTTTGGATGTCTGGACTTCCCTTTGGCTTTGCATGGCCTGGTCCTTTGTAAGAGCTCACCACGAGGAGGATGGGGTCTCGTCCTCAGTCCTGCAGGAGGATCTGGCACAGACACCTTTGCTGTGTGACTACACTCCCCGATACCTGCAACACACAATCATTGATTTAAAGGGGGAGTAGGGGGAGGGGGTGGGAGAGCAATCAAATCTTTACAAGCTGCAAAGTTACTATATCTACAAGGCACAGACAGAGGCAGAACCATGGGGAACACAGGATGGAAACAATCTGCAGAGCAGATTTGCCTGGAGCTATGCTGCCTTTGAAAGGAGCGATACCGCTGGCGGCACAGGGAGGGGGACAGGCAGGGACGCAGGGCCACACCCGTGTGCCAGGTACCACCTCTGCTTCCCACAGCACCCTCTGTGGTCCCTGCTCTCACCAGGGTGAGATTCATACCACAGGTGACCAGGGTTAAACTAATCCTTGTCCTCCCTAGAGCTGGCAGTCCCTAAAGAGCTTTTGGACGAGTGACACACAAAGGTTGGGTGTATTCCTCCCTTTACCTATCAGAACTCAGGTGAGTTTTCTATTCCTTCCTATTTCTCAACACATCTGGGTGGGAAAGGATGCCAAGGGCTGGTGGGGAGTTTGAGATGCTGAAAGTGTTCCTCCCAGGCAGGAGGAGAAAGAGGTCCTCCCTCCCCTGGGCTGTCCAGCCAGGCCCTGCAATGCTGGAGGGTGCAGGGGGACACAGGTGGGTGCAGGGACCAGAAGGAGCACGAGAATTTGGTGACCAGAGGATGGCAGCTGTCAAGGTGATGTCCCTCTCTCTCCCCACAGTTTTCCATGTCACTTTCAAACACAATCACTGCATCCATTGCACTGCCCTGGGGCTGTGCTGTGCTCCTCACTTGCACAGGGCAAAGCAAAGCTGCCCTCCCAGGGAAAGGACTAAATCCAGGCTAAATATCCTGAAATACTGTCAAATACTGTTCAAAAGTCTTGCAATTGTCTTTAAACGTATGTTCCTTAGTTTATTTTTGTTTTTAAGCTACAGACACTTTTGGTGTTTGTATATTTTGTAAATGTAATTTGAAAAACTACCACGTAAGATAAATTTCCTTAACAAGATGTGATAGGGAATTCATGTCAGGCATAATAGGCTATCAAAGGAAATGGTGTATTTGGATCTTTTGTGCTGTATATATGAAATGTACAGAGGTATTATAAATCCTACAGTAACAAAGTTATCCTTTTATGCGACGAATGCTGCTAAAAAAAGACTTCTGATATTCTGATTGTGTTAGGAATAACTCAGACCCTGTTGGGCCAAATTCACCCCTGGAATAACTTAATTTTAACAGGGAGAATACATTTATTCTGGGTACTTAAATATTTTCTATACTGTAAATAATACTATGAGCAATTTATATCTTGAGACTATTTCCTAAAGTATCTTAAAAAAATAACCAAAGATTTAATTTGGTCCCAACTCATATTTTAATATTTGGCTTACATTTCATATTTGGCATTTTTCAGGTTTTAACTAAAATTTAGAAATTATGTTAAGATGAGATTTCACATAAATCCAATAGAAGAGTAAAAAAATTAACACAACTGTTCCACAGCAAGCAAAGTAATATACTGATAAATTACTGGTAAATATAACATGATAAATTGCATATATTGCAATGAGCTTGAAGCACATCCACCCTACCTTTAGGACTCTTTAATACATCCTTTGTGTTTGTTTATTTGTGTTTTGTTTTAATTGGTACGTATTACTTTTGATTTTCAGTGAGTATTTCTTAAGATAGGAATGGTGCTTCCCTAGGAATTCTGAAAGGGACCTTTGACTCCTCTTGGGCTTTATTTGCAGTGAGAAATACATCATATTAGAAAAATGAATTAATGAGCAGGGGTTACCTCACAGTTCACAAAATATGCCTTTACTCTTAATGAACAAGGTCTTTTAACAGTGCTGTGAGATGCAAAAATTGTTTTTAAACATGCCACGTCCATGTCTACATGAAGGGATGAACCATGTGCAGCTCTACATGGATTGAAACACTACTTTCAGACAGGAGATGTTCTCTGGTAGACTTACACTGCTTCTCTACTAGTCTGCGCTAAATTCTGGTGAAAAAAACCAAGAAAACCCCAAAAATCATCTCCTTTTCATCTTCCCGTTCCCACAGCCAATCCTCTTCTACGATCTCAGTGACCCTGAGCACCATTGGTATGCTGGTGGGTGCAGTGGAAGGGATAACACCACGGGAAGAGTTTCCCTTCCACATTCTCCTTTCCCTCCCAAACAAACAGCGTGGACGAGGCTGGGTCCCACCTTCCTCCTGCCTTTGCTCACCCATGGGTCTCTCTCTCTCTCCTTGGAAGATGGGTTTCACAGTATGCATAACCTTTGCCAAACTGTCATAGCAACAACCGTAAAATGGCTACATCTGCGTTTAAATGGATTTGCTAGGACTTATGGGATCTTCCCCCCGCCCCCCACCATGTGAAAATGTACTTCCCAGGACTAAGAAATGAAAACCTGCAAGGAAAGGCAATGTGATTTAACACTTACCAGCTGGAAGAGGGAGAGAACGAGAGCAAATAGCAGCAAGTTCATTCAAAAGCTGCAGCGGCTTGTTTCTGTGAAATTCAAAGGATCAGTCCCAAAAAGGCAGGCTGGAGGGAAAAATTCTGTTAGAGGGACAGCTTTTTCCAGAGAGAGCTAATAGAGACCAGACAAAGAGGAAGGCACTCACTGACCTCAGACACTTTGCTGCAGAATGAAAAGGCACTACCAGCTGTATGAAGGAAGATAGGATCTGACCAGGTTGAAATAGCCCTGTAATATTTTACTTCTGCAATAGCTCAGGAACAGTTCCAGAACTCTGACTGATTATCAGTCCAGTTCATAATAGTCTTAAATTATAAGTGAAATGCATGGAGCACTAACACAAAAAATGCCATTACTCATGTTTAGAGGTAATGTATGCTTTAATGGAGTACAATAGCATGTGTGTCAGGAGAGGGGTTATGGCCACATCCCACCTCACACACCCATTCTGCAGGAACACAGGGATCACTCCAGCGCATGTCCTCCTCCTGCATCCCTAATGACTGGCAGGGAGGGCAAGTTCACCCCAAGGGCTGGGCAAATGCCAGGGGGGCTCCCCTCAGCAGAGGAGAAGCAGTAACAGCTGGTACCAGTTACAGCTGGTATTAATTAATACACCTAAAAGATGCCCGAAAGGATAACAGAGCCCTCCTCAACAGATGCACCGTGAGAGGAGATTACTCTGCCGGAAATGGTCTTAATCCATCATCAATAATACTTTGATTTATTCAGTTTTCCATTTGATCCTGAAGCTCTGGGGAGTGTGTGCATTTCTCAAAAGTTCTGACAGGCAACGGTAACAATAAAAAGTACACACAAGTTCCAAAATTAAAATGAAAACAGTAACCTCAGAGACTGAGAGTCCTGTGTGCTCTCCCTGGGAAGGGGCATCCACAGCCTGTTGGAGGTGTAGCTTCTTCTTCCATACAGAGCCCACCTTGGGAAAGGACACCTTGGACGCAGCAGTGTGACAGTGGGGGCTGGCCCCAGCCCCAAATCCCATCTCCCCATGGGTGCCTGTTGCAGACAGTGGGCTGCACCTCCAGACAGCAGGTACCAAGCCAGCCCTGCCCCTGTGAGAATCCCTTCCCTACTTTTCCCCATTGTGCAGGAAAGCCTAAAATTCACAGGCAATTCAGCCTCCAAAACACCCCCCAAACTTCAGCGGCACCCCTGTAGCTGAAGCGAGCTGCTGATGAATGCCAGTGAGTGCCAGCACAGTTCAGCAGTGCTTGTCCAACAGAAATTAGTGATATCAGGCATAATTCTTTCTTTCTGCTGGTATTCTGGAAGTTAGGGATGCAAAGTTTGGACAAGTTTTCATGTCAGCTCTAAAATACAAGGAAATGTTGATCTTCCTTTTTAACTTGTCATGAACATTCAGAGAAAACAGAGGATATGGGTGAAGACAGAGATACCTTTCCAATAATGAATTTAGAAGAAACACCCATCAGGTCAGGGTTTTTTTGCTACTAAAATTTTGAAAGTTTGTGTGTAAATAGATCATCAAGCATCACTAAAAACTTGGAATTCAAACTAGCCTCTTTTGAAAGGCATACATTGATTTGCAGCACAGGAATACATTTCTTTTGTATGCATAATTTGGCAAGTCTGTGGAAATGGGCCAGATACGTACTTCAGACACTTTTGGATAGTCACAGATTATTGTGAATCTTTCCATTATCCTGCAAAAAGACAGAAAAAGATCTTCTTTCATGGTTGAATTACACATCCTGAGTTTCATCCTCTGTTTACACAAATATCAGTATAAGGATTTGACAGAATGTGGTAAATTGTCTCTTCCTGAGCTCAGCCAAAAGCAGTTTAACAGATTGAATATCCTGATATTCCTGTCACTTTGCTGGCTGCTGTGGCAAAGATTTAAAAGCCCCATGTGAAATCATTATAGCCAGTGTCCATTCAGCTTCTGTATTTAAACCTGTGTGAAGGTACCTAAGCAGGGGTTTGGAAAAGCAGAGACTGCAAGGCAGAGTGAAAGGACAGTCCAAGCACTGAGAGCAAGCGAAATAAACAGCCAACAGAGTCATCATTTGAACCTTTAGGCACATTTACTCGCACAATGTTTGTATGCAATCTCTGTTATTTTCTTTTTATGGTAGACCAGTGAGTTTTGTGCACTGGAACCCCTGATACGGGTACTGAAACCTGGTTTGGCAGTAAAAACATTGCTCATGCCAGGAGTGAGCAGCACAAGACCCTTTGCCTCACCAAAAGTGTTCTTCAGATTTTGAATTTTTGAAACAAGCTCCTGTATATGAATCCCACTGAGCAGCAGCAGGGATGAGGAGACTCCTAAAGGATTGCTGTTCACCCCACACCTTCACTCCCACCTGTGCTTCCTCTTGGTTTACAAGGGCTGCACCTCGTCAGCATTGCTTGGATTAGTCTCCCTTTAGAAACTGATTTCCTTAACTGAGCAATAAAACCATGCCAGGATCTTTCACAGTCGGTGGAGGCATAGACAGCTGAATCACTGTCTGGTGGGCTGAAGATCACAGCCATCTTCCATACGTGCTTGTAGCTGGCTGCGGGGACAAATTAGAGCAGTCAAACACCTCACACAGGACCTTAAACTGTGAGCCTGAGTGCAGGGAGGGTAACTCAGCATTGGCTGTGTCTCCAGTCCCCTTCACTGCTCTCTGCTCTGGCTGTGGGCTTGGGGCCTGCATACATGTGCACAGGAAATACAGGGATATGTTTGCTTTTACACGTCCTCTGGGAGATGGCAGCCCATACTCTATAATTTACCCTCCTGCGGAGGGGATAACAGCTCCAGTGCAGAGCTATTGCTCAGGAGTGGTTCCTGCAAAGCTTCAGAGAGAGTTTGTGCTCACTGGAGGGCAGCTTTGGATGAAATTTCCCAAGGGTGAAAGTCCCCAAGGTTCTCCTCCGTTCTCCCTTTGATGCGCACAGAAAAAAACCCATCATGAGGGGATGGCTGCAACAGAGAGATGATGATACCAAAATTCTGTGCAGTTGTTCTTCACAGAAGTTCTATACAGAAGTCATTAGGGTATGTCTGAGAAATGTTTGCACCAGCACTTTAAAACCTCTGGTTATTCAAGGACTGATTCTTCATCATCTTGGATCTTGGTATGAATTTTGTTCTCAGCAAGATTCCCTTTAAGCTGCTCTGTTTGACGACAGATGTACATTTATATAAATAAAAACCTTACAACTTTAAATAGCTGAACCACTGATTATGAATATGTGTTTCATAACAAACATACAAACATTCCCATGTGAGTAAAACAGCTAGAGCAAAGAATTAATCATATAAGTAGTTGAGTTAACCATGACCTTATTTGCCTCACTTAACTTATTCACCCTAATTGTGCTATTCATCAAACACACACAATGAAAGATTGAAATGAGAAATTAAAGAAAAAATCTATCCTAACAGCTTTTTTTTAAAAAAAAATCTTCCCATTTAAATGGCTAATCCTTTTCCATGGTAGCTGGGGCTTGGGGAAAGACATTTTAACATGGCTGAGCTAGTACTTTTCATACTTGCCTTTTTTTGGCACTGGATTTGTTTCCACTGTTTGAAGAGACAGGAAAAAAAATATGCTTAGAAAAGTTCTGGAAATACGTTCATGGTAAAATTTGAAAGAGAAATGAAACAAAGCCTTGCATGTTAGTGGAGAGAAGCATCAACCTCCTGGAATTCTGAAGTGTAATAAGGAGCTGTCTGCCCAAGTTTCTCTTCTTTTACAAATTCTTTGCTAGTATTAATATAGATGAGGTGAAGCCCTCCCCAAAAGTCCAAACACAACCAATCAACAAGTAAATATTCCCTCCCTTGGCTATCAATTGTCACTTGATATGGAGTTCATGTTATTAATGAGTTTGTGGGATAGAAAGAAACGCAACCCTGAACATGAGCTTCCCAATGCCAAGGTTCATGGCAAACGTGCAGTGCAGGATTCAGCGCTAAGAAAAACAAGGAAAAACAGCTGGAGGTTTTTCCTAAATGCATGGCCAGCTAAGGGGGTGATGTGGGTAATCAAATCTGCTGCTCATCAGAAACAGCCCTGGTGACATGGGGGTGACATGCAGGTGAATGTCAGGGAGTGTCACTGCGGCCCGGAGCGCTGCAGCTGAAATTCGGAGTGCAGATGGTATCAGCAAACGGATGTTCAATGGCTCCTCGAGAGCAGCTGCTGAAACTGGCCACCAAAACCCCAAGGCTCGAGGATATTTTGGAAAATGAGGGTCAGATTTCCCCAGCAGACCTTGGCCAGAGGGTCTCAGTGCATTCTCCTCAGACCTACCTGCACATGTCTCCGTTTCTCTCCTTGATGTCAACAGGAGTTCCCTGCATGTGGGGAAGAGCTGAATATTACTGTCAAGATCTGCTGCGCAGATCTGAGAGAAGAATTTTTGTCCTTAAGTGTTGAAAATGTAATGATCTATTTGATAGTGAGAAAAAAAGACAGAAACAGTATGAAGATTTTTAAAAGAAAACACACACACACACAATCCAAGCAGCCTTTGAAGTCAACGGCTTTGAAATAAAAAGCAGCCACTTTACCAGCCTCATGAAACATATTTTGTTAACATTCTAGGTGTTGTGTTTAAAACTGAGTTGGCCAAATTTGGCTGTCAGAGGCTTGAATGTAACTGGAAGGAGAGATTTTATCTGTGAGTCTCAGGATATTATCAGTTGTTTTAAATGGAACTAATGTATGATAGCACACCAGGAGATCTCACAAGGCCAATTCCAAAGGAAAGTAGTCTGGGACTCACTGGAAAGTAACTTCGTTCTTTCTGTTCTGCTACCAGAAGAACTACTGAGGCTCTTGTTTCACAGGACATATTTGATCCTTTTGAATGAATTAATGTTGGGACTTCCAAAGGGATTTAAGATCGATGAGGGACCAAGCACAACTGTCCTTTGATGGGATTTGGGAGCCTAAGTGATTTAGTCTCCTTTAAAAGACTCAGATACCATACAGTTTGTTGCTGGTTATTTTGAGTACTGCAGGTAAGGGGCACTAATGACGTTGGCCTGAAAGGACAAAATTTCATCTGAGGAAAAAGGCATGTCCTAGTACATTTGCTAATCCCAGAATGGTATAGAGACCACCTCATTTTAACTAATGTATTGAAATGTGGAGATTAGTCTCCCTATGCACTAGATAAATTGCATTAACATGATTAAAAACCCCAGCTAAACTGAGGCTCCTATTATAGTTAATAGGGGGTCAGACTTCATTAGTCCTTCAGTGAAAGCAGACCCATTCATTCAAGGAGGTGGAAATTTGCCATCCTCTGAAATGGCAGATATCTGTGTGGTCAAATTGAACCTCTCAGATTCACCCTTTTGGGTGGGATCTTTAATTTTTTTTCCCCCAAAATGGAAGGTTTTGGAAGAATGCTGTGGAAATGAAGCACCCTTGCTGACAATATGTCTGCTTTGACGCTTTTGCTAATTTTATCCCTTGTGAGAGAAGTCTGGCTCACAGCAAGGAAGGGAAAGATAAATATTCCACAAAACCCTTATGAGCTTATCATCTGGACTATTTGTTAGGAAAAGAGATATCTCCATATAAACACGTGCATACCTTCCACTCACATAAATGGAGAATCTCTGGATACAGGGAGAGAATTAATTCCTTTCTTAGCAAATATTGTTCTTCAATGGAACTGTAACAGAACTGCTGCTCACAGTTTTGGAGTATCACCTTTGCTCGTTGCTACCATGCCTCTGAGGAATTCTTTGCAGAATGGACTTCATACTTTACAGCATTTTAAAACAAGTACATACTAATTCTCTTTTTTTCTTTCCCCTCCAAAACTCACACATCTTTTAAACTCATACAAGAAAAACTAAGCCTATCACTTCTTGCAACATTTCATTTATATTGAAAATGATGAATGTCACTCCGTGGAGAGGACTTGCTAGAATGCTAATTCTTTCTTTGGTTTTAAACCAAAGCAAGATTTATGAGTGCACAGATTCACTTCCAAGATGAAACAGAGAAACATCTGCAAGATGAGAATTTACTTGCATTATTAGTGCTATTCTTTCTGCACTGATGAGTAGTACAGATAATCCCATTCATTACAGACGTCCATAACTTCGCTTGCAAACATTTTAACTCCATAAAGATTCCGGCATAGATCACAGCCACATCACAGCCACAACCTTCAGTCAAAAGGAGAACAGAAACTAGAAAATATACTTCCTGGCAGCATTTGGCACAGTTCTTAGGGCACTGCTGTCAGGGAACTCTTCTGATCTCACTGACACGACTTAGGGGTGTAATTAAAGGTTTCCTCCTGGAAGTAGGCAAGATTTAAACTGGCCAAAGGGAAATAGAGTCACTTGAAACGAGTGGATTATCACACTGGATCTGGTCATATCAGAAAAAAAACTGTCTTCTTAATAGTGTATGTTTTTCAACACTGTCATGTTTGCTGACTTTTTTTCAATTGATTTTTCATGTAAGATGCTGTTGGGTTTTTTTTCAGGGATGTCTTGATATTAATAAAAACAGGTTTGCGCTCAAGAGGAATATTTCACTAGCCACTCTGGTTTTGTTCTGATTCAATTCATCCTAAAGTTAAAAGTACATTTTAGAATATGTCTGCTTTTATTGTAACTTTCTGACACAATCATAATGGAATGTTTTAAAATTGTCATTTCATTGTGCAAAAAAACCCAAAAAACCAATTAAGACGTTAAATTCCTAAGTGTGTCTTAATTACCTTTGTCCCAGGTGAAAACCCCGCAGGACCAGGGAAGCTGGGTATATACAAGAAAATCCAACATAAGGATCTCAGCTAAAACCTTGGTTTGAAACCACAATTTCCTTTCAGTTTTTTAAAGGAAGGGGATAAACCACAGTAAAAGTTATCAAACATGTAGAAACCACGTATAGATCAGAAACACATTATACGTGTGAAGGAACACCTTATACATATCAATGAACACGTTCTTCTTGGGGAAAAAAGTAGTCCACAACATAATACAATGAATTTAAGAATCTGGAGTGAACTTTCTTATCCCTCAAGGTCAGTCTGAAGACACTGTCATGGCCTGGGTGAGGATGCTGCTCCGTCTGTTGGCACATGGGAAGGTCCCAGATTGTGTGGCAGAATAAAAATGTAATGAGCCTCCTGCTCGATGAAAATAAAGCAAATTGACTTCCAAAGGCTGCAACAACAAACCCAAGGAACATGGTTTCAAACCTGTGCCACACATTGTTACTTAATTCTCATCTCTGCTTCCTTACAGATGCTTTGGTAAGGTCAGGGTAGCAGTGAGATGTGAGCTGTCACCTCACTTGTCACGCCAAGAATTTTTATTAACGTGTTGTGTAAGTACTCGGGGATTTTGTAAGCAAAGTATCAGATCATTTTTTCTAGAAATGTGTATTAAAACTGCAATTTTAAGAAGCATAAGATTGAATATTTTTCTTGGAAGATTTACACAGCCTCAAAAATGGTGCAGACTTGTGACCTAAAAGAGAAAATGTCACCAAGTGCTGTCTGTGAACGGAAACCTACGTGGCAGTGCTATTATAAAACGTCATCAGAAATAAATATTTTTCCATTCCTTGTAGCAAGAGGCTGTTTTTGTGCTCTGCAGTTATTAGTGGTCAAGTCTGAATGAAATGTCTTGGGAGTCTTTTAAAGCTGCTGTGCATTCCAGAGCTGTGCTCACTGGAGAGGACCTCTCTTCTCCACCTGCCCGTGCAGCACTGAGAGAACCAGAGCAGAGCTGTGAAGTCAAATTGATGTGATGATGCTTTCCTAGGAAGTGTCTTGGGATCTTCCAAGAGGCTAAGTGGACTCCTACTGAAATTTGGGTGTCTGCCTCTCCGTGGCTTGTCTGAAAATCCCAGGCTAATATGTTAAGAAATATTCTGACTTCAAAAGAGGAGGATATGCAACCATAACCACTCAGGGGTTCTGATGCTGATAATACAGTACTTAGAGGGGACTGCTCATGCTATCCAGTATGATAATACCAGAATTCACAAGAAAGAGCTGTGAGCCTCTAGCACTTACCAGCTGTAATACTGAACAGATTACACAGAAAAATCAGGCAAAAAAAGTAATATGCTTTCACCTCACAGCAAGAGACGCTGAAGTTCAGGAAGAGGAAATGTGTATTAAGAGAGCAGGTTAAAAATCTACATTATCCCAGACTTTCATGAAATCAAAATGATAGGCACGATGCTAAGTTATTATAATGTATTTATTACCAGAATTGCTTTCATATTTAACTGATTTGGCCCATCTTGAGACCTGTTTTAAAATGCACCACCTTGTCCACCTTTCCATTTTCATATGAAAAACAGGAAAGCAAAAACTAATTTACTCAGGGAGACACATCGACTGTTTGCCCGTTTATCTCTTACAGACCACCCCTCAGTCCAATGTTGACAGTACATGATATTCCATTAATCTGCCTAATGAAAATTTAACCAGTGTTATAAACAAATAATTGGCTATTATCCTCTCAAAGATCCCGAATAAATTACTTCTGCTTATTTTTTTTCCCTCTTCTCTCTCTGTGTCTCTTCCCCCACTCCTGCCCCCACACAAAAGCCGGCTCTTTCCGACTGATGTCGCGGGAGAAGAAAAAAATCACTGTAGCTGTCACTCTGCTGCTGCAGGCAGTGAAACCTGGGCTAGGCTTAAGGGATGCTCACAGAGTGGCCCTGCACTTTAGCTGTGGTTGTTTGAAGAGGAGCTGGACTGTGTGTTAGAGCTGCACCCCCGTTCCCACCCCATCTCCTGCTCTCTCTCCCTGATTCCTCCGATCAATCCACCTGCAATTACATCCCCATCTTCTCCAGCTCTCTGAAGCTGCACAAGAGGCACAGCCACCTTTCCCTTATCACACTGGCTGTCCTTTTTACCTCCTGTGCGTGGGGGCAAGGTAGGATTTTTTCCTTTTAACAACTAAAGGGTGAAAAACCTCTCTTCATTCAGAGCAATGAAAGCTGCAGTGCACAGAGATGCCTGGTCCTGTGTCCACCTCCAGCTGCTGGGGGATGGGACTGAGCTCTGCTGCTCTCCCACCTCCCCTCCCCAGCCCTTTACCCATGAAATGAGGAATAGACTTAGATAAGCCAAATATCTGACTCTTTTTTTTTTTTTTACTTTCAGCCAGGAAGACATGAATTACATACAATTTTCAGAATAGTTTGTAAAAAAGTGCTCACCAGATATATCTTTGCAATTTGCACAGCATTTCTTCACAGGCAAGAAAATGGTCATTTCTAACTGATGCACCATGAGAGCTAAACCAGAGAAGAGTGAGTGGTGTTTTTTTCAGACACATCCTGAGCTCTTTTAGGATATTCTTCATTGCTAAAACACACCTCATCATCCACGGGCATTTTAATATAGTGCTGAACAAATAATTAATTTTATTTTCCACCTGATAGACCTACAGTGGGGAAAAAAAGGTCTAAATAAAAACTTTCAAAATATTTGGCAAACCTAAATAATTAATCTCAGGTGGGTTTTTTTTATTTTTTTAATTTAAATAAAGTTTCCTGGAAGACCGGAAGTACTAATCACAGATTGAGCAAGTAGGAAGATGAGGAGCAGTTATCTCTTGTCCTGAAGCAGCTCCTGACGCCTTCAGAATGTTGCTGAGAACTTCAGCAGAGGCTCTGTGCAAGATCAGTATATGGAACACCTCAGCCTCTCTCCAGAAGTTATTGCCAGCAGGGCAAGACAAGCAGCAGCTGTCTTCCACATCAAGATGCTGATCTTTATTGACCTGCTCTGGTTTACAGCCCCCAATATTGTATTTTGGGTTTACTTTCGTGTACATCCAGGACAGAAATGGTGAAGGTCCATGCATAGTCTAATGTTCCTGCTGTTGGAAGTAGCAGCCTGCAGCAAAGCACTGGAGAGAGAAGGTGGATTTACATTTACAGCCATTCCAACCTGGTTCTTGATCCATTGTCTCTGCTCCACAGGAAGCAAACAGGAGGCAAAGAAATAAATCTTTCAAAACTTTTTCAATTTGCCCATTGAAAGAATTAATATCCCTGAG